>CAWUFW010001280.1:0-1497595 GCA_963921515.1 Calotriton arnoldi | reverse complement strand
AAATCTCTGATTCATGAATAAAAATGTGCGGGCTCCAGTGGTGAACACGATTTTACCCTATTCACTAGGGTACCCAAGTCCTTCTCTCTTATAGGCAAAAAGCCTGAAAGAAGTACATTAGGAACTTCAGATTGAATACATATTTAATCTAAAGGAGGAACTGTTCCTTGGTTAGAGAAGGATATGCAAATATCTGATATTTTATTGAAAAGGAAATTGGGTAGAACATTGCAGCGATTCTTCTTAGCTGGATCAGTCATTGTTAACTATTGTAAACACTTCTTTTACCTCATTGGCAGCGTTATCAATTTTCTGAGCAAAGAACGCAGCCTGCGTTCTTTTAATAGCTCAGTGGTAATTCTTAATTGGTTTCCTATATTTCCTTTTACTAGAGATATCAAATCTCTTTTCTCCATTTTCTTTTTAGCATTTTGCAGTTCTTTTTAGCTCTTGCAGCTAGAAATCGAACCAAGGTTTTAGCCCCTTGGGCCTGATGCTTGCACGTTTCCTTAAAGGAACAGTTTGGTCTAATGAGGTGGTAATCCAATCTTGAAATCTCTGATCCGCATTAATAATCTTTCCATTCACCTCTGGTTAGAACTCAAAAACAGATGCTTAAGTTCTACAGAATCTAATCTTGACCACCATCGTTCTGTACTTGACACCTTGGCTTGAGTGCTAAGCGTGTTTTGAGCTGGTAATAAAACTGGGACCACAAAGTGGTCAGACTGTGTCACCGGAAAAGGTACATTAACTATCACACTATATAAATTAGAGAACACCAGGTCAAAGAGATCACCTTTCTTATGTGCACACCCATTGACCATTGTGCAAGTTGAATTGCAGCTAAATTGGCATTAAGTATTTGTAAATCTCAATAAAAATATTTTTTTAAAAGGATTGCAGCGGAATCATGTAGTAAGTTAGTTGCTTTAGTACAATGAATATCATCAAAATGAATGTTTGTCAACCAGGAGTGTACAATTAGCCCTTTTAAGTGCCTCAATGGCTATCGCCGCTGGTACAGCTTGTAGAAACTGTGTAGAGTTACAAGGGGGCCGATAAACTAGAGCTTCCAAAAGTGTAAATGTACCTGAATACTTAATAGAAAATAACACACTTTCACAGTCTGGTAGCTGAAGCGGTGAAATTGGGCAACATAGAACACCAGTATAAACTATTGCAATACCCCCACACTTTTTTCCCAGGTGGTCACATCTAGCAATGTTGTAGCCTAATGCAATGGCCTGGGTCACATTAGGAGTAGAACTTAAGTGCAGAGGTTAGATATACCAGGTCAGGTTGTTCTTCCATGATGAAGGAAAACAGGTCTAACATGTTGAGCTAAAAATCTACGTCGCATTACCATGATAGGGCGGACATAATGTATGGATGCCTCTATCCTGTGGTTTTCACCGACTTGTGAGTCAACAAATCACTGCCCAAACTACATTTTTAATCTGTATGTAATGTTACAGTAAGCTTATTTTTTAACCTCAGTATAATGTCTTATTGTAGTGTAACAATCTCAGTGCTTATGTATGACAATTGATGTCATGCAGAGTGCCCTGCCCCGTTCGAGTTATGTTTCTGCTATGTAAAATTGTGCATAAATAAATAAATTACATTAAACAGAAGTAAATATAAATAAAATGGGGAACCTTCATTTTAACCTTAACTCCAACTAGTGTTAAATATTTAATTATATTCATATAAATTTAATTGAATTGATTTTAATTTTTTTTTTAAATATGGAACTCTAAAATCATTGTAAATATATAGTTACATTTATACTATATATTTACTTAACTTACAGGTCAAAGTAAAGGTGGTAGGAGTAATGACATAGTCCAAAGTCATGGCAGGGAAATCGTGGTAAACCGAAGTAATGATGTCAAAATAATTGTAGAATAGCCCACCTGGTTATCATGTACTGAGTAACCCGCGAACTGTTAACCCAAATGGCTCCTTCTTATTCCAAACACGCGCCCACCATTCCCAAGCCCTTTTTTTCTCAGTTTATCTGACTTTAGAGGTTTAGATTTGTGGGAAACAATGTGGCATTGTTATAAATTCATGGATCTCATTACTGTTTATTAAAGGCTTACAAAACACAGACTAGTGGGGGTATATAAGGTCACAGTATATACATTCTACATACTATTGAGCCAAAGTGCTAAATTCACTAAAATGAGTAGCCATATCTTCACACACCCTGAGGCTGTACCATAGAAAAGTCTATCGTAGAGGGCCTATATTGCTGAGGGGTTGTAAAATCCAATAGTGTAGGTGGCATGAGTCAAAGTGGGGTTATAGAATCCTTTTGAACATAGATGCCAGGCAGCTAAATGCTTTTGAATCCCCTTGCAGAATGGTATAGCCCCCTCCCCCCCCTGTAGGAAAGACCCACGATGACGTGGCTTTGTGGTGTCCCCTTGCAGGGAAGACCTGGGGCGCAGTGAGGTGGTAGAATCCCACTGGAGAGATAGTTCAGTGTTGTGCAAAATTGTGGAAGGTGCTTGCACTGCATGATTTTGTGGAGTACTCTTTGGGGATCTGGCTAATCTGTCTTTGTTACATAGGAAGTGTGTGAACGTTTGTCCTTCTGGATATCTGGGTGACAGTGCAGCAAGGAGGTGCAGGCGTTGCCACAGAGGATGTGAAACTTGTGTTGGAAGAGGCTACAATCAGTGCACATCCTGTAAACGGGGATTCTTCTTTCACCAGGACACAAACACGTGTGTGCCAATGTGCCCTGCGGGCTTCTACTCCAATGAAAGTAAGAAGATTTTTCAATGCCATCTTTTAAACAAACTTGTCTTTACAGGGATAACTTGAGGGTTTCTGACACATGTATGACATACGAGGACAGCTGTTGTTGCACATCTCGATAATAGGCATGGTTTCTGATTCATTTGAAAAAATCTCTGTGTGCACCAAAGGCACAGATAGTGTTAATACATATTCAAATGATGGTGGAAGATAATCTGTACCTCATGATGGTCAAAATGCGATATGATTTCACAAGATGGACTCTCCTCAGTCTGTCTATGTAGTAGAATGGAAATAATCAAAATGACACAACTATGTCGTTGGGAGGTTCCCATTGGTGGTACACAAACCTATAATGTTGCAAATCAGTGCTGGAATTAAGCCTAAGACTAAAACCCTTTTCATTGTCTGCCCACACCATATCTGGACATGTCAATTCTTATAGGTTTACTGAATAAATAATCGTGATTGTATTAAAGACAAGGAGCCGAGCATTATGCATAGACTTTTATTTACTACCTTCTGAGCAGCAACCATTAAAAGTTCCAACAATAGAACTCAAACTACATCACAAAGTTAAACAGAACTCTCAAGTCCATATAAATCTCCTTTTGTTCCAAATTCTTCCATTTTTGTTTATCTTCTCCGACCTTTCCTCTTCTTATGATGCATCATATCTTTATCTCCATACTAATCTGAAAAATATACTAAAACAAGTATATCCTTCTTCCAAAACACAAATTGCTAAAACAGCAATTCAACATTTTATTCTTTACATTACACATGCCGTTAAAGTTGATCCCACTTCTCCTTTGCTTACCTGGGAGGGTGTGGTGGGATAATGCTAGACTCCTTGTCTTTAATAAAATTGTGATTCTTTATTCAGTAAACCTATAAGAAGCAACATTTTATGGCAAGACAGGAGACTAGCATTATGCATGTTCAAATTTTATCAAAGCACAAAGTGAAACATGATCCATTGGTCTAAAATTGGATCTTCTAAACGTTTCTGCATTAGACCAATCAGCTGCCTTCATAATGTCATCCAGCTTTCCCCCTGACATAAAGGTTTTACTAGCCATGGCACCCCTTACCGAGTGTGCTATAAATTTGGACATATCTATATATGCCTCCTTCTTAGTGGGCTTCACCCATCTTGCAATGGTTGCACTCGTGGCCACATGATAAGGTTTAAAATATGAAATCAGTAATTTATCTCTTCCTGCACTCTTTTTCTCCAACATATGACACTCATATTCTTTAATACATTTAACCACACATAACTTGAGCAAATCATCTAAACTTGGATAAAAAAAACAGATGCAGACTTGGTTTTAGTTCTTTTAACAATCTCAAACAGAACTCCCATTGGTTGATAACACATGTTCGTCACTTCCAAAGCCCCCACATCTGACAGCCTTTTAAAGGATATTTAACACAGCAAGGTCGCTAACTTCTAGGACAACTCTCTTATACCCAGATACAACTCTCTTATACCCAGATACTTATTACTAGGCCAATCCTGAAACAATTGCAACACTAAATCTACGTCCCAAAGATACTGATACTTAGGTTTCAGTCCTCTCTTCAATCTTATCCTTTTCATTACCCTACAAATTAATGGCTTCTTCCCATTGAGATACCTTGAATCAAGAAATGTCCCGCTGCAACTGCTGAGCGATAACAATTAACTGTTCTGTAAGCCAGTCCCTTATGAAATAATTCTGCTAAAAACAAATGCAACCTCTATCTCATCAGCCTCCAGGGGATCCAAGTCCCTTGCCATGCACCAACGTAACCAAACTCTTCATGCACTTCTGTATCCTTTTTTAGTGCTTGGGGCCCAAGACTAGTCGAGCAACCCTGCAACTGACTCCAACAGTCCTGTGAATCTTTTCAATTCCCTGAGACTTTCCACACTAGAAGGCTGGGCAAACCTGAAAGGACTAAGGAATGCTCTCTTTGTTCTACTCCTCTTAACAATCCCTTCTTGGACCTTATTAAATAAGGACTCTCTAAGGCTAAAGCAGTTGGAAACCGTGCCTGAGTATTCCAAAAGGGCATCACTAATACAATCCAACATCTGTTTTCTGCACTGCAGCAAAACCCTCTGAATCATAGAGAAAGGGGGAAACGCATACGCTCTCATCCCAAACCAGTCCTGCATACAAGCATCCACTGCCATTGCTCCCGGATCCGGTCTCCAACTGACATAGTTTGGTAATTGGAAGGTCAGCCTGGATTCGAAGTGGTCCATATCCAGTAGACTCAAAAGATTCTGAAATTTCTGGAAAAGACTGGCTTCTAATTTCCAATTGCTGAAATCTGTCTGGTTCCTCGAATACTAATCCGCCATTGCATTGTAAATTCCCAGAAAATACTCTGCTCTCAAAACAATCTTGTGTTCCAGACAAAAATCCCACATTTGAGTTGCTAAATCTGCCAACCTTTTTGATATGCACCCTCCTAGCTTGTTGTTATACGTCACCCCTATCACATTGTCGATTTTCAGCAAGACTGATATTCCTTGCTACTGTTTGGAACTGCGCAGGGCAAACAAGCCTGCTTTTAACTCTAGACAATTAATATGTTCTTTCCTCTTTAATATATTCCAAATGCCATCTGTCTCCTGATCTGAAAAAATTGTCCCCATCCAGACACACTGGCATCTGTTTCCAGAACAGTCTGGTCTTGATCCAAAAATCACATGCCCATTTCATGCCTCCAAATTTTACATCCGCCATCTCAACTCTTCCTTTGCTTCGGTATTCAGAGGCACACTGTACCCATACCATAAAACTCCTGCCATAACAGCTCTCTGCAACCTCTGTAGAGCCCTGTAATGTAAGGAGCCTGGGAATACTGCCTGAATTAATGACGACAGAAGACCAATGTATGTCCTCTTTCCTCATCACTTTCCTTTCCTTATCTCCTACTTTATTTTCTTTACCTTCCTTAGCGAAAGTTGCAACTCGCTCTTCAATGTGTCTACCACAAAACCAAAGAACTCCAACGTCTGACTTGGAATAAACACTGACTTCTCTACATTGACTATGAATCCTAGTGACTCCTAAAGGCCTCTTACTATCATCAGATGCTCCCTCACCTCTTCTACGTTTTGACTCATTATCAAAATATCATCCTGATATATGATTAATCTCCACACCTCTTCCTCTCAAATAACCTACCTCTGGTCTCAATATCTTTGTAAAGGGGCCGATGATAGGCTGAAAGGTAAATATTGAAACTGGTACAGCTGACCTTTCCATCTGAATTGTAATAACCTGTGACTTTCCCGATGAATTGGGATTGTAAAATATGCACCTTTGAGATCTAACTTGACCAGCCAATCCCCTTCTAACAACATGTTCCTCAGTATATGGATGCCTTCCATCTTGAAATGACTGTAAGTTACAAATTGGTTCAATGCTCTCAAATTTATCATAGGTCTCCATCGTTTTCTTTCTTCTCCTCTAAAATTTTTTATTGACAAATCCTTTTCCTCGTCTACTTTCACCATAGCATTTTTTCCCAGCATCTGTTCCACCTCCTGTTTTACAATCGCCTCTAGATCCTTCTGAAAATTCAACTCTCTTGATTCTCTCACGTGAAATGGTTCCATATCCAAATCTATCATGTAACCCTTTACCGTTGAAATGACCCATAGATTGTCGGTCATCCTTCCCCACTGTTTGATGAACCTTCCTCCAACCCTTTCTAGGGTAGAACCAAAATTCGTCTTCATATTCACCTTGACCTGAAGCTGTGCTCTGGCCTTGACCTCTGGCCCTTGATGCTCTATGTCTATTTGCTCTTACCCTCTGGGGGTTGAAGCCAGATGATTGTCTGTAGTAGTTACCTCCTTGGTAACCGCTATTTTGGGTTCCGGAGTAGTGGGACTTATAAAACCCTCGGCTGGGAAGTTTCCCCCTCTTCCCAGCCCGACCGTAAAAACTGTTCCCTGAGAACATTCTTCTCATAGAATACTGTGCCTTGTCCAGACCAGTAAAAGTTTGGAGATACTTTCTGATACTCTTAACCATGCAGTTTCTAAATAAAAGACCATTTGCCTCATCAGTGGACTCTTTCACACTAAAATCTGCCAATTTTGGAGTGATGCCCATTAGGATGGTTTTGTACCTTTCGGTCAATAACCCCGCATTGGCACTCCCTATAAAGCAAATTGCCCTTTGGCGCTATCCATGTGAACGATGGATATTCACATCCGCCCATTTAATATAGGCCTCTTCCACCTGATCAAAAATCCTTGCCACTGGTCCAAGGATATCCAGAACTTTATCTTGGCAAGATTTAACAGATGTTATGAATCCCAATGTACCGCAATATAGGCCTAGGTAGTTGCAAGACCTTTTACCTACATTTGTCCTACTATTGTTCTACATAACAGTTCTGGCACTGACCTTTTACCTAATTAGGTGCCGCATAAATGATTTGTGGCTTTCACCGAAAACACACCTCATTTATTATGCATGAGGATTCTCAGTATCACAGCAGGATTACCATCTTCTACATAATAACTCTGTATAAGGGTCACCACTATCGTCATCCTCGGCCGACATGCCCACGGTACCATGACACTTCTAGGTAGAACCCCAGAGGGTGCCTTTCTGGTATAAGCACCACATCTTCGTTGGGCAAACCAAAGGAGAAAGAAACTTCCATGCTGACACGAGACGCTGAAGTCCCTGCACGCAGACACTCCATCAGGCAGTTGTCTGACATTCCTTGTGGGGTGTCCAACTCGAGACCAAGACGGGGTCCTTCGTTCTCTCATATCAAGTAATGGGGTTGGCTCTTTCCTACGGGGATTCTTGGCTATACACCTACATATATGCTAGGTACACTTAGGAACATCTAGTTAGGGTTTTGCATCGTAGGAGTACTCATGATTACTGCCATGTATTTATATGCCTGCATATATTGATTGTTTTAGCACCATGGTACAATTCTACAATTATTTACTCTATTGGTGCTTGTAATCGTCTATATCTGTTTCTGTCTTATGGTTGTTGCAGCACACGTATTTTATACTAGAATGACGCTGGTTCAATAAATGCTTATTGAAAACGTCCCCACCGTTTATTCTGTGTATCTCTCTGAGACAAAGTGAGCACAAGTGACTTAGCGAAAAATATTGTACTGTTTCCACAATCCCTGAGGGGTCAGGGTTGTCATGTTCGATAGTTGCCAGAAACTCTTTGTTCCTTGGTAAGAGGGGCCTATAGTGGCACTGTGAGCTAGCTGGTCTACAGACTAACATATCCTTTGGGGGTGTCTGGAATCAGTCTGGACACCAATTCCATAGTTTATGATTGTCTAAATGCACAGATCCTATATAGATTTATAGGAACTACACAACAGGGACTTTTCTAACCCTTTCATCAGGTCCTTGCCCAATTTAAATAAATAAGTGATCGTTTCAGGATCAATGTTAGAAGTCATGGTAACCTTTTCATCAATTATAGGGCGTGAGCATTCCGCTCTTAAAACATTCCTCTCTTCCTTCGCTAGTGGTCTTCTTATCCACATCTTGATATAATCAGCTATGTGGTCCAAAGGCTACCACTCTTTACTTCTAGGGTGTTTTATTTCCCTAGGATAAAAAAGCTTTTCACCCAAGGGTTCCAACACCATATTCCTTCTCTTCTCTTTCTTTCGTAAGTTATCATCTAACTCATCCTCCAGACCATCCTCATTGCCCAAACCCAATATGTATTTGTCATAATTTTGACGTTCATTCTCCTAACCAAGCTCATCCAGCTTGTCTCCCTCTATTGCAGTGCTAGACTGCACATCTCTTTTGCCACTTTGGTCAAAAATTCTCTTTGAGCCGCTAGGGACTTCTCTCTTGTAATCACTCGCCATGTGCTTTCTCTTTTTAAAACATTTTACACCTGGACCCTAGGACTTTTTTTCTCTCCATCAGATATAGATAAATACTCCTCCTCCTCTTGACCCCTACCTACTTTCTTTCCTTAAACAGTCCTCTTCACTGCCTGTTGCAAATCCTGTGAAACTATTTTGTGTATCAATTCCTCCTGAGAAGTCTGCACAAACTCCTTATCATCCATAGTGAAACAAGCTAACACTCTCAGATAAAAGAAAATTCCACTGTTGCCTAAGGAGACACTACTCCCATAGACTTCCTTATATCTTCTTACTTTGATATTTGCTCTTTTTAAAAAAAATATATATATTCCCTTCACAAGGCTGTTTTTCTCTAAAACCTGCTCCATAACATCAGCTGATTAGGGCACGCAAGCTTTGCCTGTGCACGTTCAACAAAACATGCAAAACAGTCCTATCCCTTCAAAAAAGTGTGCTTCGCTTGTATGTCTCATTGTGGTCTATGCAATGTGCATACCACACCTAAGATGGCAGCACATCGCGTGGACTGGAGCACTGCTGCGCTCGGCGCGTCTAAAGCAGAAATGGCCTCGCGCAGAGAAGCGATCAGCTGTTTGATATGGGCTTTAATAATACTTTGTTTCGGCGCCGTTTTCGGCTAATTTAACCTGATGAAACAACTAGGCGCTGTCCAAAATCAAACAAGCATTGCTTACTTCCACAAAATAAACATTTATATCAGAAATCTAACCCCCAAACCCATAAATTAGGTTAAGTACACTAAGAAACAATAACCATTACCAAACTTTATATTAAGTGCAATCTACACAGAAAACAGTCAATTAACAATAATACAGTAAGCTCTGAGTAATACTTATCTGCTGAGAAGCAGCAAACAAAAGAGGAAGAATATGGAACCCAAGGAGATTTATGGACTTGAGAGTTCTGTTTCACTTTGTGGTGTAGTTTGAGTTCTATTGTTGGAACATTTAATCATTGCTGCTCAGAAGGGAGTAAATAAAAGTCTATGCATAATGCTAGCCTCCTGTCTTGCCATAAACTTTGCATTTACCGCACATGAACACTTACTGTGGTGCTCATCAACTGACACAACTGGCTTATTTTCTACTACAAATGGAACACCTTCCTTTTTAGGTTAATCGTGAAAGAGAACTGTTACAATGTGCCTGATCTTTAGCTCCATTGTACAAGTTTAAATCCCTTTCATCTGATTTATGGGGCCCTGTACTTTGGGCGATGTTATTTTTGGAATCTACCCATAGGACAATTGCTCAGCACTTTAGCACCAATATGGTACAATATAGGTATCAACTTTATTGGACGGAGTAGGACGATTAGGGGATTATGCCACTTTAGCAAATATTTGTAGATGGCTCGCTCAAATCATTCCACTCCCTGTGTACTTAATATGGTTTAGGCATTTGTGGCAATATCAACATACTATTGCATTGTAAATGGAGGCATATAGACCCGTTCTTGATCGTACTAAAGACATCCTCCATCATATATGGGGACAGTTCAGCAGGATATTATCATGGCAATATGGTGTACTTATTGAAAACCTTTAATAAACACATTTGAATCCACCTCTAGACAGTTTTGGCGAACCACATTCCAGCACACCTACTCATCAGAAGAGTGGATGTCCCTGCTTTTATCCCATGGTGAATAACTCAGAGAAATGAGGCTCAGGTTTTTGTTATTTAAAAAAAATACACAACTGGTCCTAGATGTTACCAATCGTATTGTGATGTACTCCATATATTGTGGAGTTGTATGGCCATAGAATCATACTGGATCAATATCTGGGCCAAGATGTATAGATTTAGGAGACTACTGATTCTCCCTTAAGTGCCTTTGGACCTCCTACATGACACAGTAAATATCAAAGGTTTGTGCAGTCTCAGACAGAGATCGTTAGACCTGTCAGCCTTATGGTGGTCTTCCCTTAAAACATTTGCCTTCCTCCTCCATTTTGCTGATCTCATTTTTGTTGGCCTTAGGACTCTGTGCACTTTACCACTGCTAACCAATGCTCTCTCCTTTAAACATGGTAAAATTGGCTTACACCGAATTGTCACATTTAGTTTACTTGTACATCCCTAGTAAAGTATTACCACATGTACCCAGGCCCTGTAAGATAAATGCTACTGGGGGCCTGCAGCACTTATTGTGCAATCCACTTAAGTAGCCCTTTTATTCCTGTCTCAGGCCTGTCATTGCAGCCTGTGTGCACTGTTTTGAGCTCTCATTTCCACTTGGCAAAATAAATCTTTTGCCAGGCATAAACCTTACTTTTTAAAACATATAAGTCACCCCTAAGGTAGGCACTACACAGTCCAGAGTGCAGGGTGTAGTGTATTTAAACGTTGGACATGAACCTTTAAGTTTTACATGTTCTGGTAGTGAAAAACTCCTAAATTTGTTTTTTCACTACTGTGAGGCCTGCCTCTCCCATAGGATAACATTGGGTTGCCTTATTACATATAAGTGCTAACATTTGATTGGGAACAGGTAAACATTTCATGTTTGGTATCTGAGAAATTGTAATTAAAAATCTAATTTAATGGTAAAGTCGGATTTTAAGTTACAATTTTGGAGATGCTACTTTTAGAAAGTTGGCATTTTCCTGCCCTATTTGGTGCCTGCAGCCTTTTCCTGGGACACATGGCTGGGTGTAGTTGACAGTTGTACTTTGCTTTTTCCTCTCAGACAGCCACACAATAAAGGGATTAGGTGTGCCTGGGTGGGCCATCAACTGGCAGGATGGGGATGGAGCTGGGCACAGAATAGGCTGTGCCCTGCCTTTACACAAAAAACTTGTCACCACGGCATTGTTCATGCTGCCAGATTGGAATTCTCTAAAAGCTTATCCAACTTCAAACTGGGCACCAGATGTAAATATTGGACCCCCAGACCCAACTCTTCAGAACACTCCTGCACCTGTGGATAGTTACTACAGAAGAAGGACTGCTGTGCTGCTTTGCTGCCAGAAGGACTGCCTCTCTGCTGCTCTGTTTGGGGAGAAGACTGGACCTACACTCTTCATCCCAGGCTGAAGTGACTCCAAGGGTCAGCTAGCTGCCCTCCTCTTTTGAGGTACAGGGACATAACAAGCTCCAGAGGCTCTCTGCAACTGGCCATCTTACCTGCTGCCTGGACCTGCAACTGACTCTGCCTTGGCACTGCTGGCCTCTGCTGTAGTGACTTCCTGAACCCCAAGTGGTGCCTCTCAGGTCCTGGACCCCTGATGTGACCCCAGATGAGCTCTCCTGACATTTTGGGCTCTTCGGGAATGCTAGCTGACCTGTTCGCAGCAAGATCTTGCCGCACGCACCACCTGCCAATGCGAAGATCTAGTGAGTGGGCTGTTCACGCTACAGCGACTGTCAATGACACCCAGCAGCGCTCGATCTGCTATTTGCTCCACAGCATCAACCGCTCGCGATGAGAACCAACGCAAAGCTCCAGTACGATCACCCACAATGCCCAACAGTATCTTCACGCTACAGCGACGACCATCTGTGTTGGCTGGCCTGCTCTGCATGCTGCATCAATAACCATCCCTGCCACTTACCCTGCTCCTCGCGGCCCCTTCCACCACAAAAGGATTGCGCTGGACTTAGAAGGTAACTCTTTCAGCAGAACTAACCTGATGCCTGTATCCAGACCGTGCTCCATCTCAGTCAAATTGACTTTGTGACTTTTACACGATTTTATACGACCAGACAACCACGAGTGCTGCTTTGTGCTTTACTTACCTGAAATCTTGAAAATTGCATATCTTCATTTCTCCTGATTGGATTTTTGTTGCTTTGGTGTCAAATTATTTATTACATTTTATTCTATTTTTCTAAATCAGTGTGTGATTTTTCTTGTGTTGTGTTTTTACTTTATTACTGCTTGAAGTACTGCATAAATACTTTACACACTGTCTCTAAGTTAAGCCTGACTGCTTTTGTGCCAAGCCACCAGAGGGTTAAGTACAGGCTAATTTAGGGTTTGCTTATGTTTCACCCTGACAGAGATTGTGGTTCCTGCTTGAGTAGGGTTTTGCCTCCTCAACCAGTAACCCAATCTCCAACACAGATTGATTTTAGCCGCTGTTGCAGTAGCCACAACCTTTATACTGAAACACTGGAGAAAAATCTAAATCCCTAGCCAGAGTGAATGATTGGCCAAGATAATGATAGTACAGGGTTAATTACAGTATGGAAATCTTTAACTAAATTTGGCAACCCTTACTCCAAAAAAAACCTAGACACATAGACAACCAAATAGAGCATATGTTCATAGGCTCAATATAGTGCTATGATTTTCTCATCCTACATGCCTCACCTACCAAATGCGGGGTAATTGGGTTTTACAGATTTGACTGGTCTTTTGATCATGACCCATTCTTGGAAACCACTTACTCTGATAGACGGATACGTGTGAACATATGCCCACCAGTGTATCCCTTCAATACCCCTTCCATATATTTTGCTGTTATTAACTGTTGAAGACAGATGTTCCTTGTATGTACTAATTTCGCCATTTGGTTATGAAATTATTGACATCCTGTAATTATGATGACACCATATCTTTCCCCTTGATTTTACCCACCTCCTGAGAGAACATAGCTCCACAAGGCTGAGCGACTCACCTTTAATTTTTGGCATTATACTTAGGGAAATGTTTTGTAATTTAATGGCTATGCATGTACTGTTTCTGTATATGTGATTTACAGTTTGCAGTCTATTCTTATATGAATGCTTAGACATATACATTTGTCTTGAATTTCGAAACTGATATAGAGAATTATTGCAAAGAAAATACTGTTATCACATCTTGAGCATTAGAATAATACTTCAAGAGTGAATAGTTTAAATATGGAGTTCTAACTAAGTGTAGTTATAATGGATGTACAATGGATGCAACGAAGAATGGGCAGGCAAACTATTTGTCTATTTGAATATTTATTAAGAGAAAACATAAAGCCCTTGACATAATATAGATGTACCATAGTACTCAAAAGAGAAGTCTGATCAATCAGAGTCCACTAAGTAGAGTTAGTAGAAAATCCTGTTCAAAGGATTTATTGAGTCGCAGAAAATTCAGTATTCCATTGTGAATATGTCATCATAACAACAGCCGACACGAGTTTCGTCACGACAAGTGACCGTTTCAAGGCTAATGGTGTCAAGATGAATGGCAAGACTCAATGAGTTGTATGGAAGGATCCTGTGTAAAATAGTCCTCCGTGAATTTGGTTCTGCTCATATAGTATAATGGAGCTAAAACAGTCATCAAAAGCCCAAGCAATAAAGTAGCAATGCTCGTAGCAGTGTGAACATGGCATCCTCTTTCAAAAACCCTCAGGTCATCCATATAATCCAAAAGAAGAGAAAAAAATTAATATAGGGAAGTATGAACAAAATAACACAAGAGGTGTCGCTTAAGGTCTCTAGTCATCTCCCCCCATGTGGATCTTCGGATGCTGCACCGCCTTGTGAGACCCCTGTTACTTATCAGGGACTCCGCACCGCCTCTTCTGTCTTACATTTAATGAATTTCTGACTGCTCATCCATTTGGCGGCCTTCAAGGCATACGAGAATCTGACAGTGGATCCATGACTATACGTCGCTTCATTACTTGATAAGCGGTCGCATAGCAGCTTTATTTGTAGAGGTAGGAGCTTACTTAGGATCACTACCTTGTAATTATCTTGGGTGCTACATTGGACCGCTGGAATATTTTTCTTCTGTGCAATTTCACATGGGGGAGATACATGAAGACCCTTATAACATGCCAGCTGATCAATGCGGCCACTTGTGCCCAGATCCACATGGGGGAAAAGACTGTAGACCTTAAGCGACACCTCTTGTGTTATTTTGTTCATACTTACTGTTAGAAATGGGGTCTCTAATTGGCAGAGGTATGCACCCTGTCCAAGTATGGACCCACATTCTAGTCAGGGTAAGTGTAGTGCACACTTAAAGTTTACCTGTGCTCACCCCATGGTAGATTGGCACAGAGCAGTCAGCCTAAACTAAAGAGGCAATGTGTAAAGTATTTGTGCGCACACACACACACACAGTGAAAACACCACAAAAGTACTCCAGACCAGTTTAGAAAAAAAGCCAATATTTATCTGAGTAAAACAAGACCGGAATAACAAAAATCCAACTTACACAAGTCAAGCTACGAATTTTTAAAGATTAAATCAAAATACAGTGCTTAGAAGTCTATTGCTCCAACTGGGTCTATCTGGTCATGCTTGGCCAAGACAAATCCAAATGTTCAGTCCGACCACGATGGAGTGTGGGCTAGATACAGAAGTCACACAGACCCCCTTACAGTACCTTGGATGCGTCAGAAACCAAAGAAGATGCGTCGCACAGAGGAGGTGAGGTGTTGCGGATGCAGGTGATGCATCTCTTCCTGAAGGCAGTGCAAGATCATTGAAGCTTTGGCGCTCAGGGACTTTGTGATGCACAGAGGAGGTGATGCGTCCATTGCTGGTGCGAGACCTTGGTTCCTGAAGGCGATGCGGTGTAGAGGATACGTCGATGTCAAGAGCGCAGTGCGTCCATTCCTCGGCGTCAAAGTCAAACCTCTTGGCTGAAGGTGATGCGTCAGTCGGAAGCTGCGCAGGGCCGGGAATGCGCAGGAGTCGGGACGTGCACCACAAACGTCGATGGCTCGGTGGTACTTCAAAGGCGCTGTGGCAAAGTGGAGGTTGCGTTGAAAGTTGAGGTCGTTGCATTGCACAATCGGTGAGTGGTATCCACAGCTTTGGTGCAGGCAGCGGTGATGCATTGGTTTCGCAGGCATGCGCCGGTTCAGAAATGACGCTTTTGGTCGATGCGTGATTTTCTTGGTTGCAGCACTAAATCCACCTCCTAGGGCCCAGGACTAGATCTAGCACCACTTGGCAGGTCAGGACTCACAGCAGAGGATCCCAGGTGCTGGTAGCAAGATGCAGGCGAAGTCTTTGATGTTCCTGAGACTTCAGCAACAGGAGGCAAGCTCAGTCAAGCCCTTGGATAACTTTAGAAAGCAAGATATAGAGAGTAAAGTCCAGTCCTCTCACTCCCAGGCAAGAAGCAGCAGGTCAACACAGCAAAGCAAGCAGCAAAATGGAAGTCCCTCCTGGCACCACGACAGCTCTACTTCCTGTCAGAATGTCCTCAGTCCAGAAGTATTCTGAGTATATGGTGTCAGAGGTCCAGTACTCATACCCATTTTAGCCTTTGAAGTAGGGAGACTTCAAAGAAAGGTCTTTATAGTGCCAAGACCCTTCCCTTCCTGGCCCTGGCTCCAGACACACTACAGGGGAGTATGCAGCTCTTTGTTTTGGGACAGGTGCAGCCCTATTCATGTGCAGATGTCAACTCCTACCACCACTCTAGCTCAGGAAGACCCATGAGCTTGGTGATGGGCCATCAGGATATGCAGGGAACACCGCAGCTCCCTTTGTGTGTGACTGTCTATAGTGAATTTACAAAGCCCAGCTGTCACCCTGACCCAGACGTGTATGCTAGGGTCAGGCAGAGAGAGGCACAGAATGGTTAAAGTAAGAAAATGCCAACTTTCTAAAAGTGGCAGTTTCAGACCTGCTGTTTAAAAACCAACTTCACTAAAAATGTGTTTTAAAATTGGGAGTCCAGAGACACCAAACATAATATTTCTGTCTGCTCCCAATTGGAAGATACACTTGCAAAATGTTACAAGGCAGCTCCAATGCTATCCTATGGGAGTGAAAGGCCTTGCTGTAGTGAAAACCAATTTAGCAGTTTGTTTTTTTTTCGTATTTTTATATAGCGCAAACTTGACCCGAAGGTATCAGAGCGCTTTACACGAGCACCAGTTGCGTTACACAAGGACACGTTCATTTTTATTTGTTAGGCACTGGGAGATTAAGTGATTTGCCCAGAATCACAGGATGTTGAGTGTCATTGCCGAAACTAGAACCCGGGTCCCCAGATTTGAGATCGACCGCCCTAGCCGTTAGGCTACATCTTCTCCCCTTTTCACTACCAGGACATGTAAAACTCCAAAACACACGTCCTACCTTTTAAATACATTGCACCCTGCCCATGGGCCTACCTTAGTGGTGCCTTACATGTAATATAAGGGAAGGTTGGGCCTGGCAAGAAGTTGAACAGTGCCAGGTAAACATGGCAGTTTAGATCTGCACACACAGGCTCTGCAGTGGCAGGCCTCATGTGGGTGGCACAATCGGTGTTGCAGGCTTGCTAGTAGCATTTGATAAACAGGCCCTGGACATAATTTAGTGTACTGTACTAGCGACATTTTAATAAATCAAATATGCCAATCATGGAGAAACCAAATGCCATTACATTTTAGACATAGAGCACATGCATTTTAGCACTGGTCAGCAGTGAAGCGGGACCCAGAGTCCTAAAACCAGCAAAACTGAAGTATAGCACACAGTCAAAAACAGGAGGTCAGAAGCAAAAAGACAGGGGAAACCACACCAAAAGATGCCATGTCTAACACTTATCTATATTAATTTTGTTTTCTTCTTTTGGATGATACTAATGACCTCAGGGCTTTTTACAGAGGACATTGTGTTCACGCTGCTACCAGCATTGCTACTTTATTGCTTGGGTGTTTGATGACTGTTTTAGCTCCATTATAATATATCGGGAGAACCAAACTCACTGATGACTCCTTTATGCAGGATCCTTCCATACAACTCATTGAGTCTTGCTGTTCATCTTGACACCATTAGCCTTGAAAAAGTCACTTGTGACAAAACACGTGTTGGCTGTTGTTATGATGTCATATTCCCAATGGAATACTGAATTTTCTATGATTCAATAAATCCTTTGTACAGGATTTTCTACAAACACTACCTGGTGGACTGTGATTTATCGAACTTCTCTTTTGAGTGCTATGGTATCTCTATATTATCTCAAATGTGTACAGTGGACCCTTGGGTTTGTTGTTGTTTGTACCTATTGGTAGTGGGGTGTGAGATACCAAGGAACCACCAACTTAAGTTACTTGCCTACTATACTACACCCAGAATATAGTGATTTCAATAGGAGGTGCGATTGTTATACCACTACTTCCTTTCTGTCTTCGAAATACACCCATTGGCGTGAAAAAAACAGAGGGTGCAAATGGAAGAAGATTAAACTCCTATTATTCGTGTTGTAATAGCCATTGTTATATTTTGGTTTTCTGGTTGAGGGAGGGTGAAACCCTACTTAAACAAGAAACACAATCTCTGTCAGGGTGGAAGACAAGCAAACCCCAAATTAACCTGTTCTTAACCCTCTGGTAGCTTGGCAAAAAATAAGTCAGGTTTAATTAACTTAAAGGCAATGTGTAATGTATTTTTTGCAGCACACAAAGAATAATGAAGTGAAAATACAGCACCATAAAGATACCACACCAATTATAATAAATATAGTAAAATTTAATACATTATTTGACACCAAAATGACAAAAATCCAATCAGTAGAACCAGAGATATGCAATTTTAAAGATTTCAGTAAAAATAGTGTCTAGAAGTGCAAAGCACCAACTGTGCGTACAACTTCAGGCCAACCACGATGGAGCGTGGGCTGAATACAGAGACCTAGTTAGGCACGCTGAACAAGAGTACCTTAAATCCTGGTTTCGGACTGATGTGGATTCCCTCATCGAGGATGCTTTGCGCAGCCGAGGCGACGCAGACTTTTGTGAGGCGCTGCGGTTCCAATGCAGAGTTTTGGAAGGTGATGCATCACGCGGCACCGGTTATGCTAGGGCCCACAGCTGGGCTGACAGAGCGTCTTCAGGCCCACTTCCAAGGGTCCAGGACTGGGGTGACAATACTTGGGAGGGTAGGACTCACAGCAGACAGAGTCCAGGTGCTGGGTTCAAGGTGGTTAGAGCCTTCAGTCCCTGAGGCTCTGTTCAGGATGCCAGCCACCTAGCCTTTGAGTCACTATGCAGACCCTCCAGGATTTCGCGGTTTGCCGCGAAATCGGCAGTTTTGTAAAAATGCCGCGATTTTTACAAAAGTGCCCGCGAAATCGTCAGTTTTGTAAAAATGCCGCGATTTTTACAAAAGTGCCCATGAAATCGGCACTTATTTATCTATTTTTTCTCATTGCGCCTATGGCAAATTCAACCCTTTGAAAGTGTTTAATTAGCTCGTGCAGTTTTACTGTTTTTAAATACTTTTGTGTAGTCGCTACATTCTTTGGGGCATATTTCTTGTCGGTTTGAGTCGTGCATCTGTCAGTGTTGAGGTTTTAGGCTCGGACAGAGCTACCTAATGGGCATCTCCGGTGCCTTTGTTCGCTTCGATGCGCTTACAAGCGGATTTCGTAGTTTGCAGGAACTTTGCTCCAGCGCATTAAACCCGTCGCTTCTGTGCCACCGGGACCCTGCCAGTGATTTCTTAGCAGAGGCCCGCCCTGAGCATGCTTTTTCATATGGAATTGGGGCACGCGCAGTTCACTGCTCCCAGCGTTTTGTAAATTCTACGAGGGCCGCATTGGCTGCTCCCAGCCGGTCACAGGCCATCACAACTGCCCCTTCACTCGGCCCCCAAAAGCAGACACAACCCACGAGACAAGAGAAGGGACGCCGAGGGTCATCATGGGAACAGAGTTAAAGGGTCCAACAAAGGCCCTGGCCTGGGCTGCCTGACCTTGGCTTTCCGAGCTGGCTGTAACATGGCACCCCGAATGTGGGGGAGACGCGGTGCTCGACCCGCAGCATCCCACACTTCCCAGGCTACCGCGCTGTCTGGAGTGCCCGCTCCAGCCAGTAAGATGATGCAATTAATCTGATGGGTTTTTCCATTCCTCTTCATCAAACCCTCCCTTGTGACATTCTCACATGTTCAGAACTTTTAAAACAGTTGTACAAGCAGCTCATATCCTGCCCACAAAAACTACCTTGTTGCGTCATGAAGGGCGGAGGTAGCAAAACGGGCGCGAGCCCGTGGGGGTGCAATGACCTTCGAAGACAAACAGTAACAGATCAGCAAACCCTGCAAGCCGGAATCAAATAAAGCCGGGTTATCCCAGGCCCTCCGCAGTCTAGAGCAGCAAGACAGAGTGATTGTGATAGTAACATCGACTTGTTTGTATGTAGTGCTTCATACCACACTCCTGCCGTTTCTAGGGGTGGGCACATCTTATGGTTCCATCACAAAGGTCACACTGCAAGGGCGGTCAGGGGGCCTCTCACCGCATACCAGGGCCCCTGGTCCCACCCCAAAGGAGGCACTGACTGTCACTGCCCGGGGTCCTCTCACTGCACAACAGGGCCCCTGGCCCCACCACAAAGGGGGCACTGACTCGCACTGCCCAGGGGCCTCTCACCGCACTACAGAGTGAAACCAGAAAATCTGGATAAAATCGTGGCTTCCATGCTGAAATTGTGTGAACTTAGGCAAATATTTAATTTCACTAAGGTAGGTTCTGGAATGCCATTTCCTATGGGATGCTACCAGGCCATCTTTGATGGGCTTCTCAGAACCTATTCTAACCACTTCGACGTGGCTGGAATTCCCCCGCTGTGCGGGAGAATTCCACGCGTGCACGGACTTGACGGCCCCCGGCCGTCCTCCGCACACGCCCACCGTGACGTCGGACGGCCGGGGGCCATCCGACGCATGGAAGAGGCTAAAGCAAATGGAGGATTGCATTTCCAAGGGATAACAGCCTTCACCTGTGGGCTGCTTCCTCTGTTCCATATCCCAGGTTGCCTATTTCAAAGCGGAATACTCTGCTAAAACATTTTTCATTGATTTAAGGCTGAGAATGAATGATTATGAGTAAAATAAAGTGCCGCTAAATTTCCATATTTGTGCTGCTAAATTTCCATATTTGTGCCGCTAAATTTGCTAATCCATGCCGCTATATCCTGGGGGGTCTGACTATGGTGGTCCATATGGCAGCACAGTAGCAGAGCAACAGATTAGTAGTCCTTCTTGCAAATCAGTCCTTCTTCTGAGTCTTCCACAGATCCGAAGAGTTGGATCAAAGGGTCCAATATTTATACCTAGTGTCCACTTTGCAGTAGGAAAAGGTTCTGGAAGTTTCCTCCCTCAGAGGTGCTTGGAACTTCCTACCTCCCTGATTGTCTCGGGTCACAATAGCCTAGTGTCAAATCCTTTGTGAGTGTGCTGATGCAGAGCATTTGTAATATGCAAGGGTGGTAAGTGACAGCTCCTCCCCCTTATCAAGTTAGAGATGGCCGATCCTGCCAACACCTATGGCCCCTTGTCTCACTGTCTGGGAGCAATGCACAAAGGCCATCTGCCAGCTACACCTAGTCACGTGGCCCATTAAACAGGCTGCAGGCACCAGATGGTTTGGACGAGAAAATGCTAATTTTCTAAAAGTGTCATTTTCAGAATTGTGACTTAAAATCCAACTTTTCTATTAAAGTGGGCTTTAAATGACATATCTTTAGACACCAGACTCGACATTACTTCCTGCTCCCAATTGAAAGTTATCACTTATTAAATGTAACAAGTGAACCCAGTGTTACCCTATTGGAGAGGTAGGCCTCACAGTAGTGTAAAAAAACTTTAGGGGTTTTTCACTACAAGGACATGGAAAACTTAAAAATACATATCCATCATTTTAAATACACTGCAGCCTGCCCTCTGGGCTGTTTAGGGTCTGCCCTAGAGGTGACTTATATGTAATAAAAAGGGAGGTTTGGGCCTGGCAAGAGGTTTATCTTGCCAAGTTGAAATGGCAGTTTAAAACTGCACATACTGCCTGCAATGGTAGACCTGAGATATATTTAAAGGCTACTGGAGTGGGTGGTAGTGCTGCAGGCCCACTATTGGCATTTAATTTACAGACCCTGGGTACATGTGGTACCACTTTAATTAGGGACTTTGAGAAAATTAAATTTGCCAATTAGGTGTAAACCATTGTTACCATGATTAAAGGAGAGAGCACAAGCACTGCAGCACTGGTTAGCAGTGGTAAAATGCACAGGGTCCTATGTCCAGCAAAACGAGATCAGCAAAAACAGGAGGATGGAAGGCAAAAAGTTGGGGAAAAACCATGTCAAGGATGTCGGGTCCAACAGCCATGTTTTCACTTTGTTTTTAAAATGTACTCAGGGAAGGTCGTTCGTAAGACAGAAAGGGAGACTATTCCATAGTTTGAGGCAAACGACCCTGAAGGAGTTTCACCCCCATCTGGAGAGTTTAATTTAGGAGCGGTAGAAAGTTTAGCTGCTGCAGATCTGGGTCTGCGATTAGAGGAGAGCCTAGTAAAATGCTGTGCCAGGTACGATGGGTGAGCAGAATAAAAGATTTCATGTAAAATGCGGAGAGAGACGCTTCTCTTTTTGCCAATGTAGATGTTTAAGTTCATCAGAAGAAAGTTCCAATTTGCGATTATTAAAGGTAGAGCTAGCTGTGACATTTTGTGTATATTGAAGTGTGAGTAGATTTTTCGTGGAAGACTATGATAAGTTCAGTGAGAAGGCATCTATGCTAGGGCCAATCAAGGGGTGAACGATATGTGTTTGAGAGATGGCGAATTAAGCTAGGTTGACTAGGATATAAACTGTACCTGGTTCACCCAAGGGATACCTACACTAGGTAAAATGAAAGAGCAGCGCGGAGGTCAACAAAATTGAAAACTTTCTTCTGCTACTTCAGTGCCAGGAAGCGTAGAAGAACTTGGTGCTTTAATCTACAGGTAGGATTGCTATTATAAGGTGACTCGAACTTAATATTGAAATGTCAGGAAAAATTCTCATTTTTTTTATGGAAGAGGCCTTTTATCTCCTGGCTCGCGGCTGTTTCTAATGCTGCACGCATCAAAGCTTCGCGCCTCGTCTCCTGGCAGCCCCCTCTAGGTTCTTTTAATGCCCTGACGTCATGCTGAGATCTTTTTTTGTTTTAAAAGGTCACAAGCTCTGCTTGAAATGCCACGAAACCTGTAAGAAATGTGTTGGCGACTGGGACACCTGCACCGTGTGCCGGGATGGATTCAGGTAAGACGGGGTCTCCGTTAATTTTCACACTCCTTGTTTCTATCAGTATGGAGGAGCCCGTGGAATCGCTTTGAAGACGCGTTCTGATAGCGCCGCTCGCTCTCTAGAAAGGTTAACGCAAGAAATTATACCAATTTGCATACAAATCTTGACATTCGGCTGGCAGTGTATTTGGTGAAGTAATTCTTCCATTGAAAGGTTACCTGCTCATCATTTCAGAAGGGTAAGGAGGAATGTAAATGAATTCTGTTAATATGTAGAGTGCTTGGCATGGTGATTTATGTTTAAATAGATCATGTCCACAGTCTATTACAAGCAGGGCTTTAAGTGGGCCGGGTCCTGCTGGTGCTCAGCACCGGCAGTTCTAAAAATCAGGTGCCGAGACGGGTCCCTATCGGGCTCTCCATTTTTGCCCTCACTCTCAGGGTGAAAAAAATAATCTTACCTCTGCAGCAGTACCACCCTTCACTGCTTTTGATGTAACTTTAAAGAAACTCATTATAGGGGAGAGGTGTGGCGCAGCAGCCAGGGCAGCTGACTCCAGAGCACAGGGCTCTCGGTTTGATCCCCGGCTCCAGCGGCAGCTCAGCCCAGCACCATGTGACTCTGGGCAATAGCTCGCTTAATCTTCCCAACGGCCTTGAGACTCTTAGGGGTGATTTGTTCCCGCTTTACAAATATCAGTTTTTTTTAGATCTTTCACAGTCTCATGATTTCAGAATGGAAGCATTTTCAATATTATATACAAGGAAGCCATAGTAGTTGCTTATTTATCTTATGCAACTAACAACCATTGGCAAAGCCAATGGTTCTGGCAAAATACCAGACGCGTGGCACACTACGCTAAGCACAGATTTTTAGCTCAGTTGTTTTTAAGCCACGACCTTAATTACACCAGCCACGCCCCCTTGAGAGACTCCCCCAGTGTTTTAATCCCACTTAAAGCCCTGACTACAAGAGCACCTACTTGATGCTTTCTAGACAACATCAAATGTTTTCATTAAAGAAAAGTAAGGGGATAAAACTCGAGCGCCTTGGAAATTGGGGCATAGGCTGAGAATAGGGAAGTTTGCACAGTGCAATACGGGCAGTGCTTGAAATGGAAAAATAGAAGTGCAGGTACTCTGTACCAGAGTACCTTCTTGTTTCTGAGAAGTGCCGGTACTCTCCAATTAAAAGTATTGCATTTCTCTTGAGAAGTGCCGGTACTCTCTCTCTCTCAAAATAAAAAAGTGCCGGTACTCCGTACCGGACAGTACCAGCCCATTTAAAGCACTGAATACGGGGCAAATGTTAATAACATGAGCCATGTTTACCTTGCGTGGTTTGACTTGTTTGGTTTGTTGCTGATGACGTCAGCTCATCAATATAGGGGCCTGCCCGCACGCTATATGGCAGAAAAAATTTACCCAAGTAACTGGTGTCCGCACTTGGATGGATGTGTGCGACGCTACAAATAGCTCTTTCATTTTGGCTCGGCAATTACCCATCACGTAGCTGTACTGGCAGCAAGTACGCATTGGTGAGCACACCATATCCATTTGCTAAGTCATAATGAATTCTCCTTA
This sequence comes from Calotriton arnoldi, assembly GCA_963921515.1. Taxonomy (NCBI): domain Eukaryota; kingdom Metazoa; phylum Chordata; class Amphibia; order Caudata; family Salamandridae; genus Calotriton; species Calotriton arnoldi. The sequence continues at coordinate 1,473,382 of CAWUFW010001280.1, read as the reverse complement.
AAAATGTGCTGAATGGGGGAGAGAGCCTACTTTGGGCAGAACGGGTGAAATATGTTAACTCACTCTTAAGATAAAGGCAAGCCTAACAGAGCAGGGAAAACAGTTTCCCAGCACCACAAAATCACACCAACTCTGTATTAGCAACTCTGCAAATTTATGGTAGGTGGAACATTCATATCTAGCAAATGGTACCATAGACCAGCTTGCCAGAAAGGTTTACGAAGTCTAGGTTAAAAACAATTTGAGGCCATCTGTACGCCTCTTATGTTTTTGCCATACCAGAAGCACCTGTTTTTTTAATTAATTTAATTAAAAAAGTGTACTTCAGGGAGACAACATGGCATCATCTAATGTTATGGCCAGCAGTAGCAGCCTGTCAGTTCAGGTATAATAATTCCTATTTGTAAAGCGCAAACATATTACCCCCTTAAGGGTTTCAAAGCGCTGTGGGCAGTGCTTTAAATGGGCCGGTACTGTCCGGTACGGAGTACCGGCACTTTTTTATTTTGGGAGGGAGAGTACCGGCACTTCTCAAGAGAAATGCTATACTTTTAATTGGAGAGTACCAGCACTTCTCAGAAACAAGCAGGTACTCTGCTACAGAGTACCTGCACTTCTATTTTTCCATTTCAAGCACTGGCTGTGGGCCGTCGGGGAGATTAAGTGAGCTATTGCCCAGAGTTACATGGTGTTGAGCTAAGCTGCCGCCGACGTCGCGCTCTAGAGTCCGCCGCTCTGGCCGCTGCCCCACACCTCTCCTCTGTATATCGGAGGTATCGGAGTTCTGCCTCCCATTTTTCAGTGTTTAATGAGTGTCTGTCAGACTGAGCAGTCATCAGCCTGGTAAACACTCATCTTGTCAAGGCCAGGCAGCCAGGTGCTTTACATGCGCTAATGTGCAGGTGCCATGTAGAAAAGGTTTACTGGACTGACAACCCTACGGGCAGGGACATAGTCAGCCTGGGAAATCCCTGTAGGGATTCCCACCCTGAGGCTGGGGGGCAGAGTCACTGATAAAATTAGCTCTGTGCGCTTTAGATTTAAGCCATAGCTACCAGGTCTGACAATCAGTGAATCCTCACACCACCTCTTCCCAATTTGTTACAGAGTGGGGTAAGATCAGGGCGGTTTCTTCTCGAGGGTGGAGGAACATCACCCCCCCCTCGCCCACTGCAAGCCACGCAGGAAAAAATGAAATGGCTATGAAAAGATTTTAGCAGCACCAGCCCCAAGCCGAGAGACATGCTGGGTGAGTCCTCTGCTGCCGATTGGCAGGGGAGGAGAACTGAAGGAGGGCTGACTGGGTGCTCCAAAGTGTGCATGTCTATTTGCCCCGCTGTTTTGCGCCGGCCAAAGTGACATGTGCACTTTGAAGCTCTCCACCCAGCTTTCTTAAGACAGCTGGGTGGAGACCAAGCACTGGCCTCCAGAGCATGAAGAAGCGTCCGCCAGCAGGCTCCATCCAATCCAGGCGCTTCTCTCATGCTGGTTAACTCGTAAGGGGAGTTCTTGGTTAGGGGAGTTCTTCATGCATCAGAGAAGGAGAAGAACACCGAGGAGGATGCACAGCCCATGGGTAAGTGCTGTTTTATTTTGTTTTATTTGATATGTGTAATGCATGTAAGTGTAGTGATTGTGTTTTATTTTGTAGTTAGTGTTATGTTTTTATTTGGGCTTTTGGTGGGAGGGTTATTTTATTTTGAGCTTTTGGAGAGGGGGTGGTTTACTTTGGGCTTTTCGAGGGAGGGGGAGTTTTATTTTTTGGAACTGGTGGGGCACTTCATTCGTCCCACCACTCTCAAAGGGTACCAGCCACCCCCGGGTAAGATGAGCAGGTCTCAGTGACCCTACCCAACCCCACCTTATAACGAGTTAGGAAAGGTCCCCCTCTCATTTGATGACACATGACAAGGTGAGCCAAAGAGAGGAGGTGGCTGGATCTTACAGTTTCTGATACCAGAGGCTGCCTGAAACTTCCAGCACCCTCACAGACTGTCATGCCAACCTCCCACCACCTGCTAGTGCTGCCTTCTTTGTTGAGCCCTTATCACTGCCTAGACCCATTAGGTAAGAGGTTCTTTTGAATGTTTGAGTTTGTGTGTATGTATGAATGCATGTTTAAGTATTTGCACATGTGTGCTTGTTAATAGGCGGGTGTAAGTGTATGCTTTATGTGCATGGAAATGGGTGGGCATGAGTATGTGCTCAAGTATATGCTTGTGAATGGGCGGATGTGAGTATGTGCATGTGTGTGCTAGTGAATGGGTGGGTATGAGTATGTGCACAAGTGTGTGCTTGTGAATGGGTATGTGTGCATATGTGCACAAGTGTGTGCTTGAGAATGAGTGGAAATGAGAATGTGCGCATGTGCTTGTGAATGCATTGGAGGGAGCGTGTATGATTATGCCCAACAACTTAAAAAAATTAACCAGCCACTACTGATGGCCATGTAAGCTACCTCTTTATTAATGAAGATGACAGGCTTGCTTTCATTAATATATAAATAAATTTTGCTGAAGCAGTGCGGGCCCTGGAACCACTTGGCTTCGGTCAAAATGGCCTACTTGCCGTCACCCACCCAGTGGTGGTACTGAAAGGGGGTGACGGGGCTGGGGAGTTGAAAAAAAAAAGAAAGTTTCACTTACCTCTGCGCAGCCGCCGTCTCTCCTGCATCTTCTCTCCTCCGCTTCTCTGGCTTAGGGGAGCCTATGTGCTTCCGCTTTGGAAGCAGGAAGCACATAGGTTCCCCTAAGCCAATCACGAAGCTGCTGGCACCAGCATGATAGCAGCATTGTGATTGTTCTGAGTGTCCTGGTTCGGTGCTTAGACAGGGAGTGGGAGCCTGTGCATGTTCTCCACCCATGTTGTGCAATACAGCCGGGTGGAGAACATGCTAAGTGCGCATGACTGTTTGGCTGGCCCAAGATGGCCGGCCAAACCATCATGCGCACTTAAGTGCACCAACCACTCCTCCCTCTGCTGGCTTTGACGACAGCCAAGCCCTGCCCTAAAACTGGCTTTGGCATGTAAAAATCAAATTATAATAACATCGTGTTATTATCAATTTATTATTTTCCTTTTTTGCGCTGCTGAAAAGCAGTGGGGCAATGCTCCTCCACCTTAGCTGAGCAGCCGCCTCTGCACCCACCCCAACCTCCCTTTGTGACCTCTCTGGCCATAGAGAATAGAAACGTAAATTCATACAACTGCTAAACTGTAGCACTTCATTTGCAGCTGAGGTTGGGAACCTAAGCAATTACTGACAGACAGCTTTGAAAAATCCTCTTGCTACAGTAGAATATAGCCTAGAAATACAACGATGACACTTCATTAATAAACGAGCAAGACTCCAAACTGGATGCGGAGAACTCAAGCTAACACTAAACAGAGAGGCTACATACTAGACGCTCAGGTTTCCCTGTGCCTTGCATGAATAATGCATGCAGCCCGATGTTTTACTCTGCATTCTGGTACTTGTGGTAAAGTTTATCTCATTATAAATTCAAGACAAAAAGTGGAAATAGAAAATCAGGAGTAGATGAGCTACTCACATGTGGAATCAGGAAACTTGAGAGCTCTGCAAATTCTAAGAGAGACCAGGCTGACAATTATGGGTAACTGGAACAGAAGGACTGAGCAAAGAGTCTCAAAGGAATTTACATAGAAAGCAGTGTGTTTGCCAAAGACATCTCAGATGGGTAGGAGGCAGACGCCTCATGAAAGCTCAGCTCCTTTGGGCTCGAGGACTCAAGAGGACCTCGAGCTGAAACAGAGCCTGACCACTGGCTCAAGCCTTCAGTGGCTCGCCCATCTCTGTACGCTTCGCTGGTCAAAGAAACTGTGCAAGGGATGAATCTTGTGAATGTTAAAGGGCTGATGTCAGCAGATGCAAACAACAGAGGAAATAGGGGTCAAAAATAACTCCCAAGTTACAGGCATAAAGACGAGGGCTCAGACAAGCTAGAAGAAGGGGAGACGAGCATTTGGAGAGCGAGCTGGAAACAACCGGTCCTCTGTTTATTAGAGTTAAAGTGGCGGCAATGCAAACTAATCCAAACTTGACTGGGGGCATATTTCTACTCAGCCAGTGCCTGGTCAGACATCCTTTTGCAAGCAGGCATCACAGACTGAGAAGCATGTGTGTATTGTGGACTTTTATTGCCCTTTCTTGGATCCTACCCGTAGATAGACAAAGTGGTTGCTTTTGAATTTCCAGTTTATTAGTAGGCAATGAACATAAGCGAAAGCACTACTACAACACCTACCACCCATCCCCCAAACACACACATTGTGATTGGTCATACTGCCTCTCTGCGCTGCCAGTCATTCTTTGAATTACTGGGCGGGGCCTTCCATTGGCTGCTCACTCCTTCACTCATAACTGTGTTACCCTGCCACTGGCCTGAGTTGCAAAGGTTAGTTTTTCCCTCTTGTCAAGTAGCAAACCTTAGTTTGCATGTGCCAGGCCAAGAAACACACAGCCCACTTTAGGAATAAAAACACAATCTTATGTTTTGGGTCGGTGGGCGGAGGTATACATAACCGTCTCTTCCAATCAGCTGGGAGTCAGCAGGTTCAAATGGGTAACAGATGATGCATAATCTGTGATGGCACAGATGAGCTAAAAAGTTGGCATAGAATGCTACAGAGAGGACTTCCTTTCATTAAAATTGATTGAGTCAAGTATTTAACTCAGAAAGCAAGCTCCGTTTTCTGTAGAGTAATAATGACCATAGAAAAGGGCAGGACACCATACACACTGATGCTGCTTATGGGGTCCTAGAGACAGTGGTCGAAGTAGGGGGGGGGGAGGGTTGGGGGGATCTGAGGGGCACGATGTGCCCATACTTCTTTAATTTTAGAAAGACAGTTCCCCTACTTTTTGTCAAAAAACAACCACCCTGGGACGGTTAATTCCGACAGTTAAAATGCTTCAGCTGAATTGTAAGAAAGAGAGTCTCCTGTGCTGTGAAACTGAGGGAGGAACAGACAGCTAAGATGTGAAGTGTGTGCTTTTAAAAGACCAAAAAGAATTGCTTCCTGATGACACACATACATTCTTTTTGAAGGGTATTGTAACGGAGCTACCAGCTAAGCTGTGAAGTGTGTGCTTTTAAAAGACAGTTATAAAAATAACTGCACTACATACAGTCTGCAAACAAATCTATATTTTGGAAACACTTTTCATCTTTTACCTTTTTGCGCATTCTGTAGCAGCCTATCTTATACTATGCGTAATGCACGTTTAAAATAATGGCTTACATGTTCATAGAGCATCCGGTCACAGACTGGGGCCTTGAAGCTTCTAAACATATGTCACTATTCTCCACTGCACCAACTAAAATTCAATTCTGTGTCTCTCTTATGCAGTGTTTTAATTCATAGAGCTTTCAAAATGTACGATAGTGCATTTCCCACTGATTAATATAGCTTGGATTTAATTTTTATTTAAGCTGTGCTTAATTTTATATGTAGTTACCAGAAGGTAAAAGACCAAAAAGGTTACAGAATATTTTGTGTTTTACTCAGAATAGGGGATGTTGAGAGAAGCAGAGATTCATTCAGCTTCCACAGCTAATATGTTCACAATTAAAGGGAATAAATCACGTATGTCGATTTTCCAGAGTCTCTATATGATTGTCACGGAGACCCTGAATCACACTAACACAGGGAGCGGTATATGTTGAATCTCTGTTCCTGTGGTTAGGTTGGCAGCATCATCATTGGGTCTTATCACCTGAGTGTTCAGTTCTCCAGGTGATCAACTATCGTGTCTGGTTTGCAACAGTCGTGAATGGTGAAAAAAGATAACAATTCTTTACTTTCCTGTATGTGATATTTTATTATACAGAAAAGTGATAACATAAAAAACGTAAATAGAGGTGCTATTGTGGGTGTGTTATTGATCCTTGGCACCTAGTGGTAGGTCATGGTAGGTCGACATGTTCCGGCCCCACGTCCTCCTTGTGGGTCGTGCGTGGGGCCTTCATCAGGACCAATTAAGGAGCGGTATTATTGTTGATAACTCTGTGAACGTATGGGTAGGTAGATTCACTAACCCCTCTTCGCCAGTGAGCAAAGTCGCTCAATTACTGACGTCGTGTTATAGGTGCAGACGTTGCCTATAACTTTTAAAGGAGATAATTAGTCCTCCTTCGGGGAGAAGAGAGAGAAAGACAACTCTTAATTGAAGGTTGTCTGAGCAGGTGCTGCTGCCCTCTTCCTCGCCCCGGAAGTGTGTTTTAGGCACGTCCACACGCTCACTCAACCCATCCCTTGCACCCAGCATCAGAGTTCCTATACTTTTTTAAATTCACTTCGACCACTGCCTAGAGATATTAGCTTGCCAGTTTTCGTAGACTCTGCAGCTTCACCTAGAGATAAATTCAAAGCAAAGAGTTAGATCCAACAACAGAGTGACATATTTAGGTGGGAACCAAACTTCCCATGAAACTAGAAGATCCAAGCTTCCCTGAAATCCGTCTGACTATGTGCTTTCCATGCCCTCTTACTGCACAAATGTTGCTCTTTTACAGTTAATTGGTACCCAAATTTTCAGTTTTCAGCCACGATGAATCTAAGCCATCACTTTGGGGGTCTAACAAAATTACCTTCATTAGGTGGGTTAATCTGCTGATCTTCCTTACGTAGGGTGGGGGGGCACACATTTCAGTGGCATTCCTGGGATCACCTCGTTATGGTTGTCCAACTAATATTCCTCCGAGTTGCCGTCCACTTGCAGTGGAGTAACAAGTGTTTCATGAGCCATAGTGCAAAAAGAGAGGTGAGTCCCCTTACTTCTATTTAGGTAAAATGCAGCAATAATCATAGTTCAGCAGGCCACTCGGGCCTTTCTGCCCTAGTGTTACTGCACCTTCTGCGCTAGGCTCCCATCCACTTGGCTTAGTCTGGAGCTTGGCCATGTGCCCTCTCAGAAACTTGGACTTGGGCAGGAAGCACGTTTAGGACCTCTAGTGGCAGCTGTGGTAAGAAAAAATGGTTTTAAATGTATATTGTATGCATGCTTGTGGGTGAAAGTGTGTTTAAGTGGGAGCGCGTGCCTGTATGTTAGAGGTGGGCAAGCCACTGAAAGATCGAGTCAGACTCGAGCCTAAAGCCTGGCTGTGGCTCAGCTCGAGGTCCTGCTGGAACCTCGAGCCCCTAACAAGCCAAGTTGTCGTTTGGCTTCTACGGCCCTCCCTCTAACCAGGCTATGGCACCCCCTCCCTTTCTCTACCTAGGCTGTGGTGTTAGGGCAAGTGCTGCCGACTTTGAAACTGGGGAACCAGGTTCGAGTCTTGACGTCAGCACAACATTCTGTGATTCTGGACAAATCGCTTAAACTCCTCATGCTTCTAAGCAATGAATGTGAATATAAAGCGCTCCAATTTGGCATATGGGTCGAGTTCACGCTATAAAAAAAAATGCAAAGAAGTGCACAAAGACTGATTTGTACAAAGTGGAACCAGAAAACCTGGATAAATCACGGCTTTACCTCTTAAATTGTGTGATCTTAGGCAAATATTTTATTGCACCCAAACTCTTTTTTCTTCATTATCGTGTATGAAAGCACTTTCAATATGTGATTTCAGAATTTTAGTTGTATAAAAATCATTTGTGCTTGATTTAATACACTATAATGTTACTCTGTTATAACCTGGGCCACGTACAGGGTTTACATGACAATTGTCTTGCCTCTTAGTCTACTCATTGCTTGTTTAAAAACTATTACTGTTAGTAAGTTCTTCTCAGTGCAGTGCTATGATGTGATGTATTAATGTCAAAGCTTCACATGTTATAGAAATACACATTTTTGAATTTTGAAGCAACTTTATCTTAGTTTATTTACATGATGATTGTTGTGTAATTTACATAGCAAATGTTTTCAGGGCTTGGCTCGTGCAGGGAGTGGGCTCTAAGATTCAAGCCAGACTCTTGGCTTGGCTTTCCCTGCAAATTTACTGGCTCGCTCACCTCTAGTATGTGTGAGCAAGTATGTCTATGCGTAAGCATGTGTGTGTGAGTGAAAGTGAGTAAGAATCAAGTGACAGGTAGTAAGTAAGATTGAGACACAGATTTTCTATTCTTTGATGCAAGGCAATGGTGCACCACAGATGCCGCGCTGCCTTGCGTCAAAGGGAGAGAGAAAAATGAGTCTTATCTAGAAAGATATGGTGCTTTTTTTCTCCCCCCCGTGCACTGGTGGGCCCCTTCCAGTACAAGAACCGAGCTTTAATTTTTTTCTCACTTTGCATGTGTGCTGTACCATGCAGCACACATGCAAAGTTGGAAAAACAAGGAGAAATGTAAGAAATTCTCCTCTTTACATCTGCCTTAAGGAGGCATAATATTTTGGTGCAAATTCCTGTCTACCAATGTTTGTAGATAGGGACTTGCGTCAAAACCCATGGGTGGTTGCATGGGAACGCCCATGCACCACTCATGGAATGCCCCGTTGATACAAATAATGCAAAGCAGCGCATAGCTCAACTTTGCATTACTTAGGGATACCAGCCAACGCAAATCCTCAATTACTGTAATGTTAGGGTCATGTGACATGCCTTCCTGGAAAAAAGTCAGGGCCCAGGGTCATATGATGTCACTTCCTGTGGTCATTAAGGTCAAAGGGTATCTGATGTCACTTCCGCTGCCCCTAGCATTTTGGTGAATCGATGCCCATGTGATGCTAACTTAATATTTATATTCACCTCGTACTGTAATCATGTTAAAAGATGAAGAAAAACATTTAAAGGAGTGAGTTTCAGCAGTATTACCGAAAATAATTTCTCCAGAATATTAGTTGTGCGTTGTGCCTTGTATTCCAGACCTGAACGTGCTCTGGTCAGACGCAATGACAATAAAAGGTGGAGATCTCCTACTAACCAGCAAGTGGGACTATGGGAACACCCTCTACACCTTGATCCCCAAGCAACTCAATAGAAGAATACAAATGATCCAGAACTCAGCGGCCAGACTCATGCTTAACTTCCCATACAGAACCCACATCACACCACACCTCAGGGACCTACACTGGCTTCCGATGCACAAAGTCGCTCAACTCAGACTCCTCACACATTCAAGGCACTACACAACTCATGCCCGATCTACCTAAACAGTTGTATCTCCTTCCACCAACCACCCAGACACACCCTCTTTTCAGGACTCCTACTTGCATGCATCTCACACATAATTACAACCAGATTAGGAGGGTGGGCATTCTCTTGCATCGCTCCAAAAGCATAGCACAAGATCCCTTTTCACATCAGAGCCTCCTCCTTTTTTCTTGAATTCCACAAGAAGCTGAAACCTGGCTTTTCAATTAACCAACCTACTATAGGCAGAGCGAGGCACGTAAACCTGCTCAGTGCCAGGATACTCTCGTGGGAGAAAGTGCGCTTTACAAATACATCTAACATAACAGATGGATGCAGCCCCTAGGGCATGTTTGTAGAGCAGAATGACATCTGTGCAGAGGAGATGGTGCAGATCTTTACACCTTATGATGTGTTTAGACATAATACAGCCTTGAAACGTTTTATTTATTTAATACGGAGAGCGGACAAAGGGGATTTGGGTGTCAGAGCTCATAAGCATAATTAAGACTGGCATGCCACATGTTAGCATATTTTGTTAAGGAAAATGAATTGCTGAGGGTTTTGAAGTCTGCCCCAATGAGTGAGCGAAGATTATTTATCATGCAATAATTGTAGCCTGCTGCAGGCATATTCTTTTCAATTTTTGGTGGGAATTAAGAGGTGTATTTAGAAATAAAGAGGATGTGTGCAGCAACATAGGTGTAGGGTTGTGGTAGAAAAAATAAACCTTACTCCACTCTGAGCTGAATTTTCTGAAACTGAAATACTTTGAACATGCGTTTGAAAAATGTGACCTGCCGTCCCCCTGATCGTCTTGATACATCAGTGGGCATGCCGCAGTTTGTTTGCCTTATGGGGAGAGGCAGTCCAGGTGCACCCCAAAATATATAGATCTGTGGTAATAATGCCAGATTTGTGCACGGAAAACAAGATAAAAATAAGATAAAATCTGCTGGGTATACAGAGACAACAGTAAAAATGTACATTATGGTTCAATCTAACGCTGAAAAGAACACAGCAGCCCCTTAAAGTCAGGAGAGCACTTGTCTGCACCAGTCCACATTCAGACAGGAAGTTTGGAATTAAAAATGGGAAAAACTGCCACTTTTGTCCTCATTAAATAAAGATCATGTCAGACTCTTCGGGCCTTATTTGATTTTTTTGCAGTTTTATATAGCGCAAACTCGACCTGAAGGTATTGGAGAGCATTACATGAGCACCAGTTACATTACACAAGGACATTCATTTTTGGTAGCCACGGGGAAATTAAGTGATTTGCCCAGAGTCACAGGTTGTTGAGCCGACGCAGAGAGCCAAACCTGGTTGCCCAGTTCTGCAGTTCTGACCTTTACGCCACATCCTCTCCCCATATCCACTGGAGACGTCTGCTGGCTTATTTTAAAGGTACTGTTGTACTTTGGTGTGTGCAGCCTATCACATACCAGCTTTGGCTACGCTATACCCAAATGTCTGCACCTCAAGGTAGAGCACTCCTCCGTCTCTGTGCGAATCACAACAAGTAAAGTCCCTCCACACTCAGGTAGCACAAAGGATGGTGCCTGAAAGGGAGTTGAGATATTCTTCTCTCATGAATGACACCCTGAAAATGTGGAAATCTTGTGCTTGGAGTTGAGTCTATCTATAAAGTCCCATTTGCGTAATATGTCCTGCTCCAAACTCCTGTCGCTCACTGATGGTCATGCCAGATTCACGTTTCATACAGATGACTTCTTCATTTCGTGCTCCTTATTTGCTGTTAGCTAGAAAGGACATTAAGAAGTGGAGGTAAGATATGGCTCCCCCAACAGTGGCAGCTTTCACAGTGCCATATGATCAATTCTTGTGGTTGGTGGCTACTCCCAGGAGGGAACTCCTGTAACTCTCTTCATCAACATTCCAGAGGGGTAGGTTGCTGTCATATTTCCAACAAACTGGGCCAGCATTTCCACAATACTGTAGGTCCACTTACAACAGATTTCATGGATTTGGTAGTCAGCACCCTGGATGACACATTTGACCATACAGTTGCCCAGGGCTTCATGTGATAATTCCATACAAGTTTGAATGGATGTAATTTTGCCAACATATCTTCCTCCCTCCTGGTGTTGGCTGCCTTTCTGATAACCTAGAGTGCTAAAGTAGGAGCTATGGACAATCATGTTGGGTGTATTGACCACACAAGTCTTGGTGCCATCGACCCTGACAGTTCTCTTTGTCCTGGGAAGCACCAGGATCCACTCATTACCATAGCCTCCTCCTTCCAAAAACTGAAACATTGCAACAATACCACTTCAGCTGGGACTGATGATGCCATTATTTGCAACCCAAAAAGAAATCTTTTGCAGTCCTACCGAAGGTGCTCCAAACTCTGTCCATTGAAGCCTGATTTCCTTCAGAAAATGAGAGAATGTATGCCTTAATGGCCACCTTAAGCGTCCTAACGGAATGTTTGCTCAATAATGTTTGAACCCTGCAATGCATCCACTCAGAAGACAGTGTTTTTGTAAGCATTGGTGCATTGCTCTAAATCCTACCCAATGGCAGACTATATAAAGTTCTTTTTTGTGCTTTGGTTTACATGATTGGACCTGGAGGGTAGAGGCAAAAGGTATTCTTTCCCATGCCCTTGTTTTAGCCATGACTGCTTGTGTTTCTGTCCTTATTGTAATGATGAAGAAGGTTCCATTTTGGTGAAGGGAATGTGAGAGTAGTGCTCCATCATGAGTGTCTTCCTCATGTTTGCAACTGAGCTGCCAATCCTCCTTCTTGGCTGAAAATTGACAGGTATACTTTAATGAGCCTGAGAAGACTGGATTGATATAGAGCCTTGGCAGGTGCGTGCTGACTGGCAGACGTACAGGGGAAAAGTGACCATTTCACTATGTGTCCTATGTCTCTGTCTGTAAATTGTGTTTTTGAAAAAGCTAATGATTTATAACTTTTCATTTGTTATGGAAATATTTTTGGCAAAAGTGTTTTTGAATCCCACTTTTCTCACAGTGATGTCACTTATTAATAATGTCAGACATGGGGCTATTACTTTGGGAAAAGGGTACCTCACAAACACAGTTCTAAAAGAATCTCTGCTCAATCCGCTGGTAACTATGGCATAAGCAGCAGGCAATCTCCAGAGTAGTCTGCTAAGTTAAAGCACTAGCAACAAAATCAATGTAAGAAACAAAACACAATAACATTTCCAAACAAGTTTAGAAAATTGTAATCAGCAAAAATACACCAAGATCAGCAAAATAAGTTAAGGTGAGCAGGAAATATTAATATTTGAAGTTTTAAAGCAAAAAGCACCTACAAAAAGTCAAGCACCATCGAAAAACATTAGTTCTCTGGTGTCCGGGACCTAGGCACAATTTTAGGTCGACCGCAATGGAACAGAAGTCAGATACACCATTCAGGTGGTCCTGGTAAAAGGTTTTACCTTCAGACTCCAACTACTGGAAAATCGTCTGGTCAGTCCTGAAGGCCCTAGCTCCTTAAGCCAGGCTTCTGGAAACTAGTTCCCTCTCCAGCCAGGTCTCCTGCAGGGTCTAATCCTCTTTAGTCAGCTGGGCCCTCTTTGAGTCAGGAGCCCTACTTTTGTGTCAATGAAGCAGGTAAACAGAAGGTCAACCACTTGACCATTTGAGAACAGATCCAGTTTCTGGGTGCCAGCAGATTCAGAGGTCCTTGAGTCTCCTTCTTCCAATAAGCACCAGAAGTCAGGATTTTTCTTCCAGAAGGACCTTCTTCAGGCGGAGCCTTCCCAGGTCCAGTAATGTTCTAAGGAGGTGATGGTGGAAGTGCCAGATTTATCCTGTGCACTAGTGATTGGGGAAATTCTACTGCCCGGTCCTAAGAATTTTCTTGCAGTTCCCCACGTCCTTTTGCAACATTTCCTCTTTGAGTTACTGTAAAAATAGACAGGAGCTGCTGTTTCTAGATGGTGGGACCCAGCTACCCCCAGGCAGGCCCGTCTTCAGCTTCTTCATCATTCCAATACCCGACAGGGTCAAAACTGGTATTCCCTCGTACTGTGGCTGGAGCCTGACTGCCTAAGCATGTTATGAGGGTGAATATAAAATGCCCTCCTTGGCATCTCCAAGTTAAATGAGATAGTGCTAAAGCTGCCTTTTGTTCTACCAAATGTTCCTGTCCACTCCCAGACATTTATTCCTTGCTGAGTGGTCAGCATTTAACTCCTATTGGCCTTTCCTGGGTGCCAAATCATGCCATTGTCCTTTGTATGAGAGACATTAAATCTCCCAGCCTAGGATATGTCTAAGGTGCCCAGACATCTCTCTTGTGCTTCAGTGTGACCTTGACATCGCCTTGCCCTTCTGACTTGTGTTGATGTCTGTCTCCTGCCGTTTTTCTTGTAAGCTGCTTGTTCTGCCCCCGATTCGGTAACTTTCTTGTTTGTGCCATCTGTTCTATCTGCCCCCTGTCTCTGCTTAAATACTCCTTTTTGCATATTTTGTTCCTCTTACTGTTCCTTACTGGTCCAAATGCCTCCCGCAGCTTCACCACAGACAAACTCCACCTACTCAACCATGGGCACCGCCACGAACGCTGCTACCGAGTACCACCTTAGTCCACGGTGGGCCCCTTTGCCTGCTCGCATTGCGACTTCACCTGCCTCCACACACCTGCTCCCACACACCCCATAACAAGTCAGAACTCACCTGCACTCGCACAGCAGCACCCACCCACCCCCACAACACCACTCACTTGCATTCATGCTCCTCAACGCACGCTCACTCAGCAAGCCCTCCACCAAGATTTGGGCTCTCATCGACTTCAATGCACCGGACTTCCTCTTCCTCCTCGAAATCAGGAGGAGGACTCGCCATCATCCACAGAGACCCCATCAAGTGTACCTCGTACACTGACCCAGGAGCCACTTTTATGGAACACATGCACTTCAAGCTTCATATGGATAGTACAGCCCTCGGGACCTTGCAGCCACTTCAGCAACATCCTATTGGCCTCACTGCACCCCTCGCATGGGCACCAAAGACTTCATACTCCTAGGCAATCTCAACTTTCCTCTCAACGACTTCTCAGACTAACTTCAGACTTGCTTGAAAGTTTATAGAACATTGGCCTCACCCTGCTCATGCAAGGCCCTATCCACATCGTCGGACTCACCCTGGACCCCATCTTCTCCTCCATCTACAAGGTTAAAGTCAGCGATATCACTCTGCTCAAATGGACAGATTTCTCCATTGTTCACTTCCAAATAACAGGGCCACCAACTACCCCTGTAGGGTCTAGTAACAACCCCCCAAGCCACGGCTGGAAGAATGTTACAGAAATGGAAGGACCAATGACCTCATCAACCACACAAACAACTTCAACAACTGGATCACCTCTTGCACCAATTTCCTGGTGCCTCTGAAAAACACCAAACCCAAAAGATCCAACAAACAAGCTAGCTGGTACAACACTGATGTCAGAGAATCCAAGAGAGTTTCCCAACAACACGAAAGAAAATGGCGTACCACCAGAGGAACCACCAAAAGGAACACCTACAAGGCTGCACTGTGACACTATCACCATTAAGTAAAAGAGACCAAGAAAAAGGCCCTGACCCTGAGAATCAGATCCAGCTCCAACAACTGCAAGGAACTATTTCACCATTGTCAAGAACTCTACAACAACCTCTCTACTTCTTTCACGAACAAACCACCAAGATCTACAGCAAGTTCACACCCCGGCCAGCCCCCATCAGCCTTCCCAGCCTGCTAACCTCATCAACAAAAGCCTACCAGTTGACAGCATGGAACCCTCTATCTGTCGAGGACATTGCAGCAATAATGAAGACAGTCCATTCAGGAGCTCCCACAGACCCCTGCCCCCACCATATCTACAACCTGGGAAGAGCCACTATCAGCGCTGCACTCATTTCCATCATCAACACCTCCTTCAAAATAGCCTCCTTCCCAGATAGCTGGAAACATGCCGAAATCACTGCCCTCCTCAAAAAACCCTCAGACAACCCCGAAATACTCAGCAACTACCTACCCATCTTGCTGCTCCACTTCCCAGCCAAAGTCATCGAGAAGACTGTCACCAGACAACTCTCAGACCACCTAGAACGTCACAAACTCCTGAACGACTCTCAATCAGGATTATGAAACAACCACAGCACCGAAACAGCCCTCATCACTGCCATAGACGACATACGCACCATCTTCTACTGTGGACAGACTGCCACCCTCATCCTCCTTGACCTTTCCACCACTTTCAACATAGTCTCCCACCACACACTCATCACCAGAATACACACAGCGGGAATACAAGGACCAGCACTCAAATGAATAGCTTCCTTCTTCTCTGGAAGAACAAAACGAGTCAAGCTCTCATCGTTCACATCAGAACCCAAAGACCTCATCTGCAGAGTCCCACAGGGATCATCACTCAGCCCCACGTTTTTCAACATATACATGACTCTGGCAAACATAATTAGATCCCATGGAATTTACGTCATCTCCCTCTCAGATGACACCGTCACCACCAAGACAAACTTCAAACAATGCATGACCAGCGTGGCCATTTGCATGAAGTGAAAACTACCTCAAGCTCAACACTGACAAAACTGAAGTGCTGATTTTTGGGAATAAGAGCTCATCTTTGGACTTCACTTGGTGGCCCCTCAATCTTGGACCCACATCATCCCCAACTGACCATGCTAGGAACTTAGGCCTCATCTTGGACACCAACCTTACCATGAAGTTCCAGGTCAACGCCATCCCCTCCTCATGCTTCCACATCCTCCACGTTAAGTAAAATCTTCAAGTGGCTCCCAATGGACACCAGATGTACTATCACACAGGCCCTTATCACATGCAGATTGGACTATGGCAATGTACTCTATGCTGGCATCCCATCTCCTTCACAGACTTTAAACCATCCAAAACACCACCATCAGACTCATCCTTGACCTTCCGTGCCAAACCCACACCACACTACTCCACTGGGGTGTGGCTCCCCATTTCGAATCACTACTGGTTCAAACTTCTCACACGTGCATTCAAACCACTACACAACATATGATCTGCATACCTCAATCACTGGTTTCACTTCCCCCAACCCACCAGACAACTTCACTCAGCATCACTTACACATACCCCGCATCCACAGAAGCAGAACAGGAAGTCAATCCTTTTCCTGCCAAGCCACCTAATCCTGGAACGACCTCCCTAGATTCTTCTGGTTCACTTTTAAAAACAATTGTCATCAGTTTATAAGGCTGTAGGTCTCAGTACCTGACTCTTTTTTTTCTTCCTCAGATACAGATGCTAGATACACCCATTCAGGTGAATCTTACTTTCTATTTTGTCTCTTGCTAGTATTTTAGCAGCTGGTGATTCACTTTCATGGTTCTCTGAGTCAATTTCAACCACTTCAGGTTCTTCATTGACTGACTTAAGTCTTTTTTTCTACCAGTGCTTTCTTTTACAGGTTGTTTTTAGTATCTTTGTGGTTTCGACGCTGGCATCTTTCATCTTCACTTGTTACTACTGCTGAACCTTCTCCACTCATTGATGGGCTCAAATTGTGGTCAGCATCAGCAACTCGATGAACTGTTTCCTTCCTCTGGGGGTTCTTGTGACTCCAATTTCCAGCAGGAGATTTTCAGTGCTCAGATCAGAGACTACTCCTTTTGCTGACACTCATGACTTTGTAGCAGCTCTTCACTCTGATCCTGAACCTGGCCACTGCTGCTGGTACCTTCACCAGGGTCATCAATCTCATCAACAGAAACTTCTACCCCTTTGCCTTCACCAATTTTGCCATTTTAGTTTTGAAATTTCCACCCCCCTCTGGATCCACACTACAAACTTGACTCTGTGAATCAGAGGTTATTGTTGAAATTTCTTAATAAATGCCTTCACTGTGTGTGTGTGTGTTTGAGGGAGTGTGTGTCTGTGTATGTGTGTGTGTGGCGTTAATCCACTGTGGAACTCCAACACACTTCACAGCAGTGTTAGTCTCAAGTATAACTTGAAACGGGCCACACCAGCACTCTTCTAAGCAGTTCTTGCAGATAAGCTTCTGGATGACCACCCAATACCTAGGATTCAGTAGGAGGCATTGAATTTCTTTAGGAAGGATTTACTCCCTAATACCTATTGTGTATCCAAAGATATTGGAGTAGACATCTCACTTACTTTATCGTGACATGCTTCTATCCACACCCTGGTAGGGTGGTACCACTAGAGTGCACTCAAACAAAAAAATGGTAGTTCCTAGTTAAAATCTGGCTGAATAAGCAGGGATCCATAAGAAGAATGGAAAGTTAAAAATACCTACAGATATACCCAAAGAGTTCCTATATTTTTTGGGTACCTGGGTTAGGGATAACATGTTTTTTAGGGTTTTATTGAATTTAGTTATTCAATTAACCCTACTACGTAAATGCCAACATGTTTCAGCCCGCACCCTTTTGTCTCTTAGGTATTCCCCAAGACAAAGACCAAGATAGGTGAGAGCTTTAGGCCTCACGAATGTGCATGGTATGCATGCATAGCAAGGCAGGGATAATTTAAATAGCCTTGACGAAGGCCCCAGACTTGTTCTTAGTGCGGGCCGAAACATGTTGGCGTTTACGTAATAGGTTTAATTGAACAACTAAATTCAATAAAACCCTAATGGCGCCGATGATGAAGCATGCAACGATAAAGTGAGTTTGGCGTCTACTCCAATATCTTTGGGTATTCAAGAGGTATTAGGGAGTAAATCCTTCCTTGAATAGGATCCCTACTTTTCTTTATTCAATCAGTCCAGTTGCTCTTGTGTATGAATAGTGGCCTTGGGAGAATGCAGCTGGTCTTATAGTCTCTCGCACTCCATTTCGGTGAAGAATTGGATTTCTTTAGTCAGTTCTGTTGCCAAATTCACCTGATGATTAAAAGATTTCACCATATCAGCCAGACCGTTGCAGTAATCTAGAACGATGTCATCAGTTATTGAAACAAGTGCAGCTAAAGGAGTGTAAGCCAATCTCATTGCTCTGTCCATGAACACTTCATGTTGCGAGAGGCCAGTCTTTTTCTTTCAGGTACTTCTGATACTCATTAGGACAAGAGAGAGGGCATCAGGCCACTTCCATTTAGTAAATGCACATACTTTGGCAATCTTGTTTTTGTTGGTTCCATTAATCCTCTAAACTGTTCCAGACAATTGAGGACAATACCCACAATGCAACCTTTGAGCAATTTGTGGAGCTGTACAATTCAAATGCAAAATCCCATTTTTGAAATGGTAGCCACGATCTGTCTCAATAGAAGTGGCAGGCCAAATCTAGGTATTAATTGTCTTAACAAAAGTTTGGCAACTGCAAGATGTCGATCCCCGGGTGGGATAGGCCTCATCCCATTTAGAGACTAAGCAGACAGTCAAGAGAATGTATTTAAGGCCATTGTAAACTGTCATTTCAATTAAATCTGCTTGAAGTCTCGTAAATGGGCCCTCTGATTTGCCAATATGATTCATAAGGAAACTAGTCATCTTGCCTTGAGTATTTCTCTGACATATCAAACAACGGTGACACAAATCTTCTACAACACTTCTAAATTTAGAATTTGACCAATATTTCCTAAAGGTACGGGTCATGGCGTTTTTCCCTGCGTGTGACTGATTATGAACATACCTAGCCATGCAATTCAACATCATGTCAGGCACTACTTATTTATACTCAGGAGTGATGTAAACATCCTGATAATTCCTCTTGTAACCCAACATTTCCCACTTTCTTTTCTCATCCTCTGGAACTTCCTCCTGGAGGTGCCTCTATTCACTTAAAGTAGTCTGCATCAGAATCATTAAGAAACAACTCACATCTTCTGTGTTTGCCACATAATTTTCACTTAATTCATTCTGTCCTGCTCCTTGAATCACAGTTTAATTCTCAAGTGCACAGTATCTGGCCACCTGGTCTGCATATTTATTTCCAAATGTGATCATATATTTTTCAGACATATGAGCAGCTAACTAGACTACAGCAGTTTATTTTGGCCGCTGTATTGCTTTCAATAAATCAAGTATATAGGAACAGTTTCTGACCGGAGTTCCAGAGGATGTCATAAAACCTCTTTATGACCCCAGTTCAAAGTCACGGACCTCTCTAAAACCATATTGGCTATTTGTTTAAACAGTCACATTCAAGTTTTCTAATGAGCAACAAGCTCTTGTCAAGGCAACCAACTCCTTCTGCTGAAGTTAAATTCAGCAGGTTTGATGCTTAAGAATTTCAGAAATGGAACATACTGCATAGGCAGCCTACAGTTCTCCACAATCGTCTCTTATACAAGTTCTTTTGTAAAGACAGGACCCCCGCAGGTTGATTTAAGAAGGTTTATTAGTAGTATACAACAGCCCTTGATAAGACGCCTGCAGCTCCCTTCATCAACTGCTCTCCTACAATATTCCAGAACCCCAAACCACCAGGAGGAGCAAGTTGCCAGGGAACACAGACATCCCACAAGGAATGCAAACTATGTAAGCAAACAATACAACATATGAAATACTAGATACAACAGATCTCCCCCCTTCAACAAAGACAACAAAAACAAAACAGAATGTAAAATAAGATGAAAACATAGGTATCTAAGTGCACACAAAATCATCAAATCTTTTTGTTTTCACCTTGGAGAGAATACTTCAACTACATACAGTAGGATCAATTACATTTTCTTTTGGTTTCACCTTGGTGCGAATACTTCGACTAGTTACAGCATAGTCAATTTCATTTTCGTTTTGAGTGCTCTCACAGTTTTGGAACCTCAACCACTCCGCATGTTCAGTAGGCATTGCACACCGATACCTTTCTGGTGTTCCACCATCTGCCATCAGCCAACTTTACACTGTTACCCTTCACAACCACCACTTCTTTGGGACATGACCATTTCGATAAACCTTTCCTTGCTTTGTCCCCTAGAAAAACTCTCACAAACATGCCCCTTTTGAAAGGTCACCTTCGCTTAAAAATGTTCCCATTGTGTCTCTGACCATACACTCTTTGGTACTTTTCCACCCTGTCTTGTAAATGATTCAGATCTACACTCCGCCCTCCAGCTCTGTTCATCCATGCTGGAACAGCTACGGTGCATGGTACCCTCCCTTTGAGTAAATTGAAAGGTGTTTCTTTGGTAACAGAATGAGGAGTGGTTCTGTAGTTCCATAGCATGTCTTTGACCTGTCGTTTCCAGCATAAATTGCTCATACACGCCAGTTGGATGCACTCCACAAGCACCCTATTTAACCTTTCAACTAAACCATTTCCCTGGGATGATAAACAGGGGTTTGGTATGTTTGAATCCCCAATTGGTCAAAAACCTCTCAAATTCCTCAGAAACAAATTGAGGACTATTGTCCGTTACAATTTCAGCAGGACAACCTTCCCTCCTAAAGATGTCTTCACAAAAGGAAATCAATACATTAGATTTAACCTCCTTTACAAATGCCACTTCTGGCCACTTTGAGAAGTAATCAACCATGACTATAGCATATTTATCATTAACATTGAGATTCTCAAACGGCCCACAAATACCAATGGCAATTTTTTCCCACGGGGCCTTTGGCAAAGGTAAAGGATTTATGGTCGTTTCCTGGGTACTATGAGATTTGTTGCTGACTGCACAAGCTATGCAATTCCGCACATATCTCTCAATTTGAGTGCCCATCCCTGGCCACCAGAAATCTCCTCATATTTTTCTTTTCATGACAGACATCCCACCATGCCCTTCATACATGAGACTCAAAAGCATTTCCCTCAGCATGGTGGGTACCACCAACCGACAACCTCTCCTCACAATGCCCTTCATGACTGCCAACTCAGACCATATGAGTTTAAAGGACTGTAGATCATTGTGTTATTTCCACCCTTGATTATGGCTCAAAGCCTCCATGAGCTTATTGATGATATCATCCTCAAGAATAGCCAATTTCCTCTCTTCTTCACTAATGGCACCACACACATCATTCACCTCCGCCACCATCCATTCATCTTCATTTTCACTTTGTTGCCAATCCAGCGGTAACCTAGATAAACAGTCGGCATTGACATTTTTAGTTCCTGGCACATATTTCACCTCAAATATATACTCTTGAAGACGATAAAGCCACTTGACAATCCTGGGCATGGCTTTACCTGCACCTCTCGTAGAGAACAGATCCACCAATGGCTTGTGATCAGTGCGTAACTGAAACTTGGTACCCCACACAAAAATCCAAAAATGTTGCACTCCCCACCAACATGCCAAAGCCTCATTCTCCACAGTTGAGTACTTGTGCTCAGCTCCTTTCAAGGTACGAGAGGCAAAAGCCACCACCCTTTCTTGCCCTCATGCACCTGCATGAGAACGGCACCAAGACCATGATTACTGGCATCAGTAGAAATTATGGTCTCATCCTCGGGGTCAAAAGATTTCAAAGTGATAGCACTTGCTATACTTTTCTTTACTACATCAAACGTCTGTTGACACTCGTCCGTCCACTCAAATTTCAACCCCTTTTTCATTAGTTTCCTTAACTCTTGCACCTTGTCATTAAAATGATCCACAAACTTGGAGTAGTACTCCACGAGTCCCAGGAACTACTTAAGCTGGTCCTTGTCACTCGGAGCAGGCACGTTCTCTTTAGCTTCCACTAAGCCACGCTTGGGTTTGACACCTTCACTGGTAAGGGTGTGACCCAAATATTCTACTTCTTTCAATCCGAACTTACATTTCTCAAGACCAATAGTGAGACCAGCATTCAACAATTTTCTTAAAACCTTTTCCAAAACTTTGTCATGTTGAATATTATCACACCCCCACACTAAAACGTCGTCCTGAAACACCAAGACTTTTTCCAAATCCGCCAACACACTCTGCATCACTCTTTGGAAAACAGCAGATGCCGATGCTAGTCCAAACGGCATTTGGACAAATTGAAATGCTCCTTCTGGAGTGATAAAAGAAGTCAGATGTCTGGACTCTTCATGTAATAACACCTGATGGTAAGCGCTGGACAAGTCAAGCGTAGTAAAACACGCACCACCTTTTACACTTGCCAACATTTCATTAATTCGAGGGAGAGGATGACGATCAATCCAGATGTTATCATTCAAATCCCTTAAATCAATGCACATCCTGATATTGCCATTGGGTTTCTTGGCTAAAACAATAGGACTCAACCATTCAGACGCCTCTATAGGCTCAGTTACCCCCTCCTTGCATAACCTCTGCAACTCTTCTTTCAATTTGTCTCTTAACACTAAAGGAACATTCCTCACTTTATGCACTTTTGGTACTGCATTATCCTTCAAGATAATGCGATGTCTGAATTTTTTTAAACATCCTAAACTATTCTTAAAAAGTTCAGGAAATTTGATGACCCAAATATTAGTGTCAGGAGATGATGTCAATAGAACTTGCTCAGGATGATTTGGATCCAAAATGATGTCCAACGCCCGTTGTTCTCTCCATCCAAGTAAAGATTTTTCTTTTTCCATGACATAAAGTTTAGCCACAGTTTTTCTGTCCTGGAAACTCATTTCTGTGATGACATAACCTAGAACAGGCAATCTATTTCCACAATATCCTTCAGGAGTGACATCGGGGGCACGCAATTCTTCCAACCCAAAACCCAGACTCTCCCAAGTGATCCTGTCAATAATAGTGAAAGGAGATCAAGAATCCGCCCAGACATGTACCTCCTTGCCTTTGATTTTGATAATACACTTAGAGGGGCGATAACTATCCTTGTTCCAATCACAATTACAAACTTGGGCAGATTCAGTCATTAGTAATTCCACATCCTCTTCTTCACTTTCACAGGACATGTCATTCTCTTTTATCATGTTTACAGTTTTTTTATAGCCAGAATAGTCACTGCCTTTGCACACCCTCACAAAATGCCCCATTTTCTTGCATCTGTTACACCTGCTTTTTACCGCAGGACAATGATTTGCATCGGGAGTGTGTCTTGAACTACCACATCAGAAACAAGATTTGATTTTGGGTTTCACTACTTCTTGTTTCCTTTTGCTCACCTTAATCTCATCATCCTTCTTAACTCCTTTTTCTCACATTATTTACACTGTGAACTGTATCATCCTAACAATCTTTTCTAGAACCGGTACCACCGAACTCCTTCACATACCTAGAGGTATTTTCCATTCTTCTAGCTACATCTATGATTCTTTCCAAAGTGGGATCCTTCATGCCTAACAACTTTTTTTGTACCTTAATGTTAAACATTCTATTAATCATTTGATCCCTGATTATTTCATCCCTCAGGTCCTTAAATTTGCAAGTGACTGCTAATCTTCTCAAATTAGCTACGTACTGTTCAATAGACTCTCCCTGTAATTGAGCGCGTGAAAACAATTTATGCCTTTCCACAACCACTCTAACTTTCTTTCTGAAATTTTCTTCTAAGGCCTTCAACGCAACTTCATATACATCCACACCACTATCACCACTATCTCCACCATCCTCATCAGAATTTTCCTTACATTTCTTCCTTCAATGGTCAGCAAAGTTTTTAATACATTCCTCCCTTCCAATCCCAAACAATGTTTGAGGATAGCTAATTTCCTCCATGCCATGTACACATCACCCCCAATAGCTTCAAGGTAAGTTTTGATAGTTTCTCTACAATCCTCCCATGCATGGCTGACCAGGACTCTGTAGAAACAATGGTGCTGCAGGTATGGACTGTGTCGTCATGATGCTCAGGATTACCAAGAGTGTAACCCCACAGTGTGTAATTGGCAACTATTTTTTCTTTTTTACCAGAGTCTTATTCCTTAAAGTTATAAAATCTCATATTTCTTGGCACTCGACCTTACTGGTGTGCGTGTCACCGGTATAAAAGTAATGCGGTGCACGCAATGTTTTTGTCTGAGCCCAATGGATTTGTCTTTAAATGAATTCCCACTCGTGGATTGTGAATACTCACTGCAGTGCACTGTATACACTTTTAGAAGATACGCCGTACGCGAATGCAGCTGAAAAATGGTGTGCGTGTCACCAACTATGAACGACAACTCCTGATGACACGCTCAACGCTCCACAAAGTTGTTTTCATTTGTTGCTATAGAAATGGCAGCACAAATCACGTTGCAGGCGCACGTCCGCCTGATCCTAAGATGGCAGCAGCACGAATCACGTTACAGGCGCACGTCCGCCTGACCCAAAGATGGCGGCACATATTCACGTTGACGCGATCACCTCCTTCCACGTACTGGCACTAGCACGCTCCGTCTTTCCGCGAGCAGGAGCTCGAGCACAGAAAAAGAGCACGAGACACTACGCAAGCTCATCGACGGTTGTCCCCAACACAGGTAGAAATTCTTTAAAACCTGGTGATAGTAACAGCACGTACCTCACTCCAGCAGAATACTCTCTCCAGAGAGATAGGGTGAAATTGTCCCAATATCAGCAATCAAGGGCCGTACCTCGAACATAAAAACACCCGAATGGCAGTACAATCTTCTGGAGAGACTTGGGGTCATTGGTAGGCTCACATCCCATCCTCGTCGCCAGTTTTGTAAAGACAGGACCCCCGCAGGTTGATTTAAGAAGGTTTATTAGTAGTATACTATGGCCCTTGATAAGAAGCCTGCAGCTCCCTTCATCAGCTGCTCTCCTACAATATTCCAGAACCCCAAACCACCAGGAGGAGCAAGTTGCCAGGGAACAACAGACATTCCACAAGGAATGCAAACTATGTAAGCAAACAATACAACATATGAAATGCTAGATACAACAAGTTCCATCAATAAACAGCATCTGATCAGTCATTTCAAGAGGAATTTCTTTAATGAATGGTGTTGGTTTGGTACATAACTCTAAGCAAAAGACACACAATTGATGGATGGAATGCAGAACAAATCAAAACATTCACCCCCAGTAAAGAGATCTGGGTTAAATCCATCATTCTGTTGCTCACCATGCCACCCCAGTTTAGACCTGGCCATATGCAAATCAGTCTTGACCCTGTGCCTCATGGGAACAGTCCAGCCCGAACTGCCAAGCCAGGTCCTCCCTGGACCGGAAACAAGCATCCTAGGACCGGTTTCGGGGTTTCACCCCTCATCAGCCAGGATAGCTTGATTCCAGTGGCACAGTGAGCCCGGGACCCATGTCTGGGCATACCCGGCGCACTTAAGGCAAGAAAGCAAAAGACACACAATTGATGGACGGAATGCAGAACAAATCAAAACATTCACCCCCAGTCAAGAGATCTGGTTTAAATCCATCATTCCTTTGCTCACCATGCCACCCCAGTTTAGACCTGGCCATATGCAAATCAGTCTTGACCCTGTGCCTCATGGGAACAGTCCAACCCGAACTGCCAAGCCAGGTCCTCCCTGGACCAGAAACAAGCATCCTAGGACCGATTTCGGGGTTTCACCCCTCAACAGCCAGGATAGCTTGATCCCAGTGGCACAGTGAGCCTGGGACCCACGTCTGGGCATGCCCGGCGCACTTGGTACATAACTCTGTCACACTTATGCAGTCATGTTTGGATCATTATCATCATCACTCCTGTTTTTGTCTTCATTATTTTTTGGAACAGGATGCAGCATTTCAGCGTTCAGGAATTTCTATCATTGAATTGAAATATTCTCTGTTTGCAGTATGATTTGTTCATATCTGGTCAGACAACGGTTTGTCATGTGCTGAGACCGAGTATGGATCAGCAAAATTTGAACAGACTGTGGAACAAGCACAATAAATGTATGGTCCATCATGATTCCCTCACATTGCTCATGATAGGGACGGGTTCCACACTACCAATTTACTCCGGAACCCTCGGCTGATGGACCTTTGTTGCCTGCTGAGAAGTGTAGAGGGGAGAAACAACTCATTTATACGATCTAGTCAACTTTAGATGGAGACATGACTCTGAAGAACCACTGACTCCAAAGTTCAAATTAGTGGTTTTATTACAAAGCCAAAAATAACTGAACATACAAACACCTCGGGACGGTTATAGAAGTAAAAAGGAACTAATACAAATCCAAACCTACGGGCAAGATCAAATCTTTGAAGCAGGAAAAGAATGACAATTTCCAGGACCAGAACGCAGGCAATGATTGCCCCTACATCAAGGTCCGTCTTCACCTGCAGTTGATAAGAGAAAAGCATTAGTCTATCCCTACACTACCACTATCGTGACCTCCCTACTTAACAATTCCCAGGCAAGATCAGGAAAAGGTGTCAGCGCGTGAAGACTTCCTAAGAAGTACACTCACGTTGTATGGGTCAAGTAGCCAAAGCTACAGAGCTCGTTCTAAGATGCTCCTTCACTCTCCTTCGATCTCCTCACCTCCTCTCCTGTCTCCACCCTCTGGTCACTGACCCTAATTCAAAATGCAAAAACACAGAACACGCCCACTGTTACATCAGGATCACCTCATCCTCCTGGACACTTCTCTAAGGTGATTTCCTGTTGAGTCTCAGTACTCCCAGCTTCCTGCTCTATGACCTTGATTCCCAGGCCTCCTCCAGGGTGAAAGAACACCGTCTCCCAATTATCAGCATTTCTCGTATAAAAGTATCCTCTCCTCCCCAGGCCTAACTCCTAAAACAAAAGGCGTTATTCTAACTGACAAAGACGACTTTCTCCACCTGCAACAGAAACATGAGAAAGAACAACCCCAGCATGCACATGAATTTCAACCTACCCCCTCTGCTAGAGCCATCAGGGAAATTACATTTCAGGCCTACAGAAATCGGCCAACATAAGAATAAGGCACGGAGGGCCTACAAATTACACATGAGCAAACATTTATATATGCATTTCCAAACTATCGATGTACATAAGCCCATTAATACAAAATCGTTATGAGCAACCTATCATTTCTACGCATTAAATCTCAATTAGTCACGTCATGTGCAACTTCAACATGATGCATGTTTAAATCTATGCATTACATTATACATGAGCAACTTCGTTAGTCGTTTGCAACAAAAGCTAAAGGTTACATTATTCAAAACACAACTGCCACATTTAATTCTTTACATGGCACGTAATAATTCTAACATTTCTCCTTCACATTGTTATGACCAAATACGTTTTTCTAGCTACAGGTTAATGCAACAAAGAATAAATGTAGGTGCAGACTACTTGTGATTACAATGCACCCCTACAAATGTAAAGAGCACCATCACGCTCCATCAGTCCCCCCCCTCTGATGACAAGGGTCATCATAATCAATCACAACTCCCTGTAGAAAGAACCGACCTAAACAGAAGTAGTAGCCACTCTTCCCTGTCGGAACTTTTCTAGGCTCTTGAGATTTTCATAGTAACTGTCCTGCAGTCTCTCCATTCTTCTTTCACGTTCCCTAAGAGTTCTCTCAGCCTGTCCTGCCTTATGCTACTTGTAAGCTTTTACTAGTCCCAACAGAATAATCACACAAACCACCACAATAATGATGGGCTTCAAGATATAACCAAGAATTCCTTTACCAAGGTTGGAAAACCAACTCCCGATCTTTCCAAACCCTTTTCCAACTTTATCCCAAATGCCCTCTGTGGCCAAATCATGCACCTCATGGTGAATATCAGTGATGTTACTTAAATACCTTCTCAGATCTTTGCTGTTATCAGGTATATAGGTACAGCACTGTTGGGCCTACAATACTTTACAGACTCCGCCCTCTTTTGCTAACAGGACATCAAGCGCAAGACGGTTCTGCATCACCATAGCCCTTATCGACACTATCTCTCCATCCACAAGTAACAATGACTGAGCTGTATTTGCGGACAGCTTATCCACAATAGTTGACAACCGCCTAATCTTCACATCATTCAAGATCACTCCCAGACTTGGTATAATTGCTCCAAATACATCTCCAAAAATTTCTCCTGCGCTTGCACCTCGCTTCTCTCTATGGTGTAATGCACCTTCCAAAGGCCACAAATCCGCTACGTGGTATACCTTGGGGAATACAACAGCCACGTAACATGTACCATACCAATTCAGTGGCAATCTCACATAGGCATTTCTTCCACACACAAAATATACATTTGGCACCACATGCATGGCATCTTGCAAGAACTTCTTCGCAGTGGCCTCGATTGTAAAAATGTGATCACACACACACTCTCCCACAGAAATCTTATCATAGTACGTCTGTACCTGTCGGATACAAAGCTCAAAATCTAAAGCTATTGGACCAGAACTCCCCCTTTCTTTGTGGGACAACTCTCCCTGGGTCCATTCATCCCTTCCTCCTCTACTATCATATTTTGCCACTAGTTGTCTATGTCTATCTTCTACTTGATCTATATATTTCTTCTCTATGTCTGTTAGTAGGCATGTTAAATTATAACGATGTGCATAAGCTGTATCCAATGCAACGGTAGGTATGAAATACTTTCCTACCCTATCTTCTTGCTTATAATAATCATACTTGTTCAGGTGCTTATAGGCTGGAACCTCTGAAAGCACTACGTCATAGCTTGAGAAATAGTACTCATAATGACCCTTACCGTAAAACATACTAAGCAATAAACTACATGTGATGCCATATGTCAAAGGAAGGTGCTGATTACAAATACCCTCTTCCACAGACGCAGGCAACTGCATACATACATAGCAATCTCTCACATCCATCGTGCTCACATACTCATTTAGCAGCTTTGCATAAGCATTAAGCGTGTAATCACCCTTAGATAAGTCTACGTGTAACATATGACTATTCTGATCTAGCATACCTTTTTCAGCTCCTACGATGCCCTCTTTTGTGCTAAAAGTAACAGGTGTGGTTGTCCCTTGTACTCCCACCCCTTCTTCTTCATCATGTGAAATTTTTACAGACACAATAATGACTACCACTATCACTATTATCACTCCTACTATGAGTGTACCTATCACACACTTAAACCTACGGTTCGAATCTCCAGACTCCATTTTCAAATTGTGGGTTTAGCACAACAAGAGGATCAATGCAAAGTCTCTTTCTCTGCCTCTATCTGCTGGTTGACCGGTTACACACAGTTCGCTGAAGTCCTGGAAATCGATTCACAGTTCGTTGCACTTTTATTTACAGAGTTCAAAAAGACTTCCTTAGCCCTCTTTCTTCTTCTACGGACAAGTCCCTAAATGTATTCTTCTTGCACTCTGGCCTAGGTTATCTTCTTTTAAGCAGCTTTATTTACATTCACAGTTCAATCAAAAGTCTCTTATAAGATCAGAACCAATTTCAGCAATAACACGTTGTAGAATCTCGTGATGAACAGCTATAATCTCCGGTGCTGGTGGCAGATATCCAAAGTGTGGAAAGGAAAAATCATGCAAAATTGAATCGCGTACCCTGCTCAATATCGGAGGTCTCGGCACAGTCACTGTCAACACCCATTCTATTTCCAATCCAGGGACTATTAGCACAATATCAATTTTCAGTTCCGGGAATCTGCTGACCACTCTTGAAGACCTCAGTCTCCCGGTCCCCACTGCTCCCGGCATCTGTGACCAAGTAAGTCCACTCTGGGGTAGCGTGCCTCTGACAAGGCACTGTTGCTCTTCTCGACCTCCTCTGGTTCTCTGGTACTTGTTCTGCGTCACTCAGCTCCGATTCAGATGTTTCAGACACTGGAGCAAGATCTCCTTCAGATGCCAAACTCAAGTTTAGCCTTCTCTGTCTCACAGGCCACGATTCACTTGCAACCTCTGCTCTTCTCCTCTGCAACCGCCCACTTTGCGTACCAGTTCCCTCAGCTGAGTCTGACTCTATACCACTTGCAATGTTACCGTCTCCCTCAGAGTCAATACCTGGACCTTGTGTAGCGTGACCCCCCTCAGCTTGCTCTGGTGGGCAACCAGCTTCGTCAGCAACCCTCACAGCTTGGCTCGTCATCTCCTGTGGCCTTGAAACCACAGCTGGATTTTCTTCTGGGAGAGGAGCTGTCTCTTCCGAGGGTCCTGAAACTCTGCGAGTATGGGAGGCATGCATCCAGTTCGGCAAGCCTCCACACTTCACGCCCGTGTTTGTCACCAGAATCACTTGGTATGGACCTCTCCACCGAGCATCAAGGCAGCTCTTCCTCACGTGCTTACGAACAAGCACTCAATCACCTGGGCACAAGTCGTGGCACAGGTCCTTCGAGGTCGGGGCAGTCGCAGCTTCAACCTGGTGAGACACAGAACGGACTATGTCAGCTAGTCCTTTGCAATAATCAAGGATCAGATCATCTGTGATGTTTATCAAGGCTGTAGACGGCACTGCAGGCAAACGCATCGCCCTCCCCATCAAGATCTCGTGAGGCGAGAGACCTGTCCTCCTATTGGGGATACTACGAATACTCATCAACACCGACGGCAATGCATCAGGCCATTTCAGAGAAGTGGATGAGCACACTTTCGCCGTTCGCATCTTGAGAGTTCCATTGATCTACTCCACTATGCCAGATGCCTCGGGCCTGTAGCCACAATGCAATCTCTGATCCACTTGTAAGGCAGCACAAAGTAACTTCATAATCTCGCTATGGAAATGTGTTCTTCTGTCCGACTCCAAAGAGGTTGGAAAACCAAACTGAGGTATAAGCTCCCTAAGCAATAACCTTGCTACTGTGAGACTATCACATCATCTTGTCGGGTAAGCTTCCACTCACCGTGAGAAAACACACACCACAACCAGAATGTACCTCAACCCATTGCACCTGGGCATCTCAATAAAATCAAGCTGGATCCTATTGAAGTGTCCCCCAGATCTTCCAATGCGACTCAGTGCAACCACAGTTTTCTTTCCAGCATTCATTTGTTGACACGTAACTCATCTGTGACACACTACTTCAGAAAACGCACAAAACCATGGGTTAAACCACATCTGTCTGAACACTCGCACCATGACATCCCTTCCAATGTGCACTGCTCCATGAATCTGCCTTGCCATAGGACTTAGTAAATCATCTGGCAACACTGGTCGACCATCAGCTGAAACCCAAATACCATCATCTCTCTTCTCACAACCTGCTTTAATCCAACCAGCTTCTTCTTGTCCTGACACATCTCCCTGCAGGCGCTTGATCTCATCCCAAGTGTCCGCCATGGCTCACATCATGCTGAGCTTGGTTCATTTTGGGCTCTCTCCAGTGTACTCTCCTGTGAAAATGCATCCTTGTTCAGCACAGAAACGCGCAACCTCATCGGCGTATCTGTTGCCGAGAGTCACAAAGTCATTTCCCCTCCCGTGAGCTCCGCACTTTACCACAGCTATTTCCCTTGGGCGTTGCAAAGCTTCGAACAGCTGTCTCACATATTCCCCATTTCTGATGGGAGATTCTGATGATGTTAGGAACCCCCTCTGTGACCATAGCTGTCCGAAGTCATGAATCACACCGAACACGTACATCGGTGTAGATGGTGACTCGGATTTGATCAGCAACCAAACATGCACGTGTCAATGCAATGATTTCAGCCACTTGTGCGGAATATACTCCTTGTAAACAAGCAGCTTCCACAACTCCAGAAATGGTACATACAGCAAATGCTGCTCTCAGGTGACCCACATTGTCCCTTAAACATGAACCATCTACAAAGAAAATGTCATCAGACTCAGGTAGAGGTTCATCAACAATGTCAGTTCTCAGTTTGGTGCAAAGTTCAGTCACATCAAGACAGTCATGGTCCTCACAATTTTCACCATCAACATTTGGAAGAGGCATCAAAGTTGCAGGATTCAATACAGAACATCTTTTCAGAGTCACATTCTCTGAGGCAAGTATAACCTGCTCATAGCGTGTGAGTCTGTTATTAGTCAGGTGCTGTGTTTTGGTTCTCGTCATCAGGAGCTTAACTGAGTGTGGAACATGAACAGTAGGAGGATGACCCATCACAATACTTTCACACCTTTCAATGCTGACACCTGTTGCTGAAACGGACTTGAGACATCCGGGCAACGCTGAAGCTACAGTATCCAGGGTAGCTGAGAAGTAGGCAACTGGTCTACAGACACCTCCATGAGTCTGTGTGAGTACGGATAGTGCGCAACCCTCCCGCTCACAACAAAATAGTGAGAAGGACTTGTAATCAGGCATTCCTAGAGCCGGAGCGCAACACATGCTTTCTCTCAGCTCTAGAAAGGCAACCAAACAGTTGTTATACCATGGTACCTGATCACTCACATCCTTTTGTGTCAACCTCTGTAGAGGTTTCGCCTTCAGTGGAAAGTTGGGAATCCACTGTCGACAGTACCCAACCATCCCCAAAAACATCCTGTCTTCCTTTTGTGTGGTAGGCGCAGTCATGTTCATGATCGCCTCAATGCGGTCTGGTGACACCTTCCTCTTGCCTTTCTCAATGCGATGACTCAAATACTGAACCTCAGTCAAACAATACTGTAGTTTGTTCGAGGACACCATGTGTCCATTCTCTGCCAGGTGGTTTAACAAGGCAACAGTATCTATCCTACAAGCGTCTTCTGTCTCAGATGTAATCAAGAGGTAGTCAATGTACTGCACAAGGACTGAATTCTGTGGCAGTGCCAGACTCTCAAGATTCCTCTTCAAAATCTGATTGAAAATCGATGGACTCTCTGTATACCCTTGTGGGATACGACACCACGTTATCACATGATTTTCCAGCCCAAAAGCGAATAAAAATTGGCTCTCCTTGTGTAAGGGTATCGAAAAGAAGGCCTAACACAAATCAATCACTGTGAACCATTCAGCTTCACACGGGATTTGGAATAAAATCACTTATGGATTCGGTACCACGGGACAGCATGGAACCACAATCGTGTTGACCTTTAGCAGGTCCTGCACGATTCTAAACTTCCCACTCGGTTTCTGCAGTCCCATTATAGGGGAATTGCATGGGCTACCTGTTATCTCTTTCAGGATTCCCTGTTCGATCATGGATTCAATTACAGGCTTGATTCCTGCCACAGTTTCCCGCGTCAGATTGTACTGAGGCGTTCTTGGGAACTGTGCGTTTGGCTTGATCTGAAATTTAACTGGCTCAACCCCTTTGATCAACTCTATCTCTTCTCCTGTAAAATCCCATACATCCAAAGAGACTGAGTCTCTCAAATCAAGTGGTAGTTCCTCAACTGTCAATACGGGATACATCTCTGTACAGAAGTTCTGGTTTGCCAGTTTGAACGGAAGATCATCATCATTGGTCTACAACTCTACTCCTTTGGGCGTGCAATAGATGGTGCAATTCAACTTACACAAAATCATGACCCAACAAGCAGACCGGACTAGAATCGCACACCACAAATTGATGTCGATCATGGAAGTCTCCTATTCTCACAGGTATCTCATCAGTCAACAGATTTGTCATTCTGTTATTAGCAACTCCTACAACTTGGATCGATTGTCCCAAGAGGGGTAGGTTTGGGGCTACTGCAGATCTCTCAGTAGAACTGGTAGCACCAGTATCAATCAGAAAGGTGATGGGATGACCGTCAACATCTGCATCCACGTACGGTCCTCTCTGGTCTACCTCCAAGACTGCTTCAAGAGTACAATCTTCCTCCCCCCTCAGGCACCGTCATTGCAACGGGTCTGAATCCGAATCATCGAAAGTCTCGATGAATGGCATCTGTTGGTACGTCTGATTTCCTTGAGGGATTCTCGGAGGTTGGGGAACCTAAACTTGTGGACTCAAACCCCCTCTGTGCACAGATCTGGGCCTAGTCATTGTATTCACAACCTCAGAGGTCTGTACTACTTCCTCATCTTGAATCTGATTAGCGGGGTTTAATCGACACTCGCACTTCCAGTGCCCGATCTTGTGACAAAAGTGACATGCAGTAGTTTTCTTCAAGGTACCACCGTCAATCCCTGTCTTGGGGTTTATGGGCTTTCCTCTTCCCTGACCCGCGTTATTCCACACACTATGGGTCCCTCCATGATTGTTTACCATCCTTCATCCTAATGTTCCCCCACTCGGCTGTGCTTGCTCCACCCTGTCTGAATTCCTCATTTGGACTAGCATCAGCTTATCCTTGAGCTTTCTATGCTTCGAGTCAACTTCATCACTGCAATATATGGCATAGCGCAGAATTTCGTCCACGGACTTGTTCTGCCAGCAAATCAAATACTGTTGGATCATAAAACTAATCTCTGGTCTTAACCCTATGACAAATTTGGAAAGAAACTGTCCCATGTCCTTTGAATTTAGAGTATCCAATCCACTATACTGCTTGAAGACTTGCAAGAGCCTTTCGTAATAAGCATGAACTGACTCTTTGGGTTCTTGGGTGGTGCGATCTATTTTGACCCAATCGATATCTTGTGGTGATATCTTTTACTGTAACCCTGTGACTACCTGTTCGTACTTTTTCATAACCATAGGTGAAGGACCATGCATTATGGGGTCTCGTTCGGGTTCTGAAGTTGGCCATTCAACAGCAATTTTACAAGCAGACCACAAATCACTTGGTACTACAATGTCAAACAAGGTATTCAAATCAACCCACAATACTTTTGAAATCTTGACAAAGCGATTAACTTGCTTGTACCACAACAGGTTTTTCCCTCAGCCGAGGAAAATCATTTGTAAATGCTACCAAATCACCCCTGCTCCAAGGTACATGCCATACCCTCCACACGGTACCTCTCGCAACGGGTAAGCCTCTACTCCTGCTGTTCCTCCTCCAGGGGGTGGCGTATCTCCTATACCCTTCTTGACACTCTTTTTCTTTGACCACCTTTCATCCCATTTGTCAAGCATGCTCCATGCGCGTATCCCTACAGTCAATTCTCGAATATGTGTTTTCAAACCTATGACCCTTTTCTCTTCCAATTCCTGATCACTGTAATTTAGCCTACGACTTCCCTGTAACATTTTCGTTTTAGACAAATCCACCTCAGATCTCCGTGCTCTCTGTGAGTTTCTCATGTGCCTTCCTTGCCTTACTAGTCACATCCTTTGCCACAAACAACAGCTCATCTTGCTCATAAAGCTCCCTCCTTTCCAGAAGTAAGTTACCACTTATCATCTCATCCGGTTCCACTTTTAACCTCACTACATCTAACACCTTGGCCCTTATAGCAGCTCTAATCGTCCCCTGACTTGATGCACTACTCAATTCTCCGCTGTCACTGCTCTGATTTCCCCGGGGACTCCCTTCAGCTGTACCCCAAGAGGCATCCTGACTCCCAGAAGCTCCTCGATTAATTCCTTCTGCAGTCCTCCCTACAGGACCTCGAACTGGGACTTCCCACATTCTCAAGTCAGAACGTGAATCTGCCAACGACACTGATGTTACCGCTCTATGTTCAATGGGTCCTCTAGAAGAGTCTGCAGTGGCTGGCAATGGAGTACTAGCCTCTACAGGTCTCAAGAAGGGACCACTTTTGCTCATTGTAGCGTTTCCTCCAGAATGAATGCCTTCTCCCACTACTGACTGTATTTGACTACTGTTTTCTACCTGACTCAGATCGTACACTTACACTATGGGACTGATGCTAACCGGCACCGTAAGGGATTCCGGTAACCGCATAGTAGAGTTAGCTCCCTGCATAGCAGAGTTAACTCCATTTTTTTCTGTACTCCTCAATACTTGTATCCCACTTCCTTCGGTACCTGTTGAAATCTTTCCCACTACCCTTGCACTGGGACTCACCTGTGGCTCTTCCATTTCCCCCATCAGCCCTTGCCTTCCTTCTTCTGAGCTTGGATTGTATGGAGGCGGACGCTCTACCAGCAGCCTGTCTTGCAAGCTGTCATCGGTGTCACTATTGTCCTCTTCCTTCCTTTTCTGTGCTTCTCCTACCTTCACTAACAGTGGGAATAATCTCTCTCCCTCAATGGTGTCTACTCTCCACTTCTTCAACTGTGCATCCCAACGCGCATCTTGATATGCCTTCATCGCCTTTTTCCTCCTTTCTTGACTTCGCTCCCTCTTCTTTGCCTGTGCTGCTCTCATCCATGCATCCAATGCCTCAAACTGTGTTGGTCTAGGTGGAGGTCACAACGAAGTCATCACTACCCTTAACTGATACAACACGTCTAATCTAAATTAACCATAACGTCGAAAAGCTAAATCTCCCTCTTTTTGGTAATCCTATGCCAATTTTGAAGCCAAACTATGGTATGGACTCCTACACTTGTGGCCATGTAATGTGCTGGTGTATCCTCGGGTGGTGCTTCCTCACCCACTCGAGTTACTACATCCCCTATCTCCCCTACAAAGGTCTCTTAGCACCCTAAAGCATCGCATGATTGAATCAAAATATTTTACCCACAAGATGTTTTTGTTCCACTTCCTGGTGACAATCCACCAATTCCAACGCGGCTCTACACCAACCGACCTATTGCAGCACGGCACACTCCGACGTCACTTTTTCCCCCTCAGACACGCACATGCAGCAGTTCACCCCCTTCACAATCTCTTCCTTACACATTCATGCACTTCACTCATAGAATCTAGCAACTGACTGTCCCCCAAACGACCGTACAGTTACATATCCGACTGTCTGTCCACGAAATGACTGAACAGTCTTGAGTAATTGTCTGCCTCACCTATGGCAACCGTCTGTCCGCGAAACGACCTTACAGTCACCTCAGACCATCTGCCCACGAACGGCCGGACAGTCATCTAAATAAATCGATAGGATCCACTCTCTCAATCACTTACACACAGTGACCCACGACCTGCGTTGGCCACTCGAATCGCTGTGGTCCACTCTTGTGCACTAGCTTCCCACACGATTCTAACAGGTTCACTCACACACGTTCCCTATCTCCAAACGGGTCGTTGATATCGCTTCACGACTCCCACAATCACTGGTCAGACAATTACATCACTCGGTGTGTTTTACACCTCAAATCTATCCCGGGATCTTAGGCTACTCATCAAGCTTGACATCAAAATCATCAAATCGTATCACATGGACCGCGCGCATTCGGCCCGAAACCACAATCACTCGACTCTCATCCCAACTCCGCAAGACATCACACAATCAAATCATCACCACAATCTAACACACACATCCCTATTCATACTCACTCCACTGTGAACCGCTGTTTCCGCCACACCATCACTCTCCGTCGGTTTCCGCCAATATCCGTCATCCTCCGCTCTCAATCCTCTGGGCTTTCATCCTCTGGGCTCTTTGGGGCTCTATGACTAACTTTCCCTAACTTCTAAATTCTCCCCTCACTGCAGAGGCAACCGTCCTTCTGCTACCAACTGATAGGGCCGGGTCCCACACTACCAACTTACACCGTAGCCCTCGGCCGATGGACCTTTATTGCCTGCTGAGAAGTGTAGTTGGGAGAAACAACTCATATATATGATCTAGTCAACTTTAGATGGAGACTTGATTCTTAAGAACCACTGACTCCGAAGTTCAAATTAGTGGGTTTATTACAAAGCCAAAAATAACTGGCCATACAAACACATCAGGACGAGGTTATAGAAGTACTAAGGAACTAATACAAATACAAACCTACGGGCAAGATTAAATCTTTGAAGCAGGAAAAGAATGACAATTTCCAGGACCAGAACGCAGGCAATGATTGCCCCTACATCTGTTGTTGATAAGAGAAAAGCATTAGTCTATCCCTACACTACTACTATCGGAACCCCCTACTTAACATTTACCAGGCAAGATCAGGAAAAGGTGTCAGCGCATGAAGACTTTTTAAGAAGTACACTCACGTTGTATGGGTCACGTAGCCAAAGCTACAGAGCTTGTTCTAAGATGCTCCTTCACTCTCCTTCGATCTCCTCACCTCCTCTCCTGTCTCCACCCTCGGGGCACTGACCCTAATTCAAAATGCAAAAACACAGAACACGCCCGCTGTTACATCAGGATCATCTCATCCTCCTGGACACTTCTCATAGGTGATTTTCCGTTGAGTCTCAGCACTCTCAGCTCCTGGCTCTGTGACCTTGATTCCCAGGCCTCCTCCAGCGTGAAAGAACACCGTCTCCCAATTATCAGCATTTCTCGTATAAAAGTATCCTCTCCTCCCCAGGCCTAACTTCTAAAACAAAAGGCGTTATTCTAACTAACAAAGACGCACCTGCAACAGAAACATGAGAAAGAACAAATCCAGCGTGCATATGAATTTCAACCTACCCCCTCTGCTAGAGCCATCAGGGAAATTACATTTCAGGCCTACAGAAATCGGCCAACATAAGAATAAGGCATGCAGGGCCTTCGAATTACACATGAGCAAACATTTATATATGCATTTCCAAACTATCGATGTACATAAGCCCATTAATACAAAATTGTTATGAGCAACCTATCATTTCTACGCATTAAATCTCAATTAGTCACATCATGTGCAACTTCAACATGATACACGTTTAAATCTATGCATTACATTATACATGAGCAACTTCGTTAGTCGTTTGCAACAAAAGGTAAAGGTTACATTATTCAAAACGCAACTGCCACGTTTAATTTTTTCCATGTCATGTAAATATTCTCCTTCACATTGTTATGACCAAATACGTTTTTCTAGCTACATGTTAATACAACAAAGAATAAATGTAGGTGCACACTACTCGGGATTATAATGCACCCATACAAATTTAAAGATCACCATTGCGCTCCATCACTCAATTGCAGCGCAAACAGCTGCCACCTCTTCCAAACAGCAAGGAAGACTTACAGCTGCGGGACCCTAAACAGCTGAAAGGTAGGTTATAAGTTTCATAGTCCCACCACGTTTTTGGGTCAAAACTGCCAATGCACACCTGCTTCTTTCGTGACTCTGTGCTATAG
Source organism: Calotriton arnoldi (assembly GCA_963921515.1). Taxonomy (NCBI): domain Eukaryota; kingdom Metazoa; phylum Chordata; class Amphibia; order Caudata; family Salamandridae; genus Calotriton; species Calotriton arnoldi. The sequence goes on along the minus strand of CAWUFW010001280.1, from coordinate 1,434,594 downwards.
TCAAGCATTCTTAGGGTGGGTGCTTTACATAATTTTTCCCTCAACCTTGCAACTGCACCATCTCATTCCCCATCTTCAAGCCTTGCACAGGAGATATTACATTAATTCCAGCATTGTCAGTTGACAAAAAATCTAATGCGTACCCATCAACTGATTTCTGGCATTTGTCTGAATCTGCTTTGTTTGGGCAACCATCAGCATCTCCTTGATCTTTTTCTGCTTTGCATCAAAACCAACCACTACTGCACTTTACATATTTAAGGATTTCAGCTATACACTTTATCTGCCAGCACACCCCACTTTGTTAAATATGAGAACTGAGTTCAGGACTCAAACTCATAACGAAAGCAGACACAAAATCACTTGCACCATCTTTCTTGGGCTCTTCGAATCCCCTGTGCTTCTTCAAAATCTACATGAGTTTCGCATACTAGGCATGTACTGACTCTGTTGACTCTTGTGTAGACCTAAGAATCTTTGACCAATTAATTTGTTTCTCTGGCACCTTCTTTTTCAAATGTTCTATCAAATCTTTATATTTGCCAGCAACCACTTTAGAAGGAGCATTATTAGATTCAATCCTCACTGGTTCCTCAGTTAGTCAGTCAACAGCAACCTGACGCTCAGACCACAGGTCACTGGGAACAACAATCTCAAACAGTGCATTTAAATCAGTCCAAAGCATTTTCGAAATTATTGTCAACCTATGAACCTCTTTGTACCACTTCTCTGATTCCTCTCGGAATTTTGAAAAATTTGTCATAAAAGCATAAAGATCACCTCTCGTCCAAGGTATATGCACATAGTTTCTTCCATGCACTTCCCTCAAAGGATATTCTGAAACTGTCCCTATCTCTGAATCACTAGTTCACCCCTTCGCTCTCTTTCCTGCCTCTATGGCTTTCTTTTTATTTGTTATCCCTTTCTTCCACATTTCTCTTTATTTCTACAAATCCCTACAGTTTCTTTTTGACCAGATCTTTATTGTGAACACTTAGTTATTAAACCTAATTCTTTTATTTCAGCATTTGTGAGATCCATTTTGTAATTTATCCTCACATTTTTCATCTTACTACTGTAAACCTCACATACATCAGCAAAATCCTCAAATGTATTATATGCCTCGTTTGCACATCTTGCTGCTTCTTTGATCATATATCTCATTTCATACACATTGTATAACAGTATCTGTCCATTTCAATTGCTCCTTGTAAAAATTCTCAGAATTCAATTTTTAAAGGGCCTACAATAATATCTTTCTTTGGTAGATTCTTCAATAAGGGTAGTAGTAACAGGCATATCAACCGGAACCAGAAAAACAACTGTAATTTCTGTACTAGTACTCAGCAAAGCCACCATTGCAACTTCAGGTGTGCCATTTGCTGATGTACTCACAACTGTAAGTGGGGTTGGTCCCTGTGCTTTTTACACCTGTACCATCTCCCACTGCAACTGTAGCGGGTACTACAGAACCTTTTCTTGTCTCTGTATCCCATATGTATATGGAGGAGGTCTGGAATTTAAAAGATCATTTAAAAAGCTAGCCTTATCTGAATCTCGTTCCTGTTTTTTTTTCTCTCTCTCGAACCCTAGTAAGTTTTGTTTTTGTTTGTCGTTTCTCTGACTGTTCCAGGCAAAACCCTCACTCCTTCCATCATATTCTGCCTCCAACATTTTTCTTGTTGATCCCACATGCCTTCCAACCATTGTTTAAATTAACCTTTCACCTGTCTCTTCATTTTCTTTCTCCTTTCTCTGTAGCCATCTGATTCCATTTGTTCATTGCCTCAAATTGTGTAGGTCATGATAGCGTCTTTATATCATTCATGGTTTGTCTCAAACAATCTAGATTTCTAATGTTAAAAGTACCCTCCAAGGTAAACTGCAAGTCCTGGTTGGGTGAGGTATGTTCAAGCCATTCAAAAATCTAAGTACATGTTTAAAACCCAATTTCTATTATCATGTCAAATACTGGCGTTCTCTCTGTAGGCAATTCCTGACCCTCTGTAGCAGATACACTAAGAGATTTAGGCATTTTCAACACAACAACCATTATTGTCACTCAAAGGAATCTGAAAAACGAATGCGTAGATACTTGGTAAAATCCACCAAGAAGATCCAAACTGAAAAATCCATTAAAACGAAGGACTGGGCAGAAAGGAAATTTTTAAAGCAGAAAGGAGATGCTCTTTAACGTGCAACCATCCTGTGCTACCAAAATATGTGGGTGCAGGACACAGCAAAATTTAACTCAGCCAGAAGGCCCTTAATTCACTGGATCGGAGGTGGTGTTAAACATCAGTTTCATGAGGCAATGTGTTCCTGCATTAAGGCACCTCCCAATACATCAAAATATCAGAAATGCAGTCAATTAAATAAATGGGCCCACTCGATAACTGAGTTCTAAATCAGCAGAATAGTTAAAGAGCTTTATTACAAAATTCAAGGTGATACAGAATCAGTGACATAAAGGCTCTCAGTGAGTAGGACAAACAGAGAAAGTCCCAGTGGGCAGCATAACTGAGAAACTCGAGGGTTTTTACACATTATTTTTGCATATGAAATTAACAAAACTGCAGAATTACTGTGGTGTCAGCAAATGCATCAGTTCATCAGCCAGAGATCAGTAAAATGTAACATTATATTGCCCTAAGACCTAACATTATCCCATTACATGAATGATGTTTCTGCCCCTTCTATGCTAATGTTATCCAGAGATGCTAGAACAAACTAGATATATAAGCAATAGTCGTTTATATTAATGAATAGGCACAGTGATCTAGCAGAAAGACCTTGAAGAAATAGTTGCAGTTTTATGACTGGGCCGGGGAAAATTAATCAAAGGCAGCATGAACAATAACAATGGAAATAAACAAATAATCTACTTAACTAAGTGTTGCAGGAACAACAGGCAGTGAGATGTGCAGAGGGGAGGCCAGAAGACATCAGTGACAAGGGTGACTTCCATTTTGAGTAAAATGGGGTTCATGTCCAAATTGAGGCCTAGTTAACAAGGGTCGGCAAAACGCACTTCCAGACATCATAAAGAATGTATTTTGAAGACAACAATATTATAATAATGTATACATGTATAATCAATCAAGTGTGAAAACACATTCTGCGCAAAAAATATAAACGCACAAAAATCCATAACAATGGACAGCCCATGTAAGCAATGGCAACCCATGAAAACCCATGAAAGCCAGTGGCTGAATTGAGCCGACCCAAATCCCACTCTATAAGTACTACTAGTTACATGTACAGTTTTTTAAAGTATTGGTAACATATGATCTCCAGGATAGACCTAAAAAAAAGTTACCGATGTCTGTTCAAAAGTGCATTAAAAAAACTAAAGGGGGGGAGAAATTGGTAAATCTAAGGAGAGGAATCTGTGTGCAAAAATAACCTGCAGGAGGAAGTACACATCATTTACCCTTCCCCGAGCACGTAATTGAGGAATCAATGAAAAACTATTAATATTTTGTAAATTATTTTTTTCTATAAAATGATCACTTGCCATCTAAGGTTTTCTTTAAGTTAAACATTCTTAAGAACAAAGTGCTCCGACGTGCTGCTGCGTCAGTGCCGGCTTTATCTCTCCGAGTCCGCCAAATCTCCTTCTGAGTGAGATTTTCCACACGTATGCCCTATGTTGCTTTTTGTTGTCTGGATGCCACAAGTAAGGATAGCATGAGAGTTGTAGCATTAAAAGCATCATGACAGTAACCAGGGCACAAGTGCTAAAAAAAGAAGTGGGGGGACTAACCTAGTTAATCAGTATGCAAGTGGCATCGCAGCGCGTGGCATCGCAGCGCGTGGCATCGCAGCGCGTGATATCGCGGCGCGTGACATCGCGGCGCGTGACATCTCAGCGCGTGACATCACAGCGCGTGGTATCACAGCGCGTGACATCACAGGAAGTGACAAATATGTTTAGCAGGTCTATCATGAGTACATTTGAGCACATTTCGAGCATACTTGTAAACCCTCCTGATTTAGGCAGAAGATTCACACTTTTGTACTCTACACATAAAACAATGTTACCTTTTATCAGCGTTAAGTTTTCTCTAGCCATAGTGCTTTAAAAGAAATAGTGATATTTAGCCTCCTCAGGGGTATAAGCGCTATATAAATGCTATTTATTTTGTGCAAATGCTGGGAAACATCAACACATCTGAAGTTTCTACAGTGCATGCATATCTCCTAAACAGAGCCTGAACAAAGTGAAAAGCTGCCTCTCTTCAGTATGTGTGAAGTGCTACCAAGGTGTGAGCCTTTGTTTCCCCTCTGCTACATTTGCATCAGGTGTGAGGCTCCTGACTGCTCCCAGCCAAGAGACTCGAACAAAAGGAGGCCTGATGACCCCTCCGATTCGGCCTTTGTTATGGGCCCAGCAGGAGTCAGAACTAAGAGAGCCCAGTCCCCGCCTGCACGTTGTTGCGGATTGAAAGCAGATAACAACGTGCAGGCTCTGCTGAAAGTGTCCGGGTGATTGTAAATTACACCGGGACGAATTCAGCATATTTTACGGTGGGGCCACACTTCTTGGCAGGGTGGACGGCGTCCACCCTGTGAAAAAAGTGGGGGGACGCCGTCCACCCGCGTGTACCCCCGACTTGTGCCCTGACAGTAACAGCGATAGCAACCATTGCTAGAATCTCAGTTCTGCCTTCCAACTACTTGTCTGAATGTCATGCTCTGATTCTGTAATTCTTATTGTTTTTACAGTCTTTCAGGGTCCTCGTGCATGCCCGAGTGTGAGCAGGGGACTTTCTTCAGTGTAGCATCCATGGGATGTGAAATGTGCCACCCTACCTGTCATACTTGTGTAGGTAAGTGAAACATAAGTAGTAACCTCATGCTACTGAAAATATGCATGCCCCTTGCACATTATGCCTTTCAAGACTACTCTCCAAAAGAAGCTGTTGTTCCAACAAAAGGCTGAAAGCATCTGGGACTGCCTTAAAATACAGTGAGGACCGACTTCTAAATAGGAAAGTAGGACTGCACACTTGCAGAGCCAGCATTGCAGGCGATTGTGCCAGCATGCAGTGCGGGTAGCTCTAATTGGATTGTTAAGCTCTGGTTTTCTGCTTGCCATGTATTTATCTCTGCAAACTGATGTCTTACTCACTCACCAGCCAATGCCCCTGCACCTGGTGCGCTGTAGCAGGCAGAGAAATGGGCGGACTGCATTGCCAGCATTCACTTGCCCAGTACTTCCTATCTATGCATTATTCAAAACAGCTTGTTTCTTCAACCCTTTCAGCCTTGAGCCGGCATCCGCATCAAGACCCCAGGTGTCCTCCTTCACTAGGGCAAAAGAATGTAGTTGTTCCGTCTGGTGTTTCTTGTCAAGCTGTGTTTACAATGATACTAAATTTACCCCCAAGGGCCTGGCAAGGAAGACTGCATCCAGTGTGCCAAGGACTTCCACCTACATGAGTGGAAATGTGTTCCTGCTTGCAGCGAGGGCTTTTACCCTGAAGAAGTGCCAGGTCTGCCTCACAAAGCCTGCAGAAGGTGGGTCAGCCTCTTGAATAATACTTCTGCTTTCACTGGGGAGGTTTAAATGTATATTAATGTAAAAGTAACTCTCGAAGTGAATTCACAGGGGCTGAAATTTACAAATCAGCCATGAATTTCACATTTGAAGTTGGATGTGTCTAAATTTACTTTTGAGTCAATATATTAAATGCACATGCAATAGCTTAGTTGATTAATGAATATGCTGCAAGCCCCTCTGCGGTGGGCCCTGCGGGTAGGGTTTGTCAAGAATATCCAACACATAAATATCATGCTGCAGAAATGGGGCAATATCGACTACCAAAATTTTGTGACGGTATGGGTTTTGAAATAAACATGAAAATAACAGCAATGTTTTACATCAAGGCTCTATTTTAAGGACATATTATAATTCTGAATATTCCATGGAATCCTTATGTCTTGATATTGAGAGCATTCTGTGGGTTGAATTTGATCTACAGTTTTTCTTGCAACCTAAATGCAAGAAAAACAAAAAACACCAATCTTGATAATTGCTAGAAATAGCGAGTTAGCTGGAGAACACCATGCCTAGTTTTTTCAGGTAAAATCACTTTGTTTTGTGTTCAGGATATTTGCTAGTTTTAAAAGTAATGCTGTTTTTTTTTTTATCACAGTGAATATTTATCCAATTGATTAGCTGGTTGTAACCACTAAGCCTAATTAGTTGGAAATTCATTTGCTTTGATATTTAAGGTTGAATATCCAGAGAAATTCTGCTTGTAATTTTACTTGGGCCTGTCCTGGGAATATGCCCTTGGTTATTTCCTCCATTAAGGGAGTTTCATAGTGCTCATATATTGTCAGAGTAAGGAACAGAGGCACAGAGAGAGTGTGATTTTTCCCAAGATCAAACAGTTTGGTGAAGTAGGAGATATAAGACTGCAACATAGTATTTCTTGCTGTAAAGGCTATAACTTTACCACCATATTGCAATTGAATACATCATGAGACTGGACACTGCCTCCCATCAAGGTAATATCAAGTGCAACTTTTTACACTCACTGTCAGCTTTTAGATTTATTCTAAGTACTCCAAATCTTGAAAAAAATAGGAGCATAGCAGAGTAATTTATTGAATACGTTCAAAAGTTACTGTTTCCAACGAGCCCACGAAGATCACATCTTATTTTTCAGTGATTCTAATGGGCAGTCCAAGAGATTACTCTTCCCAAGGAAGGGGTTCCGCAGCAACCACAGCACTGAGACTGCCCTCATCGCCGCCACCGACGACATCAGGATCCTGCTGGACAACGGTGAGACCGCAGCCCTCATCCTGCTGGACCTCTCCGCCGCCTTCGACACTGTCTGCCACCACACTCTACGCGCACGCCTCCACGACGCAGGGATCCGAGACAAGGCCCTGGAATGGGCCACCTCCTTCCTCGCCGGCAGAACCCAGAGAGTCCGCCTCCCACCATTCCGATCCGAAGCCTCCGAGATCATCTGCGGCGTACCCCAGGGATCGTCCCTCAGCCCAACACTGTTCAACATCTACATGGCCCCGCTCGCACGCATCGCCAGACAGCACGACCTCAACATAATCTCCTACGCCGACGACACTCAACTGATCCTTCCCTCACCAAGGACCCCTCGCCGCCAAATCCAACCTCCATGAAGGAATGAAGGCCGTCGCCGATTGGATGAAGATCAGCCGACTAAAACTGAACACGGAGAAGACAGAGGTCCTCATCCTCGGCTCCAACCCCTCAGCCTGGGATGACTCCTGGTGGCCAACGACGCTGGGAGCAGCCCCGACACCCACCGACCACGCACGCAACCTGGGAGTCATCCTCGACTCAACGCTCTCTATGGCCAAGCAAGTCAACGCAGTCTCCTCCTCCTGCTTCAACACCCTCCGCATGCTTCGCAAGATCTACAGGTGGATCCCGACAGATACAAGAAGAACATTCACCCAGGCCCTCGTCAGTAGCAGACTTGACTATGGGAACGCCCTCTACGCGGGAGCCCCGGCCAAGCTCATCAAGCGACTGCAACGCATACAAAACGCCTCCGCACGCCTGATCCTCGATGTACCACGCCACAGCCACATCACCCCCCACCTGAGGAACCTGCACTGGCTCCCCGTCGACAGGAGAATCTCCTTCAAACTCCTCATCCACGCACACAAGCCACTCCACAAGACTGGCCCAGCCTACCTCAACAGACGACTCCTCTTCTACGTCCCCAACCGCCAACTCCGCTCCGCCGACCTCTCCCTCGCCACCGTCCCTCGCATTCGAAGGACTACCACCGGCGGCAAATCCTTCTCCCACCTCGCCGCCAAGACCTGGAACACCCTTCCACTAAGCCTACGACAGACCCAAGACCTGCTGACCTTCAGGAGGCTACTCAAGACCTGGTTGTTCGACCAGTAGCAGCACCCCTCCCCCCCCTTTTTTTCTCCCCAGCACCTTGAGACCCTCGCGGGTAAGTAGTGCGCTTTACAAATTCTGTGATTGATTGATTGATTGAAGGAAAGGTCAGTGTGTTGTGGGCCTTGCTCAGAAAGTCGGAATTAGTTGTCATGTCTCATAGTTCCTAGCTAAAACATATACACTACATCTGCCCCCACTCCAATAAAATGCCCACTTTGTTAGGGATACTGTCAAGGTGTTTTATAACACTTGCTACCAGCATTGAGACGGTTTCTAAGCTACCCCAGTGCTTTCGTGGTATTTGAAAAAGGCAGAAGTAGATTATAAGACCTTATCTTTGGGGTAGTGTTACTGGCCGGCATTCAATATGGAAACGGTTGTTTACAATTGGCGTTTCAGGGTCGAAGACTGTTTCATTTCATTTGGGTAACAGAGTTAATCATTTTGTAGACTTGTCCCTACAGAGGTGGTAATAGAAAGCAGTCAAGCCTTATTCCCGAAGGTGGTAAAGGGATTGGAACTCAAATACAGTATCGCACAGAAACGCACCTGATAATCTAAATACTGGGGAGTTATGTGTTTTCAAAACGGCCTGATTTAGAGCAGTGTGTTATGGAATAAAACCCCAAAACTGAGGTCCATGACTCCTAGTCAGTTTGCTGCCCAACAAACATCTGATGTCTATGCACATGTAAGGGGTCTTCATATGCGCATAGTGTTTCCACACTGGCAGAGTCCTGCAATTGTATACTGTAAAATTAGCCGCCATGGTTCATCTCGCTCAGCCTCTGCTTCTACACCTAGCACTCTAACCCAGCTCTCTCACAACCTTTTCTAGGCTTTTAGTCCAGTAGGCCAAGTCCCTATTCTTTTTCACAACTTCCCTTGTCCCTTTATTTACAATGTCAGACCTGAAGACCTGAAGCATCATTCAGAAAGCAGGATTGAGAGTGTATAACAGAATTGTCCAGAGATTAGCATATACTCAATTATAGTCTATGATGTGACCTCTTGAGATATAGCAGTCACAAGACTCTATCAGTTCACATTTGCCTGGCCTCAAGAAGGCCGCTTTTCATGTGCTTAGCTTGTCCTCTTTCCATGAATTTTGTCCACTACGGCTGTTATGGGTTCATCGCTTTGGGAGCACTGATGATTCCTGCTGTCTGCCTGGGGCCATCTTTTGCGTTTGGCTCCTCACTGTCTTTGTGCATCTATCACACTCTGACCTGAGGCCTATCATTGACGTCTGGCTCATGGACCTACATTGAACCACTGATATAATGCACCAATTAACATCATCTTGACAGTGGAGCAATGCTTGTTCTTCCTGCTTCAACACCCTCCACCGCCCACAGCATCCAGTCACCTCCGTTCGACCAGCCCTGTTGTGATGAAAATATTCTCACTAGCCTACTATCCATTCTAGCCATGATTCATAGGGGGCCGCCACAATGTGTACCTGCTCCAGCCTTTGTTAGCTAGGTAATGGCAGGATGGTCATCCCTTACTCGCAGTCACAGTGTTCCTGCCCCTCAAATCTCAAAATGGACACATCAGTCATTTTAGTTACGGTATGCCCGTGTTATCTTCGCAATTTACCTACCAAGCATGAAGTCTCTGTTGCCCCTTTTTGTAATCATCCAGAGCCCCTCACAGAGTTCCGAAAAAGGCACCCATGTTCATGGGCGGTTGGCAATATCCCTTTGGACATTTTATGTTATGTTCACCTTTTGATGCTGTGTAAACTGTTCATAAAGCACACCTGGTGCTCTGTCGTTCACATGCCATATTATCTATATTACAATCACTAGTGTAAAGTCCAACTTTTTTAATAACCTGGAAAACAAAGTTGACCACGTTAGGCTGTAATCCGAGGATTGCGAACGTCCAGGTGTCTGGCAGATTTGTAAAGTCACACCCAGTACCATGTAAGACTGTCCCACAAGGTGAGGATCAAATGTGTTTAATTTCCCTGGATCCTAATGCACATACTGTAAGAGTTTCTGCCATCAGCCTTGCTCTGTTACCTATGACTTTGGTTGCCCAATAAGTGATTGCTCCCTTTCATTTTTACTCCGAAAGAAATGGCTTCTTCAAATTACAGACTCCAAAGAGTAAAGTACTTCTCTTTAATTTTCAGCTTTGAGTGTTGTGTGATGTTTATTTAGTTTAATCCTGACCTTAAAGGAGAGTGATATACTATTGGCCTTTGAGAAAAACATCCCAAAGTAAATGTATGAATCATCGCACTGATCCTTAGAATATCTATATTTCTAGAGTGAGGCATGGAAGGGATAAGACCGTGGCGTGGGGTGTGATTGAGCGTTACCTTCAACCACTTCTCTGTGATAGGAGGTTATTACCACCTTGCGCACCTTCCTCATCACAGTCCACAGACTGCAATTTATTTGCCCCTACAAGTTTAAAGAAAGTGCTTTAAATCTCACCCCTTCCCTCTCTGGTGTAACTTCCTGTCCACCAACAATCCATCCTCTTTTTTCCACTTACGGAAAGACAGCTTCACTGTGCTCCTTTCTCTCGGTGACTCTTATGCTTCTTATGTTATTTCTTTCATCTGTTCATACTTTTGCTTTATGGTTGGCATTCAGTGTGTGGATATTCCCCAGTGACAGTACTATGTCAGTGTTGGGGGATGACTAGAAGCTGTGCTGCAGTTGGGACCAATCGTCCTTGATAGGTCCCAGTACTTCCTGTGCTCCTTGCTGGGGGTGGTGTGGCTGTCGATTCATTGAGCATTGGTGCACTCCAGACTTCTCATAGGGGAGCACTGCCAGACTCCAGCATGGTGTGTTTTCACTAGATGCATGGGTGACCTGGAAAATGCTTAACTTAGTGGAAGCATTCAGAAACACACTCTACTGCCACCTCTGTTAAATTGTCTGTGGCAGCTAATGTTTCGGGTGCTGCCATCGCTGGTATGCACCATGTGTGATTGAAGATTTGGTAGCTGAAGGGTGCAGTACATCTTCCTTTTATAGGATTCATGTTGTTAAGACCACAATTTGAGATTAATGAAGTCAGTTGGTGACTTGAAAACTCCCATGCCCTTTTGCAGAGTCCACCTACGAGCCATGCCTTCTACGGAAATCATGCCTTTGGCTGTAGTCTTCAACAATATTAGTACCAGTAGCCCTTTTGTGGCATGGCCTGTAGTCAGGGGCTTTGTGTTTTGAAAGGTTCAGGTTCCAGCCTCACTCTACTCCCAGCCCATTCTAAACCATGGCTATCCACTAGTTTTGCAGACCTGCTTCAGCTACCAGAAGTTGCCATCCTGTTCCTGTTCTTGGGTCGATGGAGGTTGCCAGTTTCCAATAAATTGCTAATTATGGTTCTGGAACTGAGTTGTTGCATCACATTCAAGTCCAAGACTGTTCAGGACTACTTCATTCTGACCACCTGTCTTGCTCTGAGCTGCATATGTCTGCTGTTCTGGAGGATGGTTGTAGGTTTGTGTTTGCTTTGCAGAAACACTATTAGGCCTCTACCGAGGGGGAGAAGGGTGCATGCTATGTATTTGACTCTGTTGCCGGTGGGAAAACCCAATGGAGATTTCCGTCTTATTCAGAAACTTAAATATCTTCTCCATCATCCATTCAAGTTAGAGACACTGCAGGGTATTCCGCCTGTGATATGTTTGGCAGATTTTGCAATGCCATTGGAATCAAAGGACACTCATTACCACATCCCAATCCATTCCAGTTGTCAGCAATTCCTGTGCTTTTTTGTGGGGTATCTTTAGGCTTTCCTGTTTTCAGTTTCTATCTTTGGTCAATTCTGGTGGGGTTTTTTCAGTGTTTTCAAGTGATTTCAATACCTTAAAAAAACAGTGGTTACACATTTTCACACCATTAAAAACAACAGAAACAGTGTTTTTCGGGTGTTTATGGAACATTTTGCTTTTATTATTGCTTGCTTTCTGCACTGATAGTGCATGGTATATAGACAGTGTACATACTGTGTATATGAGGTCCAAATACATTTTTGCAAATCAAACTTATTGTAGTACACCATACAATACTTCTTCAGTGAGTCTTTGGTCATGTGCGCTCACTCTTTCCTTCCCATGTAAAATATTTTCTGTGAAAAGGCCCTCTTTACATTGGCACTTGAGACGGGCAACGCCAAAACAGCCAGTACACAATTTGCTAATTCTGGCCACTGACATACCTTTCCATACCAATACTGGTGCATTTGAAGATTGCGATTCTCTGGGCAGGTTCTGCAACATTTGCGTTGAACTGGGCGCTTTTGCCCTCAGAGTTATTGAAGCAGTCAATAATGAAGCAGCACTTTTGAAACTACAGCGAAAATTCCCCTTTTCGGAAGGGATCTAGAACTTGTACAGAGTATCACAGTGAGGTTTCATTGACTTCAAATGCCATGGTTGGTGAAGGGACATTTCTATGCATCATTGCAAGACATTTCTCATACATTGTAAAATAAAAGTTCCTGAATTGCTCTTCAACATTGCTTTGCTTACCAAGTGGCAAGCACTCTAACATGGAACATGTTGCAGTGCCAAAGTCACTAAAGCTGTCGCCCAGCCTACTCTCAAGGAAATATTTCACATCTACACCAATTATGCTGAACAAGACAAGGGTGTTTTCAGACTCTAGTTTTTTTATTATGTCCACTACAGCAGTTATGTTTTCCTGTAAAAATATAAGAATGCATTAGAGCGTACTTTTTTTCACATCACTATCAATATGCGACCAAAGATGCTCCCATTTCTTGCCTTTGGCATCATCACTCAGCAAAAATTCTGTAAACGGTTGCCACATGGATAATATAGCATTCCCAGCCCCTTGGACTGAGAACCATCAGCTAAGTGACACAGTTGGGATGACTCTTTCTTTGATGCCGCACAAAATGAAAAATATTTGCGTTTTAGTTCCCGCGCATAACAAAACAGTGCAACAGAATGGACTAAAAAGTCAATAGCATTCTTCATTAACTCTGAAGATTGTAAAGACTTTCAGCATACCATCTAACAAGTGGCAAGGATCTCTTACAGGGAAGCACTTCAGCTCAGGTATCGATTTTGACAGGCCATCACACAACTTTTTCATATACGTAGCTGAATCACTGCAAATACAAACAATATCACTCCAATCTTTGTTGAACTTGGAAAGAACCTTTTTGCAGCAGCATTCCAAGTGACACTGCGTTCCATGTTTTCCAAAAGTCTGGTGTCGTGTTTTCACCACTATTCCAGATGCTTGGTGATAGCGCTCTTTTCACATAAACTTGTCACTATACCTTGCATTGAATGTTTAAAGCTTGAGGTGTTGACAATTCACCTACTATCAGTACTGACTCACTAGAAACTGGGGGCTGATGAATCAAGGGTTTTTACCCATTCTCTGTGGGTAAATATGATGGCAAATATTGGGAAAGATTCTTATGAAACCAGCCATTTTACCTATCAGTGAAAGAATCAAACGCAGCCAAAATATCAAATATGATTTTGATATTTCCTGATTCTCTACAATTTATAAAATAATTAAACAAGACCTTAAACATGCTTCTAAACCCTGCATCTTTAGACCAAAGACTACAAAACTGAAAAAAGCAAAAGGAAGAAGAAACAATTTTTTAGTGGCATCCTTAAATAAAAAAACTGAAGCAGAATGATGTTAGCCCAGTCTTTCTTGCTGCTAGCTTGTATAACAAAGTTACATTGTATTGGCCCCTTCAGGGAGAAAAAAATGACTCTTTCACTTGTCTTTTCCTTTCTTTGAATGGCATTTTGTTTGTGGTTGTAAAGGTGTTTTTTCAGTGTTTATATGTTTACACTGGTGAGGGCTATTTCCCTTTCAGTGGGGTTTTATCAGTTATTATAGGTTTAAACCTAAAACCGGACAGCCTAGGTATCTTCATTACCAATTCCATTTACTGCTGTGTGACCTGATGTTTCTCCTTGTGTGTTTAGTAATATTCAAGCCCCTCAGATCGCTGTCTTGCATGAATAAGGGGCTTGTCTTTTTCCAAATCTGGAAGATTGGTTGATTGCTGACTTTTCTTTCCCTGAGACTGTGGAAAACTCCAGGGTGGTGTGGCAAATACTACATGTTTGTAGCTTGCTCATCAACATGGGGAGGTCCTACCTCCTGCTTTCACACTAATGTACATTTACTGGAGCTCCATCTGGCAGAGACTTGAGGAAGGTCTTTGTGCCAGTTCAGTGAATGGTCAAGCTTCAGTCTCACCCATCCTGTCTGCTGCAAAGGGCCTCCAGAACCAGGGAGTGGTGGATCTCCATGGGTCCTGCAACATTTGTGGTTCCCATGCTCACTTCCATCTCAAGATATTGGTGAAAACCGTCTGTCCCACTGATCCTCAGCTTCTCTGACCTTTGTGTAGTGGCCTGAGACCCAAGAAGGCCTCCATGCCAAAGTGGATAAAACAGGGGTACCCTTTCTGCGGAGCATACATCAACGGTCAAGGGGCCACAGCATTAGTGCAGCTAGGGGGGGGACCCCAAAGCGGCCAAACCTGATTGCCTTCCAGCACGATGCCTGACTTTTGTTTTCTGCTGTGGCTCCTTGCCCTCAGGCTTAGGAACTGTATGCGTTTTAGGTCCGTTGACCCATGGGCCATTTTGTGTATTTCGAGTGGATACTGGCTCTGGTGTTGATGAAGGTTCAATTGGAATGGATGGAATTGGTGTGGCCTTGCAGACCTTTGTTTCTAGTTCTGTTGCATTCAGCAGTGTACACCTCTTGATTCTTTCTCATGCTTCCCTTACCCCCTCTCCACTTACCCCTGCTCTCAGTTCCTGCTCTGCTGTAACTTCTCCTGGTGACTTGAAGGTTGGGATCCAGCACTGAAGCTATTGCCAATCAGCAGGCCTATAGTCCTTCGATTTTGAAATCATATATTAGACCTCTAGCCCCAGTTTGCCTCCTGTTGTTCTTCTCATGGTCTGCATTTGGAGAAGGTAATCATTGGCGCAATCTTGATGTTTTGCAAGATCACTTTTTGCTGGCTGTGGCTGTGTCTACCCAGGCCTTTCAGGAACTCTGGTGTGATTTTGCCATTTGGCTTCCTGGCTGCTGAGGAGTTTTGCTAACCACTGGCTTTTGGTGCATTTCTCTTTCTCTTTCTGGGTTCTGCCTCTAGCTCTTTGGGCTTTGTAGATCCCTTCTATTCTACTCCGTCTCCTGCCAATCAAGGTCATGATCCTCGTGTGCATTACCTTTGCCAAGCAGGAGGGAGAGTTGGGCACTCTGTCACAAACCTTATTTATGTTTTTCCAGATTGTGAGGTCCCACTTTTTTCCGAACATTTCTTTGGCATTTTATGTTAGTCAAGATCTGGTTTTGCTTCTCTTCTATCCTGATTCCTGCTCTCCTGAATAGTCTGGTATTATGTTGATGTACACAGGGCCCTTACTTTGTGTCTTAAATGCACTGCTTCCTAACACCTGTCAAATGCTTTTCTCATTACTTTTGGTCCCCCAGAAAAGGTTGTAAGTCCTTGGTGGATCAAGTTTACTGTTTACCTTTTTTAAGCCTCATCTGGTTTCTCCAGTCAAGTTCTTGTGGAGAGAAAGTCTCCTTGTGGTATGTTTCTCTCTTAGGCAGAATTATGGAGGGGTGAAACATTTGTTGTGCTGCTACTTATGCTGTACCTGAGTCTTCTGTGTCGTTACAAATTAATGGTTGGAGGCTCTTGCTCAGCAACTTTTGGTGATTGTTTTTTCGGGGATTGCTCACTGTTGACTCCTTGTTTGTTCAAATAAGCCTTCAAGGTTTCGTGGTTTTTTGGGTCTGTGAGCTGTTTTTTCATGGGTGTGTGGTTTCATCGCATGTTACATGCTCACTAGAAACCTAACATTTCAATTCTCTCCCCTGAGTATCCCTCAGGATTGATAGCGGGTTCTTCTAATGTACTGCCTAAGTTATCTGCAAACTTGGACTTCCATACATTTTCATTAATAATGGAACTTGGAGACCCCGAATCAGCATAGATTTGAATATCAATACACCCAGTAGTCATGTCACATAAAAAAAAAATTCTTAATCATTACTCTGTCGAAATTTCATATTTTGCTCTCCCCTCTTTTATATTCAAAACTAATCTTTCATCCATCAGTGCGTCATAAGTTGATGATTCTTCCTCACTGACATCACCCTCATCCACATACCTAACCTTTTGTTTCTTTTTCCTTCTACAAACTTTAGAAAAATGCCCTACCATCGCACAGTTAGAAGATTTTTGTTTAAGGGTTGGATAGGTTTTGCTATTTGCAAAATGCGATTTGCTGCCACACCGAAAACATCTTAAATCCTCTCTGTTTCCTTCATATTGACTCTCTCTGTTCCTTTCATGTTGCTTATTGTCTGTTCTATGGAATTTCCCTTTGTTCTGTGCAGGTTTGTTAGACACATTACTAATACAGTCATCTCATTTTACATTAGAAGCTGCTTGTACTACTTTAGCATTTCTGCTTGAGAACTCTGCTTTCCTGACAATAGCTAAGACATGCTGCAAATTCTCATCTCAATTAACCCACAATCTTTCTTGTCTATATGGATCCTTTAGATGCATTTCCACTTTATCCCTTATTAAATCTTCTTGTAGCGATCCAAACTTACAATCAAGGGATAAGGTTCTTGGCCCCACTACGTAATTTTCAATGGACTCATCAGTCTCCTGTTTCCTTTGAAAAAATGTACACCTTATGATATCTATGCATACCTTAGGAGAGAACGGTCAAAATCTGCAATGGCACAATCAAAAACATTTTTATTCCCCTCCCCACCAATTTCATTAGCCATTTGGTCAAAAGTGTTTAAACCTTCAGGACCAACACAATGTAGATTTTTATTTTTGTTGTTCCACTGACATTTTTCCTTGTTTGTTAACCGTGTCTTTAGAGTTCAAGAAAAAGGCTTTAAATTCAGCCCACTTCATAGATGGCACTCCTCCTGCAGGCCAAAAAGACTGTGGTTGAGCCAAAGAAAACTTTGTGCACACATTTTAGGAGAGGAGGGTCTAGTTCACTGTGACCAACAGATAGTGTCCGCTCAAGAGTGCAGCCCAGGACGCACTGGTCACAGCGTTCCGACCCCTGTCCATGCTCAACATGGACTTTAAACTCCTCAGTAAGATCTCAGCCATTCGTTTGCTACCCTATATGCCGGCTTTAACACATAAAGACCAGAATGACTTCATCCCGGCCCGTAGCACCTCCCTCAATTTGCGACAGTTATATCATGTCCTCTACCACCCAGAGGCACAATCTCAACAAGGGGCCTAGTTAATGTCTGTAGGCCTTGAGGAAGCCTTTGACTCGGTGAGATGGGATTCCTTGATGGCAGTTATGTGGCGAATGGGGCTGGGGGAATGGTGGATTGGTTGGGTTAAACTGCTCTATACTGCCCTGACAGCACAAGTCAGAATAGGCACAACTACCTCACCACAGTTTGGAGTCCACGTAGGTGCGAGACAGGGGTGCCCGTTCTCACCTCTCCTCTACGCACTGGCTATCGAACCCTTGGCGGAGTTATTTTGGAGATAAGGGGCAGGCACTGGGATGGTAGTGGAAGGCAAGGAGCACATTATATCCTTATATACCAATGATCTTTTATTGTACCTAGCCGATGGCCCGGCAGGTTCCGCAACGGCACTTCGGCAATTGGGGGAATTTGAAGAGCTTTCTGGTCTCAAAGTCAGCAAATCAAAGACATGTCGGTTCCCGGTTGCCTCGGACGCCCAGTGGCTGCCGGACCTACCCCTGGGTCTGTCCTGATCTCCCACTACTTTTAAATACTTAGGCATTCAGTTGTTTTATTCCCGAGAGGATCTATGGGAGCGTAACCTGGGAAGGTCTTTCGGATCGCTCCGGACTTGTGTCTCCTTTTGGAGATTGTTGAAACTACCAATCATGGCCAGAATCTCAGTGTTCTATATGGTCATGCTCCCGAGTTTGTTTTACTTCTTTACTAACCTTTCGGTGGGGATACCTGGCTCTTGGTTTAGACAACTAGATATCTTACTCAGGGAAGTAATATGGGACAGGAGTTGCCACAAAGTATCACTGGAAGTGTTATGATGCCCAGTAAATGAAGGAGGCTTAGACGCCCAAACTTTTGAGCTGTATTTCTTGGCCGCCCAGCTTCAATTGATCAACCAGTGGCTGGAGGCCACCCGACAGGACGAATTCAGCAGGATAGGCTTAGCCCTAAATCAAAGCGCTCTATTAGCTAAATTGCTCTTCCGTCACTGCCCCTCCCAGGCCCAGGAGTGTTGCAGCCTGTGGCCTTGAAATGTTGGAGACGCTGTGTCCACAGGGTGGTGGGGACTCTGCTTTATGACCCCACCCTGCCTTTGGCACCCTTTTCACAGTAAGACTTCTGTCAACTGGGATGGATGCCAGTCTAGAGATGGTTGGAGAATGCTAACAGATGGGAATTTTACTTCTGCTGGAGGACTTGATAACCCAATATGGCCTACAACCCGGTCAGTTTTTGTCGTATGTGGCTGCAACACAGACATTCATGGATCTGTTGCCCGGGATCGCGATGAACCACAGACACACACGGTTCTACAGCAACTGCTGTCCCTGGGGGCAGTGAGGTACATAGTAAAGTGAAGATCAATGGCTCTCTGTCTGAAATGATTTGTAAACCCCTGTTGGCGCTTAGACGCAGATGGGAGGAATTGCTGGGGTGGGACTTTATGGACCGTGAGTGGAATGGCGTTCTGGCATACCCTTAGAAGGTCTCTAGAAACATGAGGTTGAAATATGTCCAATTCAATTATGTACATATGACCTACTTAATGCCCCACAGGCTTCAGGTCATTTATAAAGGCAAGCAGAGGTGTTGCCCCAGATGTGCATTTCTAGATGCAGACTTGTCATATGACTTGAGTTTACCCCACCTACAGCCTTACTGGGACTCAGTTGTCAGCACGCTTGGCACCACACTGGGCCCCACTCTCTCATGCACAGTGGAGGTGTGCCTCCTGGGAATGTTTCATAGACCCAAGAATCGGAAAGTGGGTTCAAAGTTCCTGGACTTGGCCTTGGTGCTGGCCAGAAGGAGAGTAGCGATGGCCTGAAATCAAGAATGGGCCTGATAGTAGAGGCATGGATGAAAGATGTTAAGATGTGGGCAAGAGTTGGAGAGGGCACTGATACAGGAGAATGCCCGGGGAATCAGTAGGCATCCGATTGCTGAGTTATGGACGAAGGTGTTGGAGGCGTGGGAGCACCCTGAGGGAGATGCAGATGGGAGCCCTGACAGTCCGACCGGGTTGAATAAGACGGAGGAGGCGGAGAGCGCATTGCCAACCCTCCTCTGCCTACCCTGCCCCCTCCCACAAGATCTGATTAATGGTCTTCTTTCCCTCCGCTCCCCATCTCACCCCCAGAACTTATAAGAAAGTCTTCTCCTCTACCGACTGCCCTGATTGACATAAGCGGAGCGAGTCTACACCTCCCCAGATGGAGCGGTGGTCTCCCACACTCTGTGTGATCAGCGCGACCTCCGAGATACTTAGATTATATTTTCTTTTTCCTTTATCGTCAGGTTTTAGTTCATATTTAGGCATTTCTAATCCTCCTCCACCAAGCTCCCAGGTACTACTCTGCCTGATCAGAAGTGCAGAACAGAGGAGGCGGAACTAAAGCGAGCCCCTGAGGCCTGCTTACTGGGCTTAATGAGCATTTAATTGCGCATAGCACTGGCTGGGAAGGGCTGATTGGGCACTGCTACCTTTATGAAGCGAGGTCAGAATACCCCCCACAATACCAATATAGGATGCAGATCGATAGCTCTGTAAGTAACTAATATTTTATACATCTGATGTACTTGGGCAATCCATTTATTGTAATATCATTTTCTCTTGATGTATCCCATGCTTCGCACTGTCAAAGAAAGAAAAGTGATACGCTATAATTGTTATGTTTGTAGATAACAAATTTCCAAAAGTAAAGGTTTGGAAAAAAAGGGAGCTTGCTCCAAAAGAATGGCTCAAATTCGTACGCAGGAACAAAAGGACACATAACTCTTTAGAAACATAACGCACATAACACAGGGTAACAGTAGAACTATCAAACCAATCAAGAATGGATTAGGGCCGGGATGCATTGTTGGGTGGGGGTGGGAGACTAGGATTACTTTGGGTACAGTTTCCGTAGGCCCTTGTTAAGTCAGAAAGGATAATATATTACAGAAATGTACCATGTGATGATTTTTATGTAAAGTCAAACGCGAATTGTGGTAAAGCTGTTTACTGACACTGAAGTTTCTTTAAAGAAGTTTAAAAAAAAAAGAATGGATTAGGGCCAACCCATACCCCAAAGCAAGAGGGCCATACCCCTTGAATACAAACGCAGACAATATAAGAAAACATCCTAAAAGGTGATCTATTTTCTAATCTAAAGTTGTTATTCCTGATATTAAATCGGGGGTGTGGGGGAAATGAAGGGCACGACAGTACACATGTTGTAGTGTGTTGTACAATCTGCACTTTCTGCAAGAATGCATGTAGTGAAATGAGGGATATCTTTCAAGCAGCCCAGAATGTGATAACACTAGGTCTTGGGCATCTGTCAGCACCCTACATCGATAAAATTAATATAGTATCCTGGTTAGCATCTAAAATGTTTATCCAATGAACTAGAAAAAAGTCACCACTAATGTTGCGGTTTTGGAAGGTACTTGCCACTGATAAACTCTCGTCACAAGCCAACAAAATTTCATTTTTTCAAGTAGTGGAATCAATCCACTGCTGAACTGTTGCGCCCGAATAGGCAGATCATTGACATATCCACCACGACTTGAATCACTCCACAAATATTACTAATAGTGACACGGTAACCTCAGCCCTTTAGCTCAGAAAGGGGGGGGGGGGAGTTTCTTAAGAAGGCCCACTCACCTGAACTGGGGTGCATTATATTACTCTTTGGCGCTCATAACGGGTCCTTTGTTTAGTGTGATATTTATCACACCCAATAAAATCTGATACTACAGGGGTCAGAATTTATTGGGAGTGACAATTACCATCTATAGCAGGTTTTCCCGCGATAATGTGCGATAACTTGTAACATTTGAATAGCATGCAGATTTTGGTACTTAACATGGTGAAATCTGCATGTCCTTGTAATTACTATGCATTTTCCCCTGATACATATCGGCAAGTCTGATCCCATGAAATTTAACTTGGGACAATTTAACATCCGCGTGTTTAACGGAAAACTCAGAATTCCTATATGTGCGTCAGCTGAGTTACCACACATACCTTAGTGTAGCGGGCCACTCGTAATGAAAGAGTTTGCGTCATAAAAATCCATAAAAATATGATTAAAAAAATAACTGAAGGTACATTTACTGTTACGTTAATGGAATTACATTTTAAAAACGTAAGGAATGCCCTCATTTCTTTCTGAAGGCCTTTCAGTTAATTAGTGGTAATCCTGCAATGAAAACCTTTCTGCTCTTATTTGCTTTGACTACAGCTTTTATCCTGATACTAGCAATGTGTGGCTACCATGTCAATTTAATGTTAAAAAGGTGCATTACCCTGAAACCTAAACTCAAGTAGTGTCAAAATATTCGCAACATTAAACAATTCGAAGATGGAATTGACATTCAGGGTGTAGCAATCCTGCTGCCATGCTGGTGCAACAGGTAGAGTGGATGTGATCCATATGATAGGTATGTTGGTTTCTGAAGATTACTTTTCAAAAAGCTTCGCCAAGACTCTTGATGCAAAGTTGTGCAGCAATTGCTGCCACTTGAACACAACTTGACAACCTTTGCTTTGTTTTCCGTTTGCAAGATGTGAAGAAAATTGTTTGAATTGTGAAGGCTCCGGAAGGAATTGCATCAGGTGTAAAGATGGCTTCAGCCTGCTGAGCGGCTCATGTGTCACCAATCACACCTGCACTAACGGTGAGTACAGAATTATTGCAAGCTCGGAGTTTAAGAAATATTCAGATTGTTGGGTCCTCATTTAGACGGCTGTGGTTCTTAACTTTCTGATTGCTGAATTATAACTGGAATCCGGGGACCCCCAGCCTGAGCAATTTCTATCATTTACATCTCAAAACAATACATAAAAAAATACAAAAACAAGAATAGACAAAACAAATGCTCAAATATTTAAATATTATGTTTAATTCAAAATCAAATGTCGACAATTTTCAGATTTTCAATTTTGCTTCTTTATTTGTATATATTCCTCAAGCGGGAGCCAAGAAAAAGGGGGGTCCCAAAACGCGTTTTCTCAATGTTAATTTCCATAGGAAACTTTTGTTGCAGCTACAGCCCGAACCGCTGAACGGAATTACACCAAATTTGGCAGAAAGGTAGCTCTTGGTCCAGATTACACTTTTTGCTTTAAATGGCGTAAATCCGTTCAGTAGTTTCTGAGAAATTTATATATAAAAAACATATGGATATCTGGTGACCGCGGTGGATCCGCGAACCCTCCCGATCACGAGCTCACTTCTGATTGGCTGCCAAAACTTCCTGGTTGAACCGAGTCACAAGAAAAAAGGTTCAATAAAAGAAAAGGGGGCAGGGTAGAAACACCCTGACCCCCTAGGCCTGCTCAAGGGGTCCCACAAGGACTCCGAGGGCCAAAAAAAGCATTTAAAAAAAAAAAAATGCGATATTCGCGTAGGGGGCGCAAATCCCGCCAAAATTTCTTTTAAAAATGAAGCGCGGTCTCCCGTGCTTCGTTTCTTTTAAGCCCCCGGTGGGCCAGGTACCTTGGCCATTGCTTAATTATAACGCGGGGGCCCCTGCAGCCACGGAGAACGCCACCTCCCCGGGCCTTGTTAATAATATGCGGGGGGCACACAGCCCCCCGCAGGCCTGGGGCCCGCCACCTCCCCGGGGCTTTATTTTTATTAAAATGCGTGGGTAGGCTCCTGCCCCCCAAACGCAGCCCCGGGGACCGCCACCTCCCGGGGCTTTAATTATTACATGCGGGGGCACGCGGTCACCCCGCAGCCCCAGGGGCCCCCACCTCCCCGG
The DNA here is from genome assembly GCA_963921515.1 of Calotriton arnoldi. Taxonomy (NCBI): domain Eukaryota; kingdom Metazoa; phylum Chordata; class Amphibia; order Caudata; family Salamandridae; genus Calotriton; species Calotriton arnoldi. The sequence goes on along the minus strand of CAWUFW010001280.1, from coordinate 1,411,653 downwards.
GGCTCTGCATTAAAAAAATGTAGTGTGAGGGGGCTCGAGACCACCACAAGGCCCCGGGGACCACCTCCACCCTGGGGCATACATAAATATTTAGGTGCGGGGGTCCGTTGCGGACCCCCGGTCCCGGGGACCACCACCTCCCCGAGGCTTTAAACACGAAGGGAGGGGTGCAGCACGGCCCCCCTCCAAGAGCCCTTCATGGCCCTGGGGACTGCCACAGGGCCGGCTCCAGCAATGTCCTGGGGTGCCCACCCCTGGGACATAGCAGTTTGCTATGGGACAGCGGGAGCACTGCTCCTGCTATCCCATAGCAAACAGTGTACTCGCTTTGAACAAGCGAGAGCACTTTGCTCTCGTTTGTTCAAAGCGAGTACACTTTGCTTTTTACCCCCAGGGAGCTGCATGTTACCTGGGGGTAAAAAGCAATGCCGGCCCCGCAGGAGGACGGAGCCGGCTGGGACCGCGCGGGCCTTCAGGCTCCCCGCGGTCCCTTTAAAGATGGCCAGGCCTTGAGGGATGGGGTCCCCGGGGCCGCAATCAGCCAGGGGAGAGGGGCGACGCGGCCCCCCTCCCTGAAAATGATTTTTTTTTTTAAATGGCCAAGCCCCAGGGGATGGGGTCCTCGGGGCCAAAAATGGCCTGGGAGGGTGGCCGCTCGGCTCCCCTCCCTTAAAACAAAGAAAACAAAAAAAAAATTGCCCACCCCCTTGCCTCGTTAGGGTCCCTGGGGGCCAACTAGCCCACCTCTTACCTCCAGTAAGCCCCACACAGTGGGATTGCTGAAAGGTGGTTGGAGGCCATGCCCCTTTTCCCACCAGTCAGCAAACGCGTCTCTTGGCGCACTGCTGGTGTCAATCCCACTGTGTGGGGCTTACTGGAGGTAACAGGAGGGCTAGTTGGCCCCCAGGGACCCTAACGAGGCAAGGGGACTTCATCTCCCAACCCAGAGCGCGCCAAGAGGCGCGTTTGCAGAGCGGTGGGCAAAGGGGGCATGGCCTTCTATCAGAACTTAGCAATCCTGCTGTGTGAGACTTAGTGGAGGTAATAGGAAGGGCAGTTGGCCACCAAAGATTTTCTTGGGGGCCAACTACCCCATCTGTTACCTCCAGTAAGTCACACACAGTGGCATTGCTAAGCGATCTTCGGAGGCCATGCCCCGTTTGTCCATCACTCTGCAAACTCGCCTCCTGGCACACTACCGGGGGGGGTGAAGTCCACTTTACTCCTGAGGGACTCTAGGGGCCAAGAAGGTGTCCTGGTACCTCCTGTAAGTCCTACGCAGCAGAAATCCTGAGCGCTGGTTGGCGGCCCAGCTCCCTTTCTCCACCACTCTGGAAATGCGACTACTAGTTAAAGAAGCATTGGCAATGCAATAGGTCTCACATTTGTGAGAGTAGAGCTATTGGCATTGTAAATGTAAAATCTTTTATTAATGTTTTTTGGAGTGGAGTGAATGTACGTTGTGTGTAATGGAATTATGCGGTATGTTGTGCAATGAAATTATGTGGATAGAAAGTTTGTGGTATTTAGTGTATAAGAATTTTGTAGAATGGGATTATGTGTTATGGAGAGTAATTATGTGGTATGGTAGTCTGTGTTGTGGAGTGGTAACCTTAGGTTTAGTCTTCCTCATTTCCATAGAAGCTAAACTATAAACTCAATGAGACACAAAAAAAGAAGGAACCACTGAGGAGCACTTCTGGACCTAGTCAGAGGTATGAGCAGGGCCACTGGAATTATGCGACTGTTCGGCCGCAGCGATTTTTGCATGATTATACATTTTCCGCAGTTGCCACATAATCCGTCACCTTGTTTCTAGCTCAAATGGCTCAAACGTTACTAAAAATGCAGCGACAAGTGTTAGAGCGTGGTCGGAGGCCTTGTGCAAAGCTGGAATGGTCACCTGTTACTTATTGCTAAATGTGGGCGTTAAATTGGTACTAATGGTGCGCCAACCACTCTTGCTACTTTCTGCGCCTCTCTTGCCTCTTTCTGCATTTCTCTTGCTTCTTTCTGCATCTTTCTCCCTCTTCCTGCACTTCTCTTGCCTCTTTCTGCACATCTCTTCTGCTTTATGCACCTGTCTTGCTTCTTTCTGCGCCTCTCTTGCTTCTATCTTCTGCACCTCTCTTGCCTCTTTCTGCACCCCTCTTTCTGCACCCCTCTTTCTTCACCCCTCTTCCCTCTTTCTGCACCTGTCTTCCCTCTTTCTGCACCTCTCTTGCCTCTTTCTGCATTTCTCTTGCCTGTTTCAGCACCTTGCTTGCTTCTTTCTGCACTTCCCTTGCTTCTTTCTGCACCTCTCTTGCCTCTTTCTGCACCTCTTGCCTCTTTCTGCACTTCTCTTGCCTGTTTCAGCACCTCGCTTGCTTCTTTCTGCACTTCCCTAGCTTCTTTCTGCACCTCTCTTGCTTCTTTCTGCACCTCTCTTGCTTCTTTCCGCACCCCTTTTGCCTCTTTCTGCACCTCTCTTGCTTCTTTCTGCACTTCCCTTGCCTCTTTCTGCACTTCTCTTGCTTCTTTATGCACCTCTGTTGCTTCTTTCTGCACCCCTCTTGCCTGTTTCTGCACCTTTCTTGCCTCTTTCTGCACTTCTCTTGCCTCCATCTGCACTTCTCTTGCCTCTTTCTGCACCCCTCTTGCCTCTTTCTGCACCTCTGTTGCTTCTTTCTGCACTTCTCTTGCTTCTTTCTGCACCCTTCTTCCCTCTTTCTGCACCTCTCTTCCCTCTTTCTGCACCCCTCTTCCCTCTTTCTGCACCTCTCTTGCCTCTTTCTGTACCTCTTGCTTCTTTCTGCACTTCTCTTGCCTGTTTCAGCACCTTGCTTGCTTCTTTCTGCACTTCCCTTGCTTCTTTCTGCACCTCTCTTGCTTCTTTCTGCTCCCCTTTTGCCTCGTTCTGCACCTCTGTTGCTTCTTTCTGCACTTCTCTTGCCTCTTTCTGCACTTCCCTTGCCTCTTTCTGCACCCCTCTTGCCTCTTTATGCACCCCTCTTGCCTCTTTATGTACCCCTCTTTCTGCACCTCTCTTGCCTCTTTCTGCACCTCTCTTGCTTCTTTCTGCACCCCACTTGCCTCTTTCTGCACCTCTGTTGCTTCTTTCTGCATCCCTCTTGCATCTTTCTGCACCCCTCTTCGCTCTTTCTGCACCCCTCTTCCCTCTTTCTGCACCTCTTGTCCCTCTTTCTGCACCTCTCTTGCCTCTTTCTGCACCTCTCTTGCCTCTATCTGCACCTCTCTTGCCTTTCTCTGCACTTCTCTTGCCTATTTCAGCACCTCACTTGCTTCTTTCTGCACCTCCCTTGCTTCTTTCTGCACCTCTCTTGCCCCTTTCTGCACTTCTCTTACCTCTTTCTGCACTTCTCTTGCCTGTTTCAGCACCTCGCTTGCTTCTTTCTGCACTTCCCTTGCTTCTTTCTGCACCTCTCTTGCTTCTTTCTGCACCCCTTTTGCTTCTTTCTGCACCTCTGTTGCCTCTTTCTGCACTTCTCTTGCCTCTTTCTGCATCCCTCTTGCCTGTTTCTGCACCTTTCTTGCCTCTTCCTGCACTTCTCTTGCCTCTTTATGCACCCCTCTTGCCTCTTTCTGCACTTCTCTTGCTTCTTTCTGCACTTCTCTTGCTTCTATCTGCACTTCTCTAGCTTCTTTCTGTACCTCTATTGCTTCTTTCTGCACCCCTCTTGCCTCTTTCTGCAACCCTCTTCCCTCTTCCTGCACCTCTCTTGCCTCTTTCTGCACCTCTCTTACCTCTTTCTGCATTTCTCTTGCCTCTTTCTGCACCTCTGTTGCTTCCTTCTGCACTTCTCTTGCCTCTTTCTGCACCTCTGTTGGTTCTTTCTGCACTTCCCTTGCTTTTTCCCCCACCTCTTGCTTCTTTCTGCACCCCTCTTGCCTCTTGCTGCACCCCTCTTCCCTCTTTCTGCACCTCTCTTGCCAGTTTCTGCAACTCTCTTGCCTCTTTATGCAGTTCTTTTGCCTCCTTCTGCACCTCTGTTGCTTCTTTCTGCACTTCTTTTGCCTCTTTCTGCACACCTCTTGCCCGTTTCTGCATCTCACTTGCCTCTTTCTTTACCTATCTTGCTTCTTTCTGTACCTCACTTGCCTCTTTCCCCACATCTCTTGTTTCTTTCTGCAGCTCTCTTGTCTCTTTCATCACTTCTCTTGCTTCCTTCTCTACCTCTGTTGCTTCTTTAAGCACTTCTCTTGCCTCTTTCTGCACTTCTCTTGCCTGTTTCTACACCTGTCGTGCCTCTTTCTGCATTTCTGTTCCCTCTTTCTGCACTTCTCTTGCCTCTTTCTGCACCTCTGTTGCTTCTTTCTGCACTTCTCTTGCCTCTTTCTACATTTCTGTGGCTTTTTCTGTACCTCTGTTGCTTCTTCCTGCACCCCTCTTGCCTCCCTCTGCATCCCTCTTCCCTCTTCCTGCACCTCTCTTGCCTCTTTCTGCACCTCTCTTACCTCTTTCTGCACCTTTGTTGCTTCTTTCTGCATTTCTCTTGCCTCTTTCTGCACCCCTCTTGTCTCTTTCTGCACCTCTGTTGGTTCTTTTTACACTTCTCTTGCTTCTTTCTGCACCTCTCTTCTTTCTGCACCCCTCTTGCCTCTTTCTGCATCCCTCTTGCCTCTTTCTGCACCCCTCTTCCCTCTTTCTGCACATTTCTTGCCTCTTTCTGCATCCATGTACCCTCTTTCTGCACATTTCTTGCCTGTTTCTGCAACTCTCTTGCCTCTTTCTGCAGTTCTCTTGCCTCCTTGTGCAGTTCTGTTGCTTCTTTCTGCATTACTCTTGCCTGTTTCTATGCCTGTCTTGCCTCTTCCTGCACTTCTTTTGCTGCTTCTGCACCTCTGTTGCTTCTTTCAGTACTTCTCTTGCTTCTTTCTGTACCTCTCTTGCTTCTTTCGGAACCCCTCTTGCCCCTTTCTGTACCCCTCTTCCCGATTTCTGCACCTCTCTTGCCTCTTTCTGCACCTCTCTTACCTCTTTCTGCAGTTCTCCTGCCTCTTTCTGCACCTCTGTTGGTTCTTTCTGCTCTTCTCTTGCTTTTTCCCCACCTCTCTTGCTTCTTTCTGTACCTCTCTTGCCTCTTTCTGTACCTCTCTTGCCTCTTTCTACACCTTTCTTATCTCTTTCTGCACCTCTCTTTTTTTGTGTGCACTTCTCTTGCCTCTTTCTGTACTTCTCTTACCTCTATCTGTACTCAAATGGGAAGTGCAAGCTGTCAAGTTTAAAGATCTGCGTGCTCTTGTGACTGAGGTATATGTCTACTTGTACATGTATTCTCACATGTGTTATGCATCTGAAGATGGTAGGTTAAAAAGCGGGTGGCTTCTCCTATAGGTGGTCAAATCTTCTCAATTCTGCTCTGTCATTCGGTTGCACAGGCAGACATGTCTTACGTATGTAAGTGTTATAGAGTCCCTCAAATATTCTATTGAATACCCATGTGCTCTGTATTATGAGCAGAAATACATACATACACCTTCTTGTACACAAATTTACAGAGTATGCTGTTTGAAACACAGGTATTCAAGTATTTGTATGTTTATTTTTATGTAACGTGTCACTAGGTAAAAGCACAGAAACGCATGCATACCTTCACAAACTTGGTGAGACTTACAACAGTGATATGGTTAGGATTGCTGTTTTACATTTGGTAGGCCTAACATTCTGAGCAGTCGATGAATAGTGAACCTTCAAGAGAAAAGTGAGGTTTAAGACATCTTGGGAGAAGGAATAGCGATTAGGCTACTTTGTATGAGTCTGTGGAAAGGTACAGTCGAAGTAGGCCTCTTTCTGCACCTCTGTTGCTTCTCTCTGCACTTCTCTTGGTTCTTTCTGCACCTTTCTTCCTCTTTCTGGACTTCTGTTGCCTCTTTCTGCATTTTTCTTGCTTCCTACTGCACCTCTCTTGCCTCTTTGTGCACTTCTCTTGCTTCTTTCGGCACCTTCCTCTTTCTGTACATGTCCTACCTATGTAGGCATAGTTAGAAATTAGCACTTAAAAACCATAGAAATTCACACAAAAAAACACAAGTTTCAGGCACGTTATAGTTAGTAATTAGCATTTAAAAAACCTTAGATATTCAGTGAAAAAACCACAGGTTTCAGGGACGTTATAGTTACGCTGACATTTCGCTCGTACAAAACCAGAGAAATTCATCTGTTATAGTTAGCTGAGCTAACTATAACTCGCGCCCCCGCAATGCACTGCTGATGACGTCACATATTACATCACTCATGACATGGTCAGTGACATCACTGATGACATCTTTTTCAGTGAATATATATATATATATATACCAACCAGGCTCTCTCCTCACATACGAAAAGAGTGTGACACTGCTCCGGGGGTCAAAAAGGAACGGCTTTATTTTCTTAAAAGCAATGTCATTGGAAAGTCTCTGGAAACGCAGGGCAGACGCGTTTCCGCCTCAACGGCTTCATCAGTGCCCATTCCAGATTGTTTCTTTGCTGTTCCGGGGGGTTCTTCTTAAAGTTGTTCCGCCTGTGACCACTCCCATTCACATGGTTATTGGCCCTCCTACGCCTCACAGGTGCAAGGCACTTGGCGCTCCTCATCCGCACTGCTGCATTATGGTTGGTGGAGTCCTTCGTAAGAGCCCATACAATAACGGGGCCTCTTAAAACACCTGGTGATGTCCCAAACTAGGTTGGCCTGGATTCACACGCCGCCGCAGCCCTGCGGGTGGTAAAATCGTCCTGTGTCCCCCTTATCAGGCAAACAAATTTGCCTCCTCTCTCCCCATGCTGGCGATAAAACTCCTCGTGAAAATTAGACGCCGTGGGGGCGACGCGTTGCAGTCTCATGCAGGCACCAGAAGTGCAGGTAAGCCGCGTAGCACCATATCGAGAGGGCGTGTCACTCAGCCAGCACCTGCAGCTGGCACAACATACCAACCAGGCTCTCTCCTCACATACGAAAAGAGTGTGACACTGCTCCGGGGGTCAAAAAGGAACGGCTTTATTTTCTTAAAAGCAATGTCATTGGAAAGTCTCTGGAAACGCAGGGCAGACGCGTTTCCGCCTCAATGGCTTCATCAGTGCCCATTCCAGATTGTTTCTTTGCTGTTCCGGGGGTTCTTCTTAAAGTTGTTCCGCCTGTGACCACTCCCAGTCACATGGTTATTGGCCCTCCTACGCCTCACAGGTGCAAGGCACTTGGCGCTCCTCATCCGCACTGCTGCATTATGGTTGGTGGAGTCCTTCGTAAGAGCCCATACAATAACGGGGCCTCTTAAAACACCTGGTGATGTCCCAAACTAGGTTGGCCTGGATTCACACACCGCCGCAGCCCTGCTGGTGGTAAAATCGTCCTGTGTCCCCCTTATCAGGCAAACAATTTTGCCTCCTCTCTCCCCATGCTGGCGATAAAACTCCTCGTGGAAATTAGACGCCGGGGGCGACGCGTTGCAGTCTCATGCAGGCACCAGAAGTGCAGGTAAGCCGCGTAGCACCATATATATATATATACTCGTAGGGTGACCAAAATTTGAGAAGCACTCGGACACGGGCCGCTTTGCCCCGTAAAAGCCTTTATTGGTTGAACAGCCTCATTTCCCAGTCCTTTAAAAGCATGAGTCCGCAGCCTTACGCGTTTCGTGAACATCACTTCTTCAGAGGCTGGCGCGGTCAAAAGGAGCATTACGTTCCACACCTCCCTTTATTCCCATATCGTACGCCGTTAGATCAGCTGTTCTGAATGAAAAGTACGTAAGGGCTTGTGGGAGATGTAGTACTCATTTCTTTTCCACGGATGGATGCTCCTTTAATAAATGCAAAATTTCCAGCTCAACATGAGCCCCAGGAAATGAAAGTCATTCTTGATCCAAAGTCCGCATTCCCTTTATGAGCTCCACATAATTGGAACTCCAGGCCCCCTTTGTGGGGTGGTGCTTCCTCGACGACAGGACAGCCGCCTAGACATGTAAGCTCGTGGGGTGACCAAAATTTGAGAAGCACTCGGACACGGGCCGCTTTTCCCCGTAAAAGCCTTTATTGGTTGAACAGCCTAATTTCCCAGTCCTTTAAAAGCATGAGTCCGCAGCCTTACGCGTTTCGTGAACATCACTTCTTCAGAGGCTGGCGCGGTCAAAAGGAGCATTACGTTCCACACCTCCCTTTATTCCCATATCGTACGCCGTTAGATCAGCTGTTCTGAATGAAAAGTATGTAAGGGCTTGTGGGAGATGTAGTACTCATTTCTTTTCCACAGATGGATGCTCCTTTAATAAATGCAAAATTTCCAGCTCAACATGAGCCCCAGGAAATGAAAGTCATTCTTGATCCAAAGTCCTCATTCCCTTTATGAGCTCCACATAATTGGAACTCCAGGCCCTCTTTGTGGGGTGGTGCTTCCTCGACGACAGGACAGCCGCCTAGACATGTAAGCTCGTGGGGTGACCAAAATTTGAGAAGCACTCAGACACGGGCCGCTTTTTCCCGTAAAAGCCTTTATTGGTTGAACAGCCTCATTTCCCAGTCCTTTAAAAGCATGAGTCCGCAGCCTTACGCGTTTCGTGAACATCACTTCTTCAGAGGCTGGCGCGGTCAAAAGGAGCATTACGTTCCACACCTCCCTTTATTTCCATATCGTACGCCGTTAGATCAGCTGTTCTGAATGAAAAGTACGTAAGGGCTTGTGGGAGATGTAGTACTCATTTCTTTTCCACAGATGGATGCTCCTTTAATAAATGCAAAATTTCCAGCTCAACATGAGCCCCAGGGAATGAAAGTCATTCTTGATCCAAAGCCTGCATTCCCTTTATGAGCTCCACATAATTGGAACTCCAGGCCCCCTTTGTGGGGTGGTGCTTCCTCGACGACAGGACAGCCGCCTAGACATGTAAGCTTGGGGGGTGACCAAAATTTGAGAAGCAGTCGGACACGGGCCGCTTTTCCCCGTATAATGCCTTTATTGGTTGAACAGCCTCATTTCCCAGTCCTTTAAAAGCATGAGTCCGCAGCCTTACGCGTTTCGTGAACATCACTTCTTCAGAGGCTGGCGCGGTCAAAAGGAGCATTACGTTCCACACCTCCCTTTATTCCCATATCGTATGCCGTTAGATCAGCTGTTCTGAATGAAAAGTACGTAAGGGCTTGTGGGAGATGTAGTACTCATTTCTTTTCCACAGATGGATGCTCCTTTAATAAATGCAAAATTTCCAGCTCAACATGAGCCCCAGGAAATGAAAGTCATTCTTGATCCAAAGTCCGCATTCCCTTTATGAGCTCCACATAATTGGAACTCCAGGCCCCCTTTGTGGGGTGGTGCTTCCTCGACGACAGGGCAGCCGCCTAGACATGTAAGCTCGTGGGGTGACCAAAATTTGAGAAGCACTCGGACACGGGCCGCTTTTCCCCGTAAAAGCCTTTATTGGTTGAACAGCCTCATTTCCCAGTCCTTTAAAAGCATAAGTACGCAGCCTTACGCGTTTCGTGAACATCACTTCTTCAGAGGCCGGCGCGGTCAAAAGGAGTATTACGTTCCACACCTCCCTTTATTCCCATATCGTACGCCGTTAGATCAGCCAGTAGGTAATAAATTCAATCATAATGCATACAATTAGGCTATGCTTCTAATGACGAATAATAAAAGGAACAAGTGGACCCTAAAGGTCAGTGCTCATACCTTGAGTAACTATTGTAACCCTAGTATCTATGAATGTTGTTTGAGCAGATATTGTTTCAGTCAGCACTATTGTATTGTATTGTAATTGCATTTATATAGCGCTTACTACCCCTGACGAGGCATCAAAGCGCTTTTTCGGCGAGTAGCGCGCTACTCCGGGACCCATAGAGGATTAGTGTTGAATTAGTATAGTGAGACATGCAAGTAAATTTTAAGTGGTGGATAGGTTAGTCAGTTATTTGGATTTGGAAGGATAGCAGAAGGATAGAAGAGGGAAAGAAAAGCTTTGTATTTATATAGCGCTTGTTACCCCTGATGGGGTGTTGAAGCACGCTACTCCGGAAACCCATAAAGGATTAGTGCTGAATTAGTATGGTGAAATATGAAAGTAATTTGAGTGGTGGGTATTAGTCAGTTATTTGGAGTGAGAAGGGTAGCGGAGGGATAAAAGGGAAGAAAGGTTTGCATTCATGTAGCACCTGTTACCCCTGATGTGTGTTGAAGTGCTTTTCTGGTGAGTAGGACGCTACTCCGGAACCCATAAAGGATTAGTGTTGAAAATTAGTATAGTGAAGTATGAAGTAATTTGAGTGGTGGATATGTTATTCAGTTATTTGGATAGAGAAGGGTAGGTTGCGGGATAGAAAAGGGAAAGAGGTTTGTATTTATATAGCGCTTGCTACCCCTTGATGGGGTTTTGAAGCGCTTTATTGGCGAGTAGCACGCTACTCTGGAACCCATAAGGATTACTGTTGAATTAGTATGGCAAAACATGAAAGTAATTTGAGTGGTGGATATGTTAGTCAGTTATTTGGATTGAGAAGGGTTGGGGAGGGGTAGAAAAGGGAAAAAGGTTTGCGTTTATATAGCGCTGGTAACCCTGATGGGGTGTTGAAACGCTTCATTGGCGAGTAGCACGCTACTTTGGAACCCATAAAGGATTAGTGGTGAATTAGTATAGTGGAATATGGAAATTGAGAAGTGAACGTGTTAGTCTGTTATTATGATTGAAAAGGATAGTGGAGGGACAGAAGAGTTTTTTTTTTTTTTAAGGTCATAGCAGTAGGAGGAGGCTTTTGGATGAGTAAACAGGGGTTTTTGAGGGGAAGAGTCAGAGGGGAGAGTTTATAAAGGTTTGTTTTGGGGGATCGGTATAGTAAAAGAGGTGTCAGATGATGCAAGGAGGGTAGAGTAGGAGAGAGTCTAGAAAGGGTTATTTTGGGATCATAGTAGTGGTATGGGATAAATGAGAGAGTGGATGTAGAGGATATATTGATAGATGTATAGGGTGAGAGATAGGGTAGTGCATTGGAAAGAGTAGTTGAAAGAAGTTTGAGATGAGTCAGAAGGTTGGGCCAGAGGATATATTGAGAGAAGTATAGGCTTAAAAATAGGGTAGTGCATTTGAAATGCTAAATTAGAAGAAAGTGATAAATATATAGATCCATAAGTACATTGAAAGTATATAGATGCATAAAGGAGGTAAGTATATATAGATTAAAGATATTGATAGAGGTACAGGATGAGAAATAGGGTAGTGCATTGGATATGCTTTTTCAGGAGAAAGGTAACAGACACACAGATCCAAGTACATGGAAGGTACATTGATGCACAATGGAAGTAAGTACATGTAGACCAAAGATGATTTTTATTTATTTATTTATTTACAACAACATAATTATTCTACATGTTTATACAAAGCAATACACAAAGATAGGTACATATCTATAGTGAAAATAAATGCTTATATACAGAGGAATATGCTGTAAATTTCTGTTTGCGTATGGTGCTTATGTGGGGAAGAGCCAATTCTTGAGTAGTTTTCTGAAGATAAGGTGGTTGTCGGTGGATCTTATGTTGGGGGGTAATGAGTTCCATAGTTTGGCTGCTTGAACAGAGAAGGATGTGCCACCCATGGTTTTTTCTTGCATCTTGGGCTTTTGAGGCGAGATGCCTCTTTAGAGCGTAGGTTCCTTTGTTGAATGTGTTTGGTGATTTTATTCCCGATGAAGAGCGGTCCCATCCCATGTATTGCTTTGTGGGTGATACAAAGTAGCTTGAACGTGGATCTTCTGGCAACCGGTAACCAATGCAGGGCTTTCAAGGCAGGTGAGATGTGGTCTCGTGGTTTGATATGCAAGAGTAGTCTGGCAGCCGACTTCTGAATCTGTTGTAGTCTTTTCATGGTCGTTAAAGGTGATCCGTGGTAGAGGCTATTGGCGTAATCGAGTTTGGACAGAACAAGGGAGATGGTAGCTTGGACCTTGTGTGGAAATCCCAAATGAGGGAAAATTCGTCGCAGCGTTTTTATAGTGACAAAGCTTGATTTTGCTAGTTTGTCCACTTGGGCATTCATCGACAGCTTGGAGTCCATGGTTATTCCGAGGTTTCTTACTTCCTTCGATAATTTAGGTGGTGCTCCCAGTTCATCAGGCCAGGCGGCAAGCGGGTCGTAATGTTTCCAATCGCCACACGTGAGTATTTCCGTTTTTGAAGCATTCAATTTGAGATGGCTCCAAGTCATCCACTGATCCACTGCTCTGAGACAACTGAAAATTGGGCATTTTTCAATGTCTTTGGGGCATTCCAGTTGAAGGAGTATTTGCGTGTCATCTGCATAGTTATAGCACGTGAGGTGAAATTGATTGATCAGTACCGGTAATGACTTCATGTATATGTTGAAAAGCATGAGCGAGATGATAGAACCTTGAGGGACCCCTGCTTTTGTGGAGTATGGTTTGGACGAGAAAGGTGGGGTATGGATGACATTAGTTCTGTTTCGAAGGTAGGACGCGATCCAGTCTAGAGCATTCCCCTCTATGCCGGCTTCATAGAGTCTTTGTTTCAGAGTGTCATGGTCAACCGTGTCAAAGGCAGCCGAGAGGTCCAAGAGGAGTAGCGCAGCAACCCCGCTGCGGTCAACTGTATTCTTCAGGTCATCCCAGATGGCAAGAAGGGCAGATTTAGTGCCTCTTCCCGGACGGAATCCTGTTTGGAAGTCTGAGAGTATGTCATTCTCTTCAATGAATTGTGACATCTGGGCGAACGCTGCTCTTTCTATCTGTTTGCCCAGGAAAGGTCCATTTGTAATGGGTCTGTAGTTGTCAGGGTTCAGTGGGTCCAAGTTTGTTTTCTTCAGTAAAGGGCGTATGTGTGATTTTTTTAGTTCTTCTGGAAATATTCCGCTAGTTAAGGAATCGTTGATGATTCTTCTTACTGGAGTGGCAGCAGAGGTTGTTAAAAGAATTGTCTTGAAAGTTTGTGGTGGACAGGGGTCAGAAGGGCTGCCGGTAGGCCTGTTTGCTTTGACCAGGTCCATAAATTCATTGTGTGAGATGTGTTGGAAGGAACGGAGAGGCTGGGTTAGAGTATTCTTGGATTGTTGTTTTGTACAGGGGTTAGTGCTGGTGCTTTGTTTCTGTTCATAGGGTTGTGTGTGGTGTACATTTGGTGTGAGTGTGTTACTCTGTTTGTGGATGGTGTGGGGTGGCTCCTACTGAATGTGAACATGGGCAGCATTTCTGGCCCTAGTCCCGTCCAGTCTCGAACAGGCTCAAACAGGTAATTGCCCTTGTCCTCTCTGCCCTCAACTATGGCTATGTTACATACTAAAGTAGTACTTTGGAAAGGTTATTCCACAATTTATCTCCACCTCTTTTAGTGCCCTGTCCCAAAAGTTGATCAAGCACCATTTCAGAACAGACAGGTCAGAGCCAGAACAAAGGATAGTAACTGGTTGGTGGAAGTGGAAGAGGTCTATCAGGCATGTTGGGGCTTTCCACGGATAACTTTCCAGACCAAACACAGAACTGTGGGTTAGATTTGGTGTTACATGGGCACTTCTGCCCCTAGCAGATATGCACATTTGTTTTCAAACCAGAGCGAATCCATAGATCTGTGCCAATTGTAATTTTTAAGCAGACTTGTTCAGAAGGCTCAGGTAGGAAGTCATGCACTACTGCAGTCTTGCCATGACTACTGGCTGAACTAGTGCACAAAGGATACATTTTAGATAGCACAAATTGGTGGAAGTTGGTGGATTTAACTGCAGTCTGTATTTGTGGATATAAAAAGACAACTGAACTGAAAAGAACATCTAGATTAGGTGCATCTTCAACCTGGACGTTAGTTGACCCACTTTTGGTCATCAGCACATGGATAATGAGGTATTCAGGTTTTTATCTATCACCAAGACTGTTTATTTGTTAAGACAGTTAATTTATTCTCATCCATTTCTGATTGCTAGGAGGAAATTGATTCTTATGGTCATCTAGTTGAAGTCAATGTGCAAGTCGGCTAAAAATTGGGTGTTATCACAATGCAGCTGACACGAGAATCCCCTCTCTTTGATGAAGTGCTGTTTGATGGAGTGTTCGATGACAACATGTAAAGATTGAAAAGGAGAGGCGACAGGGCAGTGGAGGAACATGGCATTCAGTTGTGGTTGGTTCTGAGGTATATTGGCTAGTTTGATATTTTGCCTTTGAGACTTTAGAAGATGATATCCCAGTTCTTTAGGAGACTCAGAAGCATCTATTGATTATTGGCATCAACGGCAACTGAGCGCTTCAACAGGACTAGAGCCATGAGCTAACATTGGATCCTGGTATCTGCAACATTTTCTTTTCAAGATAAGACACTCTTTTTGAACTTTATTTTTATCCAGGTATAAGCTGTCTTTTTAGTAGGATAACCACAATATAATATTAGTCCTTGTAAAGTGCACATTCACCCAGCCGCGGTCCGTGCAGGTAACAGCAGTGGGGCAGTGGGGCGGGGATTTTGAGGGACGATGCAGAGGGAAAATTAAATAAATAATTAATTTTCCCTCTTTATCGTCCATCGGAATCCCCCCCCTCCCGGCTCCACCGCCCCAACGCTGTTACCTGCACGGACCGCGGCTGCATTCACCCCTTGGGGCACCATTGGCACTAAATAACCTAAATTCCACTAATTTTAGCAGTCTCGGAAGGATGAAAGGCTGAGTGGACCCACCGGGATTCAAACCTGTGGCCATGGAGTCAAAAACAGGTTTCTGGAGTTGATGCATTAATCCACTGTGCCACCAGATCTGGCTGGTATAAGTAACTTTTATAAAATGTTATTCGGGTTAATTTGTACAATTAAGCTCTGACCCATGACACCTGTATGATTGGGAGAATCTCCATCTGCCCATGAGTTGATCCACAGCTCAATACATGTATCAGTGTCGCCTGGTACTTTTTGCAAGCTTTTTACCCTCTCAACCTTGTAGAACAAGGAAGTAGAGCTCCAGGGCACTTCTCAAACAGTAGTTGTCATCAGGGGCTGGAGTCCAAAATATCCCAGAGTGAGTATGCCGTCTACAGGTAACATTAGTCTTCCTTGTTCATCTAGATTGAGTTCAGTGGATGGATTGTACGTTTCTCGATCTCACTGGTTTGGTTCCATGAGGAGCAATGTTGGTAGATAGCCTGAACCATGCACAGGAGGATTTTTTGAGTAGTAATACCTCATCAGAATTGCAGGAAGGTAATCTTTTTTTATTGGCAAATATGTTGGCCCTGAGGTTTTTAGTCCATGCTTTCTTGTATGTATCTTACAATTTGGGTTTCCGACTAATGATGAAAAGGGGAATATTGATAGCAGGAAAGAGCAGCACCCCATTCAGTGATGGCAATGCAGGATGCACAGAAGCTATATTCTTTCCCTGTGATGACTCTTTAGCGCTGGTGGTGGTGATTTGATTTTGTATATCCGTTGGTGCCCTATAAGATAGTTTTCCAAACATCTAAATTTTTCAGTAGATCCGCCTATGAGCACAAACATAATTTTAATGTTTTCTTCCTTTTTGTCTCATGTTTCCAGCGGATGAAATGTTTTGTGAGATGGTGAAGACGAACAAGCTCTGCGAACGGAAGCTCTTTATACAGTTCTGCTGTCGGACATGTCTCCTGGCGGTGTAAAACATGCTTCGGCCTGCATTCAGGCTTAGGCCTTCATCGAGAATCCTGCAAGTCTGGACTGGCAGATCCTAGAGAACTGAGTAATGCCTGAGCTTGGGGAAGCAATTGTACTACGTACTGGCCGACATTCCTTCAATAGCTTTAACACAACAGTAAACTTGAGATTTATAGCAATATATATATAGCAGTGCTAGGTCCATAGTTAATGTTGTATTACTAAGAATAATGTCGGAAAGGACTCTAGGGAATAGGAGATATAAATGTCCTCCCTATTTTCTGAAGACCTATACCAGTATGCCCCTCTCCTTTGTTTACTGGCAAGCTTTCTTTGTAAATTTAAACTCAATTAAAAATATGTTTTGGGAATTGTTGCTCAGGGCTTGAGGGGATCGTGCAGGATTCATTTTTTGATATGTTTGTATTACCAAAGGGAGTTATAGAAAACTGTTTATGCATATATGTTTCTTCCCAATTGTATGTTCCTTTCATTATGGGAGCAAAACCTTAGGTCTCGGCAGCTGTGCCAGCCTCATGTGAAGTTCAGTACTGATTGTTCTCGGCCCTAAGTTCTTGAGACAATCTAAATTAGTGTTGGAGATTTTATACCTTCTACTGGACTCATCGGCATTCACCTGTAGAACACATCCGTGATATCAATGACTTTTGCATGAGATAATCTGTGTGAGAGCAACCATCTGCTTGGCTACCACCACAACAATAGTAATGTCATCCATGGTTGAGATTACACAGATGGTAGTAATCCACACACCGAACTCCCTTTACTGAATTATGTTGCTCCTCCAACTTTATGATCCTCTTATTGTGGGTTATAGTAACAGATGTCATAATAGTGGCTTGGTCACTTGGTCCAACCCATTATGCACTTTTGCGTTTTTAAGTAATGAACTGTGTGACTGGACATCAATGTCATTACTCTAACACAATTACAAGAGAGTTAGGGATGATCAGGCTCGTGCATGTCCTCCCAGTTTAGTCAAACGTACATCAAGAGTGCAATGGCCTACCAATTTTCCAGTGGTGGCTGGCTTGTACCGAGGGTGGTGGGATGGAGGGGGGCACAAAAAAAATTTAAAATAGACTTACCTTGGTGAGTTACAGTACGACATCCTCCTCCCTTGGGCGTCTTTACAAGAAGTTCCGACGATCTCTTTGCGGCAGCAACTCTGCAGCGCTTGCCCCACCCCGTCCTGACACTTAGCTTAGGACAGGTTGCTGCAAAATAAAGTAGTAATAAATTAACTTTATTACCGTTTTATTTTTCAGCTCTGGGGCTTGTGGGGCGACGCTCCTCTGCTCAAATGGAGGAGCCTCCCCTGGGATTTTCTATATATAGCTGAATGCCCTATCTCTCAGTAATATTTAAAATATTAAGACAAAATGCCTCACCCACCAAATGGTGGCATGCTTCATCATTGGCGTTTTTCTCACACTAGTAGTTAAATTCCTCTAGGGTGGGCTCAACCACTTCCTGGAAGATCTTATGTATTTCTAAGTTGTGGACAAATAGCGGAGGGCCAGTTCAAGGTTAAAAAATGGTCAATGGTTTACTCAAATAGTTTGAGTGGGAACCCGTACCACAATTAGAAACAAGAATCTGCATGTCTTCTAAGAATGCAATGATTTCGACATCCAGCGTTTTTCTTAATATTTTAAATATTCCTCAGAGATATGGCATTCAGCTATATATAGAACATCTGTAGGCTGTCGTACTCCTGGTGTATGTTCATCACAGTCATCACACTTTCTATTTCCCGGGGTAGAGTGATTTAGGTTCATGGCTCCATCGCACTGCAATCTCGCCAGAGTTGCAATCCATTGCACTAATCCAAGTCAAATAAATTACAACCCACTGGTTTAGTTGCACAGATCAGAAACCCCCACCCCCGGCTGTCTGCTATTGAATGCATGGCCAGAAATCAGTGGCTTTAGCTGTTTTGTTTAATTGGTTGATCCCTAGTTATATTGTTTGCGATTCCTTAGGGGAAGTAGTCTGTGTGCTGCCATAGGGAGTAAGGTGCAGCCTGCAGCTATATGTATTTATTCTTTTTGGAGTGTGTAAAAGAGACTACTCTTTTTGTCATGATCTGTGACTTCCACCAGAGCTGAAGGTGTCGGATTTCCAACCACCTGGTGCACAGACTTAGTTTAATGCACCAGGGCGAATTAGAAATCGAGTTGGACTACAACCTATACATGGCCAGCTAAGCTATATTGTGCGGGTGGGGTTTTCTAGTCAGGATAAGTCCCTCTAGATTAGTTCAGGAACACAGTGAAACGCCAAACCCTCTTTTGTAAGTGAATAATACACGCAAAATAACACTAAGTAACATGGGATAAAACTTTAAAATATTTATTTCTCAAACCCAAGTCTAGTACATAAAATATGAACAGTAACCACAAAAAATTAAAAGATGAAAATAATATGAACATTCCCAACATGGTTAGCAAGTTCCTAGCATCCTAACACCTTATTGCTACTTTTAAGGGCTAAGCTAAAATTTAGTAGAAGTAGAAAATTGCTAGAAATTAGCAAACCTTTGATGTACTGTACTGCATGCCTTCTCTCAGTAAGAAATAGCAGTTTAGCTATTCTCTATCACAGCTTTTGACAAGGAATGATATGCAGTGCCAGACTGAAGGCCACTTCTCTGAGCAGCTCTCAAAGCCCCAGAGAAAATCCCCGGCTGGGGCAGGTTTGCAGCAAATTTGCGTAACCTCTGGCCTGATAGTTACGTTGTGGCCTCTCAAAATATTAGTCAGATAGTTGAGTATTTATGGAATCTGATCACCAATTTTATCTCAAGTTTATAATTTTGGCGACACGAAGGTCCCAACAAGACAAAATAAGTATGTTGATAAATGTGTATTTTTGATTCACATGTAGACATTTTAGCCTATACTGTAAGCCTCCTTATTAACATGGCAGTGACCATAACATCAACCATGAAAATATGTCAGCCTAGAAAGTAGGTGGATATGATGCAAAAACTTCTGCGCATGTCTAAACTTCACACTTTCTGATAGAGATAAAAGAGTCATCAGGCTAGCACATGGTAAAAATAGAGGAGATTTAAATGGACCCTGTCGTAGTGTTCAAGACACATTGGTGATATCTATAGAGATGGGGAGCTATGCGTTGTTTACCCATTGCAGTCTGTGTTTTTGATTTCGCAGATCTTCCTTGGTATGACTCCAGTTAGGTTTTTGGAAAACAATTGAAGTTCTCCCTGATTTATGTAAACATATTGCTAGCACTATGCCAAGGAAAATGTTAATCACACAGAGAACACTCGCACAGTGCATTTAAATCTTCTATGTTGTACTCTGTTCTTTCTATGCTTGTTTATACCCTTGTGTTTAAAAACAACAGTGCAGAGAATTCTTAAACATGTTCTTTTTATGTAACTTATCCAGTTGACAAGTGGGTCTCAAAAAATGAGGTGTGTTTTGTCCATATTCATCGTCCCTTCATGTGCGTCTGACATCCAGCATTTGTGCTGATTTCATTCTGGTTAGTGAGAGTCCTCTGCTTGTTTCCATGTTTTTGTGATTTTACTGCTTAAATTTCTTGTACCAAAACAAAAGGAAAATGAAGAAAAAAGTTGGAAGCTCATGAAATCCACAGCCACAGTATGTTCATTTTGTTTGCAATATGGGACCATTTTTGTACATTTGGAAAAAACACTCACAAAAGAGGTTGTTCGAAAGTCTTTAGTCTAATTTGTATGTTTTTGTGCTCCTTCTGTCTCTCTGCCCCAGAGCTTTCTAAGTTTACTTCCACACTTGCATCATACTGAGGGGCAAGTAAGCCTCGTAAAGAGACCTTACAATTGGATGCTTGGGGCAGGAACCAAATCCAGGAAAATGCAGCGCTCACACAAATTTACCAATAAAATATTTACCTCCCATGACAGCAAGCGTCCGCTTTTTTCAGAATCAAAGGAAATTGGTATGTCTGGGCAAAGCCTTAGAAAACTTGTTTCTTCTACACACAAGGCATTCCGTTCTACCCACATCTCAGTTCAGTGAACTGCATTACACTTTCAACTTTCTCCCGGGGTAAGCATAGGGCAGCCACAGAAAGATCCATGCTCTCTGATTGGTGTTCAGACAAAATATTGAGTTAAAAATATCGGAAAGCAAAAATATTGGCAATAAAATATTGTGATTAAAAAGATATATTGTGGTAAAGAATATTGTTGCCAAGAATATCGTATTTTGGGTAAATAATAGTTTTCAAGAATATCGTAATTTTTTATATCATTTTCAGTAACATAGTTGCAAAAACTTAAATTTTTTAATTATTTGAAAAAATGTAATGAATTTATAGGACTTGCACTCATGTATGTAATCCTTTTGAAGTTGAACACTTTCTCTACTGTTGCTTAGAGTGGAGTTGGAATAGTAACGGTAACCCCTTCAAAATCCAACACTTTCCCTCTGTTCTTTAGACTGGAGTAGTAATAGTAAATCTAACCCCTCAAAAGTCCAACACTTTCGCTACTGTTGTCGAGATTGGAGTGGGAATAGTAATTCTAACTTCTCTGAAGTCCAACACTTTCCCTCCTGTTGCTTAGACTGAAGTGGGAATAGCCAATCTAAATCCTCCGAAATCCAACACTTTCCCTATTGTTGCTTAGACTGGAATAGGAATTGGAATTCTAAATCCTTGGAAGTCCATTACTTTCCCTACTGTGTTTAGACTGGAGTGGGAATAGTAAATCAAAACCCTCTGAAATCCAACACTTTTCCTACTGCTGCTTAGGCTAGAGTGGGAATAGTAATTCTAAACACTTCAAAATCCAACAATTTCCTTACTGTTGCTTAAACTGGAGTAGGAACGGTATATCTAATTTTTCCGGAGTCAAACACTTTTCCTAATATTGGTAAAATAAGATTTATATTATTATTTGTTTATTTTTTATATTTAATATTGTTTGTGCTTATTTTGTAATGTTTATATTAGTTTTAGTAAATGTGTTCTTAGGGTTTTAATATTTTACTATTTTATATATTGGTCAAATTAATATATTTTGTTATTGAAATGTTTTTATTTTCTATGTTTTTTTATCTGTGTTTGTATTGTGTATACTGTGTATATCCATATCTATATATATAGTTATGTTATAAGGATTCTGCACATACACAGAGCTATGCACAGGATAATAGGACCTCGGAATATAGTGGTGAGCCTACCATAAACCTTAGCACCTAAAACCCCAACCCGACTAGCTGTAGCGGCTCATTAGCAACAATACTACCAATGATTAGACAACCCAGAACACTGTATCTCTCTCTCTCAGGACTCGCAGTAGCAAGAACACCCTTTCATAACTCACTCATACCTGTCCACAACGCGCGTAAGAAGAGACACTGTGTAGTTTAAAATGTTTATTTCAACTAACGTGCTCTAAGATACAGTACACGTGCCAGTACTATCAGCATAATGCATAATGATAACATAAGCAGCATAGTTACAACTCCATTGAATACAAACGGGTAAAAGCATTTCATAAAGCAGTGGATATAAGGCTAAATGACCTTACCACCCTCCCCGTGCTAGTAGCTAGTTTATTATAAAAACAGAAGACCTCTGGGCTTTGTCTAGCGAACCCCCATACCTCAATATCTAGATGCAAAGTTTACATCATCAGATACAAACAGCTCTTCTCTCTGGAAAGGTTGTTCTCCAAGTGTCTCTAACAGTGAAAAACACAATATTAAAAGCACATGAATTTCTCCAATGCAGCTGTAAATAGAGTGTTATGTCTAAGTGCGAGGGACTGGCCAAATCAGCAGGAACAAGGGACGTTGTTTTTCGACCTTGTACATGGTGTGCAGACATAGCCCAAAAGGTAACAGGAGAAAAGGTGAAAGATAGAAATGCAGACAGTGCCAAAATAGCCAGGCAGAAGCAGAGGCTTGAAAAACAACAGTACAAAGTAACGTGTGCAAAAAAGGCCTCATGGCAGCTAGGCCTGAGCCAACGTAGCAAGGCAGACCAGGAGGCCACAAACCACACGACACCCTCCCCTGGGCAGTCCAACGTCCAAGAAGATGACAGAGGTCAAATAAACTGAGCAGAACAGAAGGTAGGTGGGGAAACGAATCCCAGGAAGGACAACGAAACGGAGAGATGGGAAGAAAAAAAAAATATATATAATATATATCCAGCGAGGCAGGACGCAGAAAGCGAAAGCCCTCTCAATCCAATAGAGTGTAAGTGCAGAAAAACGCCACACCTTCCAAGAGGACATCATTGGAATCGTCGGAAAAAAGCGACGCCATCCAGTCAAGTAAATCAAAGCTGCAGTCATGGTCCTCGCAAGAGGGAGCAGCGAACAGCATTGCGGGACAACTTGCGTGATACTCAATATAACTCTGTTGTAGGAGATTCCGAGCAGCCGCCCAGATATCCCATTGTGCCAAAATCCCCAGTGCAGCCGCACGCGCCATGTAGCCTGCAGCGGAACAGTCCCGTTCATGGGCCTCTAGGGGACCCACCAACTGAACAAAATCCGGAACAGATAAAGACGTATTGGAGAGGCAATAATCCATGGCCCACGAGAATGGACATCTGATGCAAGACATCACAGGTTGCACGCAAGTGAAATACGCAAAGCGAAAAGAAAGTGTATAGGACACAGTCATTGTCGCCAACGGCAGGACGCCGAAGCCAGCGAGGAGGCGTTCACGGAGCATCTGGAGCCGACCTGGCTCGAGAAGGGCCCATGGAGGTGCAGCCATTGCGTAGTAAACAGACCAACAGCAGGACACCAGCCGCCAAGGCGAGGATCAGTGGAAAGCCACCAAAGATGCTGGAAAAGATGGAATGAATAAAAGCCGGTATTACACCAAAAATAGTTTGAAAAGAGGTCACAAGGCCAGAGCCCACAACTTTAAAAAAGTGCACCAGAACTTCAGTGCGGGACGCATTAAAAACACGGTGAATCAGCTCACCGAAATGTTGTGGGAGGTTAGTGTTCAAAAGGGCCTGTATTTCACTGTGGGTACTTGCCACCTGGAGAATGAACGTCTCCCGAGCAGATGTGAGCATAACCTCCTGGTTCAATAATAGCGCCTTTATTCTGCTCAATTTATTGAAATCCGCCTTCAGAGTAGGAATGGAAGGCCACACAGAACTATCTATGATGTCGTGCGGGGGAGGAAAAAGCACATTTTTGCAGCAGACAACCTTGTGGGAAACAGTAACAATATATGGTATGCCGGCCAGCAGGCCACAGCAGTCTTGGTTATTTAAAAGCAAATAGCTACCATTAGCAAGCACAGTGAAAGTAGGAGAAATAGCAGGAGCTGGAATACCCTTTAAAACACAAGCAAGATTCGGAGCCGAAACGTTACAAGCTCCGTGCAACTTAATGTGTTTGCAAATAAGGTAATGACCCACAGTTGAATCGCATGACTCCCCCGTGAGAAAAACCTCCCTCCCGTCTCTAAGGCATTTAAACATGAATGGCAGGGACCAAAGTTCATGCAGGAAGGCACTGCCCAAAGGCTGGAAACGGCCAACAGGATAATGCTTCATGCACGAACTAAATTCAAACAATGAAAAAGGCAAAGCGATAACCCCGTGTACTAGCCACACAGCAGAATCCAATTCAGCAATAGAGAATGGTAAGTGCTCTATCTTTTCAATATGTAACAGAGTGTATGCTGCATCTGTCATGGACATGAACCGCTGTTTCTCAGTCAAATTAAAAGGTGAAAATAAGGCAGAGGTGTTCAAAAATTGCCAAGGAACTTTCCCCATTTTAAGTGTTTGCAAAGTCCATGCAAACTGCATTACTGGACGCAATTGATCCTGACCATGATACAACAAAGAAACATCATCTTGTACAATATCAACAACAGAGGAAATAATATTCTCTAATGTGTAAATGCGGGAAGACAGGGTATTAATACTATTGTCAACAACAGCAAGCACCTTTTCCAAATTTGCTTGATCGATTTCCCGCAGACGGGAAGCAGCTTCAATTTGCGAAAGCTTCCAGAGTTCATTATAAGTTTCATAAACAAATCTCTTAGGTCGAGGACCACGAGCCCCCAGAACAAAATCGGACAGATCAATGTTGCCTGATAGGAGCGATAAATGTTGTTTAACAGAATCTAGGGAAGAGTGCTGCAACCACTGTTTACATAATTTACGAACAGAATATGTCGTCACAGTACGAGAGTCAGAAAACCGTGGATCAGGCCTATCCTGTTTGTAACCAGGAACTGAGTCATGAAAACGCAATTGGCAGGCATTAGATGCAATGGGCCAAGCCAACCAGGGTGACTGAACCAACGTAGAGACATTAAACGAATTGTTCAGAAACAAAACCTGCAATTCGGTAAGGGACATATTAAAGTATAAGCTTTTGTTGGGAGTGGAGGACAAGACAGGAAAGGATGGGGCATTCAATTGTTTGGACGTAGCCAAGCCCCAACATGTCGTTTGATAGACGGTCTGATTTAAAAATAGAATTTGGGCTGGGATGAGGCAAGCACAGTGCAAGACTTCTGTGCCCTGCACCTGCCATGCTTTTGTGCCCCAAATAGATTTTAAATCTATGGTGTCACGCCAGTGTTCATACCCACCGACAGCCAAGGCGCTTAAAAAGGAGCCTGAATATAGCAATTTTGTATGGGTCAACATTATTTTCTGTGTAGAGGAAGTGTTTAATTTAAAGAAATAGGACCCAGGGTTCGATCTGTTAAAATCGGTAAAATAAGTAAACTTATTTCTAAGCGTGTGGGAGCTGCCTGGCAAGGGAGTCGGACAATGTTCCCACTGGGTGTAATTAAAAAGACCCCGAAGGGTACTGGGTTTATGGAGAAAATGGTTGCCCCAATGCTGGTAACAATACAAATCAGCATAACTTCCAGAATTCATGTACAGATCTTCAGCATGAAAAGCAGCATAATATTTCAAATCAGTAAATAATGCTTCAACTGCATGCACATCCCAATCATCAGAATGAATATTACTTTTTACGACATCACCCATTGAAACACGAAGGACATTTGGTACATTAATAATTTCGGTTGGTCCATGAATTTGAAAATTTACCGCATCCCAAACGATGCCATCAGCAACTGGAAAAGCTGAAATGTTCACAAATGGGTGGTCTCGCTTCATGATGTGAGATGAAGAATGTGGAGCCAAAGTTCCAGCGACAGAGTTCACCGCAGAGCGTTCTGGCAAATAGTGTCGATTGATGAGCAGAAAAAACACGGTGACAAAGCCAATAGACATGAACAAAGAAATTAGGAAAAGTACCAACCAAATGTATGTCCATAGGGGGATCAAAAAATTGTCTCTGAACCAGGATACAAGAATGCTGAATTTGGACGGGACAAGTGACGAGGTGGAATCCGAGTCAAAGGAATAACTTATTGGGCTCAGTGGCGTTGTTGGTAAGTGTGCCACCGACTCGTTAGCGGGATAGGTATACTCAGACTCGTCGTTGCAGGGGGAATCCGGGTAGTCGAGTAAGTCGAGTAAGTGATCAGTCAAATCTACCATCTCGATGGCAACATCAGTGACCGTTCGGGCAGGAGAGCCACAAACATTCGTCCGGGAAATGACAGGACAAGAGACCGCTGGTGTAACACTATTCAGGATCGGCCAGATGTTGTAGCTTGACATTTTCCACTGAGATGTATCTGTTCTCTTTGCGACCAGGAAGCGGAGGTAAGATGACTGTACGAGTTCCCTTCAAGCCAAGGACTGGAACCGGTGCACGATAAGAGGGGCCGAATTCTTTTTTGTTCTCCGCCTTCTCTCGAACCAGATCTCCAATCTTCGGAAGCCAGCCAGCAACCGGAATCTGCAGTGCAGCGTCTGTGGCTGAAGGTAAATGTGCAATCGCAAGTTTGTCTCGGGCTTCTTGTAAGTTCTGTAGCATAGTAGAATGATTATCTACACCAAAGATGGCGGATTGCGCCGCCATGTCTAGACCATCAAGGTCAGGCACAAACATTCTTATGCCAAAGAGCATTTCGTATGGGGTCCGCCCACCCAGAGGTCTTCTCGGGAGATTATTAAGGGCACGTTGTACCGTATACAAGTGGGCCAGCCAGTTGCTGCCAGTACCTAAGACTCTAGCTGTCAAGGATTGCTTTAAGTCACGGTTCATTCGTTCAACAATCGAATTGCCCTCAGGCCGATATGGTGACGAAAATTTCACCCGCACCCCCAGTGAACCCATTGCGTCCTTGTAAGCCTTAGAGGCAAACGCTGGATCTTGGTCAGAATGGAAGGTGCCACAGGCAAAAATTCCCACAAAGACACGCAAATCCCTTATGACATTTCGAGCATCAGCACTCCGTTGTGGCCAGACCCAGATGAAACGTGTGCACGAATCCACTGCAACTAAGATATATTTATATGCAGTGTCTGAAGAGAATGGACCACAGTGATCCAGGTAAACCCACCCAAAAGGTCTGTTTGAAATGCAGAGCGGGGTCTGTGGTGGCCGTGTAACCGTGGAAGGCTTAATCTGCTGACAAACGTCACAAGAAAGCACATAAGTACGGGTTTGTTTGTATAAACCACGCCACCAGTAATGCTGCTGCAGGATGGAAACTGTCGCAGACACCCCAGCATGAGCCGAAGCCATGCCTTCGTGTGCTGCTGTAATCAAGGAAAGTCTGCGGTCCGCGTTGGGAATCAGCCGATCACCAACGTCTGGAATTCTTACATAAGGAGCCTGTTCGGGACCTAATTGATAACAGTATTTGGAAGGGAAACCCCGTGGGTAATTAGCACCTTCCTTTGTCGCAGCAATAGCTGCTAGAATATCGGAATCGATTTTAGACATGGATCTGGTAACTGCTGCGACTGAGCACGTGGCTACTGCTGACTTGGCAGCTTCATCTGCCAAGCCGTTACCGACAGCGTGTGCGCCCACACGCTGGTGGCCAAGAGTGTGTACCACCTGTGTGAGAGGCAGACGTTGTTGTAAATCTGCCACTCGAACCCAAAGCATTTTATGCTTGATTGTGCTGCCTTTTGCGTCTCTATAGTCATTTTGTGACCAAAAGAAGAGATTGTCATTGTAAGACTGAACACAGTAATAGGAATCGCATACAATAAGAGTGGTCACATTAGCGAACTCAAGTGCTAGCACCAATGCGCGCAGTTCGGCCAATTGTGCAGTACTGTCTCCTAGTGCCTGTGTATGCACTACAGTTGATTTTCCGTTCACAAAGGTACCTGCAACAATAGCACATGCGGCTGAATAAGCATGCTTGGAACCCGTGGCCGGTTGTGCCAAACCATCGGTATAGATAATACATTCGTATTCCTCAAGCGGTAGCAAGGACAGAGGAGGAGGATGAACGAATTCATACTGTAAAAACTCCTGAGTCTGAAGAGAAGAATCAAAAATAAAAGTGACATCTGGAGACGTCAAAGATGTTGCCCATTGAATCCAACGGGGGTGCAAAGCTTTAGAGTTCGGAACACTTGCTTTTGTCACTGCCTCTAGGGCAGGATAGGGTGTTACCACCAGAATGCGTGTTCCCTGTGCCAGTGTGCGTTCCTTCAGAATCGCCATTTGCACTGCAGTTAAAACTTTCTCCACAGAGGAAAAGCGCATTTCTGCTGAAGTGTATAGATGTGACTTGTATGCAATCGGTACTGTGTCACCTTCGTTAAAGGTCAAGTACGTGAAACCCATTGCCCCTGGAATTATTCTAATCACCAGGTTGGTGTGGTTGTCACGAGTCAACAAGTATTTAGACTCAAGTAAGTCTGTCTGCAAAGACTGCAGAATGGAGGAATGCTCCGGAAGCCAGCATGACTTCGAAAAGTTAGGTTGTATCAAGGCATAAAGTGGCTTGATACGCTGGGCATATTCGGGAATGTAAGTACGCCCGAAGTTCAGAAAACCCAGTAAAGACTGAAGTTTCTTCAGAGTAGTAGGAGGGCACAGAAGTGCACATTTCTCCAGAAAATGGGGGCTAAGCCCTTACCTTCATTGTTGAGCTCATAGCCCAAAAACAAAACGGTAAATTCAGCAATGTGAGATTTGGCAAAGTTAAACTTGTAACCTACAACCGCAAATTCTAGAATAATGCGGTCCACTCAGGAAAGATGCGGGAATAATTAGTCGTCAGTCAGATAGATATCATCAACGTACGAACATGCATCTGGGTCTATGCCGTCTAACAAAGAGACAACACGGGCAGCGAATACACCTGGACTGTTCTTGTAGCCCATAGGTAAACGCCGGAATTTGAATAATTTACCACCGGAGGTAAAAGCGCTCCATTGGCTACTCTCCGGGGCCAAGTTGTGCGTGTAGAATCCATTGGATAGGTCAAGTGTAGTTTTATATTTTTTACGAACAAGACTGTCTACTAGCGCAGAACTATGTGTGTTTTGCACCGCAAAGGTCCGACAATGAGGGTTCAAATGCCGGTAATCCAAAACTAAGCGGTACTATCCATCGGGTTTAGAAACCGCGAAAAGGGGATTATTTATCGTTGACACGCATGTTTCAATCACTCCCTGATATTCCAACTGGGTCAGAATTTCGGAACGGGACCTTTAGCTTCCCGTTTGATGGGATATTGGGGTTGTGGCTGTGGTAGGGATCGCAGAGGTATTTCATGGGGTGGTGATTCTTCATCCCAGCCCACATGGTTGCGGTATAACACTGGAGCCAGGGACACAGCCCATTCAGCTGCAAGAGCCTCTGCTTTGTCTTTTGGGAAATGACGAGAAAAACTCGGAAGGATAACCTCCTCCCCTTTTCGCGCAGCAAGTACGAATGGGGGCGGCCAATCCGCCTCCGCTAACAAAATGTCATATGAAGAGGTCAGATTTTCCCAAAAAATCCCTTTAATAACACGCTGTATGTCACCTTCAATTTGAATGACAATATTATATAGTCTATCAGGGGGTGCCACTCTGGTATCTGCTGTCTCGACAGTAATGAATGTTTCAGTTGCTGTCGCCTCCACATGAGGACGTAGCGCCTCCCGCACTATGGTAACTTCCGCGGCGCTGTCTAGGAGGGTCACTGCCCACGTCCAATCCAGGAGTCTCGTTCTCACCGTCTGTGGCATATCTCGCTGTTACAGCGGCAACTTTTTTCTTCTGAAATTGTGGGCGAGAACGTTGAAAATCATCTGGTTTCCCTCTGACTTGTTGTCGAGGTTGGTCTCGTCCCGGTGGATCCTCTCGACCCCTTCCTCTGTCCTGGCGATCTCCTCCACCAGCCTGCGAAGATGTTGGTGCCTGTGAAGAACAAGGAGAACGCGAATCAGGGACTTGAAATCTCTCTGGAGATTTAATTCTCGCCCTATCACGCAAATCATAAGTGCGTTCAGAAGAGACGGAAACCGGGGATGCACCTCGCGACCCAGGCTTCTTCTGTTGCTTACCCTGTTTTTTCAACCTCCAGCTCTTTTTAGTAAAAACTGGTTTCTCATCTTTCTCAGACTGAGTTTTTGGTTGTTGTTGCGATTGTGTTTGCGTTTTAGCAAAAGGCTTAACTCCCAGGCTATTGCGACCAATGGTTTTGTAAGCCTGAGCAATAATTTTCGGTAATTCGCGAGGCTTGTCCAAATCTGGGACTAAAGCCAAAGCATTAGCTACTAGAAAGTTCACTGCATCGCCCTGGACATTCGCAAGGATCAACTCAGCTACTACGTCGAACACTCCCACCAGTCTCATCCCTAATTCCACAGACGCTTCAGGGCCATGTTCATCCTGTACTCGTTTAATCACAGAGGGGAGAACTGTCATGGAAGGAGTGCCGAAACACTTCGCATATACTGCTGCGAATACTCTACCCCAGTTGTTGCATTCTGCCAACTCGGGTACTAAGTCTTTTGACAAACTAATCGTCAAAATCCTATGTTTTTCCACGGGAGATGTATTTGGAAAAACTGCTTCCAGCTGGTCAAATTTTTCTGCAAGCCAATAAGGAAAATCATCCTTATTTTGTGGGCGCTTGCCCATCACCGAATTCACCATGACAGGACTTATGGTTACACCGCCTGCACCAGCTGGATGGGCCGCAACTCCAGGCGGGGCTCCCTGGATGTTGCCTGTAACATATTGTACTAAAGCTCTATGTACTCGTATCAACGACGAATGCATATTACGCAGTTCAGCGACTGAAACCGTCATATAACGCGGATGTGGGGTATACCTGGCCAAGACAGGCCAAGTGGCCCCATCAATTGATAAGGGGCCTAAACGAACCGCGGTAACCGGTTGGGGGAGGGTGCCATCAAACCAAACACGGTGTTGCCAAGCCGTGAGCGGTACTTCAAGATTCCTATACGGTCTATAGTGAATAGGAACATCGGTGGCTTCATATTCATGGAACAAATTATCAGTCCCATCCACCGCAGGAAAGGTGACCCAAGAGTAAAACACCTCAAAGTGGTAAGCTGGATCTGCTTGTACCACAAAGATCAAATCGACACCCGCGACAGGCACTCCATACACAGTTAAGTGAGCCCGGAGCGCTGCGCGGTTATGTGCCGCAATTTGAACAGCCATTTCAGGCTAAAAGTTCACGACAACCTAATGTGTGTCAGCACAATAGAGGGTATTGTTTAAGAAACCTTTTAACAACTTCAAGCTTGAAAGAACCTATAAAAACGTCAATATAGGAGGTATCACCGTCACACACGCTTCCGGAAGCGTCTGCGAAGGGAGTTGTGGACAAGCACAAATACTACTCAAGCGTCTCGCAGATAAGCAGCCCCACGTTGGGCGCCATGTTGTAAGGATTCTGCACATACACAGAGCTATGCACAGGATAATAGGACCTCGGAATATAGTGGTGAGCCTACCATAAACCTTAGCACCTAAAACCCCAACCCGACTAGCTGTAGCGTCTCATTAGCAACAATACTACCAATGATTAGACAACCCAGAACACAGTATCTCTCTCTCTCAGGACTCGCAGTAGCAAGAACACCCTTTCATAACTCACTCATACCTGTCCACAACGCGCGTAAGAAGAGACACTGTATAGTTTAAAATGTTTATTTCAACTAACGTGCTCTAAGATACAGTACACGTGCCAGTACTATCAGCATAATGATAACATAAGCAGCATAGTTACAACTCCATAGAATACAAACGGGGAAAGCATCTCATAAAGCATTGGATATAAGGCTAAATGACCTTACCACCCTCCCCGTGCTAGTAGCTAGTTTATTATAAAAACAGAAGACCTCTGGGCTTTGACTAACGAACCCCCATACCTCAATATCTAGATGCAAAGTTTACATCATCAGATACAAACAGCTCTTCTCTCTGGAAAGGTTGTTCTCCAAGTGTCTCTAACAGTGAAAAACACAATATTAAAAGCACATGAATTTCTCCAATGCAGCTGTAAATAGAGTGTTATTTCTAAGTGCGAGGGACTGGCCAAATCAGCAGGAACAAGGGACGTTGTTTTTCGACCTTGTACATGGTGTGCAGACATAGCCCAAAAGGTAACAGGAGTAAAGGTGAAAGATAGAAATGCAGACAGTGCCAAAATAGCCGGGCAGAAGCAGAGGCTTGAAAAACAACGGTACAAAGTAACGTGTGCAAAAAAGGCCTCATGGCAGCTAGGCCTGAGCCAACGTAGCAAGGCAGACCAGGAGGCCACAAACCACACGACAGTTAGATAGATAGATAGATAGATAGATAGAACAATCCAAAAGCTCCTAAACAGAAAACCTCTGTCCCAATTGAGGTGAAACGTAAACCGAGGGAGCAAACTCAGGAAATATATCTAGAGCCAGTCATCCGAAACAAAGGGAGACTCCGTTCACACAAGGCAGGGTTTGAGTGCAAGAATCTTGGATTTTTGCATTCAAACCCTGCCTTGTGTGAACTGAGTCTCCCTTTGTTTTGGATGACTGGCTGTTGAGATGAATATATTTGTGTATATTATGATAAAGGGCCAGATGTATCAAAGGGTTTTACCCATTCTGTGTCAATGGGAAAATGCTTTAGTACATATGGCCCATGCTTCTTAAAGTTTTAAATAAAAATAATTATTTTTTAAAATATTACAAAAAATGTAAATTGATATAGTGTATAATGTAAAAGAAATATTTTTCATTACTTGTCATACTATATATATATATATACACACATATGTAGATTTGTGTGTTTATATAAATATATATTTATATATATTGTATTAAATAATTAGTGAAATGTATTTGCTTCACGAGTTAATTTACAGTGCTTATGCAAATCTAGTCTGTGGTCGAGTCTTCACTACTTACAAAGGCTTAAAATGACTTTTAAATTGCAAACAATGTTTATGACCTTACCAAAGGGACTAATTAATTTATCTCGCATTAGAGGACTCAATGTCCCAGGAAGCAATTGAATACACGCCCACTGGGGGCGGGCATATTATGATTAAATTTGAAGGGAAAATGCAATGATGTGAGTTTTTCATTTACCTGTTTGCTGCCCAAGAAGAAGGGATGTGAGATCCTGAAACGCGTCGGCATGGAAAAATAATGTGAGGCAAGACAGCAGGCTGCATTTTAAATTCAAGCAATGTCGAGTGACCTCCTATTGCGCAAGGCACATTGGAACAGAAATCATACACGGCAGCCGGCCGTGAGGAGGAGCACCATCGCAGGTTGGAAGAGAAATGCAAAGCAGCCTGCGAGACTGAAGCTTTGGACTTCCGGAGCTTAACAGTACAGTGCTTATGCAAAGCTGGTCTGTGGTCGAGTCTTCACTACCTACAAAGGCTTAAAATGACTTTTAAATTGCAAACAATGTTTATGACCTTACCAAAGGGACTAATTAATTTATCTCGTATTAGAGGACTCAATGTCCCAGGACGCAATTGAATACACGCCCACTGGGGGCGGGCATACTAATGATTAAATTGGAAGGGAAAATGCAATGATACGAGTTTTTCATTTACCTGTTTGCTGCCCAAGAAGAAGGGATGTGAGATCCTGAAACGTGTCGGCATGGAAAAATAATGTGAGGCAAGACAGCAGGCTGCATTTTAAATTCAAGCAATGTCGAGTGACCTCCTATTGAGCAAGGCACATTGGAACAGATATATATATATAC
This sequence comes from Calotriton arnoldi, assembly GCA_963921515.1. Classification (NCBI taxonomy): domain Eukaryota; kingdom Metazoa; phylum Chordata; class Amphibia; order Caudata; family Salamandridae; genus Calotriton; species Calotriton arnoldi. Next base: position 1,378,960 of record CAWUFW010001280.1, on the reverse strand, counting down.
ACACACATATGTAGATTTGTGTGTTTATATAAATATATATTTATATATATTGAATTAAATAATTAGTGAAATGTATTTGCTTCACGAGTTAATTTTACATATATTATATAACATTTACTACTTTAAATGTGTGTGTGTATATATATATACTAACAAAAAAGGCAATATTTTTGTCTGTTATTTGACATTATTACTGTCAACAATATTTTTTCAATATTCTTGACTTTTCTATTATAAGTATAGAAACCCGATATTTTTAACTTTTCTATTCTGAGTATAGAAACCTGATATATTTCTTTCAACGCTATTTAGCATGATATTGCATCATTTAACCCCCTGATTAGTCTGAGAGATAAATAAGTCAGGCTGCCCTGAAATGTGAAAAAGGAATCAGGCACAGACTGAACCATGTCTCTCGATCCATCTCAAATCAACAGCTCAAGGTAGTGGACTGCATATTCAAGCTACCATTATCTGAAAGTTTCAAGCAGAACATTCACTGAGGGGATGTAAATGAAAGTTGGAGAGAACTGTCAGGGCATGGTGCCTCTGTTTAAGTGCACAGCAGGAGAAACAAAATTAACTCCACAGAGATCAGACATTATCTAGCTACCACTAGCTGGAGAGTTGTTGACTCTTGACACTCACAAGTGGGGACAAAGTTCAACCTTCCATTCCATCAGCCCCTCCTTCCTATTCTCTGCAGCTCCATTCAGTATTAATAGAAAATATCTCTGAGGTCTACCAGTACCAAAACATGAATGCTACTGAATGTCTTCCATTCAAAGAGTTTGGCGTGGAGAATTACTTCAGCTTCTTTGCAGTAAAATAAAGACTAGAATTGACATGAATGCACTATCTTGGTCTGCCACCGGATAAACATATTCCTGCCAGAGTCTAGTTGCTATACCCCAGGGTGCCTTGCTCCATAAATAAATTAATCCTTCCATTTTTCTTTGACACCCTTATAGGAATTTGTTATGATTCATAGCTAATTCTAACCTCAGCCAGCTGTATCCCCAGTGTTGTAACCTATGGGATGCCATTGGCAATGCCCTCCTGTGCTGAATGGTCTTTGAATCCATGGCGCCAGGACAGTGATCTGGATATGTTTGTTACACCTTAGGTTGACAGTCCCTACGCCTTACAGCCTTCTTTCTACATGAGCTGCATCTAATTGTAGTAATTGAGAAGTTCACTCTGGTTCATTTCCAGATACTTTGATTCATTGTAGCACTGTTGGATGCAAATGCAAGGAACATTATTATCTGCCAGAAAGGAATTTGCCTGTCAGATAACATCCTTGTTCCTTGTGCATCGCCAGTCGTCTAGTGGTTTAATTGCATTCAGTGTCCCATTGAATAGCGAGTCAAGGAGACCACCCAGGCCATGTTTCAAGTGTGAGACTTGCAGCTCCATCTCACTTGTAACTGGAGACAATAATCAGATCCTTAGATTTTATTGACTTCCTTTTGAACAGGTGAAAATGATTTGATCTGTTTGGTCATGGAATAAAGTTTTCATTGCAGACTTCATTCATGAGCATAAACCTCAGACTTCTATCACAACTGACTCTCCAAAGTGTAGCTCTGGTGCAAGTCTGGCCCTTTGAGGATTCAAGACTTGTTTTCCGAGGACTGAAGACAGTATAGGCACCTGCATGCTGGCATGGACTACCCACCGTGGAAGCCACCCTCAGCTTCTGGAATCGGAAGATGAAATCTGAAACCGTATACTGTTCAAAAACATCAATATGTTTTCCTCTAATTTGTCAGCTTTTGACTGCTCTCTAGTAGGTTATCTGGGCATGTTAGTATTTCCCTTTTTAATTGGGGACTTCACTCAGAAGTGGAGTGCCACTACTTGAATGGATACAGGGCCCTGGCTATCCTTGCCTAAGCATGCAAGCTTAGTCGCCTCCTGTTGCTTTCAGGAACAGCTCTAGGACTCTGATTTTCTGGGTGAAAGCTATGTGGTCTACTTGGATATGCAGTTCCCTTATGCTTTTACATGTGTGCATTATTAGGCAAATTCACATACAGCACAAGGCAAGAATTTGCACAATGATTCTGGTTTCTCCCAGTTTCTCCAGCCTCTTTTGGTACTCCAGCCGTCTGCAACTGAGCTGTTCTACCTCTCTTCTATCTCTGATTGTGAGGAGGGTTGAACTATCAATCTCCTTCTCTGAGACAAGAGACCCACAGTCAGTCACTGTGCTTGACTCTCTGAGTGGCACTGACATTCTTCTGGCTTCTAGGAAGCCTTCACGGAAGCAATATTAGACAAATGACTACAATGTCACTAGGTACTTTGTTTTGTTTTTGATCTAACCTAGACTGAAATCCAGGTAAGCTTTTGCAAAACCTATCTAGCAGCAATATGCGCTTTTAAAAGATCCAGATTTGAATGTGTTTCCCTTACTAAAGCTCTTGTAAACTTCCTTTGTAATGGGCCCTTTCCTTCCCCCAAAGCACAAGCCAAGGTCATGTGGGATCTGTAACCATCACGAGGACCACAGTAGTAGGTTTGAGGTATTTTATTCCATATCAGTGTACAAGTCCATTTTTTGTGTATGCTCTTCCCAGGTCAACCCAAACTGTTAAGTCTTTCTAAACTTATCTATCCTCCGACAATGTAAATCTGTTGTTCCTAAGGTGTTCTCTCAAAGTGGGTTGTGACTCTTCCACCAAAACTTCCTGGAGCGTCTCGAAATTATGGAAGTATTCCTGGTTGAATCACCACATGTTTTGGGATCCTTAAAATAGGTCCATTTGCGCTGCAAGGGCAGAGTTGGCCAGTGCTGAATAGCTACATCCCTCAACTGCAATGAGATTAGCTAAAGGTTGGATGCACTAGGGTTAACTTGCATTAAATAATAGCCATTTATAGACAACTCAGTCAACAGGTTCCATAAAATATGGGTAGGGACTCACACAATCACTCCTCAGGCTATGCAAACACAGCTATTAATCTGCAAACTACAAATGTTGTCATGGGGAATTGGCTAATAAATGCAATGAAATCACCTTCTGGGTTGCTCATTCAGCCCGCCTACTAAATTTAGAGTAACAAAATACTATCCCTCAAGAGATGCAGGGAATTACTCACATGGTTTCCAATAGGGGTGGCAACTACTCTGCAAGAACAAGCCACATGGCGTGGTATCTTCACAAACATCCATACTACTACGGTTAGTGCATCTTTGGTACAGTACTACGAGAAGGTTTCCAACAAATACAAGAACATGGAGCTTCCCTTGCAGCACATTTGAGTATTAAGCTATTTAGAAACTTTGACACCGTCGCTGAAATAATATTGTGTAATATAAAAATTGAGGCAGTTCGCTTGTCTATAAGACAGAGACAATCCATAGTGCCTCAATTCCAATGGGAGGAAGAATAGCCTAAGACTGCATCGCAGATTTATACTTCCAAGCCTTGATATATATTTGGTATGTTTCAGCTGGGTCCTCAGTTCAAAATGATGGCTAGGATTGAGGGGACGCCTACAAAGAAGGGGCAAGAGAAAACGAAAACACCTAAGTATGTCTCAAAAACATGCAGTGGATCTCCCATAAAGAGGCCCATATCACAATATCAATTGAACTCTAGGAGATGTTATCAGTTCTGGGATTATAGAAATTTAGGTTTAACTATTTTTCTTGTTTTTCAATGCTTACACATACTCTCGCGTTCAACCCAACGACCGGCGAAGACCAGTTGCATATACAAGGCTGCAAGGTTGATGAGTAGCATATGATGTTCTATCGTAAGAGCACCCACACCTCACACCTCCTCCCCCGTTGACTAGGACCTAGGCTCTTTCATGGTTGCCGACTCTTGTTGGTTGATGTATGCTGTGCATTAGTTCTCGCCCCCTTAGAACTACTGAGAGGATTGTTCAGCCGTGTTGTGACTCCTAAGGAATAAGTCACAATATGTACAAATATTTGGGTCAGATTAAGGCCTGGAAATTTTGATAAAGAATATTTAGGCCCAATCTACTTCACATTGCTTATGCTTCTTCTCTATGGAGAGGGAGATCTTCTCCACTGCCAATGTGTTTCACTTCTTAAGGAGCCAGTCTCCTGGAGTTAGTACTGTTGTCTTTCTCCAATGGTTTAAAATGACCTGTACAGACGCTATTAGGGCCTTCATGAGTTCTTTGCTTGCGAGGATTTGTGTGACTGTCCACCGACCATATGGATGCCTAAAATCAAGCCTGCTGGGTCTCTAGATATCTTGATATTGACTGCTTGGTCCAAGTCCTCAAGTACGACTTCCCAATACCTATGCCATTTAGAGCAGTGCCAAAAGACATGCAAGAGTGTCCCCATAGCCCCACACCTCCTCCAGCAACTGCCCAGCTTTGTTTTATCCCATCGGGCTATCTTCTCTGGTGTGTGGCAGCCATGGCCAGTGCAGGTAAGAGCAGTGGGGCCGGGTGGGGTGCTATTTCGACAGTCAACGACGAGGGGAAATTAATTATGTATTTAATTTTCCCTCGTGCTCGTCTGTCGAATCCCCCCCAATGTGGCCCCACCACTCTTACCTGCACAGGCCGCGGCTGGTGTATGGTACCAATATGTGAGGACTTTGTAATATGTTTCCCTTGTTTTCACACTTTTAGATGTCATTTGTGCTTTGTTGTAAAGTCATTCCCACCTTTTAGAGGAAATACCTTTGCCTAGCCCCCTTTTTCATCTATGCTGTGCTGGTGTTTCACCCACAGAGCGGGACTTCGGAGTTGTTTATATAGGAGTTGAGATATAGGATGTCGGTCGTGTCACCCATCTTTCAGCCATTTTGCTAATTTTCCTAATTATCATGCAATAGGGGAGAAAGAAGTGAGCAGGGATATATCCAAACACTTCAATTGGGAAATAAATAATCATAAGAGAGTGGAACCCGAACAAGCCAGTATAGATCGTAGTCTCATTAAGATTTTTAAGAGACCCTCACCCATTAGAATCCACCAGTGGCATGCTTCATCATCGGGTCTACACTCCCGAAACCTAATGTGTGGGGGTGGACTCTACCTCTAGAGGGAGGGAGCACTTCTAAATTCGAGGCTTAATGGAATCTGTGATTAATTTAGTTACAATTAGCTCCAACTCGACTATATTATTTCTCGCAGGAATCAGGGTAAGATTAAAATCAGAGGGAGATGTAGATTGGGATTAAATCAATGATCCCTTACATCTTAAATCAATCATGGTCTACATGTTTCAGCCAACCTCGCCCAACCGGGTCATGTGTCTTTCATCAGACACTAAGTAAGCAGATCCCTAGTGAAAAAATAAGGACAATATCCTATTTTTATTATTATAATAGTGTACTATAATATACAAGCACAGTAACTTACAGTTCCTCTAGGGTACAATGGTCCAAAACCTGAACAACATGAAAATGCATGAAAAGAACATCCAAATTACCTTGTTTTAGAAAATATGTGCTAAGACTGAGGGCCTTATGAGTACCATGCTTGCGGTGGCGGTCCAACCACCGCCACACTGCGGGCCCACCCGCAGTACTACGAGTTGTGTGGTCGGACCGCCAGAGGACCACTGCGTCCGCTAGGGATCCAGGATCCTGCGGTGGTCGCTCCGCAGTCAGGGAGCTGCAATATACATGATTTACCATGCAGGAACAGGGGTGCAATTTCAGGGGGGCACAACATGTGCCCACCTGCATGCACCCCCAGGAGCGGCACGGGGTCCTGTTGAGGCCCACTTTGTTGCCTCTCCCATACCCTTTTCATGGCAGACTCACCACTATGAAAGGGGCAGCGGACAGGTAACTCGTAATATGCTTGGCAACACTGTCAGCATATTGCAGCTCCCTGACCACTGCACAACCATTGCGGGATCCTGGATCCCTGATGGGTACAGGGGTCCTGTGGCGGTCCGACTGCCCAACTCGGGAATACTGCGGGCGGGCCCTTAGTGTGGCGGTGGTTGGACCACCACCACGAGTACGGCGTTCCTATGGCCTGCCATACTTGTAATAAGACCCAAAGTGTTTAACTTCGAATGCAGGCTATTCAAAAATAATGTGTTGTTGTCTCATATGAATGTATTCATGCAATGGTGAGATAAAATGAGCATGGCAAAAATGGTAAAATACTTTAAACGGGGGCTTGTTATGGCCCCATAGGAAGCAAGGGAGGTGGGCGAACCCTGTAGGCACACACTGTGGGGATCTTCACAAACAAAGTACAGGTTGCATATTTATATAGCGCGAACTCGACCCGAAGGTATTGGAGCGCTTTACATGAGCACCGTATTTACATTACACATTCAGGCACGGGGAGATTAAGTGATTTGCCCAGAGTCACAGGATGTGGACGCGACCCCGAGGCTCGAACCCTGGTTTCCAACACCAAAGTCGGCAGTCTAGCCGACGGACCACATCCTCTCCCCTACAGGTAAAGCAAACGTACCCTCCACTCAAAAATGGTAGAAACTAGAGTCCAACCCCCCACAGGACTAGTTACTCACTTCATCAAGGGGGTTGGCCCAGTGATCAGGGCTTTAAGTGGGCTGGGTTTCACCGGGTCTGAGCACAGGCAGTTTTTAAAAGGAGGCCTCGAACCGGGTCTCTATCGGGCTCTGTTTTGTGCCCTGGCACAGGCGCTCCATTTTTTTCCGGACTGCAGTGACAGCAGGCACAACGATGTGCGTGTGCTTACACTACTCACTTCTCACTAGTGGAGAAGTTACGGCATGAGGTCATGCCAGGTGAGGTTGTAGGGGAAGGGAAATCCTTTAAAGAGACTCGTTTTCTCTCCGGATTTCCCTTCTCTTTTTGAAACTCAGGAGCCGCAACATTGTCGTGGTTTCACCAGGGCTTTAAGTAGAGGTTTTTTCAATATTATATATAAGCCATAGTTGTTGCTTATTTATCTTATTCAACTAACAACCATTGACAAAGCCAATAGTCCTGACTTGTTGTAGGTATGATGTCTGGATGCAATGACAGAAACAGCAAAATACCAGTCGGGCGGCACACTATGCTAAGCACAGATTTTTAGCATATTAGTTTTTAAGCCACGCCCTTAATTACATTGGCCACGCCCCTTTGAGAGACCCCCCCAGTTTTTTCATCCCACTTAAAGCCTGCCGGTGATCCCACCTGCTGTAACCTCAAAGCCCTGCATGTTGATCTTGTGAGCCACCGCAGGGATTTTAAAAGCGTCTGACCTCCATGTTCCGATACGGATACGGACATACCCCCTTCAGTGTGTACGTCATGTTGCACGTAGTATGGGCGGGACCCGGTGAGTTTTAAACACAAGGGACAAAGTGTTGTTCCTTCTTGTGCGTGGAACGAAGGGGAATACGGTCCGTGTAGGGCTAATTGGTATTAGAAAAAGAAGAAGTATGGTTGCAATTAGTAAAAAATATATTTCTCATATACCCGTCAAAAAAATAAAGACCATTTCCATTTCTCAAAGAGAGGAATAAAGGGGAGAGTTTTAATACTAATATCCACCTTGAAGATTGCAGGATTTAAAAACAAGCATTGGAAAATGCATTATGTTTTGCCTATGTGATTAATAATAAGCTGTTTGTGCAGGTGAAACCTAAAAACAAAGATACCCGACTTGATATCCGAGTTGACTTCCTTTACTCGGTTCAGTACCCGAGCAACATAAAACCTGAAGAGAAAATGTATGTATGCAAGAGCAATTTATATACTCAATTAACAAAATATAACCAGTAGATGGCAGTGTTGTCCAGTTCTTCCAATATAGGGAGAGAGTGACATGAGATCTTCACAGGGCTCGTGCAGGCACACTAATATAACTGCCGAGTAGAGTGAGATCAAATGAGTACTCCTCAGTGGCGTCGCGATGAAAAGATCAGGAATTTAACACAGCTGTTTCAATGCATACAGCCAGGGAAAGTAAACACACAAAAAAAATCCACACAACAGCAGATGGACACAGTAATTCAGCAACGAGAACTGATAAGAGCCCCCTTTAAAGATATATTAAAATACAAGATATTTCACAAGCACAGCACAAGCACTGTGCAAGCGAAACCTAATAAGTCTACTCACAAAAAGTATACCCGACTGTCATAGATCAATAGTGAATGATCTAAAATTAATGAGATAAATTGGATAAACAGGTAAGTAAGTGCCAAGTGGCAAAATCAGGTTTCGGCACTGCAAGTCCTGCTCACATCGGTCATAGCCATAGTCAATACATCAAAAACCAAGTAGGGTGCTACAGATGACATGCTGGAACAATTATAGCCAAAGTCAGTTTATTGAGAGCAACCACTGCTTACATAAGGGGGTGAGGAGGCTAACGTCTGCTATTATTACATTCAGTTAGATAATAGTGAGTGAGTGAACCCTTACTTAAACAAGCATTTGCAATGCAATAGGTCTCGCATTTGTGAGAGTTAGAGTTACCGGCGTTGTAAATGACAATGCATTTTCTAAATGTATTTTGGTTTAGAGTGGATGTGTGTGAGTGGAAATATGTGAGTTGTATTGGAATTGTTAGTTGTGTACTTGTGTGTGGCGGAGTGTATTTATGTTGTGGAATTGTGTGGCATAGCGTGCAGTGGAAGTATGTGGTTAGTAATTATGTGGTATTGAGTGTTTTGGAATAATGTGGAGTGGGATTGTATGGTAGGGAGTGTAATTATGTGCGTTTGTATTTTTTATTGTGGATGGGTATGTAGTGGAGTTTAATTATGTGATGTGCTGCTGAATTTGGTGGCATGTTGTGGAATTTTGTGGTGTGGATTTGATGTATGTGGTTGTTTGTGTAATTGTGTTGAGTTAAATGGATTGTTGTCGAATTATGTTGTGTGGAATAGAAATGTGTAGAGTTAAATTGTGTGGCATGGAAGTGTGTGCAGGCAGACAAAATATGAACTAAAACACACCCCTCTGCCAGGACACCTTGCCTATAGGAATGCTAACTGAGGGCTATCTACTTCCTAATGTTTTTAGGCCTACCACAGGGCTGTCCTTGAGCTGAAACTGCATGCAAGTGGTACTCTGATAAATGCATTAGGGCTAGACGGGCCATTCGGATTATTCTTTTCGTCACGCACACATAAAGTTAATGCAATTACCAATTTATGTTATTACCACGAAAAAATCAGTTAACTGTTAAAATACCTTCAAGTATTTTAGCTTCTTGGTATATTAAGTGACTTTTCTTCCTGCAGTATAGCAAACCTATAATGCAAACTCCCTTGCAGATGGCATGTGAACTTCTGCGAACAGGAAAAGTTACGCATAAGATAAGCTTTTATTTTTGAATGTTGACATCATCTTGCTGCTGTTTCTAAGAAGAAGCAAGCAGGTTTTATGCAGTGGGAAGGGACTCCCTTTGGTTAATGTGACAGGCATTCATCTTCTGAAACACACTTTTTTCACTCTTTCTCATCCAGTGAATGATGCACCTGAGCACCTTTCATGCTTCTTAAGCATAATTGCCAGATGCCGTCACGTTATGTGTGACAACTTCAACCAGTTCTGTATCTTCATCTAAAAGCATGTTGCATTCTCGGGCTTGTAGTTTCACTTTTGAAAATTGTAAGTATGGGGTTCATAATTCAAAGCATGCGTTACACACATGACATGGGGCTCGGGGTTAGCTGTGCGGCTATCTGGGAATGTATGGATCCGAGAAATGGCCCCTTTGTAAAGGGCTAAATGTGTAGTCAGCGCACTCCTTGATTTAAAAAAGAACTAAACAGTGCTTGTCAATTTCAAACAAGATTGCGTGCTATCCAGTGAGAGGCAGCCAGCCTCGTAATGCAAAAAACCTTCTGGTGAATATTCACCAGTATACTGAATGCACAGCGTGAAGATATAGGAACAACACTATATAATGAATAATCAAAAAGCAACCGAATCAATTCATTGATCTGTACAATGATTCTGTATTAGCCAAAAAATCAAAAGAACAGATATCAATTGGTTGAGTGCTGACAACATAAATAATGAATTTATACAATAACGTGCAAATAAACTCAATGCATATATAATTCTAATTAACATAGCATTTGCGTGTTTACTGCTCGATTACCCAGCCCAGCCCAATGCATTTCGGGATTATATTCATCCCTTCTTCAGGGGCCACTATGAGAAAAACAGACATATCATCAGTGTTACATATTGAAGTATGTACAAAGAAAATTATAATTCAAACAACGCAATTAATGCCCTTTGTAAAGGGCCCCATGTTGGGAGAGAGACGCAGCAGCATGTGTCTCGAACTTTGAAAATGGGGAACGACGATGCTTCACAGAGGCAGTTGTTAGCATTTGAAACTTGAATTGCATGGCATGTGTTTCTTTGTTCTATGCGTCTTTCTCAAGAAGGACAAATGAAGGCTATCTTGTTTTGGAGCCGCTTTGTTTCTGTAAGTCTTTAGTTACATTTTTTGTTTTGTTATTTCTCATCTCATTTTCTCAGTATCCTGCCCTGTGTGGCTTCTACCCTAATGCAGTCATTTAGGCTATCTCCGAGTACAACAAACTTCTACAATTCTATGAACAGTAACGTGAAAGAAATGTGCTTTAAAAAAAAAATCTGTGATTTTTTTATCGGTATATCTATCAATCACGATAACAAAGCGTTTTATGTACATATACAGATACTAGTGTTTTTAAAGGAACAAATACTTGTGGCTTGATTCCTTGCACAACAGATGCTGGGAGAGCTCGAAGGTTATATTACCATTGCAATGAGATTTTTATCCCAAGAGGGCTGATTTACTTTACGATTTTAAATAGCAACACGACCTGTTATTCATCCTTCCGAGGTCAACAAACTCGGTGCTCTTAATTTGTGTAATAATACTTCTGAAGAAAGCACATTTGACTGGCCACTAAGCACAGTGTTAGTGGTCCTCCACACACACACACATCTCCCTGCCCCCCCCCCCCAATCAGCTTGAAGCTCTCGGCGACATACATCACAATTCTATTTTTTGGGGCCAAGTTTAGCACGTAGATGTGGATGTAGTTTCAGGGCGGTGGCGGAAAGCTGCAATTTAAAACAAGCCTAACCTGCAACAAGCGCGACCGCGCTAATTAGACAAGGAATGCAGCTGGCTGTTTTTTTAAATCACCACGGCCCATGAAGCGGGCGCCATGGAGATTAAAAAAAAAAAGCCCAAGTAGTCCCTAAAGGAAACAAACAAAGCCCTACAGCGCAATATAACTGTAGTTGGTCGGTGCTGCTTCCGATAAAAACGGAAGTGATGCATCGGACCAGCAACCAATAGGGAGGCCGGAAATCACTGTGAAGCCAATTGCAAGCAGGAGGCAAGCAGCAGGTGGGATTACCCTCACTATACACATAACTAGATGTCTCGGAGAGACAGCGCATGCGCGCTGCCTAGGCGAGACCTAAAAACGACTAGGTGGTCTATTCCTCATCAGTGAATGTGGTGGAATGTGTCATGAGAGTAAGTACTATCAACCAATTGTGTGCAGAAAAACATTGCTAGGATGCGTCAACATTATAAAATGCCAACCAGGGAATGTTTTCAGATGAGTCCAATTTTAAACGTGTGACGATTGTGAAACCTACAATGGTGTAGAGAAGAACAGTGTACAAAAAACATTCCTAGGATGCATGCTCATCATTAAAATGCCAACAAGGGGATGTTATCATTGAGTCCTATTTTGAATGTCTGGAGGCAGTAAATCTAGCATTGCTCCCTTTCAAAGAGGATTGTGTCTGTTTTCTTATTGGTATTGTCTACTGTCTCCAGGACAACCCACTGTAAATCGTTGATGGTATGGTTAGCTGTCAAGTAATAGTTGCTCATCTTGATGGTAACCTTTTAACACCAGATGTTATTTCTATATTCTCCTATTCTAGTCCTGATTTTCTTACTGGTCATCCAATGTATCTCAAATTACATGGACAAGTTTATTTATTTATTTAAAAGGTTTTATATAGCGCTGGCTAGACCCGAGGGTATCAGAGCGCTTTTCAATGGTTAGGCGAGGATAATAATTGCATTATAACATTGGTACAAAAAGGTAAAATGCAGGACAATAAGAACTATATGCATAGGACAATTATAACATGGTCAAGAAAAATAATAAAAATAATTAGGTCATAACAAATATTGGATAATTCAACTAGGGATGGAGGTCAAGGATGAGGGGGGGAATCTAAAAGAAGGAGGGAACTGAGGCGGGTGATGGAAGAGGAGAAAGCATGCAGGAGTAGACAGTAATTATAGGAGAACTAGAGGGGGGAGGTTATAAATATATGAAAAAAGGGTAGAGAGGGGGTAGTGAGTCAGGAATAATGGGGCGGGAGCATAGTACAGTCGGGAGCAGGTTGAGACACCATGCTAGGCGGCAGTGGTTAAGGACCCCAGTATTTATTGAGAAGGTGCAGCTTGAGGTATTTTTTGAAGCTGAGGTAGGAGGGGTTGCAACGAAGATCTTTAGGGAGTGAGTTCCAGATAGTAGGCGCGTTTCCGGAGAAGGAGCGTGATTGAGTAGATTTCTTGTTTAACAAAGGAGGAACTAGTATGAGAGCATTGGTGCTCCTCATTTCTCTAGCGCAGCCAGCTTTGTGGAGTTTATCTGAAAGATACAGTGGGGTGTGAAGATGCAAGGCTTTATGCGTAATGCAAGCGGTCTTGTAAGTGGTTCTGCCTTCGATGGGAAGCCATTTGAGACCTTTGAGGACGGGGGAGATGTGGTCAAACCGTCTACAATCGGAAATAAGCCTGGCCGCGAGGTTGAGGACTGATTTGATTGGTGCTAAGTTGACTTTCGGTGTTCCAGAGAGAGCGGCATTACCATAGTCCAATTTAGACAATACCAGTGATTGAACAACTAATTTAAAGTCATCAGCAGGAATGAAGGGTTTAATTTTCTTGAGGTGATGCAGAGTGAAGAGAGCGCCTGTAGCAGAATTTTTTATGTGGGGAGTGAGGCTGAGGTTCTGGTCAATGTTGATTCCGAGGGATTTAACTGAGTTAGAAGTGGAAAGAGAGCAGTTGAGAGCTTTAAGGTCGGAGATCCATAGATGAATGGGGAGCCGGTTGTTTTTAGGAGCGAAGAGAATGATTTCCGTTTTCTTAGGGTTGAGTTTAAGATGATTGTGATGGAACCAGTGTAGAATCTTAGTCAGGGCCTCATTGAAGTGTAGAATGTCAGCTTGGGATTTAATCTTGTAGTAAAGTTGGGTGTCATCAGCATAGAGGTGGAAGTTAATTCCAGCTTGCTTAAGAATGAGGGTGAGGGGTTCCATGAAGAGGTTGAATAGGGAAGGTGAGAGAATAGAACCCTGAGGAACACCCAAGGAAACAGGAATGGGTTTAGAGAGGCAATTGCTGATTTTAATGTGTTGGGTTCTGTGTTGAAGGAATGAGGTGAACCATTTGAGGACAGGACCGTTGAAGCCGAAACGAACTTTGAGGGTATTGAGTAAGGCGGAGTGGTTAACAGTATCAAAAGCAGCAGAGAGGTCAAGGAGAATGAGAAGGGAGGCCTCACCCTTGTCAAGGGATTGGTGGATGTCATCAATAACGTTGAGCATGGCAGTTTCAGTACTGCAGCCCTTTCTAAAGCCTGACTGGTATGTGTCCAGAAGGTTGTAAGAGTCAATGTGCTTGTCCAATTGTAGCAAGGCGCATTTTTCGAGGGCCTTAGATAGAAGCGGAAGATTAGAGATAGGACGCAAGTTGTTGAGGTCGTTGGGGTCGGCAGTAGTATTTTTAAGGATGGGAGTGATTTGGCCAAGTTGAAGGGAGACCGGGACACAACCCGTGGCCAAGGAGGAGTTGATGATGGTGGTCCAATATGGTGCAATAATGTGTTTTAAGTCTTGAACAAGTTTAGCGGGAAGAGGGTCCATGGTATGAGAGGAGGGTTTGAGCTTGGAGATGATGTTGAAGACTTCAAGCTCTGTAACTGGGCGAAAGGTAAGCCAAGAAGCATTGTTTTTTGGCAGGGGATTGTCGAAGAAGTGATCAGGAGGGGCGACAGCAAGTTGGAGATGAACAGAGTCAGGGAGGGAGAAGGCGTGAAAGGAGACTTGGGGGGGGGCGGTCATGGAGGGGAGATAAGCAATGAGGAGGGGGGGGTTAAGCTAAAGGATTGATCGATCTGGGAGATTTTTTCGGAGAAGAAGTTAGCAATTCCTTCACATCTTTCGGTAGAGGCCATCAATTTGGGGGGGGCCGAAGCAGTTTGTTAGTTTGTTTTTTGATGATGCTAAATAGCTCCCTGGGTCTATTTTTTGCCCGGTCGAGTTGTGCGCGGAAGAAGGAGGCCTTCTCATTAAGGATGTACTTTTTATAATTAGCCCTTGCGGATCTGAGGAGAGCAAGATTTGAGGGGGAAGGGTGTTGTCTCCACATGCGTTCGGTCAGTCTAAGCGAGCGTCTCTCATTGTTGAGTTCAGCATTAAACCAGGATTTGGCGGGGATGTTTTTTTGCAGTTTTAGTTTGGCTGGGGCGATTTGGTCAAGGGCCTCGATGATGGATTTGTTGTAGTGTTCGGCAAGGTCATTTGCATTTAGTGAGGGAGGTGTAAGTTGAAGTTTTGCTTTAATCTTAGTTTCCAGCTCGCTTGGAGGAATAAGGTGAAGATTTCTGGTTAATTTCCTATGTTTGATGTTTTTAGGGGAAGGGGGAAGCGCGGCTCAATTAATGGTGAAAAGGATGAGGAGGTGGTCAGACCAGTCAATGGGGACAATGTGGGAGAGGGAAGCCAGATCTTTGCTAGTGATGATAGCGTCGAGAGTAGCCCCTTTGGAATGAGTTGGCGAATGGCAGAGTTGAATCAGGTTGTTAATGTCGAGTAGATCCTTGAGGATGTTAATCGAGGGCTCATCCTTTTTGTTCCAGTGAATATTAAAGTCTCCGAGGAAGAGGTTTTTGGAGTTGGAGAACGAGGATAGGGAGAGAAGGTCCGACAATTCCTCCACAAAGGGCAAAGGGTCGCCAGGTGGATGATAGATGTTATGTAACCGAATAGGAGGGGAACCATAAACTTTAAGTTCAGCTACGATGTATTCAAACGTAGCATAATCAGAGTTCTGAGCAAGGGAGAGTTGGAGTTCCTCTTTATAGATAATGGCTAGGCCTCCTCCAATTTTGACACGTCTGTCTTTTCTGAGGATGGAGTAACCCGGGGGAGAGAGCAGGTCAAGAATAGGTGAAGAGTGAGCTTTGAGCCAGGTTTCCGTAAGAAAAGCAATGTCATTGTCTTCACTGAGGATGGTTTCCGAGATTTCCGTTGCATGTTGTATAGCCGATCGACAGTTGACCAGCATGCAGTTGAGGGGTTTAGGGTTGTTTTTAGGGGGGGAGCAAGAGTGGATAGTGGTGAGTTGCGGAGGAGGTCTAGGCGAGCCTGGGGAGGTAGGGATACGGCTTCTCCCCAGGATCACCGGAATAGCGGAGTGAGGAGAAGGAGAATCAGTAGTCATGGCAGTGGGGGGGTAGGTATTATTTGAGTCCAGGGGGTCCGAGGGGGAGAGATCGCTTGAGGCTTGAGATGATCTAAGCGAACAGTTACCAGGAGGTGGTCCACCTAAGGGGATATTGCAAGGGGTGGAACTTTCTAGTTGAGGGAATGTAGTGTTAGTTTGTATGGCGCTTATGGTATGGGTATGCTTGGCGGGATTAGAAGCGACGAGGGTGTTGAAGTCTTTCCTGAGAGATGAGAGTTCCGACGTCAAGATTGAGAGGTGGAGTTCTATGTTGAGAAGTGAATGAGTGACAAGCGAGGAGGGTGAGGAGGAAAGGAGGTCGGGAGGGAGAGGGGCATGTATTAAATTAGATGGGGAGAGAGGACTAGGAAATGGACGTGGAGGAAACCCCGGTGGCGGGTAGTGAGGGGTGTTTCTGAGGGTAGACTGAGGGAGAATTGGAGTGTGAGCGCCAGTATACCCAGGGGCCAGATGGGAGCTATGAGAAGATGAGGAGGCATGGGGCGAGTGAGATGGAGTGCCATCTAGTCTAAGGGGGAGGAGGTCAGTTAGATTGCAGGAGATTGGTGTCCTTAATGGAGCAGTAGGGGGGTCAATAGGAAGGGGCACAGTGTGCAGGGGGGTCGTTAAAGGGGGGACAGAGTGAGGGGGCTGGGAGGAATGGGAGGGAGGAAGGGGGTGGTTAAGATTGAGTAGGAAGGAGCCAAGAGGAGGAGAGAGGGGATGGGAGGCCAAGTGGGATGAAGGAGTGTCAGGAGAAGGAGGGGAAACAGAAGAGGCGAGGGGAGAGAGGGTTTGGGTGGCTAAGTATGAGGTGGAAATGTCGAGCGAAGGAGAGGATGTTAAGGGGGCGGAAGGCTCAAAAGTTAGGTATTGGGAAGCTTCATAGGTAGAGGCAGGTTCCGGGAGCAGAGGGGTTGGCGTCAAGAGGAGCGACGCCGGGAGGATGTCCTGTGATTGAGAGGCTGAAGGGGTATGGGAAGGAGAAGATAATAGATAGGATAAAGTGCTGAAGTGGTGCTCAAAGAAGGTGAGGTGGTTCTCAGTGGCTTGTATGAGGATATTTCCGGATTTGAAAATGGAGATGTCTATATCGCCTTGAAAAGTGGAGGAAGGGGTAGTGGGCAATTTCAAACCATATGGGATTTTGCACGATTTCGTTATGGGGAGGTGGCGGAGGAAGATACTTTTCCATTTGGAGGGGCGTTTGGAGTAAAAAATGTAGTTAGTTTTAATAATGGAGGTGAGGCTAAGATAGTTATCAACGAATAAGGTTTCTTGGTGACGTATTAATAGTTTGCGTTTAAAGTTCTTCTTAGCATTTTTAGAGAGGTTGGGAGGGTAGAGGATGGTCCAAGAGTTGGGGCCATGCCTGGTGATGAGTGAATCCGGTGCTGTAAGGGTATGATTGAGGGGAGGCATTGTAATTCAGCAAGGATGAACAAGGTGAAGGAGCAGGTTGTGCAGGCGGTAGGTTGAAGAGAGGCACGGGGGGAGAGTGGAAAGGGGGGCGGAAGAAAACTTCTGTGGGTGGGAAATAAGCCTCAAAGCCAGGGCAAGGGCCTTGCCTAGATATGGCTAAAGACGGAGGGATGTTGGGGAGATGAAATAGTAGACGACGGATAGGGGAGGCCGAACAGTAGAGTGAAATGGGTGGAGGAAGGGAAGAGTAGGAGGGAGGGAAACGATGATGAGAAAATCGATCAGATTAGTACTAAGAGGCAAAGTGGTACGTGTTTTTAAATGGCTAATTTAGGAGCCGGCAAAATAACGTAATCTAAAAGCAGCAGAATGGAGTAGATCAAATTGGGTGTACGTAGTGCATAAGATAAAATACCGAAAATGTAGTGGCAGGTGAAGAAACATTTGAACTATGAAAGCTACAAAATGTGGTAGTTCAATTTGGCGGCACAAGTCGCAGTATGTAAAGAAAAAACATCAAGAGGCAATTCAGGAGGCAAATTACAGATTGACAAGCAGCAGGTACAGAAATATTTATAATATTAAGGTATAAAAAAGAGGTAGATAGTTTGGGGAGCGTTAAGTTAAAATCGTCATGGGGCATTCCAGAAAAGCAATACAGCTTGTTTAGTAGCAGGTAAAGAAACGTTTGAGGTAAAAAGCCTCCAACAGAGGCAATCGGTTTGAGTGAGCTACCTCATCAGCTTCGGGCAATTAATTCTGCTTCAGGTGATAAAGAATCACGATGGACATTTGAAGTATAGAAGCATCAAAAAGAGGTGGATCAATTTGGGAACACGTCGGGCGTAAGGTAAAAAGATACTGATTGCTTAGCATCAGGCAATGATACAATTGAACTGTCAAGGCATAAAGATGAGGTAGATCAATTTGGAGGCACAGATCAGGTTTACAGATCACAATAGGTTTAAAACATCACATGGCAGTTCAGGAGAAAAATTACAGGTTGTCAGGTAGCAGGTAAGGAAACATTAAGAAAAAAATTAAAGTGTCGAAAAGAGCACAAAGTCAGTTCGCAGAGTTAGGGAGATACAGGATAATAATCAGCAATGTAATGTAAATATAAATATACAATGGGAACGATAGGGGGCCACTACAAGATGGCCACCATGATGGACGGGAGGGGCAAGTCCAGTTTCAGTTTCTCTTCTCCGCCAAGTAACGGGATTCAGGTGCAGGGGGCATAATCATCCAGCCCGAGGTAGAAAGTTAAGATGGACTCCAAACAGTCCACGAGGGTTACAATTCCACAAAATGGGTGTCCAGAGAGAGACCCAGATCATGTGATCAAGTGATCATGTAAACCATGTACGTGGTGTTGCAGTTGGTATGTCTTCTCAGTACCCATTGTTTTTCTAAGCCTATATCAGTGGTATTGGTGGGGCTTGTTAAGTGACACGCATTACAGGAGCCGCACAGGAAATGCTCTACGACAGGTTCTTAATACCACAGTTGCAACACTGCGCTTGTTTTCATAGGCGTTATATGTGGTCGGGTGTGGACTAGATGGTCACGCATGTTACAGCCTCTTTTGTGGGCACATCTTGGTTTCTCAAAGTTCCATAATCCCAAATTGATTATACACCAGTTTTCGTTTATGATCCTCTTGATGTGATTCAATACAATGTTATATGTAGTTACGGAAGTTAAGAGGTCAGTCTCTGGACTGGTATCAGGTGGATCAAGGAGTCTTTCTCTAGTCTGGTTCCTTGCTAGTTTTCAGCTCTTTAAGATGATAGAATCCGGGTAATCTCTGTGTCTAAATTTCTCTGCAAGTTCTACTGCCTGTTGTTTGTAAACCTGGATCTTACTGCAGTTCCTCTGAATCCTCAAGAATTTACTATATGGGAGATTTTTGCATAATGGTGGTGGGTGGGAACTGCTGAATTTCAACAGGCTTTTCTTGTCAGTGGACTTGTAATACTTCTTCGTTTTGAGACCCTGCTGTTCGATGAAGATGTTAATGTCCAGGAAGGGGAGAGCAACGTCGCTCGTGGTGTATGTGAAAATCAGATGGTCATCACGTGTATTAAGTTAAGTATAGAAATAACAGACTGTCTCTTCTTCCCCTTCTTATATAATTGAGATGATATCTATCTAGCACTTCCAAAACAGTATCTGGCGCTTTTATGGGTTCTTGTCAATCAAAACATACAGGCCTGCCAAGCTGGGGGTGAAGGTACTCCCCATTGAAGTACCATGGTTTGTAGATGCCCTGGAGCCTGAAGAAATTCTCAGTCAGGGCCAGTCTGCAACACTGCAGTACGGAATGTTGTGAAGTATTGTGAAGTATTGTATTGCCAATCCTCTTTGCAAAATATCTCTTCTATATTCTCCAAGGTAACATCCTGGAGCAGGCTAGTGTAAAGGCTCTCAATATCTGACCCATTTAATAGATTGCTGGATGGATCGAAGCATATGTCTTTTAAAAGTTGTAAAAGATCTCGAGTATCCTTGAGGTAGGTTGATGTGTATTGTATAATAGGTCAAAGAAAGAAGTCTGCAAATTGCGAGAGGATTCCAAAATGGAACCGATACCCAATACGAGTGGCCGACCTGGAGGGGGTATCTTGCTTTTATGCATTTTAGGTAGAACATAAAAATAGGGTATCTTAGGGTCCTTGTTGACCAGGAAGTCTTGTTCTTTTTTTAAAATCCACCAGCCGATCTCTGTTTCTTCAACCATATTATAAAAAATGGTCTGAAATCACTTTGTGGGATCCTCTGTGATGGTTTTGTAATGTCTCCCATCTGATAGTAACCGTGTACATTCAGTTACATAGTCACTCAGTCTTTTTTAGGAGGACAATGCCTCCCCCTTTATCTGCTGGCTTGATGGTGCCATGCGGGTTGCTAGCCAATTTACCCAATACCTGTCGCTCATTGCGGGTGATGTTGTGAAAGCGTGGAGTTTAGTTATATCAATTTACTGGATTTCCTAAATAACATTTTGCTAAACTGGAATCACTGCAGTTGGGGGCAAAATGTTGATCACTTCCTTAGGTTCATATCACTAGCGTCAACCGGTTCTTTCCTACCTTTAAAGAAGGCACGTAATTTGATCTTTCTGCAGAATTCTACGACTTTGAAATGCAATGAAAATGGTCAAAGGTGGCAGTGGGAACAAAACCAAGTCCTTTATTACAGACAGCGATCTGTTCGGATGTTAATGTTTTCTGTGTGAGATTGAATTCTAAGAAGGTTCTGCTCCTGGTTTGTACTCCCTGGTTTGTGTCCTCCCATAGAATCTTTCTTTTTCCTTCCCCATGGGGTATTCTGGCCTCTCCCTAAAAAAGGGGGCTAACACATTGGAGGATAGCTTTGTGGTTGGTTGGGCACAAACGGGTTCATCCAGGCCCCAAAATGTGGTGGAAATTGCTGAAAAATGGCGTGGGTTGCTTTCCAAAACCTGGCCAATGTTCGTTCCAAGCCCTACTCCTCCCTCTGTCCTTGCGTCTTCCCATATTCTCTTCTCCACTGCTCCAACCTATTGAATCCGTTGAGCTATCACCTGAAGTGTCATAGTCAGTCTCTCTAGTCTCCTGATCTTTAGGAGAAGTGTACTCTCTTTTATAGTAAGGGTATACTTTTTCAAGGGAAAGGCGCTTTACATCTTTACTCAATTTCTGTATTTTTGATTTGGTGAGAAAATATTTCATGTCCGTCATTTCTTTATTGATCTCCTCCAGTCTTTTTTTTAATACAGATGCCTGTACCATGGATTCAATTGGTTTTCACTAATTTGAATCTTCCAGGTTCCACTCTCTTATGATTGATTTTTCACATTTTGTTAGAGGACAAGACTCTTGTTTTTATTGTTGAGTGTAGCATCCAATGATGCACCTGAAGATAGGTGAATCTCTGGTTCCAGCAGAGTGTATCGCTTTTTTAAATCCTCAAATGGCCTGATAGCCCTTGTAACACACCTCTAACCCTTCCATTTTTAAAATTGGTATTTACCCATTGCCAACGTGAAATCTGTGTTAAAGCAAACCAGGGTAAATGGGGAACGAAACGTGGTCCATCCCTCACACTCACACACCCAATCTCAGATCGAGAGGGTCATCCTAGAAAACTGGGGACAAGAATTATCCCCAATTTCTTCTATGCTTGCATAAGCACAAAACCTGCCAGTGGGGAGGCTGCTACTAAGTTATCAATATGGCGCTATTGTTTTGAGCTCTCTATTTTATCCCATTCCACCAAGTATCTGAATTGTGTCGTAAGAAAAAACATCAGGGAGCGTCAGCCTCTAGGAGTCGTAGGACTGTATAGCGTATTGTTAGCAAGTTGTGGAGCTTTTTGCTGCCATATGTACTTATTTATTAATTTCCGCAGTGTCTTAATGCCAAACTAGGGCTCGCCAATTGAATGGTGCGAAACAAGTACAGGATTTTGGAAAGAAATGTCATTTTGATGGTGGCTACTCTGCAGATCATAGGAATTTAACCAACCCCCACACCTTCCCCCCTCCAACAGGCTTCAGTAGTCTGATAAGTGATTTTCCTGACATTCACTGTATTAAGAGCACAGCAAACACACAGATACTTGAGAAATGAGGAATGATTGAAGTGACTCCCACAGAACTGAGGAGTGTTTAAACACAAAGGTTTTAGACAAAGGGCACCCTCAATAGCAGGACTCAGACACTGCTGTTAAAAGGCAGGAACTGAGTACACAACTGATGGCTTATATTAAAAAGAAGAAAGTAACTGAACTGGCTGCTTAAAATCAAAATGCCTCTGAAAGAGATACTTCAAGTGAACACAAGCTTGGCAATAGCAGAGCTAGGCGGTACAGTAGTTTTCCAAAATCTTTAGTAGCTTCTGGAAATGACTTGGACATTAGGGCCAAGGCCCTGATTGACATCCGAATATTCCTGACCAAATCTATGATGCGTACATACAATAGAAGGGACACTTACGGCAGTAGCGTGCCTTTTGATAGCGACCGTGTGAAAAGCTAGCGAACCACCCACAATACAACAGTGGTTTTCTCGACTGTTGAGTATGTGTAACCTGGAGAGTGCTTTGTATGATTGTAAGTGGAGGTGTGCCAGAAGGCGAGGAAAGAAGATCTGGTCTCTCTTGAGGGCATGGATGGATGGCGTACTTCCAGCATTTTAGCCCATTTAGTTCCGCAAAGTTTGAATAAATGATTATAATGCTGCCCGTCAGGAGCGAATTTGATTTGATGATTTTGGTTCCTATGAAATGTACTGCTGGAATAAATTTGTAGTTGTAATTATGTTTTGCTCCTTTTTTGGCGATAAATAAAAAAAAAGAAGAATGAACACTTAACGCGCATAAGAACAAGTGAGGTATCATATTGACTGAAGATAATTGGCCTTCACTATTTATAATAGATGCTCCCTGAGGATAAGATGTAATAATAAAAGTATTCTCCCCAGAAATCCCTAAAAATTCAAAGATGAATACCGAAAATCCCTCTACTAAATTTACAACAAAAATGGATTTTTGTTTTTTTTATTGGCATGAGGTCTTGATTGGGTAATTTTTGGGTTTTTTAAATTACATTTTTTAGTACAATGTTTGCACCTCAAGTCTTTTGAGGTTGAGGAAGTGAATCTGTCTGCAGTAGAGAGCATCAGCATTAGAGAGCTGAGGTTCATGGCAAAGCAGATGGGGCTGAAGTTGACCAAGGAATTTAAGAAGGAGGATTTCCACAAAGTCTGGGAAGGAAGCAGCCCCTCAGCTACAGATAACCCTCTACGCCGGGATCACCAAGGAAATCACTAGAAGTCTTCAGACCATCCAGAACTCGACAGCCAGGCTCAACCTCAGCCTCCCACTCAGAACTCACATCATACCACACCTCAGGAAATTACACTGGCTCCCGATACACAAACGTGTTCAATTCAAACTCTTCACACACATTCAAGGCACTACACAATTAAGGCCTCGCCTACCTAAAAAAGTTGCCTCTCCTTCCACGCAGACACCTCACCTCTGCAGGACTTGCACACATCCTACGCATACACAGAATCAGATGCGGATGATAGGCGTTCTATTACATCACTAGTAAAATGTGGAACAACCTCCCACTCCACATTGAAGCCTCCTCCTCTCTCCTTGAAGTCCTCAGGAAGCTGTAGACCTGGCTTTTCAATTAACCAACCTACCATAGGCAGGGCTAGGCATACACACCTGCTCAGCACCAGGATACCCTCACATGTGGAAGTGCACTTTACAAATACACATAACATAGCATAATCTCAGAAGACAATGAAGATGAAGAGGTATCAATGCAGGGGAGGATGTTCTCCCAGGAGCAGCATCACCTGTGTTGTCTAGGACTGGAAGCCAAGTATCCTCTTACGGCATGAACCCATCAGAGCTGGAAGCTCACAAGCTGGAGTTGGCGCATAGGAAGGCTGAGAGAGAGAGTTGAGACTGCAGCTGGCTTACCCTAGACCTACAGGTGAAACAAGCAGCTTTAGCACTGGTAGAGAAAACCCTGGCACTGGAGGATAAGAGGCTGGCCCTTGAAGCGAGGAGGGAGCCTGGGACCTGTCCAGCCCCATGAAGATAGTGGCAGCAATGGTGAGGTGTCTATAGTGAGGGCTCATATAGTCCTCACCTGCCCAAAAGTATGGCGTCTAGCTTTGTGGGAGATGATATTGATAAATGATTCACTTCTGTAAAAGGACATTGAAGATGTGCAGGGTAGACAAACCACACTCTGGAGCATTGTTGTGTGGGTTGGGGCCTACACTGAGAAGGGATGAACTCCTGGCTCTAGATGCAGATTTATACACCCACATGAAGGGGAACAGGCCACATCAGGGAAAGAAGGGGAGCAACAAGTCTCAAAACGTAAACTAGCAGGAAAGTGGGAACCCAGGGGAAAAGAAACCCTTTGAGAAAGGTAGGTGTACTCACTGTCTGCTGAAAAGGCACGGAAGAGGGGTTTCCTCATGCTCCAAGAGAAAGATAACATTAGTGGGCACTCCACAGGGGTGACTAGTGTAGCTTTGGGGGAGGATTGCACAGAGGAGGCCATAGTATCCCCCCTAGCGAGGAGGACCCCGAGAGTCAGCTGCAGATCCCTGAGGATTGTAGGAATCACTTTGACTTTGAGACGGTCACTGTGAATTGGTTCCTCTTGTGACGCTGAAAGACGGCACCATACACACAGGTAACTTGAAGTATTTATTTCAATATAGGTTTCCTCCTACAACAAGAGCGCAGCCATCTCTCAGCCAGTACACAGGTAACTGACTTCACTGGAACGCCTGTAGGTCATCAGGAACATTGAATGTAGGCTAGCCCTTCACTCCCTGTTCTCACATCAAATAACAGACACACACAGTAAATCAAGTACAACACATCTTCCCCCTTACAATAACAGAAACATAATGAACAAAGAGATACATGAAATGTAGTTCTGAGTCAGCAAATATTTCATGCACAAGAATACAGAAAAAAACAGACAAGAAACTCAATGGACATAATTCACATAAAGCAGGTGGTCTGCGGTTCCTAACATTTCTCTGAATAACACTCTCCTCACTTGCTAAAGAAGACTCCATCCCAACATCACCTGCCCCCAGCAGTGAGGCATCACAAGGTCTCACAGAGGATCTGTTCATTTCCCCATCCATCATTAGCATAAAAGCACTTTTGCCTTGCTCTTCCCAATCCAACCCTGACCACCTCTTTGGTATAGCTCCACTTGCCTGATGTTCCAGCTCTCCCCATTGTCCAAGAGCACAGAAAATTGACGAACATGTAATACTTTAAATGGCCCTCTAAATTTTGACAGCCCTCCTCCTTTCTGAACACAACGTACCTTCACCCAATCACCCACCTGTATATGTAAACCATGCTTAGCCTCTTGGCTACACTTTTCCTCTTGTTTGCCAGCAAACAACTTATCCTTCATCCAAGCAGGAACTAATTTGATGCCAAGTACCCTTCCCCTCATGAGTTCAAAAGGGGTACTTTGATTGGCCTTGTGAACGCTGGTGCAGTAAGCAGCTACCATGTCCATAACCATTCCACGAACATCACGTCCATCAGCTACAGCCATTTAAATTGTGCCTTTAACCATTCTGTTTGACCTTTCCACAACACTATTACTTTGTGGTTTGTGAAATGAAGTGCGGTTATGCACAATGCCACATGACACCAAGAACTTCCACATCTCTCCCGAAACCAACTGTGTACCATTGTCAGTTATGATAACATTTGGAACACCCTCCTGCAAGAAAATATCTTTCAACAAACTGATGGTAGCTCTAGTGGTGATGTCCTTCATAAACTTGACAACCAACCACTTGGAATGGACATCCACTACTACCATGGCAAATCTCCATTCATTCCTTAATTCATACATAGAACCAATGGAATCTAAACTCAACGTATGCCAAGGTTTACCTGGGTCAGCTATGTGACCCATGTCAGATTTAGAACCAACTTTCAATCTCTTCTCACCTTCCTTACACACCTTGAAACCCTGTACCCATTTAGCCACCTGGCCATCCATCCCAGGCCACCACCAATTCTCTCTCAATCTCCTCCTTGTTTTCGTTTGCCCAAGATGTCCCTCTTGTGCTATTCCTATTAATGTGGAACGAAGGCCATCAGGTGGAAGAAATTTCTCCCCTCTCATCAACACCATCCCATGACAACACGACAATTCCTCTAGGACTTTCAGGCAAGGTCTAACCAACACCGAAACAGTACTTTCTCTCCTACTGCCTTGCATCAACAACCTCTTCACATATTTGAGAACGGCGAGCAATGCCATTTCTTTAACCCACTTCTCTTTAGTGATGGCACACATACCCTCAAGTCCAGTCACATCTTGAATAGAAGCTACAGACCCTTTGCTCTCTCTGACCACAACTGCTGGCCCGTCCACTCTCTGCCAATCCAAAGAAAGTCTTGACAGGCAATCAGCCTGACAATTCCTCCATCCTTGAATATGTTCCATAGTGTAACAAGACTCCTGAAGCCTTGATGCAAGTATCGCCAATCTTGCTGAGCCATTGTTTGCTACTCCGCTGACAAAACCTTAACTAAAGGTTTGTGGTCAGTACGAAGGAGGAACTTGGTGAACCACAAATACTTCCTGAAATACTCAGCTCCCCAAGCTGCTGCTAAAGCTTCACGTTCAATCACCGAGTAAATTCTTTCTGAGGTGTTCAACGCACGGGAGGCAAAAGCAACAGTTCTTTCACCCCTGCTGTGGACTTGGGATAAGACCACTCCAATACTGATGGCGCGGGCATCAATCGTATGGATTGATTTCAATTTGGTGTTAAAAGGTTTAAGGATACCAGCATTACAAGTGTCATTTTTGATTGCCTCATAACAAGTTTGTTGTTCTTGTCCCTACACAAAGGTGACACCTGTTTTTAACAATAGCCTCAGACACTCCGTTTTATCAGAAAAGTTCTCTACGAATTTGGAAAATACTCGATGAGCCCCAAAAAAGACCTCATCTTTTCTTTATCCGTGGGCGATGGGGCTAATCTGATAGCACTTAACAGATTCTCTTTGGGTTTGACACCATTTGCAGGAATACAATATCCAAGGTAGTGTTCATCTTCAACTAAAAATTTACATTTCTCACGGCATAAGGTCAACCCAGCATCTTTTACTCTATGCAGTGCTTGCCTAAGAACTCGGTTGTGTTGATCAACAGTGTCACCAAAAATCAGGATACCATCCTGAAAGTACAAGATATTATTTATGCCTTTGAATACTTCACCCATCATCCTCTGAAATACACTTGCGGCAGAACAAAGACCAAACGGCATCCATGTGAATCGAAAGGTGCCCTGCATAGTGATAAAGGAGGTAAGTGACTTGGATTCTTCATGCAATTTGACCTGGTGATGAGCATTTTTCAAATCTAATTTTGAAAAATACCTACCACCACCTAACACCAAAATTAGTTCATTGATATTGGGTGGAGGAAACTTGTCCACCACTACACACCGATTCAGGGATCTCAAGTCCACACAAAACCTTTAACGTCCATCCGACTTCTCCGTGATAACCACCTGAGATACCCAATTGGATGCCTCTACAGGTTCAATAACCCCACTCAGTAACATTTCATGCAATAAGTCCTTCACAGCTGCACGAGCAACCAATGGAAGTCTCCTGACCTTGTGCTGAATGGGAATAGCACCATCTTTCAACACAATTTTGTGTACATACCCCTTGAGCAATCCCAACTCCTCGAATACATCACATGCTTCATTTAATATATCTGCCAACAATATTCCCTCCACCACCATCACCTGGTTAAACCCCCTTAGATTTATGATGATGTGAGCTCACACTGGTGCACCCAACCCAAAATTGAGGGCCCATCCTCAGCTACACACACTTTACCTTCAATTTCTCTGCCACCAAACTGTATGTCAGCACCCATATACCCTACTAGGTCGATGGTCTCCCCTTGATAACCACATGGACTGATGTCCTTGGATAACAGAACCACCTCAGGCCAGTGCTTTATAAGCATTCTTTTAGGGATAATGGTATACATTGGACCACAGTATATCATAAAGTCCACCTTTTCTCCGTTGATTAGAAAAGTGGCACTGGGCCTTACCCATTTCCCATTCCTTGTGTCATCACCCTTCACACACAGGATACGATCTCCACTGGTTCCTGTACTGCTATTACAGACACCACATTCCTCATCCACTGTAGCAACTTTAGATTTCATATTTTGCTTGCAGACTGACGCAAAGAGACCCCTCCGACCACCTTTCCTGCACTCCTTATTGAGTGCTATACATTTCTTATAGTTAGCAGTATGATTGTTGCTAGTGCAATGGTAACATACTCTGTTACCAGATCTTGATTTCATGAGAGTGCTCCCAGATTTGATGATGGCACCCACATCCGACTCAATTTTGGACACACTGGCAACATCACTACACGCAATTTCTCTTTTCTCCAAATCTCTCATACATAACTGAGATTGCTCCACCACTTTAGCCATATCAATAGCATCCTTCAAAGATGGATTTTTAGCAGCCCATAATCGTTCCTGAATTTTCTTGCTCCTACAATGAACAATGAGTTGATCATGTACAAGCTCATCAGTCATTGCCCCAAACTTACACTTCATAGACAACTCTCTAAGTCTCGCTACAAATTCTTCAATGGTTTCATTCTCCGATTGAGGACAGGTATAAAATTTGTATCTATCCATGACCACATTTATTTGCTTTGCAAACCTCCGTTCGAGGCGTTTCTTGGCCTCAACATAGACATCCGCAATGCAATCCCCATTAGGTTTCAAAAACTCAGGAAGGTACTTAAAAACACGTTGTCCCTCCCTGCCCAAAGAGTTCAAGAGTAAAGCTTTCTTTCTTGCAGAACTAAACTTTTGCCCATCAATAGCTTCAATGTATGTCTCAAACATCCCTATCCAGTCTTCCCATTCTATATTTAGTGAACCTGGCTGAACTAAAAAGAACGGAGGAGTAACAATTGCTCCCTATGTTTACATAATGAAAATGAATGAGCTTAAGTAAAGATTAAAAAGTTACGGTAAAAAGCGAGCAAATATGAATATGAAATATAACTATATCGTAAGCACTTTTAACTACCTACAATACCAATTGTTAAAAAAAACAACAACAAAAACTACACTCTATAATGAAAAGGTGTTTTACACTATTGCAAACAATTTTGACAAGCGAGAACATAATGATAAGCGCAGTCAAATGGTGTGTACATCACCGATCACATGAACAGATGTACAGCTTCTGTGAAGTACCCAAACGGAGATCTCGCTTCTCGCAGACTGCAACATAAAGGATACACAAAGAAGGTCAGTTGATGACAAACATGGGTGTGTATGTCACCGCAGTAGTCTCACTACATGAAATTGGCTAGAACTGCAGTAGTGGTGTTTGCGTGTCACCGTTCGCACGATGCCGATAGCAATCCGCTGCTGTAGAGACTCCAAAGACAAATGTGTGCGACAGGTCAGGTGTTTCCACAATAGGCACAGATTATGACATATGAACACTGATGGCAAAGGCTGGAAATGAATTCCAAGCACATCCGCTCACTCCGTTCCGAGAGTCTGTTCCAAGATGGCGGCTGTTGAACGTCAGTTTCGTAGGTGGTTGCGCACGAGTATGCACGCTCTGTCTTACTTCCCACACGCATTGTGCCTCACGCGCTGCCAACGGCTTTCCCTCGTGCTCTTGGACAGAAAGCCACAATTACTCCAAATTCAGAAGGAAATTCCACCAAAACAAAAACACTGATGTAAGGGCGGCACCAACCATTAAGCAGCAATACAAACACAGGATGAATTCGCTTCAACACAGCACAAAGTCACCAACATAGGTTCCAGACTGCCTCAGGAATGTCGTAGGATGATCGCTGGCCAACTTGTCGCCTATTCTTATGACGCTGAAAAACGGCACCACACACACAGGTAACTTTAAGTATTTATTTCAATATAGGTTTCTTTCTACGACAAGAGGGCAGCCATCCCTCAGCCAGCACACAGGTAACTGACTTCACTGGAAAGCCTACAGGTCATCAGGAACATGGAATGCAGGATAGCCCTTCGCTCCATGTTCACACATCAAATAACAGACACACAGAGTAAATCAAGTACAACAGTTCCCTGTCACTGCGGGATATCGGTGCCAGCCAGACCACGGTGTTGAAAGGCTGATTTCCCCAGAGCAGTGTCTGCCAGGACAGGATTGCAGGGTAATGAATGTCCATGGGCAGCGCGTCTGTCTGCCCTGTGGCCAAGTTATTGTTAGAATGAGAGGGAATAATTACCCCGAGAAAGGGTCATTGTCTGTCTCAAGATGCCCATAGAATTCATCCTTGGCAATGAACTCCCACAGGTGAGTAAAGAGCCAGGGGGTGGCTACCCAAGGTGTCCCACCAACCCACATTTCTAAAGTGTACTGTCCCTATGCAGAGGGTACAGAGGCTCAGTAGATGAGTAAGGGGTAGGACTACTTGACCAGTTACAGATGGACCTGGACTGGACCCTACTGATGGCCTCTGCTGGAGACAATCCTGACCACTAAGGGCTGTCCCTGCATTCATAGGCCTGCTGGATGTATCCATCTGGACTTCTCCAACAAACTGTGAAAAGTTGGGACTTAGAAAATATTTGTACTTCCAAGACCTCCAGAGCATCAGAGGTACCTTGCAGCAAGAGTGTCTGATTTTGATGCAACTACATCATACACAGCTCCAGGCTTGGCCTGCTGGAGAATAATAAGCTCCAAAAAAAAGGATTAAGTCTAAAGGTTTAAATCTTTCCTTGACAAAGCATGAAAAGTATAAGGCTGACATGAGGACTTTGTTGGCAGCGAAAATCTTCCACTCTGAGATTTTCCTGCAAAAACCTACGGCTACAGTTGGGACCTTATCCTACAACTACCCAGCTTCGAGAGGACTTTAGCGGATACAGCCTGCAGCCTTACCCTGCTGGAGGATATCGTCTTCCATTTCAGCGACTAAGTTAGAAGGTAAATCTTTGACCTGGATGAACCTGTCTGCTCAGTGTCATAGCTAGCAGGAGTTGAACTCAGATTTAAATTATTGGAACCTTTGTCTGGACCTAACAGGCTAGTGAATTCATTTTTTGTGGTAGACTAATATAACTCCAAATTAATAATGCACTTTCTTGCGCCAACCATTTATAAAAGCCAAATAATAATGGTAGTGCACTCCCTCGACTGCGCATGATGGTTTGGCCGGCCGTCTCAGGCCGGCCAAACGCTCATACTCAGTAAAGTTCTATCCAACCCCAGATACATTGCTGGGTTTGGAGAAAGCAGGAACAGACTCCCTGTCAGTCCTGGAGCTTTTATGCAAGAGCAGCTTCAGGATTGGCCGTAGGGCAGGCTGGGAGGCTGTGCTTAAAGATGAGGAGCAGAGGAGCGCAACGCAGGACGCGGCCGGCTGAAGGTAAGTTTTTTAAAAATTATTATTCTTTATTTTGCTACTGGAATGAACTCCAAGTACAGGCACAATACCCACTTAAGCCAGGAGGCAAGCGTAACCTAAAACAAATATTGCCTGAACACCAGTACCAGCGAGGTCCAGTACAATGTCATTCCCTGCTGAACGTCCCAATGTTCCTGGTGGTGTGGTCTTATGGCCCCTATAAATTAGCACTGGATTACAAAAATTGTAGCAGTCATAGCAGGTCACATAGTACAAAATACACATACCACAGGGCTCATGAGAAACTTGGGTCACAAAAATAAACTACTCTTGACATGGATAACAGCTTTTTTCAGCCCCAGAATATCAGTCTCTAGCCATATTCTCATTTGTAGGTTCCCAGTTTGCTTGTGCACGCGTGCCTCAGGAGTCTGAAAACCGTCCAGGAGTGTTTGTATCATGGAGCTGCAGCAAGAAGTCCCTGAAGCATTCTCATATGTCGATGATATGTACATTACGGATGATGAGTTAGTTGATTATTTAGCCCAAACAGATAGTTACTGTCTTCATGGTAGCAGGATATAAAATCAACTTAAGATATTAAAACTAGCATTACATAATGTTATTTTATTATGAAATCAGTGCTTTAAATGGGAAGAAATAAGTGCAGGTACTCATGAAATTTATCTGTGGACTATGGGCGTGGCTAGGGGCGCGGAATGTTGCAAGCACCCAATGAGATCAAGATATTCTTGATGTTAATCTGTTTATGAAGATACAGAGATAACTATTGCCTGTACTACTCTACCCACACTGACATAGAAATATCATATGAGGGGGGAGATTGCAGACCTTGGTTGAGGAATCGGGATGGGCTTACATCCCAGCCCTTCCAAGAACAGAGTACAAATTTTAGTTTATAGATCGCAATTCAAAGTACCTTCCAAGGACAGGTCAGCAGTGCTAGTTATTTTTCTTTTTTGGTAGAGAGTATGTCTTTTGAACCCTGCTCACTACATCGACCCTTTGAGTTAACCTCAACCTTGAGTTAGTCTCTGACCTGAAATACATATTTACCACCACTGCAGTCAGTCAAGCAGGGGCGGTGCGTCCATTGGGGCGTTGGGGCGTAGCCCCCCCGCCCGCAGCTCCCTCAGCGTCTTTGAACCTAAGTAAACTGAATCAGTTTACTTAAGTTCAAAGACGCCGAGGGAGAACTGACAATCATGTCAGTCAGCATGACGTCGGACCGCCCACCCCCTTCAGAGTCTGAAGGGGGTGGGCGGTCCTGCGTCATGTTGACTGACATGATTGTCAGAGGGACCAGGGGCAGCAGGCAGCACTGCAGCACAAGTGCGCATGAGTGGGGAAGGGCACCGAATTTTCGCGCCGTGCCCAGTCATGCGCACTTGTGTTTGCACTGGCTTGCGCATGCCCATTAGGAGAGCGAGGGTTGAGCAAAGGCTCAAACCTCGGTCTCCTAATGGGCAGGCGGGCGAGAGGTAACCGTGCCTAAGCCAATCCTGGCGCTGCCAGCAGCGCCAGGATTGGCTTTGAGGGGCTATAGGCGCAAACGAAGTCGGACCCGAGGCGGCGCGGACGGCGGACCTGCTCAGGTAGGATTTTCTTTTTTTAGTTCAAAAATCCCCCGGGCCCCCGGCACCCCCCCACCCCTGAGCCGTGACTGATATCCTCCAGAATGGGTATTGTTCACAGATCACGCTTTTATCTTTCTTGGAGAAAAGAATAGGAAGTGAAGTAACTTCGATTTACTAAATAAATAGCTTTTCTTTTTAAAAAAGAAAAAAAAACTGCAGAGACCCCCGAGAGCGCCTTGTGTCATAAGCAGAAAGCAGAGTGCCAAGCAGCCCCCAGAGATAATGCAACAACGCGAACTACTGCCTGCATGCGCGATACTAAAAGGCAACGCGCTTTTGTTCTTCTTTGGAGTGTGTTACAAAAAAAGATGCTCCGATGTTTGGCACGCACAACACAGCCCTGCAGCTGTGGGTTTGGAGGCTGTGCAAATTGAGAGGGAAAGTTTCTTTTTGAAGCACCAAGTCTGCTGTGATTGTGGCAGATGGTGTCATTAAGGCGTTGCGCTGCCACACACCACACATTGACCGGGTCCTGGTGTTTTCTTGGGTGAACTCCAGTGGGGCCACCGCCACCCTCCCTGGCCCATGCTTTGCTTTCCTATATGAGGCGAGAGTTCGACGAGGAGACACACTGAAAGCGCTGTTTCCAAATCTGCAATAGTTCGGAGTAGTTAAATTGCGTTCCGAAGCCAGCGCTTTGAAAACGTTGTGCGTTTGTGTGTTATCCTGTTCTGGGCATCGGTGTCTGCGTTGTTTGTGTCGGTATATTTTGTCTTATTTTTTCCATTTTGGTGTAGTGTGAGGTACGTCTGTTGTGAATTTTATGTAGATGGGAGTTGACGAGTGTGGATATGTGTGTGCGTTATTATGACCATATATATTTTTGGGGTGGGGCCGCTCGTATTTGGGGGTGTGTATGTGTAGTTTGTGTGCATATAAGACCCTGGGAGTCATTTTTTTCCACATCGGGCTAAGCGTTGTCCTACGGATATTGCAATGTGTGCTCATGTCTGTTCTGCGCATTTTGTGCATACTAGTGTTACTCCTGTAACTGTAGGAGCTATGCTTATACATCTATAGTTAATAGTTAGATAGCAAGTTGTCTGCTAGATTTAACATATGTACTTGTGTATCGCTGCACACGTGTATTTATTTGTTTAATATGTTACACATATGCGAATGTATAGTTCCCTGCCAGTTTTCCTTGTGTATGTATGCCAATGTACACGTTAAAGTGCCGGCGTGCGTGTGTGATATATGATAGCATATGCGGTGCGTGTGTTACATTTGTGCTTGGGTGTTATGCAGCACTGGCAGCACAGTGGCACGAGCGGGCGTGGGCTGCTGCTGGGCTCACATTTTCAAATGTTCAGCACCCAGGCTAATGTGTTGCATAGCTAAATACATATACGGTCCGAAAGGCGAGACCGATTGCATTGCAAATGCTTGCTTCATTTCTGTAACGGTACTTGTGTGGAGTGACACGCTCTTCATTTCTCTTGTTTATGGTCACATGCAGGGGAAATGCTATTGCTGTATGATAAGCATGAGTCCTGCTTGAGAGGCATTGCTAATTCAGTTGTTCTGTTATGCAGATTTTGGCCGGTCAGCAATACGCCTGATTCAGTTATTTGTTTCAAAGACAAGTTATTTTCTTAATGGGCTTTCAATGATCCTTGGAAGATGGATTAAATGATTTTAAACTCATCGGCTACAGGGTATTTATTCCCAATTTGAGAAGATTTATTATCAATATTTTTAAACACAATTGTTTTATTACATTTATGTAGCGTTACTTGGAGCACACAGTGGCTTTTTGGCACCTTCATTATAAAAACAAAAAAGTGACCAAATTCCTTGTCGAATCAATGCATGTTAAGAAAGTCAGGTGAAAATTAAAATTGGTTTTAGTGGCATTAAAACTAGTGGGCGGGTCTTCTCTAAAAGAAGTGAAGCACTTGAATTAAATATTACTAAGCTCTGTGTAAGTGGTAATGGTCTTCAGAGTGCCTCAATCACTCTCATTCTCTTTTTCGCTCCACTTTCCTCTGCAGTCTCTCTGTTTGAAGCATGCACCCATTTTCCTCCCCACATATTACTGAAATCTTGTATCTGCATACCTCTCAAATAGTCGTTTTCCTCTCCAACAGTTTTCATTCTTCTCATTCTGTGCATACTTACTTTTCTATTTCCCATGCGCACAGAACATGCCCACTCCATTCACCTGTGAGCATTACATTCTCTTTTCCTTTCTTGCTGTTCATATTTTGCTCTATGACCCCCTTTATGTGTGATCTCACAATTGGACATTACCATTTTCAAGGTGCTCTGCGGAGAGGCCAAGGATTGAATGTGCCTGTTATGTGAATACCTTTATGAACCACTGATACGCACTGACTCCGCTCCAGAGTTCTCAATACTGCCGCATCATAAACACCCTCAACAAATTGAGCTCACTCAGATAGACTTGTTGAAGCAAGTAGGAACTGTTGAACACATTTTATTCAGTACAATATGGGCCAATCTTTAATGTTTTAAATATTTCAAGACAACATATTTAGAATGGCATTATAAACCTTGCTTTTCACAAATGTTTGTATTAAAATTAGCTTTAAAGTGTGCTATTTGCCCCTCTTTTTTCAAACTTTCCTCAAGTGGACAACCCCCAAACCCAACCTAATGTCAGTTGGTCTCCCTACTTTTGCTGGCTTACTACTTAAAACTCATCCACAACTTTTACGCCCTACCACTTCGAAATGTCACCAGCCACCACCGAGTCAGTGCATTGATAATGAAATCCTTCTATGTGCACACATTAAATAACCACTTTTTCAGACACAGAGGGCTGCTGTTAAAAAGCAGCAAACTTAAAAAAGTAAAAATCAGCTGCAGAGGAAAGAGATTTGGCAGTTTTTGTGTGCAAGAATTTGACGTGTGATTACACAGCTGCATTAATGCAGCACCCTAATCTAGTACCTGGTGCCTGTATTAACAAAACATGTAGCTACATTATTTTCTTAAAGGGATTTTGTTGTTCCTGGGGTGTAAGAATGAACATATAGGCTATATACCACATAGTTAATAGAAGGTTGCATTTTCATTGTTAGTAGCACCTATTTATATATTTAGTAATGAGTTTTCTGAGCGCTGTGCACCACCTTACGGTTACTTCTCAGAGCTAATATATGAGGCACTATGTTCATTATGTGTATGTGTGAGCAGTCTATGCTGTACAGAACTCTATTGCAGTTAGAAAAAAGTTAGCATGATTTGTTGAATAAAAATAACTTTTTTTATCTAGCACTTGATAGCGCACATCTGCCACAAACACTCCCTTCAAGACGCAAGCACACACACAAACACACACACATAGGCGCTCGCTCTGACACTCACATATGTATATCATATGATGCAACTCATTCTTTTTTATAAATGCAAAATTCCAGTCATGCTTTAAACTGACTTTCTCCGTCTGTCTCATGGTCAGTGGCATCACCTTCCTGCTCAGCCTGGCTACAGACACTCTTCATATCATTGTGAAACCTTGGCCTGCCTTACATGCTTACAGTATATTAAAAAAAAAAGCAGGGCCTGACTGGGCTGTGCTTTGTCATTCTGGGTGGTACTTTCAGGCCCCGCATCCCTGATGATCTAATTCAAATGAGCCGCTACAGCATAATTCGGCAAAGGCGCAAAACGTTTTCTTCAGTGAAGCATAAAAATTACTAATTGTAGTTTGAGGTATGGATGGCCATAAAATCACAAGTGCTGGTCAAATACTGTATGATCTATTTCAGCACTTTCAAAACTAAAGAGTAGTTTTTGGGTGTTTTTTTTGCACTTATATAGCACGAGCTCGGCCTATGGGCATTGGAGCGCTTTAAACAAGCACCGCTTACATTACAGAAGGTCACATTAATTTGTTTTTTAGCCACGTAGTTGATGGGTTCCCACCACAGCACTTGTAAGAGTGAAGGCCACCAAGGCTTCTCTCAAATTCCACAAATTTGGGGTTTCATACAGGTGGGTACTGCTACCTGCTCGTTGCACAAAATAAAGAAAACAAACTGTGACCGAGAGGTTTCCAGAGATATTGACTTTGCTACTCAAAGCTTCTGAAGGTCCTGACTAGTATTTTGCGTCGGTATTTACCCATAATAAGGTACCTCACACTATTGCTGAATGTTTCTGATACTCCCTCTGCTCCCCGGTGGCACCGGAGAACAGTGGCGTAGCAAGGTCAGGTGTTACCCTGTGCGGAAAATTTCTTGTCACCCCCGGCTTGACAAAATGGCAAAAATGTGTTCAAAACACATATTTTTGCCATTTTGTCACCCCCCTCAGTGATTTCTTGTCACCCCCGGCTTGACAAAATGGCAAAAATATGTGTTTAAAATACATATTTTGCCATTTTGTCACCCCCCTCAGTGATGACACCCGGGGCAGCCCGCACCCACCTCCCTCCCCTTCTTACGTCACTGCAGGAGAAGAGTGAGTGAAGCTAGGTGCACAGACAATCTCTGTAGGCTCTGTTTTGCTTAGGTCCATCACCTAATCGGCAATGGAGCCCTCCGAAGCCCCTGGGATTGGCTGTCAGTGCCATTTATACAGGGCTTCACTGGCGGCCTCATCAGAAGCACCTGACCTGCGTTGCTACACATATGTAACATGATCCTGGCTACTGTTCCCTCTACCCCAAAGTACCAGTACTCTCCCTGGCTAAGGAAACGTTCGGTACTCAATGAGTTGAAAATTAGGAAGTGCTGGTACTCAGTACTAGTGAGTACTGGCCCATTTAATGCATTGTATGAAATTATTTACCTAGTGAGGGAAAATGGCTAGCTCGTGATTTCCTTGAAGGATGCGCCCCCGGCAATCCCCGAACAGACTTCAGCAACTGGAGGCTGTGATTGGATGTGTAGATTTTGTCCATAAATACATACCATTATGCACAGATGGCTAAGTCCTTGTATCAAGCTAATTGTGACCACTTTCCAGGAGAAGGATGGGCCAGAAACATACTAGGCTGTTTTCTTAAGTTTACTACTATGCTAGAAGCCACATACTTGAAAAACAGAGAAAACAAGTTAGTCATAGTGATAAGGGTAGTCCCAAGTACATCCGGATACACATACATTTTCTGCAATGAGAGGCAAACCGCATACCTTACAAATCACATTTATATGTGTCCGCAGAAGAGCAATCTTCACCCGTAGAAAAAACGATCCCAACTGGAATACAAACTTCAATAAAAAGGCTTTTTTTGTATCTGAAATTCTCACTCTAGACCAGAGGTCTTCAAAGTGGGGGGCCTCAAGTGATCCGGTGGGGTGGAGGTGATAACGCCGATTCTTATCTAATTATCTATAAGAACCCTCTGGCCGCCAAGATCTTTTTACCTGTTGAATAGTGTAAAGGAGAGAATCTCATCAGGTTAGATATCAGCATTCATTTTGTCTGAAAGGACCACTGACTCCGAATTCAAGTTTGAGAATTTATTATCGCCAAAAATAACTGAACGTGCAAGCACCTCAACACGAGGTTAAAGAAATAGATGGGCACTAATACAAATAATAATCTACGCAGAAATCTCATCCGACTCAGGATAAGGAGAATAGAAAGTTCTAGCAGGATCAACCAGACTATGATTGCTCCTATTTCTAAGTTACTCTTCATTGGCCTAAGCAAGCTTAAAATCAATTGC
This sequence comes from Calotriton arnoldi, assembly GCA_963921515.1. Classification (NCBI taxonomy): domain Eukaryota; kingdom Metazoa; phylum Chordata; class Amphibia; order Caudata; family Salamandridae; genus Calotriton; species Calotriton arnoldi. Next base: position 1,340,804 of record CAWUFW010001280.1, on the reverse strand, counting down.
TGTCCCTACACTAACGCTAAGTGACATCCCTGCATAACGATTTTCCCAGGCAAGAAAGAATAAAAGGTGTCAGCTGTGAAGACTTCCTAAGAAGTGCAATCACCATATACCTAAGCTCAGCTCTGTCCTTCTCTCAGGTCTCCCCTACCGCTTCTCCGGCCTCCTCCCTCAGGGCACTATCCCTAATACAAAACCATACTACAAAGGTACACGCCTTGTTTACGCCCTCTTGGCCAGGTCTTCTTTCTTGTGCTTTTCCATTGAAACGGTGACTTCATCCTGGACGGTTTCGTTGACCTTGAGTCCCAGGCGCCTTCTCCGCTGAAAGTATCATCCCTAAATTCCATTGCACTCCCCGTACCATGCCTCCCATCTTTCTAACTTTTGAAAACAAAGAGTTAGTCTTTACTAACGAGACATGTGTCCTTGCACCTGCAACAAAAGATACGTTCAACAGAAACCTTCTACTGTGCTAATTAAATCTACCGTTGATGCCCAGAGAGCCTTTCCAAGAGAAACCCTTTTCGGCCTACATTATAAGCTAACATAAGAATATACCAGGCCTTCCTTAAGCATATATGTAGTCAGGCCCTTACATATAACTTTTAAACACACATCTTACTTTTCCCTATAAGCATATTCATTACGATTCTTTATGCAAACAATGAATTACATGTGCAACTTTAATATGGTGCACGTTTAAACTACTGCAATTACATTACATACACGAACTAATTCCTCTATGCATTATGTTCACACAATTCAAAAAGCATTACATTACATCATTATCCTAACACCATTATACTGCTGAATTCACTTCGTTTCAGTGAACTATTCATTCTTTGCTAAACATGCATGAGTATACAATGAATATAAACGAATATATGTCTGAATACATGTGGGTGCGGCCTATCAGTGATTATGATGCACCCCTACAATTTACAAGAACATTTCGCTCTATCAGTTCCCCCTTTGATGACTCCTGTCATCATATCTCATTCTACTCCCTCGGAGAAGGAACCGACCTAAACAGAACTTGTTCCCATCTTCCCTGATCTGAAGTTCTCCATGCTCTTGAGCCTTTGATACTGATTGTCCTGCAATCTTGCCAATCTCATGTCATTTTCCCTCAAAGCTCTCTTGACTCTGCCTGCTCGATACCATTTGTAGGCCTTGATCATAATCCACAAGCCAGCCACACAAACCACCAAGATAAGGAGTGGTCTCAGGAAGTACCCAAGGAATCCCTTTCCTAGGTTTGCAAACCAACCTCCCACTTGACCAAAACCCTTTCCGACCTTTTCCCAGGCCCCTTCTTCGGTCAAATCCGCTATCTTTGTGTGGATCATAGTGATGTTACTTATATATTTCTCCAGATCCTTGCTACGGTCTGGTATATAAGTGCAGCACTCTTGAACCTTCAGCATTTTACAGACTCCGCCCTCTTTTGCCAATAGGACATCCAAAGCAAGGCGATTCTGCAAAACCATTCCCCTTATCGACAACATCTCTCCTTCCACCAACACCAACGATTTTGCTGTGTTCATCGAAAATTCATCCACCACCGTCGCTAACCTCCGGATCTTCACATCATTCAAGACTACTCCTAGACTAGGTATCATAGCTCCAAAGATATCCCCCACAACGATTCCTGCACTTGCAGCTCTTCTCGTTCTTGAATGCTCTCCACCCTCCAGAAGATTTAAGTCTTCTGTATGGTAAATCTTTGGAAATATTATTGACAAATAACATGTTCCATACCAATTTGCAGGCAACCTCACGTAAGCATTCTTCCCACATACGTAATACACCGTAGGTATCACTTGTACAGGACCTTGGAGAAAATCTTTTGCCTCATCTGCCATGGTGAAAACGTGATCACAAGTACTCTGTCCCACTGGAACCTTTTCGTAGTAAGTCTGATAACGCCTTATACACAACTTACCCCTCTGCTCCTTATCCAACGCTATAGGACCATAGCTTCCCTTGGTCTTATGCAACCGTTCTTCCTCTGTCCAATCTGTCCTGTGATGCCCTAAATCTCGGGATTCAGTCAGCTTTCTATACCTATCTTCAACCTGATCTACAAACTTTCTCTCTACATCCGACATCAAGCAAGTCAGATTGTGTCTGTGTGCGAATGCTGTATCCAATTCCAAACTCGGTATGAAGTACTTCCTCAGTCTGTCCTCGGTCTTATAATAGTCATACTTATTCAAATGCTTGTAAGCTGGAACTTCAGGAAGTACTGCGTCGAAATTGGAAAAGAAATACTCGAACTGATCTCTCTCATAAAACAAACTAAGCAAAAGACTACAAGAAATACCATAAGTCAGTGGAAGATGATGATACCTAATGCCCTCATCCACTGAAGTAGGCAACTGCATACACACATAACAATCTTTCGCATCCATCACGTCAACATACTCATACAACAACTTAGCATACGCATTAAGCTTAAAATCACCCTTAGACAAATCTACATGTAATCTACGACTTTCTTCTAAAATCATAGCTCTATCAGCTGCCCTGTCTACCCCCTTCTGACTAGGTGTGATAGGTGTAGGTATCCCTGTCACTGCCTCTACTTCTGGCTCATGCGAACCAGTATATGAGACTACAACTACTATGATTATAGAAATTATCACACTACTTATAAGAATGCCTATAATCCATTTTGCTCTACGATTGGGATTTCCCGGCTCCATGATTTCGAAAGTTCTCAAAAAGTCTTGGTTATCGCAAAGAACTCAGAAAAGTCTCTGTCCTTTATTTATGACTTGCTTAACCAGCTCGAGCAACCATGAAATCTCCGGGCTTTCCCTTTCCGATCACAACTTATTTACACAGTCCAGAAAAAGACTTCCCTAGTTTTCGTTCCTCTTCTTGTGGAAAGTCCCTAAGTTTATTCTTCTTCCACTTGGACCTAGGTTATCTTCTTCTTTTAGACTTTTATTTACAGTTCATTACTGATCCATAATGAGATCCTCATTAAGCACGACCAGAACGTGATACAAAAGTTCAAGACGCAAAAGCAGCACTTCGTGTGAAAACGGCTCAGCTCCGAAAGGCGGGAACTCGACCCGATGCAGAAGCAATTTTCGGACTTCACTCAGAAGTGGGGGATTCGGAATCGTGAGTGTCAGTGTTCCGTCTATCTCGAACCCTGGCATCCGCAGCACCACCTTCACCACCAGTTTCGGGCTCCGACTGAACACTTCCACTGACTTCAGTCTCCCTGTATTCACCACCCCCTGCATCAAACACAGTGTAAGTCCACTCAGGGGTAGAGTATCTGCGACAAGGCACTCTTGTTCTCTTAGACCTTCGCCGACTGTCTTGTGCTTGGTCTTCGTCGCTTGCTTCGGTTTCAGATACTTCGGACACTGGAGCAAGGTCTCTCTCAGGTGCTAACCTCAGGTTCAGTCGCCTCTGTCTTTCAGGCCAACTTTCAGCACTTCTGTTCGTTCGTCTGCCTTCTCCTTCTATGCCCAGTGCACTACTTCCTCTTTCTGCTGCCTTTGACTCTTCTCCGCCCACTGCACCTTCTCCTTCTTCGGTGCCTGAATCAGGGTTCGAACTGTGGAAACCCCCTTCAGCTTGCTCTAGTGCACCACCAGCTGTGTCAGCGACCCTTACAGCTTGACTTGTCCTCTCATGTGGCCCTACCACGTCAGCTGGGTTTTCATTTACGAGAGGAGCTGTTTCTTCCAAGGGTGCTGGAACTCTGCGGGTATGGGAAGCATGCACCCAGTTCGGCAATCCTCCACACTTTACTGCTGTGTTCGTGATAAGTATCACCTGATACGGGCCACGCCAACGGGCATCCAAACAACTCTTCCTCACGTGCTTCCGGACGAGCACCCAGTCACCGGGACACAAGTCGTGGCACAGATCACTCGAGGCTGGAACCACAGCTGCTTGCACCTGCTGGGATACAGAACGGACCACATCAGAGAGTCCTTTACAATAATCGAGAATCAAATCATCAGTGATGTTTATCAAGGCTGTAGTTGGTACTGCTGGCAGTCTCATTGCCCTCCCCATTATTATTTCATGGGGGGACAACCCGGTCTTTCTGTCTGGGACACTTCGCATGCTCATGAGCACCAGTGGCAAGGCGTCGGGCCATTTCAGGGATGTTGAAGAACACATTTTTGCCATCCGGGCTTTCAAAGTTCCATTAACTTGTTCCACCATCCCAGAAGCCTCTGGTCTGTAGCTACAGTGGAGTCTCTGGTCAATGTTCAATGCTGCACAAAGTAACTTCATGATTTCGCTATGGAAGTGCCCACCTCTATCTGATTCCAAAGAGGTCGGGATCCCGAATCTAGGGATAAGCTCCCTCAACAGTAATTTAGCCACTGTCAGAGTGTCACACCTTCGTGTGGGGTATGCCTCCACCCACCGTGAGAATATACATACTATCACTAGAATGTACCTCAAGCCATTGCACCTAGGCATCTCCACGAAATCCAGCTGTAATCTATTGAAGGGCCCTCCTGACCTTCCAATATGACTCAGTGTGACTACAGTTTTCTTTCCAGCATTCATCTGTTGACATGTAACACACCTCTGACATACCGTCTCAGCCATTGCTCGGAACCGTGGGTTATACCACGTCTGTCTGAACACCCTCATCATTGCATCTCTACCCAGGTGTGCCTGACCATGTATCAATCTTGCCATCGGACTCAACAATTCTTCCGGCAACACAGCTCTCCCATCGTTTGATACCCAAACATCCACGTCTCCTTTCTCACACCCAGCTTTGATCCATCCCTCTCTCTCCTGGTTAGAAACTTCATCCTGCAATCGCTTAAGCTCTTCCCAAGTGTCTGCCATGGTCAACATTATGCTGAGATCGGTTCCCTCTTGGCTCTCTTCTATCTCCCTGCCTGTGTATATGCATCCTTGTTCTGCGCAGAAGCGGGCTACCTCATCTGCGTAGTTATTACCCAAGGATACAAAGTCCTCCCCCTTCCCATGGGCTGAACACTTTACAACAGCAATTTCTTTCGGATGCTGTAATGCTTCTAACAATTGTCTTACATATTCTCCATTACGAATGGGTGAGCCAGATGATGTCAAAAATCCCCTCTGAGACCATAACTGCCCGAAGTCATGCACCACGCCAAAGCCGTATTGGCTGTCTGTATAAATCGTGATTCGAATTCGATCAGCGGCCAAACAGGCACGGGTCAAGGCAATGATCTCAGCTACCTGCGCGGAGCGTACTCCTTCTAGGCAAGCGGCGTCGACCACTCCTGAAATAGTACATACAGCAAACGCTGCTCTCAATTGCCCCACACTGTCTCTTAAGCATGAACCATCGACAAAGAAAATTTCATCTGGGTCATCCAATGGCTCATCGACAATGTCAGGTCTCGGTTTGGTGCAAAGTTCGGTCACATCGAGACAATCATGGTCCTCACAATCTTCATCATCTGTGTTCGGTATAGGCATCAATGTCGCAGGGTTCAAGATGGAGCACCTTTTCAGAGTCACATTCTCTGCGGCAAGTATGACTTGCTCGTACCTTGTTAACCTATTGTTCGTTAGGTGCTGGGTCTTGGTCCTGGTCATTAATAACTCAACCGAATGTGGTACATGTACAGTCAATGGATGTCCCATTACAATGCTTTCACATCTTTCAATGCTGACACCTGTTGCAGCAACGGATCTTAGACATCCGGGCAACGCAGAAGCTACTGGATCTAAAGTAGCTGAAAAATAAGCAACTGGTCTACGGACACCTCCATGGTTCTGAGCTAACACTGCTAATGCACATCCTCCTCTCTCGTAACAAAACAATGAAAAGGCCTTGTTGTAGTCAGGCATTCCCAGTGCGGGAGCCCTGCACAAATCATCTCGCAATTGCAGGAATGACATCAAGCACTCCTCGTCCCATGGTACCGGATCACTCACATCCTTGTGCGTAAGCCTCTGCAGAGGCTTTGCTCTCAAGGAGAAACTAGGAATCCACTGTCGACAATAGCCAACCATTCCCAGAAACATCCTAACTTCCCTCTGTGTAGTGGGTACCGCCATGCTCATTATTGCCTCAATTCGATCTGGTGACACCTTCCTCTTGCCTTTTTCTAATCTGTGTCCCAAGTACTGTACCTCATTCAAACAGTACTGCAGCTTGTTCGGGGACACCTTATGTCCATTCTCTGCTAAGTGGTTCAACAAGGCTACTGTGTCAATTCTGCAAGCATCTTCTGTTTCTGAGGCAATGAGCAAGTCATCTATGTACTGCACGAGAACTGAGTTCTGCGGCAACACAAGACTCTCAAGGTTCTTCTTCAGGATCTGGTTAAAGATCGATGGACTTTCCGTATACCCTTGAGGGATACGACACCATGTTAACACGCGATTCTCTAGCCTGAACGCAAAAAGAAATTGGCTTTCCTCGTGGAGCGGTATCGAAAAGAAGGCTTGACACAAATCGATAACCGTAAACCACTCGGCTTCACATGGGATCTGGAACAGTATTACGGAAGGATTCGGTACCACTGGACAACAAGGGACAACTATCATGTTGACCTTTCGCAGGTCTTGCACGATCCTGTATTTCCCGCTCGGTTTCTGTAGTCCCATTATGGGCGAATTACAGGGACTACCTCTGATCTCCTTCAAAATACCCTTCTCAATGAAAGTCTCGATCACAGGTTTTATTCCTGCAATCGTTTCTATCGATAAATTGTATTGAGGTGTTCTGGGGAAATCAACATTCTGTTTCACCTCAATCCGCACTGGTTCAACCCCTCTGATTAAACCTATTTCGTCTCCTGCGAAATCCCACACCACAGGCGACACTGCGTCTCTCAGATCATGTGGAAGTTCTTCCACAGTCACCATTGGGTACAGATCTATACACAGATGCTGATTGGCCATCTTAAAGTCAGCATCATCATCTCTCGTCTGGACCTCCACTCCTCGTGGTGTACAATAAATCGTGCAGTTCAATTTGCACAACAGATCTCTTCCCAAAAGACAAACTGGACTCGTGTCACATACTACAAACTGATGTCTAGTTTGGAAAGTACCTATCTTTACTAAGATCGGTTCTGTCAATGGGCTGCTCATCTTCTTGTTCGCTACTCCAACAACCTGGATCGATTGTCCCGAGAGGGGTAGGTTAGGGACTACTGCAGATCTTACAGTAGACCGGGTAGCTCCAGTATCAACCAAAAGTGTTGCAGGATTGCCCTCAATCTCTGCCTCTACAAAAGGTCCTCTCTGGTCTACCTCCAAGACCGCTCCAAGTGTGCAGTCTTCCTCCCCCTCAGGCACCGTCAGGATAAAGGGTCTAAGCTATCCTCAGCATAGCGTTCGAACAGGGGCATCTGTTGGTACGTTCGTGTTCCTTGTGAAAACTTTGGAGCTTGGGGAATCTGAGCATGAGAATTGTAAACCCCCCTTTCATCGTTCTAGGTCTCGTTATTGTGTTAACCACCTCTTGCGCGGGTGCCTGAGCCCCCTCTTCCTCTTCCTGTACCTGATTAGCTGGGTTCAAAGGACACTCGCGTTTCCAATGTCCGACCTGGCGACAAAGATGACACGCAGTGGTCTTCTTTAGTGTGGCCACGTCCACTCCTGTCTTGGGGTCTACTGGTTTTCCCTTTCCCTGTACCTGATTATTCTGGTTTCCCTGGAAATTTCCTTGCTTTCTCCCCAAGGTCCCTCCACTAGGCTGATTCTGTGCTGTCTGCATCTGGACAAGCATCAATTTGTCTTTTAGCTTTCGATGTTTTGAATCCACCTCATCACTACAGTACCTCGCGTACCGCAAAATTTCATCTAGTGGCTTGTTCTGCCAGCAGATCAAATGGTGCTGTATCATGAGGCTGATTTCCCCTCTCAGACCTGTTACAAACTTTGAGACAAACTGTCCCATATCCTTAGGGTCCAAAACATCTAACCCACTATACTGTTTAAAAACTTGCAGAAGTCTTTCATAGTATTCATGCACCGTTTCCTTGGGTTCCTGTACAGTCCGATCTATCTTAACCCAATCTATATCCTGAGGTGAAATCTTCGACTTCAGCCATGTAATCACCTGCTCATACTTTTTCATGACATCAGGTGATGGACCATTTGTAACCGCCTCTCTTTTCGGTTCCGAAGTCGGCCACTCAATAGCGACTTTACATGCTGTCCACAAATCTCCTGGTACCACTATGTCAAACAAGGTGTTCAAATCAATCCACAATACTTTTGAAATCTTCACAAACCGCTCAACCTGCTTGTACCACTCCACCGGTTTTTCCCTCAGCCGAGGAAAATCATTTGTAAATGCAGCCAAATCACCTCTATTCCACGGTACATGCACGTACCCTCCATTCTGTACTTCCCGTAAAGGAAAATTTCCAACACCCGTCGCCCCCCTCCTGGCGGCGGCGTTTCCCCTTCTGCTCTCTTTACTGGTTTCTTTTTGGACCACCTTTCTTCCCATTTGTCCAACAAAATCCATATTCTCATTCCTATGATCAGGTCTCTGGTGTGCGTCTTTAATCCTGTGATTCTTTTCTCCTCCAACTCCTGATCACTGTAATGCAATCTATGTGGTCCCTGTAACGCTTTAGTTTTGTTCAGGTCCACCTCATATCTTTTGGCCAATTCCTTTAATCTATCATGTGCCATTCTAGCTTTTCGAGTCACATCTTTTGCTACAAACAGCAGCTCATCTGATCCATAGATTTCTATCCTTTCCAAAGGCAGACCCCCACTGACCATTTCGTCTACCTCTGCTTTCAGCCTCACTACGTCTAGCAACCTTGCCTGTACTGCACTCCTCAGTACTTCTCGACAACCTGAGCCGTCCCGCTCATCACAATCACTATTCTGTCCTTGTGACCTATTCCCTTCCATATTCCTGGAACCTGGTCTGTCTTCCGAGACATTTTGTGCCCTATCTCTTTGCATCCTATCCTCTTGGTTCGTTACTGTTGGTGTCCACTCCCTCAAAGCTGACTTAGATTCCCGTAAAGACCTCGGTCTTTCTGGTCCCTCCTCTTCTCTCCTGAAGGAAGAGTCTGCTGTAGCCGGTAACGGCGTACTTGACTCCATTGGTCTTGGGAAATGAACCACCCTTACTCCAAACCCATTCCCACTCTCACTGTTTCCTTCTTCCCTTCTCATCGGCACGGAGCTCCCTTCTCTCACTCGGTCTGGGTCATATACCGGTACTATAGGGCCAATGGTAACCGGTACTGTCAAGGAGTCCGGTAATCTTGTGTTCCCCGCAGGAGGCTGTGTTATCATAGACGCCGTAGCCCCTCCGTTCCTGTGGAAATTCTTCCCACTACTCTCATGCTAGTCTGGTTCTGGCTCTCATCAACTATTGCCACTGCTGGGGTTGTCTTTCCCTCTTCTGAATCTGGATTAAATGGTGGTGGCCTCTCCGCCAACATCCTATCCAACAGACTGTCATCTAAATCACTGTCGTCCTCATCGATTCTTGTAATCTTTCCATTTTGTATCAGCAGTGGGTATAACTTATCTCCGTCGATCGTATCCGCTCTCCACTTTTTCTCCAATGCATCCCACCTTGCATCTTGGAATGCCCTGACCGATTTCTTCACCCTTTCTTGACACCTTTCCTTCTTTCTATCATACGCTGCTCTTATCCACGCATGTAGTGCCTCAAACTGTGTCGGTCTAGGTAGTGGTCGTATTGAAGCCATTACACTCTTGAGCTGGTACAGCACCTCTAACCTGAAAGTACCATATCGAGGGAACGACAAATCTCCTTCTGTTTCTGTCATTTTATGCCAATTCTCGAGCCAAATTATAGTATGCAATCCTACATTCTTTGCCATATAATGTGCTGGTGTGTCCTCAGGAGGAGCTTCCTCTCCTCCCGAACAACCACATGTCTATCACCTCTACAAAGTTCCCTTAAAGCTTTAAAACATTTCATGATGAATCAACTTTGTATTTGCACTCAAAATGTCCGCTTTTACTTCCTGATTTCAATCCACCAATCCCAGCGCGGTTCACACCAACCGGCCTATCGCAGCGCGGCTCTTGTCTGACGTCACTTTTCCTCCGCTCGCAGCAGTTCCCCTCCTTTCTAATTCACTTGTTCTCACTCGCATTCGTCCCAATTATACTCTGAAATAATGTCCGTCCTACCGAACAATTACCTCTCTGACCGTCAGTCTTACCAATGACCGATCAGCCTCTTGAGCTTGTTGACCTCAATCTGGCAATCGTCTGTCCACGAACGACTGGACAATCGCCTCTAATACTCGATAGGATTCAATCACTCGATGTTCTGCACACAATAACCTACGACCTGCGTTGGTTATTCACACACTCACACATGTGTCCCTATCTTCTGTGGGTCTGTCAATGACGTCTCGTGACCCCCACAACTCTGGTCAACGTTCTCAACTCTGGGTGTATTCTACACCACAATAAATCTCCCGGTCCCGCGCGCGCTCACGGTCCGTTTCTCAATCACACAACTTTCGTTCCAACTCCGCAAGACATCACACAACAATATAACACCGCAATCTATCAACCATCACTCTTTTCATACTCACTCTACTACGAACTGCTACTTCCGCCGCACCGTCACTCTCCGTCAGTTTTCCACGACCTCCGACATCCGTCTCTCGCGGTTCTCTGGATCTGCGTCACTCGGGCTCTATGGGGCAACCTAATCTCTTATCTTGCTCTAGATCTCCCCTTACCATCAAAGGTAACCATCCTACTCTGCTACCAACTGATAACGCCGATTCTTATCTAATTATCTATAAGAACCCTCTGGCCGCCAAGATCTTTTTACCTGTTGAATAGTGTAAAGGAGAGAATCTCATCAGGTTAGATATCAGCATTCATTTTGTCTGAAAGGACCACTGACTCCGAATTCAAGTTTGAGAATTTATTATCGCCAAAAATAACTGAACGTGCAAGCACCTCAACACGAGGTTAAAGAAATAGATGGGCACTAATACAAATAATAATCTACGCAGAAATCTCATCCGACTCAGGATAAGGAGAATAGAAAGTTCTAGCAGGATCAACCAGACTATGATTGCTCCTATTTCTAAGTTACTCTTCATTGGCCTAAGCAAGCTTAAAATCAATTGCTGTCCCTACACTAACGCTAAGTGACATCCCTGCATAACGATTTTCCCAGGCAAGAAAGAATAAAAGGTGTCAGCTGTGAAGACTTCCTAAGAAGTGCAATCACCATATACCTAAGCTCAGCTCTGTCCTTCTCTCAGGTCTCCCCTACCGCTTCTCCGGCCTCCTCCCTCAGGGCACTATCCCTAATACAAAACCATACTACAAAGGTACACGCCTTGTTTACGCCCTCTTGGCCAGGTCTTCTTTCTTGTGCTTTTCCATTGAAACGGTGACTTCATCCTGGACGGTTTCGTTGACCTTGAGTCCCAGGCGCCTTCTCCGCTGAAAGTATCATCCCTAAATTCCATTGCACTCCCCGTACCATGCCTCCCATCTTTCTAACTTTTGAAAACAAAGAGTTAGTCTTTACTAACGAGACATGTGTCCTTGCACCTGCAACAAAAGATACGTTCAACAGAAACCTTCTACTGTGCTAATTAAATCTACCGTTGATGCCCAGAGAGCCTTTCCAAGAGAAACCCTTTTCGGCCTACATTATAAGCTAACATAAGAATATACCAGGCCTTCCTTAAGCATATATGTAGTCAGGCCCTTACATATAACTTTTAAACACACATCTTACTTTTCCCTATAAGCATATTCATTACGATTCTTTATGCAAACAATGAATTACATGTGCAACTTTAATATGGTGCACGTTTAAACTACTGCAATTACATTACATACACGAACTAATTCCTCTATGCATTATGTTCACACAATTCAAAAAGCATTACATTACATCATTATCCTAACACCATTATACTGCTGAATTCACTTCGTTTCAGTGAACTATTCATTCTTTGCTAAACATGCATGAGTATACAATGAATATAAACGAATATATGTCTGAATACATGTGGGTGCGGCCTATCAGTGATTATGATGCACCCCTACAATTTACAAGAACATTTCGCTCTATCAGAGGTGGGGGGGGGCAGGCTTTGGCCAAAAGAAGCATTATTCTGATATCAGTGATTTGTTATAAGCTGAAAAAGCATGAGCTTTCAATAACCCGCTCTGTAATGGGCCATCACTAACATCTTTTGTTATATATATCCTAGCTGGGTGTATGTGTTAAAAGGGAAGGGACTCCAAATATTCTTCAAAACTTCCACCCCCACTTCTAGTAATCACACTGTGGTTACTTGTAAGTGTTAGTAAGGCCTGCTTGACCAGAATAGTATGTTTGGCAATCATGTATTTGTTTGAATTTTCAAAACGGTAACAGAACATAACTGCAATGTTTAAATAAGTCTAGACATATTTAAACATTGCCAATTTAATAAAATAATTTTGAAAAATTCTGAGCGGGCCCGATGATTTGTTTTTTCCATTGGGGGGCGTGGCATTAAAAGTTTGAAGACCACTACTCTATACGCTGCCACAAAGGCCAGACGATTGAACATTAAGAACCAATCATTATTGTTGGCCCACCAGGGAACTGATCGACTTGTTCACACTTTCATAATATTAGGTTCAACTTTCTGTGGACAAGAGTACAATGTCGATTTGGAACATTGGCAGCAATATGGTTATCAGGATTCAAAGGAAAAACTATAACAGCAAAACAGGCATGGAAAAGGTATATGTTCTAAAAGGCATGTTTTCCTTAATGCATGGGTAACATAAACTGGCACATAGAAGTGAAGGGGTTCACTAAAAAGGGAGTACTGCAGCTGATTTAGCTCCACAAACGGTGTTCCAGACTTGCAGTGTTATATCTGTCTCTAGACCACAATGGGCCCAGATATTGCTTTAGCCATGCAAGCAACTTTAACCTCCAGAGAATAGCTAAAGTAATTTCCTGTGAAGTATAAATATTGTCTAGGATCTGAAGACACATCCATTATGTCTGTCCCTGGGGTGGGTGGCCTCCACTTTGTGAATGAGACCTTGAGGGAAAAACCTATTTAACTAAAGCAGCATATTAAGTGTTACGTCTTTCCAAGCAGTTACTGCAGCTACCTTAACCCTGCTTCAACAGTTATTAGTGGCCTCTTAAGTCTAAACAGATCAGACAGTAAGTTCTCTGCTGTTAAGTTAATCAAGCCTTCACCAACAGAGAGGCCACCACGACTTCCCCTTAACAAAGCAACTCTCCTGCTTGTCTTAATGTGTACCTTGACTATACAGACCCATTACTGCCAGTCAACCAGTAAAAATACATTTTGGTGGTAGCTCTAGATTTCTTTTTGAATGGAGAAAAGGAAATGCCAATGCTTGGGTGGCTATAGAAGACTTGATGAGGGAGCAGTTTTGCCTTTCAGCTCGGTGCTTTTGTTATTGCAGCTGTAACGTTGGACATTCTGTTGGAAATTACAAATGTATAAACCTGTCCAGCCTCAACGCAAGCAGAACCTCTTTTTGCCAACTAGGACCATTATGCAGCTCACACCTTTTTGACCTCAATGTAGTTGTGGGCGCCGAACCCCAATAATCTTCTAAACCCCAATATTGAATTAACCTCCAATTTTACCTAAGGCAGTTCAGCTCCCTGGGCCTTCTTATTGATCTAGCGGCAAGAGACGACCCTCCCCAGCAACAAACTTAGCAGAGTAAACCATAACTAGAAACTAGAACCACTCAGAAACAGAGTTCTAGATCAAAATTAAGTTTAAAGATTTAATACAGAGTTGTTAATAGAACATTACAGAGAAATGCATAATTTTGTCATAAAGACTCAAAATACAGAAATACATAATCATAAATCATAGCAAAACCCTAATTAGTTAATAAAAATCCCTCTAATCTCTAAGTGTCAAACTCATGAAGAGTGCTGACAATATCTTAGTGAAAAAGATAATCTCAAAAAACTCAGAGTTTTAAGACGAAAATGAGCAGTCGCCCGGATCCCTCAAAACCAAGGGTTTTTATACACAATTTACGCATATTAATTAACAATGCTGCAACTTCAACATGGTATGATATGGTTAGATCGCATTGGTAAATCAAAAACATTTTGGTATATTCGAAAGGCTATTAACACAAACCCATTTCTTAAATTAAGAGAAATCTTCCGCTTGCTTCCTCAGCAACTGCACTCTGGAAATGTACAACACAGTATAAAATATTTTTAAACAGCAGCCCATTCAGTCATGCTCTTCTTCATGCTTACTTCAGAACTAACAGCCGGAATCCTTCTAAATGAAACATTAGGCACATGGTGGAGAGTTTCATTCACAATACATGCTTTCGAACACTACAGTACATTTACTTCATTGCTCTCCATTTTCCACGGAAACTGAAGGGAAAGAAGACTTGCAGTGGGTGACTAGTTGGGAGGAGTGAATGAGCAGGATGAGCAGAACACCAAAAGCTACATCCATCTTTAAAAAATGGTGTCTCACAGGAAGAAGTGACACAACTATACTACATTATTAACCTCACTTCTATTTGAGATAATCATATCGTTTTAAGTGCAAAACCATTAATTCATTGGTTGTAGTAATATGCATTATTAAAGTTACTAATTGACACAAATAATTTGTCACCCAAAATTGCACATCAGAAAAATCTTTAGCACATCATGCACCTGTAGCTGCGTTGACACATTGCTTGTGTTCTCCATTGTACACTTCTAGGATTCAACACTGATGCCTGGGATGTCCCATGTTTTGCTTCACACTTCAGATTTTTAGTGACACTGTCCAGCTAATTGTTTTTCAGTGTTCTTCAATCGCTTTTTACTGCCTTAATTGGCTTTTGTGGGATATTCGTCCTTTTGACAACTGACATGCTATTGCGCTATTATAGCCACTGTGTTTAGCATATTTGCTATGTCCACTGCCATGAGGATATTATAATAATGTTTTCAACCATCTATACCCTCTTTCTTGTAAATATATATCTCTCTAATCACTTTAATATGAGGAGGTGCTACTAGTGGCCGCTTTGACCAATAGCCTTTCACCTTTTTCATATAGCCTCTGGCCACTTTCAGACTGACCTGCACAATGAACCCATATAGCATAGTCTTCTGTGCATTATGAAGTTATATGTACAATAATATGCTTATTTGTGATGTCTATGTAGAAATGTTCATATAACATGTATGAGAAGGGAACAACAAATTTCTCTCGTTGGTAGCCAGTATGTATACCAACCGCGTCATACTTTCTCATTTACACATACACATCTAGAGAACAAGACCTTGCTTCACATCCTTGTAAGCTGTGTGATTTAGCGGGAAAATTGTTTTTATTCTGCAAACAAGCAGTGAGGAACATCTTCATCGAAGCGAGGCAATCTGAAGGGAATGCTGTCTGATAGTGGTCAGCTCATGGCACCCGTAGGCTGCTGCAGCAGAGACCATCCAAGCTATGAGGAATGACAATTCACTTCCACTATAATAGATATGTAGGCAGGGTCCTTGTTAGGATATGCAAATACATATGTCTGTATAATGTTTGGGTGGATGCTGCATATATTGTGCATGAGGGTATTGTATTGTATTGAAATTGCATTTATATAGCGCTTACTACCCCTGACGAGGCGTCAAAGCGCTTTTTTAGCGAGTAGCTCGCTACTCCAGAACCCATAAAGTGTTAGTGGTGAAATAGTATAGTGAAATATGAAATGAATTTGAGCAGTGGATATGTTAGTCAGTTATTTGAATTGAGAAGGATAGTGGAAGGATAGAAGAGGGAAGATGTTTGCATTTATAAGGCGCTTGCTACCCCTGATGAGGTGTGCATTATAAAGACCTGCAGAAACAGAACTGCATGTGA
Source organism: Calotriton arnoldi (assembly GCA_963921515.1). Taxonomy (NCBI): domain Eukaryota; kingdom Metazoa; phylum Chordata; class Amphibia; order Caudata; family Salamandridae; genus Calotriton; species Calotriton arnoldi. Next base: position 1,324,929 of record CAWUFW010001280.1, on the reverse strand, counting down.
GGACTGATTCGGGGGCTAAGGAAAAGCTGCTCATGTGCAACTGCCCTGCTGCGTCTCTGGCATGTCCGACTGCTTGCCCCAAACTGCTCTTATCTGTAACATAACTCATAGGGGGCAACAGTTGGTGCCTGTCCATTCTCTCCGGCCTTGTGTTTTTTCACCACCCTGTTCTATGTGTGGGGTGTTATAGGGCTCCTTGTTGAGCCCCGCTGTCTTTTAATGTGGATGTGAGTCCATTGCCTACATTAATTTTCTGCTTCAGGCCACACTTTGTGTATCCTGATGACACCCAGATCTTCCTTTGGAAGAGTTCTTATCCTAGATCTGAGGCCACAAGAATCTAAATATTGCTTACACAACATTCCGCACTGAATGTAATGTTGCAATATAACTATCTTCAGTAAAATAGCACTAAGACTAAAGTACTGACCTTTGGCCATATGCCCCTTGTGGGCTGAGTACCGCTAGCTGTGAGTTTCTCCCTTGCCTTCTGCCACGGGGAGTGATCTCAGTGGTGCAATGCTGATGGCTTCTACCTGCGAACTGAAGCAACCTCTAGGTCGTGTAATGTTTAGCTTTGTGTCATCTACAGAATTCAAGCACAGTCTGATGGGGCTGTCCAGGCTGGACTACTGTAATGATCTGTATTTTGGTCTTCTGCAATACATTCCTAGCAGAATGGCGCATTTACAGCACTGCGGCTAAGATCACCCACTAGCAACTCGTCACTTCAATATTAGCCGATGTCCTTTGACTCCATGCACACAACTTATTAAATTCAAGGTCCTTTTTTTGTCCATAGAGCAGGCCAAAACTATGTTCCAGGCATTTTGTTCAACGGTTTTCACTTATAGTTGCCAACAAGGTACTTCTTGGTGCTGTCTGATGTGTGTGGAAGTTCAAGGAACGGATGGAACGGGCAGGTAGGGTCCAGACTTCCTAACTCGGAAACCTCCTCCCCTCCTGTGCTAATAGAATGATGTCCTTGCGTTCAGGAAAGCATCAGGACATGGCTGCTTGCAGATTAGCTGCTCTGTCGTGATTTTTGTAGTCTTCAGCAGTCAGAATAAATAAATAAGGAAATCCTCTGTTGCTCCTAGAATCATTCACAGACACACTTGGCACCATACCACATACCCAAGAGGTTAAATCGGGAAACTGGCCACTTCAGTATTAGCATACTCGTACAGTACCGCATAGAGAAGAGGTCTTCTCAGGATCTTAGTCCATGAGTTCAGGAAGAATATTTGTAATGCAGACGTTAAAATATTAGTGCATGCTTTGCTTCTTCTTGCATTGATTGCCCCAGTGCTAAGAAGAAATATAAAAACACCTACTCAGTCCCTTCGAATCAGTCCTTCACTCAACAGCACGCCTTGTCACAAGGGCAAGCAAGCCTAATTATGTGACATTCTTCTCACCGACTTCCCTTGGAAGCAGGGATAACCTTTGAAACGTGATGTATTCTCTCCAGTGTGGTTAAAACGGGCAAGAAAATAACCCTTGAATACAAACAGACATCATTCAACCAAAGAGAAGCATCTCTTGTCTCTTACTCCGTATTTGAGGTAATTTATGTGGCAGAGAGAGTGTATTTAAGGTGTAACCGTGTACAACTGTTACATTTATTTACAGTGGTGGAGGCATGTTGAAAGCATCTGCTAGGGTTGCATAACTGCCCATGGATTGGCAGGATTATTCTTCGAAATATATAGAAGAGACGATTTTAATATTGGTGGGAGAGAAAGGATGCATACCAAAGGGTGAACAGGATAATTCAAGATCTCGTAAAATGGAAAGTTGTGAGTGCTCGTTAAGTTTAAGATCTCTATTTGAGCATGTATATCCTTGAATTGCTTCACGTAATGTGTTTCTATTTGGAAAGAGGGATATGTGCACGTGATCTCCTTATCTTAAATGCATAATGTTGGCTCCGTCTTTAACGTTAATATGCATATTCATTGTACGGGTGTTAGAAGGTGAATGCATTCTTGGACCTGACAAAGTTGGGACCAGTCTGGGAAGGAGCTTGTGGTCAGGGCTGCTGGTAATCATGAATATCTTAAACACAGATGCAAGTGTTGCACTACAGTGATGGATCTGCAACAGTTTCATGGCATTGTTTTCCGTGATCTTAGACCATGTGGTGTGTTCCGCATTATATAAATACTGTTATCAATAAATGTATTCCAGAAAGAAGGAGATAGTCTTGTTTGTGGCTCTACCGCATTGCGCCTCTTATATGTGCCATGCCCTTGGCGTTGAGAAGCCGTCGCTCTGTTTACTGCCCTGTATTTTGGTCTTTCATCCTTCACGCAGTTGTGTCTTGTTGCCACTATTGCTTGTGCATAGAGGTTGTGCCAAGGGGGGAGGGGGAGGGATAAGAGGGAGGATTTAGAGTGTGAATCGATTGCTGGGTGTTTATGAGGATTGCAGTGATGTTTTGCCATGACATGCAGAAGAACACCTGTACCGCTAGATGACTAAAACTGCATTAGTGGCCTCTGGCACTATAACTTATTATGATATTCATTCGTCTCAGCGAAGTACAGCTGCTGGGTGACAAAGGTACCTTGTACTTGTGGGTCACCTGTGCGGACTAATGGCAGAGCGGACTGAGTTGTGATGCAATCGATTGTATTTGTTTTATGTGATTAAAACAATAAAAAAAATAAAAAAAAATAAAAATAAAAAATCAATAAATGTATTCCTTTATAGATTTGATAGTTTTGCAGAATGCGTGTGTGTTGCCGTTTGGTCACTAGAGAACGCTGTAGTTATACCAGAGTTTATGTTGTGAGGTGGGGACGCTTGAGTCCAGTTGGAGAATAGACGGTCCTTATCCTACATTTTTTTGTCATGGCCACCTTTTGAGTGTAGTTCAGTTGCAGGTCAGTCGTGAAATCCAAGTACCTTGATTCTGATTTTAGGTTACAGCTCAGGTCATTCCACTCTCTGGAACCCTGGCCTCGCCCCATTCTTCATTAATGTAAAGTCTCTTTGGGTGGACTGGACAGATAGCCATATGTAGAATGCAGACTCCTGATTTGCGATTAGCGGGTGCTATGTTCGGCAGGATTGTCAGTCTTATGTACTCTGCAGAGTCATCTGAACTTGATTTTAGCATCTGTGTTCGCATAGAGAGTTCTGTACACTCAGCTGGCTGATCCACCTACCAACCCTGCTTGGCTTCCTGTTTGTGCATTAGAATGGAAAAAGAATAAGGGCCTTACCTGTGGAAGCCAGTAGGTGCGTTTAGGAGCAGGGTGTGTATTCATACAGTATTCAGATTTCATAGACACTACTCACTAACCCAGAGTACCTGTCTCCTACTGAGAAGTGCTGACACTGTCTAATTAAATGTTTTTCCCGTGAGGTTCAGGTATCTTTCCTATCAAAATAAAGAAATAGAGATGCTCAGGACTTGACCTTTTAAAGGAATAGTGGTCCTGTCTCGTTTTGGCAGTACGCATCCTGTGGAAGGGGTGCTAAGCGGTAGTAATACATTTACAGAACAGTGGTTCCTTGTGGAAAAATAGGAACCACTTATCCATGCATCCATCAGCATTAATGCACATATAGAGTTAGAAAAGCAGATAACTAGTGACAATAGCCACAGAACAGCTTTCTGGAGGCATAGCATTTAATGCATCTCAAATGTGCTCAGTGCTCAAGGGATCACATTGAGTAAAATTAGAATAAGACATAAAGGATAGTCTAATACAAAAAGGGCAATGGATCAAATGTATCCTTGTTGCATTATTGTTTGTACTGGATGGATCATGGATAGCCAAACAAAAAGTTAATTTAATAAAAAGTTCAATTGTCCAAGCGCCAATGGCTTTTCGACTGGCAATAATTTGAAGGGCCGACATCAGGGCCAAAGATGTAGAGATAATAAGCCATAGTTGATTTAAATAATCGAATATGGTTTGTGTGATTTAAGAACTGGTCAGGAAAAGCATTTTGGTTTTGGCATCAAAGAATCTCCTGGTGGGAAGTAGGGATCAACAATATTCACCCAAGTGTCTTCCCCGGAGTCCGAAGATCACCACTTCTTTGGAGATTTAGATATCCAGGAGGGGAAGCCCCTGCCGGAGTCGGTATAGCGACACAAACGTCTGTTTTTCCTTGGTTTCCATAAGAACCCATTGTTCTATAATTGTTTGGTTCTCCTGGTTCGAGGTGGTAAGAGCAGCCACTTTCCCTCATTACAACCACTAGGAATGCAGCAGCTCGTGTCTGCTCTTCAGTGACTAGGATAAAAGCAGGCCTCTTTCTTCTGTGTGTCAAATTCAGAGAGTTGGTGTAAACTGTAGACCTGAACCTCCCTAGAACTGATGCATTTCAAAAGAGTTGTGCTGACGCCCGATTATGGAAGGTATGCCATGGCATTAGCAATGTAACGAGGCTGGATGGTGACATTCATTTATACACCCTAGCACCTTTACCCCCATCCTTTTATTCTCTTCCAGTTCGAAAAGGGACGCGGCTTAACATTCTCTGCCTTGTTCTGCACTGTTGCATTCCTTCCTGCCTCAGTAAAATGATCTGACTGCGGTAAATATTTCTACTCCCATAACTCAACAGCATCACGTCGCTATCGTTCGCAGCTTTTTAGTTGTGCTACTATGTCATGTTTTTTTGTTTTAACCATGTGTCTTTTTTAACGTTGCAATTTCCCGATTGTGGAATGGATCAGATTACCCATTATTGAAATGCAGCACTTCTTTTTCCTTCTCTATTGTTTTCCTCAGTATATAGTTTTCCCCATGGACAGTCCCCTTGCACTTTAACTTCTGCATCATTCTGGAAAGATATATACTCTAGCTCTTTGCTGCAGCAAAACTCCAAACATTTCCAGGGTGGGAAAGGATCGGAGAGGAGTTTGTGAACATCCACAAACTCACAGGTTTCACAGACTCTCAAGGCAAATGAAGCCTTGATCCTCCCACTCCGCACCCCTTGCCTGAGGAATATCACTCTGCAGTTCACACAGTTGCAGTGTCCAATTACGTAGTGGCAAATGCATTTACCCCTCATAGGTATCTTTTGTGGAATCCTCACAGGCCTAAATAGATCTATTTACATGGCTTTATATCGGAAAATGGCTTTGTGAATCATACCTATCTCCCAAACTTCTGAGACTTGAAGAAATGTTTCGAATGAGAATTGAAAGTAGTAGTATTCCAAGGTCCTGCTGCCAGACACCGTCTAAAGACAAACTATAATTGTCTCCGACTATTCGGCCTCTCCACCACTGGTGTGACTTCAAAAGAGCACAAAAAACAAAATGATCCGTGCTGTTAGGAGGCAATTTAATTTGTGTATCATTCATTCCGTTTCCACAAACAAGGTACAGAGAAGACTTTGCAGCTGGCAGATTTCAGTCCAATTCAATTTTGTTTGAAAGCAGTTTCAGAAAGGTAGTCTGTCAGAAGCAACAAGGGTTCCCTGATTAAATATCGATGTAATAAATATAGGCATACACAAATATCGATGCAAAAATAGAGAATACAAAAATATCGACTCCCTATACTTAAACAGGTAAGTACAATAATATTGAAGTAAAAAATATAGATGTAAAAAAATCGACTTAAAAATATATATAACTTAAATAAAATATATTAAGTAATATTAATATTTTTAACAAAATAAATTACATTTAATATATTTTAACTAAATATAACAAATAAACTGAATTAAAAAAATATAAACACACAAACATAAAAATGTATACATCTACATATATTTACTTAAATATATTTTATTAACTATTATCTTTATTTAATTTATAAACTTTTTAAATTATATAAAAATAAAATATATACATATATCAATAATTTAAAATAAAATAAAACATTCTATAATTAATTAAAACATTAAACTATTAAAACATACATTTTGCAACACAATAAATACAACAGTAGTGAAAGTGTTGGATAGCGGAGGGGTAAAAATTACTATTCCCACTCCAGTGAGTGCAACAGCAGGGAAAGTGTTGGATACCGGAGGGGTAAAAATTACTATTCCCACTCCAGTGAGTGCAACCGTAGGGAAAGTGCTGGATAGTGGATGGGTAAAAATTACTATTCCCACTCCAGTGAGTGCAACAGCAGGGAAAGTGTTGGATAGCGGAGGGGTAAAAATTACTATTCCCACTCCAGTGAGTGCAACAGCAGGGAAAGTGTTGGATAGCGGAGGGGTAAAAATTACTAATCCCACTCCAGTGAGTGCAACAGTAGGGAAAGTGTTGGATACCACACCAATAAAAAAAGACATCAACATTTTTATTAAATTTTATTTCCATAATTAACATAAATTATATATTGAATTTAAATATATTATTATTAAAAAAGATAATAAACATTCATTAATTACACATTCTTTAACACTATAATATCCACAACATACACCTAAAATGTATGACACAATTATAATTAATAATTACTAATTAATTAATTTAAATTAATTAACAAATAATTAATAATTCATCAATAAAAAATAAATTACTTCATCAGTTGAGTGACAGTTGGAGGCTAATACAAATTAGCCTCCAGGAGCTTCAGGCAGGGAAAAGGTACGTTTCTAAAACCCAGGGGCCTTATCTACAACAAAGTAATGCAGCGCGGTGCCGCAAGCCATTTGGCTGCACCGCGTTACTTTGGAAGCAAAGGGATGCATCATATCTACAACAATATGACGGATTCCTTAGCTCTCCCCTGTGCTGGTGCACAATTGGCTGCCATGCGCCGATGCAGGCATCCTTGCACCATGGTGCAAGGGTGCCTGCGTTGCAGGGATGATTGTTTTTGTGCAGGAAGGGACCTTCCTGCACAAAAACAATCACAAGAGGTGTTTTCCTCTTTCTGTGTGTGGTGCAGAATGCACCACGCATAGAAAGAGGAAAAAACGAGGAGAAATGAGAACATTTCCCCTCATTGTGCCTCCATATGCCTCCCATAGGGAGGCATAGCATTCTGACGCATTTCCAAGTTTACAATTTCTCGCAAATCTGGAAATGCGGCAGAATCCATGGGTGTTGCGTGGGCATACCCACAGCAACACCCATGGCACGCCCCTTTCACGCAAACTGATGCGTGATAAGGGGCCGTATTTACAAGGCCACGAAAAGCCACGCAAGGTGGCTTTATGTGACCTTGTAAATATGGGGCAGCACACTGCACCGCCGGTGCATCACAAAAAGTGACGTACCTGCGGCGCAAGGGGCTTGTAAATATGCCCCTTAATATTTATCAAGCATTCAGCTTCATCATTAAGTTGGGTGTTTAATAAACATTACAAATAGCTGTTTGATCATTCTTCGGCATGATTCCTTACCTAAACCAGCAGAATTAATATTTATTATTGCTTCCAAGTGTTTCTCCATGGGATAATCAGCCTTCCTGCAGTGAAAATAGCTTTTGGGTGCTAGTCACTGTAAGTACATGTTCACTTTTAATTTCTACATGTTAGACCTTTAAAAACCATGTGCTCTACGTTGTGGGCTACACGGCCTACATAGGGGTGGTTTTTTAATGTTTGAAAGGAGAGTTTTATCTGTCAAAAAGGGTGATTTTGATAGGTCGAGTTGCAGTTTTAAAAGTGCAACAGCCAGGCTATAGTGGTAGGCCAAGAGTCATGTTTGTCTTGTCACACTAGTGGGTGGCACCGTAGTGCTGTAGTCAGTAGGTGACATTTAACTTTCTATGCAGTGGGTGTATTTTGGGATACCACATACTAGGGCTTTAGAGGAAAGGTAAATATGCCAGTTAGGAGTAAGTCAATTTATACATGTTTTAGGAGTCAGAGCACATGCACTGGGGCCAGGCTAGCAGTGTCAAAAAAACAGACTCTACTTTCGTTTTGGGCTTCAATCTAAAATTATGTATACAAACCAACTTTACACCATCCTGGCTGTGCAAGCATCACATATATCGGACATTATTCCATCAAGCTGTGTATTATATCATCACAAACTTGTATGGTACTGTTACTGTTTATACATTGTGCAATGTACTGACGAAAAACATCTTACATGTTGTGCAATGATAACATCAACAGAATGATAAAATATGTTTTTGTTTTGAAGAGGGCTATTATTGTTGTGAGTTTTCATACTTATGAGATTATGGGATAAAATATTGTTTGAGTATTTATTGCGATGTTTTGTATTTTAATGTGTTTGCAATGCATTGTATTTAAATATAATGGAAAATAAATAGTGTATATTTTTGACAAGTATTGTCATTGAACGCCTTTTAGATTTTATATTGTAATACACATGTTGATGTAATAATGTGAGATTTATGTGATACTTCCACATGAGGCTGGTGTCCAGTGTTGTAAACTCAATTTGAGGTACAAGCTCAAAACGATGAGGATTCTGCTTTTTATTGCTTTTTAGGTCTCGCGCCTAGCGTTGCAGTGCGCAGCACGAGACCTCTTGTATGGGCTTCAGAAAGCTAACCACAAGCTCGTGCGTGTGGTTTTGCTTTCGCAGGCTGGCATTGGCTGTAGCGTGCTTTTTTTTTTTTAAACGCCCATTCCCGTCCGTGTCTAGGACGCGCATCAGCGCGCGGCACAGACGACAGGCTCCCTCGCCCCCCCGCTCCTCTGTGGTGCACGCGCACCACTGGTTTCGATTCCCGCGTTCGGCTCCTCTGTGGTGCGCGCGCACCACAGGTTTCGATTCCGTGCTTGTTTTCAATAAATTGGTCCCGTGCCACGAACACAGCTTTATCAGGGCCGCGCTATATTTTTATGGGCAGCAGGCATGAAATGCGTTACCGTGCCACTTGTTTCTTTCTTTAAATTGCTCCCACCCCGTTTGCAGTCCTACTATGCATTTATTTTCATTGTTTCACGTCGTATTTTTAACGGGACTCCATTACTGTAAGCGCTGAGCTGTACGTGCTTAGAACAAATGAGGCTCTGCATCATGTTGCTGCACCTTATTTCAGTCGTTGTCCCAGGTCGCTCACCTCCTCTCCAGCCCCTCCACCACTCGGATGTTTGTCCAGAGGGCATTTTGCGCCAATATCGGTGTGGTGACAGGGGCCCCACGCGCAGCCTCCACGTAAGTACTTCTATTTTTAAAAAATAAATAAAATTATTGCTTAAATCCCGCCCCAGCCCTTCTTTCCCCTCCTCTCTCCCGGACTGTGTGCGGGGAGCAAACTACCACATCCCATCTCCCGGGCAGCTAACGGTCTCCGGGACAGGCACTGGCTGCTGTCCAGGGTGTGCTACGCTAGGGCGCATCCCCTCCACTTCACAGGAAGCAGGGGCCGGCTACCCGGGCTGGAGGACCGCTGGCACACAGGAGGCAAGAGGGCACGGGCACAACAACAGAGCCCTGGCATCAGCGGCGGTGCCACAATCCCCTCCGACAGCTCAAAGCCTTATACTCCATTTTTCCTTTTCACGTGCAGACTAAAACAGACTTTAAATGAAAGGAGACTGACTGTGGGGGATGGGAGGCGGGGAGACTGAAGGAAGGAATAAAGCAGCAGCCTCTGGGGATAAGTCACGTGGAAGCAGGCAGGCTCCCCTGGAACACGGCAGGGTTGGTGCAGACCTGCCTGCCCACAAAGAGGGTTAAGAACATTTCCCACAATGTTGGCACAACTTTCTGCATAACATAGGGACGTGGAGGAGTAAACATTAAATACGAGAGGTCAAGAAGTTTATTTGCAAAAATAAATCTCTTACCATTTTAATTTTCTGGAAGGACCGCAGTAGGAAAGCGAAGTTATGGCTTCCTCTGCTGAGAAGGTCAGAAACCCCTGACTGACACACCCCAGTCACCCATTAGTCAAAAGAAGAAAGGCCAAGCTAGGGCAGTTATGTTTCCTTCAGAGCTCGGTCAGTGTTCACACTTCATAAACAAGGACGGGTGGAAGGAACAAAAGGTTTTCTATAATTTGCAGAAAAATAATGGGCTGCTAAAGTAAAGGGTACAGATGACGCACGGTGCTTCTAGGTCCAATACATTCCTCATTAAGATGCTCTTCAGAGAGTTTGCCTCCGTTCATGCATGCACATGTCCAATCTTTAATAGAGACAGATAGTCAGGGCCACTAGATTTTATGCGATTGTGAGGCTGCAGCGTTTTTCGCATAATTATGGATTTGCCGCCTTTGCCACATAATCCAACATCTGCATAATCTGCAGGTTTAAAAAAAAATGTTTATTGCTCAAACACTTCAAAAGTTACTAAAAATGCAGCAACATGTTGCTGCGGAAGTGGATGGCACTTCTTTGTGAAGGTTGCTGATCACTTTTTAATATTACTATATTTGGGCATTAAACTGGTACTAACGAGGTACAACTTATGCCCAGATAGTGCTAGCAAGTGTAAAAATGACAAAATAATGAAGTAATACTATAACCAAATGTGGCACATTACGCCGCATAATTTGTCTTTTCCTGCCGAATAATTTAGTCAACCCTGCCGCATAATTTGGCCATTCTCTGCCTCATAATTCCAGTGGCCCTGCAGATAGTCCAAAAACCATGCTGAGGTCATGTTATGTGCAGCCATGTTTTCACAGCAGCTACATTAAAAGACCAGATTTGAATATGGTGCTTGCGCCTCGAGTGGAAAGAACTGGTTTATTTCTATGCAGTAGCCCCTGCTCTGGTCTCCATGACACTTTATTGCCATTAACTGGGAAGACATTCAGAAATCCTGAGATGTCTATAGCTGGAAGTGTATCCCAATATCAGGTAGCCAGCAAGATGAGGACACCACAGGGTGCAGAGTACATGCAACAGCCCCTGCCCTTCTACTTAGTTAGCAGCTTTTAACAGCCGAGGATTTCCTGATGAGTGAGTCAGAAAAAACTACTAAATAATTCTACTCACCCTATGTGCACCTCTGCGGTCCAAAAATACCCCTCCCACTCTAATGGGCTTCCTTGTTAGAAGTGAACATGTACAACGCATGGTATTTCACACTAAAAGGTCACATTGACCCATCTTTTATTGCTTAGAATCACCATCGGAAAGAACCAGAACATTCTTTTGCCTTTCGTGCCTTAGATACATATTAAAGTGCTCTAAAAATGGTCATTTCCATGATTCCTGCAATTCATTATTTTTCCATGGCACAAAAATGTGTAAATCTGCTTATTCTGTACACTGCTCTCAGGAGTCCTTAGCAGCCTGTATATTGTACTATCTCATCGGTCTCACACACCTTTCCCTCCTGAAGGTCAGTGCAGCCTTGGACAGTCGCTGCAGTAGGTGTATGAATGTATATATGTATGTATGTATGCAGCCGACTTCATCTTCAGTTGTGGCATGTTGCCGCCCCAGAGGACTGCACAGGGGCATCTGGGATTTCGCAATGTCCTGTGCCAGAAAGATAATAAACATGGCGTCAGAAGGAACATGAGCTGTACTTCCTTGTGGTTATCGATTACATGTATGGCCTTCATGAACCCTCCCAACCCCGACCCTCTCCCTCTATCTTTTCCCTGTGGTCTTGTACCTTACGGGTGTTGACATCAGAGGCCTGGTGCAGATGTTCCCTCCTCCTTTTGTCAGCTTACCAAGAACTAACAGTGGGCTTAAAACTCACCCATTGTTTACTATTGGTTGGCTATATTTTCACTGTCATTTGCTTGCTTCTTATTTGATGGCTTGCCTTGTTCATTTTGTGTTTGTCCCTGCCCTGGAGCACAGCCTCTTCACTCGTGTCCTTCCACTGCTCACATTTATTGAACTAATTTCTTCTTTTTGCTTATTCACTCCATGAGAGAGCATGTATTTTCCAGTAGTCTCCTCATGTGTTTCTCTCCTCCTGCGTGCCATGTTGTCTCTCACCCATGTGTTTCTCTCCCCTGCGCTCTGTGTTGCTGTATCTCACTTGTCTTTTTCTCTCTGTTCCCTGTGTTGCTATCCCTTCAGTGCTGCTTTTCCCCTCCCCCCCTGCCCATGCCCTCACCGACTTCTCTGTTGCCCCCAGCCTCCACATTCCAATTTGTTTTATTTGGCCTTATATTATACATTATTTTTTTGGGGAGAGAAAGGCAACACACTGCTGGCATTCCTTTGCTTTCTAAATAAAATAGACATGATGCATGCCAAAACAAATTAAGTGGCCACCAGTGGCTGCGTCACTGTGAATTATGTTTTTTTACTTTTATTCATGCTGTACAGCAGATGCTCTACAGAATGAACAAAAGGCATTAACATAGGTAATAAGTCTATTGGCTTTGCCAGTGCTTGTTAAAACTTAGCCTTTTGGCTTTGTGAGGGTATTAAGAGGACTATCGACTAAGGATAGAAAGTTAGCAGAACATCACAAATCACTGGACTGACAGAGAGTGTTTCCTTTGCTACATGCATGACAAAGTCATCAAAATGCAATCCCAAAACTCTTATGATGCAAGTGGGGAAGTTTTTCCAAATTCCAGATTTTTGTCAGAGTCAAATTCTACTATTTACTGCACAATTTTTAAAGAATTGTCTAAAATGCCACAGGTTTCACAACACGTTGAAATAGTCTAAACTGTCAAGGTTTTATTCCAAACTCCCAGGATCGGTTTGATGCTCAAGTGGGTCCACCACTCAATCGCCCCTCCCTCTGAAGCTATGATAGCACAGATGGTTGGAATGATTAAGCGAGGGAAGGAAAGGATGGGCACTGCGGGGAGGGAGACCTATAAAACAATAAACACAAAATAACCAACATTAAAATGACGTTCTAAAATACCCTTTGACTACTTTACTATTCCACAATATGTATAAAGGTCTATAAATACCTGCAAAGGAAAATAAAGCTGATCTGTATATCACTCCAATATGAGAATACCTATCATCATCTGAAGGCTCTCTAGGAATAAGAAACATCAGTCATTATATAGTTGGCGCAGAATTGAAAGCTAACACATACACACATGCTTGTCTTTTACCCACCACAATTACCAAACGATCTTGCATCACAGGGGGCGTTGAGTAAAGACACACACCTCATTCCCCTCCTAAGAAAAGAAGAAAAACAAAAGCCTTACGCTGTCAGGATAATCACATTTCAATTCTGCCCTTCAGTATAGGCATTAATAATTCATGCCCCTTGTAGTTTCATAAGGAACAGCAGGACCTTACTGTTTGTGTTACAGCAAAGGTAATCAATAAAGTAACACTCCAGTACTTGTCATAACAAAGTCTCGAAAAGGAATTGAACCTCAAATAATAAATGTAATTCACATGCAGTGCATTCAACAATGAGCAGTTGAGGAGTTCTGGGCCACCCCCCCCCCCCCATTAATGCGATCTCCGTTATTTGGCTTCCGAACACCTTTTCACTTGTGCACAACAAATCCAGGCTTTGGCGATAATAAGGATATCTGGCTTCCTATCCAGAACAAAGAAAACGGTGACAGCATCACCCTTACCGCACTCACAGAAGACAAATGAAGTTCGTCTCTCGCCCTGACTCCATAACGTTACTCTCTCAGCACAAAATATGCAGCAAGTGACAGACACTGAGTCAGTTCTTTTATGCTTCCAGGTTATGGTGTCATCACTTGTGCGCCGCCGTGAGACTCCTGGGCTGCTGGGAGTTGTAGTTTCAACGCGAGACGGAGACGCTTCCCACCGCGTCTCCGCTCACATCGGCAGCATACACCCTGACCTCTGACACAACGGTCAGCGAGGTGTAACATAAAAACGTAATTTAGCATTATTCCTTGCTATGGACATCAATAAGGTATGGCTAGACTTTGGAAAATCTACCACTTCTCTTACTACCCCTGCTCTCAGACGTCAAGAAGACAGGAACAGAAAGTAAAAAAAGGATCTAATAGCTGTATTTACTTTGTCTAGTTTCCCCTCCTTGACTTTCTATATAACATCATTTGCAAAAAAGAGATTGTTGAATGTCTCAAAGTGGAGCAACTCGTCAATCCATTGATATAATTGGTGGTCAAAGCATTCATGATTCATGATTTAACTGCCATTACCTCTGGCATTTTGGTGAATTTTGGAGTATGGTATATGTGTGTACAAGCTTTCTTCACTTTTGCTTTCTGTATACTTACATTTTTTTCCATCCGGTCTCTTCCAAGTAGGTCCTTACCCATTCAGTTGGCTGAGAAGCTACTTGGAAGCACCAGGTTGACAACAACACAGTTCTCACAATCTCATGCTGTATAGTAAGGGAAGCTATGCCCTAGGTTAGAACTACTTGACAGGCCTAGTAGAGATACCACTCAGGCCGTAGAGACCTTATACCTATAGGCAACAGATGTGCATTAGGTAACACCAATGTTACAGGCTTAGACCTCAGATAGCAATAGTCATTATAATGCCATAAAAGTTATACCAGTATAATGATAAAATGTCTTCATGTGTGTCATGAAATAAGAGCAATATCAGTAAGTGCCACATGACACCAGGGGAGATGATGTGGCGTAGCGGCCAGAGCTGCCGACTTTGGGGCTGGGGAACTAGGTTTGCTTCTTGGTGTCGACTCAACATCATGGGATTTTGGGCACATCACTTAATCTCCACATGCCTACAAAAACAAGCATTTGCAAAGCAATAGGTCTTGCATTACTGAAAGTTTGAGCTATTGGTGTTGCTAATAATGATGCAATGGCAATAGCTCAAACTTTTAGTAATGCGAGACCTATTGCATTGCAAATGCTTGTTTTAAGATACCCTGTCCCCTTTTTGTTGAAAGGTTACTCTCTTGTTCATGGTTTTGAAAGACCAAAGCAATTATGGTGTATTGCATACTCCACTAGAAAATTGAAAAAGTGCTATAAGGTAGCAGCACAGTTAGATCTATGGCAGACCATAAACCACTCAACGATACTTAGGAAAGTTACATTTGGCCCCTTCGATGGTTAACTGGCTTATTAGCATTCCCCCACCCAATACTAAAGACCTAAAGATGAAAACAAAATACATAGGGTGCCAGGGGTCGAAGTGTGCTGGAACTGTTGGAAATTACATTCCTATGCTTATTTTAATTTTATAAGGCTTGCCCTTTACTTAAAAAAAAACTCCTGAATGCTTAATTCTGGCCTGCTCGAGGCTAAGGGAGGTAGAGGCAATGTCTTCTGTATTGCGGGCCAAGAGAAAAGGTGAGAAACCTGAAGGAAAAACAAGCAACACGCGTCCGTTGCTGGATAGGGTATTGTCAGGTGCCTGCTTACTGAAAGAAATAACGAGCATTGGCAAAGCCAATAGGTCGCGCCTTGGTGAGAGGTTTTAGTTTGGTTTTCTTTGTTCTACAGTAGTTGTGTGGTTATTAGGTGTATATTGTTTGTGTTAGTGGTAATCCAATAGTTTTTAATGTTTTGCTGATGATTTGATGTATGTTGTGAGTTTGTAAATAAATTGTGTGTTTAAATGGCTATTGTAATCAGATTAACTTTAGCACAGTGCTGCTGGTCAAACTGGAGGGGCATTGGCAGAGTTGGATGTATGTATGTGGGGAGGGGGATTGGGTCTTAACACCAAACTAGAGGGAGGTAGATGAGCAGAGCTGGGCCAGCTTCAAAAGCAGCAAGGCTGCACGGTATAGTGTAGGTCAAGGGTGCAGTACCATGCAGGGATGATTCAGGGGTCCAGTACATGTGCAATTGGATTGCTTAACACAATAACACGTAATGTGCATGTCTGCAGCTGGAAGCAGTATGTACTGGAAAATCAATCACAGTTTGACTAGCAGGCCTGCTGCATATTAGAAGTGAAGTGTATTGAAGGATGAGTGGTCCATAAACTAGAAACGAAAGGGGCTGTAGGGGGTAAAAAGATTGATTAGCAAAGCTGAAGATTACTGAGGAGGCATGTTTGTGATTGCAATTTAAAACCATGTCTCATTCTTATCTGGGCTTTAGCATAAAAATGTGGTAATTAATTATTCATGCTTGCAGAACATTCTATAAGCTGAAGGGCAAACATTCCCCTAATCCCCAAGCTTATCTACCATTTATTTCAAAATGTTTTCATACCGAGTTACTTAAAACCTGAAATATCCATTTATACGAGTATAAGTACGTGGGATTTCTTTATGCATATTATCTATATATCTATTGTTCATTTATTGTTAAGTTTTCATGGTACTCATTCCAACAGCCCTATTCGAAGCACTAATAAATATATAACATGATTACAAGATTTTGACATCCATGAATGTAAAACTGCACCCATGTCCCATGGTACACTTTCTTTAATGCATCACAAAAAATATAATAGGTATGATACTTCACTGTTATTAATTTGATGAGCACCAAATATATAACAGCATTAGATTATGAAGATTATGTAGTTTCTGAAATTAATATTTACATTCCTTAATTCTTGTTTATAAGCATGCATATATGACTGAATATTTATATGAGCTTACGTTATTTCTTACATTCATATGTAGCACACCAAACATTCTCTGCTTTGGAGTGACATATATTTGAAGGTGTGGCTTACTCAAGAAAACACACATTATTATAGGATCCTGCTACAAGCAATGTGTACCTTGGCTATGACTGGAATATAGACTCATGGGGCCTGATTCACAAAGGTAAACTTACACATGTGCTATCTTTTTATGTGCGGAGTTCTCCGCCCCGACTGCGGACTCTCCGCAGTCAAAAACTTACTATTAAACTGCAGTTTTGTGATTACAGAAAAAGAGTAAGCTTACACAAACGTGAAAGTTTTCCTTTGTGAACCAGGCCCATGGTCATTAAAGTGAAATGTTTGATCATGACATCACTCCTTCTGACAACATCACAATATTGCGTATTAACTTTGCCTCCATCTTTGGACTTGTGGAGTTGCTCATAGGATCTGGGCCTCACCAATAATTCAATGATCATTGCTTCCTTGTATTTTGTTGCACTTCTCACTTCACCAGTACCTATACACACGAGGAAGGATAAATAAGAGGAGGAGAATGAAGAAAGGAAGGCAAAGAATCACATAACGGGACAGAGCATTAAAGCTACAAGAGAAGGAGACAAGTGAAAGAATGTCACAAGCATGCAATTTCTGAAAAAAGGAGAATGATAAGGGGAAGGAAAAAAGATTAGAGCAACTACAATAAGCATACCCTGGGTTATACTTAAGGCTCCCTGTTTACTGATTTTTACAGATAAATACAGACAGAAAACATTCATTTTCTTGTCTGTATTTATTTTTAAATGTGGATAAAAATGGAAATTGGGTTGCTTTTTGAGTAATTCTAAATGCTGTCTGCCATGACTGCCAGGCCAATAGATGTGTGAATTGATAGATAAGGTAGTTAATAAAGAAAGACATTTTAGTAAAGAGGCTTTAACAGCAGTAGATATGCACAAAGTTGATACTGAAATTTGCCTATTTTCATATAGGTGCACTGATTTATCTTCTGCGGGTGTTTACAGCACTGAAATCTGGCAGTCATTCAAGCATGAGTGCAAATTTATCGGTTAAATAAATGTGGAAATATACTAATTTAAGCTTAATTGTTCCACAAAACCCAAAATAAATATGGATAAATACAGATAAAATTAGCAAAAAATAAATATGGATAAATACAGACGGAAATGGCAAAAAAATAAATACCATAAAACCGGGAGCCCTAGTTATACTATAGGGACAGAAAACTAGTGAATGTGGAAAGACAAATAAAATGCAGAAAAATGTTTGTGGCGAATGTTTATGGAGAAAACAAAACAAAAGGAACACTACCAGACACACAGAATAGATAATAATACAGAAGTAAAATGAAAACAATGAAAGAAGAGAACAGCAACAAATAAAAAAAAATGTGAAAATACATTAAAGGCCAGAAAATGGAAAATAAAGAAAATGGAACTAAAACAGCAAATGTTTAATATGAATATACTCTATGTTAAACTTCTGTTTTTATTCTGCAGGTCACTTGCTCCCCTTCTTGTGAGATAGCAGATATTCATGTCTGTCTTTAGGGTAGATTTCTAATCTCAATCAAAAGCTCAGTGTGCAGGCAATTGTTGCAATCAATGCATACCCTGCAGACCAGGATTTGAAAACCTGTGACTAAGCACGATGGGATTAAGAATCTTTCGCAGGTATATGTGTGTAAGTATTGGTCACAGTTTCTGATCATCATGGAATCGAAAGGAGGGTTAATGCACCTTCTGTGCTATGGGATCCACTGTAAACAGTATGTCACAGGTCATATTCTCAATGCTGGAATTGCTCGGGGAACCCCTAAATTGGGCTCAAGATGTGGCAGCAGAGAGGCCTCGGTAGTCTTGGAGGATGAAATCATGAAAAGCAGAGTCTGACAGTAACCATATACATTTATAATTTTGAACCTCTGCTGAAAGAAATTCGCAACAAGGTGATAGCAAATATGCTCTGGCTTACTGAATTAGTCACAAAGAGGCTGCAGTTTGAAATATCTTACGTGGTTAAGGCACGTGCTGCAGAGACCTTTGTGTGCCCAGCAATTTTCAGGAGATAATAATAATGGTAAAATAACTCTGGTGGTTAATGCACTTGCTGGAGAGATCCTTGTTTCGTCTAGTCACAGTTTTGACTCATAAAGTAGTGTGAAGGATTAATGCTTCTGCTGCAAAGCACATCGCGTAACATGCAGATCACAGATTTATATTCTATGTAGATAGATAAGTGGGTCAATGCTTTGGACGCAGTGATCCATTTGTTTCTTGCAGGTCATAAGTTGCAGTCCTTCTAATATAGCACAGTAAGCTATGAACCAGCATCAAGATGCTGCTTGCAAACTGCAGATCATGGGTTTAGAACCTTATTGTTTTTATTCTTAATCTGTAGGTATTCTAAGGTTTGGTAGTAATTAAGTAATATTAGTATAAGAATCCAAACCGCTGCACTATTTTTAAATCCTGGCTCTGAGTTTCCGCACCCAAACATATAATGCCTTCCCGTAATGACCATATGTGATTCTTATGTAACATTTTCTGTACCTTGATTTTCACATTTGTGTGATTTATTCTCTGTATTGTGTGAGTGTGATGTAAAGCGTTCTGAGACCCTACAATGCGATGAGTTGTGCTAGAAAAGTGTTAAACTAGAAAAGTGTTAAACTAAATAGAAAGTGCTACTTAAATTGTTATTTGTGTACTCAATCAGACACATCTCACAATCTCGTACATACACATTCAGGTATTGAACAAAGTCCAAAACCTGTCTACAATCTCAGTTTGTTTTAAGTACTTGTTAAGTGATAACAATCCGTGTGCCTTTGTTTCCCTCCATTGCATTGGCATCTAGCACCAGGATGAAACTCCAGCAAAAGGAGTGCTGATGGCCGTTTAAATCACGCTTTTGTTATCGGCCCCGCTGGAAGTGTACTTCTGGCAAGCAGCAGCTCGAACCAAAGCAGATAGCGCGTGGCCGCTGCCGAGTCCGTCCCCGTCTCCGCAAATTACATCGATAATCAAACATTCAGCATATTTCACTGGATCCAGATCGGATCCCGGAACCGGCTCAAAAATAACTGTCGGATCCAGAATCCAGCTGAATTCCCCTCATTTCTTACAAAGCCAACTAATTAGATAATCTACTCACAACTGTGAATTGAGGGTGGACCGGTTTGTGACAGGTGATTCAAAATTGCACGCTTCCCACCCAGCACGATGTACTTCCATATTAGAAATGTATACATTTGAAAGAGAATGAAACCATGTTTGACTGTGTAGTTGAACCAAAGAGTGTATATGTTGTGAAATGTAAATCTAAGACCGGTTTAACATCGAAGATCCCGGCCCGTATACATTTTTTTACATTTAGACAACTAGTTGGATTGTTCAATATGGTGCTGCCATCTAGTGCTGTGCTGTGGAAGATACTGAAATTCCATGTTTAATTTTTGCCAAAAGTAGTTCAAAAGATAGCAAATATATGCTCCAGGATCAGCTTTGTCTCAAGGCCTGCTTTCATCCCCAGACAGCAGCTCTTTATTGTGCAATTTCACCCCAAAATCCCGGGGGATTTGGAAGCCGTTTGTATGCACATTTTGAGTAAACGACACCCACTTTTTGGCTTCAATAAATGCAAGCAAAAGCTCTGAATATTGCCATACACTATGTACTGCACACTGTAAACCCTCCAGTACTACCTGTCAAAATAACCATTTTTGACATGTACAAACCTCCCTTTTAAATATTAGTAGTCACCCCTATGTAGGCATTTCATTCCACAAAGCAGGATGAACTGTATTTAATACTGGGACATGGAGAAAATTAACGTTACCATGTCCCTAAAGACACAAAGCACAAAAACCTATTTCACCTTGGCAGGTCTAGCAGTCTTATGTAGAAAACAGGAGTATTTTCCTAGACTGCACGTTCCTTGTCCAAAAACAAAGGGCATCTTTCCCGGCAGTGAAATGGGAGCTGAGAGAGGCTGGGGAGCAATATGTCCTCTTGTTCCTGGACAGGTTGAGGATCATGGTCGATGGAACCTCCACATTCTTTGCTGACCCCAAGGAGGACTAAGATTAGCTTGAGCTGTACAAAGCGGGCCATGACAAGCCATCTTCTGTCCTTCCTGGACCAATGCAACACAGCAGTTCAAAACAGAAAAAGTACAAGCAGCAGCGGCAGCGGCGAGTTCAGAAGTCGACCCGATCTCAGACAGAACAGGATGGAAGAGCAGCACTTCAGGTGGCAGGAGCACTTAACGAGACTGGGGTGCCTGGAGGTGATGATAAGATGGCTTCAAGACTTGCATCGACAGACACAGATTCGGATGTGCCATCCACCCAGGGGAAGGTGCTTCCTGGAATCACCCCGCCTTTCCCTCCCCCCAGACTGCAGATGAACTGTAATGTTAAACAACGGTTGGGGCTTTTAATGGTTGTTTGTTGGACAGTGCAGGACTCCGTTTGAACTGCTGGATCCGAGGATGGGTGATGTATCTAAGAAATGAGATCGGGGGATATTACATTTTATTTTTGGTTGTTGTTGTTAATGTGCTAGTTTATGTTCAAAGCAAGCACAAGGCGATGAACTACCGGCCCATCTCACTCCTCCCTTTCGTAGCGAAAGTCGGCGAGAAGACCGTCAACGCAGAGCTGACAAGGTTCATCGAAGACAACACCATCCTCGACCCTTCCCAATCCGGATTCCTAAGCAACCTCAGCACCGAGACCGCCCTACTTGCCGCCACCGACGACATCCGCATCCTCCTCGACCAAGGCCACACCGCAGCCCTGATCCTACTCGACCTATCAGCAGCTTTCGACACCGTCTCCCACCGCACACTAGCAGCAAGACTACACGATGCCGGCATACAAGGCACCACCCTCGACTGGATCAGATCGTTCCTCACCGGCAGGAGCCAAAGGATCAGACTGCCACCCTTCCTCTCCGAGCCCACAGAAATCAACTGCGGAGTCCCACAGGGATCATCACTCAGCCCAACCCTCTTCAACATCTACATGGCTCCCCTCGCCGCCATCGTCAGCACGGCCTCAGCTTAATCTACTACACCGACGACACCCAGCTCATCCTCTCCCTCACCAAGTACCCCACCAACACTAGACTCAACTTCCAGGAAGGAATGAAGGACGTCGCAGCCTGGATGAGCACCAGCTGCCTTAAACTCAACTCGGAGAAGACAGAAGTCCTCGTCCTCAGAACCACCCTCTTGGCATGGAACAACATCTGGTGGCCCACCGCCCTCGGCAACCCCCGACCCCCATGGACCACGCCAAGAACCTCAGCATCGTACTCGACTCCTCCCTCTCCATGAATCGCCAGGTCAAAGCTGTGACCTCCAAAGCAGGGGGAAGATCCTTCTCCTACATCGTGGCCAAGACCTGGAACGAGCTCCCCATCGACATCAGCGCCTCCCTGAACACTTTCAGGAAGGCGCTGAAGACCTGGCTCTTCGACTGATACAGAACTGCTGACCCCCCCCCTCCCAGCAGTGGGAGTAGTACACTTATAATTCCCCTGATTGATTGATTGATGATGGACAGAGCGCTGAAACTTTTATAGACACTCACTCCCAGTCACAGATCTGGGTTGAATCTATCATCGTTCTTTAGCTCACTTCGCCACCCCAGTTCAGACCCAGCCATATGCAAATCAGTCTTCACCCTGTTCCTTATGGGAGCAGTCCAGCCAGAAATGCCAAGCCAGGTCTTCCCTGGACCGCAAACAAGCATCCTGGGACCGGTTTCGGGTTGACATCCCTCATCAGGCAGGCTAGCTTGAGTCCAGTGGCAAAGTGAGCAAGGGACACAACGGCCCCAACAGCGCTGGGATGCCTGGCTTCACCTTGGGGGTTCCCAGGAGTGGACATTTCACAGGGAAAAGCCAGGAAGGGTTCCACAGCGGTATGCGTACAGTGCCAGGACACCCCTTTGGGGGTATAAGTGCGCTTTACAAGTACAAATTTCATTTCATTTCATTTCATTTTCATTTCATGTCTGGGCATACCCTGACAACTTAGGGTGAACAAAGCAAACACAAGGAGATGATGGACGGAGCGCTGAAACATTTCAGACACTCACTCCCAGTCACAGATCTGGTTTGAATTCATCATCGTTGTTTAGCTCACTTCGCCACCCCAGTTCAAACCCAGCCATATGGAAATCAGTCTTGACCCTATTCCTTATGGGAACAGTCCAGCCCGAGCTGCCAAGCCTTGTTTCTGGTCAGGTCAAGACTGATTTCCATATGACTGGGTCTGAACTGGGGTGGCGAAGTGAACTAAAGAATGATGATGGATTCAACCCAGATCTGTAACTGGGGGTGAGTGTCTGAAAAGTTTCAGTGCTCTGTCCATCATCTCCTTGTGTTTGCTTTGTTCGCCCTAAGTTGGAAGGGTATGCCCAGACGTTAGTCCCTTTCTTACTTTGCCACAGGATTCAAGCTGGCTTGGCTGATAAGGGGTGTTACCCTGAAACAGGTACCAGGATGCTTGTTTCTGGTCCAGTGAAGACCTGGCTTGGCAGTTCGGGCTGGACTGTTCCTATGAGGTACATGGTCAAGACTGATTTGCATATGGCTGGGTCTGAACTGGGGTGGCAAACTGAGCTTAATAAGGATGATGGATTCAACCCAGGTCTGTGACTGGGGGTGAGTGTCTGAAAAGTTTCAGCACTCCGTCCATTATCTCCTTGTGTTTGCCCAGTTTATGTTTATGCATATTGACAGTGACCTATTACCTACAGGCATGGACGGGCATTGTGGGGGGAGCCATGGCTGGAGAGGTAGGGGTATTCGTGACTATAATTAACTGCCCCCCTCACAGTACGCGTGATGTGAGGTGCAAACATTATTTAATTTGGATGGGGCTCTCTGAGATGGTTTGTTGGATTATTACCTTTGACCTCAGCTTTATAGATATAACTGAGCTGGGTTTTCCCCTTTTTTGTTTTTGGAGGGGGCTGCAGCCAGATCTTCAGTCGCATTCGCAATAATAACTGCTTACCCCTCCACCGTGCATTCTGAGAGGAGCAAACATTCTTTGGGATGGTTTTAAGTTGGATGTTTTGGACAGGAGACCATTGTATCTCAGCCTTTGGGATGGGAAGTTGGGTTTGTTGTGTAAGAATCTGGGTCGCTGCATTGGGTATGTTTGGAAGAGAACAGGACAGGGTGGGTATTGCCTATAGGATTAGCAAGAATATACAGTTTGCTTTGGGGAATCACGCCTGGAGGATGGAGGTATCTTTTTATGTACCCTATGGTTAGTGGCAATACAACTTTCACAGTAATTGCATGGAATGTATGAGGGTTGCGATCCACAGCTAAGAGGCAGTGGGTCCATGCTTACCTCCAGCGACATGGAGCCCATATAGTTTGTCTTCAAGAGACTCAGTTAGCAAAGGGCGAGCTATTAGATTGCAAAGAAGATGGAGAGGGCAGATTTTCGCCACACAGGTGTTAGCCTTTGCCAGGGGCTCTAACCACACCAGGGGGTTCTGGTGTGGTTATAGCTGGAGTGCAATTTACAACAATCCCTGGTACCATGGATAAGGAAGGTCGGTCAGTACTTGTGTCTGGGAGATTGGATGGCCAGGAGGTAATGATAGGGCGTATCTAAACCCCCAACCAAGTTCAGCTGGAATTCTTCCATTCATTGTCCTCCAAGCTGCAGGAAGTGGGCTCTGACAGCAGGATATTGACTGGGGACTTTAACAGTGTGTTCAATGTTGTGCTGGATTGCTCCCTTCTGCTGCTTGCAGTGGCACAAGCTCACAGAATCTCGAAAGGGCTGGCAGAGTGGTTGCGTAATTGGACCTTTGAGAATGTCTGGAAGTTGCAGCATGGGGAGAAACAGGATTTTTTTAATTCTCCGGTTCATTGTGTTCATGTCCACCTAGACCAGATCGTGTGTGCGACAAATAACTGTACTGCATTTTCGACTTCTGAGTACCTTGTTCGAACACACTCGGACTACAATCCCATGTGGGCTGCTTTCTGCCAAGGACGGAGCCCTTCACTCATCCCAAAGTGAAAGCTCCAACCCAATACATTATTGGACTCTATTTTCCAGGATTCGTTGGCAACTCACATTGTAGAATATTTTGACGTCAATGAAGATTCTGCCTCAGTGGCGATAACTGAATGGGAGGCATTTAAAGTGGTTTTACGAGGGCTTTGCTTAGGGAAAATGGTAGGCATATGGAAGGAGTTGATGAATGGCATTAGTGGGATTGGAAAAGCGGATGTGTCTTTTGGAAAAAGAGGCTGTACATGATGAGATAAAGAGACAGGACTCATTACAGTGTCAGGAGAGGTATGCAGGTCTGATTAAATGGCTGAGATGTCACAATTATCAGAGGCACCTTTCAAGAGATCATGGTGAGGAGAGTAGGACGGGGAGGCTCCTGGCTAGACTAGTAAGACCTGAACTCGGGGGCTCACCCATATTGTGTATTCAGACTTCCGACTGGGTTTTGGGGTATTCCCAGAAGGCTATTAATGATGCTTTTCTTCAGTAATATGAGCAACTGTATAGTGTTCCAAGAGAACTGGCTGATGAGGTTTATGAGATATTTTTGGATTGGACACAGCGTTCACAACTAGCAGGGGAGCTTAGAGAAGCTTTGGGGAGGGGGCATTACACTGGCGTGGTTAGCAAGGACTTGGCCAATGAAAAAATGCCTGGGGTGGATGGTATACCAGCAGAATTGTCCAGATAATGTGTTGTGGCACGCTGGCACCAACGTTGCATAAGATGTATGAGGAGGCCTGGGATAGGGGTTTACTACCGGATACCACCAGAGAGGCCCTGATAATCCCTCTCCCTAAGCTGGGACAGAATGGAGTGACAGTCCTGTCTTTTCGACCACCATCTATTCTCACTGTACACTTTAAGATACTTAGCAAGATACTGGCCAACCAGCTTTGTCCTTATATGTCCGACCTAGTCCACCCTGATCAAAATGGGTTTGTTCCTGCTAGAAACACCTCATCAAATCTTCGAAGGTTGACCTGGATTTTAGAAGAACCGGATAGCCATAGATTTCCGAATGCCCTCATAGCCTCCCTGGACCTGGAAAAGGCATTTGATTCTATTATCTGGGACTCCTTGAATCATGTCATACACCGAATGTGGCTGGGTATTAACAAGATTAGATGGGTGACACTACTTTATACTGAACCAAGTGCAAAGGCGCGCACAGAGCAATTAGTTTCTCTCAGGTACAGGGTTAATCAGGGACATGTCAGGGGTGCCCACTCTCAGCACTATAGAGCCACTGGTGGCTGTGGCCCAGATGGAAGGAGTAGACAGAGGTATTCCGCTTTAGGATGACATGCATGTAATTTCATTATATGGAGGTGATCTACTCATATATGAAGGATGGGGAAAGTGGTCTGACGAAGTCTATTCAGCTCCTCCTGGAGTTTGGTGTAATTTCTGGCTTAGGACTTAATGTTAATAAGTCCTATTTATTCCCTATTGTACGAGGAATAGAGAGGCAGATTCAAGAATTGGGAGGGAGGAATTGGGCTCTATCTACTATTAAGTATTTGGGAATTCATGGATATTACGATATCGTGGACCTTTTGGTGGGAACCTTGCGAAAAGCAAGGAGAGCACTGGAGGGGTCAGTCTGGTTTTAGTGTTCTTTGCATTTACCCATCATGTCACGGATCGCTTTAACCACAATGATTATGATCTCCAGACAACTTTACTTTTTTTTTTCAAATCTTCCAGTGTGGCTGGCCACGGGTTGTTTTAAGGAACTGGACAAGCTGACTCAGGATCTCTTTTGAGATACAGGGAGAAAGAGAGTGGCCTTATTGACATTAAGACTCCCAATCACGAACAGCGGGATGGGGGTACCCAACTATGAGCTATATTATATTGTGGCTCAGCTACAATGGATCTCTCATTCACTAGAGGGAAGGAATATCGCAGAGCTGGTAACCAATCTGGGGCGCTCATATGGCGGCTCTTGAGGATATCCATCCGAACTGGAGAGGGTCCTAGGCTATTGGTGGTGGGCTTAAAGTGTTGGGCGAAATGTATTAGTTTACCCTCTGGTTCCCCAAGGTATGCCCCTGCGGTCCCTTGGTAGGACTTCCTTGCAGGACTCTCAAAGAGGCAACCTTTATAAAACTGCTGCAGCGATGGCTGGTTAGAGGTGGGTATTATTACAGTGGGAAATTGCTATTCGGGCGGGGCGCTTATGCCTTTGGAGCAATTGATGGAGATGACCAGGCTGTCTCCAGGGCAATTTCTGAAATATGAGTTACTGAGAAGCATATTTGGGGAAACTCTGGAAGTTGGGATCAACTGAGCCACCCTGTCATGAGGTCTTACAACTGCTGATGGCCATGGGAGGCATTTAATTTCCTGGCGTTTGCCGGGCTCTTAATGGAATGGTTCATGAAAGTCCAGTAGGAGCTAGAACTCGAGGGGAGACAGACATTAGGGATCCTTTCATGGATGAGGAATGGGATAAGTGTCTGGAGCATGTACAAAAGGTCTCGCATAACAATAATTTAAAGTTTACACAGTTTAATTATGTTAATCAAATGTACTTGGCACCTGCAAAAATAGCTACGATTTTTGGGAGAGAACCTAGACCCTGCCCGCAGGGTTCGGCACTGGCAGCCACATTTTACCACATGACATAGGAATGTCCCACTATCGGGGGACTTTGGAATAACGTGATACAACATTTCAATGGGACATTGATTCGGGAGTTGCAGCCTTCCCTGGCATTGTGCCTGTTGGGATTATTTAGCCGGCCTACCCCTAAGAAGGCACGCAACCGTCTGTTGGATCTTACTTTTGGGGTTGCCTGAAAAACTATAGCTAGGCTATCTGGTTTTAGGTTTAAACCTATAATAACTGATAAAACCCCACCTGAAGGAAAATAGCCATCACCAGTGTAAACATATAAACACTGAAAAAACACCTTCACAAACACAAACGAAGTGCCATTCAAAGAAAGGAAAAGATGAGTCTAAGAGTCATTTTTATTTCTTCCTGAAGGGGCCAATACAATGTAACTTTGGTATCCAAGGCAGCAGCAAAAAATACTGGGCTAACATTATTCTGCTTGTGTTTTGTTGTTTAGGGATGCCACTAAAATATTGTTTCTTCTTCCTTCTGCTTTTTTCAGTTTTGTGGTCTTTGGTCTAAAGATGCAGTGTTTAGAAGCATGTTCAGGTCTTATTTTGTTATTTTATAAACTGTAGAGAATCAGGAAATATCAAAATCATATTTGATATTTTGGCTACATTTGATTTCACTGATAGGTAAAATGGCTGGTTTCATAAGAATCTTTCCCAATATGTACCATCACATTTACCCACAGACAGAGAATGGGTGAAATCCTTTGCTACATCAGCCCCCTTTTCTAGCTAGTCAGTATTGATTGTAGGTGAATTGCCAAACACCCCAGGCTTTAAACATTCAATGCAAGGTGTAGTGACAGGTATATATGAAAAGAGTGTAGTCACCAAGCATCTGAGATAGTCGTGAAAACATGACACCAGAGGTTTGGTAAACATGGAATGCAGTGTCACTTAAAATGCTGCTGCAAAACGTTCCTACCGAGTTCAATAAATATTGGAGTGATATTGTTTGTATTTGCAGTAATTCAGCTAGTTATATGAAAAAGTTATACGATGACCTGTCAAAATTGATACCTGAGCTGAAGTACTTCCCTGTAAGATATCCTTGTCACTTGCTAGATGGTAAGCTGAAAGCATCTTTACAATCTTCAGAGTAAATGAAGAATGCTATTGAGTTTGTAGTCCATTCTGGTGCACTGTTTTGTTATGCCCAGGAACTAAAATGCAAATATTTCTTATTTTGTGCTTTGTGTGGCATCAAAGAAAGTCATCCTAACTGTGTCACTTAGCTGATGGTTCTCAGTCCTAGATGCTGTGAATGCTATATTATCCATGTGGCGACTGTTTACAGAATTTCTACTTAGTGATGATGCCAAAGGCAAGAAATGTGATGATCTTTGGTCACATATTGATAGTGTTGTGAAAAAAGTACAGTCACTGCATGCTTAGGTTTTTACAGGAAAACATGACTGCTGTAGTGGACATCATCAAAATACTAGAGTCTGAAAACACCCTTGTCTACCAAGTGTTCAGCATAATTGGTGTAGATGTGAAACCTCTCCTTGAGAGTAGGCTGGGTGACACTTTTAGTGACTTTGGCACTGCAACATGCTCCATGTTAGAATTCTTGCCACTTGGCAAGCAAAGAAATGTTGAGGAGCAATTCAGGAAATTTTATTTTACAGTCTATGGGAAATGGCTTGTAATGATGCATAGAAATGTCCCTTCACCAACCATGGCATTTAAAGTTAATGAAGCCTCACTGAGGTACTCTTCACAAGTTCTAGATCCCTTCTGAATTTTCTTCAGACTTTGAAAAGTACTGCTTCATTTTTGACCACTTCAATAACTGAAGGCATATGCGCCCAATTCAACGCATATGTTGCAGAACACGTCCTAGAGAATCACAAACTTCAGGGGCACCAGTATTGGCATGGAAAGCTATGTCATTGGCCAGAGTTAGCAAATTGTGAACTGGCTGTTTTGGTGTTGCCTGTCTCAAGTGCCAATGTTGAGAGGGCCTTTTCACAGATAAACGTTTACATAGGAAGGAAAGAGCGAGCGCACATGACCAAAGACTCACTAAAGAAGTATTGTATTGTGTACTACAATATGTTTGATTTGTAAAAATGTACTTGGACCTCATATACCCTGTACACATGCTGTCTATACACATGCACTATCAGTGCAGAAAGCAAGCAATAAGTAAAAGCAAAACATTCCATAAACACTGGAAAAACACTGTTTCTGTTGTTTTTAACCACGCAAAAATTTGTAACCACTGATAACCACTGTTTTTAAAGGTATTGAAAGCACTGAAAAAACCCCACCAGAATTTAGCAAAAATAGAAACTGAAAACAGGAAAGTCTAACTATAGCTCACCACTGGAAAAGTACTGTGGCCCTGTCTTACGAATATTGGCAGAAGGAGGTGGAGTACTGGACTAGGGCAGAGGAGGAAGTGCTGTTTTGGGAGAAAGCCTGTTTTATGTGGTGACTCCCCCTGTCTCTCCTTTGGCGCAAGGTATATCAAGTGTTTGTCGAATTTGCTAAGCCTTGTGAGAAGAATCACTCGATTCCAGATAGTCCAGGGACGTCAAACTGCTGGGAGGGGGAACAGTTGGAGATTCACCGATGACATAACCCACTGAGCTCGAGATAATAGTATACTGCTCCGATTAACCTTGCACAGAAACGCCGGAGTTGTGATAATCATATAGTTGACTCGTAACCAAGGTAAGTGTTATGCACTGCATTTTCCACAATGCATCTAGGCAACTTGTGTGCTGGTAAACCAGGCAGTATGCTCCTCCTCCTTTTGAGATACTTGTGGCATGATTTATGTTTTGACTGACAAAAAAAATGAGTACCTAAAGAAATATATACAAAAGAATCTAGCCACCGGGTTTATTGGACATTAAAAAACCAGAGCTGCACCACCTCTCTTTTTTGTTCCTCAGAAGGGAGAAGAACTCAGTCCCTGTATTACTTATAGGGTCACATTAAAAAATCAGTACACATTACTACTAATCTCAACCAGATAATGGTGCTACCATTTATTTTAAACTGGACTTGCAGGAAGCCTGTCATCTGGTTACAGTGAAAGAAGGGGATGAAAGGAAGAACACTTTTTGTCCAAAATATGGTGAATTTGAATACCAAGTAATGCTATTTGGTTAATGCAGTGCCAAGCAGCCTTTCAAATGTTCATCAGTGAGCTACTTCATGATCTCATTGATGTTTGCAGTAGTATATCTATATGACATATTCATTTACTCAAAATCTCTGGAAGAACACATCCAACATTTGTGAAATTATGAGACGTCAAATTTTTCTAAAATTGACATATGTGTTTTTATACGCAAGAGGTGTTACGTTATGCAGGTTTGTAGAGCACACTATCACCATAGAGGGGTGTAGGTCTTAGGCTTCATTCTAAGACCAGCAGGGATTCAAATGGACTGAAAGTAAGTTGAAGCTATGTAATGCAATGGAAGCTTCCAAAGCCAGTTAAGAATGTACAATATTTTTGAGGATGCACAAACCTTTACCACTGATTTATTGAGCATTTTTCAACATCTACAGCCCTATTACCAGATTGTTGTGAAAGGGAGTTATATGTGGATGGTATACCAATGCAGAACAATGTTTTCATGAATAAAAACAAAACATTTTCTCTTGATCAATTTCACAGCACCCAGACCCCTCATATATGTTTATAGCTGAAGCTGATGCTTCTCAAGTATCAATGGGTGCAGTGCTTTCTCAAATTCTACTACAGATACATTACATCTAGTAGCATATTTTTGTAGAAAATTAGCCCGCACAGAAAATTATACTGCAGCATTCAAAGAATTATTGAGCTTCAAGATTGCTCTTGAGGAATAGCACTGTTATTTAATTATTTGGGACAAGACAAACTGTTAGAGTATTAACAGATCATTGTGCTTTGAAGTTTCTAAAATCAGCAAATGCATTATCTGCAAGACAGTTGAGATGGGTGTAATTCTTTTTTGACAATAGAATGTTGTTTTTCAATTTTGTTTGGGTCATAAGAATGGCAAGGCAGATGCTTTATCTCATTTAGGATATTCAGAACAAATACTGGCAATTTAAAAATGCCTAATATAATTACCAAAGAAAATAATTATAGCAAGAATTAATATTGATTAAATTTGATTACCTAGAAGAAATATAAGGAACCCATAAAATCCTAGATCCAGCACACCGGGTCAACTCAGGTAGAACAATTGACAAAGGGTTAGTTTATAAAGATAAGGCCTGATAATGAATTACAACATCAAACTCTGTAATGGTGTCTCTCATCCCGATTAGCAGGATCCTGAAGAAGACAAGACCATTTAATTGTTAATAAAGAGAATTTTGGTGGCCCCATATGTCAAAAGATGTAGAAAACGCTGCAAGTACTTGTGCTCTCTGTGCACAAGCAAAGCTTCTCATACATTTTTCAGATCCCCTTAATCCCATCTCAGTTCCTCCATGACCACGGAATACAATATCCAATGACTTCATACGTAACTTACCAAAGTCCCAGAATGGATTTAACAATAGTTTCTAGTAGTTGATCATTTCTCTAAGATGGCTCACTTTGTAACATAAAAAGGGTAACTTTTGCAATGCAATCAGCCAATGTATTTTTGCAAGAAATAGTAAGACTCCATGGAATTCATCTAGAGTTAATTGCTGACAGGGGATATCGCTTATTTTTCAGTTTTGGAAAGAATTATGCACTTAAACAGGAATTGATGCCTGCTTGTCTTCTAGTCACCAACCACAAACTGATGGGCATACTGAGAAAGTTAAACAAGCCCTAAAGCAATATCAGTTAGTTATTTTCAGATTGGGAGTCCTTAGTATGATTTGCTGAGTTTGCCCTTAACAATGCGGTGTGTTTTATCCGGTTCTCACCTGTCTTCTTTAATTATGGCTATCATCCAAAATTTACAGTTTTTGTTAATGAGAAAGAACTACAGGTGTCAGCAGTTCTGAAATATTTGAAAGATCTATCTCTAGTCCTTCAAAAGGCAGAGAGCTAAAAAATAACTTCAGAAGATTTTTAATAAAAAACCATAAACCTATAACTCCATTTAAAAGGTGATCAGGTTTGGATCTCCACTAAATACTTGAAGACAAAACAAGGTAACACATGTAATACCAAATTTATTGTCCATTATCTAGTCCTGAAACTTTTTATACAGTTGCAGTCAAATGAGTTACCGACTAGAAGCCTGACAGACACACTAAAAACTGGTGAGTGTGGGTGAGTTTGGTGTTGAGTCCACCTCGCCTGGGATAAAACCAAAAACGCGACCCAAATATATTGTAAAAATTGAGTGCTCGTGCACGATAAAATACAAGGTGAATCTTCCCTCAAATAGATAATGACTTATGA
The DNA here is from genome assembly GCA_963921515.1 of Calotriton arnoldi. Lineage (NCBI taxonomy): Eukaryota > Metazoa > Chordata > Amphibia > Caudata > Salamandridae > Calotriton > Calotriton arnoldi. The sequence goes on along the minus strand of CAWUFW010001280.1, from coordinate 1,292,496 downwards.
TAAACTGTCAATCGATAAATTACAAACACATCTGTGAGTGAAAAATGCCTGTGTTAATTCTTGAAATATTCTACGTGTTAGCTAACTCAAAACGAGTTCAAATAAGTCTTTACCTCTCAACGCGCAGCATAAAATGTCCTTGTGGACTTGTGTATGTTGGAAAGACCGAAAGGAAAATCAAGATATGCATTACTGAGCATAAAAGAAGGATAGTCTCGCTGCCCATTGGCTCTAAATAAGCACAGCATAGTGCAAATAGTATATTTGGGTTGCATTTTCATTTTTATCACAGGCGTGGTAGACTCAACAGCACTGTTTTTCACCTTTATGCACCATTTCATCATGGTTTTGTTTGTGGAGCACATGTTTAACATTGCTTCTTGAAGTTGTGTGGTCTTGACATTTCCGCGGTGCTCACACGTTGCATGAGGCTCTGATATTGAGGCACTCAGCACAAATGGGTTTCAGTGAGACATTTCATGGTTTGCTGGACATCGTTTTGCACTCGGATTCGCATGTTGCATGCAGCATGGTTATCAATTGTCACTCATCAATTCTTTGCAACTCCCTACAAACTGTTCTGAATAGACTTTCTTATGTTTTATATTACAGTTACCCCTGATGAAGGGTTTTCCCGAAATGCTTTGGGTTTATGTTATAACTGTCAATCAGCGGCGAATTTTGAATTGTTAGTGTCTGCTGCTACAAGTTTGGAACAGTACACTGTACGAAGTTTTGAATATTTTCATCACCACGTCTTCAATAAAGCAGCTGAAGCATTGAAGAACGTCATTTTTGTTTCGACTAACTGTTTCACCATTGTTAATTTTGTTTAAATTGCAGCAGCCTATGGGCTTAAACGCTGTGCACTCTGGGTCTGGTTTACCATTTGGTCAGCAGCTATTGCAATTGTTTTGCTCGTGTTCTGTGGGCAGAGTGCGCACCATTGTTGCACACCAAAGACTGTTTTAAGTTACAACAAAAGTAAAGGTTGATTAATGTATGTTGATATTCGGAGTGCATTCTATCAGAATCTTCATTACTTTTAGTATGGTGTGGCAAATATTTTGAAACTCTTTTAATCAGGGATTCGTTTGCAGGGACTGTTACCTCAGAGGCAAGAAGGACACATTCTTCTTTGTATTCCCAGTGGCTGGGGTTGTAATAAATATTTGAACAATGAAGTTGGGGGTTCCATTCAATATGTGGAATGCTTTTTGAGGACACAGACACATTTTATTCCAGGATCACCCTACAACACTGTGGGGTAGGTGGAGGCACTGCGGGCCTTATTTACATGGAATTAACGCAGCGCAGTGCTGCAAGCCATTTGGCTGCGCCACCCTGCGTTAATTTCGGGAAAAAAGGATGTGTTATATCTACAAGGATATGACGGACCCCTTTGCTCTACCATGCGCTGGCGCACAATTAGCTGCCATGCGCCAACACAGGCACCCTTGCACCATGGTGCAAGGGTGCCTGCATCACGGGGATGATTGTTTTTGTGCAGGAAGGAGCACTTTCCTGCACAAAAACAATCAGAAGAGGTGATTTACTCTTCCTCTGTGTGCTGCAGAATGCAGCACGCATAGAAAGAGGAAAAAACAAGCAGAAATGGCTCTGGGTGTGGGGAGGGGCACCCCTCCCTTGACAGGAAGGCCTGGGGGCTGCACCCAGCTCTCCTTCCTGAGCTTCAGATGATGTTTACCTTGTCACTGACAGATGAAACTCACACCTATGCATGCCTCCCCTTTGTCTCTCTAGTCATTCTGGCACCAAACCCAGTAAGGGTAGAGGAACTGACCAGAACTGGTTTAAAGGGTGGACACCGTCTTTCCCTCCACCCACAGGCTGGCACAGGGCATAAAAGAGGACCCCACAGATCTCTCTTCAGAATTGTCCTAGATCTGTGAGGAATCAGAAGAAGGACTAAAGAACCTTAAGGAAGACTAGACCAGAACCCCGGAGGCAACTCCAAGGGTCAGTTGACTGGCCTCCTGTTTTAGCTACACTGACACTACAAGCTTCCAGAGGCCTCTCTCCCTGCAACTGCCCAGCTGACTAGTTCCAACTGGACCTACCCTAGAGACTGCGGCAAACCTCTGGTGGAGTGAGTCCTAATGCCCCAGTGGTGCCCCCCCCCCCAACTCCTGGACCCTTGGCTGGTGTTGGAGTGCACTCTTCCTGTCCCCAAACTGCAAAACGTAAGACATAAAACATTCTTGTCCTACATTCTGTCTAGAGAACTGATGGAGATTGGGGTTGCCATCAAAGTCACAGCCATCAACACTGAGTCACCAGTCAGCCTCAACTTGCTGGTTTGCCCTGCTAAAAAAGATCCGACTTCCAGGATATATTCTCAACCTGAAGGTAGAGGGCTTCATCAGATTTGACGTCGAGCAGCATCTGATCGACATTGAGGCCTTCCTGGGCATGGACGTCCCCCCCTTGGAGCTTTCCTAACCTCATGGCAACTGCACTGGGACCCCGCTCTTCATCAACATACCGTCACCTAGCCCTGCCTCGGTTCCAGCTTGCCCATAACTTTTGACTTTGACTCAGTCTAGTGTGACCAGATAACTGCGGTTGGTGCTTTGTGCTTTTTAGAGCTACTTTTAATTACAACTTAAAAATTAATATCTCCGGGTCTACTTATTGGATATTTCTCATTTTTGGTGTATTCATTTATTAAAATATACTCTACTTTTCTAAATTGGTTTGGGGGTTTTCTTGAGTTGTGTTTTTACTTCATTATTGTTTGAGTATTGCATAAATACTTTACACATTGCATCTATGTTAAGCCTGACAAGAATCATGACAAGCTACCAGAGGGTTAAGCCGAGGTTTATATAATGACTTTAGTGGTTCACCATGACAAGGATTGTAATTATTATTTGAGGTGGATTCTCTCCCACTTCAACTAACACTTCAATTTCTTACACTTTCCCAGTCCAATAAGAGCGAAAGTGGGATCATCTTGGCTTTCAAAGTCTTAAAGGATGCTTACAAAATATTAGCTCACTGTTGACATCCTAGATGTAATAAGACTGTTTAAGAGATGGTTAGTCTGCACTTCGCTATTCACTGCGACCTTATTCCAAAACCAAAGCCTTGCAAGAGCCTACTGGAACAGATCTTAATCTGCTCATGTATTTTAGGAAGTGGCATTAAATGGTACAGCTATCAAGGTCACACCAAACTCCATCCAAATCAAAGTCTAAAGAACTGCAGCATGCTTAGTTGGAACTATCTATGGAATAGAGAGCATGGAAAGGTATTTAAACAATAAGTCAATTGTTCCATGTAAACATGGGCACTGCATAACTAAGCAGGCAAATTTGTTTCAATAACATTGAGTTGGGAGTTGTTTACTGGAGAGGCAAGAGTAATTCGCATTTTACAAAGTGCGAACAAAAGGGCTATTAATTTAATTTATGGAAAGGTAAAGAGCTGACAAGGGAATTTTTTCAAAAAACGATTTTAAATTTTTTCCAACTCAATTGTATAAACACTTAATGATGAGGTATAATAACAAAGTAAACGTTCCTATTGTTCTGACAAATGTCCCAAGGAGATACAATATGAAAAGATATATAAATGGCAATGAGAAAAAAATAATAATAAAGAAGAGAACAGGCGTATATAATGATATGGTTGAAAACCAATCTATTTAAAAGTGCATACAAAACAAGGAAGTACACAACAATTTCCAAAAATACATCGACACATCAACACTGTATCATAACAGTCCAGTGCAGTTGAGAATGACAATGAAACGTATGGATGCATGAAATGTCCACTCTCATAATTGTATAATATTGATCTATACTGAAGAGTAAATAGTTCATAGGAGAAGAAAACAATTTGTAAAGAAAGAGAGGTGAACGTATTATCAACGTTTCGGTCTCAGATTAAATGAACCTGCGAGACCATCCTGTAGGAGGAAATATAACAAAAGACCCCAAAGGAACTGCGTATAAATATCAAACACAAAACATATCTGTCAATAATTATTCGCCTGTATGAAGAAAACCTCTTTGTGATGTTTGTGAAACACACAGGAATATGTGTGAAAAGGTAACCAAAAGTAATAGACAGAAAGATAATTAAAATAAAGAGGTTGCAGAGTGCAAACCTTGCACTAGAAATATTGCAGAATGCATATAAAGAATTGTATGGAGGCCGGGATGAGGTTATAACAGGCAAGGAATCCCAAGAGCCATGGGCCATAACAAAAGAATGCATGCATATTAATTAAAGGAGAATTTACAACAAGAAACAAAGATGCTTACGTCAAGATGTATCCCAATTATACATCAAAAATAGTATCAAGCCATAACTGAGTAAAGATACTGAGGAGACAAGAGGTTGCCATCAAACTAAGAGTATAATGCAAAATGAAAAGTGTCCATATTTATGGAGGGAGGCTCACCACGAACTGCAAATGCAGGCAAAAGTGGCGTTCAAAGAGCAGAGTGCCGTGAAATTAATTGATAAGACTTATAGTGACGAAAGTGTAAGATACAATCGCCAGTAATGTAAATAAAGGAGTCAAACACTCACCATGAGTGATAGAATCAAGACCACTGTTCTATGCGAGTCGGAAGGGTCACGTGAGTGACAGTGGCTTAGGCTTATAAATGAAAAAGATATTCGCACTTCAAAGTTCGTAAAAAGTCTAGACTAGAAGAGGAACACATACCTCCATATACTTCCACAATGGAACGTGAGAAAACAAGGGATGGGCGCCACTGGGTATGGCGGTCATGATGGGGACGCCTTAATAATTAGGCAGGTATGATGACTAAATTATACCTATGACAGAGTGAAATGGGTGGACCAAACATGGTTGGCCGCTGTATTGGAAAAGTATTGTTTCAAGTAGATAGCTGCATACACGATCACACCTGCATGTTGGCAAAAAAAATAAGACACTAAGGGGAATATTCTCAAGGACTCATCGCCGATTTAGCGGCACTTTTTCGCCACGAAAGTGGCGATAGATTTATCGCCCTATTCACAAGCCTGTGCTAACAGCCGACATCGTCAGTTTTCCTGCGATAGCTGGCGCTAGAAACATCGCCAAGGCTGACAGCGACAACTAACGCTAATCATATGCAGAGTAGGCGTTCCCGTGCAAAAACACACGAAAACACCACTTCGCGATATTCTCAACGACCAGCCAGATCGGCGATGTGGCCCAAAAACAGGCGATAAGGCACGTTAGCAGCAGGGACTTAAGACCTGCTTTTTTCTGGTCTTAAGTAGGACGAAAACCTGCAGTAGAAAGGGAGCCCAACCCAGAGCCACATCTGAAGACCAACAGATGCCATGGAGCTACTAATCATGCAGCTTGGAGACCCAAGAGGGCCACAACACCCACCGCCACCACCCCCAGGACCACCCCCACCCCCAGGACCACCCCCCCCGGACTGCACTGAGGCAGCGCAGAACAAGACAGCGGACCTTCCGAAAACGCACCAGCCTCAGAGACTTAACGCCAGAGGATGTCATTGCCCACTACAAGCTCAAAAGGACAACCATCCTCCGCATCCTGACCCACATTGCCCACAGGCTGACGGTACCAACACAGCGGACAACCAACATCCCTCCACAGACAAAGCTGCCGGCTGAGCTGCACTTGTTGGCCTCTGGTACCTTCCAACCAACAACTGCCAGAGTCGGAGGAGTCTCACAGCCTGCTCTATCAAAGTTCATCACACCTGTCTTGGATGCCATCATCAGCTTGATACCCCAGCACCTTCACTTCCCCCACACTGCACAGGAACAGATGGAGACCAAGCAAGGCTTCTACGCCATAGCTGGCTTCCCGCATGTGTTGGGGGCAATTGACTGCACACATGTCCTACTTGTGCCCCCTGCCGACACTGCACACAATTACTGCAACAGAAAGCCCACGCATTCCATCAATGTGCAGGCAATAGTGGACCACCGGGGACTGCTCACCAATGTCGTCGCAAACTTCCCAGGCAGTGTGCATGATTCCTACATCTTCCGACAGTCCATCATCAACCAGCGCTTTCAGGACGGCACCTATGGAAATGCACTGCTCGTCGGTAAGTACCAACGGAACACACCACACACCTCAACTCCATAATCATACAACTCCCAACTGTGGGAATGCACACGTAACAAAATCACATACAACATGCCAACTAACATGCCCACCTACCAGACACGACAAGACAAGTAACTGTGGTAACAGGGGCCAGACATGTAGACAAACCATCCACAAAGGCATAGCCCCTCTGCCACACAATTGCAGAATGTGGGGAGAGGTGGGAACCAAGAATGTGCGAAGGAGGCAATGGACCCATGAATAAGAATGTACACAATGCCAAGTGTGGCGGTGATGTGCTGGACAGTCTTGAGTATGGAGAGCCAGACATGTCCATGTGGACATATACTGCTGGTGTTTGTGGTGTTGTGGACAGTGGACGCAACCATGTTACCTCAGGCAGTGGGGAAGACCGTGGACATGTAGCTATGTCGCCCCCCCCTGTAAGCGTAAGCGTAGTGGGCTGGGCCGGCGTACACCAGTCCAGCGTAGGAGTGTGAATAAATAGCCCGGGGCTCTGAGCGTGGTTCACTCCCGGGATTGCCACCAAAGTAACTACTGCGTGTGTCTCTGTGTCCGCCATATCCTGACCATAGGCCTACACACACGTGGCCGACCACCTTTAATGGCCAAATTTACACCAGCGACGAGGTGGCTACGTCACACGCCACCCGGCGCACATCTCGGCATCGCCTGCAGGGGCGTGTCTGCCAAGGTGGTGCCCCTCACCCTGCCACGAGGCCGCCGCCGTGACCGGTGGTGCCTGCGCGATCCTGTGCGCCTGCTGCACCCCAGCCCGCTGGTCCCCAGACCCGTCCGGCGCCCAGCTGTGATTGCCCGCCCCTGCGCACCCAGGCCTCACTGCTCACCTGCCGCCACCGGCGTGTCTCCAAGAGGGCCCACCACGTGCCGGTGCAATCTTCAAGCCAGAGGCCCGCAAGCTTGGCAGCCTCCTCAGCCGATCGCTGGCTTCCGCGCAACAGGCCCCGAGCGCACCCTGCGGCACTGCACCGCGGAGTTCTGTGTGTGCTGACTGCTCCCTCCGGCCTACACTGCGGTCCAGCAGATCTCAGACAAATCCTTTCCAGTCCGCCCCTCCAGGCCTACTGCATCATCGCAGGCTGCACACCCGCTCAGCTCTTCAGGTGGGCCTACCTCAGTGCACCGCAAGTCATCGTCCCGTGGGGCTACCCCACAAGTCCGCCTCCAGCAGCCAACAGCATGTCCTCGGTAACGATACTGGAGCCCTTCACAGTCACGGGGCCACCCCCGTCCCAGGCAGGCCCCTGTAAAGCCTGGGTGGAACGTCTGGAGATGTACTCCGAAGCGCACGACATCCCAGCGCCGCAGCGGTGGCGCACGTGTAGGCGTGTGATGAGTGTGAAGAAATGGCCCGGGGCTCTGGGCGTGGTCCAGTTCTGGGCTCTGGGCGTGGTTCAGTTCCGGGCTGGCGACAAAAGTAACTATGGCGTGTGTCTCTGTTGTAGTCTCGGCACAACCCGGCCCTTAATCGACAATGTTGCAATGTAGCATGCACCCGGAGGGCGGGCTCGCCCGAATGGACAAATAAAGGAGCGCAAGACCGCTCGGGGTCTTGGCTCATACATGCCAACTGTTGTGTGTGTATCTTCATTGCCGCAGCATAAGCCAAAGGCCTAGCCTCAATCGCAGGGCGAGTTCAGCCAGGCCTGAACTCTACATCTGTGTCCGCCCTATCCTTACCATAGGCCTACACACACGTGGCCGCCCACCTTCAACGGCCAACATTACAGTGTTGTTGTCAGGCTTGCGGACATGCGAAGACAGGCATGACAATGGTGTGCCGTAGGAGTGCAAGTGATGCAACCGTGCAGCGCACACAAGTAAATAGGCTCGGGGGGAGGGAGGAGCAGCTGTGAGGCTACGTAATACACATTGATCCCAAACATTTGCCAGAAGCAATACATGGCAAAAATGAATCCCAAAGTCGCACAAATCACACGCCACAAAACTTGTAAGTCTGCCAACACAGCATGCAGAACCACCAATTTACACTAATCTCACTTACCTCTCACAGGTGATCAAGGCTATGCACTCTGCCCGTGGATGATGACACCCCTCTGAGCCCCGAACACCCCGGCCCAGAGGCAGTACAATGTGGCCCACAAACGCACCAGGGGCATTGTTGAGCGCACATTTGGCGTGTTAAAGTCACGTTTCAGGTGCCTGGACATCACAGGTGGAAGACTCCTGTACAGCCCAGAAATAGTGTGCAAGATGATCATTGCATGTTGTGTATTGCACAACATATGTGTACGCACCAATGCCCCATGGATCCAAGTGCCAGATGCACCGGACGATGATGAGGAAGATGAGGCAGGTGGACCACACCCCACTGCAGCTGCAGCAGGAATAGCCCGAAGGAACACAATCATTAACAATTTCTTCGCATGAGCACGTCACATTGTGACTGTCCTTAGCAATCAAGGAACAGTACAAAATGACCACATGAACAGCATGTGCAAATAAATTCATTGCAACACACATTCCATGTGTGCATGTCAGTCCTCTGCATTAGCACATCACTCTGACAAGTGTAAGTGCAACATTAAGTGCTAACAATCTCACAAATAGCAAATAGATGGTGGGTATGTCACCTCTGTACAGAGAGGCTGTTTAGGGTGTCACGTATTCGAAATGCCATTTCAGGGTGTCAAATGTAGTACGTAATCCCACTCATCAGCGTATCACATGTGTACAAAAACATGACATGAAGGCTGTCATTGGTGTTCATAAAAAGACAACAGGGTGTCATTTGGGCTCAACTATGGAATAGCGGGTGTCATTTGGGGTCAAATATGAAATTGCGGGTGTCATTTGGGGTCAAATATGAGCCACCCTGATGCAGAGATGCACCCTGTGACTCAAGTCCCACAACATGAGCAACATGGACGTAAGGGGGATGGGGGCACAGTGAACACCTCAGCAACATGGGAGATGCACACCAGCCAAAAAGCCAGCAGGAATACCTTGCGTGGAACACACCAAGGTGTACCCTGGACATGTGTGCCATGTACAGATCACATGTGTACACGGACGTCATCCATCAATAGTAGTGAACAGTGTCAGCTAATAGGTGCAAGGTGAGAAGTCACGTGCCTCCTCAAAGCTACCTGTACCCATCACTGTCAGACTGCAGCAATTGTGCCCATCTCCCCCCGCCCCCCAGTCCCTGGTCGTTACTCACCCTGTTGCTGTTGGGTCAGGTCATGTTGAGCAGTGTCCGGTCCCCCAACTCCTGGCACCATCTCCCCACTGATGACTGTGGACACCATTTCCTCCATCTCATCCAGCTCCTGCTGTGGCGCTGGACTCCCACCTCCAGTCTGCATTGCTGCTTTCCGGTTGTTAGCGAGTTTCAGCTTGGTTTTGCGCTTCACATCATTCCAGCGCTTCTTGCAGTCATCCACTTCCCTTCTCTTCACTCCAACTGCATTCACCTTGGCCAAGATGGACTGCCATATTGCATTTTTAGTTGCCAATGACACAGTGGAGGTGATGAACAGTTGTTGGTGGTGTTCTATCACCTCCGTTATCAGGATCTTGTTTTCCTGCGGACTGAATCGCGGGTTCCTCTTCTTCTTCTTCTGCTTGCCCTTCTCCTTCCCCGAGGTCCCTGGCTGGTCCTCCGGGGGGTTTGTGGGGTTCTGGTTGGCCTCTGTAGTTGCTCCAGCTTCCTCCATGGTGCTTCTCAGTTGTTTGGGTTTTGTTTTTATTTTATTTATTTTTTGCAGCTTTTATGGTGATTTTCCCCGCCTGACGTGGGAATAGCAAGCCTGGCGCTGCTTATCGCTGATATTTTTATCGCTGTTGGGCACATCGCCACTTTTTTCACGTTTGGGTTTCCTTTTATATCGGCGTCCCGGTAATTTTAACGCGGACGTTTGACGCGCTATTGGGTAACTATCGCCTGTTGCCGGCATGTTGAGAATACGCCGTTAACACGGCGTTAGTTTCCCGCGATAGACGGCGTTATGTAAAATTGCGTTAACCTAGTTTGGCGATAATTATCGCCCGTTCTTGAGAATATCCCCCTAAGGGGCATATGTACAAGCCCCTTTCGCCACAGGAACGTCACTTTTTGTGACGCTCCCGTGGCGATAGGGGCCTTGCCTTATGTACAAGGCAGCGTTAAGCCACTTAACGTGGCTTAACGCTGCCTTGTACATAAGGCACCCTTTCACGCTATGTTTAGCGTGAAAGGGGCGTGCAGTGGGTGTTGTGGTGGGCGTTCCACCGCAACACCCATTGTATTAGACGCTGCCCCCTATGTACAAGGGTGGCGTACATAGGAGCAGCAGTGCTAAAATTAAGACCAGGTAAACCCTGGTCTTAAGGTGGCTAAACGAGGAGAAATGCATTATTTCTCCTCGTTTTGCTTTTTCCATGTGTGCTGCCTTGTGCAGCACACATGGAAAAAGCAAATGCCATGGTTTGTTCATGTACAGGAAGGTGTCCTTCCTGTACATAAACAAACCTTTAAAAATGCCAATTTGTAACTTTCATGTGTGCTGCATGAAGCAGCACACAGGAAAATTACAAAATGGCATTTTAGGATTGTTTATGTGCAGGAAGGGACACCTTCCTACACATAACCAATCCTCCCCTGCACACAGACACCCTTGCACTCTGGTGCAAGGGTGTCTGCGTTGGCGCTAAGTTGTTAAACTTAGCGCCATCGCAGGGTGTCGTTAAGCCCAGGAGGCTAACGACACGCTCCGCCACCTTGTTGTACATATGGCCCTAAGGGTTAGAAATTAAAGAACATCGAAAAATTAAGCCACACGAGGTAGCTGATGTGATCGTAAAAGTACTACCTGCATGGTAGGGATATACAGTCCCCATCTTAGGGAGGGACCGCAGTGATTACCATCTGCAAGAAAGCATCTTGTGTTCTACCTGGAGGGTGCTGTAACAACCCTCATTGATGACCAAGTGGAGGTATTAAAAGGAGTCTATGGATCAAATTCACCGAACTAATATGTGTGGTAATGCCATAATCAAATTACAAAAGAAACATATTCCAAGTATTACACACAATCAAGCATAGTAACAGATGTCTATATAAAAATACAAATTAGATTGTTTAGCATGAACACAAGACAAATAAGGAACAAAACATAACAAGATATTCAATACATCGAATGAGCACAGTATCATCACAATCAGGTGTACATATATGTAGAAACAGAATAGAATTGGAAGCACGAGCATTAATGATCAACCTGATTCAAACAAGTTGTCGGCCAGGTCACTGAGTTATGTAACACAATTATGCAATAAAAGTCAAGTACACTTAAGTTCAAAATATATAGTGTACAGTTACATTTATAACAACAAAGGGAAGCCAAGGTACATCGATTTGGTTGCCCACTTTTAGTATTTCTTAATTTCATTTAGGCAGTATTAATGGCAGTCCATCCTCTCTAAACAAATGATGAAATTGGACTAGACTGAAACCTGGAGAAATGACAGATTTCGGAACAGAATAGCAAGGTTTTGATTTTACATATAATAGGGTATTCTGTAAGACTGCTCATTTTGATGAATTTCACAAATGTGAGAGCAATTTCATACATGAACAATATTGTTCAAAGAGATTTCCGCATCATTATTTTAAAATTGTTTGACCTACCTGATTATTTTGTTCTAGATTTACAAAAAATATAGTTAAGTAATTTCTAATCATTTTTCAATATATTTACCAATTAATTTAGTTCAACTTTTTTTTTACTTTACCATAGGGTGACCCCACAGTCGGGGTGGGGATCTCCCTATCGTAAAGAATAGGGAAAATTAAAAGTTTATTAAACTTTAAAATATTTTTATGTTGTATATTAATGTAAAATAATCTTACATATTTTTTTAATGTAGAACAAATTAGAAAAATGCTACAGCACAATTAATTTTGAGATAAATTGTTCATTTAAATATATTAAATCAAATAAATATTTTTCCTCTGAACTTTAAAATAAAAATAAAATCCCAAATAAAGTAACATTTTTTTATTATGTGTTAATCATTGTCAAAAGTGATGTATAGAATTAATTAAAAGTAGTTTAATTATATTTGAATAGAAATAATATTACATTAATTTATAAATTCAAAAAAGGTTGTTTTCTATGACATTTTATTTTAAGTCTCTTCCTCCATTATTTTCTATGGGAGAGTGTTTCAGTACCCGTGGTTGGTGATGTGCGGTGATGGACTTATTACTGTTTCTTTTTGGTAGTGGTCACTTACACTTGTAAACCTAGCTCTACTCACGGTTTCAGTTTGTGGAGGCATGTACGTCTACAATTTCACGTAACTTTACACTCAGATTTTGTGAATAGCCCAATGTCGTAAAGGAACTCAAAAGCTCAAGAGTAGTTTTGTATGTATTACTTACTCACCTCTCCTCTATCTAATGCATAAATCCAAAGCAAACAGATTGGGGCTTATTTATGAGCCCTTGCGTCACTTTTACGCTGCCGGTGCGTCACTTTTTGTGACGCACCAGCAGTGTAGAAAATGCGCCATGGTGCGTCATATTTACAAAGTGACGCATCTAGGTAGATGGGTCACTTTGTAAACTCCTGCGCCACATTATACCTGCGCCAGGTATAATGTATGCAGGGGCGTTCCGACGCAAGAAAGGGTCGTAGAGTGACGCAGTGAAATCTATAAGATTTCACTGCGCCATTTCTTTGACCCTAATGCGTCAATATCTTACGCCTGCCTCATGGCAGGCGTAAGACTGACGCAGGCCCTTTCACATGGGGCTTGCCCCATGTGAAAGGACACATTGCTGGAGTTGCGTCACTTTTGTGACACACTCCAGCAATGCGTCATTTTTGCGCCTACAGATACGTCAGAAATACTGACGTATCTGTAACTCCTTGCGACATGACGCATCATTGGTGTCGCAAGGAGGGCGCAATGAAAAGTGACGCATCGCTGTTTTCACGCAGCGATGCATCACTTTTCATAAATGAGGCCCATTGTGTTTTAATGTGACCTTTTCTTAACTAATATAGCAGTTTCAAGGCAGTTTATCCTTTACCCTGAGAACTAGCTCTGTGGGGGTCTCTGTGTCCTCCTTGTTTTGCTAATCACTTTCAGTTTCTTCATTAATGAGGTGATTTTCACTTTTCTATGTAGTCTTTTCTTATTACTATAGAAACAGGCATGCAGAAGCCACGTTATTTGCTAAACTGAATTCTCCTTTGTGCCATTTAACTTTCTGACTTCCAGCTTGTTTCTAGCGAGAGTTCATTCACAACGTCTGATTTATCATGTGATTTGTGTATATTGCAAGTCTACATTAATAAACCCTGTTAATTTTTATAGACCACGGTATGCAAATTTTGTTCTTCAGCGAAAAGCTGGATGTAAGAGCTAATGCCCCGTTTTGAATGGCAGACACAAATCAAAGCTACGTAACTTGACTGAAATGTATGACCTTAGGCAAATCACTTCACTTTGCCTCATTTGCTTTACTGCAATATTTGGGCACAAATGGAAGTGAACTCAGTTCAGTATGCACTTTAAGATATACATAAGGCACAGTGTACTACAAATCAGGTCAAATTGTTTTACATACCAACTGGAGCATGGCCTGCACTTTTTTTGCTATGTGACTGATGTGAAAATTAGTTGTAGTGCAAACTGTAAATTTGCTGGTTGCAAACCTGTCGAATATTAATTATACAGAAAGCATTCTGCTACCCCCTGCGAAGTGGCAGCAGACTTCGTTCCTAACTTTGAATACCCAGCAGAACATACATATTTTTTAAAGCAGCCTGTGTTCCTGAAAGGGAAAGGTTTTGCTTCAAAAAAGGAAATCTCTTGCTAGGAATGACATTGAAGGGACTAGGCAGAGGTCCACTATCTGCTCCCCTCGATATTGGCAGTCATAATTCACAAAGGGAAAGCTGTCCCATTGGTATGTATAGCAAAGTGACCTCTTGTTGGGTGGTCACCTCTAGTTTTTGATTTGTTGACACTGCTATCCAGTGGCCAGTGCATGTGCTCTGACCCCTAAATCATGTCAAAATTGGCTTAAAAGCTGATTGGCATATTTAACTCTCCTAGCACATTTAACTTTCATATGAGGCCATACTATATGGTTCAGAAACACCAATGTAAAGTTAAATCACATTTGTGGACTGCAGCACCTATTGTGTCATCCACTGTAGTGGTGATGAAAACTTGTCTTCAGATCTATGCCGAGTAGCCTGACAGCAGTAGACTGAACCATGCTGCACAGACGTGTCAGAAGCACCCTTTTGACAGAACAGAAAACCTGATTTTTAATATTAAATAAGTCACCCCTAAGCACATCTTGCTGCCCACTAGTTAGGGTGTATAATACTTAAGAGTAGAACATGTATGATATTAGATCTGGCATGGTCCCCCAGTGACAAGGCCCAAAACATCATTGTGACTGGTCAGGTTGTAGCTGGTACATAAGAAAAGTCAAAGTAGTTATTATAAACTTTAATCTGTAACTTTTGGTCTGTACCAGCTACAGATTCCATTTAAAGACTTATTTTATATTTAATAAAAATTGAATGGTAAAGTCTGATTTATATTAAATATATGAGAAATGTAACTTTTCAAAATTGACCTTTACTTTGCCTGAGGCCACTGGAGGCTAATTGTATTAGCTCTACAGCAATTTCCTATCCAGTGATTGGTCTGAATCAGGTGTGAAAACTGCTCCCATATCAGAGACAATAATTTGGGAGGTGGGCCCAGGAACATAATTTACTTCAATTTCCTGTCATAAGTAAATGTGATACACTTAGAAAGGCTCCAGCCTTTGTCTCTCTAGTCAGGTTGTCACCAAATCCAGTAGGTGGAAAGTTACCCCCAGAACAAGTTTTGTTTTTAAACTCTTTTTATTGAGGGTTTTTTTTTCACAGTGATAAAACTTGGTAAAGCCATTATATCATATACTTAACAACTGTCACAGTCAGGTATGGCTACACTAACCACAGTAGAGCGTTCGCTGTGGAACTTGGGATTATGGTAAAACAGGGTGTAACAGCGGAGGGGTCTTGCCCTTGCTGAGACCTGAAGCGCGTATGTTAGTCATGTGGTCTGTGTTGATGCCATTGTGTGTCGCATCTCCAGTGTTGGGCCGATGGATGTGTGTAGCGCTAAAACAGTAACTGTGGGGGGAAGGTAAAGTTATGCAGCAGTGCAAACGGCGGTGCCAGGAATTCCGGTAGAAGGATGGCAGTAACTCTACCGGGGAACTTTTTAAAGCTGTCAAAGACCTGTCCAAATGGAATAACAACACCTTTATTCCTGATGAATCCTTTTGCAATCAGCTGGCTGACTTTTTCCAATTCAAAGTCAACTCTATTTTTCAAGCGTTCTCTTTGAACACACCTTGTATTGACGCAATTCCAAATCAGGATGAGGTCCTGAACTCAGGACCAGCCTCTGGGCCTTGCGAATCACCCATTTTCGAGAGGTTGTCACCTCCCACAGGGGAAAAAACTATCAATCTCATTAGCTCAATTAAATCCTGCGCCCCCTCGGACCCCTGTCCACCACTGGTCATCAATCTTGCGGCCACTAAGGTGGCCGGTCCAGTCAAGGATCTATTAAATAAGGTATTTAGCTCAGGGCAATACCCAACTATTTGGAAAAAAGCTTCCATTCTCCCTTTGGTGAAATAAACTTCCCTGGATGCTAAGCAGGTTGAAAGCAACAGACCCATCTCCCGTCTTCCGTTTCCTGCCAAAATTTTAGAGAAGGCAATGAATGAAGAAATTCTAACCTTCCTGGACACCAATCAGTTGCTTGACTCCTCTCAACGGTTTTAGAGCTAACCATTGTACTGAGTCAGCACTGATGGCTGCATCTGAGGAAATAAAAGGAGCAGTGGATAAGGGCGGCAGGGCTGCATTAATCCTTCTGGATCTCTCCGCCGCCTTTGATACCGTTCACCACGTACTTCTTAATAAACGACTTCACTCGCTCGGTTTTAGGAACTCTGCTTTAACATTGCTGAGCTTGTTTCTTGATGGTAGACAACAGTGGGTAGAGATGGGAGATGCAAGGTCAAGACCATTCTCCCTTCCCTGTGAGGTACCTCAGGGCTCTGCGCTTAGCCCCACCCTTTTCAATGTGTATGTCACCCCTCTGGTCAAGCTTATTCATAGTTTTGGCCTGGACATATTCTCCTATGCAGATGACACATAGGTAGTGATATCTATTTCATCACAGGTGGAAAAAGATGCAAACATTTTCTGCAGATGCATGGCCCAGGTTGCAGGCTGGATGCAGAGAAATTGTCTCAAGCTTAACTCGGACAAAACGGAGGTTCTGCTTTTTGGAAATGAGACCTCCTTTTGGAATGCATCCTGGCGGCCCTCGGAGCTGGGCGCTATACCAAAGCCAGTGCAGAAGGCAAGAAATTTGGGAGTCATTTTCAACACCAAATTATGCTTCTCTGTCCAAATTAACGCGGTGACCTCAGCAGGTTTTTTTATGCTGAAGGTTCTCAAGATAATTCTCCCGTTCATTCCATTTGAGTTACAGAAAACAGTGATGATGGCTCTCATTTTCTCGAAGATGGATTATTGCAATGTCCTCTACTTAGGTTCCTCCAAACACTTGATAAAAAACTACAGTCCCTACAGAACACTGTAGCCAGAACGCTACCGAAGGTCCCCAAGTTCAAACCAATCTCTCATTTAATGTATGGCCTTCATTGGTTGTGGGTGGAGAAGTGAATCTCCTTCAAGGCTCTGTGTTTAATCCACAAGGCCCTGTACAGAGCCGGTCCGTCTTTTTTTCAGGATCGGTTCTCCTGGTACATTCCCAGCAGGAACCTCAGATCGAGCTCCGCACGAATGGTCTTGATCCCAAGAATTACCAGAGCAAAATGGGGCGGAAGAACGCTTATGTATTGTGGGGGGAAGCTATGGAATTCCCTACCTCTTGCACTTCGCTCACAACCCATCTTGCAGCAATTCAGAACACAGTTGAAGACCTGGTTATTTCTACAAAAAGTAATTGAGCGTTGCCTAAGGTATCCCCTTAGGCTGCAGGCCGTCCAGGTTCTGATCCGTTTACCTCTAAGAATCCCTCCGGTATTGCGCGCTTTATAAAACTATTTCATTCATTCATTCACTGTGAGATAGAGTGGGAAAATCAGAGGGGGGGCCATGTTGCTCAGCCAGGCTGACTCTCTTCTGGTGTCAGGGATGGCAGTAAAATAGGGGGACTCAGGGCAGTGGCATCAGTGGAGTGGAGGGTTCAAACTGATATGACAAACAGAAGGCTGCGGGGGGAGATCATCGGTAAGCGTCACTGGTGGGGAGGCGGGGCATCTTCCTCTCGTACCTCTTCTCGGAATTGTGAGAGCATGCTGTCCCATGCTGCTGCTATGGGTCGTTTATGGAGGCGGCGGGCCTCTTCCTGATGGAGATTCGTACTTTCACCCCCAGAACAAGTTTAGAGTGACCATAATTCCCTTCCACATCTATGGGTGGGAGCACAGGCTTTGCACAAGGGGAGTCTGGTTTATCTATCTTGAATTTTGAGAGTGAGAGGCACTATGTAATGGTTTGCAGTGTGGCAAACATGAACTACTGAGAAAGGAGGTAGGTTTGCCCCCAGGAACAACTTTTGCCACATTGGTTAGGAAGTACCTATGAGTCACCCCCACCCACTGGCTGATGTCTGGTATAAATGTGGCATCCCCAGGAACCCACTACAGAACACTATCTTGGCCAGTGGAAGAACAAAATAGGACTTTACCTGCTGTCTGTGGCCTGTGAGGAGGTCCGAAGGACTATTCCTGCTCTCCCTTGTACCCAGGACAAAAAAGTGGACTCCAAGGGTCAGGTGGCTTACCTCCTTTGTGGCTTTAAAGCTGCAAAAGCCTTCTCCTTATAATTCCCACCAGACCAGTGGCAACTGGAACGTCTTTAGGTGCCCCCTTGAGGTCCTGTTTGGCTTAGAAGTGTACTTCTATGGTTGATTGGTCACCAGGAAAAGGTTTGGAAACTTTTGTTCCAGAGCCAAGGGGACCTACCTGCCTGGCAGATCCATGGCGTCATATTAATTTCTGGCTTTGTCTCCCTGAAAGTCTCTAGCAGTTCTTATAAAAATGTCAAAGTTCCTTTCTGCTTTGGGACTTAGAAACAATTTCAAGCAAACACCTCAAAAGATCAAGGGGCGTAGCATGACTAACCTCTGGAAGGTATCTGCCCATCAGTTCCACTGCTTCTGCTACAATTTCAGATTTGTCCTGCGGAGAGACAATTTTTTCTTCAAACAAATGACAAATACTTTTATTCAATTGGGACTTTAAAACCTTTTCAAACTTCGGCTTCAAGACTTTCACCAATCCAGTTGGTGCATCTGACCAGATCTCCATTGTAGTGCACCTCAAATCGTGCCTAGGTTGGGTCTACCACGTCCATAGATCATCATTGTTGCTTTGTGCTTTCTGGCGTTATTTTCACTGAATACTTTATTGTATTTTGCGTGACTTTTTCTACTGTGTATGCACTGCTTAAACCCTTAAATGCGGGCATCAGCTGTAACTCCCTCCATAGTGCGTCTGTCGGCCAACACTGGGAGAGGTATTAATTTATTTTATTTTTAGCTCTGGCTGCTCAAGGTTTTCTTTTGGGGGAGGGGTAATGACCATCAGCGCGCAGGGCGCACTGGTGTCATTACTGCAAAGTGAAAGTAAAACGAGCCGATGGGCTTGTTTTACTTTCACTGCATCAGTGCTCGTGTGGCATATCTTAGCTCCCAAGCACTGATTGCTTTGGGGGAGGTATTGTTAGAAATGCTAGAATCTCCCCTTTCAATGGTATGTCTGCCCAGTGGATCGTTGCTTGGGGTTTGCTATAGGAGAGCGACCCCCTAGCAGGGATCTGCCCACTAGGCACCAGGGACTTGGACGCATGCTTCCCTACTCACCCTGGGCCCAACAGGCTTTCTGCCCCTCCTTAGGGGGTGGAGAGGGGTAATCACCCATCAATCAGCGCCCCTCCGGGGGGGGGGGAAGCCCACTAGTCTCCAGGGACTACAATTATGCTGTATTTTTTTTGGGGGGGGGGGGGTGAGCTAGTCCCTGGGCCTGGATTTGTGCTCCCCTACACCTACCCCGGGGTCGATTACCCTTTCTGCCTACCCTGGGGGGTTGGATAGGGGTATTCACCACCAATCTGCCCCCCCACCCCCCATCCGAGGCAGAAATCTCACTGGACACCAGGGACTACATTTATGCAGTATATTGTTGGGGGGGAGCGCGCTCCCGGGCATGGGTCTGTGCTCCAGGGTTAATGAGAGTCACACAGTGGGTTTGATCGGTTCCTGTCACGGTCACTAAGCCCAGCCACAAAAGTGGGGCAGCTTTATTTATCAGTAGAAGAGGAGGAACGCTGGATGGTACGAATCTTATGAATTCTTTCTGATTCCAGAAGTTTACATCACAGAAATGTTAGGAAAATGCATGGTTTTAGCTAAAGTTTGAGGTTTGCAGGGCATTGTGGGATTCACGAAAGGCACAAAACCCTACAATCCTGTGGGTGTCTACTTTTCATAAAAGTCTGTGGTTGCTAGTTTTCCATGGGTGGCAGCCCAGCACGGTTCCAAATACCGCAGCTACCTCTCTTGTTGATCTCTCCACGTAGCGCTAATAGGTCCTTTTGTGTGGCGGTATCTTGGCCCACCCACACAAGTGAGGTACCGTTGGTATTGTAAGATGTGTGGGAACTCTAGGTGGTATGAAATTTGTGGATTCCCACAGATTCCGGAACTTTCCTGCACAGGTATGTGAGTAGAATGTGTCTTTTTATCTAACGTTTGGGGCTTCTGGGTAAGAAAACCTGGCGAGAGCAACACAAGTCACCCTACTCTGGATTTCCAATAGGTGTTCAGTTTTTTTTAAATGTACAGATTTGCCAGGTTTCCCTAGGCGCTGGCTGAGCCAGCGCGCAAAATCCACAGCTACTGACATTGGAAACAATTGTCAGTTTTCAATGGAAAAATGTGAGGTGTTCACAGAAATGTGATGAAAAGGGATTCCGGGTAAAAAAAAGTGGTGGGAGCCACACCCGTCACCACACCCTGGATTCCCCTAGCTATCTAGTTTTAAAAAATGTACACGTTTGCTAGGCTTCCCTAGATGCCAGCTGTTACCGACATTGCAAAAAAAGGGTCCATTATCAGTGGAGAAAATGTGATGTGTCCATGTTGTGCGTTGGCCCTTTCCTGTCACACACACGGGGCTTACCCACACAAGTGAAGAACCATTTTTATTGGGAGACATAGGGGAATGCTGGGTGGTTGGAAATGTGTGGCTTCTCACAGATTCTAGATGTTTTCCTCCCAGAAATGTGAGAAAAATGTGTGTTTTTAGCCACAGTTTGAGGTTTGCAAAGGCTGGTGAGATCCATGCAAGGAATCCCCAGGGTGTGTAGTTTTTGAAAATGTACAGGTTAGGTAGGTTTCCCAAGCTGCCGGCTACGCTATGGCCCAAAATCCACAGCTACACACGTTGCAAAAAAAGGGTCAGTTTTCAGTGGAAAATTTTGATGTGCCCATGTTGTGTTTTGGGCACTTTCCTGTCATGCAGACTAGGCCTATCTACACAAGTGATGTAACATTTTTATCAAAAGACTCAGGGGGATGCTGAGTGGTAGGAAATTTTTGCCCTCCCCCCCAGATTTCAGAAGTTTTTGTCACAGAAATGTGTGGTTTACAAAGGCTTCTGGACAAGAAAAGCTGGTAAAAACCATGCAAGTCACACCACCCTGAATTCCCCTAGGTGTCTAGTTTTCATAAATGTGCAGGTGTGCAGGTGTGCGGGGTTTCCCTAGGTGCCGACTGAGCTAGGGCCCAAAATGCATAGCTACCCCTGATTGCAACAAAAGGTCAGTTTTTAGTGGAAAAATGTGATGTGTCCATGTTGCGTTTCAGGCCATTACTTTTTGTGCGCACTAGGCTTACCCACACAAGTGAAGTACCATTTTTATTGGAAGACAAATTGGAACATAGAATAGCAGAATATTTGTTACTACTAATTGGATTTCACTGCATTTGTGCCTTCCAAAGGTAAGCCAGTGTGTTCACATGCTAGTATGGGTACCCACAAATTCAAAGATTTACAAATAACCACTGCTACTAAACTCCATATCTGGTGCTCATTTCAGAAATACATAGGTTTCCTTGATACCCTTTTTCAGTCTACATATTTCACCATATGAATTGGTCTATATACTCTGTGCACAATGAAAAACCATTGTAAGGTGCCAGCTCAGTTGTTGGCTCTGGTTACCTCTGGTTCTTGGAAAACCTACAAACCCTATATATCCCCTCAACCAGAAGGGTTTTGCAGATGTAATAGTATTGCTTTTGTGAATCGTCCATTGTTACTAAAAGTTAGAGATGAAAACGTTGTCACAAATGGCCCATTTTTCCTATTCACTTTCAACATTTCTTTATTTCAATAGTTAATTTCGTTTGGGAAAACACTGAGAGATCTACAATCATGCCCCCTTGCTGAATTCCGAATTATTTCTACTTTTCAGAAATCTATAGCTTTCCTGGATCACCCATGGGTATCGCACTGGTTTACACTACAAACTGGAAGTAGACTGAAAGCAAAAACAATAGGAAAATGGCTACTTCTTAGTAAAATGTCAAAACTGTGGTAAAAAACATAGGTCTTTTTGATTTAGCTCTGCATGTTCCTGAATGCTGGGACGACATTGAGTTTAGCACAGCAAACCTTTTGTTGATGCCATTTTTTGTTTAAAAAAAAAAAAAGAGACACTTTTTTGTGGAGCAGTTTTTCCTATTTTCCCCCAAAACTCAATATTTAGCTATATTTTACTTATTTTGTCAGTCTCCCTCAGAAGGATTCCACAAACCCTGGGTACCTTTAGAATACCCAGGATGTTGGGAAAATAAATTATACAAATTTGGCATGGATACCTTATGTGGGGAAAAAGGTTATGGAGGCCTAAGCGCAAACTACCCCAAATAGCCACAAAGGGCTCAACACCTGGGGTTGGGGGAAAGAGGGGGGCTGGTGAAGCCTCCACGGTTAAAGGGTTAAATACTTAATACATTGCTTTTGATTTAAGCCTGGATGCTTTGTATCACATTACCAGTGATTAAGCACAGGTTTATTTGTTTTAATTTGTGTGCCATCTAGCAGCTGATGGCCTTATCCTTTGAAGTCAACACTTGTTAAGTGATAAAGTATCCCCTGCCGTACATTATAAGGATATTGCAAGTCACCAAAGAGTTCCATAACCATATAGAGGAATGAGGCCGAAGGCTGAGTTCCTTTATAAGGTTATGGAAGTTCGAGGTGACTTGCAAGATTCTTTTCATGTATGCCAGGGGGTACTTTATTCCATATAATACATGGTCACACAATTGCCTTTCTACAGTTTACAAACATGAAGAATAAAAATAAAACCTGTAGTGCAAAATTAGAGACATCAAAAGCCTTTTAGCTATTTGTTGTAAACAGATATTAGAAACAGTTTGATACAAGTCAGTTTTTTTGTGTTAAATGAAAAGCTGCACTACTTTTGAATGTGTAGAAACATGCAGTGAGATTATAGCTTTTCTCTAACTATCTAAGGAGTGCA
Source organism: Calotriton arnoldi (assembly GCA_963921515.1). NCBI lineage: Eukaryota > Metazoa > Chordata > Amphibia > Caudata > Salamandridae > Calotriton > Calotriton arnoldi. Next base: position 1,269,750 of record CAWUFW010001280.1, on the reverse strand, counting down.
AAAATTAAACATGTTCTCTCTGCTTGTCGCTGTAAGCTAAAAAATATAGCAGAAGAAACAAAAGCAACATTCCTTTTTTTGTTGCTTTAAACAGCTGCTTCAATTATGCTGTGTGCCATGGCCTGCCTTTCATCTCAGCTGCTGGCTCTGGCAGCAGACCTTATAATGTCAGAACTCGACTGTAATAACATATAATAATGAGTTCTGACGTCTTTTCTTTATAATCGGTGACTGGGTGCGTCACAAGTTGTCAATTATAAAGAAATTAGAGGCTGGCATTTATACAGGGATTATGGAATCTCATGTATTATAAAATCCACTTTCCTATAGTACATCATTGCATTTGGAAATCAGTGACCACCTCAACTAGAGGTCAGAGTCAACGGTTTGCAATCACAATTGCAGTCACAAACCATTGAGTATCCCTTAGGATGGGAGGGGAATGCCCCGTTTATGCACTCCTCTTATTTACAATTCTTAAAGTAGCACAATATCCCTTTTGTGATTCAGAAAACTTTCCGACTCAAAAAGGGCTTGGTTGTGCTGTGAAAAGGTGTTTTGCGGTCATAAACGCTGAGCCCGGTCCACAAAAGTAAACTGAGACGAAAGTCTAACTTTACGACTTTTGGTATTCACAAAGGGCATTTACTACTCGTAAATGCCCTTTGTAAATACCAAAAGTTGAACTTTATGACTTTCGGTATTCACAAAGGGCATTTACGAGTAGTAAATGCCCTTTGTGAATACTGAAAGTCGTAAAGTTAGACTTTCGTCTCATTTTACCTTTGTGAATCGGGCCCTGTGGTTTTATAAATTGTAGGCTTTGTAACCGCAAAACACATTTGCTCATAAGACCTTACTCACTCATATACTGTTGGAGGTTTTCTCTATAAATATTTCTACCTTAATATTTACAAGTTATTAACGTTACTAATTTCAAAGCAGTATTAAAATCTTTATGTACTTTATTGAAAACAATATGTAAAATATAAACTACTCCAACTTTTAAAGAGTTATGATTTTAAATGCTCTCAGTTACATCATTTACATGATACTTCTTTCAACGGTGTAAAGTTGCACATGCGCAGCGATCAGATGAGACCAGGAGAGGGATCGCTTCATTGTTTAAGAAGTTGGTGGTCTACTCCTGATGATATGTTGGATCGGTTCCAGTATAATATGGTTCCAGTATGGTACGAAAGGACATGTGTGTTGTTCTATGTTGATTCCTGCCTAACTAGGGGCGTAGCCAAGATTGTGGCCGAGGCAGATGTCTCTGTCTGAGCTCCGTTCAAGCCCTGCCTAATCGGACATAATCCTGGATCCTCCAGACTAATCTACAACCAAGAGGCGCATGTGCGGCCCTCGCTGCGTGGACGGAGGCCCAGGAGCTTGCTGAAGCACCTGATGGCCCATGTGGGAACAGAGATTATCGTCGCCGTGTGGGACTGTGATGGCGGCCCCGACGGCGGGCTGGAGAGCAGCTGTTGGATGGGACCCGGTGGAGTTACTACCTTGCTCCCTGATTACTGAGGTACTGTGTAAAGTTATTGGTGCCATCGAAGGGCCCCTGGGGTGAGGCCACACCTGACAGTTAGTGCGTCTGGCATAGGCCCAACTATGAGGGCAGATGAGGCCCCTGCTAGGCCCTGTATGAACCCGCCGTTATGGCTTTGGCTATTCTGCAGGCCCTGGCATGAGACTGGAGTGGGGCCATTTCTATCCTGTGCTGATTACTTGTGGCCCCTGGTAGCTGAAATGTGCCTTTGCTTGCTGACTGTGCACAACTGGTCAGAAGTTCCAACAGGGTCCTGCTGGCTGGGCAAGAGGGTGACAAACCGAAACCCCCGCCCGGGGTCCCACTGCCCGGGTGCATGGAAGGGGGCCCTCCGTCCCTGCAGTCTGTGACACTTGGTGATGGCCAATGCGAAGCGGCACCCACCTGCTCACTGCGCACTCCCCTTGGTCGGGCACTGCCTGCCCTGGTGGGCCCCTTCCGACACTGTCCACTCACCCTGTGGGAGTGTGTGTCACTGCCCTCTGTGATAGAAGGAACTTCAGTGACCTTGTGCCTGGGCCTCGCAGCCCCCATTAACCATGGTGAAGACTAAGGCAACCAAGAATCCTACCCTGCCTGGGGGGACAGCCTCGGGCCCTGGGTGATATAGTGGAAGGAGACAGACCTCTAGGCAACCTTAGACTGCCACTCTACCCAATTTGAGCGTATCTTGAAAGCCACACTTGACACCAAGACATCACTGGAGTCCAACATCGACATGCCATCCTTGGGTGTCGGACAGCTTCATGGAGACCACCGTAAGCTGGTGAACTGGGTTGATGGCACTGAATCTACCCTAACTGCAATGTGTCCCGCAGTGCAAGATCTACAGGCCCAGGTAAAGAAGATGAAAGTTGATATTTTATACTTGAAACGACAAGAGGAGGACACTAAGGGCCGCTCTCGCCATAATAATGTGCCTTTTGTAGGTTTTCCAGAACGCTCCGGAGGCCCTAACATTGAACTCTTCTTTGAACAGTGATTATCGTAAACAGTGTTAGCTGGCAGGATTCCGAAATTCTTCACCATTGAACGAGCCCACTGACTGCCGGGTCGACCCCCGCTGCTGGGGGCGCGTCCGTGCCCACTGATTGCCCGAGTCCTTAACTACAGGTACAGAGACTTGCTTATCCAGCTATTTCGAGCAAAAGGCCCATGGCGTTTTCAGAACTGCGAAATCACAGCATATCCGGATTATACTGCAGAGGTGCAGTGTCAACGCGCCTCCTACATGGCCATGAGAACCCAACTACATGCTTTGGGACTTAAATATGCCCTCCTGTTCCCCGCAAAGCTCCGCTTCACAGTCGGAGACCACACTCACTTCTTCCTGACCCCTGAAGACGCTTAGACATGGCTGCATGCAAAAGGCCTAGCAGAGCATCCAGTGCCGCCTCCCGACTCCGAGGAATGACTCACACCACGACGACAGTGCCATCCCCCAAACCCTGCTCTACACCAACAGGCAGCCTGTGAACAGACACAGGTGGTAAAGGGGTGTAGGAAAGTAGGATCTGCTTCTTATGGTTACCCCCACTTTTTGTTTCATGTTACACTGTTTTTGACTAGTATGACTGGGATCCTGCTAATCAGGACCCCAGTCTATCTGCTTTCTCCCTAAACTGTTATGTCATGTACTTAGGTACACTCCAGATTGGATACTGGGGTACCCTTGTCAGTCCCTAGTATATGGTACCCATGTACCCAGGGCATAGGTACCCCAGAGGCATCCCATGGGCTGAAGCATGTATTATGCCACCCATGAGAGGCCATGCAAAATGGATCTACAGGCCTGCCATTGCAGCCTGTGTAAGTTGGTGCATGCACCACTTACTTAAGATATAGGTTTACTATATCTAAGGGTCACTACACTTAAAACCTATAAGTCACCCCTATAGCAGGCCATGACAATCTTGAAGGCAGGGTGCTTGGTTCTAAGTGAGAGGGTGCCACTGCATGAGCAGGACACCCCTGCAGCCTACGGAGTCCATTCTCCCGGGTTGTTAGTGCTACAGCCATTCACGACATATAGAGTGGCATTATGGAACCGCGTGATGACCAACTCTAAAACGGCTGAAAGTAACCCTATCGTGTTTGGTGTCAAACATTGTGGAATCATACCCCCACACTGGTAACCGGTGTGGGAGGTATGATTCCACCCCTCAGAAACAAGTTTTGTGAGGTCCCTGGTGTTCCCGGTACCAGCCTTCTAGTCCCGGGCAACCCAAAATGGTTGCTGTCGACCAGAGACACATTTCTGCCCTCCTGCTGCTGAGCCAAGCTCAAGCAGGGGAAGGCAGAATAATAGGCATCCTGTCACAGGGAGGTGTGACCACCTCCCAGACAGGATTTAGTGTATTAGGCCTGGGTGGGTGCGCTTGCCAGCGACCGAAAGTCTACATGAGGGGCACATTTGGTGTCCCTGTGCATAGTCCAGTTCAAACCAGTCCTGGGAGCCGTTGCTCCTGCTCTGGTGCGAAACTGGACAAAGGACATGGGAGTAACCTCCCCCCTGTCCAGACCCTCCAGAAACCACTGAACTTCGACCGTCTGGACACTCTGGACTTCGTTTGGGCCTGATTTCGTCTCCCACTCCGTCCAAAGCATCGTCTGTGCCCATGCACCAAACAGGCTCCGTGCAGGACCTGTGGAGCATCAAGGACAACTGAAGATATCTCCCTTGGAGTGAAGGAGTCACTCCCCTGCATCCACAGGCACCACATTGCGATTGACCGGTCTGCTGCTCCTGAGCTCCTACTGACTCCAAAGGCTCCAGCAACACAAGAGGTAGGTTTCCAAGTCCCACGAGGTCTGAGCTGCCCTCTCACCAAGTTTGAGGTCAGAATCCCTCATGGGGGCTGCAATCCCCGTACCCCTGTGCACCACGTACTTTTGCAAGTGCATATGCTTGTTGGCATTCCCAAAACAAGTGCACTGGGCTCTGAGTAGCCCCAACCTCTGGCACCATTTCCACCAAAGAACTTTGGCCTCCTCACACCGAGTGCTCCGTGGGCTGTTGCTTTGTGAAACTGCTCAAGGCACCCTTGCAACTCCTGTGCCTCCGGCCTGTGGGCCCTCTTGAGGGTCATCTTTGCTTTTCTTGGGCTCCCCTGGTTGCTCCAGGCTTGCCCTGACTCCCCTGTGTTTGGTGAGTCTCCTGGACCTTGCTAGTCTGAACCGTAACCTTTTTGAACCATTCTACATGGGTTGCCGTTGCCAAGGCTTGTTGGTGCTCCAGCCAGACACCGACCCCTCAGTACTCGACATCCTTTGTGGGACAGCTCGTATCCAGCTCCTGGTTCCTCGACATCTCCTGGTCCCAGTGGCTGCAGAGTCAAGAACCCCCTCAACGCACCTGAAGCACCCGACATCGGTGGGCATTCGTCTACCGAGCCCCTGGTCACTCCTGAGTGACCCAGACTCTGTTCCCTCTGCTTTCAGGTACTCTTCAACCAGAATCCACCTTTGGATTCCGACGGACACTTTTCTTCTTCCCAGCAGTGGCTCTTCTTCGAAGTCCTCCAGAGAGATCGATGGCGGTTTCCAACGCCACTTCAGACCTATGCACCCGGCTTCCCTGGGATAGGTAACTCTGGTACTATGGTATCCACGGGTGGGATGGCTCTCCAACCTCCTATGTTCCACAGGGTTTCTTCGAAGTCCACTCAGAAGGGTCCTTAAACTTTAAAACTGCAACCGTGACTCTCCCATAGAATTGCACGGCGCACGCGATCGTGTTCCCACACTGCACCCGTCCTCCGTGGGGTCCCTACTTACTCACCTGGGGTGGTTCCTTGGGGTCTCAGCGATTCTACATCTTCTAGACACTGTCTTGACTCAAGTCGTGGTTATTATACCCCTATTTTAGTATATGGTTTGGTCTCCCCCTGGAGCCCACTGTGTATTAGTGCTACTTACGATTGTTTCTATGCTACAGTATTGTGTGCTTTGTGAGTATCTTCGTGTAGAAGATACTGTGTCGTACTTTTAGTGTGTTATATTAATAAATACATATTTTTATAACTACTGTGTGGTTCTCCTTTCATTTAATCAATACTATAAGGTTGCATTCTGGTAAAACAAGCTGCTTAACATTCCTTCAAGACTAAGCCTGAAGGCTGCTCTCCACAGCTACCAAATGGATAGCTTTCGAAAGTTATCTTTGACCTCTTAAATCACAATAAGGGTTGTTTGGACTGGTACAGGGTGCCCACTTTAATTAGTGGACAGCATATACCAGGCCAACTTCTCACATTGGTGGCAGCGGTGGGATTCAAGCCTGCATTGTTTTACCAGATAAATCTTTGTATTGATTAACTGAAAACCACTAAGTACTAGGTACATATAATACTAGCTTAGAATAAGTAAGTTCTACTGAACTTAGGGTTGGGTAAGTCAAGGGTCTAGCACACCCTTTCTCCAACCTCAGAGAGTTTAGTTCCCACTAGGTTAGGTAGGTGCAACACCTCACCACACTTAGTATGTCTACTAAAGGAGATGCCAGTGGCTCTCTGCCTTCTAGATACAGTGAGCTTTCATTCCAAGAATTGAAAGCCCTGTGTGCCTCTAGAAAGTTGAAGACAGGGAGAAGTGCAAACACTCAATGTCTAATAGAGATGTTACTGTTAGATGACCTAAGGAAGACTCCTGGGTCAGATGAGCAGGACAGAGTGGGTGGGACAGGGAATGAGGACAGGTCAGGAGGTGACACCTTTTATGACCTGGAATCTAACCCTGACCAGGGAGAACCTGATGGTTCTCACCTGGATAACACAGATCTTCAAGTGGAAGATGGAAGAGGCCATGAAGGCCCTCTCTTTACTCCTCCTGGAAGAGTGCAGAGTTTACCAAGGAGCTCTAGATCTCCCTCTGCAGAAAGTAATCACTCAGGACAGTCTGTAGGGACCTCTGTATCTAGCAAGAGGGACCACTCTTTTGATAAGGAATACCAATTTCTTGAACTTGAGAAAGCTAGGCTTAGGCTCAGGCAAGAGCAATTGGCCCTTGATAAAGAGTCCTTAGAAGTCCAGAGAGCTAGAAAAAAGTTAGGACTAGAGTCCCATGGTGGCAGCAACAGTGCCCATAGAATTAAGGAACATTCCTTTGATATTAGGAACCTGAGCAAGATTGTCCCTCCCTACCATGTTGGGGATGACATCCATAAATGGATAACTGCTTTGGAGAGGGCCTGTAAAAAACAGAGGGCCCCTCAAGAGCAGTGGGCAGCTATCTTGTGGCTCTCTGTAGTAATTGAGCTGGAAACTGGAGCAGGATTGATGAGTTTATTGGTAACTACATGGTCCAGAAGGCAGAGACTCCACCAGGCTCAGCAGCCCAAGACCAACAGTAAAACATACACATTCTACAGCACTAAGCAACAGACAAAGTTCTAGAGATGACATATGAAACATTCTGCAATTAACAGGAAACACATTACTACACACCTTCCCTTCTTCCCAGAACAAAACAAAAACAAAAACAAAAAACGAAAGAAAAACAAACGGAAGACTTTTACCTGAAACGAGCAGGTTTTGCACAAGATCTGGCACTCCTTCTAACATTAGCAGGAGGCACCGAACTTTGTTGGGCACATGAACCTGAAACATTAGAATTTTGAACCTCATTTGACAAATTGGTAAAATTTCAAGAAGCATTAGAACCATGAACAACTTTGGACACTTTGGACAAATTCCACCAATGCCCACCCTCAAGTTGAACAGCATTTTCCCCAGTTCTGACAACACAGACTGGTTTGCAAAATTTGCTTTCCCCTTTCATTACATAGACCAAAGACTTAATTTTGACAAGGTCACCAACGTTAAGATAGGACAACTTAACACCTTTCTTTGTGTCAAACCATTCCTTTTGTTTAGATTGAGTTTCAAAAACATTCTCTTTAACAAGAGACATCAATTTATTGACATCAGAGTCAGATTTCAACACCTTAGACATCCACCCGGGTCTAAAGGTGGTGTTTGCTTTCCTTCCCCTCATGAGCACAAAAGGAGCAACCTTAGTGGAGGAGTGGGGCATGGTCCTGTAGAACCAAATCATGTCATTGAGAGCTTGTACTATGTCATGATTGCCAGCTCTAGCCCTTTTGACACACTCCGCAACAACACGATTCATCCTCTCAACTAGTCCATTTGTTTGAGGATGATAGAGTGAGCCCCTTACGTGTTTGACCCCTGAAGACTGCAGGAAAAGCTGAAATTCACTGCTCACAAATTGTTTGCCATTATCAGAAACAACCACTTCTGGAAACCCTTCCCTCATGAACACATCTGTGAGAAAACCAATGATGACTTTAGTATTAGCCTCCTTGACAAGCCTTATTTCAGGCCACTTAGAAGCATAATTAGGCTGTCCGGTTTTAGGTTTAAACCTATAACAACTGATAAAACCCCACCAAGAGGGAAACAGCCCTCACCAGTGTAAATATATAAACACTGAAAAAACACCTGTGCAACCACAAACTAAATGTCATTCAAAGAAAGGAAAAGGAGAGTGAAAGAGTCATTTTTTTTCTTCCTGAAGGGCCCAATACAATGTAACATTGTTATGCAAGGTAGCAGCAAGAAAGACTGGGCTAACATTATTCTGCTTGAGTTTTGTTGTTTAGGGATGTCACTAAAATATTGTTTCTTCTTCCTTTTGATTTTTTCACTTTGGTGGTCTTTGGTCTAAAGTTGCAGGGTTTAGAAGCATGTTTTATGTCTTGTTTAATTATTTTCTAAACTGTATAGAATGAGGAAATATCAAAATCATATTTGATATTTTGGCGGCGTTTGATTCTTTCACTGATAGGTAAAATGGCTGGTTTCATAAGAATCTTTCCCAATATGTGCCATCACATTTACCCACAGAGAATGGGTAAAAACCCTTGATACATCAACCCCCAGTTTCTAGTGAGTCAGTATTGATAGTAGGTGAATTGCCAACACCTCAGGCTTTAAACATTCAATGCAAGGTATGGTGACAAGTATATGTGAAAAGAGTTCTATCACCAAGCATCTGGGACAATGGTGAAAACATGACACCAGACTTTTGGAAAACATGGAATGCAGTGTCACTTGAAATGCTACTGCAAAAAGGTTCTTTCCAAGTTCAACAAAGATTGGAGTGATATTGTTTGTATTTGCAGTGATTCAGCTACGTATATGAAAAAGTTGTTTGATGACCTGTCAAAACTGATACCTGAGCTGAAGTGCTTCCCTGTAAGAGATCCTTGCCACTTGTTAGATGGTATGCTGTGAAAGCATCCTTACAATCTTCAGAGTTAAGGAAGGATGCTTTTGACTTTTTAGTCCATTTTGATGCACTGTTTTGTTATGCGGGGGAACTAAAACGCAAATATTTCTCATTTTGTGCTTTGTGTGGCATCAAAGAAAGAGTCATCCCAACTGTGTCACTTACACTTAGCTGATGGTTCTCAGTCCAAGGGAAGAGGCTGTGAATGCTATATTATCCATGTAGCAACCGTTTACAGACTTTTTTATGAGTAATGATGCCAAAGGCAAGAAATGTGAGGATCTTTGGTCACATATTGGTAGTGATGTGAAAAAAAAAGAAAACTCTACTGCATTCTTAGATTTTTACAGAAAAACATAACTGCTGTAGTGGACATAATAAAAAAATTTGAGTCTGAAAACACTCTTGTCTGCCAAGTGTTCAGCATAATTGGTGTAGATGTGAAACATCTCCTTGAGAGTAGGCTGGGCGACACCTTTAGTGAATTTGGCACTGCAACATGTTCCATGTTAGAGTGCTTGCCACTTGGCAAGCAAAGCAATGTTGAAGAGAAATTCAGGAGCTTTTATTATACAATGTATGAGAAATGGCTTGCAATGATGCATAGAAATGTCCCTTCACCAACTATGGCATTTGAAGTCAATGAAACCTTACTGTGGTACTCAGTGCAAGTTCTAGATCCCATCCGTAAAGGGAATCTTCTCTGTAGTTTCAAACGTGCTGCTTCATTTTTGACCACTTCAATAACTCTGAGGGCATAAGTGCCCAGTTTGACGCAAATGTTGCAGAACCTGCCCAGAGAATCACAATTTTCAAGTGCACCAGTATTGGCATGGAAAGCTATGTCAGTGGCCAGAGTTAGCAAATTGTGTACTGGCTGTTTTGGCGTTGCCTGTCTCAAGTGCCAATGTTGAGAGGGCCTTTTCACAGAAAAAAGTTTACATGAAAAGTAAAGAGTGAGCGCACATGACCAAAGACTCACTGAAGAAGTATTGTATGGTGTACTACAATAAGTTTGATTTGCAAAAATGTATATGGACCTTGTATACACTGTAAATACACTGTCTATATACCATGCACTATCAGTGCAGAAAGCAAGCAATAATAAAAGCAAAACATTCCATAAACACCGGAAAACACTGTTTCTGTTGTTTTTAATAGCGTGAAAATGTGTAACCACCGATAACCACTTTTTTTTAAGGTATTCAAATCACTTGAAAACACTGAAAAAACCACACCAGAATTTACTAAAAATAGAAACTGAAAACAGGAAAGCCAAAGCCTAATCCATAAGAACTAGGACATACTAATTCTGCCCGCACAAAATGTCATATGGTCCCTGGACATCAATCCCCACCTTCACCCATGGACCATCAGGACACTCAATTGGGAGTAATGGGGGCGTAAACACTTTGAGACTCTTGTCTGAGGCACAACAAACGCAACACTCAAAACCATGTTCTCAACTTCAGTGTCCATGCACGGCCACCAAAAAGCATCACAAATGCGGCGTTTGGTGAATGTGGCACCCAGGTGTCCTTCATGAGCCCTTTTCATGATGTTCAACCTGAGAGCAGATGGAGGAATAAGCTTGTCACCTCTCAACAGTAAACCATCCTCTAAGGAGATTTCGCTCTCAACTTTACAAAAGGGTTGCAACAAAGGAGAAAGCACCTTTTCACGTGGCCAGGCTTTCATTACTAACTCACGAACATCTTGCAGAACAGAATCAGCAAGGAATGCAGACCTCCATTCCTCTTCAGAACCCACTTTGAGTTCAGGAATATCCAATGTGGCAACAAAGCAATCCTCACAGTCCTCGTCAACAAGATCTTTAGGTTCAATTTCGTCTTGCTCATTACTACCAACAGGAAACCGAGACAGAAAATCTGCCCTGAGATTTCTTCCTCCAGAAATGTGCTTGACGTCAAACTGATATTGCAACAGTCTAGTAACCATCCTTAAACTCCTGGGTGTACAGCATTTACTCATGTTGTCACCCAAAATGTTCACTAGTGGTTTGTGGTCAGTGAGTAGTCGAAAATGCCTACCCCAGACATAAGGGCGGAACTTCTCTTTGGCCCAACAACAAGCTAAAAGCTCTTTCTCAATAACTGAGTATTGGAGTTCGGCTGCTCTCAACACTCTAGTGGCAAAACCAATGGTTTGCTCCACACGATCTACTGTTTGAGTCAACATTGCTCCCAAACCAACCTGGCTGGCATCAACGGTAATACAGCAGCTATGAGCCAGATCAAAAGGCTTGAGAGCTTTACATTCACTCAAAAGGGCTTTCACACGTTCCACAGCATGCACACATTCATTACCCCATTCAAAAGATACACCCCTTTTTAGACGCGCCCTTATAGGGCGAACAATGGTGGCGAAATCGGGGATGAATCTAGAATAATATTCACATAGCCCTAATAAGGATTTCACCCCACATTTGTCAGAAGGGGCAGGGGCAATGATTATGGCCTCCAATAAACCTGGTTTGGGACTCACACCTTCTCGAGACACAACATGTCCCAGGTATTCCACGTTTTCACAACAAAACTCACATTTTTCAGATTTCAGGACCACTCCGTGCTCCTTGAATAAGGACAAAACTTTGTGAAGCATGGCATCATGAGTTTGAGTGTCCTCCCCAAAAACCAAAACATCATCTTGGAATACTAGGACACATTCTAAGTCCTTAAGAATGTTGTTCATAACCCTTTGGAAGACAGAGGCTGCAGACGCCAAACCAAAAGGCATGGGGCGGTATTGAAAAGTACCCAAAGGATACACAAAAGCAGTGAGGTGCCTAGAATCAGGATGGAGCTCAACCTGAGGGTATGCACTGGCAAGATCGAGCTTAGAAAAACATTTGGCACCCTTGGGGGCAGCAAAAAGATCACAAATTTTGGGTAGAGGTTGTGAATTGACCCATATTTCCTTGTTAAGAGATCTCAAATCGACACTAACCCTGAGTTGGCCATTTTTCTTGCAGGCCACCAACAAGGGAGAAAGCCACAAGGAGGATTTAGCGGGTTCAATGATCCCTTTAACACACAGGTCCTTGAGCTCTTTCTCTAGATCAGACCTAACACTATAAGGTACTCCTCTGAGCTTGTGCTTGACAGGAGTAGAACCATCCTTGACTACAATTTAGTGTTTGAACCCTTTGATTTTTCCTAGCTGTTCCCCGAACACAGAGGGAAATTTAGCTTTCCATGTCTGCTTGACGTCATCGCTGCATTCCACCATCAACACTTGTTCAAGGGTACCAGGTCTTAAGATCATACCAAATAGTCCCTGGTGGAACCAGCCAAGGATGTTTAGACCCTTGACTGCAACATAGATCTTTCCCCTTATTCGCCTTCCTTTGAACAACATGTCTTGCTCGAAAAATCCAAGTAAATCAATCTTGCGCCCTTCATAGGACATAGGGGAACGATCAGGAGGAAACAATTCTATGGAATCACCCCAGGTTTCTTCAAATAACTTTTTAGTTATCATTGTTATGCGAGCGCCTGAATCAACAAGCAACGGAAGAACCTTCTCCCCAACAGTAATGTCGACAATGGGGCCCACACACGTGGAAGGATCACCTTCGATGGTTTTAGTGAGAGAATTAACATGTTCATTTGCACCACACATGGTAGATTTGTGCTCTTCACGAATCACTGATATGACTTCAGAGTTACTCTCACAATCAGAATCAACAATGCACACGACAGGCTTTTTTGAGTTCCTTCTTTTAAGACACACCTTGGCGAAATGCCTGACCTATTTGCAATAATTGCACGTGACAGTAATGGCAGGACACCTTCCATTCTTGGCATGTGGGGGATTACCACACCTAAGACAAATATTGGAGTTAATACCCTCAGGTTTGACAGCTTTGGGAAAAACCTTGGCACGAAAACTCTTGGCTTTAACCTGAGATTTACCAGTGCTAATAACATTTACACTCTCATTGTTCTTATCATTACTTCTGTCATTGAGTTCTTTCAAGGAGACCATAGATATCTCAGTGCTCTTAGCAATTTTGATGGTTTCATCTAGTGAAGGATCACCTAAGCTTAAAAGCTTTTGTCTAATGTTTTTGTCTTTGCATTGACAGACAAACTGATCTCTTATGAGCTGATCTGTGAAGTTTTCAAATTTGCAGACCGCTGCCAATCTCCTCAAGACAGAAATTTAAGAGTCTACATCTTCCTCAGTTTTTTTTCTCTTGAAAAACTTGTGCCTTAAAACCATGAGACTAGGTTGTTTGTCGAATCTGTTCTTCAATTTAAGAACAGTCTCACGATACTCGTCTATGCCATCACTCTCTTCTGAAGGCAAATTTGGTAAATGTTTGTAAATGGATCTCCATTCAAATCCTAGTGAGTGGAGTAGAACACATTTTTTTTCTGTCAGCACTAAATCTGGTTGCTCCGATGGCTCCCAGGTAAGTTTCAAATGCATCATACCAAATTTCCCATCGAACAGAAGGTTCACCTGGAGTGTCTAAAAATGCAGGAGGTGGATTGACAGTTTGCATGGTGCACATGGTAGGTGTAATTACACTGTAGTAAGATTGTGAAAGCGAACCCTTACAACAATAAAATTTAAGAGAAAGGTGGTGTGTGTGTCACTGTGTGACACACAAAAAAATATATTGAAGAGTAGATGATTGACTCGAAAGATATATAGATAAATATACAAACATTAAATATATAGTGCAATAGTAATAATAAAAATAAGTAAAAATATTGAGAAGTATGGCAATGGTGTGTGCATCACCGTGTGACACACAACAACAAAAAAACTAATTGACCCAGGTGTGTGTGTGTCACTGTGTAACACACAAGAAAATAGAAGTCAAAGGTGTGTGTATCACCGTGTGACACACAATAATGATGGAAAATGAGTACCTTGAAAAGTGAACTTGACGTTGCAGAGAAATGACGAGTGTGTCGTCGAAGGCTAGAAATAGAGGTGTGTGTATCACCGTGTGACACACAACAACAGAAGTTTCCTCAAATGCGAAGACAATGTATCCCACGGAGATCGGGGATCATTGTGTAGTTGGAGATAGAAGTATACCAAAGAAAGATGGCCGCCGGTGCGTAGCGTAATGACACTGTTTGCACGTAGCGTAGCGCGGCGCCACAGAGCTGAAGGAGAAGACCAATGAGCAGGAGCGCGGAATGCTCTCGGTTGCCAAGTTTCCTCGGTTGCCAGGTGAGCGTAAAGAATGCAAGAATGCCTCGGTTGCCAGCAGGTGCGAGAATATATTTGAAAGATGCTGCTAGTCTCGAGAGGCAAGCGCGAGAGGCTTTTGAGTGATACTGGGCTCGAGGGGCAACCGCAAAAGGCAGAGAAAGTATTCCCAAATGACAGGGAATGAGGCAAAATTATGATTGAGGCAAAGTGAACTGAGCCAATTGACGCGCTGGGGCTTTGTAGAGAAAGTCACACGGTGGCTTAGGGAAAGAAAGCAAGCGCCCTACCGTAGGAGTAAAAATCATCGGTCCACGCGTAGGGAGACACAGCTCCACACAATCAGTTTGTAAGCGTAGAGATGAATGCGTACCTCTTCCTTCCTTGAATAAAGTAGAGACTTTTTGCTTTTTTTTGACCAGTAGAAAAGATTTCTTGCCTCATGAATGACGAGATGAAAGTTGCTGCACGCAGGGTGTGACCATGTAGTTCAAGCTCGTCGCCAAAATTTCTGTAGTAATTGAGCCGGAAACTGGAGCAGTATTAATGGATTTATTGGTAACTACATGGTCCAGAAGGCAGAGACTCCACAAGGCTCAGCAGCCCAAGACCAACAGTAAAACATACACATTCTACATCACTAAGCAACAGACAAAGTTCTAGAGGTGACATATGAAACATTCTGCAATTAACAGGATACACATTACTACACTGTCCTTTGCTGATAAAGGTAGAGATAAGCTCCTCACTGTTGGAGAAGAGGATGCTGACAACTATTCAATCTGGGAGAGTGCTCTCATTGATGAGTTTGGCTTAACCACTGAACAGTACAGGAATAAGTTCAGAGACAACCAGAAGACATAGAATCAAGATTGGGTAGACTTTGTGGATAGTGCCATTAAGGCTCTGGAAGGCTGGTTGCTTGGCAGCAAAGTGAATGATTTGAAGGGATTGTACAATTTGATTATGAGGGAGCAGATCCTTAATAATTGCCAAAATCAGTTGTTGCATCAGTACCTGGTTGACTCTGATCTGATGTCTCCCCAAGAATTGGGAAAGAAGGCAGATAAGTGGGTCAGAACCAGGGTGAAGCAGAAAAACCAGAACAATGGTGGTGACCAGAAGAAGCAAGATGCTAAAACTCCAGATAAGGGTGGGGACAAGGGTAAAGATCAGAAGTCTTCATCAGGGCCCCAAAAACCAGCATCTGGGGAGAGTCACAATCTAACAAAGGTAAAGGCAAAAAGAAACCTTGGTGTTACTTGTGTAAGGTAAAGACCCATTGGACAAAAGATGTGGATTGTCCAAAAGCCAAGGAAAATCCTCCTACCACCACTGCCCCTAAGGCAACTGTGCCCCCTAGCACAAGTACAGGTGGTGGTACAGGGAACAAGGGATTAGTAGGGGTAACCTTGGGCTCTGAGTTGGGTTCTGGCCTAGTCCGAACTCCAGCTCAGGCTGTACTAGTCTGTGATGGTGGCATGGATCTTGCCACCTTATTTGTCAGTCCCAGTAAACTGGGCAAATACAGACAACAGCCTTTGATCAATGGTTAGGAGGCCATGGCATACAGGGACACAGGTGCAAGTGTCAATATGGTGACAGAGAATCTTGTGGGCCCTGACCAAATCATACTTGGAGAAATGTACCAAGTGACCAATGCTAACAATGTCAGGACTGATCGGTCTAGGTCCACTCTCTCCCCGCTGCTCCGCTGTGCCATCTCTTGCCTCCAGACCCCGACCTCCTCCTTAGGAGGTTCGAGACTGCTGCCCACTCCTGCTGCCCGCTCCAACTGGGACCAGACTGCCTCCAACCACCGTAACCTTTCTCAGCCGTTTTTGTTTCTTAATTTTTTTCCCTATTGTGCCACTGTTATTGTGCCCATCTGTGTCTTGCTCTAATTCCACCACTGTTCTTATTTTTATTTTCTCGTGCCTGCCTGTTCCTTTTGCGTTTCGCCGCTGCTGCCCCTGCGGCCCCTCCCCCCCAGAATTCCCCCCCGGAATTCCCCTGCTCCCACCTCCCAGCCTCTCCTCCCTCCCACCTCCCCTACTTAATGGCGGGCGCTGCGCGGTCGTGCAGCGGATGCGCGCAGCGGGCACGCCAAAAGCGCACCAAAGGCAAGCCCGTCTGCACCCGTCCACGACCCGACCGCCGCCAGCGCCAGGAACCCTGGACCTCCCACTACCCATCGCTACGACACCACCCTCCCTCCTCGCACTCAACCCTGGAAGACTTAGAGAATGCCAACAGGCCTCGCAGAACACGACCCACGGCCAGTTCTCCTGCCTCCACTGCCGCCAGACCCTCACCGCCACCCTGGCCTCCAACACCGCCGACGCCAGCACCGGCGACACCCTAAAATGCATCCTCCTCAACGTACGGTCCGTACACAAACACGCCATGGAAATCTGGAACCTACTCGACTCTCTTTCGCCCGACATCGCCTTCTTCACAGAGACCTGGACCAACGCATCCTCCGCCCCCGACATCAGCACCGCCATCCCAGACAGATACAAGATCCAGAGGAAAGACCGCCCCAACCACCCAGGAGGGGGCCTCGCCATCGCCCACAAGAGCACCCTCCGCCTCACCACCTCCAGCGAAACCTTCCCCTCCGCCGAACACCTGCACTTCCAGATCCAGACCACCCCCAAAGCCACACTCCGAGGAACCCTCGTCTACAGACCCCCCGGCCCCCGAACACCCTTCGCCACCACCATCACCGACTTCATCGCACCCCACGCCATCGCCTCAACAAACTACATACTCATTGGAGCCCTGAACTTCCACCTCCACAACCCCAGCGACCCCAACTCCACTATCCTACGTGACAACCTCGCCAGCATCGGACTTAAACAACTCGTCAGCACACCGACCCACAGAGCAGGACACACCCTCGACCCCATCTTCGCGGCAGGAAACAGCGTCCATTTCAGCCACACAACGCAGCCGCCATGGACCGACCACCACTGCGTACACTTCGCCATCAACAAACCCAAGGCACCCAAACCAGCCCCACGCCCACCACAAAGGAACTGGAGCAAGGTTACCGACGAGCAACTTAACTCCACCCTCACCCGAGACAACCACACCTGGGCACCCGACGCAAACGGCGCAAACGACGCAGCCAGAGAAGTCCACACCTGGATCTCCAACTGTGCAGACGAGCTCGCCCGCTACGCAACCCCGACAGACAACGCCCCAGGAAAGCTGCCTGGTTCACAACCGCTCTCCAAGAAGCCAGACGCACCTGCAGACGCCTGGAGAAGAACTGGAGAAACACCAAGACAACCGAAAACCACACCACCTACAAGGGCGCCATGACGGACTACCACAACCAGATCAGAGCCACCAAGTGGAACTTCATCCACAACAAAATCCTGGCCAACTCCACCAACTCCAAGGAACTTTTCAGTGTCATTCAAGAATTCACCAACCCACGCAGCGAAGCCACAGACATCACCCCATCCCAAGACCTCTGCGACAAACTTGGAACCTATTTCCACCTCAAGATCAAAAACCTCTAAGACAACTTCATCGACCATCCACCAGGCCCCACAGACGGCCCCCCGCCCCCCAGAAACACCAGCCAGCCCACCATCTCCAACTGGACACCGATCACGGCCGAAGACACCGCCTTGACCATGAAAAGCATCCACTCGGGGCCCCACCGACCCTGCCCCCTCACATCTACCACAGAGCCGTGGCCGCCATCGCACCCGAACTACAACGCACCATCAACACCACCTTCAAAACAGGCACCTTCCCAGACGACTGGAAGCGCGCAGAAGCCAGACCCTGCTCAAGAAGCCCACAGCTGACCCCACCGACCTCAAGAACTATCGGCCCATCTCGCTCCTCCCCTTCGCAGCCAAAGTTGCAGAGAAAACAGTCAACAGGAAACTGACACGATTCATTGAAGAGAACGCCGTCCTCGACCCGTCCCAATCCGGATTCCGAAGCAACCACAGCACAGAGACCGCCCTACTCGCCGCCACAGATGACATCCGCACCCTCCTGGACCAAGGCCACTCCGCAGCCCTCATCCTACTCGACCTATCAGCGGCCTTCGACACCGTCTCCCATCGCACACTAGTCGCCAGACTACACATCGCAGGCATACAAGGAACAGCCCTGGACTGGATCCGATCATTCCTCACCGGAAGAAGCCAAAGGATCAGACTCCCACCCTTCCTCTCCGACCCCACAAAAATCACCTGCGGAGTCCCACAGGGTTCATCACTGAGCCCCACCCTCTTCAACATTTACATGGCCCCCCTCGCAGCCATTGTCCGACAACACGGCCTCAACATCGTATCCTACGCCGACGACACCCAGCTCACCCTCTCCCTCACCAAAGACCCCACCATTGCCAAACTCAACTTCCAGAAAGGAATGCAAGACGTCGCAGTCTGGATGACCAACAGCTGCCTGAAGCTCAACGCCGAGAAGACAGAAGTCCTCGTCCTCAGTACCACCCCTTCTGCATGGGACAGCACCTGGTGGCCGGCCGCCCTCGGAAGCCCACCTACCCCCTCAGACCACGCCAAGAACCTCGGCATCGTACTCGACTCATCACTCACCATGAACCGACAGGTCAACGCCGTCACCTCCAGCTGCTTCAACACCCTCCGCATCCTCCGCAAGACCTTCAAGTGGATCCCCCCTGAGTCAAGGAAGACAGTCAGCCACGCACTCATCACCAGCAGACTGGACTATGGAAACGCTCTCTACGCCGGCATCAACAAGTCCCTACTCCGCAAACTCCAGACAGTAAAGAACACCGCCGCCAGACTCGTCCTCGGCATCCCCCGACACGAACACATCAGCCAGCACCTACTAAGTCTCCACTGGCTCCCCGTGGAGAAAAGAGTCACTTTCAAAATCCTCACTCACGCCTACAAATGCCTACACAATAACGGACCCAAATACCTCAACGACAGAATCAACTTCCACGTACCCAAAAGAAACCTCCGATCTTCCAACCTCGCACTGGCCGAAACCCCGCGCATCCACAAAGCCAGAGCAGGCGGAAGATCCTTCTCTCACATTGCAGCCAAGACCTGGAACAAGCTACCAGCAGACATCAGACGCGCCCCTCCCTGAACACCTTCAGGAAGACCCTTAAGACCTGGCTCTTCGGCTAAACAGATCTGCGGACCCCCCCCACTCAGCGCCTTGAGACCCTCACGGGTGAGTAGCGCGCTTACAATTCCCTGATTGATTGATTGATTGATTGATCATTCCTTGGCAGTTGTTAATTTCAGCTGGGGAGGGGTAACTGGCCCTAAGAAAGTTGTGGTTAGGTCAGACCTTCCAGTGGAGTGTTTGTTGGGCAATGATTTGGAAACTTCAGCCTGGGCTGAGGTAGAGTTAAGGACTCCTGCAGCAATGCTGGGCATCACTGCAGATGTATTTGCTGTGACCAAGTCACAGGCCAAGCTGGCTAACACTGAACAGGCCTTGGATCCTGGAACAATGGACCAAGGGCCTTCCAATAGAAGGAGCAGGAGGGGTAAGGCTGTGTCTTCCCCCCAGACTCAGTGTGAGGATCAATCTCTTGAGGGAGATGATCTCAATCCCTGTGAAGGAACTGTCTCAGAGGAACTGGAACCTGATCAGGCTGAGTTCTTGATGACAGGGGGCCATTCCAGGGAAGACTTGAGTTTGGAGCAGCAAACCTGCCCCTCTCTTGAACCCCTCAGACAGCAAGCTGCTGCTGAGGCTGCTGGGAGTGTCAGTGGATCTCACAAGATCTATTGGGATGAGGGATTCCAATACTCAGAGGGTAGAGACCCCAAGCCTGGTGCCACCAGGAGGTTGGCCATACCTCTGAAGTTTAAGGGCTTTCTACTCACCCTGGCACATGACATTCCCTTAGCAGGACACCTAGGCCAAAGTAAGACTTGGGACAGGCTTGTCCCTCACTTTCACTGGCCTCAAATGTTAGAAGACACAAATCAATCAATCAGGGAATTGTAAGCGTGCTACTCACCCGTGAGGGTCTCAAGGCGCTGGGGGGGAGGGAGGTCCGCAGATCTGTTAGCCGAAAAGCCAGGTCTTGAGGGTCTTCCTGAAGGTGTTCAGTGAGGGGGTGCGTCTGATGTGTGCCGGGAGCTCGTTCCAGGTTTTGGCCGCGATGTGTGAGAGAAGGATCTTCCGCCTGCCCTGGCTCTGTGGATGCGGGGGTTTCGGCTAGTGCGAGGTTGGAGGATCGGAGGTTTCTCTTGGGTACGTGGAAGTTGATTCTGCCGTTGAGGCATTTGTAGGCGTGGGTGAGGATTTTGAAGGTGACTCTTTTCTCCACAGGGAGCCAGTGGAGGCTTCGTAGGTGGTGGCTGATGTGTTCGTGCTGGGGGATGCCGATGACAAGTCTGGCGGCGGTGTTCTGTATCGTCTGGAGTTTGCGGAGTAGGGACTTGTTTATGCCGGCATAGAGTGCGTTTCCATAGTCCAGTCTGCTTGTGATGAGTGCGTGGGTGACCGTCTTCCTTGACTCGGGGGGGGGATCCATTTGAAAGTCTTGCGGAGGATGCGGAGAGTGTTGAAGCAGCTGGAGGTGACGGCGTTGACTTGTCGGTTCATGGTGAGAGATGAGTCGAGTACGATGCCGAGGTTTCTGGTGTGGTCCGAGGGGGTCGGTGGGCTTCTGAGGGCGGTCGGCCACCAGGTGTTGTCCCATGCTGAAGGGGTAGTTCCGAGGACAAGGACTTCTGTCTTCTCGGCGTTGAGCTTTAGGCAGCTGTTGGTCATCCAGACTGCGACGTCCTGCATTCCTTTCTGGAAGTTTAGTCTGGCGGTGGTGGGGTCCTTGGTGAGGATGAGCTGGGTGTCCTCAGCGTAGGATACGATGTTGAGGCCATGTTGTCGGACGATGGCGGCGAGGGGGGCCATGTAGATGTTGAAGAGGGTCGGGCTTAGTGATGACCCCTGTGGGACTCCGCAGGTGATTTCCGTGGCATTGGAGAGGAAGGGTGGCAGTCTGATTCTTTGGCTTCTTCCGGTGAGGAATGATCGGATCCAATCTAGGGCTGTTCCTTGTATGCCGGTGTCGTGCAGTCTGGCGACGAGGGTGCGGTGGGAGACAGTGTCGAAGGCTGCTGAAAGGTCGAGTAGGATGAGGGCTGCGGAGTGGCCTTGGTCCAGGAGGCTGCGTATGTCGTCTGTGGCGGCAAGTAGGGCGGTCTTGGTGCTGTGGTTGCTTCAAAATCCGGATTGGGACGGGTCGAGTATGGCGTTGTCTTCGATGAATTGTGTCAGTTCCCTGTTGACTGTTTTCTCTGCAACTTTGTCCGCGAAGGGGAGGAGCGAGATGGGCCGGTAGTTCTTGAGGTCAGTGGGGTCAGCTGTGGGCTTCTTGAGCAGGGGCCTGACTTCTGCGCGTTTCCAGTCATCTGGGAAGGTGCCTGTTTCGAAGGTGGTGTTGATGGTGCGTTGTAGTTTGGGTGCAATGGCGGTGGCGGCTCTGTGGTAGATGTGTGGAGGGCAGGGGTCGTGGGGGCCCCTGAGTGGATGCCTTTTATGGTTGAGGCGGTGTCTTCGGCCGTGATCAGCGTCCAGGTGGAGATGGTGGGCTGGCTGGTGTGTCTAGGGGGCGGGCCGGCTGTGGCGTCTGGTGGATGGTTGATGGTTGATGAAGTTGTCGTAGAGGTTTTTGATTTTGAGGTGGAAGTAGGTTCCGAGCTTATCGCAGAGGTCTTGGGATGGCGTGATGTCTGTGGTTTCGCTGCGAGGGTTGGTGATTTCTTGGATGACACTGAAGAGTTCCTTGGAATTGGTGGAGTTGGCGAGGATTTTGTTGTGGATGAAAGTTCTCTTGGTGGTTCTGATCCGGTTGTGGTAGTCCGTCATGGCGTTCTTGTAGGTGGTTTAGTTTTCGGGTGTCTTGGTGTTTCTCCAGTTCATCTCCAGGCATCTGCAGGTGCGTCTGGCCTCTTGGAGATCGGTGGTGAACCAGGCGGCTTTCCTGGGGCGTTGTTTGTCGGGGTTGCGTAGCGGGGCGAGCTTGTCTGCGCAGTTGGAGATCCAGGTGGGGAGTTCCCTGGCTGCGACGTTGGCGTCTGCTGCCGAGGTATGGTTGTCTCGGGTGAGGGTGGAGTTCAGTTGCTCATCTGTGACCTTGCTCCAGCTCCTTCGTGGTGGGCGTGGGGCAGGTCTTGTCGACGGTGAAGTGTACGGAGTGGTGGTCGGTCCATGGAGGTTGCGTTGTGTGGCTGAAGTGTACGCTGTTTCCTGGCGAAGATGGGGTCGAGGTTGTGTCCTGCCCTGTGGGTCGGTGTGGTGACAAGTTGTTTAAGTCCGATGTTGGCGAGGTTGTCACGAAGGGTGGTGGAGTTGGGGTCGCTGTGGTTGTCAAGGTGGAAGTTCAGGTCTCCGATAAGTATGTAGTTCATTGAGGCGATGGCGTGGGGTGCGATGAGATCGGTGATGGCGGCAGCAAAGGGGGCCCGGGGGGTCTGTAGACGAGGGTTCCGCGGAGTGTGGAGCCGGAGCTGGTTTTGATCTGGAAATGTAGGTGTTCGGCGGAGGGGAAAGTCTCGCTGGAGGTGGTGAGGCGGAGGGTGTTCTTGTGGGCGATGGCGAGGCCCCCTCCCGGGTGGTTGGGGCGGTCCTTCCTCTGGATCTTATATCCGTCCGGGATGGCGGTGTTGATGTCGGGGGCGGAGGAGGCGTTGGTCCAGGTTTCCATAAAGAAGGCGATGTCAAACGAGAGGGAGTCGAGTAGGTTCCATATCTCCACGGCATGTTTGTGCACGGAGCGCACGTTGAGGAGGATGCATCTTAGGGTGTCGTTGGCGTCGGTGGTGTTGGAGGCCGGGGTGGTGGTAAAAGTCTGGCGGCAGTGGAGGTAGGAGAACTGGTCGTGGGTCGTGTTTGGCGTGGCTTGGAGGCAGTCTCTGCGTCTTCCGGGGTTGAGCGCGTGGAGGGCGGCTGTGCTGTAGTGGTGGGAGGATCGAGATGCAGGGTCCCTGGCGCTGGTCGTGGTCGGGTCGCGGACGGGCGCAGACTGGCTTGCCTTAGGCAAGCCTTCAGCGCGCCAGCAGCGCGCCCGCTGCGGGTGTCCGCTGAGTGACCGCGCAGCGGCCGCCATTAAGTAGGGGAGGGACGGCAGCTGGGAGGCGGGGAACGGGTGTGGACAGGGGGGCGGGCCGCAGGGGCAGCAGCCGTGGGAAGGGAGCGGGGAGAGACGGAGCGGGCACGAGAAATGGGAACCTACAACGCTGAACTAACAATGAAGCAAAAAAGACAAAATAAAACAACAAGACAGTACCAGCAATTTACGAGCGCAGCAAGGAGGCGGAATCAGGCAGAGCACACACGGAGGCATATGCCGACAGCGGCCTCGAACACCTCCCCGGAGGGGGCTGGAGGGCTCAGCGGCGACGCAGGTGGAGCAGAGCTGTTGGGGAGAGCGTAGGCCTGAGACCAGGGTCAGAGGTCTTACTAGCGCTCCCCCGCAGCGGCCGCCATTAAGTAGGGGAGGGGGTAGGGACGGCAGCTGGGGGGTGGGGAATGGGCGTGGACAGGGGGGGCGGGGCCGCAGGGGCAGCAGCGGCGGGAAGGGAGCGGGGAGAGACGGAGCGGGCACGAGAAATGGGAACCTACAACGCTGAACTAACAATGAAGCAAAATAGACTAAAAAAGACTAAATGAAACAACAAGACAGTACCAGCAATTTACGAGCGCAGCAAGGAGGCGGAATCAGGCAGAGCACACACAGAGGAATATGCCGACAGCGGCCTCGAACACCTCACCGGAGGAGGCTGGAGGGCTCAGCGGCGACGCAGGTGGAGCGGAGCTATTGGGGAGATCGTAGGCCTGAGACCGGATGGCAGGGCCGCAGGGGCAGCAGCGGCGGGAAGGGAGTGGGGAGAGATGGAGCGGGCACGAGAAATGGGAAACTACAACGCTGAACTAACAATGAAGCAAAATAGACTAAAAAAGACAAAATAAAACAACAAGACAGTACCAGCAATTTACGAGCGCAGCAAGGAGGCGGAATCAGGTAGAGCACACACGGAGGAATATGCCGACAGCGGCATCAAACACCTCCCCGGAGGGTGCTGGAGGGCTCAGCAGCGACGCAGGTGGAGCGGAGCTGTTAGGGAGAGCGTAGGCCTGAGACCAGAGTCAGAGGTCAAAGGAGTTTTGTCGCTCCTGTACCACCTGTCAAGCCAGTGGCAAGTCAGGTGGTACCACAAAGGCCCCCCTCATCCCACTACCTGTGGTGGGGGTTCCCTTTGAGAGGGTTGGGATTGATATCATTGGTCCCATGAACCCTCCAACTGCATCTGGGCACAGTTATATTCTAGTGGTGGTGGACCATGCCACTAGGTATCCAGTGGCTATACCCCTTAGAACCACCACAGCTCCTGTGGTGGCCTAGGCCCTCCTGGGAATTTTTTCTAGAGTGGGTTTCCCTAAAGAGGTCTTAACTGACAGAGGTACCAACTTCGTGTCAAGTTACATTACTGCAATGTCGAAGGAGTGTGGAGTGAACTACAAGTTCACAACACCATGTCACCCACAATGCAATGGGTTAGTTGAAAGGTTCAACAAAATCCTCAAGGGCATGATCACGGGCCTCCCAGAAAAGCTTAGGCGAAAATGGGATGTCCTGTTGCCCTGCCTTCTCCTTGCCTACAGAGAGGTCCCACAAAAGGGGGTTGGCTACAGCCCTTTTGAACTTTTGTTTGGGCATCCAGTTAGGGGTCCCCTGTGTTTGGTGAAGGAGGGATGGGAGTTACCTCTTAAACCTCCCAAACAAGACATAGTGGACTATGTACTTGGTCTCCGCTACAGGATGGCTGAGTACATGAAGAAGGCAAGTAAAAACCTTGAGGCAAGTCAAGAATTGCAAAAAGCTTGGCATGACCAAAAGGCTGTACTGACTGTTTACCAGGCAGAACAGAAGGTCTGGGTGTTGGAGCCTGTGGCCCCAGCAGCTCTCCAGGATAAATGGAGTGGACCCCATACCATTCTTGAGCAAAAGGGAGAGATCACCTACCTGGTGGACCTTGGTACTCCCAAGAGTCCCCACAGTGTGCTCCATGTGAACAGGCTCAAGCCATACATTGACAGGGCTGACATGGGCTTGCTCATGGCAGCTGATGAGGGACAGGAGGAAGAGAGTGACCCACTCCCTGACCTCCTCTCACACAACCCTGATCATGGGTCAGTTGATGGTGTAGCTTTGGCAGGCAGCCTCACTGACCAGCAACAAATTGATTGTAGGAAGGTCCTCAATCAATACAGATACATGTTCTCTCTGACTCCTAGTCAGACCACCTAGTATACCCATGAAGTGGACACAGGTGAAAGTCTACCTGTAAAAAATAAGATTTACAGGTAGCCTGACCATGTCAGAGACTGCATCAGGACTGAGGTCCACAAAATGCAAGAGTTGGGAGTAATTGAGCCCTCAGATAGCCCTTGGGCTAGTCCAGTGGTCTTGGTACCAAAACCTCACACCCAGGGTGCTAAAAGAGAGATGAGGTTTTGTGTTGACTACAGGGGACTCAATGCAGTCACTAGGACTGATGCTCATCCAATTCCTAGGGCAGATGAGCTTATTGACACTTTGGTCTCAGCCAAGTTCTTGAGCACATTTGACCTAACTGCTGGCTATTGGCAAATCAGACTAGCTGAGGATGCCAAACCAAAAACAGCATTTTCAACCCCTAGTGGGCATTATCAATTTATTGTGATGCCCTTTGGTTTGAAGAATGCACCTGCCACATTCCAAAGGCTGGTGAATAAAGTCCTTACAGGTCTGGAAGCCTATAGTGCAGCCTATCTTGATGATATAGCTGTCTTTAGCTCCACCTGGGAGGATCACCTGGTCAACCTAAAGAATGTTTTGGAGGCTCTGCAGAAGGAAGGCCTCACTATCAAGGCTACTAAGTGCCAGATAGGGCCGAGCAAGGTTGTGTACCTGGGCCACCTTGTGGGTGGAGGCCAGGTTCAACCATTAGAGATCAAAATCCAGACCATCATGGACTGGGTTGCTCCAACTACCCAGACTCAGGTCAGAGCTTTCTTGGACCTGACTGGGTATTACAGGAGAATTGTTAAAGGATATGGGTCTATAGTGACTCCCTTGAATGATCTCACATCAAAAAGAATGCCCAAGAAGGTTGAGTGGACAGTTAGCTGTCAGAAGGCATTTGATGATCTCAAGCAGGTCATGTGCACTGCTCCCATTCTGAAAAGTCCTGACTACTCCAAGCAATTTATTGTCCAAACAGATGCATCTGAGTTGGGGGTAGGGGCTGTGTTGTCACAACGTAATGCAGAGGGTCAGGATCAACCAGTAGCTTTTATCAGCAGAAGGTTGACCCCCAGAGAGAAACGTTGGTCAGCTATAGAAAGGAAAGCCTTTGCTGTGGTATGGGTCCTGAAGAAGCTGAGGCTATACTTGTTTGGCACTCACTTCATTGTTCAGACAGACCATAAGCCCCTCCTATGGCTAAAACAGATGAAGGGTGAAAACCCCAAACTTTTGAGGTGGTCCATTTCCCTACAGGGGATGGACTATACAGTGGAACATAGACCTGGGAGTAACCATGCCAATGCAGATGGATTCTCCAGATATTTCCACTTAGGAAATGAAGACTCAACTGGGCAAGGTTAGTCTCATCTCCTTATGTTTGGGGGGGGGGGGTTGTAGGAAACTAGGATCTGCTTCTTATGGTTACCCCCACTTTTTGCTTCATGTTACACTGATTTTGACTACTCTGACTGGGATCTTGCTAATCAGAACACCAGTCTATCTGCTTTCTCCCTAACATGTTATGTCATGTACTTAGGTACACTCCAGATTGGATACTGGGGTACCCTTGTCAGTCCCTAGTATATGGTACCCATGTACCCAGGGCATAGGTACCACAGAGGCCTCCCATGGGCTGAAGCATGTATTATGCCACCCATGAGAGGCCATGCAGGCCATTGCAGCCTGTGTAAGTTGGTGCATGCACCACTTAATTAAGATATAGGTTTACTATATCTAAGGGTCACTACACTTGAAAACCTATAAGCCATCCCTATAGCAGGCCTTGACAATCCTGAAGGTAGGGTGCTTGGTTCTAAGTGAGAGGATGCCACTGCATGAGCAAGACACCCCTGCAGTCTACGGAGTCCATTCTCCCGGGTTGTTAGAGCTACAGCCATTCACGACATATAGAGTGGCATTATGCGACCGCGTGATGACCAACTCTAAATCGGCTGAAAGTAACCCTATCATGTTTGGTGTCAAACATTGTGGAATCATACCCCCATACCGGTAACCGGTGTGTGAGGTATGATTCCACCCCTCAGAAATGAGCTTTGTGAGGTCCCTGGTGTTCCTGGTACCAGTCTTCTAGTCCAGGGCAGCCCAAAATGGTTGTTGCCAACCAGAGACACACTTCTGCCCTCCTGCTGCTGAGCCAAGCTCGAGCAGGGGAAGGCAGAACAATAGGCATCCTGTCACAGGGAGGTGTGACCACCTCCCAGACAGGATTTAGTGTATTAGGCCTGGGTGGGTGCGCTTGCCAGCGACCAAAAGTCTCCATATGGGCGGCACATTTGGTGTCCCTGTGCATAGTCCAGTTCAAACCAGTCCTGGGAGCCGTTGGCTCCTGCTCTGGCGCGAAACTGGACAAAGGACATGGGAGTAACCTCCCCCCTGTCCAGACCCTCCCATGGGAGGGTCCCCTGAATCTGTCCAACCCTCTCCCCTGGGTACAAAAGGTCTTACCTGGCTGTAGGACCCTAGATTCGACGTGGAGAAGATTCTGAACCAGAAACCACTGAACTTCAACCGTGTGAACACTCTGGACTTCGCTGGACTTCGTTTGGGCCCGACTTCGTCACCCACTCCGTCCAAAGCATTGTCTGTGCCCCTGCACCATACAGGCTCCATGCAGGACCTGTGAAGCATCAAGGACAACTGAAGATATCTCCCTTGGAGTGAAGGAGTCACTCCCCTGCATCCGCAGGCACCACATCGTGATTGACTGGTCTGCTGCTCCTGAGCTCCTACGGACTCCAAAGGCTCAAGCAACACAGGAGGTGAGTTTCCAAGTCCCTCAAGGTCTGAGCTGCGCTCTCACCAAGTTTGAGGTCAGAATCCCTCGTGGGGGCTGCAATCCCCGTACCTCGGTGCACCGCGTACTTTTGCAAGTGCATATGCTTGTTGGCATTCCCAAAACAAGTGCACTGGGCTCCGAGTAGCCCCAACCTCTGTCACCATTTCCACCAAAGAACTTTGGCCTCCTCGCACCGAGTGCTCCGTGGGCTGTTGCTTTGTGAAACTGCTCAAGGTCCCCTCGCGACTCCTGTGCCTCCGGCCTGTGGGTCCTCTTGAGGGTCATCTTTGCTTTTCGTTGGGCTCCCTTGGTTGCTCCAGGATTGCCCTGACTCCCCTGTGTTTGGTGAGTCTCCTGAACCTTGCTGGTCCGAACCGTAACCTTCTTCAACCATTCTGCATGGGTTGCTGTTGCCAAGGCATGTTGGTGCTACAGCCAGACACCGACCCCTCAGTACTCGACATCCTTTGTGGGACAGGTCGTATCCGGCTCCTGGTCATCCTCGACGTCTCCTAGTCCTCGTGGCTGCAGAGTCAAGAACCCCCTCAACGCACCTGAAGCACCTGACATCGGTGGGCATTCGTCTACTGAGCCTCTGGTCACTCCTGAGTGACCCAGACTCTGTCCCCTCTGCTTTCAGGTGCTCTTCAACCAGAATCCACCTTTGGATTCCGACGCACACTTTTCTTCTTCCCAGCAGTGGCTATTCTTCGAAGTCCTCCATACAGATCGACGGCGGGTTCCAATGCCACTTCAGGCCTATGCCCCTGGCTTCCCTCTGATAGGTAACTCTGGTACTACGGTATCCACGGGTTGGGTGGCTCTCCAACCTCCTAAGTTCCACGGGGTTTCTTCTAAGTCCACTCAGAAGGGTCCTTAAACTTTAAAACTGCAACCACGACTCTCCCATAGAATTGTACGGCGCTCACGGTCGTGTTCCCACACTGCACCCGTCCTCTGTGGGGTCCCTACTTACTCACCTGGGGTCGTTCCTTGGGGTCCCAGTGATTCTACATCCTCAAGACACTGTCTTGACTCGAGTCGTGGTTCTTATACCACTATTTTAGTATATGGTTTGGTCTCCCCCTGGAGCCCACTGTGTATTAGTGCTACTTACGATTGTTTCTAAGCTACAGTATTGTGTGCTTTGTTAGTACCTTCATGTAGAAGATACTGTGTCGTACCTTTAGTGTGTTATATTAATAAATACATATTTTTGTAACTACTGTGTGGTTCTCCTTTCATTTAATCAATACTATAAGGTTGCATTCTGGTAAAACAAGCTGCTTAACATTCCTTCAAGACTAAGCCTGAAGGCTGCTCTCCACAGCTACCACTTGGATAGCTTTCTAAGGTTATCTTTGACCTCTTAAATCACAATAAGGGTTGTTTGGACTGGTACAGGGTGCCCACTTTAATTAGTGGACAGCATATACCAGGCCAACTTCTCACAAGGGGTTACTCCAGCACATCTGTAATCCCTTTGAGGTCTTGCAGTCAGAGTGCTTCTGATCCCACCTCAGACTCTGATGGTACAGTGGCCTCAACTTGTGCCGAAACCCAGGGCCCATTACTGACACCCGCATCGCTGATGACTTGTGCTTCCTCTTGGTGTTAAGCCGAATGCTTCACGGTGTGGGTGGGCTATGGTTGGCAGATGGGGGAGAATGGGAGAACTGTAATGCTTTGGAGGACTACTCATTGATGGCACTATCCACCAGGATACCTGATCTGCTGCTGCTAGTTTACCGTATGGACTGGCAGATTTCACTGTTTAGTTTCTTGATTTGTTTGTATGCTAATTTGAAGTATGCAGTGGATAGGGTATTTTTTCTGCCGGGGGAGGAGAGGGGGACTGTTTTTCTTGTTATCCTTAATTTTGTTTTATGAGGCCTAGAGCTCCTGACACCAGCTAACCTAATCGCTCGTCATGTTACCTATAGACTGGCAGACCTGTGTCTTGGGATGGGATTACCTGTTTGCGATGATTGAGGCCATGCGGGTGGTACCAGGCTTAAAACCCTCCAGTTCAGGTGTGTGGCAACACCACAGTGGTGCCCCACCCCCATACAAGCAAAAGGTGACACACCCAAGGTTTTGCTCCACCATAGCTTGCTGAGGGACACGTCCAGAAATGAGGCACCGTGACAACTCGCTGTGACAGTGCTGGAGGCAGCAGGTTTATGGTGCCACTGCTAGTACTGCACCAACAAGCCCTGAAGGTTGGCAGGAATGTCCCCAAGGAGAAGGTACAGATGAGCAAGATATCATCACCATGGTGGCCATTTTAGCCATTAAAGCTTTTGGCATTACAGGGTCGGCAACTTTTAAAAACTTTTTGACTTCCAGACTTTCACCAGGACGAATCCAATTGTTACATCTGACCAGAGCACTATTGCGGTCAGCGTCAAATTGCCCCTAGGTCCCGGTAAATGCGTTCCCAGACCATTATTGGCACTTTGTGCTTTTTGGCATTACTTTCACTTAAATCTTCATTGTATTTAGTGTGACTTTTTTCCAACAGTGTATGCACTTCTTTACAGTCCTGTAATGACAAAAGCCTTTTTAGCTGGTATTGCTGCCATTTTGTAAATACAGAAGGTGCAGATGGCCAAGACACTATTGCCATGACGGCCATTCCAGCCATTTAAGCTTTTGTCATTGCATTGTCACATGCATCAAGAGGGAAAATGTGAGTTGAGAGGCTCAAGATGTAGTTAGTAGCTATGGGGGTGGAGGTGCATAGGAAGCATCCACTACTTCTTCACCTGGCAGGGGAGGACATTTACAAGTGTTCACGCACCCTGCCGGTGGAAGGACCTCTGCTCAACTACGACACTGTGGTGACGGCACTCAATAACAACATTCAGCATGTGGCTAACCTGGATCACAAATGCTTCCTCCTGCACCAGACGCAGTAAGGCCCAGATGAGTTTGCACTCGCCTTCTATACCTGATGAAAGGAACTCACCAGCATGTGCACCTTACAAGATGAAAAGGAGGATATCTGAGCGCAGTTCATGCAGGAGTTTGCATCAGCCAAGCTGAGGGAGCAAATTCCACAAGAACTAGGTAAGTCGATGCAAGACATTCTAACCCTAGGTTGCTCAAAAGAAATTTAGAGTGCAAGGGTGTCACATGTGGAAACAGCACTCCACAAGTCTGTAAAGAGCAAGTTAATCATAGCCACAAAACGGTTGCGCCACCCAAAGGACAAGGACTCCAGAGACCGGATCAACCATGTCATGGCCAGAGACTTCATGGCCAGTGGGAAGAAATGCTTGGCATGCGGGACGATGAACCACTTTGCAAAAGTGTGCAGAACATACTGATCTCAGCAAAACTTGCAAAAGAAATCAGTAAATGCTGTTGAGCGATCAGAAGGGGATTACATGGACGGTGATGAAGGTGAAGATACCATACGTGTGGTTTATGTCATCGACAATTTTCAGACACAAGCACTGTCACTGCCAAAGTATCAAGGGCTAGTAGGGAACCAGCCAGTGCTTGCTATCATTGACAAAGGGACCTCCGTCAATGTCATGGCTCAAGAGACCTATGAGACTTTAGCCCGCCAGCTGACCATCCAAGTGTGCACACATATAGGCATCCCAATCCACTCCTGATGGCATGAATGTTCGTCAGGGACATGACACATAATGAGGTAACCACCTCAGCTAAAGTGTAGGTGATGAAAGAAGGAGCAGACATGCTGCTGAAAAAGGCCAAAAGGCTGAAACTAATTTATTTTGCCCTGAGTGTGCTTACGACCGAGCTCAACAACCTCATCACAGACTTTAAAGAACTCTATAAAGAGATCGGATGGCTTCACACATATGGCCCCGCGTTAGCGCTGGGGGCATGCCACTTATTACACAAAGTGGAAGAAGAGCTCAGATACAATCAAAAGAGTGGATAGTCCCACCCCCTGGGTATCTCCAATTGGATGCATCACAACCCTAAGCAACCTGCGGATATGAGACTCTTCATCAATGACTGCCTCCCAAATCTGGTGATCAGAGGCAAGAGGCACCTCACCACAAAGGTGGATGTCTTGGTGACAGGGTCGTTCTGGTTTTCCAAGCTGGACCTCCGGTCAGGATACCACCAAATCTTGCTGGATTCAGCCTCCCAGTATATCACAACATTTTATAATAATTTAAGCCTTCAACAATGCAAAAGATTGAATTTCAGAGTATTGAGAGCACTGGAGGTCTTTCAGAACATGATCCAGAAAGTCCTGTCAGGACATCTTTGTACATGCTTCAAAACTGGATAAACACCATGCCTGCCTCCAGAAGGAGCTCCAGAGACTGAAGAACTGTGGACTCACCTTCCACAGAAAGAAGTGTGAGTTTCTAAAACCCCATATCAGATTTTTTCAACTACCCTTTCTCTGTGGACAGAGCAGCCCTTGGCCTCGCATGGTACACCCAGACTGAGCAGGAGGCTATTGCCATCCACTGGGGATGGTGACATTTTCATCCTTAGTTGTATAGTCCCGTCTCTTTTTTTCACACCAGCCACCAGCTGCTTATTCGCCTGTTCCAGGGGTCATCTGCCAAGTCCTATTCTCAGATCGAAAAAGGGATACTACAGTTGCAAGAGTGCTCTTTTTCCATCAAATTCACTCCTGGGTTTCAGAATCCCCCAGACTGTATATCTCGTCATCCATGACAGGGCTTGAAAAATCCACTCGCCCGCTCGCATTTGCGAGCCAGATTTAATTTGGGCGAGCTATTTTTAGGTCCTACTCGCCCTTTCTGGCGAGTAGGAAAATAAACTGACTTTTGACCTCTGTTTCTGAAAGCAGAGGAAATGTGACAAGAAAGCACGATTTAAAGGTATCTTTATTGCTCACAAAGTAAATGAGCAATAAAAATGCCTTTAAATCTTGTTAACTTGTCACATTTGCTTGCTTTCACAGACAGAGGTCAAGTGCATTTCAGTCAGGTCGAGTAGATTTTGTAGGTTACTAGACCTGCAGGTCTAGTAAAAATTAAATGATTTTTCGAGCCCTGCATGATCAGCTACAGGGGAATAGGAAGCGGCCACCCAAGAAACCAAAGAATGCATGAGGCTTGTAGTAGATCAGTCTTGACGTCTACCAATTGGGTTAGAGGAATTCATAAGTGCCACTGAAAAGGATTACTGCTTGCAGCAAGCTCTTTAGCCTGTCTGTAATGGAAACTGGAGTATCCTGAAAGTGAATCTTGGAGAACTCCAGAAGTCCATCAGATGTTACCATCTCTTAACAATGTCTGTTGTGAGCTGGCAGCCTCAGAAGAAGGCTGTTTGCTGAGGGGACCTAGGACAGAGATTCCCCAAAGGGTGCGAGTGGTCCATTTAGCCCATGGTGGCCACCAAGGAATAGTGAAAACCAAAAGCCAGATCCAAAATAAAGTGTGGTTCCCCCAACTGGAAGCAATGGTGGAACATGTGGTCAAGACCTACCAGCTGTGATCACTGGGATTCTTGGCCCGCCGGATCCACTCATCATGGAAGAAGTCTTGATGTCTCAGTGGATGTAGAGCAAGCGTGGATTTTGACAGCCTGCCAGATGGAAGATACATGTTGGTGGTGATGAATGGTTACTAAAAGAACCCCAAAGCCGAGCTAGCAGCAACAAACTTGACCAGTGAGTTGATTCCCAAAATGGAGAAGATAATGGCTAGTCAAAGAGATCAAACTGACAATTTTCAAGGGCAAGAGGTGGCTGATTACTTTGAGTCACCCTGCGTCAAACTTTAGAAAATAACACCCTGCTGGTCCCTAGCCAACAGGGAGGCCGAAAGGTTCATGTGAACACACTCCAAAGTAATCCGGATAGCCCAGGCCAACCATTAGAACATAGGCTGGGCCATATCCAAGCTATCATTTTGGAGCATCAACAGACACCCCATTGACCATGGGTCCGCCCATAAGCCTGGGTGTGTTGAGCAGTGGCGGATGTCATCCCAATCCACTTGGAGTGAGCCTATATCATACCAAATGACGAGGTTGCACTACAGAGAAGGCAAAGTCAGAATACGAAAGCCAGCAGGTGTCGCCAAGCAAAATGTATCCTTCAAGTAGGTAGTCTAGTACTAATCTAAGACTCGCATCAAGTTCTGTCCTGAGTTTGAAGTGTCTCCCTTGAGAGTTGTGAGGTATGGGGCACGAAGGTAACTATCTAGACAGGTGAGGAGCACAATACCCGGAATGTACCATTTTTCAAATTGTTCTGGGACACTGATAATGCTAATTGTGTGGCTCCTCTGGAAAGAAACTCAAGCCAGTGGAGCTGGGTGAAAAGTAGAATTTCCTGGAGGTGAATACTCTGACTGGTGATGCTCATTCTGGCCCAGGGGATGTGCCTGTGCCAGTGAACCTGGGGAGAAACCATCTGACGTAAACTTTATGAGAGAACCCTGCCGCCAGAAGTACACAGGTTAAAAGCTATGCGCACTAATCCTTAGTACATGGGTTGGTAACGGTTAAAGTTTGTGTTTTTAGCTCGAGCCTGGGCAGCGCATGCGCTGCTGCGAGGCATGCAGTATTGGAGTATGGCTTTGAAGCCCCGCCCACTCTCAGCCCCAATTTTTAATTGGCTTGTGTTATTGTCCTTTGTAAACGGTGGCTTCCGAGTCGTTATTAGGCTTGTTAGTCCGTCCTTGGTACTGCCTTGTCTGCATTTGTGACCTCCCATGGCGACTGACCCTTTTACTTCTGTTGCGACACGGTATGTCTTAT
Source organism: Calotriton arnoldi (assembly GCA_963921515.1). NCBI lineage: Eukaryota > Metazoa > Chordata > Amphibia > Caudata > Salamandridae > Calotriton > Calotriton arnoldi. The sequence goes on along the minus strand of CAWUFW010001280.1, from coordinate 1,234,941 downwards.
TTAGTCTGTGCGCACTATTTTCATTAATGAGTTTCTGCTACTGCAGGCACAACATGCTTTCCTCACCATGCCCGCTTTCCCTTTCAAGCAGCCACAGACAATGGCGGCCGCTTCTTTGAAGTGAAATAGGTCTCGCATTTACAAGAGTTCAAGCTATTGCCATTGTAAATTACAATAGCTTAAACTCTCGTAAATGCGAGACCTATTGCATTGGAAATGCTTGTTTTATGTTTTTAAGGAATGTAAAATATTGCATGTGCGCAGCGTTTGGGTGAGTCCAGGAGAGGGGTGCCACCCCATTGTTTAAGGAGCTGGTGCCGTGTTGAGGAGAATAAATATAGATGGGACCGTGCCTCGGGCTCCAGTTAGTAAAGAGCCTGTATGTGTGTCCATACAATTTCCTGCCTGCCTAGCTGCTGTCTAGGGTTGCCACCGGACTGGTATTTCACTGGTACCACTGGTAATTACACCCTTAAAGCTGGTGTCAGTATTCATTAAAAAATAAGTAATCTATAAATACCTGCCATGTGATAGCCGGTATTTCTATTCTTACCTCCAAGTAATCAGATACCTGTTGTGCTGCTGCCCGTGTCTGGGCTTAGCCTTGGAACCACATAAACAATAAAAGGATTTCTGATAAGGTGAGGGGCTTAGAAATGTGGGGCACATGACATTAGCATACTGAAAAACCTTCACTCAGCAAGACTTGTGAATATTCACTGCACTTTGTGTCAGGTTCAGAGATCCTCAGGAACAGTACCCCTATCAGAAACCCACCTTCCAGCACTTCCAACTTTGGGAAGGGCACACCTGGGAGGGAGACCTGAAAGAAAAGAACATAGGAATGCAATCTAGAATGCGAGGCAGCAAGCTTTTCCATTCACGGACATCATAACTTGCAGTGGATAATAAAACTATTTATGCCTTGAGTATTTTCCATAAATATCACCACATTATATATGAGAAATAAAACTGAACAGTACATTATCGAGAGCGGTGAGCACTGTGCAGAATATTCAGAGACAGTGGCTTTTCTATTACATCATAGAAATTCAACTGACCCCCAATGTAACAAAATGACTTAAGTTCAAAGGAGACCTTAACCTTCTTACAATGGTGCACCATAGATTAGTTCAGGCACAACTTTGATGTTCAATCTGTTCGTTGCCGCTTAACTGAGTAATCCAAATAACAGAAAGTTTAATCCATTACTAATTGCTGCCTAAAAATGGTCTGAGCAATTATTACAAATGCACTTGATATTATGTTGAAAGAAATGAGCACTCAATATAGTCTGTAAATGTGCAAGACGCTCTAATACAGAATTCGTGTAAACATAGAATGTTATATGACACCGCGATGAGTCCAGACACGCTGCATCTCACAGAGGATTGCAGACAGAAAGCAAACGCAAACCTTTACATCCAGTTATCCAGCCCCACGGAGAAACTCAACACCATATAGACCGAATCTAGTGCGGACCGCCATCTTACATTCGTCTCACTCTTGTATGCGTAAGTGGTACGCTCCTCGAAGGTCTAACAGGGTGTAAATAGTGGCTGATTTCACCTGATCCAAAAGGACCGAGATGAGTGGGAGCGAGTAGCGATTTTTAATGGCATTCACGGCTCGATAGTCTATACATGGCTTTAATTCTCCAGAAGATTTTGGTATGAAAAACAACGGTGAAATTGCAGGAGACTTGGAAAGGCGAATAAACCCATTTTAAGATAGTTATCAATATATTCCTTAAGATGTTCCTTTTCTTTTTCAGTCAGTGCGTAGATAAGACTACAAGGGACTTTTGCTCCAGGGGCAAGGCCAATTGACATTCATAGTCTCGATGAGGAGGTAAGGTTTCTGCACTACTTTGGCTGAATGCATCAGCATATTCAGCATATTGCTGGGGCAAAATAACCTCCTTTTCCGCTGCAGTGGCTATAATATGTGAAAGATGTGTCGTAACTGGCATCACTTACTGAGACTAAATACATACTTCAGTACAGAATGTCAAAGTAAAGGTTATGCTACGTTGATTCCAATCAATGCAAGGGTTATGTATGGTCAACCATGGCATGCCTAATATAAGCTTGAAATGGGGAGCATCAATAACATCGACTTGGAGATTTTTATGATGGTGGACCTTCACATGTCTACAATGGAAGGATACCCACTCAGTATATTTTGTAATAGGGCCAGAAGACAACATAGTTCCGACCACTGCTCTCACCAGTTCAGTTTTACTTTTATCATGTGTTTTCAATCCTAGCATCAATAGATATTTGGAGTCTATAAAAGTACCCATTCAACCAGAATCAATCATAGCCTCCACCTCTTGAGTTCCTAATTCCTTAGTGGTTATATCTGCTTTTAAAATTAAAAGAGGCACTAAACTTTGCAGAGTATTTGCAATACTTTGTTCAGAAGACTTATTATCTTGTCCCACAACATGCTTCTGCCTTTGTTGCAGGACCTTTCGTTTTCCAAACTCGTGCTTTCCACTGATTTCAGTTGGGTAGGACACTCTGGAATTAAATGTCTTTTTCCTCCTCAATATAAACATCTGTTTATCCTAGGATTTTCCCCTTCTTCTTTGGAAATAGGGGCCCGCACTCCCCCTATTTCCATGGGCTCAGGACTCTCTACCAGTGGATTGGGTTTGGTTCAATAAAATGTTTTACTGTCACCTTCTTCTTATCCCTCTTGTGCTCATTCAACGTATGGTATAAACGTAACATAAGGTTAATTAAATCAGCACAAGTCTCAGGTTGTGGTTCCACTTGGGCTATGATGTCCTTAATTTCTTCTTTTAATCCACACTAATATAGTGCAGCACGTTTCTCTTCAGGCCACCCCTTTTCGGCCACTAATCTAATAAAGTGGGTCAAATATGTCTCTAATTCCTTATTATCCTGTTTCAAGTCTAACAATTCTCTATCAGCCGACTGTGTTACTGTGCATCTGTCAAAAACCTTTGTAAATTCTGCCTTATAACAAGCCCAGTGATAAAGTAAGGGATTATCCTTATTCACTAAAGGTGTAGCCCTAGCAGCAGCATCTCCCCCTAAATAAGATATCAAAAAAGTCACCCACGATTGGGCATCTGGGAAGGATAGAGGCCTAACCATAATGCAACTGTACTTGTGTAAGGAATACATGTACCTTATCAGGGTCACCATAAAACCTCTCAGGAGGGGCCAAAGGAACCACTGCTGGAACTGTCACAGACACCAGGGGCGGGGTTGCACTACTTGTACCCCCAGAATTTCTGTTAGTTTTTGCTATGGTATCTGCAGAGGTCTCTAATCTATGATGCAATTCATCTACTCATGCCCTTAATGCAGAAGTTTCTGCTCTAGAAGCAGCAATGTCTCCTGTTAAACCCATTAGCAGGGCACATACATCATCTAAGGTAGTGATTTCTGGTGGATACTGCCCAGGAGGACCTTTTATTCTTGGGTCTACTATTCTGTCAGGTTCAGAGATCCTCGGGAACAGTACCCCTACCAGAAACCAACCTTCCAGCATGTCCGACTCTGATATGTTATTGTACAGAGGATCAGAGTGGCCAGACGGGGGGTAAGGGAAATTAGGAAGGGTACACCTGGGAGAGAGACCTGAAAGGAAAGAACATAAGAACATGCACTCTCTCATGCGAGGCAGCAAGCTTTTCTATTCACAGACATCATAACATGCAGTGGATAATAAAACAAATTATTTTTCATAAATATCACTGCATTCTATATGAGAAATAAAACTGAACAGTACATTATCAAGAGCCATGACCACCATGCAGACTACTCAGAGATAGTGGCTTTTCTATTGCCTTATAGATTGACCCCCAATGTAACAAAATGACTTACGTTCAAAGAAGACCTTAACCTTCTTACACTGGTGCACCATAGATTAGTTCAGGCACATATTTGATGTTCAATCTTTTCGTTGCTGCATAACTGCGTAATCCAAATAACAGAAAGTTGAATCCACTACTAATTGCTGACTGAAAATGGTCCGAGCAATTCATACAAATGCACTTGATATCATCTTCAAGAAACGTTCACTCGATATAGTATGTAAACGCTCAAGACGCTCCAATGCAGAATTCGTGTAAACATAGACTTTTATACCACATCGCAATGAGATATGACACGCCGCGTCTCACAGAGAATCGCAAACAGAAAGTGCTCCACAAACTGTTACATCTAGTAATCTCGCCCCCTGAGAAACTCAACACCAGGCAGTCGCTCGCTAAGACTGAGGCGTTCTTCGGTCTTCTATACACCACCACGTTGACACGGAACGCGACCAGGAAAATGTAGGCATTCTCCGTGCTGCTGCACTTCACACCGCCGGCACAAACTGAAATCTTCTGAATAGTAGCCGCCTGCTCACGTCTTAGTCCTTCTTTTTATAGCCACGCCCCCATAACCTCAGACAATAAGTAGGAATGTGTAACCATGGTGGCCATCTTAGAATTCTAGGCATTATATTTCAGAAACAGAGGATTTCTGAATTTCCACCATAAACCGCCTCGGGCGAATGCATCTTTCTGCATCTTTTCTATTTACCTTGTTCTGCATGAAGTGCGATATGGGGGCAACTGCCAGAGAGCCTGACAGTACTCCTCCCTCTAAGCCCATATCGCGCGGTAAGTGGCTTATGACTGTTCAAGAACCGTCTTATTAGATATTCAGCCTTAATCAAATGGGCTGGTTCCCATAAATCCTTTTCTGGTCCGTATCCTGCCCAGAATACCAATTACCACACATGCCCACATATCCTTGATGGCTTTCACTTGATATTTGGGAACACCCTGTACAAAAACAGGAGGAGGGCAAGGTCGAACTTTATCAGAAGCTGGTATAAGGAGTGATGTGTCAAACACCGGATGTATCTTCATGGATGGGGGTAACTGTATCTGATTACTAACTGTATAGATTTGTTTCAATACAACAAAAAGGACCTACAAATTTTGGTTGCAATTTATGTTGCACCCTGAATTTAAGATGTGCTGTAGACAAGCATGTCCCCTTTTTAGGTCGAGGCTTGGCAGCGTGCATGCGCTCACTGCAAGACCTGCTGTAATCATCTACTTACGGAAATTCTGCCTGCTGCTTACCATTGGTTCACGTCTCTGTCGGTCTTCTTTGGTGCATCCTTATTGGTTGGCACTACGGTACATCTTTTCCGTTTCATACTCGGGAGCACCGGCGAACTACAGTTCCCTTACGCGGTAGCAGTTTATTTGTTCCTTTGGGGACTACTTCAGTAAAAGAAAAGTGTTAAGGAAAGCTTGCAAATATAGCACTGCAGGCTGTCTGCCGCTTCCTCGCTCTCCGCTCTTCCTTGCTCTCCCTCGCTCTCCAGTTCTGCTGGGACTGCCTTGTCCACCCCATCTCCACTTTTTATTTTCTTGGAATTACTTTAAAAAAAACAAATCCCTCTGTTGTTGTGTGTCGGGCTGCGCAGCTCAAAACGCAGTGACACATATTCATGTTATGGTGTTTAAGGCAATACATTTCCGCTCCGACTCCTCGCTACCGATTCAATCGGGATATCGGAACTACAGTAGACGCTGGCCTGCCACTTATTTAATTTCAGCCAATCGGATTTGTGCAGCAGAAAACGCGGTTAGCATTCTAGTGCACCTCACTTCCTGGTGTTTAAGACGCTGACCTGCTGCCGATTTAATTTCAGCCAATCGGATTTGCTAACCTCCTGCTTGTTCTTGCTTTAACTACTAGGTGACAGCCGTCCTTCAGTATTTGCCAAAGTTTGCATAAGTGTTTTCTCTTGTTAATGCAAATAATTTTTTAATTTTTTATTTAAGAAGCTTACAAAATAGCATGTAGGGTGACCACCTTCCTCCAGGTCGCTAAGCAAGTGGTTTCCTGTCCTGGACGTTTGCGTGACACAATAGAACATACTGGATGGATGTTGTAGTCTTGTTTTGCTTTTATATACCTAATTAGATTAACATCCTCGAAATCAGTGATTTGTAAATGGGAAGTTCAGGAAAGGATATCGTTCATGTCTGTAATGACCTGGAGTGAGGTGATCACCCTAATAGTATGTTAATTTTGCAATGGGAAGGACATGCTTTTGGTTGGAGGGTTTATTTATGTATGAAGTCCATGAAGACGTCATTATGGTATTTGTTAAGGTTTGGGGCTGCCTTTTGTCACACTTTTGATTGAGTTTTTAAAACATTTAGACCAGGTAATGTTACCCTGCCTGGGCCTGGGCCTGGGTATTGTTTGCACAAGCTGCCCCCTGGACGTGTTTATTTCCGGTTTGTAATGTTTAGGTGTCTGGCAGTCGAGCTAAATGCTAATGTTTAAGTATTTATGGCACAACCAGAACATTCGCATTAAGCAGTGGTGTAACCGTGAGTGTTGATCCCGGTCTCTGATGACATTTTTCCTTCTCCGAAGCTTACTTTGGTGTTGTAGGGCAGATATCCTCTTAATTTAATGATCATGTATTTAGTCTGTGCTCGGTGTAAGAACAATACATAACTTTGTTGCTAGTAATATATTCATGTGCTCTTCAGTGTTCTTATTTGGTTTTTGCACGATCTTTTTTTCACTTTTTCGTGTTGTCAATGCAGAGCACTTGAGAAGGACGAAGTCCTGTGGTGACAAAGAGCTCGTGTCATGCCATGTGGCAGTACACCCCTTAGTGTAGTACAGGTGGTCAGTTTTAAGTGGTTTTGTCCGAATTATTGTGCTAGAGGGTGGTGTTTCAAATGACAAAGAAATAGCAACTCTCCTGCGAGTTGCAGTTGTAGTACACTGCAAATGTATGCAGGGTCTCAAGTTCGTACTGTGTGTGCAGGTGTAATAGGTGTCATACTGGTCTGTGTGGAGTGGCCCTGTGCACCACAGCTAGAAAGGGTGTGGAAGTAGGAGTCGAGATGCTGGAAAATTCTGTTGTCTCTGTACTAAAATGGTTGCAGCAGATACGTTATACATTCGACAGATGTATTTCAGGAGTCGCCTTAAATCCATTCTACCCTTCCATCATTACTTTCTTTAAGGCTAACCTTCAACCTGCATGGCCTGTCCATTTTTGTACTTGGTGCTTACATGGAAGGAGCCCCAACCCTTGGGGTGCCACCTTTTGATACTCACCTTTGCACTTGATTTTCCCAGGTGGAGCAGATTCACAGGTCAGCGACGATGACGAGGTTGCCAGTGAGGTGCAGAGCTACTCAGGGCTTTAAGTGGGGAAAAAAAACTGGGGGTGCTCTAAAAGGGGCGTGGCAAATATCTTAAAGGGGTGTGGCCTATCCGGGTAGGGGCATGGTCTAAATCAAGATAACTAGCATTGTGTGCTTAAGAAAATCATGAAACGCATCCAGCAAAGGATAATAAAATAGGCAAAAAGGTATATTTATTAAGTATAAGCCATAAAAATACCAAACACTTTAAAAAACATGTAAAAATTATTTACATTACTTAGAAATCTATTGCAGGATTTCCCAAAACCCTTGAAGATATTCACTGTGTCTATTTTGCTGGGGTTTCTCACAACAATTTTCTTCAGCAGACCTTCTACCTTTTGCCAGCCAACTCTTTACATACAGCTTTGCGTCAAATGTTTCAAATGGAGGACCATTGAGTTTTACCCATAAGCATGAAGAAATGGTCTCTACAAGAAGAGAGGCCCTTGTTGGACAAGCAATTAAGTTCATTGCGCTGAAACCTCTCTCGCAATCCGCATTACTTGCTGGCAGGGTTTCCATGCAAACTACTAACTTTTTTAATGCTTCAGGGGTTTTCTTTCCACCAAAATCTTTGAAAAGTCTAAAAGCTTGTAAAGTATCTCTTGCTGGCAGCTGAAACTCTGAACACAGTTTCTGGATATCTGTTTCACCATAAAGAATGCATTCATCACCAGAAGGCAAGTTGCCTGCATCTAGCACACTGAAGCTGGCTATAAGTTCTTTCTCAGAATCCGGGGCACATCGTTTATTGATATTTACAGACAGACTTTGGTAAAACTGATTTTGATTAAGAGCAACAGAGTTACTTCTACCATGGAAAAGAGGAACATTCTTGAATTTGCCCTCGTCAACTGCTCTCTGAGCCGCAGAAGCAAACTCCCCTGGTGAGTCCTTCATTGCTCTAAATATACGTACTTGACTAACCAAAAGTCTGTGGGCATTAACAATTGTAATGTCCCTCCTCTGTAAGGAGAGTGATAAGTCTTTGAGCTCTTGAAGTGCATCACACATTACCCCCAAATCTTTGATAAAAGAATAGGATGTAAGCTTCTTCAAGAGACCTTCATACTTACTCTCGTCTCTTATGGGTCTGGATGGGTCTTTAGAAGCATTCTCAAAATGTTTGCACAAGGCAGGGAAGCAGTTCCAAACAGCTTTCACAGATCTGTAACTGGATGCTACCCATCTAGTATCAAGCATTTTCCCTATCTTCTGAAGCTGTACACATAGCTCGCTGGGGGCCAGATTTAGCTCTCTGGTTTTTTGGTGACATGCTGTATGTGGCATACAATGAGTCCATGAAAATCTTGAAGTGATTGACCCCGGCAACATCATCAACTGTATCTGCCACAGCAAGTTCTAGTCTGTGAGCCAAACAGTGCCATGTCAGTACAAGATTTGGAAATTCTGATTTCAGCAATGCTACTACTCCTCCTTTTTTACCAAACATTACTGCTGCTCCATCTGAACATACTGCAATCAAGATATCATGTAGCAGACTTTTTGTGAGTCCAACTTTTTCGAAGTAGCTTAGGAGAGCTGTCTTTACGCCAAGGGCATTTGTTTCTGCCAGCTCCAGAAGGCCGAAATAGATGGTCACTGGGGTACTTTCATTTCCCAAAAATGCCACGGAGGTAGATGATTAAGGTAGAAGCATTGCTAATAGAAGTGCTCTCATCAATTAATACTGTGATCTTTGGTTTGTGTTGTCTGATATAACAGACCAATCTTTGTTGCATTTCCAGTGCAATGTGTTTTATTATTTCAGTTGCAGTCACATTGCTGTGCAAAACACGGCCCATTGCACTGCCATTCTTTGCCTGAAGGAGAATTAGATCAGGGTGGTCAGTGAAAGGGCGATCTTTTTTTGCCAAGTAGTAGGCAGTGTCAAATATCCTGCATGTGCTCTCCATATGTTTTGCATTACATTCGTGTACGGTCACCACCAATGTATTTTTCTGCTGAGCTGTAAGAATGTCTTCAGCTGCCAAGTGACCAGCGCTCGCCTTATGCTTCATAATCTTCTTCCTGAGCTGTTTCTGCCTGAAAGCTTTTCCGTCACCGGAAGGACCAACCTCACCATCTGCCCACTCTTTACTTATGCGCATGCCCTGGGTGTTATTGTGCACTGAAAGACCTGTTGATTTAGCCTGTTTGCAGGAAGAACACCCAATATTGCCTGACTTAAGATACCATTTATATTCCTCTTGAAAGTAATACCACTGTTTAGTGTTCCAGCAGTCAGGGAATTTGACAGTTCCTTTCTCTGGCACACGTTGAAGTCTTTGTAAAGGTGTACTGTCCTTGGCAGACTCTTGCTGAGTTTTACTAGCCTCATCACTAGTTGGTTGCACTGGACAAGACTCCTCTGTAACACGCTGGCGCTTCAGTGACGGTAGGAAGTCAATCATTGAAGACTGCATAGACTTGCGCTTCAGAGCAGAAGCAGATAAGCCACTAGTAGCCATGGTAAAATTTAGAACTTCCTTCTTGAAGGCTGGACTGGTATATCTGAATAAGAAAAGAAAATCTTCCTCTGCTGATTTTGGTTTCCAGGTGATAAGGCCTTGCGTCACGCAACGAGAATATTAAGCCTCTTATCTGCAACAAAAATTGAATAGTTTACTCCAGTGATCAACAATGTTTAATTGAAGTGCCATTTGGCAGGCAGATGTTACTCTTCATTTTGTGCTGCTCCTGAAAGGATCTCTCATTGTGCAGTGGATGTATTGTAGTTTGATTTATGTAACACTTACTAACCCTGACGAGGCGTTGCATTGCTTTTTCGGCGAGTAGCACACTACTACAAAACCCATAAAGGATTAGTGGGAACTGCATAAAATAATGACTATCCCAGGGCACTTCCATCCTTCTGCTTCGCTTCATAGAATAAATAATATCCAGAGGCACTGCCATCCTACTACTCAGTAATATGGAAGACTCCTCATCGTTTCAGACTGTTCAGTTCCACAAAGTCTCTAGCTAACTGTCACTGTTGGGGCCCATGCATTCGCAAATATCCTCTCCCTCTCCTGAATGCTGTATGCTAATTTTTTAATCCCCAGTATTGATCAAATATTAATCCACTATGCTCCTGTAGTTGGAATTTTTGTCTTTTTCCACATCGCTAACAGTTCTTGTTTTGCTGCTAAAGGCACTCAGCAGGGACCTTGAAATTCAGTTAATAAAGCGAAATGTCACTGTGGTGCGTTGCACTTATCTTTTGGAAATTCACACAAGTATAACTTTATTGGTAGTAAAATATGCTGGTATAGTAACTTCATCAGTCGCGAACGTATAGCATATATGCTGGTGTTCAGTAAACTACTTCTGATCACCCTGTTAGAAAAGCACTTGCATTGAGAACTTCTGTTTCCACTGAGCATTGAGATGTCTTAATGCCTGGATAATCCAGCCTGTGCTGCTGCAATACCAATATTTTGAGTTCCTTTACTACAAAAATTAGCGCATGTTTTCGGACTCTGATGTTTTGCTTTGCTCTTCTTTGAAAGTAATGGAGCTTCTTAGCTACAGCCAATATGGTATATTTAAAACCAGTTGATCATCAAAATGTATCTTTTATCCTTAGAGCACTGTTTAGTATGACCGAGTAACTTTCGTTTTTCAAACATAGTTTATTGAATATCTGGTGTCCTGAAACATCTGTTGGAAAGTCATTTTGAAAAGGGGAATTTGTTCTGCGGGACTGGACACACAGTACATTGACACTCCATCGAGTGCGTTTGAAGCACACCTTATTCACATTTTATTGGTGATAATTTGGAATCAAGCAAGACCGTGCTTTATCGCTAAAGGGCCAGCGTAATGTGGGATTTCTCAGTTGTGCACTGGTTTCCGACATTTAACGCTCTTCAAACTAAAGCATAGCTTTGATTCACAACCTTTTTGTTACCTACAGAAGTCAGAGGCATACGCTAGTGATTTTGATTTTTGTAAACTTGTTAGAGTGTACTCCTTTTGTGTTCTTTTAATCTGTGTAGCGTCGTTCATATTGAGGAGGAACAGGCAGTAATCTCATAGCGTGGGGGCAAAAGTGAAATTTCAAACTAACCTTTTTATATCCTTTCCACATGGAAAATAATTTTACTTGTCGCCTATCTTGACGAATCCAGCATCTGTGGGCACCCTTCTGACTACTTTCAGAAGAAGCGTTGGCAAAGCCAATAGGTCTCGAACATGGGCAAGCTATTGGCTTTGGCAATGGGGTGGGGTTAGCAAGTGTGAGAGGGGTGGGGTGTTGGAGTTGGATAAGGGGATGATTAAAAAAAAAGCACTGTATAGCGACCAACGCTGGCTGCCTAATAGCGCTTTTTAGGTGGAAAAACTAATAGAGCTAGTAATATTACAGGCGCTTATTTAAAGCGGTCCAATACCTTCGTGTTTGATTGGCGCTATATAAAGCTGCCAAAAATATAAAAAATTAAAAAAAGCATTACCAAAGGTTTGCCAATGCCCTTTTTCTGGCGAGGGGGGAGACAGGTCTGAAAGTAACAATGGGAGGGTTTTTGGAATTAAAATCGACGGGAGGTGAATTGAAAGCAAGGACCGGAGTGTGGCGGAGATCTGAAAGTTGTGACGGGAAGGTGTGTGGGGGGGGGAGGGGAGATTTAAAAACAACCACAGGAGGGTGGGAAGGTTTGAAAGCAACTACACCAAAATAGAACTTAAGTTTGCAATACACTCGGCACAAGTGAGCGCGACCCTATTCAATGGTAATTGGTGCTCATGTAAAGCAGACCTATACCTTCGGATCGCATTTGCACTATATAAAGCTGCAAAAAAACACAAGTGCGTGCCTCGCGCGGCAGCAGGGGGAGAGGAGGGGGCCTGCACTTACCTATCAAGATGCGGCTCCACAGGTGAGAAATGCTGAAACCAATTTCCCCGACCCCTCCAATTATCCTATCTTTGGAAACGCGGCGTCCAAATCATTAATGGTAGGTCGTGCTGGAGCAGGCTGCCTGTGGTCGTCTGCCTCTTCAGTTTTTAATCACCCCACGATGTCTTCACTTTCAAGGCTGGCACCACGACGACGTTGCTCCTGCGCTGCAAACAGAGAAGGGAAATCCTGAGAGAAAATGGCTCTCTTAAAGGATTTCCCTTCCTCCAACAACGCTCACCTGGCATGACGTCATGCCGTCGTGCCGTGGACGTCATGCCGTGACCTCCACTACTCAGTGAGGAAAATGAACATGCGCGGATGTGCATGCTCTCACGGCAGTCCAGGAAAAAAATAAATAAACGGACTACCTTTGAGACCCGAAAATAGAGCCCCATAGAGACCCCTTTCGAGGCCCCCCCAAAAAAACTGCCGGTGCTCAGACCCCGACAGACCCCCCCCCCCACTTAAAGTCCTGGAGCTACTACAGCAGCAGCAACAGTGAAACAGCAAGTATTGCGGAGGATGGAACCGGTGAGTAGGCAGTGGAATCTTTCTGGTATAAATTGTCAGTCATTTCTCTACATGAGCCTGGCTAAACCCCCTCCTACTAAACTATATTTGCTGAATGTTTCACAAGGCTCGCTGTTTGCAAATGGCCTCTACTTTTCCACCCAATTTAGTGACTTCATAATACCCCCACAGCTGCAGCTCCTAATGGACAATGCCATTACCAACCCCAAGGTGTCTACTGCACTAGAGTACATGTGTTCCCCACCCCAAGAGTGAAGTCGAGAGTATTCTAATGTGCACGTTTCTTATCTTGGAACCTCGAGACTGGGCTTCTGACCCTGGCTTTGGGATTTCATCTGTGACTTGCTCACAGTTATGTAATTGTGGTTAAGTTACTGTCACACTTTGGCTAAAGTAGTAAACATGGGGGGAAATGCAGTGTACTTTCTCAGTTTAAATTCACCATACTGTTCTGCACTTCTTTCTTGGATCGATGCATGCCAGATAGCATAGCTGTACATCTAGTCTGTCCCTCCCGTGGAGAAGAGACTTTTTTCCATCTCTCTGATGGGTTCCACGAGTGTTTGCGATTCAGTATCTTTAGGTTGAGCCTGCCACAGCGCATGCGCTCATTTGTGTCAGTCTTTTGTGCTGCATCAAAAGTCTTCATTCAACAAGCAGCAACTTTTTGACGGGCCTTCCTGGATGATGCAAAGCATCTTCAATGACGCTTAAATTCGGTTGCGACATATAAAATATATTTTTACAAACAATTCTGCCCAATAAAACACACACTTTACCGTAGCCCTGAAGCTGTCCGTATAAGATGTTCAGGCAGTCACTGCTTTAACTTTAAATTGCATCTCCTTGTCTAAATTCAAATTTATTGTTTTCAGCCAAATGGCCATAACAATTAATATCACATTACAAAACACACAAATATCGTAAGTTTGCCACAATTAAAAATGATACAGGCTAATCAAAAATCAAATAAAAACAATTTCATTTCCATAATTTATCTAAATTGCAACCTACCATTTTAGAGAATAATTACACTCGATTGGGCAGATGTAGGTCATCTTAATGCAGTTTCAATATAGCAAAATCAAGTTAAGAATCAAGGAGCACACTAAAATATTTTGTTAAATAACCTGAGTAAATTACATACAGTACTAATTCGTAAGCCCATCAAATAATAAAACTAAAAGGAACTATGACAAGACCTGTTTAGAATTTCATGTGCTAAAAGATATTGGCTCATTCTCCAACAGAGAATCGGATCAAAGCCGCCCAAAACAGTGTCACCCCACCTTATCACTAAAAATAGAATGAAAAAGGAAAGTATTATAAAACCAAACCTTCTCTTTTTTTTTTCTTTATTAAGTGTACAAGAAAATCTTACATAAACAATAGTAGGTTGCCAAGTACAGTCTTACATCTTCCTTGCAGCATATACTCATCAAAAGATGCAGAATGGCAAAGAAATTACATCGATTGGTTCCTTTTTAGGTCGAACCTGGGCAGCACATGCGGTGCTCTGCGAGGTATGCTGTATTCAGGTTTGGACTTGAAGCTCCGCCCACACTGTGTCATTGTCCTTTGGAAACTGTCGCTTTTCATTGGTCAATATGCTTGGTAATCCCTCCTTAGTACCGCCTTGTCTTATTTTGTAACGTCCCATGAGGACACCCCTGTTACATGTGTTGTTACTCGGTAGGCTTTAGTTACAGCCTCCGAGCACTATTTGCTTAAATGGTTTTCTCCTGCCTGCTATTGCAGGCAGGACACGCTCTCCCCCCATCGCTTAAATTGTTTTTTTCATAGCACGGCACACCACACTCATACAGTGGGGGCATTGTCTTTGGTTTATTTGCGGGGCTGAAAGCGGACTAATGGTTTTTTTTTTTTTTTTTACTGTTTAATAACTTTTATTTATATAACTGCTCCATGCAACACTTTCACTTTAATGGTGGCCACGCCCCTTTACTTAGACGAGCCGTGTCTAAGGAAAGGGGCACGACCGCCATTAAAGTGAAACCGCTGAATGGGGTGCTTTTACAAAAAAAGCATTTGCTTTTTTTTGTACAAGCGTCCCATACCGCGCTTTCACTTTAATGGCTGCCGCGCCCCTTTCTTTAGACAAGGCTCGTCTAAGAAAAGGGCATGGCCGACATTAAAGTGAAAGCGTTGCATGGGTGCTCTTCTTTTACTGCCAGCCTTGCTTCTTGTAAGCAAGGACTATAAGTACAAAGTGCGTGTTTATGCACCGCTTACAGGTTTTCAAAACACATAAATAAAATGCATTGTCATTTACAATGTCAATAGCTCAAACTTTCGCAAATGAAAGACCTATTGCATTGCAAATGCTTGTTTATATTGCGGCCCTGCCTGCCTTTTTATCAGCGGCATTTGTACTGTTCTTTGGCAGCAGTTACATGTGTACGTGCCCTTTTCGCCAGGGCTGCCAGTTTATGTAAGTGATCTGCCTCATGTGGCACTGTGACTTGCTGATAGGGTATCAACAATGGTAAGTAATTTGGATGATACCCACAAGTGGCAAAAAACAGCGAAAACCCTATTGATGAATGTGGTACCATATTATATGCAAATTCTGCAAGCCATAGCTTTTCCTTCTAATCCTTGGGTTGTCTTGTAAATAACATCGAAAATATTGTTTGATACACTGATTCCCCATCTCCGTTTGTCTATGACTTTGAGGATGAAAACTTGTGGGCAAATAGGATTCAATGCCCATGGTAGCACACCAGTCCTTCCAAAACTGTGAAGTGAACTGCGTTCCCTGATCAGAAGTAATAGTTCTTAGAAGGCCATGGAGGCATACCATGTGTTCCATCATAACTGTGCTACCTTGGAGGCCATAGGAACTCCTATACTTGCTACAAAATGGCCCATCTTGGACAACCTTTCTACTACCACCATAATGGTATTATACTTCTTGCTGAGAGGTAGGCCTACCGTAAAATCCACTGTGATATCCTCCCCCATTCTTTCTGGGGTCTTTAATGGTGTTAACAACCCTTCTGGTTTGGAATGGTCTGCCTTGGTTTGGGCATTTTACGTCACATTGCGTAACATATACTTTGACATCGTTTTCCAATTATGGCCACCAAAAATATCTGGCTACTATATCTTGTGTCTTAGTTTGACCTGGGTGTCCTAGCAGTTTGTGATCATGACACCATTGTATAGCTTGTGTCCTGAGTGCCTGAGTGGGAACATAAAACTGACCTCCCTGAAACGGTAATCTTTCCTGTATGCTTCTATATGGATCTTGTGTATTCCACTTGGCCATATCTACCAAGGTCAGGGCTTGTTGAACCTGGTCTAGAAATTGATGAACAGTGTTAGCACCTAAAAATGTTGTGTGGGAATAATGAGAATATCCCTTGCAGGTTTATCAGAACTAAGGTCTTCTTGATACCTTGATAAAGAATCTGCCTTTCTATTTTTGATACCAGGATGAAAGGTCACTATGAAGTCATATTTTGAGAAGAATAGAGGCCATCTCAATTGCAGAGGGGTCAGCGCTCTAGCTGACTTCAGAAACTGGAGGTTGCGATGGTCCATGTAAACTGTAACAGGGTGCCTTGCCCCTAGCACGTCAATCAATCAATCAAACAGAATTTGTAAAGCGCAGCACTCTCACACCCAGGGGTATCTGGGTGCTGATGTCTCCATTCCTTGAAAGCGATGTGAATAGCTCCAAATTGTTTTTCAGCAACAGTAAAGCTTACTTCTGCTGAGTTAACTTGCTTGGATAGATAAGCTACAGGGTGCAACTGTCTTGTCGTGGTATTTCCCTGGGATAAAATAGCTCACGTAGCTTCATTAGAGGCATCTGCCTCAACAATAAAGGGCTCCTCAGCATCTGGGTGACCCAAACCAGAGCAGAGGTAAAAGCTTGTTTACTATTGAGGTATGCTTCTTCACACTCAGAAGATCACTGAAATACTGCGTTCTTTCTCATTAGCTTTGTAATGGGACTAATAGCAGAAAACTGTGGGATGAATCAGTGTGGAAAATGTATTCTTTACCTTGACCCTCGCTCAGCCATTTTGTACTCTTTTCCCCATCTTGCCTCTGCATACAACAGCTTGTGTTTAGGAATGTTCACCCCTGTTTGCCCTTTCTGTGCCTCACGAGTCATCTGACTCCTATGTGACTTCCCGAAGCGAGAAGTTTCTTGTGTTTTGCAGAAAGCTACGTTCTTCTCCGTATGCCTGTGGAGATCATTCAACCGTCACATGGAACAACTGCTGATGTGTTTTTTCACGTACACCTCTCCTGACTTTGTCTTCTTTGTCAGCTCGTGCGCAGAGGGAAAAGGGGGGGGGAGTTAAGGTTATAAGAACTATGAAGGCTCTGCTGTGTGCAGATTGCCTCCTCAGATAGCTACAGGTGTCTGCTGCTGATGCTCTCTCTCTCATGAGACTAAAATAAATATCCTTTCTCTCGGTGCTCCAGTGTTGGTCTCACTTTGTTTCTGGACCTGAGGACGAAGGGTGGCTCTGCACCTTTGGGTGGTCCCTAAGGGGGGGGGCCCCCAAAACCAACATTGGCGCCCAAGTACAGGGACCCATCAGAGACGCGGCTGCCCAGTCGAGGGGTCTCAACGAAGAAGATTGAACGGACGGTAGTGGGGTGCACCTACGCAGAGAGACCCTCGTCTTCGTAGCCACTACCCAACTTTCTCTCCATCGCGAAGACCCCGCAAGTGGTGCCGGTCCTGACTGGGGCCCTTGATAGATTTGGGCGATTTCTGCAGTAAGAGACCACCTGGAGGACGAGACAAAGGATTCTGGTAGGGTCGCTGAATTGCGACACCCTTATGTTCTGGTTATAGTTCTGATTCGTTATTGTTTCATTTTTTTAGATTCACTCTTTGCAAAGATTGAAGGCAAGCGGATAATGTGGACTTTTTGTCCAATACAGGATTTTTGATAATAAGAAAAAGGTTTGGTAGAAACAATTGTAAACATGCCCGTGTGTAGTAAATTTGTACGGATATGCTGTTGTATATCCCAGTCAGATGTTTTGGAAGAAAGTCAATCATCCCCCCCGGAGGGTACCCCGAATAAAGAAATGTACATAAAGTACGGTATTTCTCCCATAATGTACAGCACATTATGGAACAAATACACGTCAAAGGATAGGGATAGTACCTGGCCAAAATATGGCTCTTTTGACCCTCAGAAAATAGAGGCAGAAGAAGCCCAATTGCATAGGCGCAGATCTAGACTATCCATGTTTGATTCCTTGGGGTTATGGAAGAAGGAAATTATAGAAAGGGAGAGGAGAGCTCAGGCTTGATCACAGAAGGCAGTATGGAAATCAGAGAAACAAAAATTGGCGGAATTACAACAAGAAAAGGTGGCTTCAAATATTGCCTGTTTAGATAGAGAACACCGGCTAAATGCCTCTGGCCAGTATCCTATGCGATATACCGCCTTGGCACAGTCAGACCCCAATGAGGACGAATTACTCCTACACCGCCGCCACCACCATATCACGTCCCTCCCCCTCTACCCCCCGCTGATGGACCTTATCGGAGAAGCGGCCATCCAAGGGAGTGGTCTTGATGGGAGGCAGGAATCCACTGAGGAAGGTACCCTGCATGAGGAGACCCTTTGTCTTTGCAGACCAACGTGTTTTCCGGTTTTCCCGATCTGACCCTCCAGGTGTTGACTGCTCCCGACTGAGATCTTCTTTGGCGTGAGTATTTCAAAACGACCGTTAGGTCACTCAGAACTTGGCAGTTGGAAGCTGGAGACTTTGGTTTGGTAAGGTTGCTGTAGCAACACTTTTTGTTTGGATTAGCTTGGCCAAGATTCTGGTTTGTTTGTTTGTTTGTTTGCTGCAGCAAATGAAGGCAGGTAATGAAGAGATTTTTCTCTAATTTTAAGTCTTGAACGGTACACTTTGTGTTAAGTACCCCTTGGATTATAATATTATATATGCTATAATATTTTTGGCATGCCTGCTCCTAGCACACTTCGTAGAAAGTGTTGCTGTCTTGGTGGTACCAATATGGATTTACAAAGTACTCAGCTGACTCCCCTAGAGGGGATACCTAATAGGTTTATGTACATTAAATATGGTATTTCTTCCATAATGTATAGTACACTGTGGAACAAATACACTAAAAAGGATCCTGATCTACGCACTTAGTAAAATTCATAAGTGGTGATATGGAGCGCTTTTGAGTGTTCTGCCAACCAAACTGATAATTTGGTGTATTATTGGAACAGGTCTGAGGCGCGAGCCTGTTTTTTTTTTTTTTAACATGGCACAGCCTTTTGGCTGTCTATTTGTCTTGGTGTAGTCTCTGTACTATTTTTGAGAGCTCTTTTTGTAAATATGACTTACAATTGGTATCTACAAATGGTTTGGTTTGAATACAGTCTGTGGGCTGTCTCTTGCTTTTGTCCTAAGTGTTGATTTGTGGGTTAATTGTTTTTTTTGAGTGTCGAAATGGTTTGTGGACTGACACCAGTGGTGATGCTTGTGAAGTACTTGTTTCAGTGAGTAGTGACTATGTTTTTTGTGTGAGAATGGCTTGCCTAGCAGTGTTGTGTGTTCTGAGTGTGTGGCCCCTTCTTGAAAATGTCTGGAATGAACTCAATTTGGTTTGTTGCCGTAATTTTGTTCTGCAAATGTCATTGAAAGAATTACATTTTAAAATTCAAGGAATGAATTATGTAACATATGCTAAGTAGCTGCAAGCAACCATTAAAAGTAAAATAGTAACAAAGTATAGATGTGTGAAGATTGCAACAATGGTAAAGAAATATTAGAATTAACACTAAATAGAAAAAATAGGCCTCAAAGAAAAAAAAAGAAAGAAAAAAAAACTGACTACATGTAAAACATTATTAAAAGTTATTGCACTAAAATCGTTTTTACATAATTGTGATCCGTATAATGTCTAATAACACAATTGTGACAATTCAACAATATTTAGCACTGTAGAAAATTATCTTGTGCCAAGTGTGTGTCAAGATTTAAATGTCTCAAATGGTTCAAATATACTGTGCATCAAAATTAAAAACGTGAATATTAGTTTCTCTAGCAATGACAATATTACTGAATCTTAGGGCACTTACAAAGTTATGCAATAAGTAGCTGTACAGACATGAGAATTACATTGCAAGGGCTACAATAAGGAGGCAACGAAATTCAGTTTGCATTCATGCGCCCTCATGTTAAACTAGTACAATTGCTAAAGGAATTGGTAGTTGGTTATTAATGTTTTCTAATTAGCTCACTGTGCTGTTTACCTCCTACAAGTGTGCTCAGCTGCCAATGTCGACAGGAGGTCACCTGTTTCAGGTTACCTACTGTCGAATGGGGGAGGAGATTAAGGAGATTAGCTCCTGGGCAAATTAAGGGTAAGCAAATTTATGTTTTCTCTCTCTCTCTCTCTTTTTCTCACACTCTCACACTCTCTTGAGCCTGTCTAGGAACGGCTATGAGACATCTAATTGGCTATTCAGTAATACTGTTTTAAAATTGTTAAGATTAATGTAATAAGAATCCCTGTTAAATTAGCAGTTTTTAGATTTTCCCGCTGCGCCTATAACATGAGAGCATGGTCCTAAGCATAAAATGAAGGTGTTTTTACATAAGAAAAATAATTTTAGAAGTGTTTGACAAGTAGTGGAAGGTTAAGTGTAGTGAACTATACGTTTTACTCTTGTCAGTTCACCAAAAAGTTCCTTTTATACTCGCTAATAGGTCCAGGTTTTTTTTTTTACTCTCAGATAGATGAAGTGGTTCTTGGGTGCCTTGCTAATAGAGTATCCTGTCTGTTGATAGATTATTTGTATGCCTTGTCTAAAGATCTTTTGTTCTGACCACCAATAGATATCTGCCGCCCTACAACCATTGCCAGAGGGGCCCCAACATCAGATTCAGCCTGGGAAAATCAGCGCCGATCCAGCTTGGAGTCGAGGTAAAGGGAACCAGCACAGGCATTGCTGGCAACTAGGACCGCAGTGAAGGTAGAAGGCCGGAAGCACTGGGACATGAAGTGTGTACCCCTGCCATTGTCTTGGACGAAAGGTGGGGTCACAAATCAGGACAGAGCAATTATTTGCGTGGATCCAGCTTTTGATGCCCAGCTGAGAGAGTCACAAACCGACAAGGACGGCAAGGAGGCTTTGCTTGAGGTGACCCCTTTTGAAACAAGGGTTGCCTCAGATATTCCAGCATCAGGCCTCTGAGTCCTGGTCCCCAAGTGAATGCAAGTCTGCACCTCTGTTTGTTGATCGAGAGGTGTCTGAGCACACTGGGTACAATCTTTGGCCCCAACAAAAGAGCAGTGCGCCAGCGGAGCAACATAGGAGTTAGGGAAGGACTTGAGTTCAGGGTACAGGTGCTGTGCCTTTGGTGCCTGTTAGATTAAAGTGAAGAAAACTGGTGCACTGCCTAAGACACTGGACAGGATCGTTGAGGGTGTTTGCCCCGGAGGGTGATTACCCTATCCTGAAAGAAGAAACTTTTCCCTTAAAACTGGGCCGTGATTGTTTTCTTGAGTTGCAAGTTGTGCAGCTCCACCGTTGGAAAATAACTTTTATAGGAGCCTGCCTGTGAGGCTCAGACGGACACAGGGAGAAGACTCCCTCTGGCTGGTTGTACAGCGGCTTCTATTCTTCAAGTACTTTTTAGCAATGTACCCCTTTGGTCGTCCCATTTTTGAGGAGGAGCAGCCCTTTGCGGCTCCTCGTCCTAATTCCTATGTCCCCGTTTGGTCCTCCTGGTCCCCCAACACAAAGATTATTTTTGTGACAATATGTCTAGTTGCTTTAATATTTGCATTAGGAATGTTTATTCTGCAAGAGAAACGTTTTTTGAACAGTTGAAAAATGCTACTCTACCCTCCTCCTGAACATATCATTGGTACCCTAGCCCTCATAAAGAAGAACACTGTAAAGTTTATTAAAAATGTTTTTATGTAGACATTGCATCCAACATGTGCTGTTGGCTATTTCTAATCGGCCTAAAACAACCACTGAAATTCATCCCGGTATAGGAACTTAGACTTTAATTGGCGGGTTAGGGACATTGTTTCTTACTTGGGGCTGGAAACTGTTGACAATCTTATGTATATTCTTTGCGATCCTGCTGGTTTGTTGCTTATGTATACAATGTGGTCCAATGCTTTGCTCCCTTTGTATCACTGCTTGTATGCCTACCAAACGTAACGTTAAGAATGTGAACTCCCAATATGTATTAGACCAAGAAGTTAGCAATATGTTGAGAATAGATGTGTATACTCATGTTTCTCCTTATTCCTGTTGTGCTTCCCTTTTGTTGCTGCCTTTGCCTGCACTGTGGGCCTCTCTTGTGCAGTTTGTGTGCTCAAGCTCTCAAACCTCCCCCTATCCATGGCCACTCCGAAAATGACAAAATTATGATGGCCCAACAGATACAAGAATTGATGGACATTATTGTTGACTAAATTGCTTCGCTCCTGTCAACAGGAGGGACTGTGGAAAATGTATTCTTTATCTTGACACTCGCTCAGCCATTTTGTACTCTTTTCCCCATCTTGTCTCTGCATACAACAGCTTGTGTTTAGGAATGTTCACCCCTGTTTGCCCTTTCTGTGCCTCACGAGTCATCTGACTCCTATGTCACTTCCCGAAGCGAGAAGTTTCTTGTGTTTTGCAGAAAGCTACGTTCTTCTCCGTATGCCTGTGGCGATCATTCAACCGTCACATGGAACAACTGCTGATGCACGTACACCTCTCCTGACTTTGTCTTCTTTGTCAGCTCGTGCGCAGAGGGAAAAGAGGGGGGGTTAAGGTTATAAGAACTATGAAGGCTCTGCTGTGTGCAGATTGCCTCCTCAGATAGCTACGGGTGTCTGCTGCTGATGCTCTCTCTCTCATGAGACTAAAATAAATATCCTTTCTCTCGGTGCTCCAGTGTTGGTCTCACTTTGTTTCTGGACCTGAGGACGAAGGGTGGCTCTGCACCTTTGGGTGGTCCCTAAGGGGGGGGGGGCCCAAATCCACATCAGCTGTAGAAATCCGCAAAACTTAAGAATTTTTGTATATCCTTCACATTCTGCAGAGTCGCCCAGTCTTGCACTGCTCACACTTTTCTCTCAGACATCAATAACCCTTGAGGAGTTAGTATGAAACCAAGGACCTCTACAGTAGTGACATGGAACTCACATTTTGATAATTTACAAAATAAACCATGTTGCCTCAGAGTTCCTAAAATGGTTTTAACATGTCCAACATGTTCGTGTTCCGTAGATGAATTTATCAAAATTTCATCTACATATAAAATTACAAAAATGTCCAGATATTTGCACAGAACGTCATTTAAAAAAAGCTGGAAAGCCAGCAGAGCATTGCAAAGACCAAATGGCATGACACAAAATGTGTATAGACCGAATCTAGTGCGGAACACCGTCTTCCATTCGTCTCACTCTTGTAAACGTACTTAGTGGTACGCTCCTCGAAGGTCTAACAGGGTATAAATAGTGGCTGATTTCACCTGAACCAAAAGGACTGAGATGAGTAGGAGCAGGTAGCGATTTTTCATGGTTATTGCATTCACGGCTGGATAGTCTATACATGGCTCTAATTCTCCATTAGATTTTGGTATGAAAAACAACGGTGACACTACAGGAGACTTGGAAAGGCGAATAAACCCATTTTCAAGATAGTTGTCAATATATTCCTTAAGATGTTGTTTTTCTTTTTCAGTCAGTGTGTAGATACGACTACAAGGGATTTTTGCTCCGGGGGCAAGGTCAATTTGACAATCATAGTCTCGATGAGGAGGTAAGGTTTCTGCAATACTTTGGCTGAATGCATCAGCATATTCAGCATATTGCTGGGGCAAAATGACCTCCTTTCCGCTGCAGTGGCTATAATGTGTGAAAGATGTGTCATCACTGGCAATCACTTGCTGAGACTAAATACATATTTCAGTACAAAATGTCGAAGTAAAGGTTATGCTATGTTGATTCCAATCAATGGTTGCCAAATAACATCGAATTTGAGATTTTCATGATGGTGGACCTTTGCATGTCTACAATGGAAGGATACCCACTCAGTATATTTTGTAATAGGGCCAGAAGACAACATAGTTCCTCCCACTGCTCTCACCATTTCAGTTTTACTTTTATCATGTTTTCCTAGCATCAATAGATATTTAGAGTCTATAAAAGTACCCATTGCTCCAGAATCAATCATAGCCTCTACCTCTTAAGTTCCTAATTCCTTAGTGGTTATCTCAGGTTTTAAAATTAAATGAGGCAGTACACTGTGTAGGGTATTCGCAATACTTTGTTCAGAAGACTTATTATCTTGTCCCACAACATGCTTCTGCCTTTGTTGCAGGACCTTTCGTGTTCCGAACTCGTGCTTTTCACTGATTTCATTCGGGTAGGACACTCTGGAATTAAATGTCTTTTTCCTCCACAATATAAACATTATCTTTTTATCCTAGGATTTCCCCCTTCTTCTTTGGAAATAGGGCCACGCACTCCCCCTATTTCCATGGGCTCTGGACTCTCTACCTGTAAATTGGGTTTGGTTCGATAAAATGTTTTAGTGTCACTTTCTTCTTATCGCTCTTGTGCTCATTCAACCTATAGTCTAAATGTAACGTAAATTAAATCAGCACAAGTCTCAGGTTGTGGTTCCGCTTGGGCTATGATGTCCTTAATTTCTTCTTTTAATCCACAGTAATATAGTGCAGCACGTTTCTCTTCAGGCCACCCGTTTCAGCCACTAATCTATTAAAGTGGATCAAATATGTCACTAAGTTCTTAGTACCATGTTTCAAGTCTAACAATTCTCTATCAGCCAACTGTGTTACTGTGCGTCTGTCAAAAACCTTTGTAAATTCTGCCTTAAAACGAGCCCAGTGATAAAGTAAGGTATTATCCTTATTTACTAAAGGTGTAGCCCAAGTAGCAGCATTTCCCCCAAAATAAGATATCAAAAAAGCCACCCAGGACTGGGCATCTGAGAAGGATTGAGGCCTAACCATAATGCAACTGTACTTGTGTAAGGAATACATGTACCTTATCAGGGTCACCATAAAACCTCTCAGGAGGGGGCCAAAGGAACCACTGCTGGAACAGTCACAGACACCACAGGCGCGGTTGCACTACTTGTACCCCCAGAATATCTGTTAGTTGTTGCTATGGTATCTGCAGAGGTCTCTAATCTATGTTGCAATTCATCTACTCATGCCCTTAATGCAGAGGTTTCAGCTATAGAAGCAGCAATTTCTCCTTTTAAATCCACTAGCAGGGCACATACATCATCTAAGGTAGTGATTTCTGGTGGATTCTGCCCAGGAGGACCTTTTATTCCTGGGTCTACTATTCTGTCAGGTTCAGAGATCCTCAGGAACAGTACCTCTACCAGAAACCAAACTTCCAGCAGGTCCGACTCTGAGATTTTATTGTACAGAGGATCAGAGTGGCCAGACGGGGGGTAAGGGAAATTAGGAAGGGTACACCTGGGAGGGAGACCTGAAAGGAAAGAACATAAGAACATGCACTCTCGCATGTGAGGCAGCAAGCTTTTCTATTCACAGACATCATAACTTGCAGTGGATAATAAAACAAAAATATTTTCCATAAATATCACTGCATTCTATATGAGAAATAAAACTGAACAGTACATTATCAAGAGCCGTGACCACCATGCAGACTACTCAGAGATAGTGGCTTTTCTATTACTTTATAGAAATGAAATTGACCCCAAATGTAACAAAACGACTTAAGTTCAAAGGAGACCTAAGCCTTCTTACACTGGTGCACCATAGATTATTACAGGCACATCTTTGATGTTCAGTCTTTTCGTTGCCGCTTAACTGCATAATCCAAATAACAGAAAGTTTAATCCACTACTAATTGCTGACTAAAAATGGTCCGAGCAATTCTTACAAATGCACTTCATATTATCTTGAAGAAACGTTCACTCGATATAGTCTTTAAACGCGCAAGATGCTCCAATACAGAATTTGTGTAAACATCGAATTTTATACCACATCTCAACGAGACATGACACGCCGCGTCTCACAGAGAATCGCAAACAGAAAGTGCTCCACAAACAGTTAAATCCAGTTATCCGGCCCCGCGGAGAAACTCAACACCAAGCAGCCGCTCGCTAAGACTGAGTCATTCTTCGGTCTTCTATACACCGCCACGTCAACACGAAACGCGACCCGTAAAATGTAGGCATTCCCCGTACTGCTGCACTTCACACCACCTGCACAAATAGAAGTCTCCTGTATAGTAGATGCCTGCTCACATCCTAGTCCTTCTTTTATATCCACAGCCCCATAACCTTGGGAGCCATCTTAGAGTTCTCCTCACTATATTTCAGAAACAGAGGATTTCTGCATTTCCACCAGGAACGGCCCCCGAGTGAAGGCATCTTTCCGCATCTTTTCTTTCTACCTTGTTCTAGATCAAGGGCGATATGGGCGCAACTGCCACAGAGCCTGACACTCTGTGAAGCAGAACCTATTTCTTCAAGTGCACACATCTAACTTGCCCCTGGTAACATGGTTGTCTGTCACTGGATTCTTTGGGAATCTGAGACATTTTTCGAGGTGGGCCGGATGGAGCTGCACCACATAGATGGAAGGCAAAGTGTCACAGACTTAGTGACTTAATGTGTAAAGGCGAGTGCAGGTGAAGGCCTAACATTCCAGAAAACAAAGCCAGGCAAGATACATGGTCCTGCAGCACATCCACAGCACACAACTGCCCTTAACAGATGTTGGCTACTAAGATGGATGGAGATAGTACTATAACAGAAGTCTTATTCCGACAAACATTTGTCTGATACATTTTCTTCTGACACAGGCACATACATTTTTGCAGTGAATTTACCCAAACCAAGCAAAATGTTCCCCAGTATATTTATTTATCAATAACGGTGAAACCTGTGCACTGACACTGCCTTACTCTTTAATTTGTCTCAGTGATGTGATGCTACATTTGTGGTTGCTCTTCAAGGCTGCCTAATCTCTATTCCACCTAGTACCTCTTGTTTCCACCATCCCACACTTCCTGTCACTATTTTCCGGTCTTTCCCTTGACCTTTTCTGGCATTCTATGCCTTTCTCTAGGTCAAATTTTGATGATGGAAAATAAGTCCTAGTGCTCAATAATGAGAAGCAATATCAACCCCAATGAACCAATGACAAAAATTCAGCATTGAAGAGGAGAAGCCAAGCAGCGGGCCACCTGGAGAGGCAGGGGAAAAAATAGATGGAGATGGAAAATGAGGACTGAACAGAAGAACATAGAAGGAAAAGTGGAAAGGGGTGTGGCGAAGATGGTGGCTCATCTCTAAGCTGCGATGAGCTTCCAGCGGGTTTCTTGTGCCAGATGCCTACACTGAACCTCGCTAAGATATAATCATGTGGCAGAACATCTGACGACCACAAGGGAGGCACTGCTGACCCCTATTCCATGCAAAATACAGTGGTTTTCCCTCTGAACAACATTGCCACCCGCGACCGAGCAAATCAAGATGGCGGTGACTGGCTGACCTGTCGGCACTCCCGCCCACCACCGACCTGCTTGCAGCACTTAGTGAGATATGGATCTTGGAAGATGGGGGCCCCGTTCTGAAACCTACTGTGAAATCGAACAAGGACATAAGCGGTAAGAACGCTGCTTCAAATCCCCTACCGCACCGACTACTAGACAAGTGCCTGTCATTTTAGCACCGTTTCCTGACGCAGTGCTCTAGGGGCATCAGCGCTCCAATGTTGCTTCAAATCACTGCTTCAAATCCCCTACCGCACCGACTACGAGACAAGCACCCGCCATTTTAGCACTGCCCCCAACTCAGCGCTCCAGCAGCATCAGCACGCACCTTACCCACCGCGAGACGGGTGTGGAGCCGCTATTCAATAGTCAATTAACAGCTAAGTAACAGCTAAGGGACTAATAGCTAATGGTCTACTGAGCAGCTGATGGGCGTGTTGACTCCCTGAAAACAGTGGGTTGGCTCCCCGAGGCCATCGTAAACCCTCAAATCATTGGACCTTGAACAACGTGACCAACCAATCCATGATGGGGGAGACTGCCTGACCCATCGGCATTCCTGTCTGTCACCAACTGCCGACAATGTTTAGTGTGGTATGGAAGCTGGTGCCCTGTTTCGTGATCCTGTTGCATAATTAGCCAGTGACATATGCGATAAGAGCTTTGCTCCAACCCCCTTCCGCACCGTCTAAGGACCAACTAAACAAGTGCCCCCGCGCTTCCTTCACTGCACCCGACTCAGCGCTCAAGTGACAACTGCACTCACCCTTCCTGGCGCAAGGCTGTTGGCACAAGACTGGTGGTGGAGCCTCTGAGTGGCAACTGGTGGTGGAGCCTCTGAGTGGCAACTGATGGTTGAGCCCTTGAGCCTCTGAATGGCATATGGTGGTCTCCCTGAGGTCATCATGATTACACAACCTAATGGACCTGGTGCGGCATGTGTGCATGCTCACCAACAGATTGACGGTCACCACTTAGCCCAGATGAGGTTATCCCACCACTGTCTAGCCGTACAAGGTAGACCAAGAAGATCTGTGCCCTGTAACTGGGATCACCTGTTGACAGCTTGGAGACGCCCTCTTTAAAGCCACAGGCACCAAGAATATCAACACGGCTGAGGACATCAACCGACTGACCTACTACTCACAACTCCCAAACTATCAGCTATACACTGCTCAGCTTTCTCAGTAAAGGTGGCATTGCATGAAGTAAGTACAGTAAATTCATGACATCTGGCCGCTGCAGACCTACTTAATCCTCAAATCCCTTCGAGTAAGGCTGTTGGGTGCCTTACTGAAGGATTGCCACAGCAAGCCTTGCCTAGACCAGTGAATCTCACCTAAACAAAAAACTTTGTTGCACTACAGGCTCAGTATGTCGGACTTCAGAGAGAGCAGCATGAAGGAAAGGGACACCAAAGCTAACGCAAAACACTCAAAACAATCTACCCATGTTCCAGAATCACCAGTAAAGGAAAAGTCAGACTTCTCCTTATCCACACTAGATGCCATACTTCACAAACTGAATATTGTTCACGCAATAGCGCAGGGTACCAAAACAAACACTGATTTGCTCCAGGTTGAAGTTGCTGGGATCCGCAAAGACCTCAAAGACCTAACGATAAGAATCTCAAATGTTGAGACAAGGATAAGCTCATTCGAAGACCACAGTAATGCCCAATCTAAACACCTACAAAAGTTTGCAACAATCAATATCTTCTCTGAAGCCAGAACTCACGGAACAGGAAGACCGTAATCGTAGAAGTAATCTTCGCATCTTTGGACTGCCGGAGGGAATTGAAAACACATTCAAATCGGTGGCTGACTTTTGAATCACTTGAATCCCAAAACCACTCCAATTCTTCTTCAACAAGTCTTTGAGATCAAAAGAGACCATAGGGTCCCGACCTTTAGACCAAAAAACATGTCATTTCCGAGACCAATGATTTTCAAACCAATATGCCACCAACACACCGAGCAAATTCTGGTCCCTACGAGGAAGATTAGAACAAATATGTGGTAGACCCATAAAATTTCTATCTTTCAGGATTATGCGAGAGAAACTGTCATTTATAGGAAGGGTATCTTGGCCCTATGGAAAAGACTTTCAGAAATGGAAATTCCATTTGTATTCTCTGGCCTGTCGAAGTTCCGAATCACATTCAAAGACCAAACAAAAATCTTCTCGGAGCCTTCTGAGTTATCAGTTTTCCTGGACAACAAAACTGAATCACAGATTGACTCTGACTCCTTTCCTGAAACCACAGTGAAACCTTGTTCCACCAGACAACTCCAACGATGCACTCGCCCAGATGTCGATTTCACCCACATATTCTATTTTAAAGTTAGTGCAATGTAGACACAATGAACATTTGCAGGTGCTAGTACAGAAACTGATGCTGTACAGCACAAAGTCATTGAGTTTTGCTGTTTGATTTAAAATGCATGCCCACACTATTGGTTGTATCCTGCTCTCACTACCACTTTTTGTTCCTACGGACCAGTTGACATAAGGGTGACATCTGCCTTAGCGGCAAAGTGACCATGATTCAATAATAATGTTTGTTGACAAAGACTCTATACTGTTCTACGGTAGGTTACAGCTGTCTAATCTAAGAACTATTAATACATTAGTTAGTCAGTTAGCTCGACTCGTAACATGCTCGGTTCTATGCAATTACGTAGTTTTTGTGTTCAAGGCGCTAACATCAACCACAATGTTGTTTGCATGAGATGCAATGTGGATATAGGAATTTTTGCAGATAATGGTTCTATTATGGTTGCAGATACAGAGGTATATGCTGATAGACAATGTATGGATCAATTCAATTTTAGCACGTGTACAGGTCCAACTGGCGAAATCACTCTCTCCCATGGAGTCTCTTTCCCCCACTTGGTCTGTGTCTACACTGTTGGTTACATAGACATGCTGTTTGATTCAGAACAAGTTCTGGTCCATGCCATATGCGTGGTTAATTTGATCAAGGAACTAGCATCAACCATAACGCTGTCCTACTATGGACCCATGCTAAGTTTACCGCTAAGCGGATGTCCTCCACGTCATGCTTGTTTCCGGTCCAGGGAAGACATGGCTTGGCAGTTCGGGCTGGACTGTTTCCATGAGGAACAGGGTCAATCAATCAATCAATCAATCAATCAGGGGTTTATAAAGCGCGCTAATCACCCGTGAGGGTCTCAAGGCGCTGGGGGGGCAGCTCCGGATCAGTCAAAGAGCCAGGTCTTGAGGTCCTTCCTGAACGTGTGTAGGGTCGGGGAGCGCCTGATGTTCACAGGGAGCTCGTTCCAGGTCTTGGCTGCGATGTAGGAGAAAGCTCTCCCGGCTGCTCTCTTTCTGCGGATGCGGGGGACCTCTGCCAGGGTGAGGTCGGCGGAGCGGAGGTTCCTCTTGGGTACGTGGAAGGAGACTCTTTCGTTGAGGTATTTGGGTCCGATGTTGTTGAGGGATTTGTAGGTGTGGATGAGGAGTTTGAAGGTGACCCTCTTCTCGACGGGGAGCCAGTGGAGGTCTCGTAGGTGTTGGGTCATGTGCTCGTGACGTGATGTCCCGAGGACGAGTCTGGCTGCGGCGTTCTGGATGGTTTGGAGTTTGTGTAGAAGAGTTCTGTTGATTCCGGCGTATAGGGCGTTGCCGTAGTCCAATATGCTGGTTATGAGCGCGTGGGTGACGGCCCTTCTGCAATCGGGGGGGATCCATTTGAAGGTCTTGCGAAGGATGCGCAGGCAGTTGAAACTGGTGGAAGCGACGGCGTTGATCTGGCGGTTCATGGAGAGGGAGGAGTCGAGGATGATGCTGAGGTTTCGTGCGTGGTCTGTGGGGGTGGTAAATGGTAAATAATTTATTTGTACATGGTTGATTAAAACCTTTACAAAACAATTAAAACATTGCAAAAAATTAACTTTATACGACTTTCTAAAATTAAAAAATTTACTTAATATCGATTTATGGCCATCATTGTAATTAAAAGTTCGTGACTTCAGGACACCGTCTCGGAAGTATTCGGTCTGGCTTTTATTAATCCGCAGTCAACATGTTCTTCTGTCTTTTTGCTACTAGTTCAAAAAACTTTGTGACCCGACAGTTTAATTTTGTTTTGGTAGGGTTAAAGCACAGTTTGACCGCCTGCCTGCATGTGCGAACACCATATAGTTTAAACGATGGACGTAATAAATTGTACCTCAGGTCCTTTAATTTGGGGCAAATACAGATTACATGAATGATATCTTCTTTGCCAGATTTGCACAAGCGACAATGTTGCGGGGAGTTTTTCTTACCCAAGGCGGCAGATGAGGGGCAGCTGGAATTACACCAAGGCGTAATTTTAAAAACTTTTCTTTTGTCTTTAGATTCATTCCAATGTTAAGATACACTTGAGGTTGCAGTGTTACATAGTCGCTAAGTGTAATCCAGCCGTGCGCTCTTTTGGATAATGTCACCTTATCCTCAATAGAGGAAATAATACGTGCTGATTTTTTCGCAACTTTTTTAAAAGACAAGAGATCAGTAAGGGTGCCCCAGAGGTCTGACAGTCCCAAGGTTTGGAGTGAGTCAAATAAGTAATCTCTTGCAGAGGATGTTCGATGGCGGAGCAGCTCTTCCCATAAGTTTGAATTTAAAGAACCAACCTCAGCGCTGCGAATCTTGTGCCAAGTAGTGACATACATGCTCCGTCTTTCCAGTGTTTGTTTTAACAGACCAAATTCAAGCCGAATTTGCGCTGGAGAAACGTATCTTGGCAGGTTGAAGATTGCCCTGTATGAGTTTGCTATCACTATATCCAATAGCGCAGCATCCTTTCCTTGAAGGGGTTCACTCCCATATGTAAGGGTCGGCTGTAGCTTTGCTCGCAGGACCTGGAGCAAGGGGTTAAGCGTTAAGTCAGGAAGCTTGACCTTTAAAGATTTTATCGCCAAACAAGTCACAGTTCCCTTCCCTCGCAAGGACTCTAGTTGTTGTTTGAACGAGTTCTTATGGTCCAAGATTACTCCCAGGTATTTATAGGTAGTTACGAGATCCAGCCCTTGTCCATTTAGATGCCAATTGTTTTTCCTTTTTTTCCGATAATTCACTGTCATGACTTTAGATTTGGCAAAATTTATTTGCAAGCAGTTCCTTTCCGAAAAGGTGTGGGTTACATTCAAAAGATGTTGGAGGCCAATCGGAGTCCGACTGATTAAGACCAGATCGTCTGCGTACAACAGATTGGACAACTGAGTTTTCCCTAATTTTGGTGCATGGCAGGGGCACTTATCGAGTTCTCCTGACAGGTCTGCAAGAAAAAGGTTAAATAAAAATGGAGC
The DNA here is from genome assembly GCA_963921515.1 of Calotriton arnoldi. Taxonomy (NCBI): domain Eukaryota; kingdom Metazoa; phylum Chordata; class Amphibia; order Caudata; family Salamandridae; genus Calotriton; species Calotriton arnoldi. The sequence continues at coordinate 1,202,419 of CAWUFW010001280.1, read as the reverse complement.
TAGAACACAGCCCTGTTTTAACCCTTTTGTTGTTGGAATCGATTTGGAGAGATGTGTTCCTGCTCCTAATTTAACCTTGATCCAGGTGTTTGTGTGCAGTAATATCAGTTGGTCCAAGAGTCGTTTCGGTATACCCCAGTTTTCCAGTTTCCTCCAGAGTTTATTTCGATCGACGTGATCAAAAGCGGCAGTATAATCAATGAAACACAGGAAAAGGGGAGTTTTGGTCTCTTTTGCTGCATCCATCAGCATGGTCAATGCCATGATGTTTGTAACGGTCCCTTGACCCTGGCAGAAGCCTGTTTGATTAATAGGGAGGATGGAATTTTCGGACGCCCATGTTGTTAACTCCTTCAATATGGTTCCTGCATAATACTTGGCCTCCACGTCTATAAGAGCGATAAGCCGGTAATGATTTGGAAGTTTCCTGCTGCCCTGTTTAAAAATTGGGCTTAATACTGATCCAAACCAGGACTCCGGTAGTGTCAATGTGTCCTTTATGTTTTTAAAAACCGGTGTTAGTGCTACACTCCAAAATTCAGCATCTGATTTATATAACATTGGTGGGATGCCGTTTGGACCAGGGGCACCTGTTGGTCTGCCCCTAGCTATTTCCCTCTTGATTTCCGCTGATGTGTAAGTAGAGTGTTCAATCTCAACAGAGGCAGTAGAACTTAAATCTAACTTTAATTTACCTACACAAGGAGATGACGTAGTTCCTCTTGGGTCTGAGTCTTGAAAAGTTACCATTGTACCGCAGTTGCTAGTTTTTTCTCTACAAACTACTTTACTGGGCCCTTTTGTCCCTACTTCATCAAGACGTTCCCCGTTGTCAGCGAATGTGTTGTTAAAATGCTTGAAGAGGTAATTTGTCCATGCTTCCTCCGTTATATTAGAATTTAGGCCAAGATGGTCTGGATTCTTTAATCTTTTGATCATATGCCAAAACCTTGAACTGTTTTTCCGTATAACTTCATAAAGGAGCTTGGCCCATAAATCTTCATTTTTTCGCATCTTTTTTCCCATTTCATCCTTTTTAGCAGTTGTTTTGCTTCCCGTAAAACTTTTTGTAAGTCTTGATTTAATGGATCTTTCCTCATCTGTCTCAATGTTCGGTTTATAATCTGCTTTTGGATTTTCATTTCTGGAGTGGGTTGCGTTTTGGTCGATGCTCCCGTTTGATGTGTTAATCTATTTGATGATCCTTTCAGTAATTTCTCATCGACTGCTAGGATGAAGTTTTGCCATGCTTCTACCGGTTTTGTCGTGAGATTTTCCGCTTGAGTGTAAAGAGTTTTTGCCTTAAGGCATATAGTGCTGATATTACTGGGATTGCATCGAAGCCGCTTTAGATTTGCGGCTACTTTGATATTAATACCTATAAATGGTTCGATCTTAAGAAGTGAGTTGACTTTTATTGTTACTTCTTGAGGCAAGTGGTCGCTATGTTCGCTGGTCCCAATCTTAAACGCCATTACGGTACCAAGCATATTTAGGGATGTAAATGTATAATCCAAATGAGAAGATTGCTGTTTTGAATGAAACGTTGCGATTGGTGGGTCGTCCTCCGGGAAACGCCCGTTTAAGGCTCTTAAGATAAGATGTTCTAACTGCCGTAATAGGTGATTTGAGCAATTTGTGGATTTCTTAATGTTTGGGAAGCCCTGGCTTGGCACTTCCCATGCAACATTAAGTTCTTGGTCAAGGGCATCACCTTCCCCAGAGCTAAAGAGATACATGTTAAAATCGCCTGCTAGAATAATATAGTCAGAATCCTCTTCATCCATTATCTTTTTTGTGGCTTCAGTCAGTTCTTTGGCAGCTTTCCGTTTCCATTTGGGATGGATGTAAGCGTTAATTACTATAACTTCTTGACACTGGCTGTTTAGCCAGAGTACGATCTTTACCGCCTGCATAACGCTTGGGGGTGTTATTTGAGATGCTATTGCTGAGATCTCTCCTATAGTTACTATGGAGGCCATAATCATTAAGCCCCCTGATCGGCGACCAAAATCGGAACAATTTTTGGCCGGAATGCAACAAGATGTATATCCTTGGAGTTCAAAGGCCTTTTCCTCCCAGGTCTCTTGCAGCAATAACAAATCAAATGAGTTTAAATATTGTAAGAACTCCGGATCCTCACTTTTACTAGCTAGACCGTTTATGTTCCAAATGCATATCTTAATTTGTCTGGAGTTGTCCAAGGCATGATTGAGGTTGCTCTCCCTTTGTCAATTTGTATGGTCTGCTATGTTAATGGTGCGCTGAATTTGCCTCCAGTTTTGTGAGGCAGTTGGCCAAATGTGACGTAGATCCCTTGAGTCTTGTGCTGGTAAAAAGATCTTTGTATCTTGGGTGTATGCTCTTGGCGAGGTACTCCTTGCTCCCTTTAATACTGAATTGATGTTTTTCCGTATGGGTGTCCCAGTAGGGGGTAAAAAGGTGTCGGATAGGGAGGTAACTTTTCCTTTTCAAGTTTTATCCCCCATTGCTTAAACATAATCACTTCTTTCATGATTTTTTTGACTGTCTCTGCGGAGTTCCAGGTTGCTTTGGTTATTTCCGAACATTGCGAGTTGTTGTTTAGCTGGAACTCTATTCGGAGAAGATCAGAGGAGCCAATATTTTCTATGTTTGTGATCGAATGTAAAAGCCGCAGTATATTTCCTCTGTTCAATATGTCATCACTGCCACGAGATGTATATTCTGGAATGAAGAGAATAGTGGCCATGCTATCCCGTGTTGTACTGCAGCTTGCTTTGCTCGAGATCCCTCGTTTCCGGTATGACCGGGCTGTGGAGAGCGACTTAAACTGCTGCTTGTGGGGGAAGTTTGTTGTGTTCTGTGCTGCCCTTCTCTCCGTAAGTCCTTTGTAATGTTTATTGTTCCCCCTGTTTGCTTCTGTGATAACTCTGCGTTGCTGGTCTGAGTATTGTCGCTGATTTCTATGGTTTGAGTTTGTTCAGTTTTAATGGTCCTTATTAAGTCAAAATTATATACAGTTTGAGTTGTTTTTGTTTGAGGAAGTCCCCGCTTACTTCCAAAAAGTGGAGATTTATGAGATTTATCTCTAGATGGTGTGCTCAAAGCCACTGGCGGCTTGGCAATGAATGTCAGGGGTGGATTCTCCAAGTCTTCAGGCAAAAGCGAGAGCGTAAGTTGATTTACGTGTTCGACTTTTGGACTGTGAACGATTGCTGTTGGGGACAAATATAATGGTAGTTCCTTACGAGATCTTCCGCTGGTTGGAAGCCTGTTTCTTCCCTTCCTTTTTTTCTTCCTCCGAGTTTTACAAAAGCTCTGGGCGTTGGTTGATACACAGTCAGCTGTAGTTGTACAAGCTGCTGATAAATGAGCCGTGAGTTCAGCTTCCCTATTCTCTGATGATAGTAATAGGCCGTCCCTACCTATCATATTCAAATTGCTGTTTACTGTCCGTGCTACTTTTAATTGGTCCGTAGGGCTTTTTGGTGGTCTGGAGAGTTCAGTGTTCTTTGCAGAAGTCTGTAAAATGGTTGTTTTTAGGTCTACTATTAGATCCCCTATCATGGATGGTAGGGTTAGTAACTTGTCTACGATCGGTTCACAGGAGCATGATGATGGTATTGCTTGGACCACATAAGCTGATTCCTGTCCTCTCTTTATGAGGCCATTAAGTTCTAATATTTTCGAGTCTATTCCTGAGATGGAATCAGCCATTGTCTGTAAGACGGTAAGTTGCAGATCCATTTTGTGAGATTGAAATTGTAATGCTGCAGCTGAATCTTGCAGGGTGTTTAGGATTGTTACCCATAATGATTCCGGGATTGGGCTTCCAATGTTGTTACTTTTCTCCAGTCTTGGAGAGTTATTTGCTTCTATTGGTGAGTTTGAATGAACTGGTTTCAGGTTGTAAGAGGCTACTAGTTCTTCCCATTCCTGGGTAGCTATAAAAGTCATATCGTTATTTGTTGAGTGGGAGTCGCTGAAAGGTAACAGAGTGCGACGCTCAAAGGGCATATGTGCTGTTGGACTATTATGTATTAATGATTGCTCCCAGGTATCTACTTGAGTTGTTTCGAGTGGTTTTGTTTGAATTGGAGAACTATTTTTTAATTGTGGGAATAAATCTTGTTGTTTTCCGTCCTTGATGTCCTGTGCGTTAACTGCAGCTGATCGGTCTACTTGGGTTGTTTGAGTTGCCTTCTTTCGGATGGGAAAGCTGTTATTTAATTGCGAAGATAGATCTTGTACTTTTCCGTCACGGTTATCTTGAACCTTAATTTTGACTGGTGAATCTGAGCTCTCTGTGTATAAGGTGCTGATTTGACTTAAATTTGTCTCAACTCCACTGGCTGAGTGGGAGTAAGGATGGGAGTGTTTCACCAACTCTGAGAATTTATCCATCTTCGGCGAGCTCAACAAGCTATTTTTTTTTTTTACGGTGATTTTTCCAGAACAGGGCGAACCCGGAGCAACCCTGCTTTGACTATTTGCTCCTTTAGCTGCTAAATTGATACAATCACCCACTCCCCTGGTTCCGGTTGATGTTGTTGTTGTCACTTCGGTTGTTTCCCCAGGGAGGGGTTGACAATTCGTCCCTATAGACTGTGGGGTCACAACTGGATTAATATAGAGAGGACTGCAGTCAGTTTTACTTAATAGGAGCGGTGTTTGCAGCCCTTTTATATTCCCAGTCTTGGAGTAAATTGCCGTCCCTGGGTCCTTCAGAAAAGAGAATTTTGTGTATATCTTTGGCTGGTAGGTACATATTTTTTTCCTCACAGACATCCCTTTAATGGTTATAAGATCATTTGAGACCTTTAACGTTGTATGAGACAATGGCCGCTGTGGCGATAACTGCAGTGTCTGTGGTGCCATTGGCAGCTGGGGGGGCAGCTGAAAGGGCAGTAACTGCATGCCGTCGCCGAGGCCAACTGCAACCGGAATGTCAGTAGTCACCAACCCACAAATATTACCACAAATAATACGCTCCTCAGATGGATTTAAGAGAGTGCTCCACCTCTGTCCAGGTGGTGTAAGAACTTTTGCCATTGTTTTTATAGTTATAATTTCGCTTGTGGTTACAATTGGAGTTGCAATTGAACTTATGGTGGCCTTGTTAGATTCTTCCTTGTAGGCGTTATAGGTATTGAGGGTTTTGTCTCGAGATTTAGTTGATTGTGGTTGTGGTGTCGTTGCAGGTTCCAAGTCAAGTTTCCTTTTTTTTGACTTTGACTTGTGTTTTGGTTCAAGCAAAAGGTGTCTGACTTTGCCAGATCTCATTCCTCCTTTCTTAGTAGATGCTTTTATTTGAATTTTATTTATATTTCATCTATGACCGTCTGTGCCCTGGGCCCTGTGTTATGTCTGGCCAGGTACTGCATAGAAAACACAGAAGCACAAGGTGCACAAGAGAGGAGTAGGAATAAAATAATGAGGCAAGTTCAACAGCAATACAATACGATGATGCGCGGTGATGCACGGTGTTGCAGCACCAAAACGGGACGGGAGAGCAGGGCACTCTAGGTGCTACAGGCTACAGGCTACGGGCTGCTCCCAACATAGCCGGGCCGCCTCCGCAGCGCACCTGGGTACAACACTTCAGGCTGTCTCTAACGTCAACCTTGCTCTCCCGCTTTTACCGCTTATTACCTCTGCTTTCAATATCTTTCAGTATCACGTTCAACGGGCTCCCGGACTCCCGGGCTCCAGACCGCTCAACTCCTTGGAACCTCGGCTCACCGCTGAAGGCTTGTAGCTCCCGGAGACGGCTCCTCACCTCCACCTCCACCGTCCGCCGTCCGCCCAGCACAAAACACAGAACTCCGCCTCCGACAAGCGTTAGGTGAAGGAAATGAAGGATTGACGGAGCTGAGTGCCCTCCAACAGCAGCCTGTGGCTCTCGCGGCTCTCGCGGCTCTCAGGGGGGCTCCCGCGACTCTCCTACCGCTCCCGCGGCTCTCGTGACTCTCCTACCGCTCCCGCGGCTCTCGTGACTCTCCTACCGCTCCCGCGGCTCTCGTGGCTCTCCTACCGCTCCCGCGGCTCTCGCGGCTCTCAGGGGGCTCCCGCGACTCTCCTACCGCTCCCGCGGCTCTCGCGGCTCTCACGGAGCTCCCGCGACTCTCCTATCGCTCCTGGGGCTCCCGCGGCTCAGCTCAGCCGCCAAGCCTCTCTCTGCAGCACTCTCTCAGCTGTGCTGCCTCTCGCTGCCTCTCGCTCTCCCGACCAAAAGCAATGTGTTCTGTGGGGGTGGGTGGCTTCCAGAGGGCGGAGGGCCACCAAGTGTTGTCCCAGGCGGAGGTGCAGGGTCCAAGGATGAGGACCTCGGTTTTCTCTGAGTTGAGCTTCAAACAGCTGTCTTTCATCCAAGCTGCGACGTCCTTCATTCCTTCATGGAAGCAGAGCCTGGTGTCTACGGGATTCTAAGTGAGCGAGAGGATGAGCTGGGTGTCGTCGGCGTAGTATACTATGCTGAGCCCAAGCTGTCTGACGATGGCGGCGAGGGGGGCCATGTAGATGTTGAAGAGCGTGGGGCTGAGCGATGATCCTTGGGGTACTCCGCAGTTGATATCGGTGGGTTCGGAGAGGAAGGGAGGGAGTCTGATCCTCTGGGTTCTGCCGGAGAGGAAGGATTGGATCCAGTCGAGGGCGGCTCCTCGTACCCCCGCGTCGTGAAGTCTGGCTGCGAGCGTGCGATGTGAGACTGTGTCGAAGGCTGCGGAGAGGTCTAGAAGGATGAGGGCCGCAGTGTGTCCCTGGTCGAGTAGTATGCGGATGTCGTCAGTGGCGGCGAGGAGGGCCATCTCGGTGCTGTGGTTGCTGCGGAATCCAGATTGTGAAGCGTCTAGGATGGAGTTCTCTTCGATGAAGGCGGTCAGCTGGGCGTTCACGAGTCTCTCGGTGACTTTGGCTGTGAAGGGGAGGAGGGAGATGGGCCGGTAGTTTTTCAGGTCTGTTGGGTCGGCCGTTGGCTTCTTGAGGAGGGGTTTAACCTCCGCCCGCTTCCAGTCGTCTGGGAAGATGCCGGATCTGAGGGAGTCGTTGATGGTCCGTCCTAAATCGGGTGTGATGGCGGCGGCGGCCCTTTGGAATATGTGCGGTGGGCAGGGGTCCGTTGGGGCTCCTGAGTGGGTTTTCTTCATGGTTGCGGTGATGTGTTCGACGGTGGCGGGCTTCCAGGTCGTGACGGTTGGATTATCTGCGGTGGTGTAGAGGGGGGTGGTGTCCGGCGACTGATCGCTGAAGTTGTCGTAGAGGGCCTTGATCTTCAGATGGAAGTAGGAGCAGAGCTTGTCGCAGAGTTCCTGGGAAGGTGTGACGTCCGTGGCTTTGCTGGGGGGTTTGGTGAACTGCTGTATGATGTTGAACAGTTCCTTGGCGTTGGTCGCGTTGGTCTGGACTTTGTCTCTTATGAAGATCCGTTTGGTGTCTCTTATGTGCTGGTGGTATTCCTTCAGGGCGCTCCTGTGGTTGTTCCGTGCTTCCGTGGTTTTCTGGTTTCGCCAGGTTTTCTCTAGGCGTCGGCAGGAGCGCCTGGCTTCTTGAAGTTCTGTGGTGAACCAGGCGGCCTTCAGAGGGCGTTGTTTGGCGGGGTGGCGGAGGGGTGCAAGCTTGTCGGCGCAGCAGGAGATCCAGCGGTGAAATTCTTTGGCTGCGGAGTTGGTGTCGGTTGTAGCGCTGGGGGGGTCTTGGAGGAGCGTGCTGTTGAGGTGTTCCTCTGTGACCTTGCTCCAGTTCCTTCGTGGCGGGCGAGGGGCGGGCTTGGGTGCGGTGGTGGTGTTGAAGGTGAAGTGGACGCAGTGGTGGTCCGTCCAGAGGGGCTGGGTGGTGTGGCTGAAGCGGATGTTTGTCCCTCCTGCGAAGATGGGGTCGAGGGTGTGTCCAGCTCTGTGAGTGGGCGTGTTGACCAGCTGCTTCAGTCCGAGGTTGGCGAGGTTGTCGAGGAGAGTGGCGGAGTTGGGGTCGTTGCAGTTGTCAAGGTGGAAGTTCAGGTCCCCGAATAGAATGTAGTCCGTGGAGGTGATGGCGTGGGGTCGGCGAGCTCGGCGATGGTAGTTGCGGACTGGGTGTGAGGTCCCGGCGGTCCGTAAATGAGGGTGCCGCGTAGCGTGGTCCTGGGGCTGGTCTGGATCTGGAAGTGGAGGTGTTCTGTGTTGGAGTGGGGGTCACTCGTGCTGGAGGTGGAGAGTCGGAGGGGGGACTTGTGTGCGATGGCGAGTCCTCCTCCTGGGCGGTGGGGCGGTCCTTTCTCTGGATCTTGTAGCCGTCGGGGATGGCAGTGGCGATGTCGGGGCCGGAGGTGGTGTTGGTCCAGGTTTCTGTGAAGAAGGCGACGTCGGGCGAGAGGGTGTCGATCAGGTCCCAGATCTCTACAGCGTGTCGGTGCAGGGAGCGCACGTTGAGGAGGATGCATGTCAGGGTTTCGGCAGTGCGTGCTTCAGGCGGGCCTTTGGCGGTAGTGGGGGCTTTGTCGATGGTGAAGGATCTACGGCAGGGTCTGCACGAGAACTGTCAATGGGTGGTGTTCGGCGAGGATCTTACGCAGTCGGTGTGTCTTCCGGGATTGAGTGCGTGGAGGGTGGTGGAGTCGTAGCGGTGGGGCCTAGGAGAACCAGGGTTCCTGGCGCTGGCTGCGGTCGGGATGCGGACGGGCGCAGATGGGCTTGCTTTAGGCGCGCCCGCTGCGCGTGTCCGCTTCGCCATTAAGTAGGGAAGGGGGGCGGGACCAGAGGTCGGGAGGCGGGAGCGGGGCTGTGTCGGGGGAGGGGCAGCAGTGGCGGGAAGGTAGTGAGCAAGCACAGCGGAGCAAAAAACAACACTGAGAACAAAATAGAAACAGAGAAACAAAATAGAATTCAAGTAAATTAAATCAAAAGGTGGTATCAGCACAGCACAGAAACGGCAAAGAAAGCGGAACAGCCGGCAAGTATGGAGACACCTGTGGCGCTGGGTCGGGCTGCCGGCGCGAACACTGCTCCAGGAGGGGCTCTGTACCGGGGTGGTCCGGCGGTGAGGCGGAGCTGCTGGGGAGAGTGCTGGCCTGGACCAGAGGTCAAGGCTTCACCAGGGTAAAGACTGATTTGCATATAGCTGTGTCTGAACTGGGGTGGCAAAGTGAGCTAAAGAACGATGATGGATTCAACCCAGATCTGTGACTGGGGGTGAGTGTCTGAAAAGTTTCAGCGCTCCGTCCATCATCTCCTTGTGTTTGCTTTGTTCGCCCTAAGTTGGCAGGGTATGCCCAGACGTGGGTCCCTTGCTCACTTTGCCACTGGATTCAAGCTAGCCTGGCTGATGAGGGCTGTTAGTCCGAAACCGGTCCCAGGATGCTTGTTTCCGGTCCAGGGAAGACATGGCTTGGCAGTTCGGGCTGGACTGTTCCCATGAGGCACAGGGTCAAGACTGATTTGCATATAGCTGTGTCTGAACTTGGGTGGCGAAGTGAGCTAAAGAACGATGATGGATTCAACCCAGATCTGTGACTGGGGGTGAGTGTCTGAAAAGTTTCAGCGCTCCGTCCATCATCTCCTTGTGTTTGCTTTAGCAGCAAAGTGACCATGATTCATTAATAATGTTTGTTGACTAAGACTCTATACTGATCTACGGTAGGTTACAGCTGTCTAATCTAAGATATTAATACATTAGTTAGTCAGTTAGCTCGACTCGTAACATGCTCGGTTCTATGCAATTACGTAGTTTTTGTGTTCAAGGCGCTAACGTCAACCACGATGTTGTTTGCATGAGATGCAATGTGGATATAGGAATTTTTGCAGATAATGGTTCTATTATGGTTGCAGATACAGAGGTATATGCTGATAGACAATGTATGGATCAATTCAATTTTAGCACGTGTACAGGTCCAACTGGCGAAATCACTCTCTCCCATGGGGTCTCTTTCCCCCACTTGGTCTGTGTCTACACTGTTGGTTACATAGACATGTTGTTTGATTCAGAACAAGTTCTGGTCCATGCCATATGCGTGGTTAATTTGATCAAGGAACTAGCATCAACCATAACGCTGTCCTACTATGGACCCACGCTAAGTTTACAGCTAAGCGGATGTCCTCCACGTCAGCGCCCAAAGGGACAAACCATCTGCAGATATAACACGCATCTAAAATGCCTCCGTATATATAATCCAATCGTTTGGTCCACAGATCCAGCTAAGATGAGTCATAGGCAGTTCAAGTAATGCACGTAGTACCTCCCCTCTCAATACATGCACATGAATCCCTCCTCGCATGAACCCTCCCTCAGCTGGCCCTTCTCGCCAGACGCAGCCACTTCGGCCACCCTCCACTACGACTCCCCCTATGCACTTCGTCTCTTACAGACACCCCCTGGTGGGAAGGGGCTCAAATTTGGCTCTGGGAGCCCCCAGAATTCCACTAAATTTTCAAACTAGTTTGTTAGCATCCCCTAGGTTTTCCCATCCCTACCCGACCCCTTATATTTCCCCAGTGGGGTAATTGAACAGAAGATAATGCGTTCAAAGGCACCTACGGCCTCTTTCAGGCCCCCACAACCAGTAAGCCTACCCGCTATTTATAACAACTATCAATGTCTTACCGAAACATTATTTCCTTAAACTCTAAGGGGCTGAATCACCCAGTCAAAATCCCAGATTATTGTGAAGATCTGTCGGGCGACATAGTCCTGCTCTTAGAGACAAAGATCGGTTTTAAAGAAGCCCTATCAATGAGAAGGGGCTGGGTGACAGATGTGACGTGTTCTGTAATCTGCAACAAAACATGGTACTCACCCTAATTTCGAAAAATTCTGGATTAATGGTAATCGCCTTAGAACATGACAGTAACTGTAGATAGCTTCAATCAGACTAAGCAATGGAGAACATGACCTTTATGTAATGAACATCTTTGCACCCAACGCAGACGACCCGTTATTCTGGCGTACACTCAATAAGAAATTAGTAGACATTCCACGAGACTCAAAAACAATACTGGGAGGGACCATTTTGGACTTCCACTCAGCCTTCAAATTCAGAACCCCTAAAGCACACAAACTGATGCTCAACCTATATACCTCACACCAGCTCCTAGATGTTTGGAAACAGCACAACCTAAAGGCAAATATTATACATTCTTCTCCCCTCCACACTCAAGTTTCTCCCACATTGACTATCTCCTAGTAGACTCCTCACTTCTCCGGGCCAATTCTAAGGCTATAATCCATCTCATCCTTGTTTCAGATCATGCTAAAATCTCAATGTTCATTGTTAAACTCCCCAATAAAGAAAACAAATGAACCTGGTGTCTCATTACTGAGATTCTAGACAAGGAGTCAGAGGTAATGGACCTAATAAATGAAGTTGAGCAATTCTTCAGAAAAAATTTAAATTCCATCGCCTCCCCAGTGACTCTTTGGGACTCGTTCAAGTGTGCCATTAGAGGACAGATCATTAAACGAATGTCCCAAAAATATTGTGAAATTAAAGAAACTCTACAAAACATATGCATTGAGATCAAAAACACAGAAATGGCTTTTAGACATTCCAAAAACAAGAACCTCCTAAATGAAATCAAACAACTAAAAATACAACTATAACTCAATTGTCAGTAAACTGGCAAATTTATGGGTCCAGGTTAAAAAATCCAAACAATTACTGTTTCGCACCAGATCTGGCAAAGCTTTGGCAGCCACCCTCCAATTTAAAAACCTTTGTAACCAAGTCACACACATTAAGGCCCATGATGGCTCTCAGAAAATTTAGAAATACGGAGATCCTGGAGGTATTTAGAGACTTCTATGCAAAACTCAATAGCCCACAAACATTGTGCAATAAATCTGAGTGCATGACGTTCCTACGTTCCCTCCCTACTATGTCAGTTGCTGACTCAGATAGAGCTCGCGTAAATAAACCAATGAAAACTGAAGATATTGTCACAAACTCCATCACACATCTTAAAATGACCTTAGACCATTTTGCACTTCAAGGCAAGATGTCTGGCACTGCCTCCGAAGTCACAATTGTGATGATTCCCAAAGAGGGCAAGGACCACTCTGACAGCAAAAATGTCCACCCCATTTCACTCTTAAACATGGAAGCCAAAATTTAATTTCATCAAAATCCTAGCCAAAAGCCTGAAAACATGTATTCCCCAACTTGCCTGTATGTTGCCTGAGACAACATACTCACAGTCTGTCACATAATTGAAAAGGCCCGCTTTTCCTCGTTACCTGCAGGTGCGGTTGCACTTGACGCAAAAAAGGCCTTCAATATGGTTTCCTGGACTTTCCTTCATGCAGTCCTTGAGTCTCATAACCTCAGAGACTTATTCATCAAAATGATCATGATCCTATACGCCAATCCCAAAGCAAATACTAGAATAAACGGCACACTCTCCACTTCCTTTGACCTACACCAGGGCACAAGACAGGGCTGCCCTCTCTCCCCCCTGCTCTTTCCACTCACGATGTATGGATGCCAGTGGTATGGTTTGAGTAGATGACCCAAGTTCACTGAGGTTCGGGTGCCCATCTGGCACAGTTGGGGAGTCTTGTGCCAGAGATGGCAAATCATGAAAAAACTGCATGTCGATATTTTGTTATTTAACAATGGTGTAAGGAAATGTATTTATGTGATAACCTAGGATGGGGAAAGTTAGGAATAATTGCATAAAGGCAGTAGTAAGTGTTTGACAATGTAAAAAGGATGCATATTTGTAAGGTAAAACTGGGCTTATTACGATATATTTTTTTGCATAGGAACAACAGTTTTTTAAACATATGTTGGTGGGAGAAATCTACATGTCCCGAAGAAGGTGGTTCTAAATATTGGGCACCCACCGAAAGGCGTCGATGCACAAATTGAGACACAGTAGATATTGGTTACCTGGAAATACGCTGTGCGCTGAACAATGACTAAAACAGATTCGTGTTTGTAAAGACAGATGTGTTTGTCTTTTGTGTTCTCACTGCTTATGGATTTTTGTGATACTTTGTCTATGATTATAATTTTTCAATGAGCAATAACATTGTCTCTTTTAGTGGATGTATTATGAATTGCTTTTAAACTACTGTCTCTATTAAAAATGTTTTTATGGGTTTCACTATGTGACCTACAAACATTTTTATAATTGTTTTTCATGCTGGATATGATGACTTTTTTTTAATAAAGTGTTGAGGATTTTTTATTGCAAAAAGAACAATTGATGGACAGAATGCTGAACAATGTCATACATTCACCCCAGTACAGAGATCTGGGCCTAAATCCATCTTTGTTTGCTCCCAATGCCATTCCAGTTTAGACCCAGCCATAGGCAAATCAGATGCTTATTTTCGGTCCAGGGAGGACCTGGCTTGGCAGTTTGGGCTGGACTGTTCCCGTAGGGAACAGGGTCAAGACTGATTTGCATATGGCTGGGTCTAAACTGGGGTGGCATGGTGAGCAAAAGAAGATGGATTTAACCCAGATCTTTTGACTGGGGGTGAATGTATGATTTACTCAGCATTCCGTCCATCATTTGTTTGCGTACCATTTTTTAATGACATACAGGTGTGGCATCGAACCTTAGTGGAAAAAGGGGTCAATATAAAGTGATGAGTGGGATTGCTGGGTGAGAGGTGTAAGAGTGTAAAGTATTTGCGACAACTACGATAAAGTATTCCTAAGGGAGATTTTTTTGACCTAACAGTCTAATATGGTGCCCTGTCCTTTGGAAGAGTGGGGTTCCTCTCTATTTATTTTGATATATTTTCCTATATACTTCTTTGTGGGTGTACACGCTTTTCATTTGTTTGTTTCGGTCTCCTTTAAAAATCCTAGCTTGCTAGTGGTCAATCCTTCCTCTTTGTCCCTCCTGTTCACTCCCCACAGAGCAAATCTCCCCAGTACTTGTACCCTTCCACTTGTCCCATTTTAGCATCTGCTTAGGGACTACTTTTCTGTTTCTCTAAGAGCAGTTGATCAGATCGCTGGATGCTTTCAGTGCACTGAGGTCCGCTTCTGTAACCAGGGCTGTAAACCATGTTCTTATCAGGTTACAGTAGCTGTGCATTCAAAGACCAAGGTCAAATGCTAGAGGTTGTTTTCCGAGGGTGCCTGTTTCTTCCCCCTCCAACCACCAGCTTTCACGCACCCCAGCTGCTGTGTGCACTTCCTGTCGGGACATGCAGTTCCTGGTGTGTTTGCAACGCTTCTTTTGCTACACCAGCCCTGCAGGGACTACATGCCCCATCGTGCCCAACACTGACTCGCTTGCAGGCTGACGTCAATGGCAGGCTGCGCTGGGGTTAGTTTACTTCAGCCCATAACACGTCTGCAAGGTCACTTAATTGCACTGATATATATGTAAGACTAAGGACGAGTAAGACATTAAATGCTTCATTTGGCCACTAGAGGTCACCATGAATCCATTTTGCGCAAGGGACGGATTGAGATCTATAGTAAGTTTAAACGACTTTTGAGTAAGAATGAGGAGTCTATAGCATGCTCTTGACTCGTCAAAACTAGAAAGGACAGGGCTTTAAGTGGGATGAAAAAACTGGGGGGTCTCTCAAAGGGCCGTGGCCTATATAAATAAATGAATATGTCCTTGTTGATGCTCATGTAAAGCACTTCCAGTTTTGAAATATAGAACTGCAAAAAAATAAAGTTTGCATCAAGAATAGTGAACTGCTGCAGAGTTAAGATTTTTTTTTCCATTCTGAGAGTGAGGAGGAAAATGGAGAGACCTAAAGAGACCTGTCTCGGCACCTGCTTTTAAGAACTTCCGGTGCTGAGCACTGGCAGGACCCGGCCTACTTAAGCCCTGGGGCAGGCAATGAAAAGACTTTTGGACCATTCACCTGGCATGAAAATTTTTATACAAGGCACATCTTATCGATGTCGGGAAAAAATCCTTTAAGCAGTGCAAATCATTTAATCACCACATCTGCAACAAAAGGGAGTACAAAAAGGTTTATTGTACATGCCAGGCTAGTTCAGCTGGGAGAGTGAAGTGCTATGAGAGAAGCACAAATTAGTCTCAACTTACATACACTTCGAGTCTACTCTTATAATACTAATTTTGGCCTAGATCCATATTTAATACAATGTTCACAATAGAAAAAGCTTCCTGCTTTTCCGTTATGTCCCACCCAGATTACATACATTTATTTCAAGAACAGCTCTTTCCTGTGTTCGTGACTTCTCACGCCAAACTTACAGACTACAATGGAAACATTCTTGCTGCTCTGAATTTCCTGTTAAATATTCAAGACAGGACGTTTCTCAGCCTGAATACAATGGGAAGGAAAAAACACTTAAATCAGACCGCATTTAGACCTTTTTTTGAAAGCAGGCTGTAGGTTATTTCCAGATACAATTGTGCAACTTAACATGCACGTTTAACCACACGTTTAAACAGCATTATACTGTTTTTCTGTCTTTACATAATATTTCACAGTTTGTGGGCAAGTGACAGGTAAAACAGAATAATTAGGGCTTAAATCTAAATTAGGGTTTTGATTCCTTTCATTCCCCCCTCTAGTCGATTCTTCGACTACTTCCTCACTACCCCTGTGCATTTCTTCCAATTCTGTATTTTACATCTCTTTATTTCTTATTATAGGAAATATATCTCCCACTTTAGCTGTAACCCTCTTGCAACATGCTAAGATAACCTGAAATACTAGGCACATCAATAGCAACAGAACTATTATAGGCAATAAGGCCTTAGACAACCCCGACATCCAGGACGGCACCCAATCAAACCAGCCAGTGAACCACTCATCTGGAGCACCCCCTCTTTCTTCATCTGTGTATGCAAATTATGCAAAGTCAATATGGCCTGAGTTAGATTTCCTTCATCTTCATCATTCGCCGGTATGAAAGTACAGCATACTGAATTAAGTTTTTACATACTCCTCCTTCGATTGCTGTCATTAAGTCCAAAACATATCTATTTTCCATCACCATAAGTCTG
This sequence comes from Calotriton arnoldi, assembly GCA_963921515.1. Lineage (NCBI taxonomy): Eukaryota > Metazoa > Chordata > Amphibia > Caudata > Salamandridae > Calotriton > Calotriton arnoldi. The sequence continues at coordinate 1,186,508 of CAWUFW010001280.1, read as the reverse complement.
ATTGAACGCAGCTCTTCTTTAATTGCATTAAAGCAATCTTCAGTAGCATTTATTGTTTTCATTAGCTCCCACTGGGTGATCTCAACCCAGCGAGCAGTTGCTTTTGCTTGAAACATAGGTATCAGACTCCCCAAAAATGTTTGGGCGTCATTGAACAACCTATACTCTTTGGGCACATCATGCCACACTGAAGTTCCAAAGTACTCAGCCATCCTTTTTCTTCTGTGATGATGCAGCAAAGTTGATGCTTTACTCATGGAATGAAAATGCAAATCTTTTATTTCTTTTGCTGGTATTACCATAGATGGAGTATGCAAAGTCACGAGAGAGCAGATTCCGCTCCAGTCGGGGGTAATTGAATGTATATTCGAGTTCCACACTGCCAGAAAAAATACATAAGGCTGGAGGTACCGCCCTGCATATCGGCATTGTAAATAGTTGAGCTGCAATTGAGATTCCGTCCCACTTTAACAATCCCATTTCCCTGAAAGCAAAGAGAAAATCTCATTAGTTTCACAGCCAGCTTAGGATGACGTTTAGTTCCAGTCCATGTATATCTCTGTATGTTTTCATCCTATACTTGCTGACATGATGCTTTTATATCATCAAATCTCAAATGATTTTTTGTTTCTGTGCCATTCCATAAAGATATGGCCCTACATGAAAACCTAGCTCCTGTAAACCATTTATTATTGGCAAATACTGATGCTTCAATACTTAATACTGGCCTGGCTGCGCAATCTGGGGGCAGTGGTTTGGCAGAATAATTATTACAGGTGGATGGTGGATTAGATCTCCCTAGAATACCTCGTTCCAATACTGCTTCCTCCCAATTTGTATAACTATATTTCTGCCCTGCTCCCTTCATTCTGGATATCTCTTTCATTATCTCTGTTTTATCTGTCAAAATTTGCAAAATTTCAGGGGTTGTATCAAATCTGGTTGTATTAACTCTGGCAGTCATAGGACTAACATGCGTTGGCTGTAACTGTGCTTTTATCCTACACAAGAAAAGATGCAATAAACACTTTGTCATATTAACAGGCACTTCTTTAGGATACACTAAAGGTGGTGTTTCTATGGCATGGGGAATAAGAGAACATACATAACAACTATCATTTTGTGTATTGGTACCTATATCATGCATGCTTTTGTACCACAAATTATCAAGTAAAGATTCATGCAAATGATGTATATCTGTTTCATTGAAAACAGCTCTACGAAAGCGTAATACTTCTTCCCTATGGGTGGGATCTTTTGCATCTACATAACACATAATACAATAGCAAATTATAAGAGTAATAATCATAACCACTGAACTCATTATTATACTATGAAAAATATCATTTAACTGTCTCTTCATTGTATAATTTGTTCTTGGACCATTGCCTCCTCCCCTCTGTGGGATTGAGGCCAAAAATGGAATAATGTCCGTTATGTGCACCCAGTTCCGCATCCCCTCCACTTTGACTGCTTTTGGCGTGCTCTGTGTTACTTGGTAGGGGCCTAGAAACTTGGGGTCTTTCAATGTTCTCACAAAGTTCCGCACGAAGACCCAGGAACCGATGCTGATGGCTGTAGACAAGGGCAGGGGTGGTGGAGTACTGTCGGCCTGTTGCAGCTGAACCTGTTTAGAATAAACCTGTACAGCTTTTGTTAAGGCAGACATGTATGCATTAATTTCTTGCCAAACACTTTCTGATGCAGACTTAGTATCAGAACGAATCATTTGATTTTGTTTAAAGGAAAAATCAGAATGCCTACCTGTTACGACTTGGTGAGGGGTCAAATGATGATCCTTTGAACGGGCATTTCTCAATGCATACAGAGCAAGGGGAAGGCAGTAAAGCCAATTTCTTTTCAGTGTCTCACAAATTATTGACACTTTGCTTTTCAATAAGCCATTCATCCTCTCAACAATTCCATTACTCTCTGGGTGGTAAACTGAGGTAAACTGGTGTTCCACTCCTAATAGTGTAGTAATTTGCTGAAATACTGTGTTAGCAAAGTGTTTGCCATTATCGCTGCGTATTGCCGCCGGAACCCCCACCTCGGTATGACCTCTCTCACCAGGAATTTGGCTGCCTGGTCAGCATCACACCTGGAGCAGGGTCCTGCTTCAATCCATTGTGAAAATGGACACACCACTACTAACAAATACCTATATCCATTACATTTTTGTATCATATCTACAAAGTCTATGTGTAACTCTACGAAAGGACCTATTGGTCTTTGAATGGAGGATGAAGGCATTTTTGGTGACCTCTTATTAGAGCACTGATAACACACATGACATGGAGCTAAAAATACATCAACTAATGGTCCTAGATTAGGGATAAACCAGCTTTTATTTAATTCATCCATCATTACTCTTTTAGACATGTGTGTTGGTAAATGAAGTTGTCGAATGGCTGTTATAAGTAGTGACTGAGGCATTATAACTTTACCTGAAGTTGCTGATCTATAAAGAAGATCTGGAAATCCAGTCACTCCCCCTTGATTTTCAGGGATCTTTCTCATGTTGTGGTGCTGCATTTTGAATGTCTAATAATGCCTCTGTAGAAATATTCTCATAGTGTTGTATCTCAACCTCATCATCTGCATCTAAAGTGTGCATACTGCATGTTTTCATTGTATATAAACTAGCTTCCTTTGCTGCTGTATCAGCAGCTTCATTTCCCTTAGACACCAAATCTGTTCCTTTTGTATGTGCCTGGCACTTAACCACTGCTACTTGACATGGTATTTGCAATGCAGCAATAAGGTCAGCTAAAAGATGTTGCTGCGCTACTGGTGTCCCGTCAGATTTAAGAAATCCTCGCCTTTCCCATCTCTTCAGCCCTGAGTGAACTGTGGAAGCTACATATGCTGAATCAGTGTATATTGTTACTGGCTGACCCTGACAAGCCTGTAGGGCCATTATCAGTGCTTTTAATTCAGTCACTCGGGCTGAGTCTTGGGATGGCAAGGGTAAGAGGTGCAATGTGTGTAAGGTATAATCAGTAGGTGTACCAATAGCCTCAACAGCAGCTGCACCTGTATGTCTTTTACCTGTCTCCTGGTCTATCCATGAGGAACCATCAATAAACAATTGTCAGCCATCAGACAAGGGGTCCTCATGTGCCAGGTGATCGTCCTCCTCCAATGTTACACTACAGTCATGATCAGTGGGCTCTAGTGGGTGCACTAAAAAGTTGCAGGATTGACTGAGTGTACTCGCTCAATGCAGATAGAAGGGTTTGACAGTATTACTTCATAACCTGTCGCTCTTTGAGTGGTCAATGTACTTTTACTTTTCTGCAGCACAGCGAATGGAGAGTGCTCAACATACAATGTTACAGGGCATCCTGCTGTAATAGTACTACTCTTTTCCACTGCAAAAGCTGATGCTGCAAGCGCTTGCTCACAAGGAAAGTGACCTTTCATTACTGGATCTAATAGTCCACTAAAATAGGCAACGGGTTTGTGACCCATCGGGTATTTTTGAGTAAGGACTGATATCATAGAATCCTCTGTGGCAGCAGAAAACAGAAAAACCTCTTTGTATAGTCTGGATTTGATAGCACTGGGGCTGAAGCAATTGCTTCTTTCAATGTCTGAAATGCACTTACACTGTCATCACTCCACTGTATGCCTGTGTTGTCAGTTTTCGCTTGCTTCATTGCATAAAATAGTGGTTGTATGATGGTAGCATAATCAAATACCCACTGACGTACAAAATTACAAAGGCCTAGAAATTTCTCTATGTCTTTTACTGTCTTGGGCTGAGGCTGATCACGTAAAGTTTGTATTCTAGAACCTGCTATCCTTTTGCCTTCTGCAGACAACACTTGGCCCAAATACAGCACTTCTTTTTGCACAAATGGTAATAATTTCCTGTCCACTTTGTATCCCTTAGTAGCAAGTAGCGTTAGGAGATTGACAGTGTCCAAAACACATTCAGATTCTGTTTTACTACATATTAATAAATCATCTACATATTGCAAGACTGTACTGTCTGACTGGAAATTTAACAAATCATCTCTCAATACTCTATTAAACACAGATGGAGACTCACAATAGCCTTGGGGGAGTCGAGAATATTGGATTTGTTCACCATCAAAACTAAAGACTGTCAAATAATGACTGTCAGGATGTAAAGGTATGCTAAAAAGCATTCTTGAAATCCACCACAGAAAACCATTTGCTGTCACTTGGTATATTAGTCAATATTACAGATGGGTTTGGCACTATGGGGTACTCTGCTAATACTATGGCATTAAGGGGGCGAAAATTCTGAACCATCCTCCAAGTATTACCTGTAGATTTTTTTACAGGATAAATTGCGGTGTTACAAGGTGATGGACAGGAATACAGGACTCCCTGATCCTTCAGTCTTTGTATTGTAACTCTAATACCTTCTTTTGCTTCTTTAGACAGTGGATACTGTTTTACACATGGCAATTGTGCACCTGGCTTCAACTTTATCTTAAATGGTTCTGCAGTTAGTATCAGTCCTACCTCAAATGGAGCTGATGTCCAGAGACAAGGCGGGACTGCTGCAAGTGCATCAATATCATTGGAGGGGGATGGCACAACTGGTAACGTGGTCTGTGCATGGTAAACACGCACTAACAAGGGTGCAGTGTGTGTATAAACTATCTCAGTCCTGGTGGGATCGTCTGAAAAGAGTTCTGAATCAGAAATGTCCCGTGGTCTCAGACCAGGCATAAGAAAAATCAGGACCTTCCAAATTCCTCCATCATTATCTGATGCCACCAGAGCGCCCCACCTACTGGATATTTCCATGCACTCAAGATAAAGGGTATTCACCTGTCCCAGTTCATCACCACCAGCTTGTCTCCTGAAAATTAGTCTTGGTGGCAATTCCATCCATCTCCCTAAAAGTATTTCCTCTGTCTTCAGAACCGTAAGTACTGCATCTGCTAGCAATTTATAATGCACTGGCTCTGCCAATCCAACCACATTTTCCTCTGGTATTCTTAGTAGATGTATCCCACATTTCGCTTGCCCTGGTATTTCACATGTCATGGACCCATCAGAGGAAAACCTTATTGTCATGTTTAATTTAGACATAATATCCCTTCCTAATAAATTTGCTGGTGAATTTGGAGAATAAAGGAGATGCTCCTGCGTTCGCACTCCTGCCACCTCTATGGGCACATGTGTTGTGTATGGAATGCGCTCTACTTCACCAGAGAAGCCCTGCGTATCCATGGTGGCAGAGGACAATGGAACATTTCCTTCTGAGAGGCAAGATTTTGTTGCCCCTGTATCAACCAAAAGAGCATACCTCCTTCCCATTATAATCATATCTGCCATTGGTTCTTCCTCTGGGTCTAGAGTCCTAGCTACCACAGAACTATTGGGATTCCCTGGTGTGTCCCATCAGGCTGTATGATAAAAGGTGTTTCTGCCTAGAACAATCACTCCCCTTGTCCTTGACTGCCTGTGCTCACCAATGCAGTAGTCTGCACCTGATGCTGGCCTCCTGTCTGCACAACAGGTGCTGGTGCCCCTTGAACAGGTACATTAGCAAATTGCTGTTGTGGCATATAAACCTGTGGTAGTGGAGTTATTTGTTGTTGAGGATAGGGGGCATACTGATAAGGACCATAATGAGGCACTGGCCCTGACGTGTTCACATTTTGTCTTCCCCTTCCTCTCCCTATTCCTATCACTCCCTGTGCTTCATCACTCTTCTTAAAGTGGCATTCAGCAATAAAATGTCCAATATTACCGCAGTAATGGCATTTAAAATGTATTCTTCCTTGCATCTGTCTCCCCTCTCTTTGACCCCTTCCTTGCTCCCTCTTTGCAACAGGAACCTGCACAGTCATTTCTTTTCCTGTCTTTTCCTTCTCATTTTTCTGTATTTTTTGTGTCACCAGTTTGGCTTGGGCTCTGTCACTTTGGTCTTTATTTCTCCTCTCCTTTTCTTCCTTTTTCTACAAAAATGTATAATATGTGCTTGTATTTCTGCCCAGAGTTTTACATCTAAGGCCAAAACCTGATCTAAATGGTCTTGTATGTCTCCTGGTAGCCCCTGTTTTAAAACATTGTAGAATAATCTACAACTACCTCCCATGTCTACAGGTCCTACATCTGCTTCCCACTTTTTCTTCATCATTGTTATGTAGTCTGCACAGGACTGTCCTGGAGATATAGTTTGTGTCATCAATGCCCCAATATCTGGTCGGTCTGGGTACCTATTCCTTAATTCAGTCCACACCCTAGAGCGCACTACTCCAAAAGCAGACACATCATGTTTTCCTTTAGTAATAGTTACTCCTTGTATCCCTTATTATAGGAAATATATCTCCCACTTTAGCTGTAACCCTCTTGCAACATGCTAAGATAACCTGAAATACTAGGCACATCAATAGCAACAGAACTATTATAGGCAATAAGGCCTTAGACAACCCCGACATCCAGGACGGCACCCAATCAAACCAGCCAGTGAACCACTCATCTGGAGCACCCCCTCTTTCTTCATCTGTGTATGCAAATTATGCAAAGTCAATATGGCCTGAGTTAGATTTCCTTCATCTTCATCATTCGCCGGTATGAAAGTACAGCATACTGAATTAAGTTTTTTACATACTCCTCCTTCGATTGCTGTCATTAAGTCCAAAACATATCTATTTTCCATCACCATAAGTCTGATTGAACGCAGCTCTTCTTTAATTGCATTAAAGCAATCTTCAGTAGCATTTATTGTTTTCATTAGCTCCCACTGGGTGATCTCAACCCAGCGAGCAGTTGCTTTTGCTTGAAACATAGGTATCAGACTCCCCAAAAATGTTTGGGCGTCATTGAACAACCTATACTCTTTGGGCACATCATGCCACACTGAAGTTCCAAAGTACTCAGCCATCCTTTTTCTTCTGTGATGATGCAGCAAAGTTGATGCTTTACTCATGGAATGAAAATGCAAATCTTTTATTTCTTTTGCTGGTATTACCATAGATGGAGTATGCAAAGTCACGAGAGAGCAGATTCCGCTCCAGTCGGGGGTAATTGAATGTATATTCGAGTTCCACACTGCCAGAAAAAATACATAAGGCTGGAGGTACCGCCCTGCATATCGGCATTGTAAATAGTTGAGCTGCAATTGAGATTCCGTCCCACTTTAACAATCCCATTTCCCTGAAAGCAAAGAGAAAATCTCATTAGTTTCACAGCCAGCTTAGGATGACGTTTAGTTCCAGTCCATGTATATCTCTGTATGTTTTCATCCTATACTTGCTGACATGATGCTTTTATATCATCAAATCTCAAATGATTTTTTGTTTCTGTGCCATTCCATAAAGATATGGCCCTACATGAAAACCTAGCTCCTGTAAACCATTTATTATTGGCAAATACTGATGCTTCAATACTTAATACTGGCCTGGCTGCGCAATCTGGGGGCAGTGGTTTGGCAGAATAATTATTACAGGTGGATGGTGGATTAGATCTCCCTAGAATACCTCGTTCCAATACTGCTTCCTCCCAATTTGTATAACTATATTTCTGCCCTGCTCCCTTCATTCTGGATATCTCTTTCATTATCTCTGTTTTATCTGTCAAAATTTGCAAAATTTCAGGGGTTGTATCAAATCTGGTTGTATTAACTCTGGCAGTCATAGGACTAACATGCGTTGGCTGTAACTGTGCTTTTATCCTACACAAGAAAAGATGCAATAAACACTTTGTCATATTAACAGGCACTTCTTTAGGATACACTAAAGGTGGTGTTTCTATGGCATGGGGAATAAGAGAACATACATAACAACTATCATTTTGTGTATTGGTACCTATATCATGCATGCTTTTGTACCACAAATTATCAAGTAAAGATTCATGCAAATGATGTATATCTGTTTCGATGAAAACAGCTCTACGAAAGCGTAATACTTCTTCCCTATGGGTGGGATCTTTTGCATCTACATAACACATAATACAATAGCAAATTATAAGAGTAATAATCATAACCACTGAACTCATTATTATACTATGAAAAATATCATTTAACTGTCTCTTCATTGTATAATTTGTTCTTGGACCATTGCCTCCTCCCCTCTGTGGGATTGAGGCCAAAAATGGAATAATGTCCGTTATGTGCACCCAGTTCCGCATCCCCTCCACTTTGACTGCTTTTGGCGTGCTCTGTGTTACTTGGTAGGAACCTAGAAACTTGGGGTCTTTCAATGTTCTCACAAAGTTCCGCACGAAGACCCAGGAACCGATGCTGATGGCTGTAGACAAGGGCAGGGGTGGTGGAGTACTGTCGGCCTGTTGCAGCTGAACCTGTTTAGAGTAAACCTGTACAGCTTTTGTTAAGGCAGACATGTATGCATTAATTTCTTGCCAAACACTTTCTGATGCAGACTTAGTATCAGAACGAATCATTTGATTTTGTTTAAAGGAAAAATCAGAATGCCTACCTGTTACGACTTGGTGAGGGGTCAAATGATGATCCTTTGAACGGGCATTTCTCAATGCATACAGAGCAAGGGGAAGGCAGTAAAGCCAATTTCTTTTCAGTGTCTCACAAATTATTGACACTTTGCTTTTCAATAAGCCATTCATCCTCTCAACAATTCCATTACTCTCTGGGTGGTAAACTGAGGTAAACTGGTGTTCCACTCCTAATAGTGTAGTAATTTGCTGAAATACTGTGTTAGCAAAGTGTTTGCCATTATCGCTGCGTATTGCCGCCGGAACCCCCACCTCGGTATGACCTCTCTCACCAGGAATTTGGCTGCCTGGTCAGCATCACACCTGGAGCAGGGTCCTGCTTCAATCCATTGTGAAAATGGACACACCACTACTAACAAATACCTATATCCATTACATTTTTGTATCATATCTACAAAGTCTATGTGTAACTCTACGAAAGGACCTATTGGTCTTTGAATGGAGGATGAAGGCATTTTTGGTGACCTCTTATTAGAGCACTGATAACACACATGACATGGAGCTAAAAATACATCAACTAATGGTCCTAGATTAGGGATAAACCAGCTTTTATTTAATTCATCCATCATTACTCTTTTAGACTTGTGTGTTGGTAAATGAAGTTGTCGAATGGCTGTTATAAGTAGTGACTGAGGCATTATAACTTTACCTGAAGTTGCTGATCTATAAAGAAGATCTGGAAATCCAGTCACTCCCCCTTGATTTTCAGGGATCTTTCTCATGTTGTGGTGCTGCATTTTGAATGTCTAATAATGCCTCTGTAGAAATATTCTCATAGTGTTGTATCTCAACCTCATCATCTGCATCTAAAGTGTGCATACTGCATGTTTTCATTGTATATAAACTAGCTTCCTTTGCTGCTGTATCAGCAGCTTCATTTCCTTAGACACCAAATCTGTTCCTTTTGTATGTGCCTGGCACTTAACCACTGCTACTTGACATGGTATTTGCAATGCAGCAATAAGGTCAGCTAAAAGATGTTGGTGCGCTACTGGTGTCCCGTCAGATTTAAGAAATCCTCGCCTTTCCCATCTCTTCAGCCCTGAGTGAACTGTGGAAGCTACATATGCTGAATCAGTGTATATTGTTACTGGCTGACCCTGACAAGCCTGTAGGGCCATTATCAGTGCTTTTAATTCAGTCACTCGGGCTGAGTCTTGGGATGGCAAGGGTAAGAGGTGCAATGTGTGTAAGGTATAATCAGTAGGTGTACCAATAGCCTCAACAGCAGCTGCACCTGTATGTCTTTTACCTGTCTCCTGGTCTATCCATGAGGAACCATCAATAAACAATTGTCAGCCATCAGACAAGGGGTCCTCATGTGCCAGGTGATCGTCCTCCTCCAATGTTACACTACAGTCATGATCAGTGGGCTCTAGTGGGTGCACTAAAAAGTTGCAGGATTGACTGAGTGTACTCGCTCAATGCAGATAGAAGGGTTTGACAGTATTACTTCATAACCTGTCGCTCTTTGAGTGGTCAATGTACTTTTACTTTTCTGCAGCACAGCGAATGGAGAGTGCTCAACATACAATGTTACAGGGCATCCTGCTGTAATAGTACTACTCTTTTCCACTGCAAAAGCTGATGCTGCAAGCGCTTGCTCACAAGGAAAGTGACCTTTCATTACTGGATCTAATAGTCCACTAAAATAGGCAACGGGTTTGTGACCCATCGGGTATTTTTGAGTAAGGACTGATATCATAGAATCCTCTGTGGCAGCAGAAAACAGAAAAAACCTCTTTGTATAGTCTGGATTTGATAGCACTGGGGCTGAAGCAATTGCTTCTTTCAATGTCTGAAATGCACTTACACTGTCATCACTCCACTGTATGCCTGTGTTGTCAGTTTTCGCTTGCTTCATTGCATAAAATAGTGGTTGTATGATGGTAGCATAATCAAATACCCACTGACGTACAAAATTACAAAGGCCTAGAAATTTCTCTATGTCTTTTACTGTCTTGGGCTGAGGCTGATCACGTAAAGTTTGTATTCTAGAACCTGCTATCCTTTTGCCTTCTGCAGACAACACTTGGCCCAAATACAGCACTTCTTTTTGCACAAATGGTAATAATTTCCTGTCCACTTTGTATCCCTTAGTAGCAAGTAGCGTTAGGAGATTGACAGTGTCCAAAACACATTCAGATTCTGTTTTACTACATATTAATAAATCATCTACATATTGCAAGACTGTACTGTCTGACTGGAAATTTAACAAATCATCTCTCAATACTCTATTAAACACAGATGGAGACTCACAATAGCCTTGGGGGAGTCGAGAATATTGGATTTGTTCACCATCAAAACTAAAGACTGTCAAATAATGACTGTCAGGATGTAAAGGTATGCTAAAAAAGCATTCTTGAAATCCACCACAGAAAACCATTTGCTGTCACTTGGTATATTAGTCAATATTACAGATGGGTCTGGCACTATGGGGTACTCTGCTAATACTATGGCATTAAGGGGGCGAAAATTCTGAACCATCCTCCAAGTATTACCTGTAGATTTTTTTACAGGATAAATTGCGGTGTTACAAGGTGATGGACAGGAATACAGGACTCCCTGATCCTTCAGTCTTTGTATTGTCCCTCTAATACCTTCTTTTGCTTCTTTAGACAGTGGATACTGTTTTACACATGGCAATTGTGCACCTGGCTTCAACTTTATCTTAAATGGTTCTGCAGTTAGTATCAGTCCTACCTCAAATGGAGCTGATGTCCAGAGACAAGGCGGGACTGCTGCAAGTGCATCAATATCATTGGAGGGGATGGCACAACTGGTAACGTGGTCTGTGCATGGTAAACACGCACTAACAAGGGTGCAGTGTGTGTATAAACTATCTCAGTCCTGGTGGGATCGTCTGAAAAGAGTTCTGAATCAGAAATGTCCCGTGGTCTCAGACCAGGCATAAGAAAAATCAGGACCTTCCAAATTCCTCCATCATTATCTGATGCCACCAGAGCGCCCCACCTACTGGATATTTCCATGCACTCAAGATAAAGGGTATTCACCTGTCCCAGTTCATCACCACCAGCTTGTCTCCTGAAAATTAGTCTTGGTGGCAATTCCATCCATCTCCCTAAAAGTATTTCCTCTGTCTTCAGAACCGTAAGTACTGCATCTGCTAGCAATTTATAATGCACTGGCTCTGCCAATCCAACCACATTTTCCTCTGGTATTCTTAGTAGATGTATCCCACATTTCGCTTGCCCTGGTATTTCACATGTCATGGACCCATCAGAGGAAAACCTTATTGTCATGTTTAATTTAGACATAATATCCCTTCCTAATAAATTTGCTGGTGAATTTGGAGAATAAAGGAGATGCTCCTGCGTTCGCACTCCTGCCACCTCTATGGGCACATGTGTTGTGTATGGAATGCGCTCTACTTCACCAGAGAAGCCCTGCGTATCCATGGTGGCAGAGGACAATGGAACATTTCCTTCTGAGAGGCAAGATTTTGTTGCCCCTGTATCAACCAAAAGAGCATACCTCCTTCCCATTATAATCATATCTGCCATTGGTTCTTCCTCTGGGTCTAGAGTCCTAGCTACCACAGAACTATTGGGATTCCCTGGTGTGTCCCATCAGGCTGTATGATAAAAGGTGTTTCTGCCTAGAACAATCACTCCCCTTGTCCTTGACTGCCTGTGCTCACCAATGCAGTAGTCTGCACCTGATGCTGGCCTCCTGTCTGCACAACAGGTGCTGGTGCCCCTTGAACAGGTACATTAGCAAATTGCTGTTGTGGCATATAAACCTGTGGTAGTGGAGTTATTTGTTGTTGAGGATAGGGGGCATACTGATAAGGACCATAATGAGGCACTGGCCCTGACGTGTTCACATTTTGTCTTCCCCTTCCTCTCCCTATTCCTATCACTCCCTGTGCTTCATCACTCTTCTTAAAGTGGCATTCAGCAATAAAATGTCCAATATTACCGCAGTAATGGCATTTAAAATGTATTCTTCCTTGCATCTGTCTCCCCTCTCTTTGACCCCTTCCTTGCTCCCTCTTTGCAACAGGAACCTGCACAGTCATTTCTTTTCCTGTCTTTTCCTTCTCATTTTTCTGTATTTTTTGTGTCACCAGTTTGGCTTGGGCTCTGTCACTTTGGTCTTTATTTCTCCTCTCCTTTTCTTCCTTTTTCTACAAAAATGTATAATATGTGCTTGTATTTCTGCCCAGAGTTTTACATCTAAGGCCAAAACCTGATCTAAATGGTCTTGTATGTCTCCTGGTAGCCCCTGTTTTAAAACATTGTAGAATAATCTACAACTACCTCCCATGTCTACAGGTCCTACATCTGCTTCCCACTTTTTCTTCATCATTGTTATGTAGTCTGCACAGGACTGTCCTGGAGATATAGTTTGTGTCATCAATGCCCCAATATCTGGTCGGTCTGGGTACCTATTCCTTAATTCAGTCCACACCCTAGAGCGCACTACTCCAAAAGCAGACACATCATGTTTTCCTTTAGTAATAGTTACTCCTTGTATCCCTTATTATAGGAAATATATCTCCCACTTTAGCTGTAACCCTCTTGCAACATGCTAAGATAACCTGAAATACTAGGCACATCAATAGCAACAGAACTATTATAGGCAATAAGGCCTTAGACAACCCCGACATCCAGGACGGCACCCAATCAAACCAGCCAGTGAACCACTCATCTGGAGCACCCCCTCTTTCTTCATCTGTGTATGCAAATTATGCAAAGTCAATATGGCCTGAGTTAGATTTCCTTCATCTTCATCATTCGCCGGTATGAAAGTACAGCATACTGAATTAAGTTTTTTACATACTCCTCCTTCGATTGCTGTCATTAAGTCCAAAACATATCTATTTTCCATCACCATAAGTCTGATTGAACGCAGCTCTTCTTTAATTGCATTAAAGCAATCTTCAGTAGCATTTATTGTTTTCATTAGCTCCCACTGGGTGATCTCAACCCAGCGAGCAGTTGCTTTTGCTTGAAACATAGGTATCAGACTCCCCAAAAATGTTTGGGCGTCATTGAACAACCTATACTCTTTGGGCACATCATGCCACACTGAAGTTCCAAAGTACTCAGCCATCCTTTTTCTTCTGTGATGATGCAGCAAAGTTGATGCTTTACTCATGGAATGAAAATGCAAATCTTTTATTTCTTTTGCTGGTATTACCATAGATGGAGTATGCAAAGTCACGAGAGAGCAGATTCCGCTCCAGTCGGGGGTAATTGAATGTATATTCGAGTTCCACACTGCCAGAAAAAATACATAAGGCTGGAGGTACCGCCCTGCATATCGGCATTGTAAATAGTTGAGCTGCAATTGAGATTCCGTCCCACTTTAACAATCCCATTTCCCTGAAAGCAAAGAGAAAATCTCATTAGTTTCACAGCCAGCTTAGGATGACGTTTAGTTCCAGTCCATGTATATCTCTGGATGTTTTCATCCTATACTTGCTGACATGATGCTTTTATATCATCAAATCTCAAATGATTTTTTGTTTCTGTGCCATTCCATAAAGATATGGCCCTACATGAAAACCTAGCTCCTGTAAACCATTTATTATTGGCAAATACTGATGCTTCAATACTTAATACTGGCCTGGCTGCGCAATCTGGGGGCAGTGGTTTGGCAGAATAATTATTACAGGTGGATGGTGGATTAGATCTCCCTAGAATACCTCGTTCCAATACTGCTTCCTCCTAATTTGTATAACTATATTTCTGCCCTGCTCCCTTCATTCTGGATATCTCTTTCATTATCTCTGTTTTATCTGTCAAAATTTGCAAAATTTCAGGGGTTGTATCAAATCTGGTTGTATTAACTCTGGCAGTCATAGGACTAACATGCGTTGGCTGTAACTGTGCTTTTATCCTACACAAGAAAAGATGCAATAAACACTTTGTCATATTAACAGGCACTTCTTTAGGATACACTAAAGGTGGTGTTTCTATGGCATGGGGAATAAGAGAACATACATAACAACTATCATTTTGTGTATTGGTACCTATATCATGCATGCTTTTGTACCACAAATTATCAAGTAAAGATTCATGCAAATGATGTATATCTGTTTCATTGAAAACAGCTCTACGAAAGCGTAATACTTCTTCCCTATGGGTGGGATCTTTTGCATCTACATAACACATAATACAATAGCAAATTATAAGAGTAATAATCATAACCACTGAACTCATTATTATACTATGAAAAATATCATTTAACTGTCTCTTCATTGTATAATTTGTTCTTGGACCATTGCCTCCTCCCCTCTGTGGGATTGAGGCCAAAAATGGAATAATGTCCGTTATGTGCACCCAGTTCCGCATCCCCTCCACTTTGACTGCTTTTGGCGTGCTCTGTGTTACTTGGTAGGGGCCTAGAAACTTGGGGTCTTTCAATGTTCTCACAAAGTTCCGCACGAAGACCCAGGAACCGATGCTGATGGCTGTAGACAAGGGCAGGGGTGGTGGAGTACTGTCCGCCTGTTGCAGCTGAACCTGTTTAGAATAAACCTGTACAGCTTTTGTTAAGGCAGACATGTATGCATTAATTTCTTGCCAAACACTTTCTGATGCAGACTTAGTATCAGAACGAATCATTTGATTTTGTTTAAAGGAAAAATCAGAATGCCTACCTGTTACGACTTGGTGAGGGGTCAAATGATGATCCTTTGAACGGGCATTTCTCAATGCATACAGAGCAAGGGGAAGGCAGTAAAGCCAATTTCTTTTCAGTGTCTCACAAATTATTGACACTTTGCTTTTCAATAAGCCATTCATCCTCTCAACAATTCCATTACTCTCTGGGTGGTAAACTGAGGTAAACTGGTGTTCCACTCCTAATAGTGTAGTAATTTGCTGAAATACTGTGTTAGCAAAGTGTTTGCCATTATCGCTGCGTATTGCCGCCGGAACCCCCACCTCGGTATGACCTCTCTCACCAGGAATTTGGCTGCCTGGTCAGCATCACACCTGGAGCAGGGTCCTGCTTCAATCCATTGTGAAAATGGACACACCACTACTAACAAATACCTATATCCATTACATTTTTGTATCATATCTACAAAGTCTATGTGTAACTCTACGAAAGGACCTATTGGTCTTTGAATGGAGGATGAAGGCATTTTTGGTGACCTCTTATTAGAGCACTGATAACACACATGACATGGAGCTAAAAATACATCAACTAATGGTCCTAGATTAGGGATAAACCAGCTTTTATTTAATTCATCCATCATTACTCTTTTAGACTTGTGTGTTGGTAAATGAAGTTGTCGAATGGCTGTTATAAGTAGTGACTGAGGCATTATAACTTTACCTGAAGTTGCTGATCTATAAAGAAGATCTGGAAATCCAGTCACTCCCCCTTGATTTTCAGGGATCTTTCTCATGTTGTGGTGCTGCATTTTGAATGTCTAATAATGCCTCTGTAGAAATATTCTCATAGTGTTGTATCTCAACCTCATCATCTGCATCTAAAGTGTGCATACTGCATGTTTTCATTGTATATAAACTAGCTTCCTTTGCTGCTGTATCAGCAGCTTCATTTCCCTTAGACACCAAATCTGTTCCTTTTGTATGTGCCTGGCACTTAACCACTGCTACTTGACATGGTATTTGCAATGCAGCAATAAGGTCAGCTAAAAGATGTTGGTGCGCTACTGGTGTCCCGTCAGATTTAAGAAATCCTCGCCTTTCCCATCTCTTCAGCCCTGAGTGAACTGTGGAAGCTACATATGCTGAATCAGTGTATATTGTTACTGGCTGACCCTGACAAGCCTGTAGGGCCATTATCAGTGCTTTTAATTCAGTCACTCGGGCTGAGTCTTGGGATGGCAAGGGTAAGAGGTGCAATGTGTGTAAGGTATAATCAGTAGGTGTACCAATAGCCTCAACAGCAGCTGCACCTGTATGTCTTTTACCTGTCTCCTGGTCTATCCATGAGGAACCATCAATAAACAATTGTCAGCCATCAGACAAGGGGTCCTCATGTGCCAGGTGATCGTCCTCCTCCAATGTTACACTACAGTCATGATCAGTGGGCTCTAGTGGGTGCACTAAAAAGTTGCAGGATTGACTGAGTGTACTCGCTCAATGCAGATAGAAGGGTTTGACAGTATTACTTCATAACCTGTCGCTCTTTGAGTGGTCAATGTACTTTTACTTTTCTGCAGCACAGCGAATGGAGAGTGCTCAACATACAATGTTACAGGGCATCCTGCTGTAATAGTACTACTCTTTTCCACTGCAAAAGCTGATGCTGCAAGCGCTTGCTCACAAGGAAAGTGACCTTTCATTACTGGATCTAATAGTCCACTAAAATAGGCAACGGGTTTGTGACCCATCGGGTAGTTTTGAGTAAGGACTGATATCATAGAATCCTCTGTGGCAGCAGAAAACAGAAAAAACCTCTTTGTATAGTCTGGATTTGATAGCACTGGGGCTGAAGCAATTGCTTCTTTCAATGTCTGAAATGCACTTACACTGTCATCACTCCACTGTATGCCTGTGTTGTCAGTTTTCGCTTGCTTCATTGCATAAAATAGTGGTTGTATGATGGTAGCATAATCAAATACCCACTGACGTACAAAATTACAAAGGCCTAGAAATTTCTCTATGTCTTTTACTGTCTTGGGCTGAGGCTGATCACGTAAAGTTTGTATTCTAGAACCTGCTATCCTTTTGCCTTCTGCAGACAACACTTGGCCCAAATACAGCACTTCTTTTTGCACAAATGGTAATAATTTCCTGTCCACTTTGTATCCCTTAGTAGCAAGTAGCGTTAGGAGATTGACAGTGTCCAAAACACATTCAGATTCTGTTTTACTACATATTAATAAATCATCTACATATTGCAAGACTGTACTGTCTGACTGGAAATTTAACAAATCATCTCTCAATACTCTATTAAACACAGATGGAGACTCACAATAGCCTTGGGGGAGTCGAGAATATTGGATTTGTTCACCATCAAAACTAAAGACTGTCAAATAATGACTGTCAGGATGTAAAGGTATGCTAAAAAAGCATTCTTGAAATCCACCACAGAAAACCATTTGCTGTCACTTGGTATATTAGTCAATATTACAGATGGGTCTGGCACTATGGGGTACTCTGCTAATACTATGGCATTAAGGGGGCGAAAATTCTGAACCATCCTCCAAGTATTACCTGTAGATTTTTTTACAGGATAAATTGCGGTGTTACAAGGTGATGGACAGGAATACAGGACTCCCTGATCCTTCAGTCTTTGTATTGTCCCTCTAATACCTTCTTTTGCTTCTTTAGACAGTGGATACTGTTTTACACATGGCAATTGTGCACCTGGCTTCAACTTTATCTTAAATGGTTCTGCAGTTAGTATCAGTCCTACCTCAAATGGAGCTGATGTCCAGAGACAAGGCGGGACTGCTGCAAGTGCATCAATATCATTGGAGGGGATGGCACAACTGGTAACGTGGTCTGTGCATGGTAAACACGCACTAACAAGGGTGCAGTGTGTGTATAAACTATCTCAGTCCTGGTGGGATCGTCTGAAAAGAGTTCTGAATCAGAAATGTCCCGTGGTCTCAGACCAGGCATAAGAAAAATCAGGACCTTCCAAATTCCTCCATCATTATCTGATCCCACCAGAGCGCCCCACCTACTGGATATTTCCATGCACTCAAGATAAAGGGTATTCACCTGTCCCAGTTCATCACCACCAGCTTGTCTCCTGAAAATTAGTCTTGGTGGCAATTCCATCCATCTCCCTAAAAGTATTTCCTCTGTCTTCAGAACCGTAAGTACTGCATCTGCTAGCAATTTATAATGCACTGGCTCTGCCATTCCAACCACATTTTCCTCTGGTATTCTTAGTAGATGTATCCCACATTTCGCTTGCCCTGGTATTTCACATGTCATGGACCCATCAGAGGAAAACCTTATTGTCATGTTTAATTTAGACATGATATCCCTTCCTAATAAATTTGCTGGTGAATTTGGAGAATAAAGGAGATGCTCCTGCGTTCGCACTCCTGCCACCTCTATGGGCACATGTGTTGTGTATGGAATGCGCTCTACTTCACCAGAGAAGCCCTGCGTATCCATGGTGGCAGAGGACAATGGAACATTTCCTTCTGAGAGGCAAGATTTTGTTGCCCCTGTATCAACCAAAAGAGCATACCTCCTTCCCATTATAATCATATCTGCCATTGGTTCTTCCTCTGGGTCTAAAGTCCTAGCTACCACAGAACTATTGGGATTCCCTGGTGTGTCCCATCAGGCTGTATGATAAAAGGTGTTTCTGCCTAGAACAATCACTCCCCCTTGTCCTTGACTGCCTGTGCTCACCAATGCAGTAGTCTGCACCTGATGCTGGCCTCCTGTCTGCACAACAGGTGCTGGTGCCCCTTGAACAGGTACATTAGCAAATTGCTGTTGTGGCATATAAACCTGTGGTAGTGGAGTTATTTGTTGTTGAGGATAGGGGGCATACTGATAAGGACCATAATGAGGCACTGGCCCTGACGTGTTCACATTTTGTCTTCCCCTTCCTCTCCCTATTCCTATCACTCCCTGTGCTTCATCACTCTTCTTAAAGTGGCATTCAGCAATAAAATGTCCAATATTACCGCAGTAATGGCATTTAAAATGTATTCTTCCTTGCATCTGTCTCCCCTCTCTTTGACCCCTTCCTTGCTCCCTGTTTGCAACAGGAACCTGCACAGTCATTTCTTTTCCTGTCTTTTCCTTCTCATTTTTCTGTATTTTTTGTGTCACCAGTTTGGCTTGGGCTCTGTCACTTTGGTCTTTATTTCTCCTCTCCTTTTCTTCCTTTTTTCTACAAAAATGTATAATATGTGCTTATATTTCTGCCCAGAGTTTTACATCTAAGGCCAAAACCTGATCTAAATGGTCTTGTATGTCTCCTGGTAGCCCCTGTTTTAAAACATTGTCGAATAATCTACAACTACCTCCCATGTCTACAGGTCCTACATCTGCTTCCCACTTTTTCTTCATCATTGTTATGTAGTCTGCACAGGACTGTCCTGGGGATATAGTTTGTGTCATCAATGCCCCAATATCTGGTCGGTCTGGGTACCTATTCCTTAATTCAGTCCACACCCTAGAGCGCACTACTCCAAAAGCAGACCCATCATGTTTTCCTTTAGTAATAGTCACTCCTTGTATCCCTGCACTTCTCATTATACTGTCCACCTCAACCCCTACTATGGAGCTCAAAAGGCTCTTTACATCCCCAAGAGCTAAAGGTATCCCAGCTGTTGCATTTTCAAATGCTTTTATCCATTTCCCTGCTCCTTCATGTAATGGAGGCAGGCCTTTTTTTAGATTTTCTTTATCCATGTGTTGCCATGGAACATACACAGGCTGTGCTCCCTGTGTCTTATACACCAGTGGCATCTGCATTACAGCGGTATTCCTGTAACCATGTCCCTCATAAGGTGTGTCAGACCTTAAAGCATATTTCTTCCACACACACAGACTTTGTTGCATGTAATCATAATCCCACTCTGGGTCCCCATAACCTTGAAAAATACATAAATCAGCCATATTTATCAATTCAGGGTCAAAGGAACCTGCTCTTGGCCACACTTTCATCTGTGGCACCATACCTGCTGTCCATCCTGCAAGGTTATTAGTAAATGGGACAACATTATACCAACTATTTTCTCCCTTTGCTACTATTTCATTGGGTGTCAAGTCACTGTTTCCTTTCCTTTCTTTTCTCTGCATAAAACTTGTCATTCCCTACATATTTCGTACATGAAGGGATCTTACTTCAGCTGGAGGGGAACTTTGTTCTAACTCTATCATACCCTCTGCTCGAAATGGATGCCCAGACCTTGTTGTACTACTGGGAAACACCTGCTCTCCTCTTATTTGTTCTCTAAAGGCACTTTGTTCCTCTAATCTTCTTCTATTTATTTCAGCATTTCTGTTCTCAGCCTCTTGCCACAATTCCATGTGTTTCCGGTCAAGAACCCTTCTAATTTCACTCTCCACTGAGTTTATTTCTTCCTCATCTATCTTATCCTTTCCGGTCACATTCTTGAATTCTAGATCATATCCTATGTCCCTTACAACTGGCTTTTCATCTGGTTTAAATGATATGGAATTACATATATTTGAACAGTCATCAGCAATAAGGCTTAATCTCTTAATTGTATTCTATATTCCCTTTACACTGGTGGTCATGTCACGATAACCCTTATCCTCTTCCTGATGTATTTTTGATCGTGCCCCTAAATCAAACTTCACCTGTGGGGTGCTAGTATAGTATCCATTTCCCTCACTTGAGTTTTGAGGAATCTTGCTAGCCCATTCTAATATGTCTTTTGACTTTTGTTCCAGCAATTTTCCATTACTGTCTTGTCTTAAGTTTACTGAAATGTCTCCTGTTAAGGACACTGTTCCCTAATATACTTTTTCAGGTTTAAGAAAATCCTTATTATTGTTTGAGCAAGATCAACCTCCCCCATTTTTAATAAGTCATCAACCTTTGGTGTAACTTTGTTTATATCAGTCAGGGGTATTAATATCGGATCTTTATAGCCTAAAGCTGGAACATCAGTGTCCACTGAGTCTATTGAGGTAGTGGATTCCTTATCTTCCACTGACAATGATGGATACATACCCTGACGGCATAAGGGCCCTTTAATTATCTCAGAATATGTCGGGGTGGTGCTGTGGCTTCTACATGGGAATCCTGACTGAATATCTTCCACATGTCCAATGATGCTAATCTCTTTGTTCTTTTATCTCCTTTATATGCTCCTAAGATATATGATATTACATGGGCTATCACTGTATTATCAAAAGAGCCATCTGGTGGCCATGGAACCCGGGAAGTCTTTGTGCCTTCTGCCCATTCCTGACAATGTCTTTTCATTCTATCAGAGTCTCCTGGAAATGTGGAAATCATATGGCCTAAAGGAGTCCCTTTCTGTCCCTGCCTCCCCTGGGAAGATTTCTTAAAGAAAGGTATGACCTCACAATTTTCCTTTTAATCTACCAAAAACTTTTACTATTCTTAAAGGCTCCTGTCCTAATGTAGTTAACACTAAAAAAAACAGTTGGTACCTCTGATAATGCAAGAGAACTCATAATCTATTACACATGATATAACAATCATAAATCCACATTATATATATATATATTTTGTTTAGAAAAACAACTCACATAACATATTAATACAAAATGTCAACTTTTTCTCTTTCTCTGACCTTTTCCTAATTCAAACTGTCAGGATAAACTTCTTATATAATTTCTATTTCTCTAATAATTCCTCAAGGGAAAGAAAAACAGTCTGCCAAGTTTAACTAAATAAACATCTATTTCTCTGACGATTCCTAAACAAAAGGTCTGTCAGGATCAACAAAACACATTTAATTCTCTCTCTTCCTCTCTGACGATTCCTAAACAAAGGTCTGCAAGGATTAACTAAATACACATCTTCGTTTGTAACAGTTGTGGATCAATACACAAGGATTCGACGATCGCCCTTTTTTCCTACCTTATCTGGCCGCTGTAGACGTCCCCCAGACCGGTACACCTGTCGTCCAAAAAACAGATCTTTCATCTCAACGGGCGTCTGTCATCCTCCTCAAATTTGTGCATGACTAAATTAGTTGTCCGAAGGGGAACCTCCCCAGCGGCAGGACGGAGCAAAGGAGATCTCTTGGCTGGCTCTGCCCAGATGTCGGGAAAAAATCCTTTAAGCAGTGCAAATCATTTAATCACCACATCTGCAACAAAAGGGAGTTCAAAAAGGTTTATTGTACATGCCAGGCTAGTTCAGCTGGGAGAGTGAAGTGCTATGAGAGAAGCACAAATCAGTCTCAACTTACATACACTTTCGAGTCTACTCTTATAATACTAATTTTGGCCTAGATCCATATTTAATACAATGTTCACAATAGAAAAAGCTTCCTGCTTTTCCGTTATGTCCCACCCAGATTACATACATTTATTTCAAGAACAGCTCTTTCCTGTGTTCGTGACTTCTCACGCCAAACTTACAGACTACAATGGAAACATTCTTGCTGCTCTGAATTTCCTGTTAAATATTCAAGACAGGACGTTTCTCAGCCCGAATACAATGGGAAGGAAAAAACACTTAAACCAGACCGCATTTAGACCTTTTTTTGAAAGCAGGCTGTAGGTTATTTCCAGATACAATTGTGCAACTTAACATGCATGTTTAACCACACGTTTAAACAGCATTATACTGTTTTTCTGTCTTTACATAATATTTCACAGTTTGTGGGCAAGTGACAAGTAAAACAGAATAATTAGGGCCTAAATCTAAATTAGGGTTTTGATTCCTTCCATCTACATGGGCTTTTTACACATAATGATGAAAGTACAAGTTTAGACTGAACAATGTGCCTCTTCCGCCCTTTGTTTTGAACTTCCTCCCACCTCCCGTCCTGTACACGCTGTAAATAAAGCTTCTTGCCTTCTCGTCCATCCACAATATACAAACAAAACATTTGTTGTCGCCCACTTTCGAATAAGGGGAACACACAGTTCCTTTTCACAATCTCAACTATTCCAGACATTTGCTGCTAATCTATTTCCGGGCCTTGCTTGTGGGAGAACAAGTCGGAACGTGTTCAATTCATACCTGATAACTCACACGGTGTCACCGTGTGACACACAATATCGGCTCCCATCACACAGTCTCCCGGTGAGGAGCCGTTATCACACAGTGGCAGGGAAAACAAGTTGAAAACCACTGTAAATTGTGGTTTTCCAGCTCGTTCGCCGAGACTTTGAACTGCCAACGTCCATTAAGGGGTATGAAAACACCCCAGGATATCGGCATCAGCCTCAGCAAGCTTTTATTTTTTTTAGGAGGAGGGGCATTGGGGGCGGGGTGGAGTTCAAAAGTAGGTACTTCTGGCACGAAGCCCCGCCCCTTTCAAGGCCTCGCCCCCTCCTCACAAGGCAAGATTAGTCTTCAATTTGGCAGGTATGCCAATAGATGAAAACCACCAGGCTAAAACAGCAGACGGGACACCACTATACAGTGCTCACACAGTGGCGGCTCCTCCAGAGGAGCATCGCCCCACTGCTTTTAAGCAGTGCGAGGAAGAAGAAACAAAAAATTATAATAACATATAGTTATTATCATTTTACACTTTGTGCTGCTTTGCAGACGGGCGGGGCTGCTCTGCTCTCGGAGCAGATCAGGGTAGGAGTGGTATGCCCACTCCTAAGTGCGCAATGACTGTTTGGCTGGCCCTTTCGGGCCGCCCAAACCAATCATGCGCACTTACCCCATTCTCCATGCAGGCTGCATTACAGCCTGCGTGGAGAGCAAGCCCAGGCCACGATTCCCTGATTGAGCGTGGAACCAGGACGCTCAAAACCAATCACAATGCTGCACTGCAGCGTTGTGATTGGTCAGGGCAGCCTGGGTGCTTACCAATCACAACGCTGCATTACAGCGTTGTGATTGGTCAGTGGGCCCTGCTTCCTGTTCCTCGAGTTCCAGGAAGAGAGCAGGAGCAGAGACGTGGGACCCGGCCACAAGGTAAGTTTATTTTATTATATATTTTTTTATTTGCGCTACCCCCTCCACCACCCTGCGTGAGCCCCTCCACCCCTCTGAGCCACCCCCTAAACCCCCCTGCGTGACCTCCTCCTCCTCCCCCCTGCGTGAACCCCGCCACGCGAGCCGCCCACCTCGCCACCTGCAAGCCATGCTGGCCGCCACTGGAGCACAGCCCGGGAGGGCAAGAAACCCGCAGAGTACAAAAGAATATCGCTTTTTAAAAGAAAAGTATTCAATTTTCTATTGTATACCAAGGCTTTAAATAAGAGTTGCCCATTGCCTCATTGAGCAAAGTGTTCTCCAAAAACGTTGTGCGCATTTGTTGTAATATTTTTTTTAACATCCAACAAAAAGTAGCATACCTCCAGCCACTTCTATGGAGAACATGTACCAAAAAGAAGATGCCATGTACAGTCCGACATTTTGTAAGTGTATGGGCTTCATGTGATAATGACTTACTTTAACTGTTAATTCATGATTTATTAGCCTTCCCACATTCACTACCCATCAGTCAGTTGTAGGAAGCTGGCTCTGTATATACTATACCAAAGTGAGCTATAGTGTGCACAGAGGCCAGTGGAACCCCAAAGGTAGGCAGAGGCAAAGTTAGATAGAACCTTACTCTCTATTTGTGGTAGTAAGGCAGTATCAGAGGACAGTGTTTAGCATTTGTTGTACACACTCAGTCAGCAAATGAATTCACACACTCAAAGACAACTTCAGACCAATTGTTTTTGTATAAAACTATTCTTTTAGTTATTTTATTTCTAGAACCAAGCAAGCCTGGCACAGGTAAGCAATAAATACTTTACAGTAGTAAATGCTGATTGTAAAACAGTTCAATTGCAATTGTAAATGTACTATGGTTTGACTTACAGTATTGTTTCAGAGAAATGCAATCACTTGTAAATACAGTACATATACTTCAATGGGATTTTCAGTAAAATAGCAGGTAAGTTACTTTTGGATTACTTTTCTTACTCAGTGCTTTATGCCTGGATGCAGCACTGGGACATTTCCTGTAAACAGGTGAGTAAAAGCGTTTTTGTTAAATCGTACAATTTTAAAGAATTTCTTTAGGTTTCAAAACTCCACACTTGGAAACTTTTTCAGGAAAAAGTGTCAATGTTATCCTATGGAGGAAAATATGGTTATCGGTTTTTAGGTAAGTAATCGGTCTGTGGAGTTGAGGTTCTGGGGGTAGACTCAGGGGTCCCCCAGGGTCAGTGATGCACTCTGGTTACACCCTCAGCGGCACTAGGGTGGCCGGGTGCAGAGTGTTGAGACCCAATGTTATCCAATGGGGGACAGGGGGCCTCCGGTTGGTGGCTGCTGGCAAGCAGGCCACTGGGTTGTGGGAGCAAAGCTCCTGGACTTTAGCTCAGGGCAAATGGGGAAACAAATTAGCACCAAAGGTGCACCCTCAGCGGCACTAGGGCGGCCGGGTGCAGGGTGCTGTTTCGAGGTCGGATGCCCTGTTGTTTCCAATGGAGAACCTCCGGTTTGTAAAAGTACTGCAGGCAGGGAGACAAAGGACTTCTGGGGGCGACCACCACTTCGAGAGGTAAGTTGGGAAGTTAGGGGTTGGTTAGGCACCGTCGGTTTGAGCACACTATGCCGTGGGGCGTCGGGTGAAGGGGTGCCTTTTGGGGTCGGATCTTCTTACCAGCTCCTGGTCGCGGTTAGGGGGGCCTTCTGGATTTAGGCTGCAGGCGTCAGATTGAGGCTTGAGGCAGGTCAGGGGTTGCCGGGTCTTGGTTCAGGATCGCCGGGGTGACCTCCTCGTGGTGTTTTCCCACTCGAGCTCGGGCCGTGGACGGCGGGTACAGAGTGGGGCGGATCCGCGGTGTCCGGACGGAGCCAGAGGTTGCAGTTGAACAAATCCGGTGTTCACGGGAGAAGCAGTCTTTGGAAGTGAAGGCAGGCAGGTCCTCCGGGGTTTTTGAGGTTGCTGGCTGCAGGACACACCGGGATTTCGCAGGAGCAGGTTCGAGGGGGGGACAGGCCGGTAGGGCTGGGTCCAAGTCAGTGGGCGTCTTCCTCTTGTTAACTGCTTCACGGCTGTTCGGTCCTTCTTCTTCTTTTCTTCTTGTTTCTTGTCTGGATCTCAGGAAGCAAGGTTCAGGGGTGCCCCTAAATACTAGATTTAGGGGCATTACAGGTAGGTAAAAGGCAGGGACCAATGGGTCCCTTCCCTGGGGTGGGTACACCCCCTATTATGCCACCCTCCAGTGGGAGGGGGGCATGTGCCTGTCCCTGGTTGGCTGAGTCCCCCCATCTTCAAGATGGCATGGACTGAGAGTTGTGCTTCACCTCGCCTCCCCCACCTGAGGTGTGGAGTTGGCAGAGGTGAGCACACCTCTCTTCCTCACATGTTTTTCCCGCCGGTTCTCCTGCCCAAAAGTGGGGGTCAGAACCAGTGGGGACCAGTTGCTGAAAGCAGCAGTGGCCTGGGGAAGCTCACAAAGGCGGCATGCCTTGAAGCTTCCCCTTCGTGAACCCTGCCCATCCTGGGGAGGAGGCTTGGCACCTCGTCCCAGGATGTGCATTTTTCAGGCCCCAGAGAGCAGCAAGCTCTCGACCCAGGGGTCCAGAAACATGTCTGGTGGTGGCAGCTGAAAGCAGCCACTCAGCCAGGACACTAGAGGTGGGTTAGTTTTCAGGGGGCATCTCTAAGATGCCCTGTGTGTGCATTTTTCATTAAATCCCACACTGGCATCAGTGTGGGTTTAATGTGCTGAGAAGTTTGATACCAAACTTCTCAGTTTTCAGTGTAGCCATTATGGTGCTGTGGAGTTCGTAATGACAAACTCCCAGCACCATATACTCTTAATGGCAGCACTGCACTTACAATGTCTAAGAATGGACTTAGACACTGTAGGGGTGCAGGGCTCATGCACCTGTACCCTCACCACTGGTATAGTGCACCCAGCTGGGGGGGTGACTGATCTATGCCAGGGCAGTGGGTTGTAGGCATGGCACACAGGGATGTGCGCCATGTCGACTCTTCACTTTGTTCTGCACCAAAACACGCAGCCTGCAAAGGCAGTGTGTGAGTGTAGTGGTACAGGACCTCTAAGGGTGGCACAATAAGTGCTGCAGCCCTTAGGGGCCTTCTCTGGTCACAGTGCCCTGGGTACCTGTGGTACCATTTACCAGGGGCTGACCTGTGGCCAGAGATGCCAATTGGGTTTAGGCTTCAATGCAGTTTTAGGGAAAGAACATAGGCCCTGGGTACCTGATTAGCAGGAGCCCAGGGCACACTCAGTCAAAGTACATCAGCAATTCAGCAAAAAGTGGGGGCAACCATGCAGAAAGAGGGCACTTTCTCACATCAGTCTGTCATCAAAAGTAATAAATTACTTGCTGCTTTCTGGCACAGACAGCATAGCTGCTCACAGTCTGCAATCTGCAGCAGAAAGATGAATGTGCTCAAAACAGAGTGTGTTTCCTCCCTGGGTCCTGGCACTGCAGTTCTAGGTTTTAATATTTTTGTATGCATCTTTCAAGAGCACTTTCCCTTTTTGACAGATGATTTCAGCCTCGGTCTGTTGCAAGGTCGGAAAGAGCAACATTTTGCTCCGATGTCTTTTTCAGTGTCCTTTTTTCCCAATCAGTTGAACTGATGTTGTCAGATTTATCAGCTGCAGAACGCAATAAAAGCACATGTTAATTCTTGATGATTCAGTAGAAATGAAGAGTGGCACCAACGTTATTTTAAAGTGAGTTAATGTGATGTAGCAGAGTTGTATCTGGCGAGCAACTAGTCCTTTGGGACTGCCCCAGTTCATTGCCTTGTTGTCGCTGCTGTTTTACAGCTGTCTGTTTACCGCTAGTTTGAGACTGTCTATTCGTAATAATGAGAGTAGGCAGGGCAAAGAAATTCCCATATTTTGTGTCATGCATAATTCATGAAATTTTGCATCATGCAATTTCATGTAATTTCATGAAACGTTCACCTGTAGGAGGTAGGTTGGTGAGAAAATAGAGCCTAGAGAATTTCTCTGCTGGAATTTCTCCTGCTGGTATCTTGCAAGACCTCACAAAAACAAAATACCACATTTACCTCTAAAAGTTTAATTTCATAAAATATTCTTCATTTTTTAAAATGAAATTTTCAAATTTGTTATGAAATTAAGCAAAAAGTACACCATCACACATACCCCTTTGAAAACCGGCGACCTGCTTTAGTGCTGCAGACTTTCTGTTATGTTTATTTGTGCTGTTCGCGCCCATGAGGACTCATCAATCACCAGGTTTTAGTAAGTTATTGCCCCCTCTGCTCAATGGTATAACCCAGCCGTGTTATGTCTCTGCGCTTAGGACATGGCTTTATTGTTCCACAAGGACTTGCTGAGAGTGTTGAGTATCTAACCATTTGCTCTGCTGCCAGGTGGGTTCTTTCAATCAAGCAATCCTTAGTTTGCGTGCTTCATCAGGGATTTTTTTTAGGTCTCGCTGAGGCAGCGCGTGTGCTGTCTCTTCGAGACGTGTTGTATTCACAATATGGGCTTTAAGCTCTGCCCATGTTCTGCCCCTGTTTTTAGTTGGCTCCTTTGACTGTCTTTTGGAATGCTTTTTTTTCTTTGGCTAATTTCTTTAGTAGTCCCTCCTTTTCTACTCTTGTAACCTCCCATAAGGACTGCCACTTTTACATGTGACAATACTCTGTAGTTTCATTTACAGTTTCTCAGCGCTCTTTTGTTAATGATTTTGTTGTCGTAGCTGATGTTCCAGGCACAACAGCTATGTACTTCCCTAATCGCACTTCCCCAACACATTGGTCCTGTAATTAAAGTGGTGCTTTTAATTTTTTCTGTTCCTTAGCGTGCGCTGCTTAGTAAAAGTGCTGCATTAAAACATAATTAATTTTTTATTGAAGCGCGCCATGCCACACTTTCACTTCCACAATGGCGGCCATGAGTCTTTCTTTTACTTTGCGCGGCTAGCCGCATTCAACTTGTAAAAGATCAAGTGTTTATTTTTTGCAGCGCCCCATGCCGCACTTTCACTTTAACAATGGCGGCCGCATGCCTTTCTTACTGCGCGGCTCGCCGTATTCAAGTTGGAAAACATTAAGGGGCCTATTACGATGTCGGTCGGTCATTCCGGTAGGCATCCGACGGGCTCAAGGAGCCTGTCTGCCAGTCGGAACCGGCCCATAATCCAAATGGACGGCGGTTTACGCCATCTGGATTACGATACACGGTTTCCGGCAGGGATTCCATGCCGGCCTTTCCGACATGGAAACCCTGTCATAAAGCGTGTTTGGGGGCCCCTAGCAGGGCCCCCTTTCCTTTGTGGCCTCCAGTTGGTGAACAGGGGGCACCTATGGTGCCCCCCGTTAATCCCTGCACCCCATGGCAGGGATTAACACCACCTCATATTTCCCTATGGAAGCATGTACTATGGCCTGTTTACGGCCGTAACACATGCTCCCATAGGGAAATGTCAGAATGCGACTGACCATGTGCAGTCGCATCATAATGAGGCGGTCTGGACCTCTGACCGAAGGTTGGTCTCTCCCATTTCCGAGATGATGTTGGGCGGACGCAAGTCCACCCGACATCGTAATAGACCCCAAAGTATTTCTTTTTTGATGCGTGCCATGCAGATCATTTACTTTAATGATGGAGTCTCTTTAACTGGCGTGGTGTCCTCCTGGCATGCTCCTTCCATTGGCCGGTGCCTCCGCCTTTACATTTTGACTTTAGCGCCACCCCTGCTCATTGCTGTCATCCTTCCTACGCCACTGGCCACACTTTCTCTGTTTCACGTGGTGTCCCCTGAACTCACTGGATCAGGTCAGTCCTTCCCACTTATTAATCCTTCCTCACATAACTCAGTGTGAACCTTGCTCTTTGTGTCCTTTGGTGGTGCACCATGATTGCAGACAGTCAGTTTCATCTCAGCGGTGAGTGGAAGTTGTACATACTGTGTCAAATCTATTCTGTACGTTGATACATAAATGTGTCTATCACCTAGCACATAGCCTTCATCAAGGCAAATATAGGTGGTCTGGGGGCAATTCTTACTAGCAAATAACCTGGGACAGAGTCTACTTTATAAAGCTGTACGGCATTAAACTTCAAGGAGGCAATATGGTTAATAGTTGCCCAAGAAAACTGTAGTAGTGGAAGGCAAGACAAGAAGGGAAAATTAAAAGACCGGATGCTGAAAATAGATTTCAGCACTGTTGAGGGCATTTAATCGAGATTTCTTTGGAGGGACAAAAAGTTAAACAAGCATTTGCAATGCAATAGGTCTCGCATTAGTGAAAGTTTGAGCTATTAGAGTTGCAAATGATGTTTGCTAGATTATTTTATTTTTTGTCAAAAAATATCCTAGCAGTAGCATAAGTAATAAAAGAAAATCCACAAAGCAAGGAAAGGGTGCTGTACCACAGGCTGTTACTAGGTGTCCCTGTGGAGTTGTAAAGGGACCTCTATTAGCCACATAAGGTACTGCACCCTTAATGCAATTATAAAGAGAAAGATTGCAGCTGAGCATACGTTTCCATTTGTTTTTATTATCAGTGAGATTTTCGTTAGCTTTCTTTTTAAAAATGAAGCATTGTTGTTTATTTAGCTTTATTTGTTAAAGGTAATAAAAATCTCAAAAAAGCAAGCTAACAAAAATTACACTTCCAGGTAATCTAGAGGTGCATCAGTTGCACTGAGCCTGCCAGTTTGTCCAAACCATAATGCCTTCGAAGGTGCAATACATTGCCCAAAAACACATTTTTGTCACCTTTGCCAGTAATAAACAATAGAAAACCATTAGAGTAGTGAATGTCATACCATGCAATATTAGAAGTTTCTATTGGAATTGATGACATGTGTATGTGAAAAACAAAAGCCGCAACGTAAGGAGCAAGTTTGGGATTTTGCAAAGACATTGTCCTCAGAAACGAAAAACAAATGCCTGAACTTCCGTCTTTTATCCTCATGTGACATGTGAATTCACACACATTGTGAACTACTTTTACTAAAATGAGTTTGGGAAAGTGTAAGCTAAGACACACCTTGTTGGCATTTGATTTCATGTTCTTCCTTATTATTTCTTTAAACTAATCCCTATGTATTTGCTGCAATTTATTACATGTGAACTGTGTGGCGCCTTAATATAGTGGTAGGTTAGGGAATAATTCTAGATTAGGACAATAGCTGGTGGGCGAGAAAGTTCCCTACACAATTGGCCGCCACCAGTCTGAGCGTTTCTTTGTCAGTGGCGAATAACGACGTGTCGGTGGTGAATGATGAAGTGCCTAATTTTTGGTGGGATGATGTCTGAATTCTTAGCCACGTGGCCTCGGAAGGCTTGTCTTTTGGTTTCTTCTTTTCTGAAAAGTGTACGAAAACTTATAGGATTATGCAAATTCACAGGTTATAGGATGTAACCGCTTGCAGCGTTTTTGGACTTTCAGGTGTTTTGATTACTCTGATATCAGTTGATATATGACTTCACTGATAGCTATATAATTTCTCCAGACTTTTAGGAGCTGCAGTATAAGAACCTCTACATTACTAAACATTCACTCCTTGCACAGGCTAGGGTTGGAGGACCAGACATTTGAAATGCATTAATAATGAATAATTCAGTTTTACAATTGCAATACTTGGTTACCTTAAAATATCAGACCAGCTCTGCATGAAGGTTGCTATCATAAAGGCATTACACTGATAACTGACCCATTTCTAAAGGCCCATCTCATAGGCCATTTCCAGAATGTTAGGCCTGGCACCTTTGGCATGGGTCTCCCTTCCATTTTTTGCCTTTGCTTCCTGTATTCTGCTGTGTGTTGGACTCCATTTTTGCTGGTCTAGATGCTTTGGGCACTTTGCCACTTCTGTTCAGTGCCAAAGTGCAAGTGCTCCCTTTTGTAAATTGTTGTTATGGATTAGTGTTTCCATGATTTGGCTATTTGATTTACTCGTCAGACCCTAGTATAGTGCACTGTGTGTGCCCAGGGCCTGTAAATCAAATGCTGCTAGTGAGCTGTAGCACTGATTGTGCCACCCGCAGAAGCAGCCTGTAAAATGTAACTCTGGCCTGCCATTGCAGAGCCTGTGTGCAGTCTGGGACTGCCATGTCGACTTGGCAAGTGCACACACTTACCAGTCCCTAAACCTTCCCTTTTCTACATATCAGTCACCCCTAAGGTAGGCCCAAGGTATCCCTGTGGGCAGGGTGCATTGTATGTGAAAGGTAGGACATACCCTGATGTGTGTGGCATGTCCTGATAGTGAAATACTGCCAATTTCGTTTTTTTACTATTGCAAGGCTATCTGTTCCCATAGGACAGAATGGGGAGTTTGTTTATAACATCTTATAAACATAACTGACCCTGGGAACAAGGTAGAAAAGTAAAGTTCAGTATGCCTAAACTCAGAATGTTTAAGTGCATCTTTTAGTGAGGGTGATTTTTACATTCTGTGTTTGAAAATACCACTTTTAGAAAGTAGGTATTTTCTTGCCTAACCATCCAGTGTGCCTCTGCTAGGTTTGTGTATTGCATGTCTGGCTTTTGGATGACAGGGGCTGGAGAGGGGCAGTGGCTCCAGAAGTCTGATGAGTCAGGGCTGGGCTGAATAGACCTGGCTGCATTTAGAGTAGGGGGAGGAGATTTCCTTTCACCTGCATGGGCCTGGTCTGCCTTCAACAATGCTGTCTCCACCTACTGCCAGGAAGCCACCACCAGTTAGGACAGAACTGGTTTTGGCTGGGTACAGACACTCTCTGCCTTCAGAGAACAAAGGATTTTTGTGTATAAAAAGAGGAGCCCAGACCCCAGACTTTTAGATCACTTCTGGGAAATCAAGAGGAACCTTTGCCAAGGAGAAGAGCCGGATGAGCTGAGGCGGAATACTGCTCCTGTGCTGTTTGCTGTCTGGGGTTGGCCTGCAGTGGATGCTTGCTGCCAAGGA
Organism: Calotriton arnoldi; assembly: GCA_963921515.1. NCBI lineage: Eukaryota > Metazoa > Chordata > Amphibia > Caudata > Salamandridae > Calotriton > Calotriton arnoldi. The sequence continues at coordinate 1,153,560 of CAWUFW010001280.1, read as the reverse complement.
AAGGAGAAAAAGGACTTAGCTGTTTGCTTTGTCACCTGCTTGAAGAAAAGATCTCCAAGGGCTTGAAACTGAGCTTCCCTCCTGTTCTGAAGTCTCAGGGACACAAAGACTTCATCCCTTCTGTCTCTTTGCATCTGGAACTGCTGTTTCAGCTGCCACAGAAGGAAATTGCAACACCGATGCCGGCGAGCGACGCCGTAACCTGCCCCGAAGCCGTGGGCACCGCTCGTGAAGAGCACGACGCACCGCCCCGACTTGCACCGTAGGCCCGACGCCTGCTGATGCCGTGCCACATCGACTCTGAACCCATCAGCGAGGCTGCTGCCTGCACCGGAGCCGAGGACACCGCTCGTGACGTCCATGACGCAACGTCCCGACTCGCACCGCAGCACCGACGCCGGTGCTTCATCCACGCGGAGCCGATCCTGGTAATGACTCCAGATGGAGTTATTTGTTGCTAGAAGCTTAATTTGAGTGAATAACCTATTTTAAGGATATTTTTGATACTGTATTGTGGATTTTTGTCGTTTGGTCTTGTTTTGGTTTAGATAAAGATTACTTATTTTTCTTAACTGGTGTGGTGTCCATTTGTAGTGTTTTCACTGTATTACTGTGTGTGTTCACAAATGCTTTACACACTGCCTCTGAGATAAGCCTGTCTGCTCGTGCCAAGGTACCAAGGGGGTGAGCAGAGGTTATTTTAGGAGTGTATCCCCCTTACCCTGACTAGAAGCAAGGGTCCCTATTTGGACAAAGGTACCTACCTCTGCCAACTAGAGACCCCCATTTCTAACATTGGTGGTCAGCGGTGAGGATCTAGACTTGCATTTGTGACTTACATACAGTGATTGGTGTACACTACTAGTGAGTGCAGACTATTACACAACCACATACATTTTTGTAGAGTTTTTCCTTGGAATTGTTTGCACCTTGAGATCTGCCAATTTTCACCATGAGCAAAGCAGCATCACTTGCATCTGTGGATATTGAATTTGAAGAGGAGAGGGTTAATACCTACACTGTGCCACAACTTAAAGCCGTCTGCAAAAAAATTAAAATCTCCGTGAGAGGCCTCACCAGGAAGGAGTAGTTCCAAAAGGCGCTGAGGGCCTGGTTGGAAGCAAGGAATGCCAGTGGGCAGACCAAGGAGCCTATGGTGGCGTGGGAGAATTTAGAAGGGCAGCAGGATGGGCTAGTGGGCCTAACTGGAGGGGGGTGCCTCCCAGGGAAGGCAGCAGTGTGTCTTCAAGGGGTCTGACTCCAGAAGAGTTGGAGGACAGGGGGAAAGGCAGAGTGCATGATTTGGAGCTTGCTAAGCTCAAGCTGGGGAGACGGGGTGACTTAGAGAATGAGAGGTTGGAGTTGGAGAGCAAGAAATTAGCCATGGAGGAGAAGAAGATGCTTTTAGAGCATGGGAGAGTGTTGAGGGAGTTGGAACTGAAAGCAAAGAGTCTAGAGATCACTCCCTCTGGTGGCAGCACACCATCAGTGCCCGGGGAAGGAAAAGTATACATTCCCAAAGATGTTATCAAAGATTTCATGAAGCATGAGGACATTGGGCAGTGGTTTAAGGCCTATGAAATAGCAATGAAGTCCCACCGGGTCCCTGAGAGAGATTGGGGAGCGGAGTTGTGGGGCCGCTTCATTGGTGAAGGGAGAGAGACCTTGCTAGCTTTTCCCACTGATAATCAGATGTCCTATGCCCCCATGAAGGAAGCCTTGATAGCCAGGTATGGGTTGACCCCAGAGCTTTATAGGCAGAAATTTAGGAACTGCAAGAAGCTGGAGTCAAGTACTTGGGTGGAATATGTATCTTATTTTTGCAGAGCACTGGATGGATGGGTGAAGGGTAGCAAGGTAACTGATTTGCAGGGGCTCTATGATTTGGTTGCATGGGAGCACTTGTCCAGTAGTTGTTTTCCAGAGCTACTCCAGCACCTGATTGATAGTAAGCTGACTGACTCCAGGAAGCTTGCTGTGGAGGCGGACCGCTGGGTCAGTACCAGGGTCCACAAAGGTCCTGTGGGAGACTCCGCCAAAGGTGGGCAGGGTCCCCAGCAGAAGAGTGGAGGGGACAAGGGTAAACAAAAGGAGTTCCAAAAAGGGCCCCAAAGTAATCCCCAAGGGAACCAAGGTAAGGGTTCCCAGCCTCCCACTGAAAAGAAACCATGGGTCCCGCCAGGTAAGCCTGTTCAGAGGGGTCCCAAGACCTGTTTTAGTTGTGGTCAGGTGGGCCACTTCCAGGGGGATCCTAAATGTCCCAAACCGGTTACCACCGCACCCACTGGTGCACCGCCCTGGGAACTGGCTAGTGTAGCCTTGGGGGAGGAGTCGGGTGCCCAAGGTGGGTGGGGTCCCACAGAGATATCCCTGGTCTCTTTAGGAGACAGTGAGATGGTCCCAAGGACTCACCTGCCTGATAACACTAAAAAGTACAGGCAGTGGGTGACCATCAATGGCCATAGTGTGGAGGCTCTGAGAGACACGGGAGCCAGTGTGACAGCTGTCAGTTATCAGCTGGTGTCTGAAGAGCAGGTGCTCCCCAACGCATTCTACCCAGTAGTTGCCGCTGACAATTCAGAGTGCCTCTGTAAAGTGGCACTCTGAATTGAGGCCCCCCTTTGAGTGGGGGTCGGGTCTCAGGTACCTTGAAAGTAGCTATGAGGCCAGCCATGCCTGTTGACTGTCTGCTAGGCAATGATTTGGATAGCTCCCATTGGGCGAAGGTGGAGCAGAGGTCTCATTTAGAGATGTTGGGTCTGCCTGAGTGGGCGTGTGTGACCACTCGGTCTATGGCAGCCGGTAAGGGCATTCAAGACGACCTGGAGCCTGAAAGAGTGGCCCAGGTGCCCGCCAGAAAGAGAAGAGGCAGGGGGCAAGGGGAGCCGGCCCCCGAAGTTCCCACGGTCCAGGAGGAGGCAAACCTTGAGGGGGATGCCCTGGAGCCTACAGGGGAACAAGTGGCTGAACTGGTGGACCTGCCTGAGCTGACCCATTGGCAGCAGGAAGGAGGCCCCACCAGGGAGGAATTCTGGCAGGAGCAGCAGAAGTGCCCTTCTCTTGTTGGTTTGCGGCAACAGGCTGCAAACCAGGCAACAGGTGATCAGTCCGGATCACATTGGATATACTGGGAGAATGGACTCCTGTATAGCGAGCCTAAGGTTGCTGAGCCTGGGTCAGCCCGTTTGCTGGTGGTACCCCAGCGCTTCAGAGCCTTCCTACTGGGTCTGGCTCATGATGTGCCTTTGGCAGGGCATTTGGGCAGGACAAGAACTTAGAGAGGCTTGTCATCCACTTTTACTGGCCCCAAATGCGCAAGCATTCTGATGCTCACTGTAGGTCTTGCCAGACTTGCCAGGCAAGTAGTAAGAGTGGGAGGAAGTGTAAGGTTCCTCTCCAACCTTTCCCTGTGGTCAGCACCCCCTTTGAGAGGGTGGGTATTGACATTGTGGGGCCTCTGGATCCCAAGACACCATGGGCAACAGGTTCATCCTGGTCTTGGTGGACCATGCCACCCGGTACCCGGAAGCCATCCCTCTCCGGACTGTGACGGCCCCCGTGGTGGGTCGTGCGTTGATGGGGATTTTCTCCCGTGTGGGGTTCCCCAGAGAGGTGGTGTCCGACCGTGGTACCAACTTCATATCGAAGTATATGAAGTCTCTGTGGCAGGATTGCGGTGTAACCTATAAATTCACCACTCCTTACCACCCCCAAGGTAATGGGCTGGTTGAAATATTCAACCGGATCCTAAAGGGCATGATTATGGGTCTTGGTGAACCCATGAGGCGTAAGTGGGACGTCCTCTTACCATGCCTGCTGTTTGCTTACAGAGAGGTACCGCAGAAGTCCTTAGGGTTCAGTCCCTTTGAGCTCCTGTATGGGCATCCTGTTAGAGGACCTCTGAGTCTGGTGAAAGAAGGCTGGGAGAAAGCTCCCAGTAAACCTCCCAGGATGTATATAGCTACATGCTGGCCTTCAGAAACCAGACTAAGCGCTTCAGGCAACTCGCTCAGGCAAACCTGGAAGCCAGCCAGGAGGAAATGAAACGCTGGTATGATCAGAATGCCACTCTGATTGAGTTTCAGCCTGGACAGGGCTCCACTGGGGCCCCAGTGGAGCCTTGTGCACTCCAGGATAAGTGGACCGGACCATTTGAGGTGGTGTAGCGCAAGAGCAATGTCACCTACTTGGTAGAATTACAGTCTCCGAGGAACCCTTTGCGGGTCCTGCATGTGAACCGCCTGAAGCCCCACTTGGAGAGGTCCGAAGTGGGCATGCTCCTAGCAACAGATGCTGGGATGGAAGAGGAGACTGAGCCTCTTCCAGACCTCCTGTCTGCAAAGTCGTAAGATGGGTCAGTGGACGGTGTGAACCTCTCTCCCGCCCTGACCCCTGAACAGCAGAGTGACTGCCGCCAACTGTTGGGACAGCTTTCTGACCTGTTCTCCCTGACCTCCGGTGTCACTCAGTGGTGCGTCCATGATGTGGACGCTGGGGACAGTCCTCCAGTAAAACATAAGATTTACAGAGTGACTGACAGGGTCAGAGCTTGCATCAAGGAGGAGGTCTCCAAAATGTTAGCGCTAGGGGTGATTGAGCCCTCAAACAACCCTTGGGCCAGCCCAGTGGTTTTGATCCCGAAGGCTGCCGCACCCGGTGCCACACCAGAACTCCGGTTCTGTGTGGACTACCGAGGGCTTAATTCAGTCACCAGGACTGACGCACATCCCATCCCCAGAGCTGATGAGCTCATCAATCGGTTGGGGGCTGCCCGGTACCTCAGTACGTTTGACTTAACGTCTGGGTACTGGCAGATCGCTTTAACTGATGGGGCAAGAGAGAGGTCAGCATTCTCCACACCAGGTGGGCACTACCAATTCCGGATGATGCCCTTTGGGATGAAGAATGCCCCTGCCACCTTTCAGAGGTTGGTCAACCAGGTGTTGGCCGGACTGGAAGATTTCAGTGCCGCCTTCCTGGATGACATTGCAGTGTTCAGTGCCACTTGGGAGGAACATCTGCACCACCTCTGGGAAGTGTTGAAGGCGCTGCGGAGGGCAGGCCTCATGATCAAGGCAAGCAAGTGTCAGATCGGGCAGGGTTCAGTAGTGTGCTTGGGACAAAAGGTAGGGAGCGGCCAGTTGGCGCCCCTACAGCCCAAGATTGATACCATTCTGGCTTGGGAACCCCCCAGACCCAGACAGAGGTGAGAGTCTTTTTAGGACTCACAGGGTATTACAGGAGATTTGTCAAGGGGTATGGCACCATTGTTGCCCCTTGACAGAACTGACTTCCAGGAAGCAGCCTAAGAAAGTGAATTGGACTGACGCCTGCCAGAAGGCTTTTGATGCCCTGAAGTCTGCCATGTGCACTGCGCCCGTGCTTAAGGCACCCAACTTCTCAGAAGAATTCATTGTGCAGACAGATGCTTCAGAGCATGGTGTGGGGGCTGTGCTCTCACAGCTGAATGAAGAGGGCCTAGACCAACCTGTAGCCTTTATTAGTAGGAGGTTACTTCCACAGGAACAGAGGTGGAGTGCGATTGAGCGTGAGACATTTGCTGTGGTCTGAGCGCTGAAGAAGCTGAGGCCCTACTTGTTTGGGACTCACTTCCGGGTTCAGACAGACCACAGGCCCCTCAGATGGTTGATGCAAATGAGGGGTGAGAATCCAAAGCTGTTGAGGTGGTCCATTTCCCTACAGGGGATGGACTGTACGGTGGAACACCGCCCTGGTACAGAACACGCCAATACTGATGGTCTGTCCAGATTTTTCCCCCTTAGTGAAGAGAACTCCCAAGAGGGTGGGTAGTTCTCCCCACATTTCAGCTGGAGGGGAATCGTGTTAGACCTGGCACCATTGGCGTGGGTCTCCCTTCCATTTTTTGCCTTTGCTTCCTGTGTTTTGCTGTGTGTTGGACTCCATTTTTGCTGGTCTAGATGCTTTGGGCACTTTGCCACTGCTGTTCAGTGCCAAAGTGCAAGTGCTCCCTTTTGTAAATTGTTGTTATGGATTAGTGTTTCCATGATTTAGCTATTTGATTTACTTGTCAGACCCTAGTATAGTGCACTGTGTGTGCCCAGGGCCTGTAAATCAGATGCTGCTAGTGGGCTGCAGCACTAATTGTGCCACCCACAGAAGCAGCCTGCAAAATGTAACTCTGGCCTGCCATTGCAGAGCCTGTGTGCAGTCTGGGACTACCATGTCGACTTGGCAAGTGCACACACTTGCCAGTCCCTAAACTTTCCCTTTTCTACATATCATTCACCCCTAAGGTAGGCCCAAGGTATCCCTGTGGGCAGGGTGCATTGTATATGAAAGGTAGGACATGCCCTGATGTGTGTGGCATATCCTGATAGTGAAATACTGCCAATTTCATTTTTTCACTATTGCAAGGCTATCTGTTCCTATAGGACAGAATGGGGAGTTTGTTTATAACATCTTATAAACATAACTGACCCTGGGAACAAGGTAGAAAAATAAAGTTTAGTATGTCTGAACTCAGAATGTTAAAGTGCATCTTTTAGTGAGGGTGATTTTTACATTCTGTGTTTGAAAATACCACTTTTAGAAAGTAGGTATTTTCTTGCCTAACCATCCAGTGTGCCGCTGCTAGGTTTGTGTATTGCATGTCTGGCTTTTGGATGACAGGTCCTGGAGAGGGGTAGTGGCTCCAGAAGTCTGATGAGTCATGGCTGGGCTGAATTGACCTGGGCTGCATTTAGGGTAGGGGGAGGAGATTTCCTTTGCTGGTACAGACACTCTCTGCCTTCAGAGAACAAAGGATTTTTGTGTATAAAAAGAGGGGCTCAGACCCCAGACTTTTAGATCACTTCTGGGAAATCAAGAGGAACCTTTGCCAAGGAGAAGAGCCGGATAAGCTGAGGAGGAATACTGCCCCTGTGCTGTTTGCTGTCTGAGGTTGGGCTGCAGTGGCTGCTTGCTGCCAAGGAAAGGAGAAAAAGGACTTTGCTGTTTGCTTTGTCACCTGCTTGAAGAAAAGATCTCCAAGGGCTTGAAACAGAGCTTGCCTCTTGTTCTGAAGTCTCAGGGACACAAAGACTTCATCTCTTCTGTCTCTCTGCATCTGGAACTGCTGTTTCAGCTGCCACAGAAGAAAATTGCAACACCGACGCCGGCGAGCGACGCCGTAACCTGCACCGCAGCCGTGGGCACCGCTCGTGTAGAGCACGACGCACCGCCCCGACTTGCACCGTAGGCCCGACGCCTGCTGACACTGTGCCGCATCGACTCCGAAGCCATCAGCGAGGCCGCTGCCTGCACCGGAGCCGAGGACCCCGTTCGTGACGTCCACGACGCAACGTCCCGACTCGCACCGCAGCACCGACGCCGGTGCTTCATTAACGCGGAGCCGATCCTCGACGTGGGTGACTCCTGAATTCATTGACATCGCACCGTCGGAAGGAACCGACGCCTCGCCGCCATTGTGACGTCACCTCCCCGACACAGTAAGGAACAGACATCTCACCTCCCCTGCACCGCAGTAGGGAACAGAGGCTTCACCCCCTCTGGGGTCGAAAGGAACCGACGCAGCAGGCGCCAGCGAAGCATCACCTCCCGATGCCGTGCACCGTCGTTGCTTTCATCAATTCCAAGGTACTGTTCTTTGTGGGTCTGCTTGACTCCGGGCCCGACGCCACGCACCTCGCGGTCGGCGCCGTTCTTTGGGATTTTTATCTGTCACGACGTCGTAATGAATCCAGGTGGAGTTATTTGTTGCTAGAGGTTTCATTTGAGTGAATAACCTATTTTTAAGGATATTTTTGATACTGTATTGTGGATTTTTGTCGTTTGGTCTTGTTTTGGTTTACATAAAGATTACATATTTTTCAAAACTGGTGTGGTGTCCATTTGTAGCGTTTTCACTGTATTACTGTGTGTGTTCACAAATGCTTTACACACTGCCTCTGAGATAAGCCTGTCTGCTTGTGCCAAGCTACCAAGGGGGTGAGCAGGGGTTATTTTAGGAGTGTATCCCCCTTACCTTGACTAGAAGCAAGGGTCCCTATTTGGACAAAGGTACCTACCTCTGCCAACTAGAGACCCCCATTTCTAACACAGAACCATAAACCTTTTTCCAGAATGTTGAAAACTTTTAATGAGTTCACACCCAAAGGATACACCAAGCCAACATCACTCACAGATCGGACGAACATCTGCCTCTGATCTTATGAACACACTCCAGAATGGTCTGGCTTATGTTCCAATAGCTGTTCAAAGCTAACTGCATCCCAAAAACCATAAACCCTTGGCTTACGTCACTATGAATAATGGTATTCTGCTCATTTACAAGGAGCACATCTACTGAAAATAGTTCCTTTCAGTGCCCGGGACTACCATGGTAATATGTGCTTTTTGAGAGCAAAAAGAAAGTTTACTTTTTTTAACTTTTTTTTAAAATTTAAATATTGTCGCAGGCCCAGCAGCTCCCACAATAATGTTTTATAAAAACCATGCCAAAACAGAACAGGCATTGACAAAGCCAAAAGGATGGTAGCTCTTGTAGATTGATTCTGACCACTACTTTTATTTTTTTGTGGTGTCCGATCCCTAAGCCCGCCAATGTCACCTACATTTGTAGATCAAGTATACCAGACAGCTGCATCTGCTTGTAAAAAACATATCGTAGACTTACAAAGAACATACAGGGATTTTGAGCACGCCCATTGCTTACCATTGTTTGGCTTTTCCGTCAATATCATTTGCCTTCTTCTTATTCATGTCAGAGCTTGACAATCTTGTTTTTATCACTCCCAAGGAGCATAGCCATTTTACCATTTCTGCCATTTTACCATTTTTTTTGTTTAGCTGTCTTGTATTCCTCCAGTGCATGCTTTTCAAAACACTACTTTTTTTCTATTATGTTAAGCCCGCCGCAAAAGTGCATGTGTTTTCCAGCTGTCACCTTCGTGAATTTCCCTCCTCCCCTCCACTCCGTCTTGCTCACTGCTTCTCCCCACGACGCTACCATGTTGTGCTTGCTCTCGTGTCCTCCTGCACGCTTCAAAAATGCTTTCCCACATTTGTTTCTAGTTATTAGCTGAACCTATTCGGATCAGCAAATAAAAATGAAAAAAAGCAGCCTGGTCGTTTTCTAGGTGCATGTATGGTGCACTCGCCTACAAAATGATGTGGACGGCAACGTCATAGCCTTTTTCTTATTTAGCCATGCTGCACAGCATTGGGGATGCTGTGCAGCATGGCTAAAAATCTTTGACAAAGGCAATAGGTCTCTAAGGTGGAGGTGCCTGTCTTTTGGGGTTCAAATGGGAGCTGGAATGTGTATGTTGCTGGTGTGCTTTATTTCATTGCTGGTAGGCACGCGCATGTGGTAGTCGAATGTTTGAAGGGGGGGTTGCAGTACTGGGGTTGGTGGTTGTGCGTTAGTTGAGGAAATGTGGTTGCAGTTAGCCTTATCTGTGTGCTCACAAAATTAATCAACACTATTCGATTGTATACTTTGATTGGTCACAACTTGTAAATTAATATCACCTTACAGCACTGGGATCCCGTCTCTCATCTAAATGTAAACAAATGTAAAAACATATTTTTATTAAGTAGACAAACAAAGGTCCTGTCAGTGCGTCCCTTAACAAATACGTTCCATACATTGTCAAGGCTGTTACCATCTATGAGTCTTATTGTATGCAATGCAGAGACAAAGCAATAAAATCAATCTTGGATACATTACAATGCAATACAGTGTATGCTGTTCCCCCCTTCGTTCCCCCTGCTCATTGCTCCGACAAATCTCTCAAAGTCCTCTGTACTGTGTCCATTTACCCCATATTTTATCCCATTTCTTCGGGCATCCCCTGCCCTGAAATGCCACTTTTTCAGCATTGCAACACCAGTCTAAGTCTTCCTTCTACTTCACTTCACTCGGTGGCTGGTTCACACCCCACTCCCTTGCTATATTTCATTTGGCTACCATGCCGGCAGTCATGAGCCATATCTTGGAATATTTCGGCCATTTTTCTTCACAAGTCACGCATATAATGTGCTATTTAGCTTCATGTGTGACCTCCTGGTCTACCACTTCCAACATGATCTCTATTATTTCTCTCCAGAATTGTTGTATTATTGGGCATGCCCACAATGTAATGTAAAATGTGCCTGCTTCCCCACAGCCCCTTGCACACTGATCCGAGTCACTGCGTCCTATATGATGCAGTAACGTCCTTGAGGTGTATGATCTATGTAATATACGCAGTTGTACTAGGCCGAACCGTGCCCTAACTGCTACCTCCCTCGGACTCTTTATCGCTTCTGTCCAGTCATTGTCTTCTAGCATCTCTAGATCTCTTGTCCAAGCTTCTCTGAGAGCCATGAGGGCGTCTGGGCAGTTATTCATTATTTTTTTGTACACTAGAGAAACGGCTTTCAACGACATGGGGTCCATGAGTAATCTCTCTTCAAGTGGAGTGTATTCCGCTAATTGTTCCCTGTCTGGGATATGTCTCTGTAAGGTATGATTTAGCTGTAGATATCGCAGAAATTCCTTATCAGACATTTGATATTCCTCTTTTAGATCTTTAAAGCTTATCAGTGTTTGCCCCCTCTATATGTCCCCTAAATATTCAATCCCTATGGTCTGCCATTTACAGAACCCCTTTAGCTGGCCCACTTCCCTCAGTAGGTCACTGTCCCATAATGGCGTTTGTTCTTTCCAACCTAGGAATACATCGCCTCCCTTCACACTTTGACTGTCGTTTGTGTGTGTATAGGTAGTGCATTGCTTGAGCGCCGACTGTGCAATGCAGTTAGATATCCTCCCTGCCCCATGTAGTGGTGGCCAACTCTGTATGCTGGTTCCTCCCTCCCCGCAAACACCCACTCATTTATAGTTATTAGTTGTGCTGCCCTACTTTTTGATGTCAAGGATTGCCAGTGCGCCCTCATACACACTACGTTGAGGCTTTTGCAAAGCTATTCAAGATTGTCCTCCATCCCATAGGAGTTGCCTTAATTCATTATCTATCTGCTTAAAAAAGCTAGGCGGTATTTTACAAGGGGCGTTTTGCAAAATGTATTAAAGTCTTGGCAATGCGATCATCTTGAATAAAGCTGCTCGTCCCATTAGGGACAGGGGGAGTTTCCTTCAGTGTAGTGTATCTTTACACAGTCTATCTAGCTGAGGAAATAGGTTGTCTTCTAAGAATTTGTTGTCAGCCTTTGATATTATTATGCCTAGGTATTTTAATTTATCTCTTATCGCTAGGGATTGTGCGCTAGTTGGCAGATTTGGGGTCTCCCTAACACGTATAGTAGGGATTTGTTCCAGTTTATCCTATATCCCGAGTAACTTCCAAACAGATGGAATATAGGAATTATTCGCCCGATCGAGGATTTAGGGTTGGTGGCATATAGTAATATGTCACCGGCAGATAGTCATATTTTTTCCTCCCAATCATTTCCCCCATAGATTCCCCAGATTAATGGGTCCATTCTGACCCACGCCGCCAGGGGCTCGAGTGCCAGAGCGAACAGCATGGGGGAAAGCAGGCATTCCTGTCTTGTGCCTTTATGCAGTTGAATCTTTCTTGAGGTCACCCTGTTCACTCTCACCCTGGCCAGCGGGTCTGCGTAAAGGAGTCGCACCCAAGCGCAGAAACTGGGCCATAATCCGAATCTTTCCAATACTGCAAATAAGTATGGCCACTCAATATTATCGAACACCATGCAGGCGTCCAGCGACAGGAGCACTGCATCCTCTCCCGGGTAGTATGCAGCACCCCATATAATCTCCGCAGATTGAGCCTGGTGCTTCTATGGGGCATAAACCCTGATTGATCGTGATGTAGTTTAGATGCAATTACAGTACTGAGCCTATTTGCCAACACCTTCGCTAATAGTTTAGCTTCCACATTAAGTAAGGATATTGGGCAATATGATCCGTAATCCCCCGGCGGCTTTTCCTGTTTCGGTAAACCAGAATAGTGGCTAGTCTCTGATCTTCTGACAGCTTACCTCGATCAAGGACCTCTAGATACATATTTAACATATGCAGGGCCAGTTTCGATGCCACTCCTTTATAGAATTCTATTGGTATACCGTTGGATCCAGCCTCCTTGCCTGACTGTAAATCCCTAATGTCCCTTACTATGACTTCTGCCATGAGTTCTTTAAGCATCTCCTCCCTTTCTTCACTGGATAATCTTGAGATATGAAGGTCCATAAGCAGTTCTGTACAGTCCTCCCTTGTTCTAGTGGATATAGATTTATACAGAGCCTCGCAGTAACCTGTAATGCAGAGGCAATTTCCTCTCCTGTCTTTTTAACCTCTGTCTGCGGAGTATGTATCTCTAGTACCCAGCTTCTTTCTCTGTCCCTTTTTTCCAGCCACGCTAGTAGCTTATTAACCTTGTCCCCAACTTCGTATAATCGCCTCTGGGTTGCCCTGGCATGTGTTTTGGCTGCCTCTTCCACTATATCTTTCATCTCCCTTTGCTTAATGCGGATCTGTTGCCTTGTCTGTGCCTCCATCTCGCTATTCACCATGTCAATCCTGTCCAATCGTAGGATATCTTTTTCCAATGTGTCGTATTGAATTTGTTGTTCTTTCTTTTTCCCCCAGCTATTCCCTGCACATAACCTCGCATTACCGTCTTGTATGCCTCCCACACAACACAGGGCCGAGTCTACTGTCCCCGTGTTGTCCAGGAAGTATTGTTCTGTTCGCTCCCCTAGTTTATCTCTGATCTGTTTGTCCCGAAAGAGCCAGGGGTCTAATCTGGGGGTTAAGGTATAGTCTCTCGTGGGCCCTAACTGGTGTGTTTCTACAGGTGAGTGATCAGAGATTCCCCTCGCTTTATGCTCTGCTCCTATAAGCCAGTGTGCATTTGTTACTTGTTTCATCAAGTAGTCTAGGCGGGAATGGCCCCCGTGTGGGGCTGAATAAACAGTGTACTGTCTGGCCTCTGTGTTATGTTCTCTCCACAGGTCTACAAGTCCTAACGCTGCCGCAAAGTCTCATAATGGTTCGGCTCCCCTGTCCCAGTCAGAGGTGGTTATCCTGTCTAAAACTGGGTCCATTGTTGCATTCATGTCCCCTCCCATAGTTAATATTCCCTCCGGGAGGTCTAGTGGTAGTGCACTTAATTCCTTCAGTGTGTCCGCGTGTAGCCTTGGTGGTACATACACTGAACATATGTTTAGGACTTTGCCCTCTCATCTTTCTGTTATGGCCACATACCTACCTGTTTGGTCATACCATATATGTTAGTTAAGAAGTTTTATAAAGCGCACGGCTGCCTCAGCAAATATTGCCCGGTTTGAAGGGGAGGGTCGTCCGGATCAAGATCCGCACTCCTCTAGACCCAGTTGTAAATCATGCGTGCGCAACTAGTTTGTATCCAAGTCTGTCTAGTGCCTTGCATGTGTTGCCCTTGAGGTGTGTTTCCTGTATTATAACAAACAAAACATCCGCGGGTCTACAGAGCTTGAAACCGCTCTCGGGCATAAACAGTACAAATGTTGGATTCCTACTCAAACATGGGGGGAGTCCCGTAATCTTTCCAACGCTTCGCATCATACGGATTTTAGTAGATCCGACAGATTGTTTATTAAAACATCCCTGAGTTCCTCCCTCACAGTGAGGGGGTTGTAGCCCTTGGTTGCATTAGAAATTGCAACCAAGAGGAGATCCCAGATGATGAAGCATGCCACCTCGGTGGGTGATGGGATTCCGTCCTCTTTAAAGGACTCCCCCCATGTTTGAGTAGGAATCCAACGTTTGTACTGTTTATGCCCTAGAGCGGTTTCAAGCTCGGTAGACCCGCGGTTGTTTATTTGTTATAATATTGGGTGTGGGGAATATATCCGCGCCGGTCTTTAAATTTCTCCCTTAGACCCTCTACCTACTGGTTTTGTATTGTTTGTGTTTCCTGTATTAACACTATATCAGGATTTCGCCTGCGGAGATATTGTAGTACCCTGTATGTTTTATTTTATGTCCCAGACCATTAACATTCCAAGTCAAGACTCGTATATCTGTGCTTGCATGGGGGGAAACTCGCAGATTTATCCGTCTCTGATCTTTTGCTTAACATGGATGTGTGATTGATTACTTGGACTGTACCCACTCTGTCTTACATAGTTGGGGGGTCCGACCCGCCCATCATGTCCCTTTGGGTTGCCTCGTCTCTATCCCTCCCCTGCCAGGTTATCAACTGATATAACTTTGAAACTGTGCCATCTCCAGGATGGCTACACTAACAACTTAAACATACCCCCTCCCTGCTGCCCTGCAATGTGGGTTAAGAACCACCCACCCTTCCCCCCCCGAATTTGCAGAGTGACTGTCGTCCCATATTAACAACCCCAAACTCGGGTTGGCTTGGAGCCGGAGAGTCCGCCCTCCCGCCTGCCCCCTCCACCCCTGTTTGGTCATACGTTGTGTAGGTGCTAGAGCGACATGTATCGAGGCAGGTTCAACTTCACACAATTGTAAGTATCGATATATAGAAAAGCGTAAATCTTAGCTGCATATGAGTTCTTGCCCCATGGGCCAATGGATTGTCTCGCTTCTTCCTTTCCAGTCCATGTTAGTCAGCGGTCGGTCTCGTATCCTCACTCCCTATAGGGTCTCTCTCGGAGTAGTCATTCCCGCATCTGTGCAGATTGTCTCTCTTCCAGCAGGTGTCCGTTCACCAGCTCAGTGCCAGAGTCCCTTTCTGCTGCATCTGACGCTGGTGTATTCTTCTCTCGATGTCTTGATTTCTTTACTGTCCTCCAGCCGTACAACCAATCTCGTGCCTCCTCGGGAGTTGTGAACCACCATATCTTGCCCTCTGCTATCACTCTGAGGGTCGCCGGGAAGAGCATGATGTCTTGATGTCCTGTGAGTGGAGGGTCTTTTTTATTTCTAGGAAGTTCCGACTTTTTTGTTGTACTTTCAGTGTGAAGTACGGGTAGAAGGTGATGTGGTCATTCTCATATTTCAAAGGTGGGGCGCTTCTAGCCGCCTGAAGAACTACACTGCGATCTCGGTAGTTAAACAGTCTTGCTATTATGGGCCGGGGCGGGGCCCCTGGCCTTGGCCGCATGCCTGGGACTCGGTGGGCACACTCCACAGAGAAGAATTTTGACAGCTCCTTGGGTTGGAGCGATTTCGTTATGAGTTCTTCGACAAATAGGTCCACTGCTTGCTCTTCAGCTCGTTCTGGCACTCCAATTATATGGATATTATTGTGGTGGGAGCTCCCTTCTTGATCCTCCAACTTATCTTCTATCTCCCTTGACGTCTTTGTCAGCTCTCTGACCTGTTTCTGTAGGGTCTTCGTGTCAGTCACCAGTCCAGCTCTTGTTCCTTCTACCTCCGTTACTCGAATTCTCATGTTGCGGAGGTCCGCTCTGAGTAGTGATACCTCCGTGGTTACTGCGTTGATTTTGCCAGCCAGCTCTGTTTTAACCCCTTGGATAGCTGCCATGACGTCTTGTAGTGTAGCTTCTAGAGTCGTTGTCTGGGGTGTTACAGTTTGTGGTCCAGTTGCTTCTGCTCCTTCTGGGCTGGTCAATTGGTTCTTCGGCAGTGTGAATTTATCCAGCTTTGTCTGCTAGGGGGCTCATGAACTTCAGCCCCCCCATCTCCACCGTGTTGTTTGTGCGTGGGGGCTCTAAGATGGGCAGGACCGGCCCTTTGATATTTACGCCGTCTGTTCTGCTCTCAGTCTACAATTTGGGTTATGATTTTGTGTTCCAATTGACCTGTCTGTAGCATCACCAGGTATTGTTTGTTCCTTCGTTGCACTCTCTTATCTGTGGTTGCCTCCTCTTTCAAATTGCATAACTGTTTCCCGACTGGGGAGGCAGTTACCACAGTTCATGCAGTGTATAGTGGGGGGATCCACTCAACTGCTGCTGCATCTGTTTAGTTTGGGTTCCTTATATCTTGGAGGACCTCTTAATGCGTGCCCACACTCCCCTTCTCTGTGCGTGTGTCCCCTTTGCACTGGTTTTGCGCGTTTTCACTGCCACGGCTTCTATTGTATTGACCGCAGTCTCAGGTGTGGCCGTTGTCAGAGCTGCATCCTGCCCAATGCCCTCTTCCTGCCAACCAAATATGTTTTCTACCTTTCGTCGCCGTGTATCTCCAATAGGTTTTGCCTCCGCCTCCTTCCTCTGTTCCCCGCGGTTCTGTCTCTGTCCCAGCGCCGGTGACTGCGGGCTCCCATGATTCACAGGCCGCTTACTGATCTGTCTATTCTGGAGCCTGAGTTACGCTGTAGCTTGCAACTGTCATCTGACTAGCTGTGAATCTGTGCGGGTTCTACCCCTCCATTGCTTGGGTGTCTCCGATTGTTGCTCTCTCCGCCGCTGGGTCCCGCCGTGTGATTCGGACGGGGGTTACTGCCAGTACTTCCCTCTATGCGTCACATGTTTCCCAGCTCCGACACTTGAGCACGGGTATTTTGGCTGTTGATAGGCCACTCGTTGTCTTGCCTCTGTCTCGGGTCTATTTCGCTCCATCAGGGCTGACGTCGCACCCGGGCACCGAGTGGGTTATGGGGACCTCGTTCACTCCCTGTCCATGGATAATTACATGGATTTATATGGGGATGGACGAGGTGGCCCGGGGGAGCCGCTCGATTAGGCGGCCATTGCTCTCCGCAGCAAGCCACGCCCCATGTAAACAAATGTAACACCTGACAGTCTTGCATACTAGCTTATGGCCACAAACATTGCCTAAACATGCCAGAACTTGAAACTCGCACACAAACCCCTGCTGGAAGTTTGTTTTTATACCTCACAGTGTGACCTCTTTGCATAGCACACTGAGCTGTTGCTTACCTCTGGCTCATTTGAGTGTTAGACATTCCATTGCCAAACGTATGCAGTTCGATTCGGTCTTTTCAGGACAAAAGGTTGGCATGTTAAACACTTTACCAGCATGCCCAGATGGCCTCCAAAGGCCTCCCTGGTGAAGTTAAACGGGCCGTTATCTGAAATGTGCTCTGAGTTGTGTCTGTGTGCACAGAAATGACAGTGCAGATAAGTGTCTAAGCAACACTTCGGCATACATAATAAAGGATGTCACGTTGTCCGCTACGTTGACGTTTGTGTTGCACTGCCCCCCTACTCATAACGTATTCATTTTAAAATTCCAAGTTTGCTCAAAATCCTACCGTTGTTATTTGTTTTGGGCACTAAAGGCATACGTTTTATTAGTCCTGTTTAATGTACTGTAGCTTTAATGTTTTTACTTCATTTCTTTTTAAATTGTGGAGTTTTGCCTGAAGGAAACCCTTTTGGTTTCAAACAGCGTGTCACGGTCATTATCGTTATTTTCTCAACCATGCCACTACTTTACTGTTTTGGGAAAATACTGTTTCGGGCAAAGCTTAACCCCTTCGCTGCTAGGCCCCCTGTGCTAAGCCTTTTTTTGGCTATTTGGGGTAGTTCGCGCTTAGGCCCCTGTAACTTTTTGACCACATAAGGTATCCACGCCAAATTTGCGTCCTTTCTTTCTAACATCATGGGGATTGTAAAGGTATCCAGGGTTTGTGGATTCCCCTGGAGGGGACCCAGAAATTAGCCAAACTACAGCAAAATTTTGTTTTTGGGGGAAAAATGCGAAAAAAGGGCTACAGATGAAAGCGTCTTGTTTTTTCCCTGAAATGGCATCAAAAAAGGGGTTGTGGTGCTGAAATCAACATCTTCCCAGCTTTCAGGGACAAGCAGACTTTTGTCAGAAAACCAACTTTTTTTACACAGTTTTGGCATTTTTCTGGGGCATAGCCTATTTTTGCTATTTTTTGTGCTTTTAACCTCCTTCCAGTTAATGGTAGAAATGGGTATGAAACCAATAATGGATCCTCCTAGAAAGCCATACATTTCTGAAAAGTAGGCAAAATTCTGAATTCAGCAAGGGGTCATTTGTGTAGATCCTTAAAGTTTTCCTTATAGAAACTAACAGTTAAATAAAGGAAAAATTGAAAATTAGTTGAAAAAAACAGCCATTTGTGTCAACATTTTCACCTGTAACTTCTTCTAATTATGACAGCTATTTGAAAGCAATATAGCGTTATATCCGCTGGACCTTTCTGGTTGTGGGGATATATAGGACTTGTAGGTTCACCAAGAACCCGACGAACCCAGAGCCAATAACTGAGCAGCATCTTGCAATGGTTTTTTATTATGTACCGGGTATATAGCAATTATTTTGGGAAAATGTATACATGGAAAAATTGTTATGAAAGACACCTATGTATTTCTGAAATGGGAACAAAATGTAGATTTTAGAAACAGTAGATATTTGCACATTTCCGAAATTGGGAGTACCCATACTAGCATGAGAATTATAGGTCATTTTTCAAAATGACTTATTTTTTACACATTGTCTTTCATTTGGAAGGCAGAAATGCATCGAAAGTCAATAGGTAATAACAGTTGCTCTACATTTCTGTATTACCCTAAGTCTCCCGATAAAAATGGTACCTCACTTGTGTGGGTAGGCCTTGTGCCCACAACAGGAAATGGCTCAAAATGCAACGTGGACGTACCACATTTTCACAATGAAAAATTACCCTTTTTTTGCAAAGTGCGTAGCTGTAGTTTTTTAACCCTAGCTCTGCGGGCACTTAGGGAAACCTAGCAAGCCTATACATTTTTGAAAACTAGACACCCAGGGGAATTCAGGATGGGGTGACTTGACTGGCTCTCACCAGGTTCTGTTACCCAGAATCCCTTGCAAACCTAAACAATTGGCAAAAAAAACACATTTTCCTCACTTTTCTGTGGTGGAAAGTTCTGGAATCTGCGTGGATCCACAAAATTCCACCCACCCCGCGTTCCCCAAAGTCTTCCGAAAAAAATGGTACCTCACTTGTGTGGGTAGGCCTAGTGCCCGCGACAGGAAGCAGCGCAAAACGCAATGTGAAAAATGACCCTTTTTTTGCAAAGTGCCTAGCTGTAGTTTTTGAACCCTAGCTCTACCAGCACTTGGGGAAACCTAGCAAACCTATACATTTTTGAAAAGTAGACACCCAGGGGAATCCAGGATGGGGTGACTTGACTGGCTCTCACCAGGTTCTGTTACCCAGAATCCCTTGCAAACCTAAAATATTGGCAAAAAAAACACATTTTCCTCACTTTTCTGTGGTGGAAAGTTCTGGAATCTGCGTAGATCCACAAAATTCCACCCGCCCCGCGTTCCCCAAGGTCTTCCGAGAAAAATGGTACCTCACTTGTGTGGGTAGGCCTAGTGCCCGCGACAGGAAGCAGCACAAAACGCAACGTGGATGCACCACATTTTCACAGTGAAAAATGACCCTTTTTTTGCAAAGTGCCTAGCTGTAGTTTTTGAACCCTAGCTCTGCCGGCACTTAGGGAAACCTAGCAAACCTATACATTTTTGAAAAGTAGATGCCCAGGGGAATCCAGGATGGGGTGACTTGACTGGCTCTCACCAGGTTCTGTTACCCAGAATCCCTTGCGAACCTAAAACAATGGCAAAAAAAACAAATTTTCCTCACTTTTCTGTGGTGGAAAGTTCTGGAATCTGCGTGGATCCACAAAATTCCACCCACCCCGCATTTCCCAAAGTCTTACAAAAACAATGGTACCTCACTTGTGTGGGTAGGCCTAGTGCCCGCGACAGGAAGCAGCGCAAAACACAACGTGGACGCACCACATTTTCACAGTGAAAAATGACCCTTTTTTTGCAAAGTGCCTAGCTGTAGTTTTTGAACCCTAGCTCTGCCGGCACTTAGGGAAACCTAGCAAACCTATACATTTTTGAAAAGTAGACACCCAGGGGAATCCAGGATGGGGTGACTTGACTGGCTCTCACCAGGTTCTGTTACCCAGAATCCCTTGCAAACCTAAAATATTGTCAAAAAAACCACATTTTCCTCACTTTTCTGTGGTGGAAAGTTCTGGAATCTGCATGGATCCACAAAATTCCACCCACCCCGCGTTCCCCAAGGTCTTCCGAAAACAATGGTACCTCACTTGTGTGGGTAGGCTTAGTGCCCGCGACAGGAAGCAGCGCAAAACGCAACGTGGACGCACCACATTTTCACAGTGAAAAATGACCCTTTTTTTGCAAAGTGCCTAGCTGTAGTTTTTTAACCCTAGCTCTGCCGGCACTTAGGGAAACCTAGCAAACCTATACATTTTTGAAAAGTAGATACCCAGGGGAATCCAGGATGGGGTGACTTGACTGGCTCTCACCAGGTTCTGTTACCCAGAATCCCTTGCAAACCTAAAAAATTGGCAAAAAAAACACATTTTCCTCACTTTTCTGTGGTGGAAAGTTCTGGAATCTGCGTAGATCCACAAAATTCCACCCACCCCGCGTTCCCCAAGGTCTTCCGAGAAAAATGGTACCTCACTTGTGTGGGTAGGCTTAGTGCCCGCGACAGGAAGCAGCGCAAAACGCAACGTGGACGCACCACATTTTCACAGTGAAAAATGACCCTTTTTTTGCAAAGTGCCTAGCTGTAGTTTTTGAACCCTAGCTCTGCCGGCACTTGGGAAAACCTAGCAAACCTATACATTTTTGAAAAGTAGACACCCAGGGGAATCCAGGATGGGGTGACTTGACTGGCTCTCACCAGGTTCTGTTACCCAGAATCCCTTGCAAACCTAAACATTTGGCAAAAAAAAGACATTTTCCTCACTTTTCTGTGGTGGAAAGTTCTGGAATCTGCGTAGATCCACAAATTTCCACCCACCCCGCGTTCCCCAAGGTCTTCCGAGAAAAATGGTACCTCACTTGTGTGGGTAGGCCTAGTGCCCGCGACAGGAAGCAGCGCAAAACGCAACATGGACGCACCACATTTTCACAGTGAAAAATGACCCTTTTTTTGCAAAGTGCCTAGCTGTAGTTTTTGAACCCTAGCTCTGCCGGCACTTAGGGAAACCTAGCAAACCTATACATTTTTGAAAAGTAGCCACCCAGGGGAATCCAGGATGGGGTGACTTGACTGGCTCTCACCAGGTTCTGTTACCCAGAATCCCTTGCAAACCAAAAAATTGGCAAAAAAAACACATTTTCCTCACTTTT
This sequence comes from Calotriton arnoldi, assembly GCA_963921515.1. Taxonomy (NCBI): domain Eukaryota; kingdom Metazoa; phylum Chordata; class Amphibia; order Caudata; family Salamandridae; genus Calotriton; species Calotriton arnoldi. The sequence goes on along the minus strand of CAWUFW010001280.1, from coordinate 1,132,529 downwards.
CTGTGGTGGAAAGTTCTGGAATCTGCGTGGATCCACAAAATTCCACCCACCCCGCGTTTCCCAAGGTCTTACAAAAAAAATGGTACCTCACTTGTGTGGGTAGGCTTAGTGCCCGCGACAGGAAGCAGCGCAAAACGCAACGTGGACGCACCACATTTTCACAGTGAAAAATGACCCTTTTTTTGCAAAGTGCCTAGCTGTAGTTTTTGAACCCTAGCTCTGCCGGCACTTAGGGAAACCTAGCAAACCTATACATTTTTGAAAAGTAGATACCCAGGGGAATCCAGGATGGGGTGACTTGACTGGCTCTCACCAGGTTCTGTTACCCAGAATCCCTTGCAAACCTAAAAATTGGCAAAAAAAACACATTTTCCTCACTTTTCTGTGGTGGAAAGTTCTGGAATCTGCGTAGATCCACAAAATTCCACCCACCCCGCGTTCCCCAAGGTCTTCTGAGAAAAATGGTACCTCACTTGTGTGGGTAGGCTTAGTGCCCGCGACAGGAAGCAGCGCAAAACGCAACGTGGACGCACCACATTTTCACAGTGAAAAATGACCCTTTTTTTGCAAAGTGCCTAGCTGTAGTTTTTGAACCCTAGCTCTGCCGGCACTTAGGGAAACCTAGCAAACTTATACATTTTTGAAAAGTAGATACCCAAGGGAATCCAGGATGGGGTGACTTGACTGGCTCTCACCAGGTTCTGTTACCCAGAATCCTTTGCAAATCTAAAAAATTGGCAAAAAAAACACATTTTCCTCACTTTTCTGTGGTGGAAAGTTCTGGAATCTGCGTGGATCCACAAAATTCCACCCACCCCGCGTTTCCCAAGGTCTTACAAAAACAATGGTACCTCACTTGTGTGGGTAGGCCTAGTGCCCGCGACAGGAAGCAGCGCAAAACGCAACGTGGACGCACCACATTTTCACAGTGAAAAATGACCCTTTTTTGCAAAGTGCCTAGCTGTAGTTTTTGAACCCTAGCTCTGCCGGCACTTGGGGAAACCTAGCAAACCTATACATTTTTGAAAAGTAGACACCCAGGGGAATCCAGGATGGGGTGACTTGACTGGCTCTCACCAGGTTCTGTTACCCAGAATCCCTTGCAAACCTAAACATTTGGCAAAAAAAGACATTTTCCTCACTTTTCTGTGGTGGAAAGTTCTGGAATCTGCGTAGATCCACAAAATTCCACCCACCCCGCGTTCCCCAAGGTCTTCCGAGACAAATGGTACCTCACTTGTGTGGGTAGGCCTAGTGCCCGCGACAGGAAGCAGCGCAAAACGCAACATGGACGCACCACATTTTCACAGTGAAAAATGACCCTTTTTTTGCAAAGTGCCTAGCTGTAGTTTTTGAACCCTAGCTCTGCCGGCACTTAGGGAAACCTTGCAAACCTATACATTTTTGAAAAGTAGACACCCAGGGGAATCCAGGATGGGGTGACTTGACTGGCTCTCACCAGGTTCTGTTACCCAGAATCCCTTGCAAACCTAAAAAATTGGCAAAAAAACCACATTTTCCTCACTTTTCTGTGGTGGAAAGTTCTGGAATCTGCGTAGATCCACAAAATTCCACCCACCCCGCGTTCCCCAAGGTCTTCTGAGAAAAATGGTACCTCACTTGTGTGGGTAGGCTTAGTGCCCGCGACAGGAAGCAGCGCAAAACGCAACGTGGACGCACCACATTTTCACAGTGAAAAATGACCCTTTTTTTGCAAAGTGCCTAGCTGTAGTTTTTGAACCCTAGCTCTGCCGGCACTTAGGGAAACCTAGCAAACTTATACATTTTTGAAAAGTAGATACCCAGGGGAATCCAGGATGGGGTGACTTGACTGGCTCTCACCAGGTTCTGTTACCCAGAATCCTTTGCAAATCTAAAAAATTGGCAAAAAAAACACATTTTCCTCACTTTTTTGTGGTGGAAAGTTCTGGAATCTGCGTGGATCCACAAAATTCCACCCACCCCGCGTTTCCCAAGGTCTTACAAAAACAATGGTACCTCACTTGTGTGGGTAGGCCTAGTGCCCGCGACAGGAAGCAGCGCAAAACGCAACGTGGACGCACCACATTTTCACAGTGAAAAATGACCCTTTTTTTGCAAAGTGCCTAGCTGTAGTTTTTGAACCCTAGCTCTGCCGGCACTTGGGGAAACCTAGCAAACCTATACATTTTTGAAAAGTAGACACCCAGGGGAATCCAGGATGGGGTGACTTGACTGGCTCTCACCAGGTTCTGTTACCCAGAATCCCTTGCAAACCTAAACATTTGGCAAAAAAAAGACATTTTCCTCACTTTTCTGTGGTGGAAAGTTCTGGAATCTGCGTAGATCCACAAAATTCCACCCACCCCGCGTTCCCCAAGGTCTTCCGAGACAAATGGTACCTCACTTGTGTGGGTAGGCCTAGTGCCCGCGACAGGAAGCAGCGCAAAACGCAACATGGACGCACCACATTTTCACAGTGAAAAATGACCCTTTTTTTGCAAAGTGCCTAGCTGTAGTTTTTGAACCCTAGCTCTGCCGGCACTTAGGGAAACCTAGCAAACCTATACATTTTTGAAAAGTAGACACCCAGGGGAATCCAGGATGGGGTGACTTGACTGGCTCTCACCAGGTTCTGTTACCCAGAATCCCTTGCAAACCTAAAATATTGGCAAAAAAAAGACATTTTCCTCACTTTTCTGTGGTGGAAAGTTCTGGAATCTGCGTGGATCCACAAAATTCTACCCACCCTGCGTTCCCCAAGGTCTTCTGAAAAAAATGGTACCTCACTTGTGTGGGTAGGCTTAGTGCCCGCGACAGGAAGCAGCGCAAAACGCAACGTGGACGCACCACATTTTCACAGTGAAAAATGATCCTTTTTTTGCAAAGTGCCTAGCTGTAGTTTTTGAACCCTAGCTCTGCCGGCACTTAGGGAAACCTAGCAAACCTATACATTTTTGAAAAGTAGATACCCAGGGGAATCCAGTATGGGGTGACTTGACTGGCTCTCACCAGGTTCTGTTACCCAGAATCCCTTGCAAACCTAAAAAATTGGCAAAAAAAACACATTTTCCTCACTTTTCTGTGGTGGAAAGTTCTGGAATCTGCGTGGATCCACAAAATTCCACCCACCCCGCGTTTCCCAAGGTCTTACAAAAACAATGGTACCTCACTTGTGTGGGTAGGCCTAGTGCCCGCGACAGGAAGCAGCGCAAAACGCAACGTGGATGCACCACATTTTCACAGTGAAAAATGACCCTTTTTTTGCAAAGTGCCTAGCTGTAGTTTTTGAACCCTAGCTCTGCCGGCACTTAGGGAAACCTAGCAAACCTATACATTTTTGAAAAGTAGACACTCAGGGGAATCCAGGATGGGGTGACTTGACTGGCTCTCACCAGGTTCTGTTACCCAGAATCCCTTGCAAACCTAACAAATTGGCAAAAAAAACCATTTTCCTCACTTTTCTGTGGTGGAAAGTTCTGGAATCTGCGGGGATCCACAAAATTCCACCCACCCTGCGTTCCCCAAGGTCTTCCGAAAAAAATGGTACCTCACTTGTGTGGGTAGGCCTAGTGCCCGCGACAGGAAGCAGCGCAAAACGCAACGTGGACGCACCACATTTTCACAGTGAAAAATGACCCTTTTTATGCAGAGTGCCTAGCTGTAGTTTTTTAACCCTAGCTCTGCCGGCACCTAGGGAAACCTACCAAACCCACACTTTTCTGAAAAGTCGACACCCGGGGATTCCAGGGAGGTATGGCTTGCGTGGATCCCCCAACGTTTTCTTACCCAGAATCCCCTGCAAACCTGACATTTTGCTGAAAAAATCCCTTTTTTCACACATTTTTGTGTGGTAAAGTTGTGGCATCACGGGGCTGACACAAATTTCCTACCACCCAGCGTTCCCCAGGTCTCCCGATAAAAATGGTGCCTCACTCGGGTGGGAGGCCCAAGTACCCGCGACAGGCAAGGGCCCACAACGTATTGAGGCGACCTCAAAACGGCCTATCACAAAACGACCTGGTTTTGCAAGGGGGGTCCCATGACGTTTTGGCCCGGGGCTCGGCGGCCACCTATGGAAACCTACCAAACCCACACATTTCTGAAAAGTAGACACCCGGGGGATTCCAGGGAGGTATGGCTTGCGTGGATCCCCCAATGAAAAAACGGTATAGGCAAATAATGTTCACAATCCACTCTACACCCTGCATAACCACTAAAGGCAGGCAACACCGGCTGCACCATGTTTGGATCAACCCAGAGTCCAGCACTTCCAGTAAGAAGCCTAGCAGCCCCAGGCTGCAATCCAGATGCTTCTTGCACCATCGGCACAGTAGTATCCTCCTCTAAAACAGGCACTTCATCCGCACTGAGAGTAGATTCATCCACACCCATCCACACCGAGAGTAGCTTCATCTGCACTGAGAGTACCTTCATCATCATGATTCCATGTGGAGAGAAAACTCACTGCCCGAATCTTCCCCTCCCTCCTCTCCCTCAGACGCACTGTCAGTCTCATAATCCTGCTCAGAGGAAGATTCAAGAAGCAAACCAACCACCTGCTGAGCAGTCATTCTACGGCTAGCCATAATGCTTACTAATAAAGGTTACTTGTCAAACAAGTCAACAACAACAAACCCTTTGTAAAAAAAGAAATAAACAAAATGTAGCTTTATCACAAAGACCTATATACTCCAACACTATACCACTCACGTGACAGAAGCAGCTAGACTCACCACCACCTACTCTGCACAGACACAGTGAAGATCAACAATATCCCACTAAAAAAGAAGAAAAAAAATTACACATAAGACAATGCAAAACACATCGCAAAGAATTTCATGCTCTGAACACTAACAAATATGCTGCCATTATGACACCACTTACAAAAAATTCATTCATGCATGACAATAATACTCATTTGGAGTAAACACAACAAAAATATTTTTCTTACCAAATAAATGCAATTACGCAAAACTGCAGAACAACCACTGCCGAAACCGCAAACAGGAATCAAAAGCTTTACACTAGAATAAAAAGGAGAAAAAAACATTACAATCACATATGCAAATAATGCACCAGTCCACACACAATCCACCAGCCAAGCTAAGGGGTAGGTGGGCCGAAGAGTATAAATAAAATATTCACCCCCGTAAAAGGGAGCAACCCTTGCCCTTGAGGCCACTCCCCAACACAAAAATTTAAAAACCCTGGTGTCTAGTGGCTTCTGCCCTCCTTGGGGGCAGATGGGCCTAAAAACATACTGCTATTCTGCCACCCAAAGAGGGCAGAAATGGCCACAATCATCCTCCCATAAAGGGGAGCGACCCTTGCCCAAGGGGCCACTCCCCACAAAAAATCCCTGGTGGCCTAGTGGCCATACAAAAAAATCAGCCGATCTGCCCACCCAGGGGGGCAGAAACGGCCAAATTAATGCTCCCCATAGGGGAGCAACCCTTGCACAAGGGGCCACTCCCCTCAAAATTTTTTTTAAATGGCGATCTGCCCTCCTGGGGGGCAGACACAGCCACAAATATTACCCCCAAAGGAGAGTGACCCTTGCCCAAGGGGTCACTCTCCACAAATAAATCCCTGGTGGACTAGTGGGCACTATATCAATTATTAATTGGCCGATCTGCCCCCCCCCCATTGGGGCAGACAGCTACAAACAATGCCCCCAAAGGGGAGTGACCCTTGCCCATGGGGCCACTCCCCACCGTTTCTCCCTGGTGGTCTAGTGGGCTACAGCGGTAAAAACTGCCCCCCCCAGGGGGGCAGACCACCAAAACATATGGCCCCCAAAAGGGGAGCAACCCTTGCCCAAGGGGCCGCTCCCCAAACAGTACTTCCATTTCAAATTTTTTTTAAAACAACAATTCCCTGGTGGCTAGTGGGCATTCCTGCTGCACGATCGCATGATCGTGCAGCAGGAATGCACAAAAGAGGCATCGGGGGAAAGGAAAACCCTTTCCTTTCCCTCGATGCCTCTTTTGTTTAAAACCCCCCCTCCCCGGAGCCAAAACTCACCTTAATTCCCCGACGCGCTGGAAGCAAATGGCTTCCAGCGTGTCGGGGAAGAAAGGGAAACCCCCAATGACGTCAGCGTGCCTCGTGCGCTGACGTCATTGATGACGTGTGCGGGGGGGGTGACGGGGGGAGGCAGGGGAAGGGCTTCCCCCGCCTTCCCCCCCAAAAAATACCCGGATCGGATTCCCACGGGGGGAGCGCCAGCGCTTCCCCCGTGGGTGGGTCCCATGACGAGCTGGACTCGTCATGAGCACACGCCCACTGTGTGCCATGACGAGTCCAGCTCGTCATAGGCACCTAAGGGGTTAACTTTATTAGTTTGTTTACATGCCCAGGACTAGTAGTCATGTGCATTTTGGATTGCTGATATTAGTGCCAAGGAGGGAACTGAGAATCAGGTAGATTGTACTTCATTGAGGTAACGTGAAAGAACTTAGGTGGTTGCATTTATATATTTTTTTTATTTTCTTTATAATATCATTTACATCATGTTGTATTTGTCCCAGGATAATGTGCTGCATAGCTAAACACTTATAAGATCCAAAAGGAGAGACCTATTGGCTATGGCAATGCTTGTTTAATTAAATTATTGGACCTCCAGGGCAGGCAAGGGCCTGGAGGTCTTTATTTAATATTTGGGGAGGGGGCTCAAGCCACTCCTGGCCCTGGGACGAATGTCCATTAAAGGGAAGGGGTAATCGTGGCCCTCCACCCCAAGCCTCTATTGGGTCCTGGGGGCCCCATCCCTCCCCGGGCTGAATACTAGATAGAGGGGAGGGGGACTTGTGGTCCCCCTCCCGAGCCTCTATTGGGCCCTGGGGACCCCATCCCTTGGTGCCCAGTATCAAGTAAAAGGGCAGGGGCAGAGCGCCCCCTCCCCTTGCTTGTATCCACCCCAAGGATCTCAACCCCCAAGGCCTAATACTACACAGTGTCCCGGAGAGTCCACCCCCTGGACACTGTGGTTCCCTCCCCAGGAGAGTGCGGGCATAGCCTGCCCGCACTGTCACTGCAGGAAACTCCACTTTGCTCCCGCCTGGCGGGAGCAGTAGAAAAAGGCTGCTCCCGCCAGGGCAGGAGCAAACGAAAGGTGCCGGCTCCCACCAACACACAGTATGGTGCTGGCTAGAGACGTGGGGGCTCCCCCACCAATATAGTGTTTTGCGAGTGCTCTGGGTGGGAGCCCAAGCACCCAGCAGAGGCCCCAGGGGATGGCATGGGGAGCAGACCCCTTAAAAAAAAAAACAGCCCCGGGGTTGGGGGGTAGGGGCCGGTTAGGGGGCAGCATACCCCCCTCCCCTTTATTATGAATTTGGCTCCTCTGGATGGGTCCCCGATGCCCAATAGAGGCACGGGGAGGGGAAGCTCAAGTCCTAAGGGATGGGGTCCAAGGGCCTTAAGTAACTCTGGAAGTGGGATGTATGCCCCCCTCCCTTTATTAAAAAAGAAAGTTCCCTGGGGATGGGGTCCCTGGGGCCCAAAGTGGATCAGGGAGGGGGCCTCGCCATGCTCAGCTAATGCATATTGCATCACTTATGACATGTTCTGTAACATTATTGATACCATCACCGTAACATTTGAAATGAAATCATTGATCACAAGACTGAGCATGGCACGAGGCATTTATAGTTAGCTTAGGGCACGAGTTATAGTTACTAGAAAGATAATTATAAGTGGTGAATTTCAATGTTTAGCTGAATTTAAAACGATATGTTGTCACTGAAATTTTCACCTAACTATAATGTCACTTTAAGCTTTGTTTTTTTCCAGTAAAAAGTAAAAAAAAAACTTTATCCGGATTTCTTTTGAATCCATAAAAGTACATACAAATTTAAAACTTTAAAATAATTTGTACATTACATACCAAATTTATAAATTTGAGACACTATCTAAATCTGAGATGTGCAAACTATTCCTACTTATTACATTTTTCAATGTAAACCAATGTGCAAAACACTAATGTACAAATTATGCATAATATATCCTGATGTATATAAGGTGTGGACAACACATCTGGAAAAAGACAAAACATTTGTTTTATCCTATGTAACAAGTTAAGTATGCCGGAATCCGTATAAAAATATACAACTTGTTAAAACATAGCACTAACATCAGAAGTAATGTTCAGATACCATATCCATTGAAGTCAAACAAATAATATTAATGTACCGTCATTAGCAACCACTTCCTAATAATAAATTACTTTCTTCTTCATAGACCAATTCATCCAAATGGTCCACGGATTTCCTTCTCTTCATTGCCTGAAAGATATAGCCCGCGACTGTTTGACATACAACATCATTTTCGAGTTTCAATATAAAATGTAATGCATCTTGACAAAACAAGAGTTTCTTAGTTAAAAAGAGAGATCGTAATAATGTCTGTCTAATTTCATCATAAAACCTACAAAAAGCATAAAATGAGCTGTGGACTGGGTAGCTTTACTGTCTCATGGGCATCTAGGGATGTTTTTCTTCCATGCCTCATTTTTTGGAAAGTGCGACTAAATGATGTAAGGTGTCCATCCGCAGTCTAATCAGGTAAAATCTTTCTTGTACATTCATTACCCTTATTAAATAATCTTGTAAACCTGGTTGAAGTGGTCCAGCCATATATCTCGACACACTCGTTTCTTTTACTTTCTCTTCTTTCTCTGTTATACCTTAACCTCTCTAGGAATATCATTTGCAATTATTTTTTGCTGTACTGTAGTATACAAGCAGGGATCTAAACTGATATGTTTTCATCAAATTCTCTAAGTTAATTTTCCATATACACCAACCAAAGGATCTTGTCATAATGCTCAAGAGCTAGACAATCCTCAATGATATCCCTGGGAAACGTAGTCCCTTTCTTACTGCAGATGTTATATATACCAAGAGGTTTTTACCCTTACATATGTTATATCTTCGAGATAGGTTACATTTGTTTCTCTAAGTGTGATGTATACAGGTGCAAACGGAGGAACAGCCAAAAGTCGGCAGAGAAAGGAGTTTTCATGTGATTGCAATGTGGAGACATCAGCCATTCCCCACACAGTTGCCCCATAAGAGACGGTCGAGCTACATTTGCTCTTATACAGTTGTACCATGTCACGTATTGGTTTATTTCCTATCTTCTTGGCAAATCTAAATATTGCCTCCACAGATCTAATAAACTTAATCTTTGCCATTTCTATATGGGGACCCCAGTTACCATTATGGGAGATAAGTAAGCACAAATAAGAAAATCTTTGAACTTCTTCTAACTTGAAATACCTCAAGTAATGACTCTTTTTCTTGGCTTTCCCCCGCCCACAGACCATCAAAAAGGTTTTATTCAAGTTAAGCTTTAAATCCCTCTGCTCCATGTATGTGACAAAAACGTTGATCAGCTGTTGTAGACTAAGCCTGGGCGGTGAACTCCGCTCCGCTCGCGGAGTTTGCAGAGTTTTCCGCACTCCGCGTTACGCGGAGCTCGCGGAGTTCCGAAAAACTCCGCTCCGCATAGCGTAGTGTTTTTTTTTTCCTCGCTCGCGTTTGTCAACGTCATGTTGGCAAGCGCGAGTGAGGAAAATCCACCTCCCGGCGAGATTTTTCCTCGTTCGCAATCGTCAACATCAAGTTGGCGAGCGCGAGCGTGGAAAATAAACCTCCTGGCGAGATTTCTCAACCAGGGGGGGTCAGGTTTCTCATTGCGAGTGGTCACGTATGCTCACGACCGCTCGCGTTGAGAAACTGCCTGTTCGAGTTGAGAAAGCTGCCGCTCGAGTAAAAATCTACTCGAGCGGCAGAAAGGAAAGCAGCACCCGCTTGCGCTGTGCATGGTGCCGTTCGCGATGATTTGCACAGTGCGGATAAGCATCCGGCACTGAAAATCACAGCGAATGGCATTTTTCTATCGCACTCTGCCGCTTGCGGAGCTCCGCATAGCGCGGTGGAGTTTTTTTTCCACTTCGCAGAGTTTCGCGTAGTGCAACTCCGCGAACTCCGCCCAGGGTTATTGTAGACCATTTCCGGTTCATGATATTAATAGCGTGTCGTCTGCATACAGGAGCAGAGGGGTTGGGCGGGAACCAACTTTGGGGACATTGTCATTTACCTGTTGTAGCGTTTTATCTACCCCATTAATATACGAGAAAAGAAAGGGAGCAAGGACACAGCCTTGTCTGATGACTCTGGAAACCTCAAAACTTGAGGTACACTCCCCTTCGATCCTGTATCTTACCCGTGCAGTCAAAGATGAATACAGTTGCTACAGGTGTGATACTATATCAGCAGGGGCACCCATTTCAATCATAGTTAACCCCGGGCGGAGACCTCTGCTCCGCCCGCGGAGTGTGCGGAGATTTACCTTCTCCGCGTTTCGCGGAGAACGCGGAGTAGGCAAATCTCCGCACAATCCACGGCGGAGAGGAGTTGGCAGCCCCCGCCCCCTTATTAACAATTGATTAAGACTTAAATAAAAAGACTGTAAAGTAAAGAAAAACCACTTACCTTGGCTGCAGCGTCCCCGTGCTGCCCTCCTCCTCTTCATCGCCGTCTCTGGGAAAACTGCGCAAGCGCGCGTGCCCGCGCAAGCGCATTTCTCGCGAGAAATGGGCATGCGCGGGCGTGCGCGCATGCGCAGTTTTCCCAGAGACGGCGATGAAGAGGAGGAGGGCAGCCCGGTGACGCCACAGCCAAGGTAAGTGGTTTTTCTTTACTTTAAAGTATTTTTATTTAAGTTTTAATCAATTTTTAATAGGGGGTTGGGAGGCGGGTGGCGTAGCGGAGCTCCACGAAGTTCCACTGAGTTTATTCTCAACTCCGTGGCCCTCCGCGTATCCCCGCTACGCCCACTACGCCCGGGGTTAATCATAGTATCCCATAATTTGGCATGATAAACACAATTAAAGGCCCTGCTTAAGAGATGAATCTGTTCCCTCTTAGCTAGCTTGTAGTTACCAATAAAGAGATTAAGATTTATACACATTTTCCACCGTCCCTATATCCCTCCTAAATCCATACTGGGAGTCAGTTATTACAAGGTTGTCTGCTGCCCAGGTCTCCAACCTATCAAGTACAATTCTTCCCATTATCTTAGCAGATAAATCTAGGAGGAATATAGGGCAGTAGCATTTAGCATCCCCCACCCCCTTTTTACAGATTGGGATGATTATGCTATCTGTCCAAGTAGGTGGAACAAATCCTTGAGCAGCTGCATTGCAGACCTGTGTTAAAATTGGAACCCATAGTGTCATGTATGCTTTGTAAGCATCCACTGGAACCCTGTCTGGCCTGGGGTGCGGTTTTGTCGGTTGCAAGTGTGACCTCCTCAATACTAACCCACTGTAAGGGGATGAGAGAATTAAGGGTAGTTTCGCCTGTGATGAAATCTGCGTTTTTACTTCCCGCATTAAAAATATTTTCAAAATGAGTTATCCAATCCCTTGGAGCAACTAATGTCTCTATTTTTGGTTCTAAATCGTCTTTCAGGAAAGGTGAATTTATTAACCCCCGGAATAATGTGGAATCCCTAGTACCCACTGCCTGATTCAGGTTACCCCATGCTTGCTCTTTCTTTCTCTGGGTTAAGGTCTGTTTATATATAAGTGAGCTGTTTGACCTCAGCTTTGTCCACAGGGACTAACTGTAAAGCTTTTCTTAAATTTTGGTTAGCCTGTGTACATTCGTAGTTGAACCATCCTGTGCTCCGCTTCCTAATACCCTTATTACTCCTTATTTAGGTTAGAAGCTATGGCCGACATGATCTTTCCAAACGCTGCCACTATCATGTCGGGGGAGGATTCAACATCGGTAAAGACAGTGAAACTTGCCCTATTGTCTTTTACCACGCTTTCTAGCAGGGACTCTTCGTCAATCCCAGTCCATTTGATACTTTTTCTGTTATTTCCTGCTACAGCAAAATTGGGTACTAATGGGGTGGCTTCGCATTTCCTTGTTTTAATACTTATAATTAATGTAAGAGAAGCGTGGTCACTAAAACTAGTAAATTCTACCAAAAGAGACCTAAAAAGGTCCATGCTGTTCGATGTCATTATTATATGGTCAATACAAGATGAACTTCCGTTCCCTTGAAAAGTGGGTACTGGTATATTTTCTTCATCTTCATTTGTCTCCAGTATTTCTAGATTATATTTGCACAAAAGTTGATTGATCGATTCCCCATATCTATCATGTGGGAAGTGGACCTGATAGTTCCCCAAAGTGTCCGTACAGCCACACACACTCAGCCCTGAGTAACAACACTTGCAGATGTTAAAATCCCACATCCAGATATAAACACAATCAGGATCATATCCCTTTACAAAATCAGCAGGCTCAGTGCCAAGCTTCTCCACAACAGTCCATCTTGTAGTGTTGAAAATATTGTTATAAACGTTTATCAGTACAAAGAGTTGCTTATTGTCCATTTCCAAAAGGGATAGTTGGAAAAAAGGTGAATCGGTATAAGTCTTCTTTAGTGAAACTGGAGCTGTTGTGGATATCAAGATTGCCAAGCCTCCTATGGCCCGTCCATGTAGTGATGGTACTGCTGGTGTGGATATAGTGACAAACCCATCGATATTAAGTGGTTGTGGATGCCAGGTTTCCTGTAGGCACAGCAGTTGCGCAGATTCTTTATAGCCCTGCCAATCATTATTGCCAATTTTATGTCTGATCCCAGCAATATTTGCTAGATCTAATTTTTAATAAACTGCCTAGAAAAGTTTCTTTCATATTCTGTCTACCGCCAGTAGGTTATATATATATATATATATATATACATATATATATATATATATATATTCACTGAAAAAAACCATAGGTTTCAGGGACGTTATAGTTAGAAATTAGCATTTAAAAAACCTTAGAAATTCACAGAAAAAGCCACAGGTTTCAGGGACGTTATAGTTAGTTGGACATTTGACTCGTACAAAACCAGAGAAATTCGGCCATTATAGGTAGTTGAGCTAACTATAACTCACGCCCCCGCAATGCACTGCTGATGACGTCACATATTACATCATTCATGACATGGTCAGTGACATCACTGATGACATCTCAAATGACATCACTGATGACATCACTGATGACATCATCCAGTGACTATGTGTTTCTGTAAAGTTTAAATATGTTTTATATATATATATATGCCAAGGTGTATTGAAGAATGAGTGGGTGTATAAGTTTCTGAATGGATGATTTAGTAGGTGCGTGACTGACTGTATAAGTGAGTGATTAAACGTGTCTTACTGAATGCATGGGTTAGTGACTAAACTGTGTGAATGTCTGTATCAGTCTGTCAGTTGGTGTGTAAGCGGCTGCATTGGTTGGTGAGTAGCTACATGAGTGTCTATATGGGTTATTGATTGGTTGTCTGAGTATCTGTATGGGTGCCTGAGTGTGTGGGTGGGTGGGGGGATATGACTCTGTGCATAGATGTGTGAGTGGGTGATTCACTGGGTGTATGGGTTCAAGAGTGCATCTGTGAAGGGCTGTATGGGTGGGGGAGTGTGTGTATGGGTATATTGGTGAGTGAATGGATGTGTGAGTAACTACATATGTGAAAGGCAGTATATGTGAGTGTTGGAGTATATAAATGACTATATGTAAAAGTGAGTGATTGTGAGACTGGCTGTATAGATGAGTGTGTGCTTGTATCAGTGATTGTATCAGAGAGTAAGTATGTGTTAGTATCTGTATGAATAGGTGGTATGTGTATAGCTGTATAGGTGAGTTAATGGGAGTGTGATTGATTCTTTGCATGACTGACTAGGTATGTGAGTAACTATGGATGAGTGGCGGTATGTGAGTGTCTGTATAGGTGTATGAGTTTAAATAATGATGTTGTATTGATGAGTGACTGCATGTATGAGTGACTGTATGGGTGAATGAGTGGATGTGTGTGTAGACCTAGGAATCAGTGAGTGAGTATGTAGTAACTGGTATTGGTGTGTCTATGGTTTCAAAAATGGTAGTCTGTATTTCAGAGTGGGTGTATCAAAGGTTATATAGGGTGTGAGGAGGTGCATCAGATTATCACGTGGATGATGTCATCAGTGATGTCATTTGAGATGTCATCAGTGATGACATCAGTGATGTCACTGACGATGTCATGAATGATGTAATATGTGACATCATCAGCAGTGCATTGCGGGGGCGCGAGTTATAGTTAGCTAAACTAACTATAACGGCCGAATTTCTCTGGTTTTGTACGAATGAAATGTCCAACTAACTATAACGTCCCTGAAACCTGTGCTTTTTTCAGTGAATTTCTAAGGGTTTTTAAATGCTCATTTCTAACTATTACGTCCCTGAAACCTATGGTTTTTTCAGTGAATTTCAAAGGTTTTTTAAATGCTAATTTCTAACTATAACGTCCCTGAAACCTATGGTTTCTTCAGTGAATTTCAAAGATTTTTTAAATGCTAATTTCTAACTATAACGTCCCTGAAACCTATTGTTTTTTCAGTGAATTTCTAAGGTTTTTTTTAAATCAATCAATCAATCAATCAATCACGGCATTTATAGAGCGCGCTACTCACCCGGGAGGGTCTCAAGGCGCTGGGGGAGGGGGTAAGTTACTGCTCGAACAGCCAGGTCTTGAGCTGCTTCCTGAAGGAGAGATGGTCCTGGGTTCGCCGAAGGTGAGTGGGGAGGGAGTTCCAGGTCTTGGCTGCCAGGTAGGAGAAGGATCTTCCTCCGGCGGTGGCTCTGCGGATGCGTGGTACGGTGGCGAGGGCGTGGCTGGTTGATCGTAGCTGGCGGGTGGGCGTGTAGAAGGTCATGCGGTCGTTGAGGTACTTGGGGCCCAGGTCGTGGAGGGCCTTGTGTGCGTGGGTGAGGAGTCTGAACGTGATTCTCTTGCTGACGGGGAGCCAGTGCAGGTCTTTCAGGTGTCCGGTGATGTGGCTGTGTCGGGGGATGTCCAGGATGAGTCGTGCGGAGGCGTTCTGGATGCGCTGGAGTCTTTTTGAAGTTTGGCTGTGGTTCCGGCGTAGAGGGTGTTCCCATAGTCCAGTCGGCTGGTGACGAGTGCCTGGGTGACGGTCTTTCTGGTTTCAGTGGGGATCCATCTGAAGATCTTGCGGAGCATGCGCAGGGTGTTGAAGCACGAAGATGAGACGGCGTTGACTTGTCTGGTCATCGACAGGGAGGAGTCCAGGATGAAGCCCAGGTTGCGTGCGTGGTCCGTTGGCTTGGGCGCGGTGCCCAGGGCCGGGGGCCACCAAGAGTCGTCCCAGGCGGAGGGTGATGAGCCCAGGATGAGGACTTCCGTCTTGTCTGAGTTCAGTTTAAGGCGGCTGTTCCTCATCCAGTCGGCGACGTCTCTCATCCCGTCGTGTAGGTTGGCTCTGGCGGTGGTGGGGTCGTTGGTGAGGGAGAGGATCAGCTGGGTGTCGTCGGCGTAGGAGATGATGTTGAGGTTGTGTTGGCGTGCGATGGCTGCGAGGGGGCTCATGTAGACGTTGAAGAGGGTTGGACTGAGTGAAGATCCTTGTGGAACGCCGCAGATGACTTCGGTGGCCTCGGATCTGAACGGGGAGGCGGACTCTCTGGGTTCTTCCGGCGAGGAACGAGATGATCCATTCCAGTGCTTTCTCTCGGATTCCGATGTTGCTGAGGCGCTTCACTAGGGTGCGGTGGCAGACGGTGTCGAACGCCGCGGAGAGGTCCAAGAGGATGAGGGCTGCTGTTTCCCCGTTGTCGGTTAGGGTTCTGATGTCGTCGGTGGCTGCGATAAGGGCGGTCTCGGTGCTGTGGTTGGCCCGAAACCCAGACTGCGAGGGGTCGAGGGATCCATTCGTCTCGAGGAAGGCGGCAAGCTGTCTGTTGACGGTCTTCTCGATGACTTTGGCCGGAAACGGAAGGAGCGAGATGGGACGGTAGTTCTTGAGGTCGGTGGGGTCCGCCGTTGGTTTCTTCAGGAGGGCGGTAAGCTCGGCGTGCTTCCAGCTCTCCGGGAAGGTGGCGGTGTGGAAGGAGGAGTTGATGATGTCCCGGAGATGGGGTGCGATGGTGGCGTCGGCTTTGTTGAAGACGTGGTGTGGGCAGGGGTCGGTTGGTGATCCGGAGTGGATGGAGTTCATCGTGCGGGTGGTGTCTTCGGTGCTGATCGGGGTCCAGTTGCAGAGGGTGGTGGTGGCGGGCGTTGGTTCGGCGGTAGGGTGCGTGGTCTGTGCGTCGAAGCTGTTATGTATGTCGGTGATCTTGCGGTGGAAGAACGCGGCGAGTGAGTTGCAGAGGTCTAGCGAGGGGGTGATGTCGTTGTTTCCGGCGCTGGGGTTGGAGAACTCTTTGACGATGCTGAAAAGTTCCTTGCTGTCGTGGGCGTTGTTGTCCAGTCGTTCTTTGAGTGCCGACTTCTTGGTGGCACGGATCAGCTGGTGGTGTTTGCGGGTGGCGTGCTTGAGGGCGGTCCTGTTGTCTGTGGTCTGGTCGAGTCGCCAGGCTTTCTCGAGAGTGCGGCAGTTCTTCTTGGATTCCTTGAGTTCGTTGGTGAACCAAGGGGTTTTCTTGCTTCCGGGTCTGCTGGGAGGGTTTTTTAGTGGTGCGAGGTCGTCGGCGCAGACGGTCAGCCACTTGGCGAGGTTGCTGGCTGCTTCGTTTGGGTCCGTTGTGTTGGTGGGTGTGTTCTGGCTGAGGGAGGCGGTGAGCTGCTCGGCGGTGATCTTGCTCCAGCTCCGGCGGGGAGCCTGTTGCGGGTGGTGGTGGGTCGCAGTCTTTCTGAAGCTGAAGTGGACGCAGCTGTGGTCGGTCCAGTGGAGTCCGGTGGCGTGGCTGAAGGAGATGTGCTTGCTGGAAGAGAAGACGGGGTCAAGCGTGTGGCCGGCGTAGTGGGTGGGCGTGTTCACCAGTTGCTTGAGTCCGAGGTTGGCGAGGTTGTCCAGCAGGGCGGTGGTGTTTCTGTCGTTGTTGTTCTCCAGGTGGAAGTTGAGGTCCCCTAGGAGGATGTAGTCGGCGGAGGGCATGGCGTGCGGGCTGATGAAGTCTGCGATGTCTTCGCTGAATAGTGTGCGTGGTCCCGGGGGTCTGTAGATGAGGGTGCCTCGGAGGGTGGTCTTGGGGTCAGTGTGTATCTGGAAGTGTAGGTGTTCGGCGGCGGTGAAGGTCTCGTCGGAGTTAGTCGAGATGCGGATGGTGTTCTTGTGTACGATGGCGATGCCTCCTCCCGTCTGGTTGACGCGGTCCTTCCGGGTGATCTTGTATCCGTCCGGGATGGCTATGGCGATGTCGGGCGCTGAGGAGGCGTTCATCCAGGTTTCGGTGAGGAAGGCGACGTCCGGTGCTGTTGCGTCGAGCAGGTCCCAGAGTTCCACGGCGTGCCTGTGGACGGAGCGGGTGTTCAACAGGATGCATTTCAGGTGGTTGCTGCTGGTGCTCGACTTGGCGGAGGTGGTGCACGTCCGGGGGCAGGTGAATCGGCAGGCCTGGCAGGTGAAGGGTCCGTGGGTGCGTCTCGGTGAGGCTCGGTAGCAGGCAGGGTTCCGGCCGGCATTGAGTGCGGTGAGGGTGGCGGCGTCGTAGGTCCGTCGAGTAGTGTTGCATCGGTGGGATCCAGGGGTCCTGGCGCTGGGCGCGGGCCAGGCGCGGACGGGCGCAGACGGGCTTACCTTTGGCGCACCTTCGGCGCTCCGTCGGTGCTCCCGCTGCGCGCGGCCGCTGCGCGGTCGCTCAGGGGGCGTCATAAGTAAGGAGCCTGGAGGGAGGAGCAGCTGGGTGGCGGGAGCGGGGCGGCGAATGGAATCACGGGGGGCGGGGCCGCAGGGAGGCAGTGGCGGGAAGTCCCAGGAGCAGCGGGCAGCGGGAAAGTCCCAGGAGCAGCGGGAAAGTCCCAGGAGCAGCGGGCAGCGGGAAAGTCCCAGGAGCAGCGGGAAAGTCCCAGGAGCAGCGGGAAAGTCCCAGGAGCAGCGGGCAGCGAGCGAAGGAATCTCCAGGCAGGAGGCGGCAAGGCAGGCAGGAGCGGCAGCAGTGAGTGGGGCGACCAGGCCCTGTGGAGGGCTGAGCGGTCACATTCTAACTATAATGTCCCTGAAACCTGTGGTTTTTTCAGTGAATTTCTAAGGTTTTTTAAATGCTAATTTCTAACTTTGCCTACAGAGGTAGGACATGTGCAGAAAGAGGAAGAAAGGCACAGAAAGAAGCAAGAGAAATGCAGAAAGAGGCAACAGAAGTCCAGAAAGAGGAAGAAAGGTACAGAAAGAAGCAAGAGATATGCAGAAAGAACCAACAGAGGTGCAGAAAGGGGCCTTGTTGCAAAGTCATCCTGTGCCCTGGGCACCCCTAACTTTTTGCTGACTGGTACTGGTGGTAACTGACTCTGACTGACCCTGGGCATTGCCTAACCAGGCCCGGAGCCAGTGCTATGCTGAAAGACACTTAGAATACAGTGAAAACACCTACATACACCAGGGTACACTATGGGTTGGGGTACCCCTGTGATTAGCATGACCTCCCCTGTAAGGCCCTAGTACATAATAGGGCAGGGGGTTAAAACTACCTCTAAGTCCCTAGCATATAATAGGGCATGGCGGTTTAGAGGCCAGCAGCCCTTTTCTGCACTTGCATGTGTGCACTGCTGAGCCTGAGGTCAGTTTAAAAGTAGCCCTGTGTGTGCAGAAAGAGGCAATAGAGGTGCAGAAAGAGGCAAGAGAGGTGCAGAAAGAGGGAAGAAGGGTGCAGAAAGAGGCAAGAGAGGTGCAGAAAGAAGCAAGAGAGGTGCAGAAAGAAGCAAGAGAAGTACAGAAAGAAGCAACAGAGGTGCAGAAAGAGGGAAGAGGGGTTCAGGAAGAGGCAAGAGAAGTGCAGAAAGAAGCAACAGAGGTGCAGAAAGAGGCAAGAGAAGTTCAGAAAGAGGCAGCAGAGGTGCAGAAACAGGCAGAAGAGGTGCAGAAAGAGGGAACAGGGGTGCAGAAAGAGAAAAGAGGGGTACCGAAAGAGGCAAGAGGGGTGCAAAAATTTGCAAGAGAGGTGCAGAAAGAAGCAAGAGCAGTGCAGTAAGAAACAACAGAGATGCAGAAGGAGGCAAAAGGGGTACAGAAAAAGGCAAAAGAAGAGCAGAAACAGGCAGGAGAAGTATTAAGAGAGGTGCAGAAGGAGGCAAGAGAACTGCAGAAAGAGGCAAGAGAGTTGCAGAAAGAGGCAAAATAGGTACAGAAAGAGGGAACAGGGGTGCAGACAGAGGCAAGAGAGGTGCAGAAACAGGTAAGAGGGGTGCAGAAAGAGGCAAGAGGGGTGCAGAAATTTGCAAGAAAGGTGCAGAAAGAAGCAAGAGCAGTGCAGAAAGAACCAACAGAGGTGCAACGAGAGGCAAGTGAGGTGCAGAAGGAGGCAAGAGAACTGCAGAAAGAGGCAAGAGAGTTGCAGAAACAGGCAAAAGGGGTGCAGAAAGAGTTAACAGGTGGGCAGACTGGGGCAAGAGGGTGCCTAAAGAGGGAAGAGGGGTGCAGACAAAAGCAAGAGGGATGCAGAAATTTGGAACAGAGGTGCAGAAAGAAGCAAGAGCAGTGCAGAAAGAACCAACAGAGGTGCAGAAAGAGGAAAGAGGGGTACAGAAAGAGGCAAGTGAAGTGCAGAACGAAGCAAAAGAGTTGCAGAAAGAATAAACAGAGGTGCAAAAAGAGGCAGGAGAGGTACAGAAAGGGTTAGGAGAGGTGCACAAAGAGGCAAGAGGGGTACAGAAAGAGGCAGGAGGGGTGCAGAAAGAGGGAAGAGAAGTGTAGAAAGAGGCAAGAGAGTTGCACAAAGAGGGAAGAGGGGTGCAGAAGCAGGCAAAAGGGGTGCAGAAAGAAGCAAGTGAGGTGCAGAAAGAGGCAAGAGTGGTGCAGAAAGAGGCAAGAGAGGTGCAGAAACAGGCAAGAGAAGTGTTGAAAGAGGCAAGAGAGGTGCAGAAAGAGGCAAGAGAGTTGCAGAAAGAGGCAAAAGGGGTGCAGAAAGAGGGAACAGGTGGGCAGACTGAGGCAAGAGCGGTGCAGAAAAAGGGAAGAGGGTTGCAGAAAGAGGCAAGAGGTGTGCAGAAAGAAGCAACAGAGGTGCAGAAAGAAGCAAGAAAAGTGCAGAAAGAGGCATGTGAGGTGCAGAAAGAGGCATCAGAGGTGCAGAAAGAGGCATCAGAGGTGCAGAAAGACGCAAGAGAGGGGCAGAAAGAGGCAAGAGAATTGCTGAAAGAAGCAACAGAGGTGTAGAAAGAAGCAAGAGAGGTGCAGAAAGAGGCAAGTGAGGTGCAGAAAGAGGCAGGAGAGATGCAGAAAATGACAAGAGAACTGCAGAAAGAGGCAAGAGGGATGCAAAAAAGGGAAGAAGGGTGCAAAAAGAAACAAAATAAGTGCAGAAAGAAGGAACAGAGGTGCAAAAAGAGGGAAGAGGGGTGCAGAAAGAGGCACGAGGGGTGCAGAAAGAAGCAAGAGATGTGCAGAAAGAAACAAAAGAAGTGCAGAAAAAAGGAACAGAGGTGCAGAAAGAGGCAGCAGGGGTGCAGAAAGAGGTAAGGGGGTGTAGAAAGAAGCAAGAGAGCTGTAGAAAGAAACAAAAGAAGTGCAGAAAGAAGGAACAGAGGTGCAGATAGAGGCAAGAAAGCTGCAGAAAGAGGGAATAGGGGTGCAGAAAGAGGCACAAGGGGTGCAGAAAGAAGCGAGAAGTGCAGAAAGAAGCAACAGAGGTGCAGAAAGAGGGAAGAGGGGTGGAGAAAGGGGCAAGAGAGATGCAGAAAGAAGCAACAGAGGTGCAGAAAGAGGGAAGAGGGATGGAGAAAGAGGCAAGAGGGGTGCAGAAAGAAGCAAGAAAGTTGCAGAAAGAAACAAAAGAAGTGCAGAAAGAAGGAACAGAGGTGCACAAAGAGGCAAGAGGGGAGCAGAAAGAGGCAAAAGGGGTGCAGAAAGAAGTGAGAGGTACAGAAAGAAACAAAAGAAGTGCAGAAATAAGGAACAGAGGTGCAGAAAGAGGCAAGAGGGGTACAGAAAGAAACAAAAGAAGTGCAGAAAGAAGCAACAGAGGTGCAGAAAGAGGCAAGAGGACTGCAGAAAGAGGGATGAGAGGTGCAGAAAGAGGCACGAGGGGTGCAAAAAGAAGCAAGAGAGATGCAGAAAGAAGCAAGAGAAATGCATAAAAAAGCAACAGAGATGCAGAAAGGGGGAAGTGGGGTGGAGAAAGAGGCAAGAGGGATTCAGAAATAAACAAGAGAGGTGCAGAAAAAACAAAAGAAGTGCAGAAAGAAGGAACAGTGGTGCAGAAAGAGGCAAGTGGGGTACAGAAAGAGGGGTGCAGAAAGAGGGAAGAGGGGTGTGAAAGAGGCACGAGGGGTGCAGAAAGAAGGGACAGAGGTGCGGAAAGAAGCAATAGAAGTGCAGAAAGAAGCAACAGAGGTTCAGAAAGAGGGATGAGGGATGGAAAAAGAGGCAAGAAAAGTGCAGAAAGAAGCAACAGAGATGCAAAAAGGGGGAACAGGGGTGGAGAAAGTGGCGAGAGGGGTGCAGAAAGAAGCAAGAGAGATGCAGAAAGAAACAAAAGAAGAGCAGAAAGAAGGAACAGAGGTGCAGAAAGAAGCAAGAGGGGTGCAGAAAGATGGAAGAGGGGTGCAGAAAGAAGCAAGAGCGGTGCAGAAAGAGCAATAGTAGTGCAGAAAGATGCAACATAGGTGCAGAAAGAGACAAGAGGGGTGCAAAAAGAGAGAAGAGGGGTGCAGAAAGAGACACGAGGGGTGCACAAAGAAGCAAGGGAGGTGCAGAAAGAAACAAAAGAAGTTCAGAAAGAAGGAACAGAGGTGCAGAAAGAGGGAAAAGGGGTGGAGAAAGAGACAAGAGAGGTGCAGAAAGAAGCAACAGAGGTGCAGAAAGAGGGATGGAGAAAGTGGCAAGAGGGGTGCAGAAAGAAGCAAGAGAGGTGCAGAAAGTAACAAAAGAAGTGCAGAAAGAAGGGAGGTGCAGAAAGAGGCAAGAGGAGTGCAGAAAGAGAAGAGGGGTGCAGAAAGAAGCAAACAGAGGTGCAGAAAGAGGCAAGAGAAGTGCTGAAAGAAGGAACAGGAATGCAGAAAGAGGCAAGAGAAGTGCAGAAACAAGCAACAGAGGTGCAGAAAGAGGCAACAGAAGTATAGAAAGAGGCAAGAGAGGTACGGAAAGAGACAAGAGAGGTGCACAAAGAGGGAAGATGAGTACAGAAAGAGGCACAAGGGGTACAGAAAGAAGCAAGAGAGGTACAGAAAGACGCAAGATAAGTGCAGAAAGAAGCAACAGAGATGCAGAAAAAGGGAATAGGGGTGGAGAAAGAGGCAAGAAAAGTGCAGAAAGAAGCAACAGACATGCAGAAAGGGGGAAGAGGTGTGGAGAAAGAGGCAATAGGGGTTCAGAAAGAAGCAAAGAGGTGCAGAAAGAAACAAAAGAAGTGCAGAAAGAAGGAACAGAGGTGCAGAAAGAGGCAGGAGGGGTGCAGAAAGAGGGAAGAGGGGTGCAGAAAGAGGCAAGAGAGGTGTACAAAGAGGCAAGAGGGGTGCACAAAGAAGCAAGTGAGGTGCAGAAAGAGGCAACAGAGGTGCAGAAAGAGGCAAAAGAGGTGCAGAAAGTAGAAGAGATGTGCAGAAAGAGGCAAGAGAAGTGCAGAAAAAGAAAGAAAGGTGGAGAAAGAGGCAACAGAAATGCAGAAAGAGGAAAGGGAGGTGCAGAAAGAAGCAAGAGTGGCTTGCACACCATTAGTACCAATTTAACACCCACATTTAGCAATAAGTAACAGGTGACCATTCTAGGTTTACAAAGGACCTTCCACCACGCTGTAACACTTGTCGCTGCATTTTTGGTAACGTTTGAGCCGTTTGAGCTAGAAACAAGGCTTTTTTTGTTCGAATCTGCAGATTAGGCAGCAGATGATGGATTATGTGGCTAATGCGGAAAATGTATAATTGTGCGAAAGTTGGTGCAAGTTGGTGCAGCCAAACAGTTGCATAATTCCAGTGGCCCTGCTCATACCTCTGACTAGGTCCAGAAGTGCTCCTCAGTGATTCCTTCTTTTTTTGTCTCATTGAGTTCATAGTTTAGCTTCTATGGAAACGAGTAAGACTAAACCTGAGGTTACCACTCCACAACACAGACTACCAAACCACATAATTGCTCTCCATAACACATAATCCCACTCTACATAATTCCTATACACTAAATACCACATACTTTCTAGCCATATAATTCCACTGCACACAACGTACATCCACTCCACCCCAAAAAACATTAGGAAAAAACTTTTATATTTACAACGCCAATAGCTCTAACTCTTGCAAATGCGAGACCTATTAAATTACAAATGCTTCTTTAACTGGTAGTCACGTTTGCAGAGTGGTGGAGAAAGTGGGCTGGGCCTGCAACCAGCGCTCAGGAATTCCGCTGCATAGGACTTACAGGAGGTACCAGGAGGGCTTCTTGGCCCCCAAAGTCCCTCAGGGGTAAAGTGGACTTTATACCCCAACCAATACTGTGCCAGGAGGCACGTTTGCAGAGTGGTGGAAAAAGGGGGGATGTGGCCTCTGAAGACCTCTTAGCAATCCCACTGTGTGGGACTTACTGGAGGTAACAGAAGGGGTAGTTGGCCCCCAAGGACAACCTTGGGGGCCAACTACCCCTCCTGTTACCTCCAGTAAGTCCCACACAGTAGCATTGCTAAGTTCTCATAGCAGGCCACATCCCCTTTCCCCACCACTCTGCAAACGTGCTCCCTGGTGCGCTCTTGGATGGGGATTAAAGTCCACTTCGCTGCTAGGGGTCCTTAGGGGCCAACTAGCCTACCTGATACCTCCAGTATGCCCCAGATAGTGGGATTGCTGATAGGTGGACACAGGCCACGCCCCCTTTGTCCACCCCTCTGCAAACGCGCCTCCTGGTGCACTCTTGGTTGGGGGATGAAGTCCCCTTGCCTCCTGAGGGTCCCGGGAGGCCAACTAGCCCACCAGGTACCTCCATTAAGCCCCACACAGCTGGATTGCTGAGAGTGGTCTGAGGCCACGCCCCCTTTTTACACCACTCTGCAAACGCGCCTCCTGGCGCACTGCTGCTCGGGGGATGAAGTCCACTTGTGTCAAGGAGGTGCCAGGAGGCGCATTTGCACAGTGGTGCAAGGAGGGGGTGGGCTTTTCTTTTTTTATGTATTTTTAGAAGGGGGGGCTATAGTATTTTTTGGGCCCTGGGGACCCCATACCCCAGGGCCTGAGCATTTTTTTATTTTTTTTAAAAACGGGAAGGGCGCCGCATGGCTCCCCTCCCCTGGGCCACTTCTGGCCCCAGGGACCCCATGCCCCGGGGGAGGGGGGCCACGTGGACCACCTCCTGAGGCCAATTATGGCCCTGGGGACCCCATTCCCCGGGGCCCGGCCTTATTATTATTTTTTTTTTTAAAACATCAAAAGGGAGGGGGTTGAGTGGCCCCCCTCCCGGGCCACTTCTGGCCCCGGGGACCCCATCCCCCGGTGTCGGCCTTCACGTTGGGGACCGTGGGGGAGCCCCAATGCCCCCGCGGTCCCAGCCGGCTCCCCGCCTCCTGCGGGAGCCGGCATTGCTTTTGGGCAAGGGGAGCTGCTAACATGCAGCTCCCCTTGTCCAAAAGTAATTTGCTTTGCTTCTTGGAAGCGAGAGCAGGTTTTCTGCTCTCGCTTCCAAGAAGCAAAGCAGTGTTTGCTATGGCAGGGCGGGAGCCGTGCTCTCGCCCTGCCATAGCGAATGGCAATGTCCCGGGGGTGGGCACCCCGGGACATTGCAGGAGCCCGCCCTGGGGGCTGGCGGTCCCCAAGGCCATAGAGGCCTCCCTTCCATTGCAAAGCCCCGGGGAGGGGGTGGTCTCTGGGGCTGGGGGTCCGCAACGGACCCCGCACCTCATTTATTTATGCCCCGGGGAGGTGGTGGTCCCCGGCACCATTCACAGATTCACTCAGAGACTCGCACTCCCACTCACAGAACCACTCAGAGACTCATGCACCTACTCACAGATGCATTCAGAGACTCACACCCACTCACAAACACACAGAGACACTCATACACCCCCTCACAGACCTACTCAGAGACTCACGCATGCACTCAGAGACCCACTTAGACTTACACACCCACTAACAGACTCAGAGACTCGCACACTCACACACCCTCTCAAAGACTCATGTACTCATTCATAAACCCACTGAAAGACTCATTCACTCACAGACACACTCAGAGACTTATGTACCCACTCACACACCTACTCAGAGACTCATGCACCCACAGACCCACCCAGACACTTATGCACCCACTCACAGACCCACTTAGACACTCACGCACCTACTCACAGACCCACTCAGAGGATCATGCATCCATTCAGAGACCCACTTAGACTCACAGACCCACTCACAGACCCACTCAGAGACTCACACACTCACACATCCTCTCAAAGACTCATGTACTCATTCACAGACCCACTGAAAGACTCATTCACTCACAGACACACTCAGAGACTTATGCAGCCACTCACACACCTACTCAGAGACTCATGTACCCACAGACCCACCCAGAGACTCAAGCACCCACTCACAGGCCCACTCAGAGACTCACACACCCACTCACAGACCCTCTCAGAGACTCATGCATCCACTCACATACCCAACAAGTCACGCAGCCACTCACAGAGCCACTCAGACACTCCCACTAACAGACCCACTCAGAGACTCATGCACCTACTCACAGACCCATTCAGAGACTCACACACCCACTCACAGACACACTGAGACACTAATAAACCCACTCACAAACCCACTCATGCACCCACTCAAAGACCCACTCAGACACTCACGTACCCACTCACAGACCCACTTAGACACTCACGCACCCACTCATAGACCCACTCAGAGACTCATGCACGCACTCACGGACCCACTCAGATTCAGTCACCCATTCACAGACACACTCAGAGACTCACACACACTCACAGACACACACTCACTCACAGACCCACTCAGATACTCATGCACTTACTCACAGACCCACTCAGAGACTCATGTACTCACTCAAAGACTCACACACCCACTCACTGAGTCAATCAATCAATCAAAGAAGGCTTTATTCGATTGCATGAATAATCAATCATAAAAGCACAATAGATAAAACATCTTACAATTAAAACAATAAAATTCATTTTTAAAATATGTACACAAAACTTAAAAAGATATTAAATTTGTAACGCCTTCATACAACAGTAAAAAACAGTTTAAAAAAGAAAAAGGAGCCGAGGCTCGTTAAAACAATAGTGTACAGCTTCCTTTCCTAGTGCTCAGAACATTTTTCAAATAAATTGCTATTCTAAAGACACAGTGCTCATTGTCCAGAAGTTGAAGAGCCATGAATGCAGGACGACATTGACGTAACCCCCATTGTTTTAAAATAGGAACAAGAAGAACTCTCCTAGATACAGTATAAAATCTACAAAACAGAGTAGTATGTATCGTAGATTGAGGGGACATGTTATCGCAGGGACATAGTTGGAGATTTTGAGACCAATCGTTCTTAGTGGGGAAAGTTACCCGTCTATGAAAAACCCCCAACCTAAAACGAGTTAATAAAAACCTGTCATAGGCACTGGGTACAAAAGTCAGGTAGGGTTGTATACTAAAAGAAGATAAAACCATTTGATTACGTTGAACAGTGGGTTTTAAAATCTCTGTTGACATTCTAATCAACTCCAGATGGAGAATGCCCTCTTGTTTTAATTCCTTCCTTGTGGTAGAACATATAGTAGTTGGATTAGTGAAATATTCTAAATGGCCAAGATCCTTTAGAAAATCATGAACATATTTTACCCAAGGGATCTTAACGGCACCTTCGAGATTCAGAATGTCAGTAATGATATCTCTGTTCAATTTGGCCTCTTCTTTTGTCCAGAGCCTATGCCATAACAGTATAGGCTCAAGCCTAATTAAATCAGATATAAAAGGTAGTCCTAATTCTGCGTGAACTATACATGCTGAAATACCACTTGGTACCGAGAGGATATACTTTAGGAAGGAGTTCTCTACTTTCTGGATAGATAGCGAGTCTGCATACCCCCACACCCCGCCCCCATATATAGCGGCTGAAACACATTTGGCTTTGTAGATCACTGAGTCACTCAGAGACTCATTCACCCACTTACAGACCCACTCAGACACTCACTCACAGACTGACTCAAACACTCACACACCCACTCACAGACCCACTCACAGACCCACTCAGACTCACGCACCCACTCACAGACCCACTTAGAGACTCACGCACCCACTCACACATACAGTGAGACACTTATGCAGTCACTCCCAAACCCACTCAGACACCTACACACCCACTCACAGATCTACTGAGACACTCATGCACTCACTCACACACGCACTGTCAAAGGTTACTGATTACAGTTAGGAAATAAAATTTAAAAAACCATAGCAATTCACTTAAAAAAACAAAGGTTACAGTGATGTTATAGTTAGGAACTAACATTAAAAACATAGTAATTTACTAAAAAAAACAAAGGTTACATGGGCATTATAGTTAGTAAATAGAATTTTAAAAAATCTTAGTAATTCACTGAAAAAACCAAAGGTTACAGGACATTATAGTTAGGCTCAGATTTCACTCATACAAAACCAGTGAAATTCAGCAGCTAGTTACCAGAGCTAACTTTGCATTGCAGGGGCGTAAGTTATAGTTAGCTTGTTTCTGATTCACTGCCAACACTTCAAACCAGGAAGTGTTGGCAGCCATCTTGTGACTCGGTTGAAGTGAGTCATAAGCAAAAAGGTAAGAAAACATTAAAAAACAAGAAATGTAAACATTTACAGATATCAATATTTCTGGATTGTGAGATCTGATTGGCTGAACCCTCCTGATCTCAAGCTTGTTTCTGATTCACTGCCAACACTTCAAACCAGGAAGTGTTGGCAGCCATCTTGTGACTCGGTTGAAGTGAGTCATAAGCAAAAAGGTAAGAAAACATTAAAAAAACAAGAAAAGGGGGCAGGGTAGAAACACCCTGACCCCCTAGGCCTGGTCAGGGGGTCCCACAGGGACGCCCAGTGCCAAGAAAAGGATTTTTTAAAAATATTTTCGGTGGGATTCGCGTACGGTGCAGGAATACTGCCGAAAATGTTTTTACAAAACCAAGTGTGGTCTCCCGCACTTTGTTAAAATTAGCCCCCGGGTGGGCCAGGTCACGGTGTAGTGAAGTTCCTATAGTACCCCTGCAGGACCTGCGCTTTTGGATAACATACACTGTGGGCCTGGTGGTAGACTGATTCTGTGCACCCCCACCACGTATGTTAGCCTGTTTGCATTAGCTAGCTCACACTGCCACTGGAATCTCCTTTTTATCAGAGAGATTCGTTTTTGGCAACCTCAGAACATGACAACCCTGATTCCTTAGACTCGTGGAAACAATGTACTACTTTTCGCTCAGTCACTCGTGCTTGCTCATTTGGTCTCAGAGAGTTACACAGAAGAAACAGTTGAGCGTGTTTACAATAAGAATTTATTGCACAGTTGTTCTTCTAGTATAAAATATATGTGCTGCGACAACTGTTAAACAGTAGCAGAGATATATGATCAGCAGTACAGTGAATAAGAAAGGATAGTACAGTTCTACCATTTTGCAATAGTCATGAACATATACATGAATATAAAATGCATTTATAAAATAAAGCGCATACTCCTACGATGCCTGTCTAGATGTACCTAAGTGTACCTAGCATGTGAGTAGGTGTGAAAGAAGCCAAGAATCCCGCTAGGATTTAGTCAAACCCCATTACCTGAATAATGAGAGTGTGGGACCTCGTCCTGGTCTCGAGTTGGACACCCCGCAAGGGATGATTAGACCATTGTCAGCTGGAGCGACTGCATGCAGGACCCTCAGCATCTCTGGTCAGTGTGTCGGCCTGGAAGTCTCGGTTCCCTCTAACTACTGATAGCAAGAGGTGCTTTATTTATACAGAAAAGTATAGAGTCCCTTTGTCCCTTGTGTCTTGTGTTAGCCATTGTTGGGTATGAAGATGACGTATGGGATGAACCAGTTACGTAGATGTTTATGCAGGTGAATTCTAGCCCCTGCCTGGTTTCCTAGAACCCTTATGAATATTTAATCATACTGGATGAGCACATCGAAGATGGTATAGGAGGCCATTGTTTGGGAAAAACCCTCCCTCTGTACCCAAACCACAGTCTAGATAAGGTTCAGCCCTCAGCGCCCGTTATTGTGGAGAATAGCGAACTAATGTAGGTGAAAGATTATGCCTATATTAGGGCATCTCAAACCATGCCTATATTAGGGCATCTATATGAAACATAACACCCACTCCTCTTAATAGTCAACAATAATAAACAATGACAGCAAACTACTAAGTCATACTAGGTGGTAGCACATATAATTGTCAGTGAGCTATATAAAAACATTTTTAAAACTCTAAAAGCATATTTAAAAACATTTCTAAAAGGGGAAAAATGTGTAGAGCCAGTTTTTGAATTTGTATTCAAGCTAAAGGTCTAGCTTAGTCCCTTTATACAGTTTAATACTTTACAAGTTGTTTAGAAGGCCATGCTTTCTCTAGCGATAGTGTCAATTTAGTAGGAAATGCTCCAAATTGAATCAGAGTTGAAATGAAAAAGGAAACTCCAAATTCTTTCCCAGCACATTATGAGCCAATTGAAGATTAAGTGTCCTGGCTGGGAGACGCAACATCACAGTCACTTGCTGTAGGGGACGGGAATTGTAATATTTCACACAGTACGTCGATGGAGCACAGATGAAATTCAGTACTGCCCATAGTTGGCATATCGGCAGCCGGTGCTGTAGTCGATACCTCAGTGCCCGTAGTGCTAGTTGTATCGCTTGTGCTGGTGTCAGCGCTAGTGGTGGCTGAGCTGATGCTCACCCCAGTTGTTAAAGGCACCTGCGGGTTTTCAAGGAATGCAGTCGTCAGGATAGGAATACGCTGGGGACACAGCCAAGCGTGGGACCTCAGCGGTTCCAGCCTCGTGTTCAAGTCCGCAGGCGTCTCTGACTCGAGTGTCAGACAGATGTCCAACACGCATTCTTCACCGCAAAACAGGCATCGACGAACAGGTAAGATGCAGTCCATCCAGACTGGTCTAAACGATAAGAACCAAGAAGCACTCAGTTCTCATAGGCGAGGTGCGCCCAGATGTTGTACCATGCGCTCACGGTATCTATGTTGCAGAAGAGATTTCGCCATTTCGTTTGTGATTGGGCCGTCCATTGCGTATCAGGAAAATAACGATCAGGATTCCAGCTATTAAAAGCAGTATCAGAGGTAAACCTCCAAAGATGCTTCCAAATACGGAGTGTATAACATTTGGGATAACTCCGAGGACTGTTTGGAAGGTGCTTAGAAAACCTGACCCTATGGTCTTAAATAAGTGTACAATACCACTCGTATCAGACATGTTAAAGATATGACCCACCATTTCTACGAAATGAAAGGGGCAGTTTGTACGAATAAGTGCTTGTATCTCGGTCGAGGTCCTTGCCACTTGAAGATCAAAGGTCTCTCGAGCGGAGGTTAAGGGTACAGTTTGCTGTAAAAGCATGGCTTTCATTCTGCTCAAAGCGTCAAATTTTATAAAAGATATCTCTAACGAAGGCCACAAAGGCGCCTCCCTGACTGTACTTGTTGGGGGAAACAATACTTGCATACAGCAAGTAACCCTGGCGTTCATGGTGACCAGATAGGCGATGCCCCGAAGCATGCCACAGCAACCTTGATCATTCAGCATCAAGTAGCTCCCATTTGAGAGTAACTCGAAAACTGGCGTGATCACGGCAGCTGGAGTTCCTTTCATGTGGCAAGACAGATTCGCCACCGAACCATTACAAGCTCTGTGTAAAACAATGTCTTGGCAC
Source organism: Calotriton arnoldi (assembly GCA_963921515.1). Taxonomy (NCBI): domain Eukaryota; kingdom Metazoa; phylum Chordata; class Amphibia; order Caudata; family Salamandridae; genus Calotriton; species Calotriton arnoldi. The sequence goes on along the minus strand of CAWUFW010001280.1, from coordinate 1,101,690 downwards.
ATGAGAGAGCCGCTTAAAGCGTTCTTGCAGTTTGTACCACTCAGAAACACTTCACGATCCCCACTCCGGCATCGAAATCTATATGGTAATTCCCAGGATTCCTTAATGTATTCTTTACCCAATATTTCATATCTGCCTGCCTGCCTTTGCTCAAGGCAATACTGAAATTGAAAGGTCGTGACCGGGAGAGTGATATGGCCGTGGATTAGCCATTCTGTTGATGGTGATTCCGCCACTGTGAATGGTAGCCTGTCCAGTTTTTCAATACGCAGCATTGTATATTTAGCTCCCCTTTGTGCCATTTCTATCTGTGTATCTGTTAGATTGTATTCAGAAAACAGAGACGTACTGTTTATAAAACGCCAAGGCACAAAGCCTGCACGCAAAGATTGCAGCGTCCAGCTTAATAACATAATGGAACGTAACTGAGATTGGCTGTGTTGTAATATGGCTAAATCTTGTTCCAGTATGTCGATAGCAGAAAATACAATGTTGCCCAATGAATATATCCTGGAGGTCAAAGTTGTTAATCCATTATCTACCACAGCTAAAGCTTTTTCTAAGTTGGGGCGTGGCCAAGCCGCGGACCAAGATGGCCGCGCGGCTCTGAAGCTCCGTCAGCCAGTCCCGGTACACAGCGTCTGTCTCCCGATGCTCTGCTTGCTTTGACGTCGCAAGCCGCTCTATCGCTGCCGTTAGGACTTGCGCAGCCGCGACGCTTTCCCGTTTCGTTCTGGCTGCCGGCAATCCGGAGGAATCGGCTCTGTAGAGCTGAGGGAGGGGCCTTCTCCGCACCACTGGCGTGGTGAACAATGGCCTCCATGGCCGGACTCGAACTCTGCGGCGTTGTGGGTGTTGCGGCGGCTCATTGCTGAATCCTGCACAGGGGTGATCCGCTTGGGGCCTTCCCCCCGCCCAATCGGGCCCGATTCCGCCGTTGCTGCACCCCCTTCAGCCCCGGTTCCACCGGGGGCACGCGCGTGACATTCCCAACGCTCCCGCAGGCCCCGAGGTGACAGGGACCTCAGGTGAGCCAGGGAGGCAACCATCCGGTTGCGCGGTCGGGTCCGTGGGGGTGAGGGACGTGGCCCTTGATCATGAGCCCCGCCTGGACACTGACATATGTACATCCTGAGCAGCCGCGGTGTCTGTGAACTGCCGCTGGTGAGGTGCATGCGCCCCCCCTGTTTGAGATTGGGCCGGGACCGCACTGAATCCACTGCATCATTCCCGGAGCGCCAGCTTGACCGGCTGGCCTGTAACACCGAAACCTCAGAGTGACTTTATTCAGCATTGCCTGGCTCCTTGGTGCATCCTGGCGCCTGCATGTGGCGGCCCCTCCGGCCATTAAGTTTAGGCACAGCGGCTCTCTAGCCCTAGTTGATCCTTCGGGCGGGAGTGTTGACGAACATTTGCAGTATCCATAAGCTCGGCTGTGGGCCTACAGCATTTCCTCATAGTTGCCCCCACGCTGCCAGCTTGAAGACCCCCCTGCCGCCATATAAGCCTCACATAGTCGATGACTGGCCCGGCAGGCCTGGCGTAATCTCCGTTGGTGGGCTACACGCCGCCTCCGCGACCCGCATATAAGAAGGCATGGGCAGAAAGGACCCGCGGCAGAGGGTATTATCGTTCAGCAAGGCAACGGACAAAACGCAAGACTCCAGTAGTACTATGGCGGAGGGTGGCCAGGAGGCGACCGTCACGGCGGACTCGGCCGCTGCCCAGACTGCACTGTTGGCGGAGATGAGAGCTGGCTTTAAATCACTGGACGGCAGGTTCGACACACTAGATAAATGTTTGGATGCTATGGGTACCAGGCTGGACACGCATGAGCGGCGGCTGGACACAGTAGAAGGCAGAACCTCTGATCTTGAGGATGGGGCAGCACAGTCCCTCAAACGGCTGGAACGAGTGGAGAAAATCCTAAAGGATGTCGCCATCAAGAATGAGGATTTGGAAGCGCGTAGTCGGCGCAATAACCTTCGAATTCTCGGAATCCCGGAGTCCACAAACACGGGAAGAATGGATATATTTGTTGAAACTATGCTCACTGACATCTTTGGGAAGGAGGCCTTCACCGTCGGCTTTGTGGTCGAGCGAGCTCATCGATCCCTGGGCCCCCGCCCTAATCCGGGATGCCCGCCTAGGCCCATCATAGAACGCATAATGAACTATCGGGACAGAGACACTGCACTCCGATTAGCTAGGGAGCGTGGGACGCTCTCATGGCAGGGTTCCGCGGTGGCACTCTATCCTGACTTTACCATGATGGTTCAGGAAGCAAGACGAAAATATTCAGGTGTCAAGGCTACACTACGCAACCTGGGTTTGCGATATGGCATGCTGTATCCTGCAAGGCTACGAGTGGACATAAATGGGCGCTCCCGTATATTTGAATCTCCCACCGCTGTCCAGGAGTTCTGCAGATCCTACAAAAACTCGAGCAGCCAGCAGAGCAGGGATGGCGCTGGTTCCTCCCCCTCCTCCCCCCCACAGTGGTTCTGTTGCCAGTGTAGAACTATTCTCTAATAACTGATTTCTCTGCAGGGCTAGCAGCAAAATTGTTGATTTGAAAATTAACGTCGCTATGGTTGAGACAGAAATACGATGTTCTATCTACATGTTTGTTAAAATTGCCGGGCACTGTCTGAGCGTTGCCTCCCCCCCTTGTGCGTAGCACATGGCAAAGTCACTGACTGTAATGTGTCGTTTGATTTACTTGCAATTCCTTTTGGGTTGGTTACATGATGCGTTGGGCAAAAGTTTCAGAGGGTTGGTTCCTTGCGTACTGGGATGCGAGGATGGGTGGGGGGTGGTGGGTGGGGATGTCTCAAGACCTGTTATTTACACTTTGATTACCAGATGTTCGCAGTACATACTGCTATTTCGTACCACACACCGCTTGCACACAATGCTTTCCAACAGTCCATATTGCAGCACTACCTGATATCTCCGACCACTCTAACCTCTCTGTCATAACCTGGAATGTTAGGGGACTCAACAATCCTAGAAAAGGGAAGCAGGTACTACACTACCTGCAGAGGCACCAGATGGATGTTGCCTTTTTGCAGGAAACGCACTTGCCTAAAGTGGACACCACACATTTTGCAACTAGTTGGGGCCAGCATCGTTTTTTCTCAAACTACAGCACATATGCCCGGGGCACGGCTATCCTTATCCATAAGAGGCTCCCTTTCTCTCTCCACGAAAGCTACTCTGATAGTGAAGGCCGATACGTTATAGTAGTGGACACCTTGATGGGTCATGTGGTGACACTTGTCTGTCTCTATGCCCCCAACGTTGAGTGCCCTGAATTCTTTCAGGATCTGCATGCCAAGATTTTGCGCATGGGCACTGACAGTGTTCTGATGGGGGGGACTACAACCTACTCCTTAATCGTACACTTGACTGTTCATCTACTTCCACCGACACTAAGCCGCACTCACGACGGGCTCTGATGTCCCTGTGTGATTCCCTGCATCTTACAGATGTTTTTAGGAAGCGCAACCCCACAGCCACTGATTACACACACTATTCGGCGCAGCACGACACGTGGACGAGGCTTGATTACTGGCTAATCGCCCCGCAGCCCACTACATGGTATAGGACCACAAGGACGCTCCCCAGGACATACTCGGACCACTCCCCTGTGATCCTTAAACTGAGCATACCCAGACCGGAAGGGCACGAGCGACAGTGGAGGTTCCCCGGCAGAGCACTGGAGGATGACCTCTTTCAGTCTGAACTCAGAGAGGCCATAGAAGAGTATTTTGAACTGAACACGGGGTCGGTGGATTCTTGGGCGGTTCTTTGGGAGGCTTTTAAGGCGTACATTAGGGGAGTCACCATCGCGAAGCACGCGGGGGTTCTGAGGGACCTCAGGGGAACCTTGGCCCGCATAGAACAGCAACTAACCGCTATAGATGCCGCAATACTGCTTTCCTCTGACTTGGAAGACACGAAACGCAGGCTAACGCTACTGACTGAATTCCGAGAAGCAGCAGACAGGGAAACCCAGTTCCTTAGCAAGTACGCCACAGCCCGTAGATATGGGGAGGGGGAGAGACCTAGTCGCACTCTAGCTCGGTTACTGCGGCCCCCCTACGCTAAATCGTACATCACGGAACTCAGCTCTGAGACGGGGCAGCGCCTTTCGCGCACGCCTGAGATTTGCACAGAATTCCTTACCTATTACGAATCCTTGTATACGTCAAAAGTTACACACACAGAATTAGAGGACTAATTTTCAGACATTGCTTTGGTTTACATGGAGAAATACATGCAAGATTTCCTTGCTGAGCCTTTCTCCTTAGACGAGGTCCTTAGCGCCATAGATGAGCTGAATGGCTCCACTGCTCCCGGCCTCGACGGATTTACAGGGGACTTTTACAAACAGGATAAAGATATATTGGCCCCTCAACTCCTCGAGGTATACCACGAAGCCCTAGAATGACGGCAATTGCCTCCCACTCTCAGTGAGGCAGTAATCATACTGCTGCCTAAACCGGGTAAGGACCCCCTGCTTTGCAGATCTTATAGGCCGCTTTCCCTATTGAACTTAGATTACAAGATATTAGCAAAAATGGTAGCCATGCGACTCGCCTTACTACTGGACAAGATAATATCCCCTGTCCAATCTGGATTTGTACCTAACAGGTCCACTTCCTTGAACTTGCGTACGCTTTTCACGGTTATACACAGAATCAACCCTACTGTACCGGCGGCAGCAGTCCTGTTGGACACAGAAAAAGCCTTTGATTCCTTGGAGTGGCCTTTTCTACTGTTTGTTATGCGCAGGTTGGGTATGCCCAGGGGTTTCGTTGATCTCACTGCCCTGCTATATTCCGCCCCTACAGCCCAAATTCGACTAAATGGTACGATCTCCCGCTCTTTTAAATTATCTCGCGGCACACGGCAGGGTTGCCCTTTATCCCCACTGCTTTTCATATTAGCAATGAATCCCTTGGTCCGGCACTTCCAGGAACGCCATATGCAAAGGGGGCTTCAATTCAACACAGGGCCCCTTTTGGTGTCACTATATGCATACGACATTATTCTATATGTTAGAGACCCGCAGAGCAACCTGGACCCAATGATCAAGGAGATTATTAGATTTGGTGGGTTCTCTGGATTGGGAATAAACTGGCACAAATCAGTTATTTTTCCCTTAACCTCCAGCACGGTGCAATGGGATTGTGAGTTCCCCCTTGCTTGGTCTACAGACTCAGTCAAATACCTGGGGATTAACATACACCTTGACACCTCTGAAATTATTCAATTGAACTATGGTAAGGCGGTCCACCAATTGGAACAGCAGATTGATAAATGGCTGCAACTCCCACTTTCCATTGCAGGCCGGGTGGCGTTGATCAAAATGATCGTCCTCCCAAAGTTCCTATATCTCTTTAAAAACATTCCTATCCCACTTACAAATCGGTTCTTTGAGACACTACGCACACATCTCATACGCTTGATGTGGGGAGGCAAGAGACCCAGGGTCCGTTGGGAGGTGATGACGCTCCCTTATGATAGGGGGGGATTTGGGGTCCCCAACCTCCATTTATACTATTTAGTGGCGCAATGCAGCTATGCTCATTCCTGGTTTCATCATGATGCTAGAATTCCGTATTTGCGCCCAGAGGCTGACCTGGTCTTGTCCGACGCACTTAACACGATACTTCCCCGGGGCTTCCCTCGAGACCCCACGGACATCCAAACGGTCTCCACCACTAGCTGGGCCTGGCAGAAGCTGGTTAGGATTACGGGCTCCCCTGTGTTGAATTCTCCTGGTCTGCCAATCCCCAACCCTAGATGGATTCCCATCACAGGTGAAGCGATTGTGAAACGTACTCTTTCCAAATTCGACCTGCACACAATTGGGGATTTATACATTAATGGGCATGCCTTCTCTGTGACGGAAGATGCCAAATTTGGTGTCGCCACCTTCATGGACAAATTTGTACTTACTCGTATACGATCTGCGTTGAGGGCGGTTGTCCCTGGATTCCCTCTAGAGCCTGATTCGTTTGCCCCCCTCTCCGCTGTTATTGATAGTGCCGAGGGGAAACATCTAGTCTCCAAAATGTACAGGGCATGTGCGGCTGCGATCCCGCTTACTGATTCCAAGCTTAGAGCCGCCTGGGAGGCGGACCTAGGGCACCCCATCCAAGATGACCAATGGGAGGTGTGTTGCAGTCATACCAAGGAGGTGTCCCTCAATAGCCGTCACAAACTGATTCACTTTAAATTCTTGCGTAGAATCTATATGACCCCTGTGATGGCACACAAACTGGATCCTGATAGGTCACACTGTTGTTTAAAATGCAATTCACCGCGCGCAGACTATGCTCACCTCACTTGGAATTGTGGCAAAATTAAAGCCTACTGGGCCGCAATTTTTCAGACATTAGCAGAAATGACAGATTTGGACATCACACCCTCTCCACAGGTCGCACTGCTGGGTTATGTAAAAACGTTCAAGGCTGTGCGGCAGTTTACCGCGATAAGGCTTCTTCTGGCTAAAAGGGAAATAGCACTCAAAAGGGGGTGGAAAACTGCCCCGACATTGAAGGGCTGGCTAAACAGTCTCGCATACAGCAGCACGAACTATGATTTATACTCTACCACACTCCCTAGCAAGTCCCGCCCAAAGGACATCTGGGGTCCGCTGAAACGCTACACGGCAGCAGTGCAGACGCAACCTGCCGCACAAACTGAGCACGGCTTGGTGCCCACAGGGGTGGGCTGAGTGGGGAGGGAGCTTTAACGTTTGGACAGTCACTCGCCAACACTACCCCGGCTGGGGTCTTAATTCCCCATGGTAGCGACGTGGGTGGCGTGCTCTGCTTGCTAGAGGCAGGGTGGGTACTGTGAGATGGATGGAATGGGTTACTGTGTGCTATGCAAGTACTTGATTGTTAATTACGATGTAGCGGTCGAATTTTCCTTTCTGGACTCCAGCTGTATCGATACGGACATGTTTAACTGTACAAGATATTGCAGATATGATGTGCTATTTTGTAAACTGGTAAATAAAGTTTAAAAAAAAAGCTTTTTCTAAGTTTATACGGTCTATTTCCCGTATTCTTTCTGCAGCCTCTTGTTGGGAAATCTTCCAGTTTTCATTATAGGCAGCATATATGCCTTCATATATGAAACGTTTTTGACGTGTTTTCCTGGGTCCTAGTAAAAAGTCTCTAAGATCCATGTCAAGTGAGAGTAAAGATAAGTGTTGTTTCACTTCTGCAAGTGTTGAGGTTTCTAGCCAACCGAGGCACAACTTCCCAACACTATAGGATGTCACTACCCCTGGATGTTCTCTCTGTACATAACGTGGGTCTGGCCTATGGATACTGAGTCCCTCAGTGATGTTCAGGAATCGCTTATGACAGCTATTCGTGTCTAAGGGCCAAACCACCCACTGTTTCCAATTTGGGTCTGTACTATTGTACTCTAAGATGTCATCCACTGTTGCCCCTTCTTTTGTAGTTGAATTCTGCCACTCCCCATATGTCGGTGTTGGAAATCTAGGGGTGTTCAGGTCCTTGCTCTTGGCTAGTCCAAAACAGGATGTCTGTTGCACAGTATCATTTAAAAAGATCATCTGCTGTGGAATGAAGCATGCTCTAAATAGTGCCTCTGTACCCTGGACTTGCCAGTCCCTTGAACCCCAAACTGATTTTAAGTCAATTTCGTCTTTCCAAAGGGCGAAACCCTGTTCAGACAATTGGGCCAAAAAGGAAGCAGAGTAAATCTGTTTAGTGTTTGTCAACATAATTTTCAGTGCTGATGTTGGTGCAACCTTGTAGTAATATGAGGCTGGATCTGTGGTGTTAAACCCTGAAAAGTATGAAAATTTCTGTGCAAATGTTTGTGAACTACTTTTTGGTGGTGTTGGGCAATGTTCCCACTGATGGTACTCAAAAACATTCCTAGGTGAAATGGATTTGTGCAGGAAATGATGACCATAATGTTGTACAATGTGTCATAATCTGAAGAACCCTCTAACATTTCATTATTAGAAAATGCAGCAGTTTTCTCTAAATCAGACAACATGTTATTTACTGTCTCAGAGTCCCAATCATCAGAAAATGTACTTGAGGTAATGATATCACTTAATGAAATTTTAAATACATGATTAATTTTTAAAAGCTCGGTCGGACCGAATATGTTAAAATCAACCTTGTCCCATACTATACCATCCGGTATAGGAACTGCTGTAATGTTCACTGATGACAAGTCTCTTTGCTCACGATGTGATGATGGATGTGGCTTCAGTAGTATGTTGACCTTTTGGGCTGTGGAACTTTGTTGAAGATGGCGTCCATTAATAAGCATACTAAAAGTTAGTACTAAGCCAAGCCAGAAAAGAAAAACAATATACCAGAAATTACCCAGAGTTCAATCCAAGGCGATACCAGGTATGTCTTTTTTAGAAAGTGAAGAAAGTTCTGTATTTGTTGCTTGAATGGTGTTTTGGCTGGCGTCGTTTCCGGCTCGCTTGGATCCAGAGAAAACGTATCAAAGTTCATGAAATAGCCAGAAGCAGTTCGATCAATTGTAGGAATTGCATCGGGATTAGTTGAAATGTTATTTTGCTCTTGGCGAGGCATGTTGACGTAGACTTCTGTATTAGGTCTAATTGCAACTTGTGAATGAATCTGATGTTCATTTTGAATTTGAATGTTTGGTTCAAGTGGAACAAGTTCCATAGCATTGTTGCTTAATCCTTCATTCCTTACAGGTGGCTCTTCAAATGTGATGAGTCTTTCTGTTTGAACTTCTTGGATTGTAGCTAGAGGAGGGCGTCTGCTACTATGGAGACCACGAGGCCTACTGCTTATTATCGGCCACATAGTGTGGTTTGATTAAGTCGATTGAGACAAATCTTTTCTCCTTTTTCCCGGCAAGAGGCAGCAAAAGTACAGTTCTTGTTCCTTCTACTGCAAGGACTGGTACAGGTGTTCTGTATGAAGGTCCAAATTCCTTTTTGTCAGCAATTTTCTCTCTGACCAGATCCCCGACTTTTGGGATCCAGACAGGTCTTGCCGTGTCTGCCTTGACTTCCCCAGTGGCGGTCTGCTTTAGTCGGAAATTGCTTTGTTTTGCCCTGGATTCATTTAGATCATGTAAAACAGCGAAACGATCATGGATATCAAATGGTTTTTCATCCGCCATTGCGCCTTCACAATCAAGATCAGGTACCCACATTCGTGCCCCAAAGAGGACTTCATATGGAGTGACACCCCCTAGAGAGTTTCTTGGCTGGTTGTTTAACGCCCGCTGTACCCCATAAAGGTGTTTGACCCAACTACCGCCCTTGCCTAATACCCTAGCTGTTAAAGATTGCTTTAAGTCCCGGTTTTTCCTCTCCACAACCGAATTTCCCTCGGGATGGTACGGAGAGGAGTACCGCAATGCTACGCCCATTTCTTCCATGGCCTCTTTGTTAGCCCGAGAGCTAAACACAGGGCCGCAGTCAGAATGTAACGTGTTAACTGTGTATGTGCCGATAAAGACTCGCAAATCTTTTATAACAGTTCGAGCGTCAGCCGAGCGCTGAGGGCAGACCTTCAGGAAACTTGAGCTGGACGCACACGAACGGACAACCTAATGCTGTCTAATAATGGTATCTGTACTGGACATGTTGTGGTGAACCCTTTCATCTGCTTGCAGATGTCGCAGTTCCAGACATAGTCTCTAATCTGCCTTCTCATCGCAGGCCACCAGTAGCGTTATTTCAACAAAGAAACAGTCTCCCTAAGTCCCGTATGTTCAGACACCTAACCCTTTGTGTGCTGCCACCATTAAACCTAACCTACGATCCATATTTGGTATTACCCTATCCCCCACTCCAGGAATCTGAGCATATGGAATGTTACTTGCATCTAACTTGTAGGAGTATTTGAGTGGAAATTTTTTAGGTACTGCTGTGCTGCCTTTGCGTGAAGCAATGACAGCTACCATAATCTCACCGTCTATTCTCGTTTTGGAACGAGTGAGTGCAGCTATGGAAGACGTGCGAACAGCCCCCTTTGCGGCTTCATCAGCCAATGAATTCCCTTCAACGTGAACGCCATCACGTTGATGACTCAGTGTATGGATCACGTGAGTCCTTGGTAGCTCGTTTTTCAACTCTGCTACCTGTTCCCATAGCATTTTATGCTTAATTGCGCCACCTTTCGCATCTTTAAACCCGTTTTGCTCCCAATGGTCTAGGTATTCATTATAAGACTGAAAACAGTAAAAGGAATCACACACGATTAGTGTGGGGAATTCGTGATCCGTATTTACAAGTGCCAGTATTAGTGCTTTTAACTCTGCCAACTGTGCTGTGCAGTCTCCTAGCGATTGTGTTTTTGTGCAACTCGGATAGAACTTTCCATCCTGCATGCTACCTTTAACGATAGCACATGCTGCGCTGTATTGCTGCTTACTTCCTATGGCCGGTTGCGCAGATCTTTCAGTATAAATAATATATTCATACTGATCGAGAGGCAAGATTTCATTTGGTAGAGGATATTCGTGTTCATATTGCAGGAATGCCTGTGTTTTTAAACTTGGATCAAATCTGTATTCAACATCCGTTGCAGTAAGAGAATTAGCCCATTGTATCCATCTCGGATGTAATGCTTTAGCATTAGGAATGCTAGCCTTTGTAACGGCTTCTAAAGCCGGTACTGTGGTTACGACAATAATGCGTTTCCCCTGAGCCAGTGCTCTTTCTCTTGCTACAGCAGTCTGAACAGCTGTCAGGATTTTCTCTGTTGAAGTGAAACGCATTTCTGCATTTGTGTACAGGTGTGATTTGTATGTGATTGGTACTGTTTCTCCTTCATTGAAGGTTAAGTAAGTGTACGCGCATTGACCCGCAATTATACGGATCACCAAGTGGCGTACGTTTACACGTGTTTGCAAGTGTTTGGAAGCTATCATGTCTTCCTGGAGTGAACGAAGAATATTAATATGTTCTTGTGCCCCATTTCTGGCTGAAAAGTCAGGTTTTATTCGGTCGTAGAAAGGTTTTATCCTTTGTGCGTAATCTAAAATGTATGTTCTGCCGAAATTTTGGAATCCCAGTATTGATTGTAAATTTGTTAATGATTTTGGAGGCTGGAGCAGCGCACATTTTTCTAAAAAGTTTGCTGCTAAACATTTCCCTTTACTTGACAGCTCATATCCCAAAAACAGGACATTGAGGTGGGCTATTTTTGATTTTTTAAAGTTAAATTTGTAGCCCTCAGTGGCAAATCCCATAATAATGGTGCTTACCCTGGTCAAATGCCTCTCTAAGTCATCGTCCAATAGATAAATATCATCCACATAGGACAATGCTTCTTCATCAAATTTTTGAAGTAACTCTGTTACCCTTTCTGAAAATACCCCGGGGCTATTCTTCTACCCCTGGGGGAGTTGACAAAATTGTCTCTGGGACCCTAACGCTGAGAATGCGGTCAGATACCTGCTCTCAGGCGCTATATTTTGGCAGAAAAATCCATTTGAGATATCAAGTGTTGTTTTGTATTTTTTCCGCACAATGTTATTCATTAAAGCGGCACTATGTGCATTTTGGACAGCAAATGTCTTTGTGCATGAGTTTAAATGTCTGTAATCTAAAACTAGACGATATGTATTGTCGGGTTTAGAGACGGAAACAAAGGATTGTTCATTGGAGAGGTACATTTTTCAATGACCCCCTGGTATTCAAGTTGATCTAGGATATCCCTGTCCTGTTTTTTAGCTCCTTGCTTTATTGGGTATTGCCTCTGAGCATTAGGTGAAACTTTTAACGGGATCACGTGGTAGGTTGAATCCTCATCCCACCCAGCGTGATTTTTGTACAATGCTGGAGCTTGGGCTTCTGCCCACTCCCGTGCATATGTATGTTTAAGGTGAACGGGAACATGGTTGGAAAATGCAGGACAAATTATACTTTCTCCCCTGGGGCACTCCATTATGAATGCTGGCAGCCAATCTTGTTCAGCTAACAGGATGTCATATCCAGATGATAGGTTCTTCCAAAAGAGACCTTTTACTTTCCTGGGCTTGTCCCCCTCCATCCGGAGTGTTATTTCATGTAACTTATGTAGGACGCTCACCCTTTTGTCTGGTGTTTCCACCGTGATGTAATTATTCAAGTCCGCTGTCACCAGAAATTCCTTCAGGTTCTGGCGAGCTATTGTTACTTCTGCCGCACTGTCTAGCATCGTCAGAGCCCATTACCCGTTCAGAAGTTGTGTCCTCAGAATTCTGGGCATGTCTGATTTTCAGACCGGCAACTTTCTTTTTCTTAAATTGAGGTTTTGATTTTTGCTTATCTTCTTTTTTGGAAGTAAAGTCTTGAGCGCGCTGCTTGTCTCTGGACTGTGTGCGTTCCTCTCTGTGTTCTGACCGTCCTTCTCGCTCTGAGTTTTTCTTCGAGTCCTGAAAGGAACGAGAGGAATGTGTATCAGTATCCTGATACCTGTCAGGTTTCCTAATATTATCCCTATTCCTAAGGTTGTACCTCTTTCAGAGGGCTCCTGTGGAGAAGACCTACCTCGGGACTGAGATCTGTTGTCTTTATACTTTTGTTGTTTTTTATTATCCCACTTCTTTTTAGAAGAAGTCGGTGTCTGCTTAGAAGTGTCCTTTTCGGGACTGCCCATTAGTTGAGGTTTTACAGATTTTCCCCCCAAACTATCCCTGCCTAACTCTGCATATGCAGTTTCAATTATTTTGGGTAGTTCATTCTCCTGTTCTAATGGAGAGAACTCCCGTAGGCATTGGCGGATTGCCACTGATGCTGCTTCCCCTTTAATGTTAGCTAGTATTATGGCTGATACCTGGTCGTAGTTATTTAATAACTTCATCCCTAGGTTCAGAGCAGGCTCTGCTCCGTACTCATTTTGTATTTGTCTTAATACATCTGGTATCACTGCTAATGAAGGAATACCATTTGTTCTGGTATATATGGCAGCAAAGACTGTACCCCAAGAGGTACAATCCTTTAACTGTGGTGTAATCCCCATGGGCAAGCAGATTGTTAATATTCTGTGTTTTTCAAATGGTGTGGTATTTGGGAATACTGCTTCTAACTGGGTTATTTTCTGAGCTACCCATAAAGGAATTTGTTCACATTTTGTGGGCATTTTACCCATTACCGCGTGTAATGTTTGTGGAGTAATTTTAGTAGCTGTGCTCTGTGTAGGAGCTGTATTTGGTGTAATTACTGTTGGTTGGACCACAAGTGTCCTCATGACGAATTGTGTCATGTTTCTGTAAAGTTTTATCAACTCTTTGTGTTGAAAAAGCAATTCATCATTTGGCATTGTGTCAATGTCAGGATGTGGTGCATAGGTCGCTAATATCGGCCATGTTGCTCCTGGTCTTCCTAATGGACCGAGTCTTGCTCTTCTTCTTGAGTGGGGTAGGGTGCCATTAAACCAGAAATTATGTTCCTGGTAGGTAAGCGGAATTTCAATCTCCTCAAACGGAGTGTAGACCGCTGGAACTTCTTCATGTGTATAATAATGAAAAGTTTGTGTTATAGCATTTGCTGCTGGGAATGTAACCAATGAATAGAACACCTCTGTTTGGAAATCTTCGTGTGCCTCTATCACGAATATTACTACACCTCCTCCGGCTGGTACACCATTTATGAGGAGTTTAACTGTAAGTGTGTGTCTTACATTGGGTGAAATCTGTATTGCATTGGCATCTTCCTCCTCGTCTGAGAGAGGTAATGGTATATTTACTGGGTATAAAGCCCTCTCAGTCATTGTGTGTAAAAACACAGAAAACTTTCCAAGGAAATGAAATAAGGTGTTTTGCACAATTTTGGGAAAAATGTCCTTCAAGCTTGATTAACCAACAGCCAATAAATAGGATATCTCGCCTACTCAGCTGTGGCGGAGTTTGTGCCCACCCACTCCAGACGTCTCTGGTTTTTGTGAGTAGCACGACTGAACTACTCAGATTCTACTGTTAAATAAGTACCAAACCAACGTTGGTGGCGCCATGTAGTGTAGTTCCTATAGTACCCCTGCAGGACCTGCGCTTTTGGATAACATAAACTGTGGGCCTGGTGGTAGACTGATTCTGTGCACCCCCACTGCGTATGTTAGCCTGTTTGCATTAGCTAGCTCACAGTGCCACTAGAATCTCCTTTTTATCAGAGAGATTCGTTTTTGGCAACCTCAGAACACGACAACCCTGATTCCTCAGACTCGTGGAAACAATGTACTACTTTTCGCTCAGTCACTCGTGCTTGCTCATTTGGTCTCAGAGAGTTACACAGAAGAAACAGTCGAGCGTGTTTACAATAAGAATTTATTGCACCGTTGTTCTTCTAGTATCAAATATATGAGCTGCGACAACTGTTAAACAGTAGCAGAGATATATGATCAGCAGTACAGTGAATAAGAAAGGATAGTACAGTTCTACCATTTTGCAATAGTCATGAACATATACATGAATATAAAATGCATTTATAAAATAAAGCGCATACTCCTACGATGCCTGTCTAGATGTACCTAAGTGTACCTAACATGTGAGTAGGTGTGAAAGAAGCCAAGAATCCCGCTGGGATTTAGTCAAACCCCATTACCTGAATAATGAGAGTGTGGGACCTTGTCCTGGCCTCGAGTTGGACACCCCGCAAGGGATGATTAGACCACTGTCAGCTGGAGCGACTGCATGCAGGAGCCTCAGCGTCTCTGGTCAGTGTGTCGGCCTGGAAGTCTCGGTTCCCTCTAACTACTGATAGCAAGAGGGGATGTATTTATACAGAAAAGTATAGAGTCCCTTTGTCCCTTGTGTCTTGTGTTAGCCATTGTTAGGTATGAAGATGACGTATGGGATGAACCGGTTACATAGATGTTTATGCAGGTGGATTCTAGCCCCTGCCTTGTTTTCTAGAACTCTTATGAATATTTAATCATACTGGATGAGCACATCGAAGATGGTATAGGAGGCCATTGTTCGGGAAAAACCCTCCCTCTGTACCCAAACCACAGTCTAGATAAGGTGCAGCCCTCAGCGCCCGTTATTGTGGAGAATAGGGAACTAATGTAGGTGAAAGATTATGCCTATATTAGGGCATCTCAAACCATGCCTCTATTAGGGCATCTATATGAAACATAACACCCACTCCTCTTAATAGTCAACAATAATAAACAATGACAGTCATACTAGGTGGTAGCGCATATAATTGTCAGTGAGCCATATAAAAACATTTTTAAAACTCTAAAAGCATATTTAAAAACATTTCTAAAAGGGGAAAAATGTGTAGAGTCAGTTTTTGAATTTATATTCAAGCTAAAGGTCTAGCTTAGTCCCTTTATAGAGTTTAAAACTTTACAAGCTGTTTAGAAGGCCATGCTTTCTCTAGCGATAGTGTCAATTTAGTAGGAAATGTTCCAAATTGAATCCGAGTTGAAATGAAAAAGGAAACTCCGAATTCTTTCCCAGCACATTATGAGCCAATTGAAGATTAAGGGCCAGATGTAGGAAGCCAAATAGCTGAGCGCAAATGCTGAAATTCGCAGAATTTCAGCGTTTGCGATCGCTATTTGGCTACAAGCAATGTAGGTAAGTTTAAACATACTCGCAAAATAAGGATTTGCAAAATTGCGATTCCTTATTTTGCGCAAGCATTTAGAGAATCGCAATTTGCGATTCCCTAAATGCTATGCTGGTAGGCATCGCAAATTGCGATTTTACATTAAGGAATCGCAAAATACCACCAACTTCAAGTTGGTGGTATTTTGCGAATTCATTTCAAAAAGCACTTTTTGGCTTTTTACAAAGTGCCATGTGGCGCACATACATGCCCTTAGGGCATGTATGTGCGCCACATGTGCACACATGCACATTTTAGGGGTGCAACAGGGTGTCCTTTTAGAACCCTTGCACCCTTGAAATTGCGCCCGCAATTTGCGAGTGCCTCTTGGTGACTCGCAAATTGCGGGCGCAAATCCTATTCATACCTATGGGGCTCCTGGCCGATAGGAGTGAATGGGATGGGATTCCTTGATTGCGAATCTCAATTTGCGATTCGCAATTAAGGAATAATAAGGAATCGCTAATATTTTTGCTATTCCTACCTACATTCAATTTTGCGAGTCCTTAATAGCGATTCGGTAAAAATCGCTATTAAGGACTCGCAAAATTGAATTTACCTACATCTGGCCCTAAGTGTCCTGGCTGGGAGATGCAACATCACAGTCACTTGCTGTAGGGGACGGGAATTGTAATATTTACAATACCTGCAGGGGCCGCGCCGGCCCCCGCAGCCCCGGGGACCGCCACCTCCCCGGGGCTTTTCAATAATCAAAAAGCGTGGGGGGGCTCTTGCCCCCTACGCTGCCCCGGAGATCACCACCTCCCCGGGGCATTCCTTAAATAGTGTTGGGGGACCGCGTGTGCTCCCCAAAGCCCTGGGGTCTGCCACCTCCCCAGGGCTTTGTTTATAATTAATATGCGGGGGCCGCGTGCAGCCCCGGGGATCACCACCTCCCCAGGGCTTTGCTTTAAATATAAATGCGTGGGGGAGCTCCTGCCCCCCCACGCTGCCCTGGGGACTGCCACCTCCCCGGGGCTTTAATATTTGAATGCGGGGTGGCTTGAGCCCCCCGCAGCCCCGGGGACCGCCACTTCCCTGGGGCTTTAATATTTGAATGCGGGGGCCTCGCGTCCCGCCACAGCCCCGGGGATCGCCACCTCCCCAGGGCTTTGCTTAAAATAAAAATGCGTGGGGGGGCTCCTGTCCCCCCCACGCTGCCCCGGGGACCGCCACCTCCCCGGGGCTTTATTATTTGAATGCCGGGGGGGCTCGTGCCCCCCGCAGCCCTGGGGACCACCACCTCCCCGGGGCATTTACTAATTAACATACAGGGGTCCATAGCAGACCCCCAGCCCCGGGGACCACCACCACCCCGGGCCTTTAAACCTGTTGGAGGGGGGCTGCGCGGCCCCCCTCGTGGAGCCATTTATGGCCCTGGGGACCGCCACCCCCCAGGGCCGGCTCCAGCAATGTCCTGGTGTGACTACCCCCGGAACATTGCAGTTTGCTATGGCAGGGCGGGAGCAACCTCCTGCTTCGCTTCATTGAAGCGAGAGCAGGAAAACTGCTCCCGCTTCCTTGAAGCGAAGCAGAATTGCTATTGGGCAAAGGGAGCAGCATGTCAGCAGCTCCCTTTGCCTAAAAGCAATGCCGGCTCCCGCAGGAGGTTGGGAGCCGGCAGAGACCGCGGGGGCATTGGGGCTTCCCCCGCAGTCTCCAACGTGAGGCCAGGCCCCGGGGGATGGGTTCCCCGGGTCCAAAAATGGCCCATGAGGGGGGCACTAGCTCCCTTTTGTAATTATTAAAATAAATAAATAAATAAGACCGGGCCCCAGGGGATGGGGTCCCCGGGGCCAAATTTGGCCTCAGGAGGGGGGCCCCGCGGCCCCCACTAAACTTATTTTATTTTTTTAAGGCAGGGCAGGCTCCGGGGATGGGGTCCCCGGGGCCAAAAGAGGCCCAGGAAAGGGAGGGCCACGCGGCACCCTTCCATAAAAAAAGTTTTGGCTGGGCCCCAGGAGATGGGGTCCCCGGGGCCGAAATAGGCCTGGGGAGGGTGCCACACAGCCCCCCTCCCATTTAAAAATAAATAAATAAACAAAGGCCTAGCCCCGGGGGATGGGGTCCCCGGGGACATAATCGGCCTCGGGAGGGGGGCCGCGTGCCCCCCTCCCTTTTCAGTTTCTTTTAAAAATATGGCTCAGGCCCCGGGGATGGGGTCCCCGGGGCCCAAAAGGTTCAAGGGAAGGGTCCTAAAATAAAGAAA
Organism: Calotriton arnoldi; assembly: GCA_963921515.1. Lineage (NCBI taxonomy): Eukaryota > Metazoa > Chordata > Amphibia > Caudata > Salamandridae > Calotriton > Calotriton arnoldi. The sequence goes on along the minus strand of CAWUFW010001280.1, from coordinate 1,083,877 downwards.
AAGAAACTGGCAACTCGCCGGAAGCCCCGCCCCCTCCCTGCGTGAGTCTGCAAATGCGCCTCCTGGCGCGTTCTGGGTTGGGGGATGAAGTCCCCTTTGCTGGCGAGGGTCCTTAGGGGCCAACTAGCCCACCAGGTACCTCCAGTAAGTCCCACACAGTGGGATTGCTGAGAGGTGGTCCGAGGCCACGCCCCTTTTTACAACAGTCTGCAAACGAGCCTCTTGGTGCACTGTTAGTGGGGCGATGAGGCCCCCTTGTGTAATGAGGACTTCAGGACTAAAGTGGACTTCATTCTCCAAGCAGCAGTGTGCTAGGAGGCGCATTTGCAGAGTGGTGTAAAAAGGGGGCGTCGCCTCTGACCACTCTCAGCAATCCAGCTGTGTGTGGCTTACTGGAGGTAACAGGAGGGCTAGTTGGCCCCCAGGGACCATCAGGAAGCAAGGGGACTTCATCCCCCAACCAAGAGCGCACCAGGGGGCGCGTTTGCAGAGTGTTGGAGAAAGGGGGCGTGGCCTGTGTCCACCTCTCAGCAAATCCCACTGTGTGGGGCTTACTGGAGGTAACAGGTAGGCTAGTTGGCCCCTAAGGAACCCCAGCAGCGAAGGGGACTTCAATCCCCATGCAAGAGCGCACCAGGGAGTGCGTTTGCAGAGTGGTGGGCAAAGGGGGCATGGCCTGCTATGGGAACTTAGCAATCCTGCTGTGTGGGTCTTACTGGTGGTAATGGGAGGGGTAGTTGGCCCCCAGTGATGTCCTTGGGGGCCAACAACCCCTCTTGTTACCTCCTGTAAGTCCCATACAGTGGGATTGCTAAGAAGTCTTCGGAGGCCACGCCCCCCTTTCTCCACCACTCTGCAAACACGCCTCCTGGCAGACTACTTGTTGGGGGATGAAGTCCACTTTACTCCTGAGGGACTTTGGGGGCCAAGAAGCCTTCCTGGTACCTCCTGTAAGTCCTACGCAGCGGAATTCCTGAGCACTGGTCGGAGGCCCAGCCCCATTTCTCCACCACTCTACAAACGCGACTACTAGTTAAAGAAGCATTTGCAATGTAATAGGTCTCGCATTTGCAAAAGTTACGGCTATTGGTTTTTTACTAACGTCTTTTGGAGTGGAGTGGATGTACGTTGTGTGTAGTGGAATTATATGGTATGTTGTGCAGTGAAATTTTGTGGACAGAAAGTATGTGGTATTTAGTGTATAGGAATTATGTAGAGTGGTATAATGTGTTATGGAGAGTAATTATGTGGTATGGTAGTCTGTGTTGTGGAGCGGTAACCTCAGGTTTAGTCTTCCTCGTATCCATAGAAGCTAAACTATAAACTCAATGAGACAAAAAAAAGAAGGAACCACTGAGGAGCATTTCTGGACCTAGTCAGCGGTATGAGCACTTCCACTGGAATTATGCGACTGTTCAGCTGCACCAATTTTTGCATAGTTAGACATTTTCCGCATTTGCCACATAATCCATCATCTGCTGCATAGTCTGTAGATTTGAACAAAAAAAACCTTGTTTCTAGCTCAAACGGCCCAAAGTTATAAAAAATGCAGCGACAAGTGTTACAGCGTGGTGGAAGGCCCTTTGCAAACCCGGAAGGGTCACTTGTTACTTATTGCTAAATGTGGGTGTTAAATTGGTACTAATGGTGCGCAAACCACTCTTGCTTCTTTCTGCGCCTCTCTTGCCTCTTTCTGCATTTCTCTTGCTTCTTTGTGTACCTTTCTTCCTTTTTCTACACTTCTCTTGCCTCTTTCTGCACATCTCTTCCACTTTCTGTACCACCCTTCTTTCTGCGCCTCTCTTGCTTCTTTCTGCACCTCTCTTGCTTCTTTCTTCTGCACCTCTCTTGCCTCTTTCTGCACCTCTGTTGCTTCTTTCTGCATTTCTCTTACCTCTTTCTGCACCCTCTTCCCTCTTTCTGCACCTCTCTTGCCACTTTCCGCACCTCTCTTCCCTGTTTCTGCACTTCTCTTGTCTCTTTCTGCACCTCACTTTCTTCTTTCTGCAGTTCCCTTGCTTCTTTCTGCACCTCTCTTGCTTCTTTCTGCACCCCTTTTGCCCCTTTCTGCTCCTATGTTGCTTCTTTTTGCAATTCTCTTGCTTCTTTCTGCACCACTCTTGCTTCTTTCTGCACCCCTCTTCCCTCTTTCTGCACCCCTCTTCCCTCTTTCTGCACCTCTGTTGCCTCTTTCTGCACCTCTCTTGCCTCTTTCTGCACTTCTCTTCCCTCTTTCTGCACCCCTCTTCCCTTTTTCTGCACCTCTGTTGCCTATTTCTGCACCTATCTTGCCTCTTTCTGCACCCGTTCCCTCTTTCTGCACCTCTCCTGCCTGTTTCTGCACCTCTCTTGCCTCTTTCTGTACTTCTCTTGCCTCTTTCTGTACCCCTCTTCCCTCTTTCTGCACGTCTCTTACCTCTTTCTGCACTTCTCTTCCTTCTTTCTGCACCCCTCTAGCCTCTTTCTGCTCCTCATTTGCCTCTTTCTGTACCTCTCTTGCCTCTTTCTGTACCACTCTTCCCTCTTTTTGCATGTCTCTTCCCTCTTTCTGCACTTCTCTTCCTTCTTTCTGCACCCCTCTAGCCTCTTTCTGCACATATCTTGCCTCTTTCTGCAGCCGTTCCCTCTTTCTGCACCTCTCCTGCCTGTTTCTGCACCTCTGTTGCTTCTTTATGCACCCCTGTTCCCTCTTTCTGCACCTCTCCTGCCTGTTTCTGCACCTCTCTTGCCTCTTTCTGTACTTCTCTTGCCTCTTTCTGTACCCCTCTTCCCTCTTTCTGCACTTCTCTTCCTTCTTTCTGCACCCCACTTGCTTCTTTCTGCACCTCATTTGCCTCTTTCTGTACCTCTCTTGACTCTTTCTGCAACTGTCTTGCCTCTTTCTGCATCTCACTTGCCTCTTTCTGTACTTCTCTTCCTTTTTTCTGTACCTTTCTTGTTTCTTTTGCAACTCTCTTGTCTGTTTCATCACTTCTCTTGCTTCTTTCTACACCTCTCTTGCTTCTTTCTGCACTCCTCTTGCCTCTTTCTGCACCACTCTTCCCTCTTTCTGCACCTCTCTTGCCTCCTTCTGCACATCTGTTGCTTCTTTGTGCACTTCTCTTGCCTCTTTCTGCACCCCTCTTGCCTCTTTCTGCACCCATTTTGCTTCTTTCTGCACTTCTCTTGCTTCTTTCTGTACCTCTCTTGCTTCTTTCTGCACCCCCTTGCCTCTTTCTGCACCCCTCTTCCCTCTTTCTCCACTTCTCTTCCTTCTTTCTGCACCTCTCTTCCCTCTTTCTGCAACTCTCTTGCCTCTTTCTGCACTTCTCTTGCCTCTTTTTTCACCACTGTTGTTTTTTTTCTGCACTTCTCTTGCTTTTTTCTGCACCCATGTTGCCTCTTTCTGCACTTGTCTTCCCTCTTTCTGCACATCTATTTTCTCTTTGTGCACCTCTCTTCTCTCTTTGTGCACCACTCTTGCCTTTTTCTGCACTTCTGTTGTCTCTTTCTGCACCTCTGTTGCTTCTTTCTGCACTTCTCTTGCCTCTTTCTGTACCTCTGTTGCTTTTCTCAGCACTTCTCTTGCCTCTTTCTGCACTTCTGTTGCTTCTTTTTCACTTCTCTTGCTTCTTTCTGCACCCCTCTTGCCTCTTTCTGCACCCCTCTTCCCTCTTTCTGCACCTCTCTTGCCTCTTTCTGCACCCCTGTTCCTTCTTTCTGCACCTCTCTTGCCTCTTTCTGCACCTCTCTTGCCTCTTTCTGCACTTCTATTGCCTCTTTCTGCACCTCTGTTGGTTCTTTCTGCACTTCTCTTGCCTCTTTCTGCACCCCTCTTGCCTCTTTCTGCACCTCTGTTGCTTCTTTCTGCACCTCTCTTGCCTCCTTCTGCACCCCTCTTGCCTCTTTCTATAGTTCTCTTGCCTCTTTCTGCACCTCTGTTGCTTCTTTCTGCACTTCTCTTGCCTCTTTCAGCACCCCTCTTGCCTCTGTCTGCACCAATGTTGGTTCTTTCTGCAGTTCTCTTGCCTCTTGCCACACCTCTTTTGCCTTTTTCTGCGCATCTTTTACCTCTTTCTGCACTTCTCTTGCCTCTTTCTGCACTTCTCTTGCTTCTTTCTGCACTTCTCTTGCTTCTTTCTGTGCTTCTCTTGCTTCTTTCTGCACTTCTCCTACCTCTTTCTGCACTTCTACTGCCTTCTTTCTGCACCTCTGTTGGTTCTTGCTGCACTTTCCTTGCCTCTTTCTGGCTCCTCTTCCCTCTTTCTGCACCTATGATGCTTCTTTCTGCACTTCTTTTGCTTCTTTCTGCACCTCTCTTGCTTCTTTCTGCACCCCTCTTGCGTCTTTCTGCACCCCTCTTCCCTATTTCTGCACCTCTCTTGTCTCCTTCTGCACCTTTCTTGCCTCTCTCTACAGTTCTCTTTCCTCTTTCTGCACCTCTTTTGCTTCTTTCTGCACTTCTCTTGCCTCTTTCAGCACCCTTCTTGTCTCTGTCTGCACCTCTGTTGGTTCTTTCTGCAATTCTCTTGCCTCTTTCTGCACCTCTCTTGCCTTTTTCTGCGCATCTCTTGTCTCTTTCTCCACGTCTCTTGCCTCTTTCTGCACTTCTCTTGCTTCTTTCTGCACCTTTGTGGATCTTTCTGCACTCCGCTTGCTTCTTTCGGCACCTCTCTTGTAAATTTCTGCACCCCTCTTGCCTCTGTCTGTACCCCTGTTCCATCTTTCTGCCCCTTGTTTGCCTGTTTGTGCAACTTTCTTGCCTCTTACTGCACTTCTCGTGCCTCCTTTTGCACCTCTGTTGCTTCTTTGTGCACTTCTCATGCCTCTTTCTGCCCCCCAGTTGCCTCTTTCTGCACTCGTCTTCCCTCTTTCTGCACATCTCTTGTCTCTTTGTGCACCTCTCTTGTCTCTTTGTGTACCTCTCTTGCCTTTTTCTGCACTTCTGTTGTCTCTTTCTGCACCTCTGTTGCTTCTTTCTGCACTTCTCTTGCCTCTTTCTGCCTCTGTTGCTTTTTTCAGCACTTCTCTTGCCTCTTTCTGCACCCCTCTTACCTCTTTCCTCATTTCTGTTGCATCTTTCTGCACTTATATTGCTTCTTTCTGCACCACCCTTGCTTCTTTCTGCACCCCTCTTTCTTCTTTCTGCACCCCTCTTCCCTCTTTCTGCACCTCTCTTGCCTCTTTCTGCACCCCTGTTCCCTCTTTTTGCCCCTCTCTTGCCTCTTTCTGCATCTCTCTTACCTCTTTCTGCACTTCTCTTGCCTCTTTCTGCACCCCTCTTGCCTATTTCTGCACCTGTTGCTTCTTTCTGCACTTCTCTTGCTTCTTTCTGCACCTCTCCTTCTTCTTTCTGCACCCCTCTTGCGTCTTTCTGCACCCCTCTTGCCTCTTTCTGCAACCCTGTTCCATCTTTCTTTCTGCACCTTGTTAGCCTGTTTGTGCAACTTTCTGGCCTCTTTCTGCAGTTCTCTTGCCTCCTTCTGCACCTCTGTTGCTTCTTTGTACACTTCTCTTGCCTCTCTCTGCACCCCTCTTGCCTCTTTCTGCACCCATTTTGCTTCTTTCTGCACTTCTCTTGCTTCTTTCTGTAGCTCTCTTGCTTCTTTCTGCACCCCCCTTGCCTCTTTCCGCACCCCTCTTCCCTCTTTCTGTACCTCTCTTCCCACTTTCTGCACCTCTCTTGCTTCTTTCTGCACTTCTCTTGCCTCTTTCTGCACCAGTGTTGATTTTTTCTGCGCTTCTCTTGCTTCTTTCTGCACCCATCTTGCTTCTTTCTGCACCCCGTTGCCTCTTTCTGCACCTGTCTTCCCTCTTTCTGCACATCTCTTGTCTCTTTGTGCACCTCTCTTGTCTCTTTGTGCACCTCTCTTGCCTTTTTCTGCACTTCTGTTGTCTCTTTCTGCACCTCTGTTGCTTCTTTCTGCACTTCTCTTGCCTCTTTCTGTACCTCTGTTGCTTTTTTCAGCACTTCTCTTGCCTCTTTCTGCACCCCTCTTGCCTCTTTTTGCACCCCTCTTCCCTCTTTCTGCACCTCTCTTGCCTCTTTCTGCACCCCTGTTCCTTCTTTCTGCACCTCTCTTACCTCTTTCTGCACCTCTCTTGCCTCTTTCTGCACTTCTATTGCCTCTTTCTACCCCTCTGTTGGTTCTTTCTGCACTGCTCTTGCCTCTTTCTGCACCCTCTTGCCTCTTTCTGCACCTCTGTTGCTTCTTTTTGCACTTCTCTTGCTTCTTTCTGCACCCCTCATGCGTCTTTCTGCACCCCTCTTCCCTCTTTCTGCACCTCTCTTGCCTCCTTCTGTACCTCTCTTGCCTCTTTCTATAGTTCTCTTGCCCCTTTCTGCAGCTCTGTTGCTTCTTTCTGCACTTCTCTTGCCTCTTTCAGCACCCCTCTTGCCTCTGTCTGTACCAATGTTGGTTCTTTCTGCAGTTCTCTTGCCTCTTTCCTCACCTCTTTTGCCTTTTTCTGTGCATCTTTTACCTCTTTCTTCACTTCTCTTGCCTCTTTCTGCACTTCTCTTGCTTCTTTCTGCACTTCTCTTGCTTCTTTCTGCATGTCTCTTGCCTCTTTCTACATTTCTGTTGCTTCTTTCTGGACTTCTCTTGCCTCTTTCTGCAACCCTCTTGCTTCTTTCTGCACCTCTGTTGCTTCTTTCTGCACTTTTCTTGCTTCTTTCTGCACCTCTCTTGCTTCTTTCTGCACCCCTCTTGCTTCTTTCTGCACCCCTCTTGCCTCTGTCTGCACCCCTGTTCCATCTTTCTGCACCTTGTTAGCCTGTTTGTGCAACTTTCTTGCCTCTTTCTGTAGTTCTCTTGCCTCCTTCTGCACCTCTGTTGCTTCTTTGTGCACCCCTCTTGCCTCTTTCTGCACCCATTTTGCTTCTTTCTGTACTTCTCTTGCTTCTTTCTGTACCCCCTTGCCTCTTTCTGCACCCCTCTTCCCTCTTTCTGCACCTCTCTTCCCTCTTTCTGCACCTCTCTTGCCTCTTTCTGCACCTCTGTTGCTTCTTTCTGCACTTTTCTTGCTTCTTTCTGCACCTCTCTTGCTTCTTTCTGCACCCCTCTTGCTTCTTTCTGCACCCCTCTTGCCTCTGTCTGCACCCCTGTTCCATCTTTCTGCACCTTGTTAGCCTGTTTGTGCAACTTTCTTGCCTCTTTCTGTAGTTCTCTTGCCTCCTTCTGCACCTCTGTTGCTTCTTTGTGCACCCCTCTTGCCTCTTTCTGCACCCATTTTGCTTCTTTCTGCACTTCTCTTGCTTCTTTCTGTACCCCCTTGCCTCTTTCTGCACCCCTCTTCCCTCTTTCTGCACCTCTCTTCCCTCTTTCTGCACCTCTCTTGCCTCTTTCTGCACTTCTCTTGCCTCTTTCTGCACCACTGTTGTTTTTTTCTGCACTTCTCTTGCTTCTTTCTGCACCTCTCTTGCTAATTCTGCACCCCTGTTGCCTCTTTCTGCACTCATCTTCCCTCTTTCTTCACTTCTCTTGTCTCTTTATGCACCTCTCTTGTCTCTTTGTGCACCTCTCTTGCCTTTTTCTGCACTTCTGTTGTCTCTTTCTGCACCTCTGTTGCTTCTTTCTGCACTTCTCTTGTCTCTTTCTGTACCACTGTTGCTTTTTTCAGCACTTCTATTGCCTCTTTCTGCACTCCTCTTGCCTCTTTCTGCACTTGTGTTGCTTCTTTCTGCACCTCTCTTGCTTCTTTCTGCACCTCTCTTGTCTCTTTCTGCACCCCTCTTCCCTCTTTCTGCACCTCTCTTACCTCTTTCTGCACCCCTGTTCCTACTTTCTGTACCCCTGTTCCTACTTTCTGCACCCCTGTTCCTTCCTTCTTTCTGCACCCCTCTTGCCTCTTTCTGCACCTCTGTTGTTTCTTTCTGCACTTCTCATGTTTCTTTCTGCACCTCTCTTCCTTCTTTCTGCACCCCTCTTGCATCTTTCTGCACCCCTCTTGCATCTTTCTGCACCCCTTTTCCCTTCTTCTGCACCTCTCTTTCCTCCTTCTGCACCTCTCTTGCCTCTTTCTATAGTTCTCTTGCCTCATTCTGCACCTCTGTTGCTTCTTTCTGCACTTCTCTTTCCTCTTTCAGCATCCCTCTTGCCTCGGTCTGCACCAATGTTGGTTCTTTCTGCAGTTCTCTTGCCTCTTTCTGCACCTCTTTTGCCTTTTTCTGCGCATCTCTTACCTCTTTCTGCACTTCTCTTGCCTCTTTCTGCACTTCTCTTGCTTCTTTCTGCGCTTCTCTTGCTTCTTTCTGTGCTTTTCTTGCTTCTTTCTGCACTTCTTCTACCTCTTTCTGCACTTGTAAGGCCTCTTTCTGCACCCCTCTTGCCTCTTTCTGCACCTATGTTGCTTCTTTCTGCACTTCTTTTGCTTCTTTCTGCACCTCTCTTGCTTCTTTCTGCACCCCTCTTGCGTCTTTCTGCACTCTCTTCTTCCCTATTTCTGCACCTCTCTTGCCTCCTTCTGCACCTCTCTTGCCTCTTTCTACAGTTCTCTTGCCTCTTTCTGCACCTCTGTTGCTTCTTTCTGCACCTCTGTTGCTTCTTTCTGCACTTCTCTTGCCTCCTTCAGCACCCCTCTTGACTCTGTCTGCACCTCTGTTGGTTCTTTCTGCAGCTCTCTTGCCTCTTTCTGCACCTCTCTTGCCTTTTTCTGTGCATCTCTTGTCTCTTTCTGCACTTCTCTTGCCTCTTTCTGCACTTCTCTTGCTTCTTTCTGCGCTTCTCTTGCTTCTTTATGCACTTCTCTTGCCTCTTTCTGCACTTCTCTTGCCTCTTTCTACATTTCTGTTGCTTCTTTCTGGACTTCTCTTGCCTCTTTCTGCACCTCAGTTGCTTCTTTCTGCACTTTTCTTGCTTCTTTCTGCACCTCTCTTGCTTCTTTCTGCACCCCTGTTGCCTCTTTCTGTACTCATCTTCCCTCTTTGTGCACCTCTCTTGTCTCTTTCCGTACCTCTCTTGCCTCTTTCTGTACTTCTGTTGCCTCTTTCTGCACTTCTGTTGCTTGTTTCTGCACTTCTCTTTCCTCTTTCTGCATTTCTGTTCCTTCTTTCAGCACTTCTCTTGCCTCTTTCTGCATTTCTGTTCCTTCTTTCTGCTCCTCTCTTGTCTCTTTCTGCAATTCTCTTGTCTATTTATGCACTTTTCTTGCCTCTTTCTGCACATCTCTTACTCTTTCTGCAATTCTCTTGCTTCTTTCTATACTTCTCTTGCCTGTTTCTATATTGAAATGGGAAGTGCAACCTGTCAAGTTTAAAGGTCTACGTGCTCTCGTGACTGAGGTGCATGTCTACTTGTACGTGTATTCTCACATGTGTTATGGATCTGAAGATGGTAGCTTAAAAAGCGGGTAGCTTCTCTTATAGGTGGTCAAATCTTCTTAGTTCTGCTCTGTCATTTGGTTGCACAGGCAGACATGTCTTATGTATATAGGTGTTATAGAGCCCCTCAAATGTACTATTGAATATGCATGTGCCCTGTATTATGAGCAGAAAGAAATACATGCACCTTCTTGTACACAAATTTACAGAGTATGCTGTTTGAAACATGGATATTCAAGTATTTGTATGTTTATTTTTATGTAACATGTCACCAGGTAAAAGCAGAAACACACGCATGCATACCTTCACAAACTTGGTCAGACTTACAACAGTGATATGGCTCGGATTGCTGTTTTACATTTGGTAGGCCTAACATTCTGAAGAGTCGATGAATAGTGAACGTTCAAGAGAAAAGTGAGGTTTAAGACATCTTGGGAGAAGGATTAGTGATTAGGCTACTCTGCATGAGTCTGTGGAAAGGTACAGTCGAAGTAGGCCTCTTTCTGCACCTCTGTTGCTTCTTTCTGCACTTCTCTTGCTTCTTTTTGCACCTTTCTTCCTCTTTCTGGACTTCTGTTGCCTCTTTCTGCATTTTTCTAGCTTCTTTCTGCACCTTTCTTCCTCTTTCTGCACCTCTCTTCCCTCTTTCTGCACTTCTCTTGCTTCTTCCTGCGCCTTTCTTCCTCTTTCTGTACATGTTCTACCTATGTAGGCATAGTTAGAAATTAGCATTTAAAAAACCGCAGAAATTCACTGAAAAAAACACAGGTTTCAGGGACGTTATAGTTAGGGATTAGCATTTAAAAAACCTTAGAAATTCACTGAAAAAAACCACAGGTTTCAAGGACGTTATAGTTAGCGATTAGCATTTAAAAAACCTTAGAAATTCATTGAAAAAACCACAGGTTTCAGGGACGTTATAGTTAGGGATTAGCATTTAAAAGACCTTAGAAATTCACTGAAAGACCACATGTTTCAGGGACGTTATAGTTAGGGATTAGCATTTAAAAAAACCTTAGAAATTCATTGAAAAAACCACAGGTTTCAGGGACGTTATAGTTAGGCTGATATTTCACTCATACAAAAACAGGGAAATTCGGCTGTTCTAGTTAGCTAACTATAACTCGCGCGCCCGCAATGCACTGCTGATGACATCACATATTACCTCATTCATGACAAGATCAGTGACATCACTGATGTCATCACTGATGACATCTCAAATGACATCATCCACGTAATATCTGATGCACCTCCTCACACCCTAATATAACCTTTGATGCACCCACTCTAAAATACAGACTACCATTCTCGAAACCATAGACACACCAATACCAGTTAGTACAAACCCGCTCACTGATTCATAGGTCTACACACATATCCACTCACTAACCCATACAATCACTCATACACATACACGCAGTCACTCATCAATACAGCCACTGATATATGCACTCATACACCCATACAGACACTCACACACCGCCACTCACCCATAGAGTTACTCAAACACCTAGTCAGTCACCCAAAGAATCAATAACACTGCCATTTACTCACCTATACAGTTATACACACACACCACCTCACTTATTCATACAGATAGTGACACATACTTACTCTCGTCTACAATCACTGACACAAGCACACACTCATCCATACAGCCACTCTCACAATCACTCACTTTCACATTTAGTCCAACACTCACATATACTGCCTTTCACATATGTAGTTACTTACACATATACCACTGAGACATCCCTTCACTCACTAACACAGCCATATGCACACTCACTCACCCTTACAGCTCCTTGCAGATGCACTCATGAACCCATTCACCCATTGAATCACCCACTCACATATCCATGCAGGGAGTCACCCCCCACACCCCCACAGACAGTCACGCACCCATACAGGTACTCAGACAACCAATCATTAACCCATATAGACACTCATGTAGCTACTCACCAACTCATACAGCCACTTACACACCAACTGACAGACTGATACAGACATTCACACAGTTTAGTCATTCACCCATGCATTCACTAAGACACGTATAATCACTCACTTATACAGTCAGTCACGCACCCACTAAATTATCCATTCAGACATTCATACACGCACTCATTCTTCAATACACCTTGGCGTATATATATAAATAAAATTCGTAAACTTTTTTAAAACACTCAGTTGATGCCATCGGTGATGTCACCAGTGATGTCATTGACATGTCATCAGTGATGTCACTGACCATGTCATGAGTGATGTAATATGTGACGTCATCAGCAGTGCATTGCAGGGGCGCTAGTTATAGTTAGCTCAGCTAACTATAACAGCCAAATTTCTCTGTTTTTGTACGAGTAAAATGTCAGCCTAACTATAACGTCCCTGAAACCTGTGGTATTTTCAATTAATTTCTAAGGTTTTTTAAATGCTAATCCCTACCTATAACCAGAAGAGCACTGAACTCATAAGTGCAATTATGGGGGTGGTCTCATTGCTTGGTTTTACTCATGAGTAAGTGTCACTCTAAGAATCACACATTTGGCTATTGAAAGTCACTCATTAGTACACTGAAGCCTTAGAAATGTCACACATAAGCAGTCTGCAACCTTGGCAGCTATGTCAATGCCAGTCACCAGTGGACATCTGCACTTGCTTTAATCTGTTACCTTCAATTATCAGCACTCACATCAGCTTGGTGGCCCCCAGACTGGCCTGAAGAGGTTCTAGGAATGGCACCAGTCATAGCTCTGTGGGCGGCAGTTCCACAGTCAGTAATGACAAGTGAGCCACAGGGAAGAAGTGCAGTAATGACACAGGACATCTCCAGCTCAAGGATAGTTGAGATATATCTGCTCCATGCACTTCTCCTCCATCATTTCTGCCCCATATAGTCTCTCCCCATCTCACCTGCCTCAGTGCTGTATGCCCTCATCATATATACTACCTTTGCTCTCTGGCCCAATCCTCTTCTCCATCTTATGCTTTCTATCCCTTTCCTTCAAGCACACCCTGCTCTTGCCCAATGTCCATTTTACCTTTATGAACTCTGTCCCTATACATAGCTGCCAAGTTTTCAGGTTGCTTATGTGTGACATTTCCATGGTTTCCATGTACTTATCAAGGCTTGAAAAATCCACTCACCCACTCACTATGGCGAGCCAGATTTAATTAGGATGAGCTATTTTTAGGGCCTACTCCAGTGATTAATTTGAGCCGGTGGTTTCCTGTGATCCGCACCGGCACTTAATCATCAACACCAGCGCTTTTCATGAGCACCAGTTAAGGACACATTCATTTATGATAGGCATTTATGATTTGCCCATAATCACAGGATAATGAGCCGATGCCGAGACTCGAACCTGGTTCCCCAGCTCCAAAGTCAGCAGCTCTGGCCATTGTGCCACTTCCTCTACCCACTTTCATGGTTAGTAGTTGGTTCTGTTTTAGGCAGCGCTAACAGAAGAAATAGGCTGGTGCAAGCTGCCTTCTGACTAGAGTCACAGCACTTATTTTTTTACAAATGAACCACTGGCCTACTCGTCTTTTCTGGTGAGCTGACAACGGGTGTTCTGCTTGCTCACAAAGTGAATGAGCAATAAAGATACCTTTAAATATTGTTATCTTGTCACATTTGCTCAGCTTTCAAAGACAGAGGTCAAAAGTCAGTTTGTCTTCCTACGTTTACTTTTCTTTCTGTGACTGAAGTTAAAGGAGTTTGTAAAGTGAACTGTGTGACAATCGCGCTGTGGAAAATATGTGAAATGAAAGGCTGTAAAATTTCTGGCTTTTTTTAACACAAGACTGAAATAGCTAATAAGTGAACTGTTCAAACTTTTCAAATATTTTTCACTAGTTAGGAAGACATATTTTTGTAATTCAGTGGTGAAAAAAATGATTTTTATAGGATCAAAAGAAATCAGAACACTTTACTTGATGATGTGCAAATTTGTAATATTTTTGCTGAAACCAAATTTCAAACATTGTTTCTGTGCTATATAGTTTTATCAATAAAACCGCATGTTAGTGGGAAACTTTTGTGGCCATTTCAATGAAAAATGTGCTATCTGTAAATGACAGTGCACTACCACATCATGCTTTAGTAATATATTTATGAAAAGTGAGTTTTTAAACATGAACTGGGAAATATTCCTGCTTCTGCCCAGATGACAATGCTATTTGTGAACTAAGAGGCAAGCCAGGGATCATGTGTACCCTATATGTGGGCTCAATTCTTACTACACATGGAGCAAAAGTTTAGTCTAGTAAATAAATATAGTTTTTTTGTACAGCAGAAATAATGAACTTGCATATTTGAAGGTGCTCTCTTATGTGATAATGAAGAAAAATAAATTATTTGTCTAGGATCAAACAATTTGAGACCAGTTCATGGGTCAAGTACATTACAGTTAGGTGGAGTAGATTATTCAAGTTACTAGACCTGCAGGTCTAGTAACATTTTTATGATTTTTCAAGCCATTCTTATAAGTGACATTCGACTAACTAAAGTGTGATATTTTGAGCGACACTTTCTTGCTAGTAAAATCAAGTAACAAGGTCCATATAAAGAGCTAAATATCAGACATTATTTGGGGAGCTCGTGTTTAGAATTCTCCGCTGGAATCAGTACATATCGGGGAGAGGATGTAGCCTTACGACTAGAGCTGCTGACTTTGGAGCTGGGGAACCGGGTTCGGGTGTCGGCTCAACATCCTGTGATCCCGGGCAAATCACTTAATCTCCCCGCGCTTACCAAATAATGAATGTGTCCTTGTGTAACATAACTGGTGCTCATGTAAAGCGCTCCAATACCTTCGGGTCGAGTTCGCGCTATATAAATCTGCAAAAAAAAAAACATATAGTCCATTTCTACCGCTCCTCCATAGTTGTGCTGTGTCTCAATGGCTTTAACAACCTGTGGAGGAGGGTGAACCCGGTGTATGTAAAACGTGATCAAGACATCAAGAGGCACTGCCAATGGCATGCTTTTATAATAGACAATTTGTGCTTGAGCAGATCAAGTTCACACAGGTGCATTTGCTGCAGGCAAAACATATTGTTGAAGGTAGTTTCAGTATTCTTTTGAAAGGTTGTCAACATTCATCTTCACCCTTAAACACACACAGAAAGCCTGATTCTGAAGCTGACGTACACCGTGCAGCATTATTAAATTACTGAACTATCATATTGTGCACATCTCAGTGTGCAACACTTGACAGGCATCAATCATCGCATACCTGCTTCGGGAATGAGTCCTCCTTCTCCACTTTCCACGACTCCCTTTAAGACATGTAGCTTAGCTGTATAAAATGGTTAACAGTTTCTTTTCCATCATAGAATGCCCAACAGTAAAGGTCAGAACAGGGGCATTTTCTACACCGGTGGGTGGTCCCCCCCAGATTCACATGGGGCAGTACTGAGGTAATGATTCACTGAAGCAGGCCATGTGATATGAGGCCGCAGCCGGGTCTCAACTTCAATGAATCAGTGCAGTTAGCTGAGCCCTGCCTGCGACACACCGCGTCGAGCAATTGCTGGCTGCTTCGTTAATGTCAAATTTGTAATTTTATCAGTGTATACCCAGACATACTAGACTGAGGCCAGTGAGTGTAGGTCTCATCTCAGCGAGTGTGCAGAGCACTCACTATGCTGCTATTAATGCAGCTCCTCTCCTTCCGACGGTTACTCCCGGCTTGTGCCTAGCAGCGTGCAAGTGGTGTCAAAGGTGCTAATAATGCGTGGCTATGCATTTTAGTACGGTGATGCTGACCACCACACTAAAAGGAGTACGTCTAATACCTGATGTGTGGTACTTAGGGTTGCCACCTGGCCGGTTTTCAATCAGCACCACTGGTATTTTAATGTCCAGGCCAGTACAAAAATAAGCAAAATCACCTAAAGACGGTATTTTAGGTCCTTATCTGTACATACTTCAAACAAAAAAATATAAAAAGAAAACACTGTTAAATCTGTTCTAGAGCTGGATTTGAGATCCCTAACCAATAATTAAAGAAAACAAGGGCAGAAAAATCATGTTACAAATAAACACTCTTGGTTTTGTTTAAAGTCCTACTTAGTAACATGTCTGGGCCTTTGTATGCTTAAAAAACAACAAATAAGAAATAGGGGGAAACATCTATAAAAGGCATTTGCTATTCTTGGGCCTTACCCTGTTTAAAAGAGATATAGCGAGGGCATGGAAGGACCCGGTCCCGCCCAAACTGGGAGCGTGGAAGGCAGGTCTTGATTGGTGTATGGGTCAGGAGCAATCTATATTTAAAGCACGGGGCTGCCCGCAGAAGCACCCCAAAATCTGGAAACGATGGGCAGACTTTAGAGGTCTCATTTTGGAACCCCCTCCACCGCGAACTACTGATGTGGGAGCCTTCTGAGAACAAACCACGGGGGAAAGTGATGATAGAAAGGACTAGGTTACATGTGAATTGGCTTGGTGGGTATGATATATGGACTATTGCACAGTACATGGCACACTTGGTTGTAAAGTTATGGGCTGATGTTCACAGGCCCGAAATGTTTATTTTTCTGTATAGTAAATGTCACATAGAAGTCACCAGCCTGAATGCTATCATACCGATCAGTATTTATTGTACTCCTCCTATCAGAAATGTGGCTATTTTATCTGCTGACTTAATAAAAATGTGTTTTGAAAAAAAAAACAACAACAAATAGTTGGTATCTTTTGGTCTCGCCTAGGCAGTGCTTGCACTGTCTCTTCAAGACATGCTGTATCTGGGATATGGGCTTGAAAAAACAGCCATCTTTTTTATTGGTTCTTATTGCTGTCCTTTCTAAATGCCTACTTTTCATTAGTTAATATTTTTAGTAGTCCCTCCTTTTCTACTTTTGTAACCTCCCATGAAGACTGCCCCTTTTACATGTGCTGTTACTCTTCGTGTTAATTTTTGAGACTTGGAGAGCGCTCTTTTCTTTTTGTTGCCCTGCCTCTGCTTGTGTGTTAACTTTACTTCGCACAGAAAGTTCCTGGCAGAATCATTAACCAGTGCTTGTTGCTCGATCTGCACACGCTTTGTGTGGTTATTTTGTGTTTATTTCAAACTTTTACAGGCTTTGCACTATGTTAATTTTATTTCGTCTTTGGTGCTGTCCTCACTCCTCGCTACTTCCTCTGAGTGTTCATGGTTCCTCCTGGTCGTCCCAACGGCGACAGTGCAGCTTCCAACAGTTTTTTAGTTTATTGGCATTCCTGCCATTGTGATTGATAGTCACGTATTTACATTTTATTTTTTATTTTTAAAGGCACTACCGATAGTCATGTATTTACATTTTATTTTTTAAGGGACTACCTACGGCGAGAATCGAACCCGGTTCCCCAGGTCCAAAGTCAGCAGCTGTGGAGGTTACACCACAGCCTTTCTCCTGCTTGTTTACTTTTGCTTTTGCTTGTTAACCTCTCCATTTGTAATATCAGTTGTGTGCGCACATGCGCTTTCTGAGTCCTACTCCCTTCTGCAGCTGTCTTCATCTAAAAACAAACAAACTCTCTTCGACTTCAGCCCGACCTCACATGATCGAACACAAAAGAAAATGCGCAAACAACTATCTCCTGCAGCAACTGTAATGCATTTTAAATAACCCTGTATATCTTCCATGTGCTACCCTAACGAAAGCTAAAACTTTATTCTATCAACCCTAAAATCGAACGTTACATAGAGGAACACAAATGTAGAGCATTCCAGTCCCCTTTTTACATCCATGCTTTTCATGCCACTTATTTATTTATTTTACTCCGGCCATCGCTTGCATGCGAGGGTGGTGCCTGATTGGTGTATTTTTGTATCCTAAGCCTGTGCTCAACAGAACCAACTGTGCACCACGCGATGCCTAGGAGCTATGTTGTGGTTCAAATGACACCAAACGATGCAAGACATTCAGCATCAGCTGTCGTGGGCGGTGTGTATTTGCTACCAGGGAAAGGAACGGGGCAATACAAAGAGAGCTGTGCTCCTTACTTTGTCATAGGTTTCCATGATTCTATGTCAGGACTGGAGGCTTCGATTATGCTTCTCATTTCTTTACTGTATTTCTCACAGCAGCCAATAAGAGAAAAGTAAATAAAACATTACAATACCCATGAACACCTTAATGTCACATGATCAACCATGGAGTATACCCCTATATAAACTCCACGCAAGGTAAGTGTCCTCTTTCTTTGCTGCTCCTCAGCCAGTTAAGTGCCTGCTCATTATTTTCTGCTTTCATGTGTATTCAACATTGTTATATCGCTATAGCATTGCGATTAAGATTATAGCTTTAATGTTGGCTTTGTATTCTGTTTAGATCAGGCATTGGACTGGTATATGGCGAACTGCTTTTTCCATTCGTAAGTGTTGCCGAGCTTGTGAGCGGCTCCCCAAGCGACATTGAACGTGCGTATTGGGAGCGCTCTGCCTCCCTCGACCGGGCGCTTGCGCCCGTGTGGATTTTTTCTTGTGGAGCGGGAGGCAAAGAAAGGGAGCGAGGACGCGCGTTAAGTTCAACGCACAGTCCTCTTTTAGTGGAGACGAGCGGTCCGCATCGAGCATGTGCGGTGGCCATTTTGCTCATATTTTCAAAACATTGGTGCTTTCACGAACGCGGGCAGCGTCTTACTGCTCTTAACCTCCTTGGGCTGGCTCCCGGTGACGCCCTTTTGCACAGTGGGTGTGTGGGGCTGTATAATTATTGCATAGACTCTGCCTAGAGTGGATCTGGCAAGCCCTCCCTCCACTTTTTAAACTATTATTGCAATGCTTTGCTTGGCTTGCCTGGGGTTGCTCCACTCCCCCTGACCTTTGGTTCCTATACACTGATTGGAGGCCCTCTCTGTGGGCTTTACCGCTTGTGTGGGAGACAAGCAATCCTCCAAGGAGCACGTTAATACTTTATTGAGTGACATGATGTCAGAATTTTATAATGAGGAGGAATATGTTGAGGAGGATCTCTCTGGCTCCATGGAGCAGGACCTCGTGGAGGCCCTAGACCCAGGAGTGCAACACTCCGTGAATAAGGCCCTGGTCAGAGCCACTGAAGCGCCACTTATGTAACTATGCCCAGCAGCAGGGCTGGCTCCCCAGCTCAGGCAGCCGCCCCAGAGCCCAGAGCCGGTGGGAAAGGGACCAGGAACCCCCACGCGGCGGACTTTGCAAAATTGGCCAAGTCAATGGCTACTGAACATGATTATAGTAATCCCACGAATGAGGCGACTATCACTGAGATACCTCAGGAGGACGACAATGGTACCTCCTCGGACCTGGTGTCCGATCAGGAAGAGGCTCCTAGACCCTCCAAGAAATCGAAGAAGGAACGTCACGTAGAGACACCTTCCCAGCCTAAACTCCTAATTTTCGAGCCGACATAGATAGTGCACCCCAATTCTACGGCCTGGCTCCCGCCTCAGGAAGTGGCTGATTACGTTCAATCACACCTGCGACAGGCGTTTGACAAAGACGTGACAGCACGACTTTGATCAGAGTGTACCAGACCTGACCTGGCAGGTAAAGTGGCGGAGACACCGGAGGTGGAGCCTTCGATGCTCACCTACCTTAAAAAATACTCCAAGGACCCAAAAAAAGGTATAGACAGGGCATGGAGGACATGCCAGGACAAGCTTTTGGACATGACAGGACCCCTCACGAAAATACTAGAACTAGGCTTTCGAGCCAAGGTGTCCGCAATGGCTATTGATCCAGAATAATTGATTGGCTGGGCACAGAGAGCGGTCTGTCAACTTGGTAATGCGAACTGTGCAATGTCCAGCGAGCGACGTCGCTCTATATTGTTAAAACTAGATCCTAAATTGGCGGAACTCTCCTCCTCTGAATCAGGCCCCTTAGCCCAAGGCCTGCTCTTCGGCCAACCCTTCTTAAAAGAGCTTACTAAGTTTGTCGCCACCTTTAGTGGGTTGGATAAAGCTCAGGGTTCCCTCAAACGAGCTTTCCGGACGGTTTTCGGCAGGGCCGGACGATACCGAGGGCGGTCGTTCGGCCGGGGGTATAATCAAGGTGCCCCACGTGGTCAGTACCACCAGCAGAGAGGGGGCTACCAGGACCCCAATTACAGTAACTCCTCCTTCTACCCGACGTGCCAAAAAAAGGTACCCGAAAGGGCAGATTCGGAGGAAATCAGGGCAGACAACAGGAGTTTGGAACTTCAGGTGAGACTAATTCCTTGTACGGAAGTAATATTGGGGGGCAGGATACAGTTTTTTCTACACAG
This sequence comes from Calotriton arnoldi, assembly GCA_963921515.1. Lineage (NCBI taxonomy): Eukaryota > Metazoa > Chordata > Amphibia > Caudata > Salamandridae > Calotriton > Calotriton arnoldi. The sequence continues at coordinate 1,064,340 of CAWUFW010001280.1, read as the reverse complement.
TTGGCGAACAATCTCGCAAGATGCATGGGTTCTAGAGACCGTGCAAGGGTTCAAGATCGATCTTTACAACTCCCCAAGGCAGGTGTCTCCTCCCCTGCAAATGTGTTTTTCCTAACAAGATCAGGACTTCATCTCCGAGGAGGTAGATTATCTCCTTTGGAAAGGGGCGATAGTGCTGACAGTCCCTCATCCCTGCGGTTTTACCAGCAACATATTCCTAGTGGAGAAGAAGGGGGGTGGATCCAGGCTAGTTTTAAATCTAAAAGATTTCAATGGATGGGTAGTATATCGTCACTTCAAGATGGAGGGCATCCATCTTTTGCGCGACCTCCTTCAAGAGGGGGACTGGCTGGTCCGTCTGGACCTGAAAGATGCATACCTATCAGTTCCCATCTACGCGCCACATTGCCGTTTCCTTCAGTTCCACTGGAGGGGAAACTGTTACAAATACAAAGTCCTCCCCTTCGGCCTTTCATCAGCATTGTGGTGCTTCACAAAACTCCTTCGACCAGTGGTGGAATCTTTGAGAGCAAAGGGTGTTCGTCTAATCATTTATTTAGACAACATCATACTTATGGCTCGTTGCCCTCACCTAGTGATGACCCATCTAGAATGGACAATCGACCTCCTGCAGAGTCTGGGGTTCTTAGTGAACTCACAGAAATCGATCCTGGTACCTGCGCAATCGATAGAGTTTTGGGGTTTTCAGATAGACTCTCGGAGTTGTCAACTTCTCCTTCCTTCTCAGAAAATCAGGTCAATCAAGAGAGAGTTGAGGTTGATTTTGAACAGGCAGATTGTGTCATTGAGATCTGTAGCCCGGATTGTAGGTCTACTTGCCTCTTCAATACAAGCGATCTTCCCAGGTCCCCTCCACTACCGAGCACTTCAACGGCTAAAGATTCAGCATCTTCGGAAAGGCCTCGGTATGCAGATCAGATTCCCCTCTCAGAGGAGGCAAGGTTGGAGATGCAATGGTGGTTAGACCACATGGAGGCTTGGAATGGAAGAGCCCTCTTCGGATCCAACCCAGAAGTGGTGATAGAATCCGATGCCAGCCGGTGGGGTTGGGGAGCCCGTTGCGGTCAGATATCAACTGGAGGCCGATGGTCGCAGGAGGAACTCTCGTTACATATCAATTGTCTAGAGCTTCTGGCAGGCTCTTTTGCGATTCGCTGTCTTTCTCCTCGGAAGACAGACTACTGCATCCTGCTTCGCATGGACAACATATCGGCAGTGAGATATGTGAACAAACTGGGGGGGACCAGATCCCGGATTCTGGTGGAGATCGCCAAAGATTTCTGGCACTTTTGCCTCCAGCACAGAATATCAGTGATAGTGGAATATCTCCCAGGCCGCAACAACGAGGTGGCCAATTGGCACTCCCAGCATCTGCGGGATTTCAGCGACTGGAGACTCCATCCCAGGGTCTTCCAGTCATTGATTCGTCTCTGGGGTCCGTGCAAGATGGATTTGTTCGCATCTCGCCTCAACAGACAACTGTCAGCCTTTTTCAGTTGGCGTCCGGATCCAGAGGCGATTGCCACGGATGCGTTTCTACAGGTCTGGCCGGAGTCCCTCTGTTGTGCCTTCCCCCCATTCATGATGATCCCCAGAGTTCTGGCTCACACACGACGCCATGGCTCGGAATTGATTCTGATCACCCCATTTTGGAGAGCTCAGGTATGGTTCCCTGTGATTCTGGAAATGCTCTGTGCAGTTCCGGTCCTTCTTCCACCGCGGTGGAACCTATTGCTGGATGCTCAGAAAGCCCCTCACCCGTTGATAGTATCGGGGCAACTTCCTCTGGTAGCCTGGCGGGTTTCAGGGACAGGTGGAAGATCCCGGGCCTTTCAAGAGACACTGACAGATTCATTAACGAGGCCTGGTCAGCTAACACCCACAAGCGATATTCATCTGCCTGGAAACGTTGGTGTGGCTGGTGTTCTCAACGGGAGGTGGATCCCGCTAAAGCACATGTCTCTTTGATGGTGAACTTTTTGGCTTCCCTCGCTGCCTTAGGTCTAGCCTACAGGACTGTCAACAATTTTCGGTCGGCCATCTCGGCAGGTCATCTGTCAGTGGATGGCAAACCAGTTGGTGAACATCCCCTGGTATGTAACTGCTCAGGGGCATCCAAATGGTCAAACCCCCTAGTCCGAAATACTCAGAGTTATGGGAAGTGTCTTCTGTTCTGAGACTTCTTGAAGCCTGGCCCTCTAATAAATACTTATCTAGAAAACAATTATCCTCCAAACTTACTATGTTACTCTGCTTGGTGTCATTCAAGAGAGTTTCAGACATTAGGGCTTTAGATCTTATGGGACGTAGATTCTCCCCGGAAGGAGTGACTTTTACTATCACAAGGCGGACTAAATGCAATACCTCTTCAGTATCTTATCCAGCTTTTCCTAATAATCCTAAGCTGTGTGTTGTCCAATGTCTGAAGGATTACGAGGCGAGTACTGCTGAATTTCGTTCAGACATGAATGGTCAGTTATTAATTGCGCTGCAGAAACCATTTCGTCCAGTGGCTCCAGCCACCTTGTCTAGATGGGTGCGCTGGCTCATGGGGGAAGCTGGAATTGATGTATCAAAATGTGGAGCTCATTCAGCTAGAGGAGCTATGGCGTCTAAGTCTTTCTCTTTGGGGGTCAGTCTTTCTGACATTATGAATGCAGCTGATTGGTCAACGGAGACCACATTTAAGTCTTTTTATTATAAGCCTATTGTGGATGTGACATCTGTAGTGGTGGCTAAGCTTTGAACAAGCATAATCGGAGCCTCCGGTCCTGACATAGAATTGCAAATTTGCAAACATTCGTGACAAGAATTTTCAATTCTATTAAGGACACGGAGGCGAGGATTATCCCACCCAAAAAGCGATATGTATTTTGCATTATACTTGCATGGTCTTATGTGCATAATATATTTATACTGCATACGTACTCCTATGTTTTTTCCCTTCCCTTTTCTGATTAATATGAAGAGACATCAGATATGAGGAATAGTGTTACGGTGTACCCTTTACACTTTCAGGAGCTGATAACAAGTAATGCATGATGGAAGACATCAATATAAGGTTTGCATCTTCCAAGGAGGATATCGCGATTCATTGGTTCAGGAACCAGGTTCGGAGGTCGAGCCCCGTTGGGCTGCTGGTTGTCTCTTCCGGAGAATGTTTTCGGTCATAAAGATGGTTTTCTTCAAGAGCAAGTTTCATGTTATGGACTTAACTGTTGGATTTCGTTCAAAGAAAGAGGACACTGTTACCTTGCGTGGAGTTTATATAGGGGTGTACTCTATGGTTGATCATGTGACATTAAGGTGTTCATGGGTATTGTAGTGCTTTATTTACTTTTCTCTTATTGGCTGCTGTGAGAAATACAGTAAAGAAATGAGAAGCATAATCCTCGCCTCTGTCCTTAATAGAATTGAAAATTCTTGTCACGAATGTTTGCAAATTTTTAATTGTCTGCTGTCCCCAGAACATCCTCACTTGCAGGAAAAGAGCGGTAACTCACCGGCACAGGTCTGCTTTCTTTTAGCACGGCCACCGCTGAGTGCGCTATTAAGCTGTAGCAGACCCGCCCCCTCTTGTTATCTACCTGAAATGCAACTTGGATGCCCGAGCATGCAGCACATCTGAAGAAAACGTCACTTATGCCATCTTTATTCTCAACATCTGCCTACCACAAAAATGGCTTTCCAGCATGTTTCTGGTTATGAATGTATCTAAACGAAACTCATACCACTGTTGTTTCCTGTGAAGGAGTGTCAAATTACCTTTAGATTATAGTCTTGTTTAAAGCACACTGGCCTAACAGGATGGTCCCATTTACAAATGGCGCTTGTGCTTAAGTGATGGTCGCCCCCACAATATATATTTTGCAACTTTAGAATAAATAGCTGATGATTTAGTCGCACATCACCTGTATCTAACAAGTAAAGTCAAATGTATTCACACTCTTCTATCTCCCTAGAATTTGCAATCACTGTGCTTCACTACTATCTTTGATTTTATTTTTGTTTATGAAAAATATCATTCCCATTCAGTCGTAAAATACAAGCAGTGGGGGGCGTGGCTAACCATCATGGCTGATCGGACGTGAATCCGATCAGCTCCTCGCCAGGCCCGGATAAATCAGTGGTTTCAGGCGACCTCAATGCCCTGAATTCGGCGCGGGAGCCCTCTCCCAGCACTGGAGAATTGAGGGACAGCGATCGACCAGCGATCCACACCCCCGGGACACCCCACGGCACCAAAGTAAACTCACCCCCAGGGCGCAGGGGGAACCATCATGGCGGCCGCCACTCCGTTGTCTGAGAGGAGCCCTCGGTGACCAGCATCATTAAGATAGCTACCGATGCTACATTACGAGGGGCTGCAGTCGGGGACCGCAGCGGAGCTGGGAGACAGGGGGCTGCCCCCGCAAAACTGCACAAACTACTGCCTGGGGGTTCCGTACCTGCACGGACGCCAGTGGACCAGGCTCGCGGACGCCTCCTCACGCACCCACACAGCAGAGCCAAATCCTGAGGTCTTGCGGCGGAGAGGAACCCCCACCGGGGAGCGCATATGTCGGGGATTGCGGAGGGGGGCCTCCCGCTGTTCGTAGTCCTGGAGCGCGCCATCCCTGCCTGTCTTCAACATGGCGGCCTTCGGGCGCTGAAGAGAAGCGCGCGAATGCAGCGCCAGCAGGTTTTGGCATGCCACTGCATTAATGTAGAGCACGACGTGGTGTACAGAGCGGAACCAGCCACACAACCTACAGGGAAGGCCGGTAAGGAGTGGTGGGGCCTCCCTTCCCCTGTCGAGATCTGCGTCCTCTATTTCGTGCCCATCGCTGCCTGACCTTAAGATGGCGGCGTGCCACCTCCAGTTTGCGGCCTAATAGAGATTCCCGCGGGGCTGAGCCTGAGCTTCCTTGCAGCAATGTGGGGGCTCCGAGGAGGGCCCTGATACCAGCCACGTGAACTATCCATTGTGGGTGACACACGCCTGTACCGGAGAGGGGTTAACCAGAGTTAACAGGTACCTGCGCTCCTTTGCGACCTGGAGAGGTCTACAGCGGCAGTTGACCCTAAGACTGACCATATTTGGCGGGCCGATCCCCACGCCTGAGACGGGGCCTCGAGCCCACCTACGCACAGCACGTTGGACTTGGAGACGCGGGCCCCGCATAGAGCTAACTGGTTCCCTGAGCGTTCCTGCCGGCCTGGAAGCTTCCAGCTCACTGGATCTCCTGGGTGCCATCTAGCCAAACCCCTGCCACTGACGACTAGCACTTCACTGAGGATCCGGGCCCTCGGCGGCCCCGACGCGTTCACGAGGCCCCTCGTGGGCAGCGAGGGAAGGCCCATATGCCACCCAAAAAATCCCAGCCGCCCCGGGCCTCCAACTTCTTCTCCCCAGCACCCAGGGGGACATCGAGGGACGATCCCAAAAACCCCCAAAGCACCATGGCGATCTCCAGAGAGGAACTGCTGGCCACACTCAGGGAGTTCAAGCAGGAGCTGCGTGACGACATCAAATCGGACATTGGGGCCTCCCTTGATGCCTTCAAGTCGGAAATGGGACGACTGATGGCCCTACGGGCGGATGTGGAATCAGTCGGGGCCCGCACCCTCGACCTTGAAGCCAAACACCAAGACCTGGAAGGATGCGTGCGGCCGCTGGAGGCCCAGTCCGCAGACCTCCGCGCGCAGCTACAATCCACGCTGCTCCGCTGCGAAGACTTAGAAAATCGCTCCCGGCGGGAGAACATCCGCGTGCGAGGCCTGGAGGAAGGTTGCGAGGGACCTAATCTGGAGGCCTTCATGGTGGGGCTCTTCTCAACGATATTGGGGGACTCTGAACCGGAGGTACGCCTTGAGAGGGTCCACAGAGTGGGACCCCGGGGCCCAGGAGACACCAGAAAACCCTGCGACGTGTTAGCGAAATTTAGCTCCTTCAAAACCAAAGAACGGATCCTCCAGAAGGCATGGACAATGGAAAAGATCACCTTCCAAAACGCGGAATGTTCCCTTTACCAAGATGTGGCCCAAGCCACATTAGCCAGACGCCAACAATTCCGGCCAATCACGACGACCCTGAGAGACCGACAGGTGCGATACCGCTGGACTTACCCTTTTGGCCTGGCCTTCACCTGGGACAACAAAAACTACCACTGTACTTCCTTAGACGAGGCGGCAGCTATACTGGGCATCGAGGTGCCTGCCTCAACGCACGAGACATCAGACAGATGTCCGGAGGAGAGGTGGGGATCAAAAAAGAAAGGAGGAGGCCCCTGGCTTCAACAGCGAAGGTCTGGCAAAACCCCGGAGGGTTGACAACTCTAATCCGCTATGATACTCAGTCAGGCCTGATCCGGCGCTTCTGTTACGGCGGTAAGAGGCTCGTCTACATTCCGTCGACCATTCTATGCAATAACCTGCCAACCTCCTGACTACCACTGATTACTATGCTCACGAGACACTCAATGGGCCAAGGCGATGGAATTTGGTCCACCACAGTTATTGCTCGCAACAAGTTCCTCCTCTATGACCGAGGATCTTCGAGAGCAAGATGTTGAACTGAGTTGGACTTGGTTCACTTTTTTCTATTTTTCTTCTGTCTGTTTTTTTCTGCTTTTAGGTGTCACAGTCTTTTTTTCTAGCTACTACCCACACTTTGGAGCTAAAGCGACGAAGTCAATGGGGAGGGAGCATGCCGCCCGGGGGGGGGAGGGGGGGAGAGAGGAGAAATGAGCCTAACCGTCCAGGTACCGATGACACATGACAGGTTTCAATTGCTTATCGTGGAATGTTAAGGGGCTGAACTCTCCCAACAAGCGGCAACGGATCTGGAAATTCCTCCGAGACCACCAGGTCACAATTGCCACTCTCCAGGAGACACATTTTCCCCGCAAAGACGATCACCGCTTGAAACATAAGGCATTCCCCCAAATCTTTCGTTCCTCGGCACATACTAAACACAATGGGGTGGCGCTTCTCTTTCACTCTTCTACCCCATTCCGGCACCAGGCCACTCGCACTGATAAGGAAGGGAGATATGTGATGGTCAAGGGGGAGCTACGGGGCAGGACCTACACCTTTGCAACACTCTACGCGCCCAACTCAGGCCAGCATGACTTCCTTCACGCTTTTCTATCCGCCTTAGGAGGCTTCGCCAGTGGCGATATAATACTACTGGGAGATTTTAACTTAATCTGGGACCCGTCTCTAGATACCACACATAGCCACAGAGCAGCAGGGGGGGTCTTCAGCCAATCGCTTCAGGCGACGCTACGGGGCCTGAGTCTAATAGACGCCTGGAGGACCGCGCATCCCACGACACGCGACTACTCCTTTTTTTCCCACTCACACAGGACGTACTCTCGCATAGACCAAGTCTTTCTGAGCCAGTCCCTCCTCTCAAAGGTGTTGGGAACACAGTTTCATCCGATATGCCTCTCGGACCATGCGCCCTTAGAGCTGACCTTGGATTGGCCCGCTCCCCGTTCCAAATACTCCAGATGGTACTTCCCCAATTATTTGACTAGAGATTGACTCCTCCGAGATGAGCTCCGACAGGCAATCTCGGATTATTTCGAACTCAACGATCCAGCCCATACCTCAATAGCCAACAATTGGGACGCCTTCAAGGCAGTCATCAGGGGGAAGTGAATAGCACTAGACGCTGCGCTCAAGAGACAAAGCGCGGGAGAGCGCCTTCTCCTAGAGAGCGAACTTCGCTCCGTTGAAGAGGACCATAAAACTTCCCCCTCGGTACAAACTCTCCGCAAGGTGACCCAAGCTAGGGGGAAACTCCAAGCAATATACACGAACGGGGCCGAAAAGACACTTTTGCACCTACAGGCACGCAGCTACGAGGGGGGCAACAAAGTAGGGGCACTCCTGGCACGCCTATTGCGGATCAGGCAAGAGAAGAACTATATTCAAAGGGTGGATGATGGAGGGGGGGCCCCACACCAGAGTGAAGCTGACAAAGCCAATGCCTTTGGAGCATTCTATCGCGAGTTACACACGGCGGATCAACCCGATCTGCGAGCACAAGACCAATACCTCGAAGGTCTTACCCTACCTCAGGTACCCGCCTCTACCAATGACGTGCTAAACAGCCCCATCTCCGCTGAGGAGGTCCAGAAAGCGATCGACTCGCTCAAGCTCCAAAAGGCACCCGGTCCGGATGGACTGAATGCCCACTTCTACCGTACCTTTGCGCCGGACCTCGTGCCCCATCTAGCGGCACTTTTTAACCATATTGCCTCCACGCAACAAGTGACTCCTTCCATGGGAGAAGCCCTAATCTCCGTCATCCCCAAGCAGGGGAAAGACCCCGCCCAATGCGCCTCGTATAGGCCGATTGCGCTTCTCAACCTGGATGCTAAACTATATTCTAAGATACTGGCCACTCGCCTGGAACACATTATGCCGTTCCTGGTTCAGGCCGACCAAGCGGGCTTCATCAAGGGAAGACAAACCCATGACAACTTGCGGAGAATAGTCCCCCTTATTGAAAAAGCGCAACGGAAAGCAATTCCCACGGTTCTTCTCGCGCTGGACGCGGAGAAGGCCTTCGATCGGGTGGACTGGGCCTTCCTAACCCGCACTCTGCATTGTTTTGGCTTCGAGGAACCTTTTATTGGAATGATCAAAGCAAACTACCATGCGCCGCGCTCCACGGTTCTGTTGAACGGGGCGGCCTCGGTGCCTTTTGCCCTCACCCGAGGCACGCGCCATGGCTGCCCCCTACCCCCCCCGTCTATTTGCGCTAAGCATCGAACCGTTTGCAGAGCGCATCCGCTCTAACCTGGACATAAGGGGTGTCCCATTTGGCAAGGATGAGCACAAGATTGCTCTCTTTGCTGACGTTGTGCTCCTTCCTGCCACGAGCCCACAAACATCCCTCCCGGCGATCCAGTCAGAGCTGGTTCTCTACGAGAAGGCCTCGGGGTTTAAGGTTAACCTATCGAAATCCTATCTCTTGAACCTCACCGTACCCAAAGCGGCTATGCAGGCGATAGAAGCTGCGTCCCCCTTCCGAGGAGCGCAGAAAGATATCACCTACTTAGGTATAAAGCTCACTCCCAAGTTGGAACACCTGTACAGGGCAAACTTCCCCCCACTGTTGCGACAACTCCAGGCGGACTTCGCTAGATGGAGATCGGCCTACCTCACTTGGATAGGGCGCATCAACGCTGTAAAAATGAATGCCCTGCCACGGTTATTATACCTCTTCCAGGGCCTTCCGATCCTGGTGGATAGGACACTCTTTTCCACGATGAAATCAATGGTCACAAAGTTCATCTGGCAGGGGAGGTGGGCTCGGCTTTCCAATCGCATGCTGACCAGGTCGAGATGTAGAAAAAAAACCTTTCTAGGGGTTCACTGATGCACCTGGTCCTTAAACCAACAAAGAAGAGATTGGCACAGAAGCTGGAATATCAAAATAACAACTTTATTAACCTCACATGAGGGAAACTGTGTCAATACAGTACCCGCAGGCCACTGTATGAGACAGTCTAAGGAATACAAAGACTCTGGGTCTTTTATGCCCAGTTTACCGCTGAGTTAGCATGTAGACTCAAAAGAGGCGGTACAAGTATACACATGAATAGCTAGTTACATATAAGGATACATAAGAATTGCTTAGTCAACAGAGTGGGAGGGCTTACAATATAGCTAATATTAGTTAAAATAGCCTGACAGTTACTCTAAGAGCAGGTGCATTCTAGCAGCTAGACCTTTCTGAGCATGTGCAGTGCTCTGGCTCAGTACTGAAGGAGTTAATTATAGTTCGTGACTCAAGTGAAATACAAGATCAGGCAACAGTGAAGAGGGAGAAAGCACATGGCGAGCACATGGCTAACTAAAATGGCTGCCAAAAACAAAATGGCTTCAGCTGATGCTAACAACCATTGCAGCTAGTTTTCCACAGATGGCCGTTTTAGCATTTGCTGAAGACATCCGCTATGATCTAGAAGCATGGAAGTTATCCTGCACATTTATCCTATCCATTGCTAGGTGGGCATTTACATTTTTAACATTGCTTAACTGATGAGATACAAATAGAAATACATGGGGAACAGAGTATTGGGTCATAATGAACACACAGATAGCAGGAGAAAATAATGGCTATTATTATAAACAGAACTATCAATTTTTCCAACCCTAAGCAAAAAGTAAATCCCAAAACCATCCAGTCCAATTCTATGTTTCAGGGTTCCTATCTATTTCAGTGACCATCTATTTCAGCTTCAGAATAGCCAACAGCACATATCTAATATAATATCTTAAATAAAAAGCATTTCTTTTTTTTTTTAATAGACCTTTCCAGTGTTCTTTTCATGAGGGCTAGAGTACCAATTGATATGCTCAGGAGGAGGGCAGAGTAATATTTATCAACTGTTCAAAAAAACATTTCTCTTGCAGAATAAACATTCCTAATGCAAATATTAAAGCAAATACAAGGATCATTACAAAAACAATTTTTGCTCCAGGGGACCAGAAAGACCAAACGGGGCCATGGGAATTAGGACGAGGAGCCGCAAAGGGCTGCTCCTCCTCAAAAATGGGACGACCAAATGGATACATTGAATAGAAGCCGCTGTACAACCAGCCAGAGGGGAGTCTTCTCCCTGTGTCCGTATGAGCCTCACAGGCAGGCTCCTATCAAAGTTCTTTTCCAACGGTGGAGCTGCACAACTTGCAACTCAAGAAAACAATCACGGCCCAGTTTTAAGGGAAAAGGTTTCTTCTTTCAGGATAGGGCAATCAATCACCCTCCAGGGAAAATGCCCTCAACGATCCTGTCCAGTGTCTCAGGCAGTGCACCAGTATTCTTCACTTTAATCTAACAGGCACCAAAGGCACAGCACCTGTACCCTGAACTCAAGTCCTTCCCTAACTCCTGTGTTGCTCCGCTGGCGCACTGCTCTTTTGTCGGGGCCAAAGATTGTACCCAGTATGCCCAGCCACCTCCTGATCAACAAACAAAGGTGCAGACTTACATTCACTTGGGGACCAAGACTCAAAGGCCTGAAGCAACCCTTGTTTAAAGGGGGCCACCTCAAGCAAAAGCCTCCTTGCCGTCCTTGTCGGTCTGTGACTCTCTCAGCTGGGCATCAAAAACTGGATCCACGACTTCTCCATTCTGATTTGTGACCCCGTCTTTCGTCCAAGACAGTAGCAGGGGTACACACTTCACGTCCCAGTGCTTCCGACCTTCTACCTTCACTGAGGTCCTAGTTGCCAGCAATGCCTGTGCTGGTTCCCTTCACCTTGGCTTCAAGCTGGACTGGCGCTGACTCCCCAAGCTGAATCTGATGTCCGGCCCCCTCTGGCAATGGTTGTAGGGCAGCAGATATCTATTGATGGACAGAACAAAAAATCTTTAGACAAGGCATACAAATAATCTATCAAGCAGAGAGGATAGTCCATTTCCAAATACCTTCTCTTTTTTAGCTTGGGGCGCCCCATACATTAGCAAGGCACCCAAGAACCACTTCATCTATCTGAGAGTAAAAAAAAAACACCCCTGGACCCATTAGCGAGTATAAAAGGAACTTTTTTGGTGAACTGACAAGAGTAAAACGTTACACTATTTGAAGCAGCCAAAGAAGTCTATGTTTATTTACTAAATTCTGAGGGAAAAAGAAAAACAATACGGACATACTCTAAATCCTTACATTTGTGTATTCCTATTTTATTCATCTGAAGAACCTCAAGAAAGGGAAGTTTTAGAACAAGCATTCTTTTGTGCTTCTTGTCTTAACAAGCTTGTGTTTCATAAGTTATAACCTTTCACTACTTGTACACGACTGCAGACACTTCTAAAATTATTTTTCTTACATAAAAACACCTACATTTTACGCTTAGGACCATGCTCTCATGTTATAGGCGCGGCGGGAAAATCTAAAACTGCTAATTTAACAGGGATCCTGTCAGCTCAATTACACAGACTAATAAGAGACTAATAATGCCTTTGCAAAACTGTATGTAGCATAAAAATAACAAACAATAATGGTGTTATCACCTGAGAATTTTAGAACAAAAACTACCCACATATAGTTCCCCTTTAAAGGTCAAATAAGGGAACATCAATCTAGACTACTCATCCGTTCATAATTTCATCAGACAGGATAGGCAGTAACATGGCGTATTTTTTTTATTCTTTTTATGAATCTTAACAATTGTAAAACAGTATTACTGAATAGCCAATTAAACGTCTCATGGCCGTTCCTAGACAACTTAGACAGGCTCAAGAGAGAGTGAGAAAAGAGAGAGAGAGCATATAAATCAAGAAAAATGACAATGTATTACTTAATTGTATTTACCCTTAATTTGCCCAGGAGCTAATCTCTCTAATCTCTTCCCCTCATTCGACAGCAGGTAACCTGAAACAGGTGACCTTCTGTCGACACTATCTACCCCTATTTGTGGCAGCTGGGCACAAACAAACTTGTAGGAGGTAAATAGCACATTGAGCTAGCTAGAAAACATTAATAACCAACTACCAATTCCTTTAGCAATTGTACTAGTGTAACATGAGGGCGCATGAATGCAAACTGAATTTCATAGCCTTTTAATCTGGCCCTAGCTCCAGGAAGGCTTAATCTACTCTGTAACATTACAAGCTTTCATAATGTAATGTAGAAATCACATACTGTCACAGTGGCTCCCTGCGTGGAAATTTTTACATGCAGTAAGGCTGGTCAGTTCTAAATACAGAACTTGGCCTGTTGACCCTTAAACCTGCTGTCCCCTGTCAGTAAGGCTATTCCATGCGGTCTTTCCAATTCAAAGGAACTCTGGAGAAGCACAGCTAAAAAGCAGTCCTGTTCCGTGCCTGTGAGCTAATAATTTTAAAGGTAAGATGCACTGTTTGCTGTCTTATTTTAAACTAATTTTTATTCGTATGCAGTGTGTGGTGTGCTTTCTAACAGTTTTAGATGCCAGCTGCTTGTTCTGCAGTCGCATGTGTGCACCGCTGAAACCTGAGATCAGTTTGAAAACAGCCCTGGGTGCCAGGACTGCTTTTAAAAAGTAAATTGTGCCCAAAATCGACTTTGGTGGTAGGGACACTTAAAAATGAATAACCTACAATGTTTTAGCATATTAAGGACCCCCAGGGTCTCCCCTAGATATCCCAGAGGTGGGAGGTCAGAAATGTATAAGGTACACCCTTATAAAATAAGTTTTTATATGCCTGGGTAAAGTGAAATTTCACATTTCACTCCCCACACTGTGGTAAAGTGCTGCTCAAATTCAACTTTGATACTAGGAACTTATATATTTGTCACAGTAGGATTATTAGACATTGAAAAATGCAAAAACGATTTTAGTGCAATTATTTTTAATAATTTTTTTTTTCATATAATCAATTTTTTTTTAATAATGATCACTAACCCTTTTGATGTTTCCACATATGAAAAGCAAGCCTCATTCCTTTCCTTTTGCCTTTAAATGCATGTATTTATAACACTAAGCACATAAGCTGTACTGAAACATAAAATAGTCTGTGCAACTTTTTAAAGGGCAGCAATTATTTACCATCAGAACCATAGATATGCTTATTGAGAAAAGCAACAAGAAAGAAAATCCCTGCTTTTAATCCTGTCTATTTTATCCAAAATAATGAAGCTGTATTTGTAACTTTTAAAATCAGTAGTCTTTAACGCACGTGCTGGATTTGTAGCTTGTGGCCGGCATAGCCATGTGTTGTTTACTCAGCTGTGTTTTTACGACCAGCAAGCCTCAATTTCCACGCCTTTGTCAGGAGAAAAACCCTTTGGTGTATTCTAATGTCCTGAAAAAGTTTGATCTCCGTCTGTTTTGACAGACAGCTTCCTTCGGTACAGACAGCTTTGAACAGCTGTTTTAAAAGCTCTTTTTCTAGTGCTGGAAATTTGAGCACGGTGCAGTCTTTTTAAAACACAGGCATTCCAAGCCGGCACAATTCTATCGTTTTGTAATGTAACAAAGAGGCGCTTTTATTTCAGCAGCAACCAATTTACTCAGATGATGTGAATGCCTTTTAATATTAATACCTTAAGGATAATGCTGCAACATTTTATATTCAGTCTTAGTTATGCAAAGCACACAAATTCGTTTTTTTTTTCTTTCTATGAGGCCTATTTTTTCCCTATTGAGTGTTAATTCTAATTTCTCTTGTGGCAATATTCACAAATCTATACTTGGTTACTGTTTTACTTGCAATGGTAGCGTGCAGGTATTTAGCATATGTTACATAATTCACTCCTTGAATTCTAAAATGTAATTCTTTCAATGACATTTGCATAACAGAATGACGACAAAAAAAAACAAATTGAGCTCATTCCAGACATTTTCAAGAAGGGGGCCCACACACTCAGAGCACACAACACTGCTTGCTAAGGCAAGCCATTCTCACACAAAAAACAGTCACTAGTTACTGAAAACAAGTACTTTCAAGCATCACCACCGGTGTCAATCCACAACCACATGGACACTCAAAAAAAAATTAACCCACAAATTAACACTTAGGACAAAAGCAAGAGACAGCTCACAGACTGTACTTAAACCAAACCATTTGTAAATACCAATTGTAAGTCATATTTACAAACGAAAGGACTCTCAACAAAAAAGGTACAGAGATTACACCAAGACAAATAGACAGCCAAAAGATTGCCATGTTCAAAAAGACAGGCTCACGCCTCAGGCCTTTTCCAATAATACACCAAATTACCAGTTGGGCTGGCAGATCAGGATCCTTCTATATATATATTTTTTTGTTCCATAGTGTACTAGTGATCATGGAAGAAATACCATTTTTAATATACCTAAACCCATTTAGGTATCCCCTCTTAGGGGAGTCAGCTGAGTACTTCCTAAATCCATATTGGTACCTCCAAGACAGCAACACTTTCTACGAAGTGTGCTAGGAGCAGGCATGCCAAAAATATTATAGCATATATAATATTATACTCCAAGTGACACTTAACACAATTTGTGCCGTTCAAGTTTTCAAAGTTAGAGAAAAATCTCCTCATTACCTGCCTTCATTTGCTGCAGCAAACAAACAAACAAACCAAAATCTTGGCCAAGCTAATCCAAACAAAAGTGTTGCTACAGCAACCTTACCAAACCAAAGTCTCCAACCTCCACCTGCCAAGTTCTGAGTGACCTAACGGTCGTTTTAAAATACTCAGACAAAAGAAGATCTCAGTCGGGAGCGGCCAACACCTGGAGGGTCAGATCGGGAAAACTGGAAAATACGTTGGTCTGCAAAGACAAAGGGTCTTCCTCATGCAGGGTACCTCCTCAGTAGATTCCTGTCTTCCGTCAAGACCACTCCCTTGGATAGCCGCTTCTCCGATGAGCCCCGCGTTGGGCGCCAATTTGTAGAAAAAAAAACTTTCTAGGGGTTCACTGATGCACCTGGTCCTTAAACCAACAAAGAAGAGATTGGCACGGAAGCTGGAATATCAAAATAACAACTTTATTAACCTCACATGAGGGAAACTGTGTCAATACAGTACCCGCAGGCCACTGTATGAGACAGTCTAAGGAATACAAAGACTCTGGGTCTTTTATGCCCAGTTTACCGCTGAGTTAGCATGTAGACTCAAAAGAGGCGGTACAAGTATACACATGAATAGCTCGTTACATATAAGGATACATAAGAATTGCTTAGTCAACAGAGTGGGAGGGCTTACAATATAGCTAATATTAGTTAAAATAGCCTGACAGTTACTCTAAGAGCAGGTGCATTCTAGCAGCTAGACCTTTCTGAGCATGTGCAGTGCTCTGGCTCAGTACTGAAGGAGTTAATTATTAGTTCCTGACTCAAGTGAAATACAAGAGCAGGCAACAGTGAAGAGGGAGAAAGCACATGACGAGCACATGGCTAACTAAAATGGCTGCCAAAAACAAAATGGCTTCAGCTGATGCTAACAACCATTGCAGCTAGTTTTCCACAGAGAGAGGAGGGGGGGATTGGCTCTACCAGACTTTCGGGGCTACTATAGGGCTGCCCAACTGAGGGTGATTACTGAGTGGTCTCTGCAAGAGTCCGACAAGCATTGGCTCCACATAGACCGACAAATCACTGGGAGAACAATTTGGGACCTCCTGTGGAAAAACAAACAACACCGCCCGCGAAACGCCTATATAAGCACACCCACGGCGACCACCCTGAGGGCATGGGACGAGGTAAACAGATCCACCCCCTTACCTCCTTCCCCTCCCCATACACGCCCATACACTTCAACCCCGAGTTCCCCCCAGCATTACGGGAAGGCCCATTTGACGCTTGGCGGGAGGGGGGTTGCCTTATGCTTTCCCACCTTTTCGAAAGGGGGAGGTTGCTCTCCTTTCCGGAATGCGCTAATGAATTCAAACTCAAGCGGTCCGAAGAATTCCGATATCAGCAACTTAAACACTGGACTCAGCAGCCACAGGTACGGCTGGCTGCTACCCGGGAGCTGCTTCCCATAGAAACCTTTGCGCAGTCGGGACCCTCCTCAAAGGGCACTATCTCCTTTCTTT
Source organism: Calotriton arnoldi (assembly GCA_963921515.1). Classification (NCBI taxonomy): domain Eukaryota; kingdom Metazoa; phylum Chordata; class Amphibia; order Caudata; family Salamandridae; genus Calotriton; species Calotriton arnoldi. The sequence goes on along the minus strand of CAWUFW010001280.1, from coordinate 1,047,807 downwards.
ACTCACTCCTCCGCTCAACGTGGTCCACAACCACCCCGCGACATCAACTCCTGTGGGACACAATACTGGATACCCCACCAATGAAAAAGCAATGGGCCTCATTCTACAAAGACATCCCTAAGTTCAATCGGTCTATGCACCTCAGAGAGGTACACTACAAAATTGTGTACGATTGGTACCTCCACCCACAACGGCTACACACCATATTCCCTAATACCTCAGACAGGTGCTGGAGGGGTTGTGGGTAACTGGGAAACTTTAGACATATCTGGTGGGACTGCCCGCACATTAAGCCGTTTTGGAAGGAGATCCTTGCCCAAATTAAACAGATTCTAGGATATCCGATTTCAAACACATTAGAACACACATTACTGGGGCTCAGAGACACTAAATTAAAGCACCAAACCCATGGGGACCGCTCGGTGATGTGGCTTTGCCTCGGGGCGGCCAAGATGACAGTAGCCGCGGCTTGGCAAAAACCGGAGGCTCCTTCCCTCACACAAAATGGCACGCCAGACTATGGCGTGCACTGGCGATGGAACGAATGGCGGACATTGTGAAAGACTCCCGTAAAGGGTTTGACTACATTTGGGGGCCACTGGTGGAGTACCTCTCCGAGGGGCTTCCTCTATTTGCATGTGGTCCAAGACTGCGCGCCCTTCACCTCTTTCACATCTAGTGCACCCACTAACCCCTTTGAGTGCGTGTGGGGAAGGCCCGGAGCCTACACCCCGTAGTACCTTTCACAGCCTTCTGATATAACATTCCCAGTGGAGATCTATTTACTGTTTTTTTTGTTCGACCGTGGTACCTTAGTTTATGTTTTTTTTTCCATGTTCTATTGTTGTGGGGGGGTGGAGGTGGGGGAAGGGGGGGTAAGGGGAGACATGTCAATTGGACACTGACAATACGTGCTGGGTGCCGCTTTCTCGTTTACAAACTGTATATGATCTATTAGCCTACTGCACGATGCGGCCGATAAATCGCATTGGGATCCTTATCCCCTACAAGTTTTTGTTTTGTATACTTGCATACTCTGCTTTCTTCAAAACAAATAAAGAGATGTTTGACAAAATACAAGCAGTGCCTGTCAATGTTAACAAAACATTACGAGGATGTAAATTGCAATTGAGATTAAAAAAATCTTTATTTGATTAAGCTTTGCTTCCTATTTCTTAGCCAACGTTGTGTGCGATTCCCACGCCCACTGGAGTTGCTGAAATCCTGCCTGCTGGCTTTTCAACGAACGCAGACTTGTAGTGCCATGTTACACATATGCAGCCTAGGTGCTAACATTTGGATCACCTTTATTTATCTCTGCTTGCCTTGCCTCCGTTTATGTGAAGCACTTGTCCAGCTTCGTCCAAGTGCTGTAAAACACTTGTGACTGGGGCTCATTATCTATGCGGGTTCCCCTCGTTCCATTCAAGCCTCTTTCCCTCCTCTGCTCCTTTCCCTGTGGGGAGGAGGAAGTGCTCTTTTCATAACCACAAACAGTTAACGAATAGAGCGTAGGATGAAAGGATACCTGGACCAGCAAGTGCTGTATACCTTCCCAAACGTGAGTATCCTCTTTAGTCTGCATCCATATGGGTTAGTCTTCAATTTGACCATATCTATTTTTTTTTACTTTCAAAAGATAATGCTATTGATAGAGATGACCCGGAGTCTTTCCTCCAGATTTTCAATTTAAAAAAACGCACACAATTGTTTGTCCTGATTTGCAATCATTCAATCAATCGGGGGTTTGTATAGCGCGGCTATTTACCCTTGAGGGTCTCGAGGCGCTGAGAAGGGGTGGAAGAGGTTGCTGCTGATCCGTCTGGGTGCTGTGGTTCAGTCGAAGAGCCAGGTCTTGAGATCTTTCCTTAATTGGGTCAGCGACGGGCATTGCCTGAGGTGGAGAGGCAGGGTATTCCAGTTCCTGGCGGTGAGGTAGGAGAAGAATCTTCCTCCGGTTCTGGTCTTGTTCATCCGTGGGATGGTGGCCAGGGCCAGTTGGGCAGAGTGGAGGTGTCTGGTAGGTACGTGGAATCAGAGGCAGTGGTTTCTATATGCTGGTCCTGAGTCGTGGAGGGCTTTGTAGGCATTTGTGAGGAGCTTGAAATTGATTCTTTTGTTGACTGGGAGTCAGTGGAGTTCTCGAAGGTGTTCGGTGATGTGGCTGCGGCGGGGCTTGTTGAGGACCAGTCTGGCTGCGGCATTTTGAACGTTCTGTAGTTTCCTGATGAGTTTCTGGGTGACAAAGGCATAGAGTGCATTGCTATAGTCAATCTGCTGCTGATGAGTGTGTGGGCGACCATCTTTCTTGATTTGGTAGGGATCCATCTGAATGTCTTTCGAAGCAGGCGAAGCATGTGGAAGCATGATGAGGATACGGCGTTGATCTGGCGGTGCAATGTGTGCGAGGAGTCCAGTATGATGTGAGGTTTCATGCGTGATCCGTGGGGGTGGGGTTCCCAATACGGCAGGACACCAGCAGTCGTCCTAAGCTGAGGGTCCCAGGATGAGGACTTCGGTCTTGTCCGAGTTGAGTTTGAGGCAACTGTCTTTCATCCAGGTGGCAACGGCCTTCATCCCGGTGTGGAAGTTGTTTCTGGCGGCTGTGGGTTCGTTGGTGGGGAGAGGATCAGCTGGGTATCGTTGGCGTAGGAGACGATGTTGAGTCCATGGCTCCTGATGATGGCTGCGAGTGGAGCCATGTAGATGTTGAAGAGGGTTGGTCTCAGGGAGGAGCCCTGGGGCACTCCACAGCTGTTATCTGTGGGTTCTAAGAGGAACTGAAGTAGTCTGACTCGCTTTGTTCAACCGGTGAGGAAGGAGTGGATCCAGGGCACTTGTCGTGGATGCCGGCATCATGGAGTCTCATGGTTAGGGTGTGGTGGGAGAAGGTGTCAAAGGCGGCCAAGAGGTCCAGAAGGATGAGGGCTGCAGTTTCGCTCCGGTCGAGGAGAGAGCGGATGTCGTCGGTGGAGGCAAGGAGTGCTGTCTCGTGCTGTGGTTGCTTCAGAAGCCGGATTGGGAGATTTCCAGGACGTAGTTCGCTTCGATGAACTCGGAGAGTTGGGCGTAGATGGCCTTCTCGATGACGTTGGCTGGGAAGGGGAGCAGGGAGATGGGTCTGAAGTTCTTGAGGTCTGTCAGGTCAGCAGATGGCTTCTTCAGCAGGGGGTTGATCTTGGCGTGTTTCCTGTCATCGGGGAAGGTGGCGGTCTCGAAGAAGTAGTTGATTGTGCAGCGAAGCCCGGAGGCGATGGAGGTGGCTTCTCTCTGGAAGATGTGGTGCAGGCATGGGTCGGAGAGGGCTCCGGAGTGGATGCTCATCATGGTCTTTAGTGTGTCCTCTGTAGTGAGCGGGGTCCAGTTGAGCAGGATCTGTTGGAGTGCGGTGGTGTCGGGCATGGTTGGAGGGTCTTGGGTGTCGAAGCTGTCATAGATGGTAAACATCCTTTACTCCGCATGCGTTACAAGGCATGCCATTACCCCGCATTTTTTACTCCGCAAAAACTTTTACAACGCAGGGCTTTACACCGCAAACCATTACAACGCATTCCCCATTACAACGCCCCGGTGGAGTTAGAATAGTAAATTGCGTTGTAATGGACAATGCGTTGTAATGGATTGCGGTGTAAAGCCCTGCGTTGTAAAAGTTTTTGCGGAGTAAAAAATGCGGGGTAATGGCATGCATTGTAAACGTATGCGGAGTAAAGTGTCATATTTGTCGTATATCTGCATGATCTTGTGGTGGAAGAAGGTGCCGAGTTTGTTGCCGAGGTCTTGGGAGGGTGGGACGTCTGTGGTCTTGCTATTGGGCCTGGCAAACTCCTAGATGATGGCGAAGAATTCTTTGCTGTTGTGTGCGTTGGTGTTGATCCTGTCTTGGAGGGCCGCTTTCTTTGTGGTTTTGAGGAGGAGGTGGTGTGCGCTGATGGCGACTTTGAAGGTTGCGTGGTTTTCCGGGGTTGCTTGCCGGGTGCCTTCTTGAGGGGTGCCAGAGTGTTGGAGCAGTTGGAGATCCATTGTTGGAGGTTGCGTGCTGAAGTATCATCATTGGTGGATGACGGAGGTGTGGTGTTGCTGAGGGAGGCAGTGAGATGTTCTTCGTGACCTTGTTCCAGCTACGTGGGGGGGCGGTGAGGGCAGTGGTGTACGGTGGATTTGGTGAAGGCAAAGTGCACGCAGTGGTGGTTGGTCCAGAGGAGTTCAGTGGTGTGGCTATAGGTGATGTTTTCGCTGGCAGATAAGACGGGGACGAGCGTGTGTCCTGCTGTGTGATTTGCAGACCATTTCACATTATCAAGGATAAGTGGTTTGAGTTCCACATATGACCGATAAGCAAGTGTGTTATGGAGTAAATGAGAGTCTCCAAGAAATACTTAGTATATAGGTTATTGCATTTTTCTAAATTTGTTGGGATTTATACAGTACTTGACATGACTAGTTCTCTATTTTATTGATTACTACTTTGCTTCTTTCTCTCTTGCACTAGCACCTAAATGTGTCCCTGGTTCATCACTCGGGTGTCGCTGAGGTACTCTTGCATACTGTTCCCTAAAAAGCCATAATTTCAGCTACACGGTTGTTCTGCTGCTTGAGTCTTTCAGTGTGTTTGCATGTTTGAGTATAAGGTTGCTTAGTGAACACTATGACCTTTATTACTGTTGACTAAATATCGGAAACGCACCTTTGTAACAGGGGTGTGGAATTTAATAAAATATCTACTTGTCCATGGGGCAGGTTGCTTCATAAATCTACTTGTCCTGTAACAAAATCCACTTGCCCCTTTGGTGCCATGTAGTGCAGCGACAAATTATGGCAGCAATCTCATTATATAAGAGCTCTGATATAGCCTCTCTGATTATGCCAGGGCTCATACCATAGTAGTGTTTGAATACGTGCAATCCCCTTATGCTGCCATGTTTCCGCAGATCTACATACTGGGGATGAAGGTAGTGGTAAGCAATAGTTCCAGGGTTAGAATACCCTTTTGAGTCTGTGCAAACCTACGAACTTGCATGTTTTAAAGGTTTTTAACAACTCTTCTCTAATCTTTTGCCATACTGAGAAATGTTGGAAATTTACTCCTGACAATGGCAGACGTAAACCTTCTTCCAGAGTTAGGAAAAAAGATGGTTGGAGGGAAAGTGAACTTGCAAACACTCAGATTTTCACATGAGCAAATCTACACATGCATATTTGCTCATGCTAAAATGCAGTTCAAAAATATTTTCGAGAAGTATTATTTCTTGTCCTACTTCTGTAAATTCTTGGGAATTCACGAAAACCGTATAGCTGCACTTAATGCAAGGACATACCATGGGTGCACTTTTGAGACTGTCTCTCTCTCTCTGTATCGGCTGCCATTCTGCTCTTTCACAAGGAGCATATCTGCACACAAAGCAGTTTTGTTCAGTGCCAGTAACTACCGTGGCAGTGTGTGCTTTTTGAGACCAAAAAACAATTTTTGCTTTTACCAATGTTTTTTTATAATGGTGAGGGCCCGGCACCTCCCACACCAATAAGGTTTTACAAAAGCCATGCCAAAACAAGTCACACATGGACAAAACTAAAAAGCTGACCACCAATTTCAGACCTACTGGCATTGCCAATGCTTGTTTATTTTTGTTTCCCATAATCTTATTGAAACTGGTTACCCTGATTTTCCATTATGAATATTTTTGGGAAATACTAGCATGCATCAACACGTTACTAAATGATGCTGCAAAGAAATGGTACCTGAAATTTTACAGTAGTTTAGCAAAATGTTTTTTTTTCTGCTTTCATTATTTTATGAACATTTTATTTTGGAAGCAAAGAAGCAATCTTGCTTTCAAGCTTCTGTAAATATTTGCATCAAATCAGAGCGCATTCTGGGAGCATTATACATAGCCTCATATTGCTAAACTTTGAAAACGTGTGTACCTATTTTTATACTGGAACCACTGTCAGTAGTGCAGTTGGAGCTTACAACATTTACTTAGCGCTCACCCTAATAATAAAGGTTTTCAATTGGTGAACTATAATACAAATTTGAACAGCATTAACATATGGGCAAAAATATCACCTTAACTGCGGACAGTACCCTTCCTTGATCCATAATGTGGTACTGCAAACTGACAGCCAAAGGGTTTGTGCTGCAGGGGGTTGGGCCTACTTGTCCCAAGGACAAAATACACATGAAAACTTGTTGCCCTTGACCCCAAACAATATGTCCTGGGCGTCGGTCTATAGGAATTCCACATCCCTGTTCTAACACAGTGCTGCAGCTGCTTCACTGGTCCCAATGGTAATTCCTTATTCTTATTCCTCTAGGCAGTGCTGCTAGCAGCTTCTCTGGTCCCAGTGGTAATTCCTCATTCTAAGTCCTTTAGGCAGTGCTGCTAGCTGCTTCTCTGGTCCCATCAGTAACTCCTCATTCTTTAAGTCATCAACAGCCAACTCGCCACATTCATTGAAGAACACAACATCCTCGACCCCTCCCAATCCGGCTTCAGAAAAAACCACAGTACGGAAACCGCCCTCCTCGCCGCAACAGACGACATCCGCACCCTACTGGACAAAGGAGAAACAGTAGCCCTCATCCTCCTCTACCTATCAGCGGCGTTCGACACAGTCTCCCACCGCACCCTAATACGCAGACTCTACGACGCAGGAATCCAGGACAAGGCCCTCGACTGGATCCGCTCCTTCCTCTCCGGCAGGACGCAGCGGGTCAGACTCCACCCTTTCCTCTCGGACCCCACACCTACCACCTGCCGAGTCCCCCAGGGCTCCTCCCTCAGCCCGACGCTCTTCAACGTCTACATGGCTCCACTCGCCCCCATCGTCAGAACCTACGGACTCAACATCGTGTCATACGCAGACGACACCCAGCTCATCCCCTCCCTATCCAACGAGCCCAACACCGCCAGACGCAACTTTCGAGAAGGCATGGAAGCCGTCGCCAAATGGATGAAAAACAGCTGCCTACAACTAAACACCAACAAAACAGAAGTACTCATCATGGGCCCAAACCCCGATGCCTGGAGCGACACCTGGTGGCCCCCCGCCCTCGGAAACCCGCCAACCCCCACGGACCACGCACGCAACCTGGGAATCATCCTGGACTCCGAGCTCAAAATGGACCGCCAGATCAACTCTGTCTCGTCTTCCTGCTTCCACACCCTCCGCCTCCTTCGTAAGACCTTCAAATGGATCCCCCTCGAACACCGAAAGACCGTCACTCACGTCCTGGTCACCAGCGGACTCGACTACGGCAACGCACTCTACGCCGGAATAAACAAAAACCTCACCCACAAGCTACAGAACATCCAGAACGCCGCCGCAAGACTGGTCCTCAACCTGCCAAAACACTGCCACATCTCCCAGCACCTGCGCACACTCCACTGGCTCCCTGTCGAGGCGAGAATCACCTTCAAGATGCTCACCCACGCACACAAGGCCCTCCACGGCACCGGACCAGCATACCTGAACAGCCGACTCAAATTCTACGCACCCCAAAGGACCCTACGATCAGCCCAGCTCTCCTACGCCGTGGTCCCCCGCACCAGAAAGACCAGATCGGGAGGCCGCTCCTTCTCCTTCCTCGCGGCCAAAGCATGGAACGCCCTTCCGCTCCACCTCAGACAGACAACATCGCTCCCCATCTTCGCAAGAAACCTCAAAACCTGGCTCTTCGACAGACCCCCTCCTTGATGGATGGAACCTGCACCCCCACCCCTAGCGCCTTGAGACCCTTACGGGTGAGTAGTCGCGCTTTAACAAACCCCTGATTGATTGATTGATTGATTGATTTAAGTCCACTAGGCAGTGCTGCTAGCTGCTTCTCTGGTCCCGTCTGTAATTCCTCGTTCTAAGTCCATCAGGCAGTGCTGCTAACTGCTACTCTGGTCCCGTTGGAAATTTCGGATTCTAAGTTCTCTATGCAGTGCTGCAGCTGTGTCTCTGTTCCCGGTGGTAATTCCTCATTCTAAGTCCAGCAAGCAGTGCTGCTAGCTGCTTCTCTGGTCTCATCGGTAGTTCCTCATTCTAAGTCCTCTATACAATGCTGCAGCTGCTTCTTTAGTCCTGTCAGTTATTCCTCCATTCTAAGTCCTCTACAACCATGCTGCAGCTGCTTCTCTGGTCCCAGTGGTAATTCCCCATTCTTAGTCCTCTAGGCAGCGCTGCTAGCAGCTTCTCTGGTCCCAGTGGTAATTCCTCATTCTAAGTCCTTTAGGCAGTGCTCCTGGCTGCTTCTCTGGTCCCATCAGTAACTCCTCATTCTTTAAGTCCTCTAGGCAGTACTGCTAGCTGCTTCTCTGATCCCGTCGGTAATTCCTCGTTCTAAGTCCTCTAGGCAGTGCTGCTAGCTGCTACTCTGGTCCTGTTGGAAATTTGGCATTCTAAGTTCTCTATGCAGTGCTGCAGCTGTGTCTCTGTTCCAGGTGGTAATTCCTCATTCTAAGTCCAGCAAACAGTGCTCCTAGCTGCTTGTCTGGCCTCATTGGTAGTTCCTCATTCTAAGTTCTCTATACAATGCTGCAACTGCTTCTTTGTTCCTGTCAGTTATTCCTCCATTCTAAGTCCTCTACAACCATGCTGCACCTGTGTCTCTGTTCCCAGTGGTAATTCCATATCCTTAGTCCTCTTGGCAGTGCTGCAGCTGCGTCTCTGTTCCCAGTGGTAATTCCCCATTCTTAGTCCTTTAGGCAGTGCTGCAGCTGCGTCTCGGTTCCCAGTGGTAATTCCTCATTCTTAGTCCTCTAGCCAATGCTGCTAGCTGCTTCTCTGTTCCCACTGGTAATTCCTCATTCTTAGTTCTCTAGACAGTGCTGCAGCTGCTTCTCTGATCCCGGTAGTAATTCCTTATTCTTAGTCCTCTGGGCAGTGCTGCTAGCTGCTTCTCTGGTCCCGTCGATAATTCCTCATTCTTAGTCCTCTAGGCAGTGCTGCTAGCTGCTTCTCTGGTCCCATCAGTAACTCCTCATTATTTAAGTCCTCTAGGAAGTACTGCTAGCTGCTTCTCTGATCCTGTCAGTAATTCCTCGTTCTAAGTCCTCTAGGCAGTGCTGCTAGCTGCTACTCTGGTCCTGTTGGAAATTTAGCATTCTAAGTTCTCTATGCAGTGCTGCAGCTGTGTCTCTGTTCCCGGTGGTAAATCCTCATTCTAAGTCCAGCAAACAGTGCTGCTAGCTGCTTCTCTGGTCTCATCGGTAGTTCCTCATTCTAAGTCCTCTATACAATAATGCAGCTGCTTCTTTGGTCCTGTCAGTTATTCCTCCATTCTGAGTCCTCTACAACCATGCTGCAGCTGTGTCTCTGTTCCCAGTGGTAATTCCCTATTCTTAGTCCTCTAGGCAGTGCTGCAGCTGCGTCTCTGTTCCCAGTGGTAATTCCCCATTCTCAGTCCTTTAGGCAGTGCTGCAGCTGCGTCTCTGTTACCAGTGGTAATTCCTCATTCTTAGTCCTCTAGCCAATGCTGCTAGCTGCTTCTCTGGTCCCAGCGGTAATTCCTCATTCTTAGTTCTCGGACAGTGCTGCAGCTGCTTCTCTGATCCCAGTGGAAATTCCTTATTCTTAGTCCTCTAGGCAGTGCTGCTAGCTGCTTCTCTGGTCCCGTCGATAATTCCTCGTTCTAAGTCCTCTAGGCTGTGCTGCTAGCTGCTTCTCTGGTTCTGTCAGTAACTCCTCATTCTTTAAGTCCTCTAGGCAGTGCTGCTAGCTGCTTCTCTGATCCTGTCGGTAATTCCTCATTCTAAGTCCTGTAGGCAGTGCTGCTAGCTGCTACTCTGGTCTCGTTGGAAATGTAGCATTCTAAGTTCTCTATGCAGTGCTGCTAGCTGCTTCTCTGGTCCCGTCGATAATTCCTCATTCTAAGTCCTCTAGGCAGTGCTGCTAGCTGATTCTCTGGTCCCGTCAGTAACTCCTCATTCTTTAAGTCCTCTAGGCAGTGCTGCTAGCTGCTTCTCTGATCCCGTCGGTAATTCCTCGTTCTAAGTCCTCTAGGCAGTGCGGCTAGCTGTTACTCTGGTCTGTTGGAAATTTAGCATTCTAAGTTCTCTATGCAGTGCTGCAGCTGTGTCTCTGTTCCCGGTGGTAATTCCTCTTCTATGTCCAGCAGACAGTGCTGCTAGCTGCTTCTCTGGTCTCATCTGTAGTTCCTCATTCTAAGTCCTCTATACAATGCTGCAGCTGCTTCTTAGGTCCTGTCAGTTATTCCTCCATTCTAAGTCCTCTACAACTCTGCTGCAGCTGCTTCTCTTTTCCCAGTGGTAATTCCCTATTCTTAGTCCTCTGGCAGTGCTGCAGCTGCATCTCTGTTCCCAGTGGTAATTCCCCATTCGTAGTCCTTTAGGCAGTGCTGCACCTGTGTCTCTGTTCCCAGTAGTAATTCCTCATTCTTAGTCCTTTAGCCAATGCTGCTAGCTGCTTCTCTGGTCCCAGTAGTAATGCCTCACTCTAAGTCTTCTAGACAGTGCTGCAGCTGCTTCTCTGGTCCCAGTGGAAATTCCTGATTCTTAGTCATCTAGGCAGTGCTGTAGCTGCTTCTCTGGTCCCAGTAGTAATTCCTCACTCTAAGTCTTCTAGACAGTGCTGCAGCTGCTTCTCTGGTCCCAGTGGAAATTCCTGATTCTTAGTCATCTAGGCTGTGCTGCTAGCTGTTTCTCTGGTACCGTGTGTAATTTCTTTTTGTAAGTCCTCTAGGCAGTGCAGCAGCTGCTACTCTGGTCCTGTCAGTAACTCCTCGTTCTAAGTCCTCTAGCCAGTGCGGCAGCTACTACTCTGGTCTGTTGGAAATTTAGCATTCTAAGTTCTCTATGCAGTGCTGCAGCTGTGTCTCTGTTCCCGGTGGTAATTCCTCATTCTAAGTCCAGCAAACAGTGCTGCTAGCTGCTTCTCTGGTCTCATCTGTAGTTCCTCATTCTAAGTCCTCTATACAATGCTGCAGCTGCTTCTTTGGTCCTGTCAGTTATTCCTCCATTCTAAGTCCTCTACAACTCTGCTGCAGCTGTGTCTCTGTTCCCAGTGGTAATTCCCTATACTTAGTCCTCTAGGTGGTGCTGTAGCTGCATCTCTGTTCCCAGTGGTAATTCCCCATTCTTAGTCCTTTAGGCAGTGCTGCACCTGTGTCTCTGTTCCCAGTAGTAATTCCTCATTCTTAATCCTCTCGCCAATGCTGCTAGCTGCTTCTCTAGTCCCAGTGGTAATTCCTCATTCTTAGTCCTCTAGACAGTGCTGTAGCTGCTTCTCTGGTCCCAGTGGTAATTCCTCATTCTAAGTCTTCTAGACAGTGCTGCAGCTGTCTCTGGTCACAGTGGTAATTCCCCATTCTTAGTCCTCTAGACAGTGCTGTAGCTGCTTCTCTGGTCCCAGTGGTAATTCCTGATTCTAAGACCTCTAGCCAGTGCTGCAGCTGTCTATGATCACCGTGGTAATTCCCCATTCTTAGTCCTGTTGACAATGCTGCTAGCTGCTTCTCTGGTCCCAGTGGTAATTCCCCATTCTTAGTCCTCTAAACAGTACTGCGGCTGCTTCTCTGATCCCAGTGGAAATTCCTCATTCTAAGTCCCTAGGCAGTGCTGCAGATGTCTCTCTTCCCAGTAGTAATTCCTCATTCTTAGGCCTTAAAACTCCTGTAGTAAAAAACAATATCATTAACAGCGCCAATAGCTCAAACTTTCAAAAATATGAGACCTATTGCATTGCAAATGCTTGTTCTCTTGGAAAGATGGCAACCCTTGTGGTACAGTACTTGGAAGGGCTGTCTATAACGTTGCCCACTTCGATCTATGCCATCTCTTCTCCCTCTCTGTTCTTGTATTGTCTTTCCCTGTTAGTCTGTTCTTCAATTGTGCTCTGGTAAAGTGCCACGATAATGCAGGAAATGTCAAATGTGACACATATGCAGGCTGAAAACATGAAAATGTCACACATGGGCAAACTAAAAACTTGGCACCACTGGCACCTCATTTTCATGTTTAACTCGACAGCAAGAGCGTTTCAACAGTTCTTATTCAAACGCCAGCCCCTTTCCCGTCTGAGATCTTCAAACGCGCTAAACTATCGCTTTCCGACAGGGAGCTCAATTGAGTATCTCGCGATATTGTGTCATTTAGGAGTGAACTTTAACACTCCAGTTCTCGCTATTAAATTGTCTCTAGCATCAAAGCGGGCAGTTGCTCAACATCAATCACGTAAGCATGGCGGCCATCTTGAAAGGTTAACCTCAGGATTGTATTTCGAATGTCTTTTTACAAATATGCACCAGTAGAAGTCGTTTTTCGTTTCTCAGTAAAAATATCCAGAAACATAAATATGGATATAATTGTAGTATTTAACTACTGCTTGAGACTGCACTCGTGCCGCTATAAAATCTAGCAAACACCGTAGACCTTTAAAATCTAGCAAACACCGTAGACCTTTCTACCTACTTTCACAAAAAGTTTTTATTTTACGACTTTTATTAATAAACAGTGTCACGGTAGATATTACGCTGTGCCATTGCGAGTTGGTTGTGCTTGAGTGACGTTTCATAGTATATCTGGTGAACTTGTCCTCTTGTGATGACGTAAACTTAAGGCGTATGCATAGGGCGCGTTTCTTGTTCTTGGCATTGCCGTGGAACAGAAAGCGTGCACGATGGTGAAGTTAACGGCCGAACTCATCGAGGGGGCAGCACAGTATACCAACGCCGTGAGGGACCGTGAGTTGGACCTTCGGGGTAAGCATGTCACGGGGACGAGGGACACTTAAAGGTGGATGAAGAGAGTAAGGCGCCTGTAAGGGAGGAAAGGAGAAGCCAGGTAATTGGCATTTCGGAAAGGAGTGGATGTGATTGGAAAGAGGGAGATCTGTGGTTCAAGGATTAGCTGCAGAGAAATCTCGAATCGAAGGGCTAAAAAGCCCGAGAATGAGCCAAAGTTTGAGGGCTGAAACTAAGCATTAGATTGAGACATCAACACGAGATGAAAGGGTTGTATATTCTGTGGCGGCAATTGTGATGATAAGCCTGAGAGAGAACTTCCTGGGAGAGAGTTCCCGAGAGGGCAACAGGAGTGCGGACTTTGTTTTTTAATCTAATTGTCCTGTGAGCAAACTGCTACCGAAATTTCCTTGCTTTGAATAGAAATACATTTGTCCACTTACATCCTAGATCAATTAGAAGGCTGGATCAAACACGTTGTTGTTTTTTTCTCTCTCGTATTTAAACTGTCTAATACAGCGAATGCTTAACAATCTGATAATGTGAAAGCTATTTCTTACTAATTTCGGTGTTTGTTTTTTTTTGTCTGAGACTTTGGTACGTTTTCAGAGTAAATGGTTGTTTTTTCATCTTAAGACTCAATTAGTGTAGATAATGTCAACAGAGTTCTCTGTGCTGTTTTGCTAATGCTCAAACTTCTAAAATGTTACTTGCATATTGTTGCTGTGTGTGCATTGCTCCACTTATTTAGGGAAACAATTACTACATGTGATAAATTACATATAATATCTGCATTGTGTGTGTTAACCGACTGATCTTTCGCTTCAAGATTAGACCGTAGTCCAAAGAAAATGCAATAATTGCTGCCTTGGGAGCATTTATTCAGAATTTAGTAATTAAAATGTGTAATGCGGTTAAACCCTTAAACTATTGCATAAGAACTGATACCCTTGAACAGCTACAATTTAGTAATAGGCGCTTTGCGTTGGACATCTCAGTAACATTTGAGCCTGCAGCAAAGATGTCTTTAATAATCTTTTCCATTTTGCTAACCCTCTTTTCAAGCGTTGATTTCCTTGGCCTGTGATTGTTCCTTTGATTGCTTTTCTGTTTTAACATACTTTTTTCTTATTTTCTTTACTCTTCACCTTTTGATCTGCATTAACGTTTTTCTCCCTACTTAGTATTTACCCTCTTCCCGTCTTTTCCTCATTCCTCTTTCACGCTCGTTGGCAGTGAATTGCTGGTGAAGTAACGAATGGAGCTTAACGGAACAGTGTGTGTCTTTTTTTTCCCTTTGAGCTCATAATGATATCTACAAAGTGTAGATGCCAAGAGGAGTGCCTGAGAGCACAAGTTTGCAGACACAACCACATTCATTTCCTGCAGCGACCTACAGTCTCTGCAGGCATGCACCCTGAAAAGACACACATCCACTTTGACACACACACGTCCATTCTACATCATGACACTGTCCTACATAGACATCCTTCTTAGACCAAGAGGTACACATTTGTCTTGCCCGACTGTCACCTTCCATGAAACACACGTTGATGGGAGGAATGCTTGAAATGTATCTAACCACTGGCAATCAATCGCTTGGGGTAGCATCCCAACACATCGTTCTTTTGCTCACCATGCCGCCTCAGTTTGGACACAGCGATATGCAAATCTGCCTTGACCCTGCTCCTCATGGGAACAGTCCATCCCAAACTGCCATGCCAGGTCCTCTCTGAACCAGAAAGCAAACAACCCAGGACCAAGCACCGCACCCAACCCAGACAAGCTAGCATCCACATTCAAAAAGCATTTGCATTCATCCTGAAAAGGTTGTAAAGCAGGAGCTCGCTCAATGATGAGTTTGACTTGGTTAAAGGTATCTTGCAACGACTCATTCCATATGAATTTTGCACCTTTTCTAAGCAAAGCTCGAAGGGGTTCCACGATTTGGGCATAGCCATGCACGAAATGGGCATAGTACTCGGATAAACCAAGGAAAGAGCGTATAGAATCCTTGTCCTAGGGTGGTGATGCATCACGTACAGCTTTGATTAATGACAATTTGTGCTTAATACCTTCTGGAGATAGTGTGTCCTAGTTAGTCCAGATTTTGCACACCAAATTTGCATTTTTCATGTCTAATGGTCATGCCAGCTATGGACAACTTGGAAAGGACCTTAGATAAGGTGATGTTATGTGCCTCACGACTGCTAGCATGAACCAGAATATCGTCCTGGTAAGCCTGAACTCCAGGGATAGTTTTGAAAAGTGTGTCCATGAGCTTCTGGAACACGCTAGCAGCGTAGGCTAAGCCAAACGGGAGCCTGAGATACTTGAATGCCCCAAAAGGTGTGACAAAAGTGGTGAGTTCTTGGGAATCAATGCTAAGGGGAATCTGATGGTATGCAGAGCGTAGGTAAATGAGGAAAAAATACTTTGACCTGCCCAGGCCAGCCAAAAGGTTGTGGATCTTAGGGAGGGGGTGACAGTCTAGGATGATGATCCTGTTCAAGGAGCGCAAGCCAGCACAGAGTCTCACCTCCCCAGATTTTCTTCGGACACCGACGATGGGAGAAACCCAAGGAGAGGAATCACATGGAACAATGATCCCCCTCAGAACAAAGGTTGTCTAGAACTTTTTTGAGATCATCTCTAACACGAAGAGTTAAGGGTCAAACTTTGTGCACAACAGGTTGGTCATCGGGTTTGAGTCTGATTTGATGTTCAAATCCTAAAACGGTGCCAACCTTATTAGTAAGAACCATTGGAAACTGGTTGACAATATTCTTGACATCTGAGGAAACATCTGAAAAGGAAGAGTTAGCAATAGATATAACATCCACATTGTGTGCATCATCGGCTATGTAACCTTGGGGTAAGTCACCAAGGACGATGGGATTGTCTGAACCTGGTTTTAGGTAAATTCCCATTTTAGCTAGATCCTGCCAGCCAACGATGTTCCTACCTTTAGCTGCAACATAAATTTTTGTAAAGGCATAACGCCCTAGGCACATTAATTTAGATTTGAAATAACCAAGCATATCTATCTCAGTTTCCCCAAAAGCCTTAGGGTTGACATCTGTCGGAGTGAGTGATATAGAACCATGCCATTCATTATGAAATGAACTGTCAGACAAAATTGTGATGGGTGAACCAGAATCGGCCATGACTTGAAATGGTACACCTGCTATCGGAACGTCACATCATGGACCTTTAGCTGTGCCTATATTGCTTATCATATTGCAATCCATTGTCAATACAACATTACTGAGTTTTTCTGAAGATGCATGTAAATCCTCAGTAATGTCAATGCTGTTGATTTTCATTGGTCTTCTGGTGCTTCTGCATACAGCCTGAAAATGACCCAGTTTTTTGCATGATGTGCACTTCTTGCCAATGGCTGGACGATTAGGAGAGTTGCCAATATGTGACTTGGAACCACATCTGTAACCTGTTAAAGTCTTTTTAGGTACAGATCTTCTAGGATTACTAAAGATAGAAATTGCATTAATGGAAGCTTCAGGTTGAGAGACAAGTGAATTAACAGATTGGCCTTCATGGGTAGCCTTGGATGACATCATAGAGCTTTCTATTGCTTTGGCTATGTCAAGGGTTTCAGATAAGGTGGGATTCCTGCAACTCAGTAATCTTTCCTGAATTTGGTGGGAAAAACATGCAAAGACAAATTGATCTCTAATGGCAATGTCTGCATTTGCTCCAAATTAACACGTAGATGCAAGTATTCTCAGTTCTGCTATGTATTCTTCCACAGTTTCGTCAACATTTTGCTTTCTTTTAAAGAAATTGTGACGCTCGAGCATGATGCTTGCTGCTTCATCATATTGTTTGGTTAAACGAGCGAATGCTTCCTTAAAAGGATCCCAGTCATCACCTGACCCTACTTGGGGTGCATGAGGCAAATTGTCAAACTTTTTGCGCAGCGAGGCCAATGCAACTATAAAGGACAGCGGTTTGCTTGCTGGTGAAAAAACGTGTGGCATTAATTGCTACCATTTAGTTATCAAAAATTCTGATCCATTGATGCTATTTAACACTTTGTTTGCCTGAGGACTGCAAAAAGGGAGGAGGAAGTGTGATTTGCTGCGCCAAAGCTATGTTTTATAGACAAAATTATACACAAATGTAAGAAAAGCAGTAATATATAGTCAAAGTGATTCCTTGAATGAAATAAATAATGGTGCCTGGGTAGAATGCTTGCTCCGTAGAAGAGGATGCAAAGTGGGGAGCAAGGTAAGTAAAATGACAGTACCTGTGTGGAGATGAAGAAGCTGCTGGGTTTACAGAAACTGGCACCTGACACTGAGAGGGTACTCGTTTGAAATCGGCTCCTGCCTAAACGTGTTGTGTGCCCTGCTGCAACATTGACAAGCACAGCGCTGAAATAGTGAAGATCCATAATGCACCCTCTTGAAGCGAAGAAAGGGGCGTGTCGGCAGTTGGGAGGCACGCTGGGGCTATCTGGTGAGCGTGTGCGTTCCCAAAACTGTGTGTACTGAAGATGCGCACTCTTGGTACAATGAAGCGGGGCGTGTTGGCAGTGGGAAGGCACGCTATTACTTCCTGGTGAGCGTGTGCGTTCCCAAACTGCATTCAGGGACTTTCTGCGGGGGTGCGGCTGACTGGAAAGCAGCCGGCTGAGGAAATCCCACGATGAGCAGAGGGGAGAGAGATCCAAAGTGGGGAGAAAAAGAAAAACTGTGCTCTGCCTGATGAGCCTTGAATGATGTCGACCGTTGCCAACCCTATCCAGGAGGTTGGGTAAAAAGGTAAATCCAGGGGTGAAAATTGTTGAAAAACTGCGGCTCTGTGGGTGTGGAGGCAAAATCCCAATCGTTGCCAAGATGTTAAATTACGAGGTGGAGGCAATTGTAATAAAGTATTGGGTATTTATTCATAACTTGACAACACCCACGGCGTCCGGCAGCTGCAGATCCTCAGCACGAACAGAAACGTTACTGAGAAATTCCCAGTTGGCGAACCGCTGCAGAGCGTGGAAACCACTTCAATACATAACGTGTTTATGCACGAGGAGGTCGCATGCGCCCACAATGGAAGGCTGCATGCGTCCACCTCGTGAACCCTAACTACAGTAACACCACAACGACCTAACAAACAGCCTCTTTACAGATACACATATCCACCCACTGGGCCTGACCAGTCTCCTGCTAAATGTCACCCTTCAAACGTATACATCCCTTTATATGCGCACACTCTGCAGACACCCACCTTTTACCCGGTGACCTTCAGTCACACATACACACCTTCCCCTCTCGTTCTCCTGAAACATGCAGATGTAGGCCCCAGCAAACCTGCTTTCTGACAGCAGCAGACCTAGCAAACTGAATGCCCAAATGGTACAGGCTGCTGCCTTAATCGTGGGATAAAAGCAAAGAGGTGAACTGGCACTGGAACGAAGAAAGACCTGTTTAGTATTCAAACTGCTACCATGAGGGAATGACGCGTTCCTAAATTTGCAGAGACTGACTCCAGGGGAGAAATTGGTGAGTGCAGGGAGATAAGGGACAAGTATGTCCAGATCCATTTTTGAAACCATGAGTTTATTAATTCTTGGATGATACATGCAAGTGAAACAAAAATTAATGAAAACAATGGAGTAGCATGTTACAGGCAGTGGAAATGACATTCATGGAGGATCTTAATGAAGTGTATACAATAATGCAACCTCGTAGTCTTAAGATGTCACTTGGAGATAGCATCTTGATTGACAAAAAAAATTACGCTTTTTCTCTATTGGAAATATTACGTTTAAAGGTATAATTAAGGTTGAATGAAGAGTGCTGCAATTGTAGTGTCGGATGTTGCTGGACTGTCTTACACTGTATGTGTCTGAAGAAAAGGAGAGGTCCCATAAAGGTTGTAAACTAGGCCAAGTTTCTGCATAGAGGGGAAAGGGAAACCGCCATTACATCGCATGCGTAACAACGAATGCGATTACAATGCAGTCGTTTATAACTACCGCGTTGTTACATCGCAGTACCATTACAACTCAAGTCGTTACAACGACTTGCTGTAGTGGGCGCTCTAAGCTAAGGAATAGTATATTAGCTAAGGAATAGTATATTTTACTATTCCAACACCTTCCCTACTGTTTCACACACTGGAGTTGGAATAGTAAATTATACTATTCCAGCATCCAGCGCCCCCTACAGCAAGTCGTTGTAACGACTTGCGTTGTAATGGTACTGTGATGTAACAACGCGGTCGTTGTAACGACTGCGTTGTAATCGCATGCGTTGTAAACGCATGTGATGTAGAGGTATATATTCAAGGGAAACAGAGGGACTAAAACAGGTAGTTTCAATTTCTGCAGGGACAAAGGCAGCCCGCAGGGGCACACACACAACCACGGTCTTTGAGAGATGCATTACCCCAACATTCTGATTCAGACTCAAAGAAGGGGGCCAGGCACCACCTGTGAGCCAAGGACATGTAACTGTCAGCTATGCACAATTAACAGCTGAAGCCTGCAGAGGGCAGCAATTGTCTGAGGCCCATGGTGAGCCAAAAGAAAGCAAAGAAACAGGGCGAGGGCTGTGGGACAAATAAGTTGAGCCTAGATCCATCGGGCCAGTGAGCATACATACACGGCCCGCAAGGGGCTTTGGGCACGAACCCCAGATCGGTTCTCCTTCACTCCTCACCATCTAGGCTCTTTACCAAACACTGTGGGTAAGGTGTGTTGTCCTGCTACCTCGGTTGCAGCCTCTAAGTTGCTGTAAGGGACCGGTATACGTGTGTATATAATAGCCTTCTAGACAATCTGCAAACTGTGCACACACCCTCAGGTTACTCCACGAGTGGCAACACAGAGCCCACTGCCAATCAGACGCCCAGGCTTCTTCCTTTAGTAGAAAGAAATACTTTTCTTGGGGAGCAGGATTAATGCTTCACTAGGCCAATTTTGAATTCTAACCCTGTCCCAGACCTTTACACATTTCTCCTGTTGATGGTATTTGTCAAAGCAATCCTTATTTGCTGTGAGCACCAGGCTGCCACAGCCATGTCCCTTCTTATCTAATTTAATTTTTTCCTTGTCCTTCGGGTAAACTAGAGATTAAGGGCCTGGTTTGGATGTTGGGCGGTCCAGTTATGGACCGACCTTCGGTGGCACTCCGACCGCCACAATACTATGCTGGCGATCAGACCCACTTCTGTACAGTGCAAAACTGCCACCTCCGCCAGGATCAGAGATCCTGACGGGCGGCGGTAAGAGATGCTTCCCAGAATGGCGGCGGTTCCAAGGAAGGCACCGCCTTCAGGATTACAATATCCTTTTCCGAAATCCTTTTCATTGTGTTAACACCGCCATGAAAAGTTAGTCGGAAACTGATATCAGGGCCCCTGTCTGTTGTGGGCCACTGTAAAGTGGCCCTGGGGGTACATGCAGTGCCCCCACACACCTCCGTGTACACGGTGCATGGAGGTGCAGGAGGTGTTGCCCAGTGGAGGCCTGTTCTGTGGCCCTTTTATATGGCCAGAGCATGCCCTTGCAGCGTTTCGAACGCCAACCCGGTGGTTGTGTCATAATGCAGCAGTCAGATCGCCCGCATGTCAACAGTCTCTTGACCGCTGCAGTACTGGTCCGATCATCCGGTATCATAATGATGCCCTAAGACTTCTCGTCCCCATTGGAAATATCTCCTCTCAGACTATACAAATTCCCCACCTCTGGGGCAAGAGGACAATTACCAAAAAAACAGTTGGGATTTGAAATGCCACCTCCATAATGTACTTTCATGATGCCTGAACTGCATTTACCTTTGAACCTATTCTGAACTGTGATGGGCACACCAAGCACATTGTCATAGTGACGCAGATTTCATGCGTGGAGCAAAGTGTGGCCAGCATACCTTGTTTGTGAATTATAGTAACAGGATTTTTGACCTGGGAGACATAGATGTGCACCTACAGGCGCATTCATCTAAAAAGTTCTGCTGCTCGCGATGAATCTATGATCTTGCCACAATTCCATGCATTTTACTTGTGTGTGTGTGTTTAATAGAATTGATGGTATACCATGCACTAATAATACAAGCCTGCGGGGTTCCTTTTTGAAAGCACTCAGCTTGGACCAGAATACAAGGTACTTTCCCCAGACAGCATATCTGTATTGCTGGCATCTCCTTAATAGAAGGGGGGACACACCAGATGATGATGTAAGGAAAGAAGAGACCGGCTTTCTTTAGCAATGCCAGGGCCCTTCCTGATAAATGGGCTGTAATTGACTCTGACTGCAGCTGCCTTTAGCTAAAAGGCAAGGGGTACAGGATGAGGCTGCATCATCCATTGTTTGGGCCACGAGGCCTTTGAAGGGGCACAGATTCTTGTCTCTATTCCTGATCTCTGTGAGGAAGGGATGTAAATAGCTAGGTGTAGCATGCTTACACTACTTTGTACTTCTGTTACGGGTACTCCACCTGGAGACTGTCTACAATTCTGCTACAACAGGACAAAGGCCATCACCACAAAGACCATTGCCTGAAGTCTTATCTAAAGGAGGAATTTCTGGACTGTCCTGGGTGCCAAATCATCCTGCTTGTAAACCAGAGAAGGAAGCATCAACCCTGTAGGAGGAGACCATCATAGAAGACACTGCCATAGTGGTGAGAGGGAGCATGGACAAAGGAGGGGAGGGGGCTAAGAAACATGCGGAGGAATAATTGGATTAGTCGGCAGAGGCCCCTGAAAGCGCACACACTCTTACCCTTGAATTGGGTATTCAAGCATTATGGAATGTGTAGTGGAAGTCTTTTATAAAGTACTTGCCTTTTCGACAAGAGAAGTACTCTGCTGGAAATTAATTTTTATTGCACAGCTGTTGGAGTGGTATTACGTGCCTAAGTACCCCCACACTAACCTCGTTGAAAATCCTATGCCTGCTTCTGAGTCCAGAGTGGAAAGGGTTGTACTTGGCCCAATTTGCAGAGCTGTAGTAAGACGGGTCCTGGGTCAGCAATGGCACAAGGCCTCAACCTCCACGGTTGTGGGCCCAGGTGCCCTTTCCTGCCCCTTGACCTGAACGAAGGCTGGCAGAATCTGTCTTTCAGGTTTAAAAAATAGTTCCAGAGAGCAGCCTGGGAAGTGTAAGAACAACATTGTTTTTTGTGTCACTTCAGCCGGTTAACCTACCTTTGCAATACTTATGCAAACTGACCGTTTTTGAATTGTGTTGCTCCAGAAAGCCAGACTCTCCCAGTATTGTTCCACCAGTTGTTGATAATGAGATACAGCTCTAACAAATGTGTCTTTGCTGTGAGAGCGCTCCACACTCCATACATAATGGTTTTTAGGTCGAGCCTCGAGTAGCGCGCATGCGCTGCTCTGGCAAGACTTTGTTAGGGGGTTTGAAAAGCTGACCAGACGCTCGTGCGTCATGGCCTTTTCCCTGCGGTTACGCGCGCGGCAGACATCTGTTTCCAATTATCGTGCCGAGACGCGGGCGCGATAATTGGAAACACATGCTGGCCGTGCGGGGAAAAGGCCATGACGCACGAGCGTCTGGTCAGCTTTCAAAAGCCCAGGCTGCTGCGCTCGTTCGCCCCCGCTGCCGACGTCTCTGCTGTCCAGCGCTTCACTTGTTCATAAATGTATTTTCCCAGTCAGTGAGTGCATCGTCTTCTCCTCACGCCCATCAGAGGTCTACTAAAATGTACTAGGTGGCGCTGTAAGACCAATACATTACTTTTCACTATCTTTAAAAAAATAATGGAGCGACAATTAAAACGGCACAGCTACCTGTCCTACGCAATGTAAAGACAATGCAGCATACCGACTGTGCAAGTGAGCCTTAAAAGAAAAGAACGGAGAAAGTACACCTACAACACATAACGTAATGTATAAAACTACTTGCCGGAGGGAAGTGAGAAGTCTTTAGATATGAGCCGATTGCGTAGTTTATACAACTAAACTGCAAATCCTTTCACGTCTTAGGGCTCTTCTCTCTTTTTTCATATCAAGGAGGCTTGTAGACCCGCGTCGGCCCTCTTCAGGGACAGCATCTCCTGCAGTTGGGTGTTCGTGGGATGTGACGGGTGACGTGTGGGCGGGCTCCTGTCCATCACTAGCATAAGGCCACTTCCTTCCAATCACGCACACCACACGGCATTTATGAGCACAGAACGTGGAGCAGCCGCCTGCACTGCATGAAGGGAGCGCTCGGATCTGCAGGCATGAAGTAAAGGACAGGAACTCTCTGCTAATTACGTACCACGACAAAAACATGGCCATACAGTACGGTCAACGTAGAGCAAATTGATTTTCCTAAATTGCTTCCTTTTGGACGTTATATGTCATGACATCATTTAATGCAAATGTCGCTTTTAACCATGATTGTTGTTAAAACGAATTACAACATACTGCAAAGTATTCAACAGACTAGCAATCGATTCAGTAACCCTACACGACATTGTACGCGCGCCCCGTATGCCGTAATGTGGCCAATTAGACTCGTGTTGGAATCTGCAGCAGCTGCGTAATGTTATAGTACTTCCTGTCCTCTGGGCGGCTCGTATTGACGGTGTTAACCGCTTGTTTTGCACGCGCATGATTAATGGGATCCCAAAAGAACTGGAGTGAATTATTGTCTTATTCTCTTGTAACTCACTGCACACAACTTATAATGCACGGACTTAGAAATCGGATGCTCCCCCTGTGACCTGCCACAGATGGACATCGCACGTGGAAAAGCAGGCGCCCATCCGCAGGCAGGCAGACCGGTTGATGGACACTCTCAAACTGGCAAAAGATAGGTAGGTGTGCTTGGCAACACCAGGCTATAGGACATGGCTCCCTTAGTCACTAATAACTTTCACCCTAGTTGACGAATCTACACGTCTGCCGTAAAATAAAATACATAGGAGCTTATTTACAAGCCCCTTGCACCACGTGTGCGTCACTTTTAATATGGGAAAAAGTGACGCCCTGGCAGCGCAAGGGACTTGTAAATAAGCCCCATAGTGCACACACACATTACTTTGCGTGGGGTAAGCGTTACATGGGTGGAGCGTGGGCGTTCCCATGCATCCACTAAAGTATTCTGATGCAAACCCAGATTTACAAAGACCTGTAAAGCTGTGTTTGCACCAAAATGGTGCGTCTACCTGTCAGAGGCATAACAAGGAGAAACATCGTAATTTCTCCTTGTTACTTCCTCTTTCCATGTGTGCTGCATTCCGCACGTTATATGTTGCATACAGTTATTTATATTCTGCAGTGTTATACAGATTTAGTAAGTGTCGTACATGTAAAAGCTGCATCGTGATGTTGCTGTGAAATCTTTTGTGCTGGTAGTGGCGTCTTGACAGGTTACTATTGTGTTCCTGATTTTTATATTTCGGGAACTGGTTCACTTAATAGTCTGGTTATTTATGAAGCAAAGTAGCACCAAATTCAACATGTACATTAATTGAGACTCCGGTATTCATCTCGTGCAACAGAAACAACATGAAAATCCAATCAAAAGAAGCCTAAATCTTTAATTTACCGAAAAAGCTAAAGTGACATCTAAGTGACAAAGAGGTAAACAAACTGCCCGTAGAATGGGTGGTATTGGAATTACACGGGTGCGTCTCTTAAAATTGTATCCTTCTCGAAGATACTAAATATAGGCCTTGACAAACAAGGGAGATGGATAACCACAAAACAATTTTTAATCAGATAGAAATAACTGTTTACCTCTTACCAAAATCCCATGGTGAAATTACATGACAATAAGGGCGCCACAATCTCTGCAATGTGAAAACAAAATAATTGAGGGTGACTTTAAACTAGCCCTGGGTAAATTTCAGGATTAGTGCAACCAGTCCAATCAGATATGTTACTGAGAGGAGAGCTGTTCAACACGTTTGTAAATCACAAGTATCACAGATGCTTGGAGACTGGTGCATCGAGTGTACAAGATTAATGGCCAAGGAGGGCCCACGTCGGATCCAGCCCCCCTCCACCTCATCCAAACAATAACAAGATCTGACACCTCTAACTGAGGGTGTGTACCACAAGGGTCATGTTTATTCAAAACCTAACAAACCAAAACATGTCTGATTGTCACTACAAATCTTCATCTTTAGCACAACAAATTAAGATCAACAAATCATTCCTTTGCTAGTTATGATCATCCTGCACTATTTTACATATTTTCAAGGAGACTGGGCTTGCTAGTTGCATGCTTGCTCACACATTACTCAGGTACTCATTCACATTCCGTCCATCCATGCAGGTGAAACTACCTGCATCCCAAGAGGTGATGACTCACCTCTGCTGTACCGGACACCCCAACCAACCACCAGGTCCAGATGTGCAGAGAAGCTACAGCCCCATCCTTTACACTGCCACCTGCTCCCTTGACCTTCCCACCCAACTTGGTGTTAGACTTTCCATGGAATGTAAATGTCATCTGCCCACCCCTGTGCCATTCCAACTTTTTTGTGGTGAGGATCGACTGTAATTGGAATGTCTGCTGATCTAGCTTACTTTACTGCCTTACCAGATGCCAATAGCTATCACCCCGTGAGATCATAAATAACCCAAAATTAAAACATGGGGTTGGGTGGGTGATCATTTTGTCTTTGGAGCATCCTGCAGTCTGGAACTGCAGGAAGGAAAAAGTCTAATCCACGAAGGCGCCTTCCATATTTGACTGATCCATCTTGATGTACCAACCTGTGCAATGAGGTCACTCTCTTGTGACTAGCCTCTTGCCCCTTTCCTCACCCCACCCCCCTCCCAGGGGGCAGGTTGCTGGCTTTAAGGAGCACCCGCATGGTCACCCCCACCCCTTATGCCCAGAAGGACAAAGAGTTGCAAGAGTGTGACAATGTTGGGGATCCTCGGGTGCCCCTGGTCTACCACTGCTCACCTCTAAGTGGGGCAAGCTCTTTCATACTTTTTTCTTCTGTTGATGATTTATATGCCAGAATAAATTTTCAACACTCAATATATCAATGTCTGAGTCCAGACCACTGCAGTGCCCGACCCTGCAGCCACAGAAATTGTCGTGGATCCTGTTCCAAGATGTAGAAGAGATTTCACTTGAAACTTAAACTCTTTTTAGGAGACAAAGGTCTTAACATAGGATAACAAGCATTTGCAATGCAATAGGTCTCGCATTTACGCGAGTGTAAGCTATTGGCTTTGTAAATGATGATGCGTTTTATTTATGTTTCAAAAACGAAAACCTAAATAAAAGGTATTGTCATTTACAATGCCAATAGCTCAAACTCGTGTAAATGCGAGACCTGTTGCATTGCAAATGCTTGTTGTATGCTGTTATGCCTTTTGGCAGACCAAAGGATCCAGAGCCTCCAACATCCTGTGCCATAGCTTCCCCCACTACTGTAACGAAACAGGGATTCTTAAAGCATTCAACAAAACTGTTGTAGCTCACTGATCTAGAGTAACCCACATAGCTCTCTGTTAGTATCCTGTAGTCGAAGTCTGCCTCAATCTTCAGTGCTACAAGTTTCTTTTTGTGCTGATTTGTTTAAGAGATAGTGGGACCTTTGGAACAGGGAAATGGGCATGTCCTGAGTTAATAATCTTCCAGCTTTTGATGTTCTGTGATTGGACGCGAGTGAACTCCAAAACCCTTTAACCAACGTGCTCCTTCTTAGTCCTAAGAAGCTTTCCCAAGTCACATCCACACAGCTTCTAATGTCCTTTCGTTTTAGTCCCAACTTGTTTACTTATAAATCTTACAAGTATCCTACGTTCCAATACCTTTTTCCTTTTGTATTTTTTTTTTTTCCAGGTTGCCATAAGGGAAACAACAAACTAATACATGGTTTTTTATTTTATTTTAATTTTTTTATAGCTTTCTATGCAGACAGTGAATTGAGGCGATATATAAACAGTGGTATGAATAGTCTTGGTCTACATGGACTAAAGAAGTTCTGAAGGACATATGCTCTGTTGTAGGTGCACCTGTTCCACACCAACAACCAAGCATAGTCACTGCTACTATTTCAAAACTGTAATTGGCATCAGTTGAGTTAAATTACATTACAGTTTAGACCTCAGACAGTTGACAGTAACTCCTAGGTCACCAAAATCAACAAAAGTCTGTTTCTGCTATGGGTAGGTTCATTTCTTACTTAGGAGGGTTTTACTTTTTAAATGTGAACATATATTACCCATATTCTTCGGTATTTCCATTTTTAGAACTGTAAGCTCTCTACCCAGTCCCTCATGAGGATATTTTGTAAGTGAAGTATTCAGTGTCTGATTTTATATTAATTTTTTGTTAAAATAGCAAACCTTTCAGACTGCCTATCCAGAGTATCTAGGAATACCGTAAGGGGCAAGATAGTGGAAGGGCACTATAGTACATTCAGGTTGAGTCTGCAAAATGTATTCATATAAAATAAAAATAAAAATCCTTATCAGAAGTCCCCCACCCAGACCCTAGTGTTCATCAAGGAGAACCGCTCCCGCAGGAGAGGTAACGCACACATTTATAGCTGAGACCGGAAGCTTCTAGATTTAAGTCGCATGGTTAATACTTGAGCTACTTTAAGCAACACGTACAGGAATGAGATGTGAAGCAGCAAAACAGTGTGTTCTTCAATGGTTTCTAACATGAGGCTCTAGATTAAAAAGCTTTTTTCCCTTAAATTCGTGTTTGAGGTGCCAAGGAAACAAAAATCTGTCTCACTAGGTCTTTGGTTACTAGATTAATTGGCCTAAAAATGGGTTAACACAGGTTACATTGTCCGAGGTTAGCACATCTACATTTTAATATACTTGCCCCTCAGACAAGTGCAGGTGTTCAATGGTTGGTCACATATCCGCTCTGAATTAAAGTACTGCTCAACGTGCATGTATGTATCCTTGGCAGTGGAGAGCAAAAGGGGAGTGATCCTCTCCCCATAAAGCTTATGAAGGGCAGAAACTAATCCAGAAGCAAAAAGCAACTGCCATATAAAGTGATGCCAATGTTAGTCTCTGCTTGAGTTTTCCTTCTACCAAGTACATTTCTTTTAGTTTAGGAATTAAATGTACATTCACCGTATTTCCAAGTACCTGTGAATGTGCAGACGTAGGGTATCTTGTGGATCCCATGATTTCACAATTTTGGACAGAGATGAAGCTGGGATGATGAACCAGATTTTGAGATCAGCAACAATACCTCACTGTCTAAGCCACATTTCTTACCTCTGCCATTCCTTCCTTAATCTCTACCTTTTTTTTAATCACTTTTCCCTTTTCTTTTGTTGGTTTCCTACTTTTTCATGCATTTCTCCCTGTCCTTATTTGATCCTTTCATTACTCCATTCTCCATATACACGCTAATTTCTTTGTCATTTCTTCTGTGCCAATTTCCATTCTGTCCCCTTTATGGTTAGCCACTTATCCTTTCTTCCCCTTGTTCCTCATTTGTTATCCTTTCTGCATTTTGTTTTGCCATCAGCGCCTAATTTTCTTTAATTCCTCTTTTCTAGTTTTATTTGCCATTCCTTTTTTATTTTCACTTTATTTACTCTGGTTTCTCAATTTCTTTCCTCATTCCTTTACTTGTCTTACTACTTAACTCCTTTTTCCCTAATCTTCCACTCCTCTCCCTTTTTATACCTTCTTCCCTTCATTTGTAACTCCCATTTGTCTTCCTACATCTGTGTATTTTTTTTTTTTTTCTACACTATGCTTCCTGCATTCCATCTCATTTGGACTCCACTCTCTGCATCCCATACTTTTGCATCTCTACATCCTCATCATTTTAATACCAGGACCCAGTAGTACTGGCTTTAGTATTATCCTCTACTTTTAGCCAGCCATTCAGAACTGAGCAGGTGCCCTCATCCTCCCATGTTTCAGCTGTGGCGGTGAATGGGGAATCTTTGTTTTGCTCTCTTTGAAACCATGCAGGTGGTTGGTGTGCTGTCTCTCCCTACTACTATCTTCCTTGTATTTTTTTTCTGTCCCCTGCTCTCTGTGCTGTCTATCCCTGTAGTTATCGCCCTTTCTCTGCTTGCCACAAACACCTTCACCCACTGCTGTCCACTAGGTGTTGTCTTAGGCCTAGTCTTAGAGATGAGGGAATTGTAATCCACACGTTTTGCATTTGTAAATGCTAGTTTTCTTTTTCATTTCTGAACATATTGATGGTGCCCCATCTCCCGCCTTCCCAAAAATAAAATGCCCGGATGATACTTTGCTGCTACCTGTGAAGTTTCTTTGATGGCATCCCTGCAAAGCGCCTATGTATACTGTAACTGAACAAGTTATCAAAATAATTTATGTAATCCCTATTTACATGTCTGTAGTTATGATTCCCTTAGAATATAAGAAAAACATTGTGTAAAGGGTTTTGAGGAGTATTGCTAGATTCCCATTTAGTTTTAAACCACAACTTAAGCATTGCCATTCCTGAATATTGTCCTAATTGTAGACCTCAACATGGAAAACAATTACTAGGACAATGAAGACGTTTGGAGGGATGAAACTAGGGAGTAGTAATCTTCAGTTGCTTTTAAGTTGTATGGACTTTTTACTGAAGCCCAACTTCCCTAAGGTAACCTTTACATTTCTTCTTTGCAGGATACAAGATTCCGGTTATTGAAAATTTGGGTGCAACTTTGGATCAGTTTGATACAATTGATTTCTCAGATAATGAAATCCGGAAAGTTGAAGGATTTCCTTTGTTGAAGAGGCTTAAAACATTACTTATGAATAACAATAGAATATGGTAAGTGCTATTGTTGTGGACATGCCTTTACTTATGCGTGTAGGCCATCTACTGGTTTATTCTTGTATTTTTTTCCTGCTTGTTCCGATATTGGAGTATAATTTTGACTTTTTCCATAACATGCAGCAATGTAGACTGGAGGCATGTAATGTCCAGTTTTTTTTTTCCTGTCAGTTTTTTTTTTTTTTAATAGCTTAGTACAGTTTTCTTCGCTAAACCTTGTGATTCCTAAAATCGCTTAAAATATCTTACAATATGGTGGCCAGAATTGGCAAGATTTTGCTTTAACAGTGAAAATGGCAAATAGGCAGGGTCACTAGAGTTATCCGATTGCGCTGTAGCAGAGTTTTTAGCGTAATTATAGAATTGCTGCATTTGCCACATAATCCATCTGCTGCATAATCTGCAGATTTTAACAAAAAAATTGTTTCTAGGTCAAACGGCTCAAATGTGACACAAAATCTAGCGACACATGTTGCAGCACGTTGGAAGGCCCTTAGCAAAGGTTGACTGGTCCCTGTCTTTTTCTTATTGCTACATTTGGGTGTAAAACTGGTACTAATGAAGCGCACCCAATGTCCAGACAGTGTAAAAATGACAAAATGATGAAGTAATACCATCATAATGTTTTTTTCCTGCCGCTTAATTTACTCTACCCTGCTGGCAATCTCATTTTTGGAAAATGCCCTTAAATGCATAACACATTAAAACGTCTAGGAGCGTGTCTGGTGCAGAACTCTTGCCTTTTTTGTTGCATCTCTTAGTAATTTAGCCCTTGCGTTCAGTAGTCACTTGTAGAAAAAATACAAACATACTCTGAATGTTGTTTGTCCATTGCCGTAAAAGGATTAGACATTACCTTCTCTCTTTAGCTTAATTGTGTTACCAGGATCTGACAAATTTCAAATCATTAACAGGGCTCGAAAAATCCACTCATTGTCGAGCAAGATTTAATCAGGATGAGCTATTTTGAGGGGCTACTCGGCGAGCTGAAAACCCTCTAACTTCTGTAGAAAAGAAACTGACTTTTGACCTCTGTCTCTGAAAGTGGAGCAAATGTGACTAGATAACACGATTTAAAGGCATCTTTATTGCTCACAAAGTAAAAGAGCAATAAAGCTGCTTTTAAATCTTATCTTGTCACACTTGCTGGCTTTCAGAGACGGAGGTCAAAAGTCAGTTTGCCTCTCTACCTTTATTTTTCTTTCTTTGACTGAAGTTAGAGGATTTTGAAAAGTGAACTGTGTTGCAATTGAACTGCAAAGCATGTGAAATAAGAGGCTGTAAGATGTCGGGCTTTTTTCTAATACAACACTGACATAGCTAAGTGAACTGTTCAAAGAGTTCAAATATATTTCACTAGTTATGAAGACACGTAATTCTGTGGTGAGAAATATTTTTATAGGCTCATGATATATTAGAACACTTTACTTGATGATGTGCACATTTTAAATATTTTTGATGAAACCCAATTTCCAAACATTGTTTATGCGCTATTATCAGTAAAACTACATGTTAGTTGAAAGTTTTGTGGTCATTTCAATGGAAAATATGCTATTTGTAAATGGCTGTGCACTACCACATCATACTTTAGGTATATGTTTATGAATAGTGTTTTTAAACATAAACTGGGAATTATTACTGCTCCTGCCCAGATGACAGTGCTATTAGTGAACTAAGGGTCAGATGTACGACTATTCCATTTTGTACATCACAAATTGCAATGTTTTGCGACTTGCAAAATGGAATGTACAACAGTGTCTGTGACACTGTTTGCGATTCTCAAATGGGTCGCAAGGAACCTCATTAATATTCATGAGGGAGGTCGCAATTTGCGACCCATTGGGGGGACCCCTGCTTGTTTGCGAGTGGCTTACCACCTACTTAAAGTGGGCAGTAAACTTTGAGTCTTTTGCAACCACAAATCCGATTGCAAAACAATGGTACATACCATTCTGATTTGCTATTAGGAAGGGATGCCCTTGGCACTTCCCTTTCTAATAGCGACTCACAAACGCTATTTTGCAAGTCACCTACTTGCAAAATAGCGTTTGTAGATACCACCACATTTTTTTTTTTTGAGGTTGTAAACGGGTCGATTTCCCGTTTGTGACCGCAAAAAATGGCCCTACATTTGGCCCAATTAGGCAAGCTAGAGATAATGTGTACCTTATATATGGGTTTGATTCTTGTTATACAGGTAGCAAACATTGTCTAGTAAATAAAGTTTTTTTTTTTTTGTTTTTTTTTTTGTACAGCAGAAATAGTGAACCTGCATATTTGAAGGTGCTCGCTTAAGTGATAGTAAAGAAAAAGGCGGCTTCATAAGACCAAATATTTGCCTAGAATCACACAATTTGAGACCAGTTCATGGGTCAAGTACATTACAGTTCAGTTAGATTATTCAAGTTACTAGACCTGCAGGTCTAGTAAAAAAAATTATGATTTTTCAAGCCCTAATTAAGCTTTGTATCTCTTGATGGGCATTCCTCAACTCCTGTATTAAAAAAGTTTCCACTTTAATGTGGAAAA
Organism: Calotriton arnoldi; assembly: GCA_963921515.1. Classification (NCBI taxonomy): domain Eukaryota; kingdom Metazoa; phylum Chordata; class Amphibia; order Caudata; family Salamandridae; genus Calotriton; species Calotriton arnoldi. Next base: position 1,015,870 of record CAWUFW010001280.1, on the reverse strand, counting down.
TCAATATAAAATTTAAGGTACAAGAACATTTGTACCACCGTCTGAACGACTGCCAACAATACCCATTTATGATTAATTTGTTCTGTGTATTAGCTTGAAGCTGTTAAGTGAAGGGTTAATATTTCTCATTGCTTTTTTACTGAGTGAATCATTCTATTTGTAGCATGAACATTCTTCCGGTAAGATCTTTATGCCGCCTTATGCGGTGTCTGGATTGCTGCTTGGTACTTGATGTATCGTGTTGACCTCTTTGTCACCCTCTAGAGCAATTTTGCTTGCAGTGTTGCTTTCCAGGCATTTTTTTTCCAGTTCTAGTCACTCTTTGCATAGTCAAGGGTAGCCAAAGACTGACAGGAGTGCACTTCAATATTTAGTTTCTGGCTATAGACCTCTTTAACCCTCTGTTGTGACCCCTAATAAGATCACTAAAGGGCCACAGCATTTTGTCGATTATTACACTGTGCCATTGATAAATTGGTGGTGTGGGAAAGTAGTATGTGACTTGTCACAGCCAGTGCAGATCATTCTGCATCACAAACCGTTTTATTCTGGCTGTCCATTCAGGCCACAGGCCTGCAGCCCTGCTCGTTGCACTCTTCCAGACTCCTCCTGAATGTACTTCTCTCATGATAACTCTGCAAAGCTCTTCAGACAGTACAGGCGCCTTTGCTTTGCCAGTGCTTGTTATTAAAAAGCATAGATGTCTTTGCTTTTTGTGGCTTCATCTAACGCATGGGTACTTGCAAACTTTCTCTCGGGGGATGGGGGGTGAGGGGCAAAATTACAGTCTGGTTTGTGGCCGTATGCTGCACAGTTGGGCCTGTGGGTTGGGTCGGGCTAGAGCAACAACAACAAAAATCCTGACCTTTTCAAAATATTACTAGACAATGCTTTATTTAGAAAGCAGATCTAAGTACAAAGCTACAAGGAGGATATTTTCATAATACCTTTTTATTATCGGACAATAGCAATCTTAAGAGGCATTGAATGGTGATTCTCCTTAACCAGATTTTCAGCACAGGCACAAAGCAGCACAGGTTTAACTGAGTCAGAAAAATAGACAGATCTACTAGGAACTTATTTTACACTTCATGTCTACTATCAGTGCCCTGTAATCTGGTACTCTGTCTGAAACTGCAAGTCTTAAGAGCTGATCCAGATGTAAATCTGTAAGGTAATTTCTTAGTTTACTCTTCAGCAGTCCCATTTTGGAAAACTAACTTTCACAAACATGTGTTGAGCCAAACATACAAATTACTTTCTGGGCCACTAAAAGAGGGCATTTGTCAGAAGGCACAATTTTCAATATTTCTTCTGGAGCCTGCCCCAAAAAAGATACTTCAAGCGCTGAATTGTGCTGCATGTCAATCAGCTCTATTTCTGCTTGTGCCCTTTTCATGCCAATAAGTTCCACAATGTCAAGATTTTGTGCACTCACCATCCAGGGGTTTTCAACCAGCCTCAACGGACGGGTGAGGGCTCTGAAGTGAGAAAACGCCTTTTAATCTCCCCAGAAATTTCCTCGAGGCATGCACCAAGGTCTAGCATTGACAGCATTTCTTGTGCATTTGGAAATCTGAGACACAGACAACAGTTTTGGGAAGTGGGTGAAGTCTGCATCATCCAGTTGTTCCTTTAATAGCACAAGCTTACTTTCAAAGGAGTAAATAGCATTCATCGTGGAGCACACAAGCTGTTTGCCTTGAGCATCAAATTGAGAGCATTCAAGTGTGTGAATAGATCTGAAAGAAAATGGAGCATTATAAGCCATTTCACATCCTTTAGTTCTGGGAATGACTGACCTCTACTATCTACAAACTGTTCAATTTCAGGAAACCAAGCGATGAACCGCTCCTGAACTTTCCCTTTGCTTCCAGAGGCCTGTATTTTGAGCATCAAGAGGTCTGTATATTGAGCGTCGGAATACTGCAGCATTGCTTTAAAAAGTCTAGGGTTGAGGGCTTTGTCACAAACACAATTAACCATTTTCTCTGCAAGTTTCAGGACGTTAATTAATTTCTCCGTGCTTTACCTTTGCACACACAACTTCTTGGTGAATAATGCAGTGGTAGTCTGTCCTGTGAGCTTCTTTTTAAGCAGAGTACAAAGCCTCTGTCATGACCTACCATGGTGGGAGCACCATCTGTTGTGATGCTGGCAAGAGTGTCTAATTGTATTTATGTTTAAAAATATTTGCAGATGCTGTCCAGTATATCTTCTATTGTGGGCCCTTGAAGTGGTAGAATGCACAGAAGCTCTTCTTTGGGATGAAACAATTGGTCCAAATACCTCACCCAAACTAATAACTGGGCCACATCACCTATATCTGTGGACTCATCCATGGCAGTGCTGTAGGACAGTGGCTTTGACTGCTTTGATCACCTGCTCATGGACTTTTTCATACATTGCCTCTATTCTGCATGCACATTTGGAATCCGATAGCTGTAATGCGCCAATTTCCTTTAAAATGCTGTCTTTATTAATATAGTTTTCAAATAAAACTTCAGCTGCTGAAAGGAAACATTTCTTCACCAGCTCTGCCTCCGTGAATGATTTTTTTAATGTTTGTTAAGAAAGTAGCATATTTGGAACGATGCTTCTGTAACAGCCTCAGATTCCTTCATCTGGCAAAGGAAGAGCTTCTGCTGGGAAAGAAGCAATTGCTTTAATGATGCCACTTTTGCAGAACGCAGTTTTGAGTGCAATGGGAAGCTCTCAGTATAATTAAAGGGCCAAGTTTTGTAGTGCCGTTCCAGGTTACATTTGCTTTCTCCTTGCAAAGCAAACACGTGGCTTTCTCTTTTGGGCAGTCAACAAACGGGTACTCTCCTTCCCATGCTGTCTGGAATGCCCTGTGTTCACTCTGTATGGATCTTGGTATTTTGCAAAGCTTGGTAACTGAACTGTAGGCCATTGCGGAGCACTCCAGCTTGGTTGTTGCTGTGCAGTAAGCAATGAGGACTAGAAATCAGATTTTCCGCCTAACAACCGATAGACTGACACCGCCTCGCAACCGACACCTCCGATGGACCAACGCCACCTCACGACCTATGAACCGACACCGTGGCACACGAAAGACAAACAATGTGTCTCACTACAGACCTCTGTGAGCAACACCAAAGTAATGTTATTTATTTAACCATACAACATGATGTGTAAAAAGAGAAGCATGCACATTGTGGTTCAAAATTTAATTGTAAACACATATTGACCTTGTTCCATTCCCAGCGAAGCATGTTACAAAAAGTTTTTTTTTTGCAATTATGCTTGCAACAAGCCAGGTATCATAGTTTGATGGCTAAAAGGTACCCCACTTGGCCACATCTAGTTGACTGCCCACCCCAGAAGTGAAAGAAGCAAACGGGACCAAACTGTATAACCCAAGACATTTGTTTCCCAAATGCGTGTAGAAACTATGCCTAAAAAGCCATTTAGAAGATACATTTGTTTCTCTTTGAGGTAATTTGGGCTTGTTTTGACACACCAGAGCAGTTAGTGTCATTTTTTTTTTTTTTTTATAGGTCGGGGCTGGTCTGCTTCTCTGAACTAATGCCCAATTATAGGATGTTTCAGGCTAGCTCAGGATGCTTTTCTCTCCATGTGTGGCCATTTTTCTTGGAAGAAATCTGTTTTAATTCAGACAGCAGGCATGCTGTGTGGCCACATTCATTCAAATGTGATGGTGTCATTAATAATTCCAAGCTGAAGGGAAGAAATCGGCAACAGGCACAAAACCAGGTCTTTGAAGCCTGTCTCTTGCTGGGCACATGTGACCTGATGTTAAAGACTTTCTAAAAGCCATCTCGGATTGTATGGGTCCTGCTAAATATTCCTAATGCAATATATGTATTTACTCTTAATACTGTCAATATTTTTTATTATTTTCACTAAGTTCTGTGTGTTTCTGATCATAGTTTGCCATCTATGCCTTGTTTTGACAATCGCACAGTTCCCTGCTCTTCGGTCCTCAGTTGTACAGAGCGGTTGTCCCACATGGTGATCAGCAATAAATCTTCTCTCTTACATTAAAAGATTACGGGATGTGATTGGTCTTCAGCTAATAACAAGGGTGGTAAGTGTTCAGTTGCCCATGTGTGCCATGTTTCAGCGTTCTTATGTGTGCCATTTAGTACATGTGTCACACTTAAGAGTGACACTTTACCAGAGCACAGGGTAAGAACAGAATGACACAGCCAGACAGCACCGCCACAGAGAGAGAGAAGATGTGGCACAGCTTGAAGTGAGCTAAGAGAGGAACGGAGTCCATAAAAGCAACTGTTCCATGCAGTGGTGGCCCAACACAATGAACCATAAAACAGTACAAATATGAACCAGCACCCTCTGAGCGAAAATATCTACGGATTAGTAGATATCTCTGCTATCGGCTGTTGTCCACAGCAAGGACTCAACCCCACATCTACAAACTGATGCTCATCTCCAACACAAGCTTTTGTCCATTCCCAGGCCTAACTATCGCACTTCCAGGATACACAAAGGTCTGGAAGACTGGTTCTTGGTCTGACTTGTACAGGTATCTTTGACCACTGATGACCTGGTCCACTTACGCGTGACTGTCCATAGACAAACGGACCACATAAATGCATGTCATTTATATAGCCATCTGCACATTGTTATCTCCATCTTATTTACAAGGTGGCGTAAGCCGCTTAACGCTGCCTTGTAAATAATGCCCCTATTCACGTAGCACTTGGCGTGCAAGGGGCATACGATGGGTGTTGCGAAACCATTGATTTTTGACGCTGCCCCATATTTGCAAGGTATGGGGGCAGCGCCAAAAATACAGTCTGGCAACACCTGGTGTTGAGCAGGTGATACGAGGAGAAATGTTTTTTCTGCTCGTATTTTGCTCTTTTCACGCGTGCTGCATTCTGCAGCACATACAGAAAAATCACCTGTAAAGATTTTTTTTTTTTTTTATTGGAAGGAAGGTGTCCTTTTCTGTACTTAAACAATTGCACCTGCAGCGCAGGCACCCTGGCAAAATGGTGCTAGGGTGCCTGCGTTGGTGCCAAGCGGCGTTAGCACCAGCGTTAAGGGGAACGCAGGGGTGCACTGCATTCTTGTAAATATGACGCATCCCTGTGTTTTGAAACTGTTGGAGCGTGGAGTTTACAATTTTGGCCTAACACCATGCTCCGCCAGTTCTTTCAGGGGGGTAGCTTAATAAATGAATTTTGTGATTAAATAGTTGGGTGCAGGTCCTTTCAGTTGGGTTTGGGGAGGTGTCTGTCTGATCTCACCAGGAAGCTTTACACACACAGACAAAAATTCTCCCTCTCTCTGTTTGTAAAGACATTAAAAAATGTTGGTAGTTAATAAAATAATGTGCTTTCTCTCACTTAATATCTCTACCAATCCACATTCCCCTCCCTTTCTGTTGCCTCTTGTGCACCCTTGCTTGTCATATAATGTATTTTAATATGTGCCAGAGTGATTGTTGTGAAGTATGAACCCCCTCTTCCCCAGAAACTGACATCCAAGAAAGCAAAAGATGGGAAATGTTACAAATATCTCATGAAAACACTAGCAGAAAATGTTTAATTATGGTGTGTAAAAAATTAAAAAAATTCCACATGTCTCTCTGCCCAAATACCACTGAATAAACGTGCGCACCTGGAAGCCCACCTAATAAATGGACAACCAAGCAAAATCCTTTCAGCGGGTGCCCTCAAGGCACCTAATCCTATATGCTGCCCCAGATCACCTTACCCACTTCAACTGCATTTACATGTATTACAATTATGTGCATCAGTCCTGATATGCAAAGAAGCTGGTCTGCGACAGCGAGGAGGAAAGCATGCTGGCCCCCTACTGCAGTCCTCAATGGCTATCGCTCATGGTCCAGCTGCCCTCTTTTGTGTTGCCTGACCCGCTTGTGTTTAACCCAACAAGCTCCGCGGGCCGCCAAGGAAGGCCTGGCGGGACACTGGTGGCCCGCGGGCTGTACCACAGACACGCAACCTTAAATGGCAAGTAAATAAATAAGTGTATAAAATGTGCATGCATCTTCAGGCCTCAAAATCATAAAAATGTTACTAGACCTGCAGGTCTAGTGACTTGAATAATCTACTTGACCTAATTATAATGCTCTTGCCTCCTAAACTGGGTTCAAATTGTGTGATCCTGAGCAAATATTTTAATTCACTGATCCGCCTTTATCACATCTGAGAGCACCTTCAAATACTCAAGTTCATCATGTCTGCTGTACAAAAATCACTTGTTTTATTTAATAGGCTAAACTTTTGCTCCATCTATAATACAAATCTTGCCATATATTGGCTACACGTGCTGACTTGCCTCTTAGTTCATTAACTGCACTGTTATCGGGGCGGGGGGAAAAATGTTTCTCAAATCAAGTTTAAAAGCTAAATACCTGAAGCATGACGAGGTAGCACACTTATTTGCAATCAGCAGATTTTCCATTGAAATGGCCACAACATTCACTGATAAAACTATATAGTGTACACATTTTGGAAATAGTTTCTGCAAATGTCATTTGCACATCACCAAGTAAAGAGTTCTGATTTGTTTTGCTCCTATTTAAATCTTTTTTTTGTATCTCACTTCTGAAGTACAAAAAAAATATTTTTAGGTCTCGCCTACGCAGCGCGCATGCGCTTCATAGGAGGACCTTTAGCCGTCGCTCTGGTCATTTTGAAGCACACACTCTTGCTTGTGGCGGCATCCACCTTGCGGGAGCGAGCAGGGGTGCGCCACAAGCACGAGTGCAGTGCTTGAAAATGAGCAGACTGCTCTTTCAAGCGCGCACCACTCGCGGGTGCACCCCTCCGCCTCTCTCTCCCTCTCTGACGTCCCTACTGCTGTAACCTGCACGCTTTTTTTTTTTTTTTTTTTTTTTTTTTTTAAACTTTCAGCGTGAGGCGCTCGCGCTTGTTTCAATTGTTACAATTGCAGTTACTTCACCGGCTCTTTATTAAATAAACATCGCCTGCTGCTGGACTTTTCTGCTTTGCAGATGTTTGTACAAGGTTAACATTACTAAGCGAAGTGTCAGCCATGGACTCTGGAGCCACGGGCAGAGCACACATTCCAGCAGCCCGGCGAGGTGAGGGAGCCCCCGAGCCCTCCTCTTCTCCACTTCTCATCCAGCCCCCTCCTTCCGCTCGCCGCCCTCAATTACTCCGCTCTCTGTCCAGTCGTGTCTTCTTTATTTTTGCATTCGGTATTTTGTGTTGCAGCGTCTAACCTTTTATTTCTTAGTTATTTTACTTTTTTATGTGATCCTGTGGAGTGTCAAACTCTCATTACGCAGATGTTTTACAGGCAATGTTTTATGTTGCCGTCCACCGTTGTCTTTTTTTCGTTATTTTGCAGTGAATGTTTATTGCGTTACAATTAGTGCTTGTCATGAAAGGTCACGAGCACAGCTGGGACTTTTGAAAAAAGTCTTTTGATTTGGATTTTGACTTCAGTTCATTTTGCCGCTTCAACTTGTATTTTTAACTTTTCAACAGTATCTGGAGAATGCTCTCGTGCCCTATTCTATTTAATGTCGAGGCATTGCACATTTTCAGTTCCTGTTAGTTTTCTATTATAGGGGGTTTTATATGGCAGTTTGCAGTTAAATATGTAATAAGACACACATGACACTAAAAACCTTAAGCAAAAACACCAGTGAACATTTGCTGGCGAAATAAATGAAAAAATACTGCCCTCACAACAGTATTATGAGTTTCTATGCATTAATATTATAAGCAATTATGTTAACATACGAAAACTGGTCATTCGCAGCCCCCATTGCTTTGTTTACCTTGTCTGCATTCTTGACTTCTAATGGTGTCTTTATGGGGCCCGGGTCAAGCCATCAAATATCTATGGCAGTTGCCAAGGGAAATCTAAGTACTGGTGGTATGTGTTTGCTCCGTGTGTGCCTCCCCACACCTGCTGTTGCATTAAGGAGTTTGTGTGTGAGTGAGAGATTATCCTTATTTTAAACAGTTTTTTACTCACACTGCAGTTTGGGATAAAATTACACTTCATAAATATAACATGGGAGCTAGTTTGATTTATTTTTTACTCCACTCACCTGGGTACCATATGGAATACATGGATGTTTAGTTTAACACACAATACCACATAATTCACCAACACACAAATCAACACCACCCAGCATATTACACGCCACTTAATACCACTCAGTACAACATAATTCAACTCCACATAATAAAACACTCCGCACCATGCCACATAATTGCATCTGCATAATTTCACCTCACACAACACTATTCAACTCAACACATTTCCATTCGCTACCACATAATTTGACAAACCATATAATTATAATCAACACAATTACATAGCACACCACATACATCCACTGCATACCACATAATCACACATCATACAAAAAATTCTACAAAACACCACATATTTAAACTCCACTACATAACACTTCAAAACACAAAATAACATTCCACATAATTATACTTTATAACACAATCCCCCTTAGCATACTTCCAATTTCATTTAAATACACCATAATTACTATCCACATAATTCCACTGCACACCATGTCACATAATTCCACTACACAAATCCAATCCACACCCCACAATTCCACACCTAACAATTCCAAAACAAACCACATAATTCCCCTACACACCACATACATCTACTACACACAACACGTAGGGAAAAGATATTTGCATTTACAACGCCAATAGCTCTTACTCTCATTTCTCTCCTTGTCCTTACTTTAAAATCTACCTGTAGATCTCGCACCATAATATCCTTGCTGGCAGCAGCTGTTGTAATCTTAGCCATATTGTAACATTAGTTCAAAATGCGTTCTTACTTTGATGTCTGACACATATGCTGTGTTAACTATATTTGTGGCCAATATATATATATATATATATATATATATATATATATATATATATATATAGTTCCTTGACTTTTGCTTACATTGCTGTAGGATTTAAATGTTTGTTGTACCATAAATGTGCACGATAAATAAACTGATCTATCCTACAAACAATAATGTTGCATTGCCAAATGTGTATGTTTTATCTGGTTTTTCATAGTAATACCACATAAATACACACCACAAATTCACTCTATGCCACATAACAATCCACATAATTAAACTCCATACCATGCCACATAATTCCACTCAACATAATGTCACTTAATGCCACAGTATTCAACTCCACACAAATCTATTCCACACCTCATAATTCAACACTAAACCACATTATTCCACTCCACAACACAATTCCACTATACACCACATATATCCAATTTACAAAACAGAATTCAAAATCATACCACAAAATTCAACAGCACACCACATAATTAAACTCCACTGCATAACACTCCACAGAACAAAATACCATTCCACATAATTACACTCCATTACACAGAATCCCACTCCACATAATTCCAATAGACTCAAAAACACAGAATTACTATCCATATAATACAACTGCACATCATGCCACATAATTCCACTACGCAAATCCACTCCACGCCACACAATTCCACATCACATAATTACACAACTAACTAATACAATCAAACACATCATTCCACTACACAATTCCTCTCCACACCACACAATTCTACACCAAACAATTACACAACTAACTAATCCAGTCCAACACATATAATTTCACTACACAAATCCACTCCACACAATTCCATGCCACACAACTAACTAATCCTATCAACACACATAATTCCACTACACAAATCCACACCACACAATTCCACGCTACACTATTACACAAATAACTACTCCAATCCAATGCACATAATTCCACTACACACCACATGCATACACTCCATAACACCAGTTAAAGACATTGCCATTTACGTTGCCAATAGCTCAAACTCAAATAAATGCGAGACCGATTGCATTTCCAATGCTTGTTTTAATTCCTGATGTATACTTGTTCTTTACATTTACAAGCTGTTTAAATGTGTTTTAGAAAAAAACTGAAAATTAACAGCCTTTTCTTCACAATGATTCAGACCGCTCACTTGACAAAAACCTGTAACTGTAATAAAAGAAAAGAGAGAGCAACAATTAGTAAAAAGACAAACTGACATCTGACCTCTCCTTGAACAGACCGCAAATGTGTCACGTTAAAAACAAGAATTAAAGGCTTCTTTACTGCTCATTCACTTTCTGAATGACGAGAACACCTATTCTTCCACCTTAAGGTCACTTGCCAGAAGGACGAGTAGGTGCTAAAAATAGCTTGACCTGATAACATCTGAATCGCCATAGCAAGTGGGCAAGTAGATTTTTCGAGGCCTGATCGTATTTGATCACAGAAAGGAGACATTGAATGTTCTAATCACTTTGAGGTCTTGATCTTCTATATTGAGTTATTTTCCTTGCAAAGAAAGTAATTTGTATTCTTATTCTTGTTTCAGTCGCATAGGTGAAGGACTAGAACAGGTTTTGCCCAACCTGCGAGAGCTAATTCTTACCAGCAACAACCTCGTTGAGTTGGTGAGTATTTTTATTTGGGGTTCAATTGTGATGGGTGTTCTCATTTGCTACTGATGAGCCTGTGACCACGTGCCAGACATTGAGGAGACATTTGTTAAGTTTAAATCCGTAGCTTGCTTTGAAAAAACACACATCCCTGAATGTGCTGCAGTAATCTCTCTCAAAGTCATAACAACCCTTCCCTCCCTCCCTATCTCTCAGGAGAATGTACCACCGATATCAGAATTTCAAGAGATCAGATCCATTGAGTACAGGCATTAAGATAGTACTCTAAATGCCCTTGGTAAATTCGCAAAGTCGTAAACTTAAACATTTGGTCTAAGTTTAGACCAAACGTCTAATTTTACCTTTGTGAATTAGGCCCGCTGAGGGTACCTGTGAGCTATTGTGTAACCCGAAACATTTTGCTTTAAGGAGTTGGAATGGAGGAAATGCGATATATAAAAAAAAAAAAAATGTTTATTTAAAATCCTTGATGAAGTGTCCTCTTCACTGGTAATCTCTCCACTCTTCTGCATTCACATTAAACAGCTCATCTGCAAAAAAAAAAAGCACAAGTCCTAAACCACTTCTCGATTTTGGTGAAAATGTGTTGGGATTTAAAAGCGATCAGAAGTTTCTGCCACCCAATCCCTTATTTTCCAAACTTCAACTCACTGTACCAGACTACTGTTGAAACAGCTGTGTCCACAAAGCGAAACCCTCTCGGGTTCACTCTTGTCCTGGAACATTTCTACAGTCCTGCATCCGCAGATTTTTCAGAACCAGATCACCATCCTAAACCCCGCAATTTTTCCCCACAAAGTTACATTTTCAAACAAGCTGTAATTGACCCAATGTCTAATGATTTGTGAAAAAGCTTCTACTCTGACCCCATTTTTAATCTCCGCTCCTTAACTGGTGACTAGGGTCTTTTGTACCCAGCTCTGATGCTGGGTGACTTGCACCCATCCATTGCTCTAGTGCAGAGTGTGCCCCAACTTGGAAAGATAAACTGACATTCATGGAGTACTATACGATGAAATACTATACAATTAGGAACTGTCATTTAGATCTGCAGTGCTGTATGGAAGTAAACGGTTCATATGAAATTTCTGCACACTATTGTTGAGCACGTCCACATTTTCTTAGAAATTTGATATTCATATTGAGGTGAGTTGATTTTGTGATGTACAAAATTTAGCTGAACAAAATGCTGAGGATGACTGGCTAACAGCCAAGCATCTCCGCCTATCCCATAAATCTAATTGTAGAGAGCAGAAGTATTGAGTGAAAGTCCTACATTCCAATTTTTTTGTGTGAGGTGACAGACTGTATTTATTCCTTGCAGTACTTGATGTGATTTTTGGGTTAATAGAGCGTGCAATTAACTGAAGGTGTCCTCGCACTGAAAATATTAAGAACATAAGAGGAGCGGCTGATTGCTGGAAGAGAAGAGTTTTTCAAAAGTTTTCAAAATCTCATAGGATCTGTTTCAGAGCAGATGGCAAGAGGGAGACTATATCAGGCCTATGCTGAGGTGACAGAATGCATAGCGACCAATCCACGTTCAATGAAACCGGAGTATGATTGCGAGATGAGAATGTGGAGGTAGTAGTCTAAATGGAGAGTATCTAGGAAACCGACATATATATTATATATCTATTGGAAGGGGCACTGTGAAGAGTCTTAAGAAATAGAGAGCCTTAAAAGTGCATCTCTATGGCACAGGAAGTCAGTGAAAACTGAGATAAACAAAGGTCCTGGCCAAATTATGAAGACCTCAAGTGAGCCTAGCAGCATCCTTCTCAGCAAGTTGCAATCTGTGAAAGAGGTGGATGGAAAGACCTACAAACAGAATTACGATGATCCGGACTACTCGAGACTGGTCTAGCATTTCCTTAGTAGAACTGGGAATAAGTGCAAACGTTTCCATCACACTAATGAGCGCTTTAACACATCAGCTGTTTTGGATATTGCTCTGCAGCATTCAGTCATTTGGTAGGTCAACAGTTCAGTCCAAACCTACAACGAAAAGCAGCATCCTAGGCTGAACTGATGGAGCAAGTCCTCTGTGAAGGAATTTAGACCTTTTGGCCTGTTATTGGCACTGTGTCTACTCAGCAAATAAGTCCTCATCTATACATAGTTCCACGTTTTAAATGAAAGGCCAGCTATTACAAAAGCATAGCATAAAATGCTTGAACTAATACTTTTAAGTTAGCAAGTCTGGTCTATGACTGGTGTTGCTTGTAGTCTCGTGCAGTGATAACTTTGACTAATGGTTGTGGTTGGACCTTTTGGGAAATAGATGTGAATAATTGCATACAGTTGGTCTGCATTTGTAATTGCATAGAAGAGCAAAACCTGGTATAGCTTTCTGAATATTTTTTAAAGGTTTTTATTACAGGTTTTGACACAACCTTTTACACAGTATATACGGATCATGAGTTATGCTGTTATTCTAGAGTTATGTTATAAGGATTTTATAAAGCGCACGTACACCAGTTGGTTTCCTGGCGCTGATTCTAGGAGATACCGAACCCAGTAGGAGTTTATTCATAGGCCTGGATATACAACCATGTTTTGAGGGATTTTCTGAAGCTCAGCAGGTCGGTACATGACCTAATTTCCAGAGGAAGGGAATTCCACAGTCTGGGAGCCAGAGTTGTAAACCTCTAGAGCTTGAGTTTAATTTCTGACTATGGGTTTAGACACTGAATGAGGTATAAGCCACTGACTGGATGACTGTGCCTAGAGTTGGAGAGTTTTATGGCATGTTTTTCCTAGCAAAGAGTTTTCAAGAAGTTGCCCGATTTTCGTACAAAACTTGTAATACCTATTCTGATGGAAACTCATCTTTCCACCATAATCTGGATTACAATAGGTTGCATAATGAGTACATAAGTATTTGTTTAAGCAATGTTCAATTTGTTTAGAGTTTTGTACAAGCTTGAACCAGGCCCTGAGGGGTGTCTGAGAAATGTGCATCAATTAATAAATACAAAACAGGAGTGAAGGTGGTAGGTAACCTATGCTTTAATCTTGCGTATGAGTTCCAGGATCTAGGTTCAGGGTAAGACATTGCTTCAGGTTTTTTTCTTGGCTAAATTTTGTTTGGTAAATTTACTGGCAAACTTTTTAAATTGAAATGTTGGATATGCAATGAGGATTAGAATCTCCTAGTTATGAACTGGTTAACCTTGTTTTGTTGAACCGTGACCATGGGCAAGAACATTTTGCTTACCATGAAATTAAAAATCTCACTACTGGATGATGGCGGGTTACTCCTAGGCCAGCTTTTTGCACCCTAGAAGGACAATAGGTTATACATACCAAACTTGTGGCAGACTCCATGTTACTGTAATTTCTTAACATGATTTATACAGTATATGCTCTACATTTTGTGCTAAAAAACATCACACTGCAATTTACAAATCGAATGGGTGTTTTTAAACCGCTGTAATCTTCATTTTGTCTTTCATAGGGTGACTTGGATCCTCTTGCTTCTGTCAAAACTTTGTCATATATGAGGTATGTAAAGGTAACCCATATAACCAGTGCACAGCTCTTTAAATCCCTTCACACAAGGTTGACCTGTATGTCTTGGCTTATAGTTTGGTGATGTCTGATCTGAAATTCATGTTTATGCATTATGTGAGCCTGCCCAGATTTGTAATTAGTGTTGTCACAGTCCATATTTATTTTGATTAGTAATGTATGGCTGGATGTGAATATGGCAAAAGCAATTGCCAGTGGCTGCGATTAACTCGGGCATTCCATCAATTATCCTTTTCCACTTGTAACAAAGCAATGTGCTTGTTTGATGTGGTCGATAGTTGCACTCTGATCACCGAGGTGCTCGGGTAAGTGAGTTTGAATCTAAGTTTCATTGCTACAGTGCTAGATGTCTTATTCATTGCACAGTTTAGGCTTCCAGTTACAGATGTTTCTCCACAACCTAAATCCTCAGCAGACTGCAAAAATGGAAGTGAAATGTATGAATTTTCCAGGGTCATTGTCAGGGTGCGGTGTAGGTAATAGGTAGGACATGTGCCTTAACTGTGTTGCATGTCCCGGTAGTGACAAACAGCCTGTTTGGCTTGTCACTGCTGTGAGGCTGCCCTCTCATAGGAATGAATTGGGGATTCCCTGATATGTGCTTCAGTGGTAATTCCTTATCTGAGAGGGGTAGCGTGATCAAGTTTGGTATGTTTGGAATAGTAGTGATAAATCCTGCTTATTGGTGTTAGCTGATTTATTATTACTACTTTAGAAATGCCACTTTTAGAAATGGGCATTTCTGTGTGCTATGTGTCTTTGTACCTGCCTGATGTTTATTGACCTGTCTGGTGGGTCTGACTGACGGGGGAGAGGGGATGTGCATTCCCTCCAGCCAGTCCCTGGGGAGGTTGAGGTGTGTCCTGTGGGTGACTCAGCCCTAGGCTGAATAGGCCTGGTCTTCATTCGGAGTGGTGGGAGGAGTAGCACCTGCACCTGAATAGGGCTGTGCCTGCCTTCCGCAATGATGGCTCTGCACCCCTGTGGTGTCTGGAGCCAGGGCTTACACTTTGAATGTGGAGTGTTGTGCACTGTAATGATATTGTTAAAGTGCCTCCAGAACTGGTTTAAACTGGGCTCAGGGCCCTGTGCCCGGGCATAACAAAGACTGGTAGTACTATAAGTATTGGGGCTATGACCCCATGTTTGGTAGAACTTCTGGAACTGGAAAAGAGGAGACACTGCGTGGGACGTGTGACCGGCAGGCTGCTGGACTGCCAGGAGGAATCGCCTTGGGACTGACTTATTCTGTGGGGGGGCTAAGGTTGGGATTGCCCATTGTGCTGGCCTGCCTGGCTGCACCCCGCTACCACGTCCCCAGTGCTCCCCCTGGAGTGCAGACTTGCGCACTGGTATTTGTCAGGGCTCGTGGCCCTGAACCTAAGCTTGCGAAGTGTGCTGCGAGTTGCCTGAGCCTCAAGTGTGGGCTCCTGCTCCGTACAGCTTGGTTGGTGCCTTTTAATTTTTTTGCCAGGGGCCTGAAAAGTGGGCTCCAACCTCGAATGCATGATTGCGCTGTTAAGAGGAATAGTGAACCACCCAGAAGCCAGGCAGAGGCTAAGCCTGGTTGTGGGCGGGGCTCCCACAAGGAAGTGGAGAGACCCGTGTGTAGCCTGAGCCCAGTTGTGAGCGAGAGAAAAGGGGAGCTTCCCGGTGAGCGCTGTACTGGACAGTGCTCCTCGCTACCAGAGGCGTGTGGGGCCACAAGATGTGGAGAGCTGGAATTACCGCGGCGTCTCCCGAGACGGCCCAGGCTTGGAGAGGTTGCCTAGCGACCAGCAGGAGGGAAAGGCGGCCCCGCCCAGTGCTCTGGAGCGCGAGGGCTCCACAGGAAGACGATGGGACTGCTGGGCCTCAGGAGAGGCGGATGCCTTTCTCGAGCAGAGACTCGCCTTGGTTCCTGAGGCCCAACCCAGGAGCCCGGCAGGAAGGTGAGTACCTGCGGGACTGGCGTCTTTGTCCAGAGCTGCGCTGTCTTGGGCGAGGCAGCTAGAGACCAGTCGAGGTCTCGGAGACGCCCTTTCAAGGAAGTGGGCCGCAATGTTGTTTTCCGGCCCGAGGGGCCGTTGGCAGATCTCACTCTGGAGCGTTCTTGGCACAAGAAGCGACTCCCGCATTGCCGACGTGTTACAGCTGCGCCGCAGGGCCACGGGCAGCTCCACTTTTACTTGATGCCGGGGGCCATTTCTCTGGTGGAAAAGGGACTGAGTGAAGTCTGTCCGCTTACGGGGGCAGTACGTTATTGGCAGGATAAAGAGTAGGGACACAGGAGTTGCATAGTAGGCACAGCATTTATGATGCATGTATTATGACTCGCATTGCCTGCCCTGAGATGATGACTTAGAGATGTGTGCAATCTAGGGGTAGTTACCCCATTGCCCTGCTTATGGTACATGTGCCATACTGTGCTGGGTTATGCCCTGATGTACTGTTGCCTATCGAGGGATATCCCCAGTGGGGAAGGGTTTCTAATGTGTGTATGTTACAGGTTTCTACCATACTGCACAGCTGATGATGTATGTGCATAATGTGTTATGCTAAGTACAGTTCCTACCAGTAGCTACTGGGTCGGGACAACTGATATTTATGACTGTGGCCTGATTGGCCAGTGATTTATGTAATCCCTGTGACGTCATGACAAGTGCCTAGTGGCAAAGTGATGTATATGGGATTGTGTTCTAATGTGTTTTTATGGATGATACAAAGGCTATTTTTATATAACCTTGTGTGGAGTTTCTTTTGTGGTGTGCCTAGTGTGTCGCTGCTGTGTGAGTGTGTTGCGCAAACGCTTTACACATTGCCTCTGGGATAAGCCTGACTGCTCTGCCAAGCTACCAAGGGGGTGAGCAGGGGTTATCTTCAGCGTGTAACTCCCTTGCCCTGCCTAGAGTGGTGGGTTCTGCCTGGCCTAGGCCTATGCCCTGGCCAACAATGAGTCTACAGTGTAAGTCTTTTCAGAGTGAACTGAGTCACATGCATGGCTTATGCATCTCAATCTCTGCTTTGAGAATTAGACTGTAAAGCTGGGCCAACTGTATCCACAAAAGGCCCTCCATGCAAATCCACGGGACAAGTGTCAAATTAAAAGCGCCAGACAGGCTTACAAAAATACCATCAGCCAAAAGAGAGGGGTTGAGGAGGCTAGCCTGGGAAGAACTGGAGAGGGCCAGTGCGCTCAGATATTAAAAGTTTTTGGGAGGTCATAAACCGCCCCTTATTTTCGGATGAGGTTAGGCGTGCGGAGTCATTGATTCTGGGGGAAGTTTGGGAATCCCACTTCTCGGCCATATTTAATCCAAATTCTATCTCCTTACAGGAGAAAGGAGGGGATTTGCCATCAGATTTAATCTTAGCCTCCCAACTCAGCGCCTCCTTCACAGTGGTTGCGGTTGAGTAGGCCCTAGCAAAGGGAATTTGTTTGAAAGCCCCAGGCCCTGAAGGGGTCCCACCTGTTCAAAAGCAGCCCCAATCTTTGGGCACCCCTGCTGACTAATGTTTTTAAAGCATTGGTGATTGGTCCCATCCCAACAACCTGGAAGGAGGCCATCATGGTCCCAGTATATAACAAGCATTTGCAATGCAATCGGTCTGGCCTTTGGGACCTTATATGTATTTAGCTATGCAGCACATTAGCCTGGGTGCTGAAACATCTACTGTTCTTTAACATGGAGGGAAAGTAAGCACCAAACTGCATGACACGCCGGGTATGGGAAAACATGGAGAGAAATATTGCCTTTCAGCAGGAAATGGTATAGTCCAAAGCTCTATTTTTAATATAAAATCAGGACCTTCGGTGGTCATATCACTGAAAATACAAGATTTGAAAAAATATTATTGTCTACGGGTGCTCGTGGAAGACCATTTCTATGGACTGGACTCTAGAGAATGCTAAAGTGATTCTGGTATTTTACTGACTTCTGCTGGTCGTTTTCTATCAAGACCGTTAAATAGAGGCAGTTGAACAGAAAAAAATTCCCTAAGCGGAAGCAGACGAGTCCTAGGGCTGATCTCCAGAGCCCACAAAGTACATACACATATAAGTATATAATAAGTATATACTAAAGTATATACAAGAGGTCTTGAATGCTCGAACTAAAAACACAAACATATAGAAAGTATCACAGCAATTGCAAAAACAACCCAGGTTGGACCTGCACTAAGATTTCTTGGCTAGGGACCCAACCCACCCCTGACACAAGTAAATGATTTTTAAACATATCAGTGGTGTAACGCAAAATGACGAGACCCCATCTACAGAATGTTGTAGGAGGCCCCGGACAACCTCATATCTCACAGCCATTCTTAGGCCCTAGGTTTAGTGGGGGGGGGGGGCCGATCTGAAGACTGCCCCCCCCTAGTCGTACCACAGGGGCTGCAATGTCCTGCACGACACTCCTCTGTGATTTGTGCGTTTAACAGTGGTTCCACAACCCATTTTCTTAATTTGCTAAGGCACAAAAACCTATTTTTTGTTGAAGGATGTGCGAAGGGGAACAAAATTAATTCCTTTCCGTATTGCTCAAACAGTATAATGGGTTGTCCTGGTGTTCACCGTTACAAAGGTTCTGTGATACTTTCTATATGTTTGTGTTTTTATTGTTGCTATTTACGTGTCAGGGGTGGGGTGGGGTGCTTGGCCAAGAAATCTTAGCGGCAGGCCCAATCTGGATTGTTTGCTATTTATTTAGTAAAAATGTCACATTCTGAGCATGCATCAAACACACTCATCGAAAAATTTAAAATCAGTTTGTCACTGGCTCACCTGGTAAGTCTACCCAGACAATATTCTAGAACAAACTAAATTAAGTGGGTGTACAGACTACTGAATGGGTGGGGATGTGGTCAGGAGCTCCGAGTCTGGTTTAAATCCTGTCTTCCCGACTCCACTGAAGTTTGCTTTACTGAGCAAGTATGTGCACCACTACCCCCTACACACAGAAAAAGTGTCTTTGTTCATGTTATATCAAAAATGTAAAGCACCTAGAGGGGGTACAGATTGCAGTTCGTGGTACAGAAGAAAATATTTCATTAGCACATACGAAAGACACAAATACAAACTTCTTTATACTACAGTTTGAAGTATTGTCTTATAAAATTAATCAGAGGGCGTGCTAGTGGGCACGGCGCCTGGTTCGCATCGCCGAATTATCATTACTGCTCCAGTAAGAAAGCATCTACAACCGTGATTGGGCTTTGGAGGTCTGAAAAAAAACAAATGCTTCCACAGCTTCTTGGTGTACTTTGAAGGAGCACGAAAGGAAAACCAGATGCTAACTAGCACCTAAACAACGCCACAACATACAAAACCACAGAATGTATACATGCCCCGTGCAGATGAAGCAAAGAGCGGTTTAATGCTCTGTAAGTCTGTTTAAAGCATAGCGAGTACGCTCTAGTGCTGAAAGAGGTGTATGCTTTAGAACCACCCCAGGTAAGTTCTTGAGACTGTAAAGTATGTGTAATGCAGCATCACAGAATAAACAAAGGTCAAGGATTGTCCAATAAGAGGCCTGAAGTAAGACTAGTGTTAGGCCCATGTAGCTAAACCAGCTCTAAGGGTGAGCTTTGCTTGTCTGAGTTGTAAAAAGTTAGAAGTAGAGAAGGGCTCATGTTTGTGTGTTACGTATAATCTCAAGACTGCTGAAAGACTACTTTCTGTACTTATAAATGTGTGTGTCAGTCTTAAAGCGCCCAAAAACAGCAAAAGAAGAAATCTGGAGCAAACACTAACTACAGGACAACAAAGGGGAAAAAAGAGCGTGCACTCTTGCGTGCCCCTTTCCCACCCTTCTCAGAAGGGCTGGGTGGAAAAGGGGGCGAGACGACGCTCCCCTCCACTCTGCCAACAAGCTGTCTGACATTAATCACTGTCAAAGGTGATTTTTCAGTGTGCCCTGAAACCTTCCAAAGAATCAGATTTTGAACTTGCAATGACCAAGAAAATTAATGGCAAGATGGCCTGCCAGAAAGGAGATTGCAGCACTCCATGGGAAGGGGAGCTTGGACCAAGAGGCCCTGGAAAGGAAGAAAGAACAGAGAACTCGCTCTTCGCGCATAGAGCACTGCCAATAGCTTGCCACTTCGAAGCGCTGTAAATTAAATGCACCATTGTTTCCCCAAGAGTAGTCACCTGATTGACTTCAGAAGGATGAACGGGTAGGTAGGCCCGCTTTTATCAGGACAAAGTTACTCATGCATGACACGGGGCATACTTAGATCGCTGCTGATATCTGGGGTGCAATAAGCAGGGTACGGGCTCCGCTTTCTTTTAATGCGCATTCTATTTCTTACAGTGCTGGGAAAAAGGATATACTTCAAGTATGACAATAAAAACTTGAACAGATGCAGGACATTGGTAATGTTGAGACTCCTGTCTCAGGAGCAGGTGCTTGACCCACCCGGCTTAACTTACCTTTTCAAATTTGTTCTGCAACTCCTGCAAGCTGAAGTTCACGCCAATCATTATGACGCATCTATTGGCAGCTACATCTTTCTTGTGGAGGGTCCAGCAACCTAGGCCCCAACTCCTCCAGCAAAGCGTCGCACCCCCAGTTATAGGGGCCCCTTTAAAATCCGAGGCATCTCCCGGGCTCGCAGGTCCCACTAACTGCACGCCATCCTCAGCGGCAGGGGCGCACAAGTCAGCATGGCAGTGGTCCTCCCTACCCGCTTTTCCAAGGTGCTGCATGTGGAGGCCCGGCCTGTGTGCTCAGGATCACAGGCATGCTCTTGGCGTAGGTCCCACGGTGCTGAACGGGCGCAGCAGGTCTTCTCGGCGGGGCCGGATCCCTTCTGCTCACTTTGCTAACGACCTGCAGGCCCCAGCCCTTCTCTCCTGGCGCCCAAGGCCCAGCGTTTGTTCTCAATTACACACAGGAAGAAAAGTCTACTCGCTGGAAAGGGGCAAAGTGCCCCGGACGAGCTCAATTCAGAGCAACTTTAGTCTTAAAAAAATGCATTTTCTCGGTATGAAGAAAAGGCCAGTCACCAAAAGAAATGCTGGTACACAAAATTCAGAGTTCACCAAAAACAGGAGGTAGGGAGTCCACGCCCCTGCTTCCATCACAGGCCAATTTTAGTTGCCATGGTAATGGCCAAGCCAGTTTTAGGCCTCTTACTATGGCCCGCCTAAGGGATGCTGGGGTGAAAGAGAACGACATCAAACAAGAACCCGCTCAAACCTCAGCCTTAACTCTGCCCTAACTCCTGAAACCTGCCCAGCGTTGTCGCCGAACTGACATCCCCACACGCACCCATCTCCCTCCCTCACCAGCACTTGTTTATTATTTTAATCAACGTGCCCCCTGCCCCCCTCCGCACCAACCCTGCTCCGAAACCAAGCACACACTCACTTCCTGAGGCCCCTCGCCCTGCAGAACTTTAGTACCTTTAGAAAACTAGCTTTCGGTGACACTTTCGATGGAAGCTAAACAGAGCGCGAAAACCGTTTAGAGGAGCCAAGAACCGGAAATATGTTGTATTTTAATGCCACTTGCACTGTGCTTACAGTATAGTCACATTATGGGCGCTCGGTGTCGCATTTCTTAAGTTTCTGAACCGCTGGGTAAAATTCAGTCCACGTCGAACTCTGCAGCGCGCCCTTAGCTCACTAGCTGGAGCGCTTGTTTACCTTCTTCGTTTCCCCTCCTCCCCCTGGAGACTCGGCATCTGTGCAATGTTGACACTGCCGGGGCGGGGCCCGAGGCCCAATCCGGAGCATCGGAGCCTGGTGAAGACACGACTCGAGGGAGGGGGACTAATTGAAGGAGACAGTATATTGCCGCAAGTAAAAGATCCAGTCCTGATGGGTGGTCCCAAAAGGAGACAGGGCGGTAACAAGGAGGGACTAAGAAGCCTCATTATCAATCGCAAGCCAGGGTTTACCATGGAAGATGACGCCAACCAATGAAAAATGGGGGCGGGGCTTCCACCCCCACTTCTAAAATATACTCTAATACAACATGCCTCGCAAAGCGAAGCAGCGCATTGCGCTGCAACACTACGCGAGACCTAAAAAGTGCAATAGGAACGACCCCGCCTGATATAGGCCAATTTCCCTTATTGAAGCAACTATAAAAGTTCGGGGGAGGGTCATTCTAGCTAGTCTTGAGACCTAGGCGAGTAATACTGGGATCATGTCTAAAATGCAGTATGGCTTTAGGAGGGAGATGGGCACCACAGAACAGTGCCTCAATTTGTCCCTGATTATGGGCAAGTACATGAAGGCCAGGAGGGGCTTTATCCACCTGGCCTTCATGGACTTGTACAGTGCCTTTGATGCAGTTAATCGGGAGAAATTGTGGGGACTAATAGAGAAAATGGGTATTGAAGAAGCTCTCATCTCCATTTTGCGTAGGCTTCATGCTTCCACCACCGTCGCAATACGATATGGCCCTCGGGGGAGAAAACTAGGCCTATTGTTTCAACCGAAGGTGTTCGGCAGGGGTGCATCTTAGCTCCATTTTTTTTTTTTTTTTAATTTTTTTTTTTTTATTGTACACTAATGGCTTGGAGTCATTTTTAATAGAGAAGGAACTTGATTTTCCTCGAATAGGAGGCAATCCGGTCCCCTTGTTGTCATACGCGGACGGCACTGTGTTAATGGCCTTGACAGCCAACAGTCTCCAAAAATCATCGGATGCCTTCACAGATTTTATGTTCGCATTGGACCTAAAAGTGAATTTTATTATATCATGGTATGTGGCCCCAGACCAACTAAAACAAGAAAATTTGTAGTAAGGGGTAGGACCGTTGATAAGCTGTCTAACTTTACATATTTGGGGAACATTTTTAATAATAAAATGAATTGGGATTCTCTCATTACATCAAGGGTACAACACGCTAGCCGGGTAGTGCAGGGTTTATTCTGCATCGCCTGTAAGTTAGGCCATAAGCCGGTGACCGAGATGATCACCCTGTATAAAGCTAAAGGCTTATCTGTCGCATCTTACGGAGCAGGAGTGTGGGGTCATCACAAAAGCAGCCATTTACAAGTTGTAGAAACTAATTTTATTTAAAGGCTACTGATGACCCCAAAGAGTACCCCCACACATTTTTGTCATTCCGAGGTGGGATTGGATTACCTGGAGGATCGAATTGAAATTGCCCCTTTGCTCCTCTGAGCCAAAATCTGTCTGTCGGAGGACTTAACGTTTTCAAGGGAAGTTACCAAGGATTGTATCAATCTTGATAGTGCTCTGGCAATCCCTTGGCTACGATTTGTCATAGATAAATTTTGAGATTGGTCTGGGTCACTAATTTGATGATCCCCGCTAGCATCCATACGAATGCGAAAACCACGATAAAAGAGGCATACAAGTCTGAGGTGAATATGCGCCGGCAACAATTGGTGGTGCTAGGTCACCCATGTTTGCCCATTATCCAACAGCAATTTTATTTATCTTTTACTACTAATGTACGGACACGATGTTTTATGACTAGACTTCGCCTACGCACTTTGCACTTCCTAGTGGCATTTCCCACAGTCAGGATGGTTTGACAAACTCATCCCTTGCACATGTGACCATATTTGGCAGCTCAGAGCACCCTGCTCTTTATGCTGTTTTGCCCTCTTTATAGAGAGCCGAGGGTACAATTTTTAGCCCCACTTTGAGGGGACTCCTTCCTTGTACCTACATAGATGCTTTTAACTTTTTGCACTCTTTGTCTACGGTTTCTATTTGCACCGCTGTTTCCAATTACATTAAAACTGCAATGCTAATGAGAAAACGATATGAGTCACAATAGATAAACAGGCACTTTATTTTTTTTTATACTTCTTACATAACTTTCTTATATTAATGAAATTTGATGATTGCCATTACAGCTTGTTCTGGACATGTGGGACTATATTTCTCTGGAAATTGCAAACTGCTTAAATTATATGAAAAGCTGGTTTTTATTGACAATTATTTGTTACAGCACAAATTTGGTATGGAAAAATCTTTTAAAGTATTATGTACGTTTGGTAAGCTTTTATGGTCCATGGAACCGAATAAAGTTATTTTGACTTGTAGCCACAATAAAAAGTGCTTGCAATGTTTGATATCACCAAGCCCTCTGCCCTGGAAGAAAGAAGCAGAAATCTTAGCTTTACAGGTGCATTTAAGGATCTTTTTAGGTGTGCATTTGGTGGTGAAAATATTCCCTTCTTATTTAAGGAATGAGTAAAATATGGACAGTGTGGGGCAGTTACAACAGGGAAGAAAGTATTGGATGTGATCCTAAGAGGCTGCTTCATTCACTTTCAAAGGCTGCACCTGTACTTGGGCATAGCTCTGACCAAATTTGAAAGGAAAGAATGTGGAGAAGCTTATAGATGAAGTGGAGCTGCTACTCCAGAAGAACACACTGCTCCTGCTTTCTCTTGTGGAGGAAGGTGTAGGGTTCTAATGAATTGTGTTCCCAGTTGGCATGATTCCTTGCAGTGTGCGGTCCTCCGGCTTGTGCGAGAGTGCATTTCCCCATCTCTCTAAAACACTGGTTGTTCTTGATGTTTTATATGGGAATCTAACGGCTTCAATATTGCAATTGTATTTTTCTGAGGAGGGTAAGGACTCTAGGGCTAAACGTCAGCCCAAAATGTTGCTAGCTTTGCTGGTGGGACACCTATGTAAACAAGGAATCGAATTAGTATGCTGCCTATTTGAGCAACTGATCCTGTGGTTCTCCCTCCAGTAAGTGAAAGAGGATTTGTGGACTGCATTATCCCTTCTACAAAAACTTCTCCGTATCATCACTTGCAGGAGTCTAATTTCTGTAGCCCCTGGTGCAGCACCAGTTTAGATGGTGGTTTCTGGCCTTAGTCATTCAACACAAAGGTACCAGTGCCCCATGAGATGCAGGAATGGGGGAGGTAATTTGTTGATTGCGTTGTGCAGACAATGGGCTGCAGAAAATACTTGTCCCTCTGTCAGTGCTTCTTTTTCCCGATACTATTCTGCTCTCCATTCTGCTTCAAGCTCAGTTGCCAACAGCAGAAGATCACTCCTTCTTGTGCATCCCTTCTCACTGTCTTTTTTTGTTTTTTCTTTGTTTTCTTTGTTTTGGGAATGAGCCTACCAGACAGCACTAGCTGAATGTTTGTCAGCTTACCAACAACTTATACCGATGTTAAAGGCTGCCCATTGCTTAGCATTGGTTGGCTCTGTCGTTAATTTGCTTGTTTCTTTTTCCATGGCTGGGGCATACTCTCTTTACTTGTGTCCTTCCACCCCGAACTTTTAAGCAACTACTTATTTTTGCTTATGCTTCCAGCTGTCATTTGTGCCTCTCCTAACCCCGCATTGCTATCTCGCACTGTTCTTATTTCCCCTCATTCTCCATTTTGCTCGCCCTCGCATGCTTCTCTTTGCCCCTCTGTTCTCTGCTTCATGTCACCCTCCCCTTGTGCTCTGTTGTACGCTTCTTTTCCATCCCAACTCCTCCACTTGACCCTCTCCTTTGTTGCTTCCCCACTTCCTTCCTCATGGTGATCCAATATAGCCTTTTTTTGTGGGTGCAGGCAGCAAATTGCTGTTGGGCCTTCCACTTTATAATTAAAAGCGCCTTCCCACAAATTTGATATATAAACGTCAACTAGTAGCCCATCTCTCTTTCGGACAATTTTTCAACCTTCAAGTTTTGCCTTCATGCAAGACGGATATTCTTATGTTCTCACTAGAGAGTGGGCTTTTGTTACATTGGCAAGTATAAACAGTGTAAACTATCATTGGATAACACATTGTCCATGTACGGTGTGATTTCATTTTCATTGAACCCCAGCGTCTAATTTAATTTGTTGCATTTAATAATTATATGCGCCTGTATGTGGTTTTTTTTTTTTGGTTTTTTTTTCCCCCTTCTCTCACTGTTTATTTATTTGATGCAAATATTACAAATTTATGTATGATGCCACTAAAGGACACCCTAAACAGACTTTAATTTTGCAATTTATATATCTTGCAAAAGAATTGTTTGTCGAGATCTTCATTGTGACAGACTAGAACTCTGTGGTGAGGATCTGTAATCCAACCATTTGCTAGGAAGCCTAGATTTGTGCCCTACTTAATGTGAAATGCGCAGTTGCGATCACATGCTTGTATGGTGTGGCAGGCGTTCACTGCGCAGCTTCTGTAGTTGGAGTTTACAGATGCTACCAAGGTAACTTTGTAGTGATTTCAAAGTAAGTCTGTCAACTTCTTTGCTCTACAATCATATTACACAAGGTTAGAAGTTCTTGGCCACCTGCTTTCATGGAATCTTTGCGAATTGTGAAGTGTTTCAGTAGTCCAACTATGTACTTGCGGTACATTGAATGTACACTCTTTTTCTATGTTTTTCACTTTAGGTATTACTTACACTTGAAATATTAATTGATTTACCGAACGCCATGATTAAGTGGAAAAATACATGTTGGCAAACAATTTATAAAATGAAATTCTACCCTGGATACTGGTGAATACAATCTGAATCGAAGTTTGATACTGTCAGACAAAGACCAATTTAATTTCCTGGGAATCATCAAGCTCTAGTATCAAGTTTTTTTTCAGTAACTGAATTCGCTCATTTGGTGCCTCCATATTTTTTTTAATTTTTTTTCTACATTAAGTTTTTATATTTGTTAATTCTTCAGTTTTAAGAGGGTTGAAGTGGAGTGCGTTTCATTCCTTAATTTTTTGCGTAGTAACTGTGGGGCTTGCATAACTGGACTTAACTGAAAGAATATTCTTCAAGGTTTTCTTTTATTAAATGCTTAGCTAGACATACGAATAGCTCATAGGATGGTGAAATTTTGAGATGCACTGTGACCGTTTTCTTTTTGCTGACTGTTTTTATATGTGGATACGAAACATTGCTGATTTTCACCCCTTTGGAAGCCCTGCACTCCCTCCCATTTCATATCCAACCAAAAAAAGGAAGTGTCCTATTGGGATTTGTCCTCCTTATGTGCCATTCCAATATTTTGTTAATGGGGACAAAGAATAGCCATGTAGCTACAAACCAGACGCTCGCCCTATATTTTTTTTTTTTTTGCTTAACAAAGCAAGATGCTACAAGTGAGACAGATGTTTTAACAATGGCAGTCTATATTTGATTTTTTTTTTTGTTTTGTTTTTTAGCATTTTGAGGAATCCAGTAACCAACAAAAAGCATTACAGATTGTACATAATTCATAAGATTCCACAGATCCGGGTGCTGGACTTCCAGAAGGTAAAGGAGAAGGTAAGTAGGGTAGGGCTCTAGTAATGCCTCATTCTAAATCTATATTGTGTTTTAATGCCTCAGTCAATGACTGAGACAACAAATGTGATGTGATTTTGTTTAGGAGTGTTTATCATTTTAAAGTTTAGCTCCATGTTAATTCCTAGGATGATATTCCTTTTTTCTTCTGTCTTAATACTGATAACGTTACGGTTTCCAGTTTCACAACGGTCTTGAATGGGTAGCTTTTTAGAAAAGGTGTAGGAAGCTCATTTGCGAATGACTGCCCTATTTTGCTTACTATCCGAGTTTCTCGTTTGGGAAGTTTCGAAAAGCTGCATCTTCCTGGCCTCATCATCCAGTTAATTGTGTAGTGCTAGAAAATGTACTATTCCTACTGCTGTGCTGATTGTCTTGAGGAATTGATGTGCTAGAGAATGCTTTTTCAGCTTTAGAATTTTTTGAAATCCATCAACCTTACTTTCAACAGCAAAGCTAAATTGGCCCACCAAAAACTCATGTTCTTGGGTACCATGTATGAACTAAGTGCTGTTTCTTGTAGTTCCACTAATACATAGAAACCTAAATTAGTTTTCTAGCTAATGATCATCAAGCACTCGAACGGTAGCCTCTGATATTCAGTTATTTTAATGATCTACAAAGCCCAGGGGTTGGTCCAGTATTTTTTCTTATTGTGCGCATACATCAATATGATTTTTTTGATTCCTTTCTGAGCGCTGGACCGTGTCCAGGTTTCTGTGACTGATCTAATTTATGATTTTATCTTTACTTTAACCTCTTTTGCTGTTCGAATAGTAAGTTGATATTGAGAACCTGGTTCCTGAAGCAGTTTTGTAGGTCGAGCATTCAAGACCTCTTGGATGTACTTTAGTATATACTACTTTGTGGGCTTACAGCCCACCCACTGATATTCATTCATTTGTCTGTTTCAGTGTCCTTTAAAAATCCTTGCTTCCTAGTGGTCAGTCCTGCCCCTTTTGTCCCTCTTGCTCTTTAGTTTACTCCCATGGAACAGGGACCAAGTACTGTATATTTACTCTTTGGTTGTTTATCTGTCGTTTGGGGGACTATTTTTATTTCTTCCCTGCTCGTGTTACACTGTGGGTGCGTGTTCCGCTTCAGGCCGTAGCTGCTTTGCATTTTATTGCAGCATTTGTCTCTCCCACCTCCTCACATGTTGAACATCTACTTCCACCAATAAACACTAACAAAAGGAAGCTCCCAGACTTGGCTTGGAATGGAGAACAATTTGCATTAATTGTTGTGGCATTAACTCTGCCCGGCACGGTGGTAGCTTCGGGAGGCCCCGCCCTTTTCTTCTGATCTGCTGGCTTGTTTTACTGCACTTCGACCTCTGGGTATAAAGCGCTATACCAAACTATTACTTACTAAAAACCTTGTATTTGGAGCAATAGCTTCACGATGGCGCAGTTACTTTTCTATTTCAATGATTGGAGTATGCAACGTTGTCCCTCCTTTGTCTCTCTTCTCTCTTTGCTAGGACTGAGCGGCTCATTTGCTGGGCTTTCTAGCGGTCCTCCTGCCGGCATGTCTACCATTTTCAAATCAGAGATACAAACTGTCCCATGTCCAGTGCGAGTGTCTCATGAAGGCTCTTCGATGTTCTCTAGTCCATTGTAAATGTCTCATTCACACTATATATTCAGAGCTTTTTACCTGCCCCATTTCAGGTATGGCTGTCTCACCCAGTGTATTTTTAGTCATGCCTGAGTGTCCCACGCCATCTATCCAGAGATCTCTAGTTACCCCATGTAAGGTGTGAGGCGCCGTAACCTCATTCTGTTCATGGTTTTCTAATCGATCCATCAATGTTGGGTGTGATTGCCTTGTGGTCTCTGCACAGCTCTAATGCACAAAGGGGGGACGGGAAGCTAATGGAAAATGGCGGTCCAGTACCTGTGCTCCCAAGACACTTCTCTGCACAGCTCCCTAGTGGTCACTAGTCAAGTGCGAGTGTTTTGCGTAGTACATACTGCGATATTTAGTTTTTCTATGTCAAGTGTAAATGTCTCATCTAGTCTATTCATTGCTCTTTAGTGGGCCAGGGTCAGTCTCGAGTGTCTGATCTGGTCTATTTAGAGGTTTCTAACAGTCTCATTTTAAGTGTCTCGTCCAGTTATTCATTGCCCTTTCG
Organism: Calotriton arnoldi; assembly: GCA_963921515.1. Classification (NCBI taxonomy): domain Eukaryota; kingdom Metazoa; phylum Chordata; class Amphibia; order Caudata; family Salamandridae; genus Calotriton; species Calotriton arnoldi. Next base: position 986,468 of record CAWUFW010001280.1, on the reverse strand, counting down.
GTGTTGCATGTCACACGTGAGTTGCTCAAGCAGTATATAAAATCTTGTTGTGGGAGTGTGCTTTTACTTGTGTGTGCCTGCATGCACGTGTGTACTTCATTGTGCATGCATCTGTATATTGTGTGTGCACTTGTACTTGCATGTATCTGTACTTGTGTGCACGTACTTTTGTGTGTGTGTGTGGGAGTTTTTATGCTGTGTACATATGGCTGTGTGCACATTTATGAGTGAGCATGCATATGAGTGTGAATTAGTTCTGTCTACACATGGCTGTGTCGGTGTGCGTGACGTGTGTGCATCACTATAGGGACTAATGACTTTTCTGGTGACCCAACCCACTTGGAGTTCAATTAGTAAATTAACCCTTAATGGAAGTTAATGGCAGGTCGTTTGGTACACCTAACTGCATGTGCAAGCGCAGACTGAAACCTGCATGATGATAAGTGTTGGTGTGATATGAGAGCTCGATACAGTATGGCCGTGTTCCAACCACGCAAGATGTGCGTGGCCTGTGTGAGACTGGAGGACTACGAGGAGGTCAGTGGATTACCATTAGAAAACATTGTTCCACAGGGGAAACTCTAGTGGCAGGTAGGAACTGGTTCCTAAATGTCGAAAGTTGTTTCTGTAGGTCCCATCGACCAGTAGAATCCCTCTGTGTTCTTTTCTGATAAACATACAGGGGTCGAAGTCCATAAACACAATCTCACCACGTGCCCAGCAGCGTTGGTAAATAGTAAAATGGAATTTCTAACATGATCTGTGTGACGTTTAATTTATGTACTCTCCAGTCCAATGACTCTTCTATGAAGGTCAGCAGTTTCCACGCTTGTTCCATTAACATGAAGCACACAGTGGTTACCCCCGACCCAGAAAAGCTTCTGCAGAGCCCACACACTTTCATTAATTACAGGCAGTGCTTGAAATGCATATATAGAAGTGCAGTCCTCCTTGTCCCAGAATAGTGTTTGATGCTGAGAAGTGCAGATAATCTTCCATTAAAAGCACACGATCAGTGCCGGTGGTATTTAAAAAGTGCAGGTACCGAGTACCTAAAAGTTTCGGCCCATTTAAAGCACTGATTACAGGACAATTTCACTACTTCAGTTTCTTCTCAAGAGATTGGGGAAGTATGTTAACTGGGTGGCTGCGATCTTTTTGGATCACAAGTCAATTCTTCGTCCTGACCAACTGGGCTACAGGTCTTTGCACAGAACGGAATCTGCTTTGTTGCTTCTTTTCATACCATCATGTATGATGCCATGCTTATTCATCTGCATGAAACTGGAGTCGGGGACAAGGCCTTAAGCTGCACCCCTCCACCCAGATGATCAATTTGTCAAATTACCACCACCTTGAAGATTTTCCTTGGCTGCTTGTGGTACAGCAGATTTCCTTCAAGGCACTGTCACCTGCTGGGCCATCCATTGCACTAGATTAGTCTTTTTACTACACAAGCTCCGCAACCAGCATCCTGAATGCCCCCCAGTTCCAGACTGCTGGTTCACTTCTGATCATCGCTAGCTTCAGTGAGTACTATATGGTGTATCCTTTGTGGTACACACAGCTGGCCTCTGCAACTCTCTCCCAGTTTCTAAAGAAACTTTCACAACATCTTGAGTTCTAGACAGTTTTGAGAAGGTGGCTGTTTCCCAGCAGCACACCCTGCCATCTATGCAGCTCATCAACACCGGATCATGCAAGAAGCTGAATCCAAATGCGTATCTTCGGGCAAACAAGATGTGTATCACCAAGCATTGCTCTAGCTTCCTCACCCCACAACTGCCCCACTGAGCCACAAGACTGGAACATTCGTCCAAACTTCACACATCACACTAAAAACTTCCCACATAGGCCACGCTATAACCTACTCTCAACCATATACAGGGTAGTCTCTTTCCCGACTGACCTTGGCAGTAGTTTGGAGTACTGCCAAGTTCCCACCCTCTGCCCATCATCACTTATGGCTTTCTCACGTCTCCTTTCCATCTTCAATTGGATCTTCAACTCCTGATTAGGATTCCTTTTAGTTGTTAACCTCATTTGGAGGATGCTTGTTTCTTTGTGCTCTTATTTTGCTTTATTTACTCATGGAGTGTGAAACATGTCCCGATCCATGTCAGATTTTTAGGATAGCCACCTAAGATAAACTTACATTCATTACTCTAAACAAAAGTAATTTACATAGTTAGCTATTCCTAAAATTCGGAATGGATTCGGGCCTCTGTGTCCTGTGTTGGGCACCTCTGATGTAGGCTATGGCCTGATCATTCAAGCATGTGCTCCACAGTAACCAAGTAGATATTTGCTATTCATGTGCCTTGTTTGATTAAAGCTGAAATCGTACCAAACTTTCTGTTGCTGCCTCCTATTCTCTTTGACCTTTTTCTTCAGCTTTTCTGTGCTTTCCTTCCATCACTCTTAAGGTCGTGTGAAAATGATGCAATTTTCTAACACATCCGCCATACTTGCATCCTATTTGTAATGATTGGCTTAAAGGAGGAGCTGTCAGTTTGAGACTTTCAATTTGGGCTGTTTCATAGTTTTCTTTATTAATTTCTAGTCGTAACTGTATTCCTTCTGTATAGATTCCTACCCTAGACATGTTTTTTAGTAGAGCATGCTGTTACCTGACTATCGGGTTTCAAGTTGGAGGTACAGACAAATGAAATGTCTTATTGTTTGGATTTTATATTAACCTTTTATGTGTATGATATCGCTGCAGGAGCGTGAGGAGGCAGCGAAAATGTTCAAGGGCAAACGGGGTGTGCAGCTTGCAAAGGATATTGCCAAGAGAACCAAAACGTAAGATACAAAGATCTAACTTCACGTGAAGTTCACCTTCCAAAACACCCTGTCTTGGAGCACTACTAGAAACTGAATCTCGTGGCTGTCCATGATGGTGTGAAGCCTGTTCTTTAGCCACTAATTAAATATATTTAAAATGGTTGAAGCAGTACTAACTCATTTCGGTACTCGCATGTTTCATCATTTGTCTTAAGGGGAGTGGTGGCGGGATATAGGGGGTATGTTGATTAAATAGTCACACCTGTTCTCCAAGCCATGGTGTTTCTGGAGAAGATTTTGCTTCATTGTATCAGTTTGTTAACAAAGATAAGATACTACACTGGTTTTGAACTGACATCCAAAGTTTATCTTTGGAAGTTTCGGGAGGCAGAACATTAAAAGCCTCTGTGGTTGAGTTAATATTTCATATTTTCTTTTTAAGGTTTAACCCAAATGCTAGCTTACCAACTGACAAAAAGAAAACTGGTCCGTCCCCAGGAGATGTTGAAGCTATAAAGGTATATATGGATCATTTTGGACTTAACGTAGAACTTTTCCTATCTGTTGCACTGGGGGAGTTCACTCACTTTTCACTTCTGTCTTTTATGATTCATATTTGTTCAGAGAACAGGAAGTTGTGGGCTTTTGTGTTCTGGCAGTCTGGCATGTTCTAGTCAAATAACTTATTTGGATTTCTTTTTTTAACTGTATTAAAAAAAACATAATCCTTTACTCCAAGCAATGCTCTACAATTGTACAACAATTTAACTTGTATTCATCGCTATTGTTTAATTGAAAAATAAACATTAAAAGTCCCTGTCATGGTTGTCCAGACAGTTCATCACACCTACACATTTTACAGTTGTGGGTAATTTCAAGGCTTTCTTCATGTTGGAGATCTAAATTAAGCTGGCTTTAAGTATTTAACTCTAACTAAACCACTTCTGATATGAAAGTAGATATGCTTTATATCAGTATTTCCTCCAATACATCAGTTTCACAACCTTCTCCTAAACTCTGAATGTTGCCAAATCTAATTTGTGTTTAGTCTATATAGTTGAGGCAAAAATGTAAATGTTTTGTGAGGTAAAGCCAGGCAATACAAATCTCTACAGAGGCAGTGGTTTGAATACAAACCGAGGAGGGGTGGCTTAAAGCTACTGCACACTAGCGTTAATTGATTTAGATTCTTGTAAACTGTTTATTGAAGCAGTTAATTTTGTTATAGCTGTCTATGCTTCAATAATGAAACACTTAATCTTTTTAGTGGAAATGTTCATATACCTGACGTGTTGTGGAGATAGTCCTCCTTATAAAAGTGAATTCATTGAAAGTCTAGGTTAAAATGTTTGTTACTTATTTGCAATCAACACAAATTCAGATCTGATCTGGAAACATTTTTGGGCTTCTTGAAAGGTTAAATAAAGGTTTTTCCACCCTAATGCACTGTAATAAAGGAATCAAACAGCCACTTTAAGGTTAAAGGCTCGAACTAGGTGTGTGATGGAATTGCAACAATATCTTATCTAAATTGTCCTAGTCCATTTGTGGTTGGTTTAGCTTTTTTGTTTCTTGCACAAGTCTTGTAGTTTCTAATAAAGACACATTTTAAAATGTCTACCCACTTAAACATGCCGCCACTAGTTCATTGGATTGGCAACCTCTTCCGTATGCATTTTAACAACTGATCATAATTACTATCCACATGCCTTTTAGTTTTAGTATTCCTCTTTGGATGTTTAGCCCATTATTAGGTTGTCCATGCATGTTCTTAGGCCAGTGACAAATTGGTGTTGGTTGGTACTAACCCCTCAAGGCTATCGCTATCCCCCAGAATTTTAGTGTCTCCTATGGCAATTGTTGGCTGTGTCTGGCCTTGGGATTTAGTTCTATATAGTTTGCCTTTTAAGAATATTGCATCACACTTTACTTATCCCATCTCCTCTCCGTTGAAACCATCAATCACAGGAACAGTGGTTCTACCTAGTTAAACCAAGTAATTCTGAAGTATTGTGAGATCTAACAATGTAGTCGGATATGGTGCTGTAGGACAAATTTATCAAAAGCGGATACTGAGAAGCTGACTTTGTAATGAGACAATCTTGAAATAATGCAGAGCTTTCATTTGATTTGGAGTAACCCTGAGCTGCATTATGGGTTGCTGGTGTAAACTAGTCAGGTCTGTAGAATACAAACATGATTTGTGGCTGTTGACTATGTGGCACCTTTCTGAACTGAAATATGTGAATAATTGATTTTTGTCATCTAATTTACCCAACATTTCTTTTTTGGAAGTCTGGTTTCTATAAGCACACTACCAATGTCAACACATTCTCATTTGTCTGCTCATCCCCTCCTATGCCCCCCACCCCCAATCCCTTCCAGAAGTTGTAAACTTTTTTATGAAGTGGTTGGTGATTATATTTTATAGATTCTTCTGATTATTTGTGATATTTTGTACCTATTACAGAATGCTATTGCCAGTGCCAGCACACTAGCTGAAGTCGATCGACTAAAGGGCTTACTGCAGTCTGGTCAGATTCCTGGAAAAGAGAAGAAACCAGGTATGTTTTTTTTATGTCTTGCCTGCCAGACAAAGCCATCTCGGTGTTTGTGAAAGACCTTTTGTGAGCTTAACAAGAACGCACACTGGGATTACAGCCCACACTTTGCTCATCATTGGCTGACCATGTTCTTAGCTCACTTTTTAGGTCTCGCCCTGAAAGCCAGCGCTGGCTCTGGGCGAGACATTTAGTGAGTGGGTTTCAGAAATGCGACCACAAGCTTTTGCTTGTGGCCTAAAGCTTGCGGTTAGGCGCGCGTGAGCGTGCATGCAAAGCTGCCATCTGGCTTTTGTTTATTGCTCATTAAGCCTTACAATGCTCCTCCACCCTCCCCACCCCCTGCACCCCCCCCTCTCTCTCTGCTCTCACTACCCCCTCCCTCCTTGTAAGCTTTATGGCAGCGCGTGAATCCTGGATAATTAACCCTTCCTGCGCGTGAATTATGCTCCTCAACCCCCTTGTTTTTCTTTTCATTCTGCCAGCAATGGCTTCCATTTGTCGGAAGTGTGATCTTCCTTCAGAACGTTTGGGTGCCTGGCAGCAGTATAATTAGATTGTGTCTCAAAGATTAAAAATATTACTAGAATCCTTCTCTGTACATGGCACCCTTTCAGCTGGGTTTGAAATGGCCCCGAACGCAGCTCTCCTGCATTTTCTCCATCTATCATCCTGTACATTTCTTATAGGTTTTATTCTTAATCAAATTTTGCAGAGCCTTGCATTTAGTTGTCTTCCCTTTTGCACAGTTATTATCTTTCAGCATTAAAGTCAGATTTTTGCATTGTTTACCAATTTTGTTCTTGGCCCTGGGAGGAAGCCAGAAGTATCACCATTTATCATTCGAGAATCTTTGACTGCTTGTTGTTTCTTTATTGTATCTTACTGTACGACTGCTCTGCCTGTCTATACGACTGCTTTGTCTGCCTGTATGTATTATTCCTACTCTGTGAGTACCCTAACGAGCATGGTCTGCTTTTATTGAGCCCTTGAGTTCTTTTGGCACATGGACATATAAATGCAATGCCATCTAGAATCATACACATGGGTACCCGTAAAAAATCAGTTGACCATTTTCGAATTATTTTCGGATGTTCCACTCCTGCAACGTAGTGCTTCACTTTTAATTCATAGTTTGCTAGACTGTTTTTTCCTCGGCATGTCCCTGCCTCCACAATTCACACAAAATCAGGTTTACACTTATTTTTGTGTCTAGCGTCTGACAGCTTTAGTTTGTTGCACACTGACCTTACTAAATATAATGATATATGGGGAAAAAACTGTTCCAGCTGCAGGCTAGCTACCTTTTTATCTATATGGCAATGCTTACTGCAACATAGGCCCTTCTTAGGTCCCACCACCTTTCTTTTTGCAGTGCAACTACTGTGCATTGTGGGTGCATTTGAACAATGTTATCATTAGAACAGTAATATACATTTTTGCATAACTTTTAACAACACAGCTTTAGTAACAATGCTGCTATATAGAAATGAACACCATGCTTAATGAAACTCTGATACACAAACGCATATTTCTGACTAACACCCAAGATTTTCACCATCAATACAAGTTTCGGCCTACTGTCTGTGCTACACAATACCTTTTAAAGGAAATCAAACATAGCTTACCAGAAACCGACCTCACACCGAGAATGTTGGGAAGGGAGAGGATTTCAAAATACTGATAGAATCTTTTGCTTAATGTGCATAAATCGCTCAGAATAGAAAAAAGTACAGTTTTGTTTTTATAAAACCCCTTATTTCATGGCTTTAGCACAAACTACATAACTATCGAAGAACACAAATGTTGCATAAGGAAGATAATCAGGACATCAAGGTAGCATCGCATTGCAGACCGTAGAAGTGACGTAAACAGTCCGTGCTCGTGTTAAGTCCACTGAAGTGATGTCACCCAGCTTCAAAAACTCCAGACACACTGAAGTAAGGTACATTGTATCACCCATCACAGCTATTCAAAGTTAAAGAGAGGGGGAGCCATCCAAGGGAAGTGACGTCACCATCATTGCTAATTTCAATGCTATAGGAAGAGCTACATCACTATTTACTATTAATAAGCAGAAATATACTTAACATCAAGGTAGGAAAGGGTCTGCTTGGCAAAAGCATATTTTCCAAGAGAAAAAAAACAATTCGATCACACCCAAGATTGTTAATCCATACATAATTGCCCATTATTAAAAGTGAGCACTTTGCCTAATTAACATAACACTTAGCAGATGCATGCCCATCCTGTCCTTCAAAATAAGCATTCTTGAGGAGGTGGAGCCTGACGCTGAGGAAAATGGCTGCTTCTTCTTAAGGCTTTGCTGTTGTCTATTCACCCACTTTAGTTTGTGGAGGGGTGGAGGAAAAGAGACAACTGTGGGTGATCATCCCGAGGAGTGCAGACAGTACAGATGAGAAGGTGCTTTGGTTTCCATCGGTCTGTGTACCAAGTGGGACAATATTGCTAGCACTCCGGCTCCACCAGATACACCTAGAGACCCACAGCTGGGCACTAGCTGTCTCATCGGGACCTCCCTTTTCTAATTTTCCAGATGCAACACCGCTTTGACAGCGAGATGTGACTGCTTGCTTCATCTCAGATCTAGATGAGTGGTACTGGTGGTCAAGGCCTGAAATGCCAGTGGGTGATTCGGAGCACTCGAGTAAGCCCATCATCTGTGCCCCCTAGCCATCAGAGAGGTCTGCCAGGGGAGAGGCTGTACTATACTGTGATAGCAGTCGTGCAGGACAATAGTACCATATAGCAAAATGCCACCCAGGACTAAGAGTATGACGGTGAAATGCAAACCCGTGGGATTACAGTGGGATTTGGTGATGGCCCTCCTGACATTGAAGCAAGGACCTGAGTGTATAGACTGTTATTGTATGAAATTAATAGAGCACTTGGACAGCTCAAGCACCCATGCTTGATGCCTTCAGTCGGGCAATGGGTGGCAGCAATATCCTGTATTAATGCTCGTACCAGCAGGTTACAATTGACTGCATAATGGAATGAAGGCGTTAAGTGAAGTGATCTAGGTGCCTCCCACATGATACAGGAATTACATTGTCCATTAACTTAATGCTTTAATAAATTATAGATCATATATATATATATATATATATATATATATATATATATATATATATATATATTAAATTATAGATCTTCGGATGGTGCGCTCTGTTGCGGACTTATCTGTTTATTTCTACCTCGCATTTCAGGAACAATTCTATGCCCCAAAGATAACTTGCCTTGAGAAGGGCCTCGGCCTGCCGGCCATACGAGCGAAACACATTTCGGCTTATACGTTTGCTTTCCAGTATTTATGATAATAAATAAATGCAAAACAAGATACTGAAAAACAGTATTAGACTTTGGGATTCTTTTATCCCAGGAATCCAAGCACTACGTATATATTTGAGACGCAAACCAGCCCACCTTGAAAACTTTGTCTTATATTCGGTGGATCTTGGGTGAAACCACCTGACAGGTTCGTGCCACACAAAATATTGGGCCATGTCCCATTGTGCGTTAACCTTGGCAGTACTCCCCACTCCATCAAACCATTAACCTAATGCGTCCAATGCTTGTGGGAATTACAGGAACTATACATGATCTTTATTAGCCACTCCATGGTGGGCACTTTGTAGTCTTCTGCCCTGAGTCATGCTCTGTCAGGCCACATACCTGCTTTTTCTGTCGGTGACACTGGGCCTCTCTGATTATTTATTATTGAGTGTGCCTCACACTTGTTGCTATCTTTTTGGATCTTACATGGCGCCTAGTATCGACACCTGCTTATGCTCACCCCAAGTGGCACAGGCTGCACAACCTTCTGTTAAGGCCCAATTTGTTTCCTTTTCTTCACTAGACCTATTCAGCTGGCTTTAGCTCTCATTTCATGTCTCTTCAAAAGTAGTTGCCAGCCAGGCAATTACTTTTCATGGAAGCTGCACAGGCAAGTCAGAGAAATTGTCCCACGGTCACCCAACAGTTAAAATGACTGAAGTCACAATGCCTGTTGGTACATTGGAAGAGATAATGGCAAACTGTGAATGAGGTCTAGTCACTGAGCATAGAGTTTGCATCTTTCGATACACGATTCCTCATGGAAGAGGGCCAGCTTCTGACCATACAGCAGAAGTTGATACAATTGGTGCACTGAGTGCAGGACCATTGGCACCTCCACAAAACATTAATCAAACTTGAAGATAGAAACAGAAGGAACAATATATGTTCCTCAGGTGTCCCTGAGAAGATGGAAAAGGACAATTTGATTATCTTCCTTACTTCTTACATTCCAGAGCTGCTGAATTTGTCATTTGGTATACAACTGGAGTTTCAAAGGGCACACAGAATCAGAACACATGTTCACAACAAAATAACCGAGCTGAAGCAAATTATAGTCCGCTTTTCATGACACCAGCACATGTGGCATATCATTGATGAGTAAGAGCCGCATCTTTCCTATACCTCTAAATTCTTCTGCTTTATGGGTGTTCAAAGCGTGCGCCCTGAGCCTGCAGCCGTGGGAGTATTTTGAAAGTTAAAATAGTTTAAATGTTACAAATGGGCAGAAGGGAGGCGCACTCTATGCTTTTTGCGACTTTCTGTTAAAATTATTCAAGAAACACTCGCGCGGCAAAAGGAAGGGGACAATCGTTTTAGTAGTATGTTAAGTTTACTAGATGCAAAAATGAAGCAAATAAGTTGTGCGCAATTTTTTTATTTCATGGATTCTAGGGGACGGAGCAAACGCGGGTACTATATTAAACACTTTAGCACAAGGGCTATAACATAACAAGCTATTTTGCTACGCTTTACATAATAATTCGAGGAGTGCGTTTTGTTTGTAATGCACATTATAATTTTCGTAAAATTATGTGTATTCCACGAAATACATTTCCCAGCATCTCAAGTAACTTTTGTTTGTAAGGGTGTAGTTCGCTCAAAAGAAGTCACAGTCCCAAAGTTCCCATTCTGCAGTTTCTAAATACTGTAAATGAGAACTGCAAGCACCCGTATTTGCATCTATTAATTAAAGTTAAAAAACGAGCACTTCTGGCAGTCGCAAGTCACCAGCATGCCACAACTCTTTGGGACCTTATAAGTGTTTAGCCATGCAACAGTTGATGTTGCACCAAGGATATTGTGCTGGATAACTAAACACTTATAAGGTCCCAAAGGCGAGACCTATTGGCTATGCCAATGCTGGTTATTCTTTGGCTTGCCTTCCCCCTTCTTGTTTTGTCCATCACATGGAGCATCGACTCTTCACCATCTTTTTGACTTACTTGTATACTTCCACTACCCACTTTTAGGTCACGCTCTCTCTTTTTGCTTCTCTCCTGCCTTATGTTGCTCCCTCCCTTGTGCAGTTTTTTACTCCTCCCTCACACACTCCCTGTTACTTCACTCTACCAATGCTCCTCATTTGCTTCCCAGCCCCCTTGAGGACCTTTTTTATGCTTTGTTTTTATATATTCTCTATTTTGGAGGATCTTTCGGTTGCAATTTGCTGCAGGCCAGTGCTTTTGTGTAAAAATAAATAGATAAATAATAATTACCGATCCAGGTGGCGTCCTCCATCTTCTACTGGTAAACAAAAAACCAAACCACATGGCACCCCTATTATTCTGCTGGCTCGCACATGTATGGTGCTGCATGTGTACGAATTGGGTGACAGTCATTGCACCTTTATACTTTCCATCGCCAAAACCCCCTTCACCCTCTTGGGCGTCCAAAACAATCACTCAAGCTACATAATCTTGTGTAATGTGGGATACATACCAGTGCATCTGGGAATTATGCAAGTCCTTTTGTACGTGCTTAATGGCATTAAGTCATGGTGTTCATGCACCAAAATATGGTACGATCTAGCTGCTGCCAACATGTTTCTGCACTTAGTGATAAGATGCCAGCTAATTCAACTCTGATCTACTCCCTTAAACACCAGGCTAAAATAAAAATACTAGGCAGATTATTTATTCCCGGAGGTTAAGGACACAAGAATCTTATTATGAATGCTTTTCAAATGTATTTTAGCCTCTGATTTTTGCATGCCTACATGTGTATTGGACCATTAACTGGTTTCTTCTATTTGAACATTTGAGCTGGTGACTTTCTGTGACAAGTATGTTTTATGAATGCTTTTGTCTTTTGCTCTGTACAGGCCCAACAGTGGATGTTGCAGAAGAAGATCTAGAAGAAACAGTAACTAATGGATCATGAGGCGTTGAATCACTTGGAAAGTGTACAGTACTGCAGTCAGAAGCGTTTTTTCCCCCCCTTGTTTTGCCCTAAAGATGGTTAACAGTGGATATTCTTTTTGTTTTAGAATGGAAACTGTGATGTAATTGTAAATGTTCATTTAATAAACTTCTTGTATTTTTCTTATTTTTGAGTCTGTTTAGTGGTGAGCATTTGAGTTATATTACCCATTTAGCCCAAACATTTTAGCAAGGTATTATAAATGTACCTTGACAGTAGACTGTTACTGTTTTCTGTAACTCACAAGGCCCTTGCTTTCTGTTTGAGAGGGTCACAGCGTTGGCTATACCAGAGTTAAGTTTCTATATTTTAATTTTGTGTCTTTGCTATATTGCCACTTCTACTGGGCTGTCATAATGGTTGTCCATTCATGATTTTCCTTGAACAAAATAACTGCTAGGATTTTTGTGTCTGTTTACTGTTCTGCTGTTCACAAAGACTATACAGTGTCTGGTTGCAGATTTTCATAAGATAAAATTCCTGTAATTGTGGTTCTGAAACATGGTTGTCTGTCTTATCAATGTGTGTGGTATATTCTGTGCAGGTCCAGTGGAACCCAAGGACACTACCTAAAAAGTATTTAGACATAAAAATTGTTAATTATAATTCATTTTTAACTAAGCATTCAAGCTGAAGTTACCTGCAATAGTGGGTGCAGCTTCTTCAAAGGGGTAGGCAAAGTTTATTTTCTTTAAAGATACCCATGGTGGAATACTACAGTTTCAGGTAAAACCAAGTCCAAACAATGTTTATTTCAATTAATTAAAATCATAAACATTTTACAGATCAACGCAATGATAACATTTCAATACTGTTAAAGATATAATAAAAGCGACGTGGGCCTTAAGAACAAATGTTTGACATAAAGGCCAACAATAAATCTAAAATCATGGAGAGTCTTTCCACTGCTTGATGACCGTTTTAGGTATGCACCTCCAGCGCCTCATGTTATCACTCCTGTGTTTCTGAAACGGAGTGCAAACCGTGCAAGTGCAAACCGTGCTATAAAATGCAAATTTGAAACTTCATAGTGAACTGGTACTACTGGCTCAGTTCGTTATTTTACTAAAATCTAAGCGACTGTTGACCCTTCAGCTTACAGCAACCTATTTGCTTTTAGCATACATTTTATAAAAGATGCTGTCACTTGGGGGGGAGGGGGGAAAAGTCTACTTTCATGCAAAAGAGTAGTGTATGACGGCTGTAGGAAGCTGGCTCTGTATATACACTATACCAAAGTAAGGTATAGTGTGCACAGAGTCCAGTGGATCCCCTGAGGTATAGCAGAGGCTAAAGTAGAGAATACCTGACTTTTGTGGTAGTGTGGTTGAGCAGTCAGGCTTATCAGGAGGGTAGTGTTAAGCATTTGTTGTGCACACTCAGGCAAGAAATGATATTGCACACTCAAAGACTGAATCCAGACCAATTGTTTGTATAAAAAGTTATTTTGTTTTATTTCTAGAACCAAGATTTACTTTGTAGCAGATAAGTTATACTTTTCATACAATGTTATGTTTCAAAAGACAGTGAACACTGGTTTTGTAGGAACATTCAGATTACTTTTACAGTTGGAAAAATGCTTTGTGAGCTGTTCAAAAACACTTGAAATTACTTCTCGATTTACTTTTAGATTACTTTGCAGTTACTTTTCTAGTTTGGCATGAAACAAACTCCTAACAGTCTAAGCAGCACAGAACATTCGGAAACAGGTTAACTCTTCAAGGCACTAAGTTACTTTTGTTGCAGTACAAGACAGCTCACTTAAAAACAAATTCTGAGAAAACCCACCATTCAGTCCTGTAGAGAAAACTAAGTGTTAAGCTTACAGGTGAGTAAAACTGTTTTAAGATTGGAATTTGGGGGGGGGGGGTAGAACCAAGGTTCCTCAAGGTTCAGGTTGGCACTCAAGGAGCACCACCAGCGTCACTAGGGAGGCCGGGTGCATAGTGCAGGGTGTCAATGTTAGCCAATGGGGCTAGGGGGCACCTTGGTTGGGGACTGCTGTCTCAGGAGCAAAGCTCCTAGGGTTAAGGTCAGGGCAAAGGGGGGGGGGGGTCCCCAGATCAGCACCAAGTCCACACCAGGGGTGGCTGGATGCAGGGTGACTAGGTGTCTGGAGCCCAATGCAATCCTAAGGAGGTTGCTGGTTTTGGGATTTGGCTGCTGGATGCAGGCTTGGTTCAGGAAGTCTTCTGGGAGGAGCCAACAGCTGGGCATGTAAGTTGGAGGGCTCGGACTTAGATGCGCCTCGGGTCCTCTTCTCCAGGGCGCAGGGCTGCCGGATGCAGGGGTGCCTCTTGCGGTCAGGTTTCACCTTACCGGGCCACTCATGATTGAGGGGGAGGTCCGTGCAGAGGCTGCAGGTGACATCTGGGAATCCTGAAGGGGATCAACCCATGGTGAACTTTGACTCTGGCATGCTACGGGACCTCCCTGGGACTGGTGGGCCACTTGAACTCGGGCCGTAGGAGACTGGTGCAGTGGTGGTTCCAGGTGTTGAGTTTCTTTGTCCTCAACAGGCTCAGAGCCTTGCTTTGGGGTTCCTGTTGAACAGAGCTGCTGTTTGCAAGAAATCTGGTCTTTGTTGAAGGCAGTCAGTCCACCCAGGGGTTCTGGATGTTGCTGGGTGCAGGACAAGTCGACTTTTGGTGCAGGATCTCTGGAAACTGCAGACGGGCCGGTAGGGTTGGTGCCAAGTCAGTTCTTCTCTACAGTCTCCTCTGCAACTTCTTCTGTCCTCCTTGGTAGGTTGCATGAATCTAGCGTCCTGGGTTCAGGGATGCCCCATAAATACTGTATTTAGGGGGTGTTTCAGGGGTCTCGAGGTCAGTGGCCATTAGGATGTCTACAGGGGAGTGGGCACAATACCTAACCCTGATTGGATGGTTCCTGCCATCTGGAAAATGGCGGGCACTCAGGGATGTGGAATTCCTATAGCCAGACGCCCAGGACATATTGTTTGGGGTCAAGGGCAACAAGTTTTCATGTGTATTTTGTCCTTGGGACAAGTAGGCCCAACACCCTGCAGCACAAACCCTTTGGCTGTCAGTTTGCAGTACCACATTATGGATCAAGGAAGGGCACTGTCCGCAGTTAAGGTGATATTTTTGCCCATATGTTAATGCTGTTCAAATTTGTATTTATAATTCATCTATTGAAAGCCTTTATTATTAGGGTGAGCGCTCTAAGTAAATGTTGTAAGCTCCGACTGCACTACTGACAGTGGTTCCAGTATAAAAATGTGTACACATGTTTTCAAAGTTTAGCAATATGAGGCTATGTATAATGCTCCCGGAATGCTCTCTGATTTGATGCAAATATTTGCAGAAGCTTGAAAGCAAGATTGCTTCCAAAATAAAATGTTCATAAAATAATGAAAGCAGGAAAAAAACATTTTGCTAAACTACTGTAAAACTTCAGGTACCATTTATTTGCAGCATCATTTAGTAACGTGTTGAGGCATGCTAGTATTTACCAAAAATATTCATAATGGAAAATCGGGGTAACCAGTTTCAATAAGATTATGGGAAACAAAAATAAACAACCATTGGCAAAGCCAGTAGGTCTGAAATTGGTGGTCAGCTTTTTAGTTTTGTCCATGTGTGACTTGTTTTGGCATGGCTTTTGTAAAACCTTATTGGTGTGGGAGGTGCCGGGCCTTCACCATTATAAAAAAACATTGGCAAAAGCAAAAATTGTTTTTTGGTCTCAAAAAGCGCACACTGCCACAGTAGTTACTGGCACTGACCAAAACTGCTTTGTGTGCAGATATGCTCCTTGTGAAAGAGCAGAATGGCAGCCGATACAGAGAGAGACCGAATTTTAATAAACACAAAAGCTCTCGGGCCACGCCAGACCAAATTAGGTGCCCAATTATTAAAGAAAGTCTCAAAAGTGCACCCATGGTATGTCCTTGCATTAAGTGCAGCTATACGGCTTTTGTAAATTCCCAAGAATTTACCGAAGTAGTACAAGAAATAATACTTCTAGAAAATATTTTTGAACTGCATTTTAGCATGAGCAAATATGCATGTATAGATTTGCTCATGTGAAAATCTGAGTGTTTGCAAGTTCACTTTCCCTCCAACCTACAGGGAGAGTGGGGGCCCCTGCGCTCCATAACGAGGTGCCCTTGGTGAGAGAATCTTGGCCCCGTTCAGGCCAAGTGGGGGCAGCACATGGCTGGACGTCAGTCCCCCTGGGTGGATCTTTGCCGAGATGCTCCCTGTCTTGTGCATCCATAGACTAAGGCCTTCCTTCTGCCTGTTGTGAAACTTGTGGGGCCCATTAGGAGGAGGGCTGTTCGAGCAACACTGAAAGAGGCCCACACTGAGGGGGCTGAAGACCTGACTGAGCCTGGCCAGAGAAACTGGTCCAGTGCCTTTGGAGCTCGAAGGGGAGCGACCTTGCGCTCCTGTCCAGTGTCCATCTGACAGAGCCCATGAGATTAGAACAAAGGCCTGAGACGCTACCAGCAAGAGTAAATTGAAGCAGGATACTGGGATGCTGAGAAATGCAGGGGCCGCCCTTAGGAGATGTGCAGAGGGGCACCAGGCCCAGTAGTCCTCGGAAGCGCAGCGCGCACGCGCTTGGATGCTGGGGGAGAGGGGTGTATCACCCTTGCCCGCCCCTGGGACGCGAGGAGTGTGGCGTCCTCTATCTCACACCCATACGGGAGACACGAACCCTGGGCCAGCCTTGGCTACCGCCCTGGCTAAGAAAAACTGCTTTCCTAAAGGAAATGCTGACCAAACCAACTGGAAGCCAGACAGGAGACAAATCCTCTCCAGCCTGCACGGAGCACCATATCGAGAGCGATGACAATGGGAGCCCAGCTAACTGCGCCTTCCTGGAGGCCTTGTTTGCTACCCTTCGGGATGACCTTCAAACCATTAAAAAGGTCCTATCCCAGGACCTGAAAGAGACCCATCCGGAACTGGTGTAGGTGGGAGATAGTGACTCCACGCAGGAATAACCGGAATCTAGCTGTGATGAGAGAGTAACTGCAGCAAGTGGCCATCTGTCTCCAGGAACAGCACATTGACTTGCAAGCACATGTGGAAGATCTTGAAAACTGGTCACGGTGCAATAATATATGGATTCGGGAGCCCTAACCAACTCTGAGGAAGCAGAGATAAGGAAATGCGTGCAGGCCCTCTTCTCTCGGATCCTGGAAAACCCCACTCAACAGAGATACAGCTTGACAGAGTACATAGAGTGGGACTCCCACGACAGGAGGGAAACCTCCCCGCTGACATCCATGATTTTAAGCTTAAGGAACAGATAGTATGTAAAGCTAGAGACCTATATTCCTTGCAGTTCAGAGTACATACACTGATGCTCTATTAAGATCTGTCCGCTCTCGCCTTACAGAAGAGGTGCACCTTCCGGCCTGTCACCGCCTACCTCCGGGTGAAAGGAGTGACTTTCTCCTGGGAAAAGCCCTTCCACAATGTCTTCTGCTGGGAGGGAAGACTACCAGATTCGTTACCTGACAGGCGTGCAAACTCCTACAGATCAAGTCCCCCTAACAGTGAGCAAAAGTCCACTCCTCGAACACAGAAGCCCTGGAAGTGCTTCTTGTGGGTGGGGTGAGTGACTGGACATGGGAGAGAAAGGAGTTTGAGATGCCACGAACCCTCACACCCAGATAATCCACGGGACTGGTGGACATGCCAATCTCCTCTATTTTGTTCTTTTGTTTTGTTTACTATGTTGTGGGCTCCCTCTATGCCCTTATTGATGGCCAAGAGCGCTTCCTCTGGCGGGCAATTGCAGAAGGTATGTCCTCGGGGAGCTGAATCTGGTGTTTGACAGCGACCTTGATGGGTCCGTGCACCAATATGGAGGCTTGGGGTGCTTTCCCAGGAGGGCAGGTGGGGGAGGGGACACTGGCTATGGGAGATGGGGCTGAGGGACTTCTGGAGGGAACGTCACCCCCAGACTAGGGACTATACCTCTTATTCTCATGCACACAAGACCTATGCCTGCCTTCACCATTTCCTGGGGACCAAAGAGCTGCAGATGCTCCGTACAGCGGTTGAGAGCGGGCCCTGATCTCTTTCAGACCACACACCAGTCTCCTTCACATTAAAACTCCTGCCCTCAGCATGAACACCTTGACTGTGGAGGATAAGGGCAAATTCTACTGGAAAGACCAGAAGTAGTAGAGCAGATCAACCAGGCGCTTATTAGTTACCTTAATGTCAACAACATGGCTAACACCCCAATCGCTCTCCTCTGGGAGACTCTAAAAGCAGAAATCTGGGGGGGGGGGGAGATAGAGTTTATAGCCATATCTGTGGCAGACTATAAAATGTATAATGCAAAAAGAGGGAACTCCTGATTCAACGGGTGCAAGAGCTCGAGCGTATATATAAGCGCAATGGCGCTTCACTGGTATGGCGGCAGCTCGAAGTCGTGAGAGCCCAACTGACAGGACTCTACCTGGACAGGGCTGAGAGCATGCTGCTCTGTCTCTGGCATTCTCTTTACGTCTGGGGGGGGGGGGGGAAGAGGAGGAGGAACAAATGCAGGCGTTTGCTTGCCAACCGTCTGAGGGCGCAGTGGGAAGCTACTGGAATAGAATCCTTTGGTCGCATGATGGCACAGAGATTGAGGGAGATACTGCCATCACACTGGCCTGTAATTTTTATGTAGAACGCTATTCGTGTCAAACCCTCACTGCAGAGGGCCTAGATCTTTCCTGAGTGAAGCACATACTTCGCAGCCGACAGTGGCCCAAACCGATTTGCTAGGCCACAAGATCCGTATCGAGGAGGTGATCTCCGCCATCGCAAGACAGAAGCTTCTTAAATCACTGGACCAGATGGATTTCTGGCACTGTTTTGTAAAACCTGTAAGAAATCAGCTCCGATTCTGACCTGGATGTTTAACAAAATGACCAGCTATGATGCAGTCCCGCCCTCCATGATGGACGCATCCATAGTTGTCATCCCAAACAAGGAAAGGACCTCAAACAGTGTAGATCGTACTGCCCTATATCCTTCCCCAGTATTTTAGCAGCACGCCTAAACCCACTTCTGCCGGGGCTTATAGATCCTGATGGAGCAGGATTTGTCCCACATAGACAATGCAGTGATAAGACCAAGCAAATTCCACATCTGCTTGACAAGGCCGTGTGCTCATGGATTTGGTCATAGATGCCGAATAGGCGTTCGACCAGGTGTACTGGCTGTATTTGGCGGTGAGGCTTGAGCACTTAGATTTTGGGCCCCGGTTCAGCACATGGGTACTCTGCAACTATGGCCAACCTCAGGCAAACGGTGGGTGAATGGTCAGAGTTGGGCCCCATTTCCTATTCGTAGGGGGACGAGGCAGGGGTGTCCAATCTTACTTCTGCTCTTTGCCCTGTACATGGAACCCTGTGCTCAAAGGGTGTGTGAGGATCCCCCGAATCACTGGGGTTGCCTTTAGGGGGAGGAACACACTATCTTCCTCTATGCCGGTGATGTCATAGTGGCCTTAGACCACCCCAGGGAAACCCTCCCGGCTTTCGTTGTTGAAATGGAGGCCTTCAATGGGGTGGCAGGATTTCGGGTAAACATCCAGAAATCGCAGGCTCTGAACCTCTCAGTCCAAAGAGAGACTGAGGCTCTCCTGGCCTGACACTACCCAATTCAGTAGCAATCCACCTCTATCCCCTGCTTAGGCGTCCAATTAGCCCTGACTGTTCAGAAGACAGTGAACCTGAACTACTAACTCCTCTGTCGACAAATTAGAATAGACCTGGCAACACAATGGAAGCTATACCGGCTCTCCTGGCTTTGCCAGGTAGCCGCGCTGAAGATGACAGCTCTCCTGAGAATCCTCTCCCAGGTGCTCCCACTCCATTGCCCCCCCCCCGCGGATAGAAGCGGAGTGGGTGGGAATCCCCAACCTCATGCAGTATTACCAAGCAGCGCAGCATATGGTTGAATGGTCCAGAGAGGAGTCTGCGAAAGCTTGGCTTATTAATGGTTAATGGGCAGCAGGAACTTCTCTATGAAAGGTTTCTTTCTTGCCTCTCCTGCAGAGAGACTAGGGGCTTTATTCCTTCCCAGTCACTAAATCCATCCTGAGTGTGTGAGACTGAGTCACCACCCGTAAGGGTTTGATTTAATTCTCCTCCCCGCTCACACCAGTGAAAGGGACTTCATGCCTGGCCTTGACCAGGCTGCTTTTCAAGTCTGGTAGAGCGCCGGCTGACGCTCTGTTGGCCACTTCTTCAACGCTGAGGGTCCCTTCCCCTTTGAGCAACTCCTGGTGGACTATGGCCTCCCGGAGACTGAGCGGCTGAGATACCTGCAGGTTGGACATTGGGTAATGCATCCCACAGTTCACCTGGGAGCGCAGCTGTCTCTTACCACATTTGAGAGGGGGGGGGGGTTAATCGCCAAAACCACAGACAAGCGTCTCGTTACTGAACAATACAGCCTTATGCAGCAGACTACACTGGCAACCATGTCTCCTGGGCAGAAATGCTGGGAGCGGAACTGGGATGACCGAATGCTGGGAGCGGGAACTGGAACAACCGCTAACGATAAAGGAATGGGAGGAGATATTCTACAGGGCATGCCACACAGCATGTGACACGGACAGCACCGTGATGGCTACAAAAATAGTTACAGATCGATATCTCAGGCCGGTGCGACTGCATAGGGGCAAACCTTCATGCAGTGTTGACTGCTGTAGAGACTGTGGGTCTCCAGGGACACTCGTACACATGCTGTGGGAATGCCCAAAACTCCAACAATATTGGGATGGGATCTTGAACAATCTACCTCGATTCCCTGCATACATTGTCTTAGGCCTCTAATGAGCTTACATTTCCACTCCAATCACGTAAGGGATGACCGATCGGTTTAGCACTGGGAGTGGCTCTCCAGAATATCCTCAGTCGGGGGGCGGGGGGCAGATAAAATGCTGACACACCTTGGGTGGCTCCATAGGCTATGGCATGTGTTGGGGATAGAGAAGCTTACCATGGTCCTCGCTGCTCAGGGAGGCTCCTACAGAGACCTTGGACACCCATTCATAGCACTCTTCTCAGCAGAGTTCCATTAATTGACCTGTCCCAAATACCTACGCCTTCTGTGTCTGACAGATGTTGGTGACCCTCCTTAGACTGTTCGAATCATCCCCGACTAATCCATGTCGATTGAGTAGTGTCTTCCGCCATCGATGCCTATGATGTGACCCTCCTGAGTTTGGGGTTGAGGGGGCGGAGAATAGTATAGGGTTTTTCTTTGCAAATGTTTGCTGACTGTCTGGGGCTCTTGTTCGATGTTTTGTCTCTATGCAAAATCCCAATAAAGAAATTTGAACCAATAAAGGTGTAAAATGGGACAGTCTCTGTCTGCCGTCTTCCCTTGCCCCTTAAGCACCAGGCGGCTAAGCTTACTAAGGTCGCCAGCCAGTCCGATCCAGAAAACGCTGCACATCGCCCCCTATTCAAACCACTCCCCCCACAAACATGGTTCCTCCCCACAACAGCCACACAACACACCCCAATGGGACCTACTGGTATGCGCAGGATCCTCTTGGGGTGGCGATCAGCAGGGAGTGGCAATGCCCAGTTGGGAGCCCAGGAAGCGGCAGTCAAGCAGAGGACAGGGGGCCAGATACCAACCGCGGCATGAGCGCCTTGACCTCTGCTTCTCCTGTGGTGAGAAGTTTGTGGGGTGTTATCCAGACCTGGAGGACACAGGGAGCACACTTTTGCGCAAGTGGGAGGAAGCCTCTGTGATGCCGGCCGCTGGTCATTTGCAGAAGGTTTGCCCTGTTTCTCAGCTCTTTAACTCCTCCTGTGCTGTCTGGCAGCTGCAGGGCGTGGTCTGGTCTGGCGTATCATCGAGCGTCTGCAACAAGCCAGGTAAAACTGGTTTCTCAATTGCGGGATCTTCATTATGTGATCACTGCAGGAGAAGAAAGACAGAAAGAGGAAAACTGCATATATTGAGGGAACAGGTTTTTAAGCGCATCTTGTGCCACCCAAGAATTTATTTTGATGGCCAGATCTATAGAGCTTACACATCTGATACAGTGATGTATTCTACTCAAAGAAAACCATGTACAGAAATGAGGGATGGTACTTGAAGAGGGAGATTAAGTTGAGGATGAAGGAGGAAATTGTGAAAGAGAAAGCACTGACTTGAGTATAACATGAAATGCCAACAAAGTGAGGAGAGAAGTGGGAAGTATGAGGCGAGGTTAAAGGGAGAATGAAATAGATGTAGGAGAAAAGGAAGATCAAGACAAAGATAAGTTTGAGAGTAGTGTAGAAATAGATGGACGAAGGTTGCATAAGAAAGGGGAGGCCCATAAGGAAGTGACAAAAGATGAGAAAACAGAAAAAAAGATTAAGAGAACGGTGGAAAATATAGCAAAGGAAAGAGGGCTCAACAAGACAAATGGATAATTGAAGAGGCTACTTAAAGTGTGGGGAAAGACAAACTGAAAATAACGTATTGTCTCCTTTAAGGAAAGGTAGTCTCACTTTTTAAAGTTTGAATTGAACATTTTTCATGCATGATTGGTTTTTTTTTTTTTCGTTTTTTTACATTGTGTGATGGCTACATTTAGGGGGGGGGGAGAATATCTTGTAATCCTCTCATGCGTTAAGGCCAGGAATGGAGTACTTTAGCAAATCTGTGAAATCTGAACTGGATGTCACCAGTTTTCCTTTATACTTGTAACCTGTGACTTTTCTGACTACCCAGGCTTTTACAGTTCTCCATTATGGGATTCGCTAAATCCACAGATCGCATGATACCTTTGCATAGTAGCAGGTTTCCGGGAACACGTTTTCAGTATATAGCTAAAATTTGAAAATACATTTAATTAAAGAAAACAAGCCACCAAGAGGGAATATTTCTCAGTATTTTTCTCCCTCTAGGGTTGATCTATGTCACTTGAGCCATTCATGGCAAATGTATTACATAATTGCTTTGGAGGTCAGCCTCCTTTGTCTGTTGGCTTGCTTTGCTCTTTGCTACAGAACCTTCAGTCTTGGCTCATCCTATAAGAGGTATTTCAGTAGTGCTTTTTTTTATTTAAATGCACCCAACCACGCACTGGTGATGGATATCTTACTTTAAAAAAAAAAAAAAACATAGAAATTCACTGTAGAAAAACGAAAGTCATAGTTGGGAATTGTCGTTATATCTTACCATAATTTTTAGAAATTCACTGAAAAACCAATGGTTAAAGTGATGATCTAGTTCTAGTTAGGTGAAATGACATGTTCGAGGCATATGAGCTGTAGATCGCATACTTTTGCATAGATTGCCATCTGGTGTTGGGCTCTGATGTTTGCACTTTGTTATTGTAGAAGTCTTTGTAGTCACGAGATAGATGACTCCTCCTTTGGTTAGTAGTGCGCATGGGCATCGACTCCATCTCCAGGTTGTTTTTTTCCGCCATCGGGTTCGGATGTGATTTGCTGCGCTCTGGGTCGGTGTCGTTTTCGATTCCCCTTCGACGCGCAAAGCTCTCACCGTTCGATGGTATTGTTTCGATCGCGTTCTCCCTCGACGCGTATCCAAAAACCAACAAAATCTTCGAGTCCGGTCGTCGACGCGGGCCGTTCGGCCGATCGACGCCATTAACCAGCATATGGAGAGGACTCCATTCAAAAAATGCAAGTGTGGGGCTAAATTCCCACACACAGATCTCCACGAGGTCTGCAACCTTTGTTTCTCTCCAGAACACGAGTCGACACTGCCAGGCCTGTGATTCTTTCAGGTCCAAGAAAACTATACGTGATCGCCGGGCTCGACGTCACGAAATGTTTAGATCAACAGTTTCGGCGCCAGACAACATCTTCGATGCAGGCCCTGACTATCTAGAACCAGAGACAGGAGATGAACAAGCCAGCGTCTCCGAAGCCGAGGAATCGGATTCAGAAGACCACACGATTACTCCAGGTCAACGGAGCATGAGTACTGAGATCGACGCCCCTGCCCTGAAAAAACGCAAGGCTCCGGTAACACCCTCCCCTTCGGGTCTGGGTCGACACCGTGACACTACTTCAGAAGCCCCGCCTCCGGCTCCAAAGTCCACAAAGCCTTCAGGCAGTTCGGGATCGAGCCAGCCACACCACGGTACTGAGAAATCCTCTTCAGCACCGAAACACAAACCCAAGGTACCGTTGACACCAGAGTCGTCGGCACCGAAACAAAAACCCAAGGTACCGTCGACACCGAACTCTTCGGCACCGACCAAGGCTTCGTATCCGAAAAAACATTCCAAAGCTTCGGAGTCGAAAACTCCACCTAAGCAGAAGGAGACTAAAACCCCTCCTAAAGCTAAAGACGACAAACCAAAGCACCATTCGGAGCCTAAGTCCTCGGCGCCGAAAAAAGACAGTGGATCAAAAGAACTTTCATATCCAGATCCACCGGATCCTAAGCAAAAAACACTCCATATCGACCCCATTACCGGTCAGGTCACCGCTATACCACCTAAAAAGAGGAAATTGGACACCTCAGAAACACTTGAGATACCCTTAAAGAAAAAAGACTCAGCCACTTCACCTATGAGGCCTTTCTCCCCACCTCCACAGCTTCCAAACATAATACTCTCTCTCCAGCACACTCTCCAGTACCTCCACTTTCACCTGCACCATAACATGATGAGGATATAGGGGGTGGGGATGATGACATAGACCTACCACATGATGATACTGATGATGACCCCCACAGTATCCCACCTCATGACTCTTGGGATGATTATAATGTCCCAGATGTACCTGAGCCAGATGTATATCCCTCTAGGCCATCCCCTCCAGATGACAACGTAGGGTTTGCGCAACTAATAAATAGAGCTGCACAATACCATGGGGTTCAACTCCACTCAGACCCTCTGGAGGAAGATTTTTTTTATTAGAGACCTTCTCGCAGCCTCAAAAATCAACAAATACTCTCCCTATGCTAAAAGGGATAATTAAACATGCCCCTGAGGTTTTTAAAGATTGTCAGCGCTAGAGTGCTCAATCCTAGAATTGAAAAGAAATACAAACCAGCTCCAAGCGATCCAGCTTACATTAAGGGTCAACTCCCTCTGGATTCACTAGTAGTGGCAAATGTCTGTAAACGGGCAAATTTCCAAACCACAGGGGATGCCCCTCCGCCAGACAAAGAGTCTAAACTATTGGACGCATCCGGTAAAAGGGTTGTGTCACAGGCGGCAAATTTTTGGCGTATCGCTAACTCGCAAGCTTTACTAGCAAGGTATGACAGGGCTCACTATGATGAGCTTGAAAAGCTCATGCAACATCTCCCAGACCAATATAAGATCAAGGCAAATGATGTCATACAAGAGGGAAAGTTAATCACAAATACCTCTATTAAATGTGCCCTGGATGCAGCAGATACAGCATCTTGCACAATTAATACAAGTGTGTTACTATGCAGACATGCATGGTTACGCATATCTGGTTTTAAGCAAGAGGTGCAGTCTACCATCCTTAATCAACCTTTGGATCAGGAACACTTGTTCGGACCTACTGTGGACACATGTTTAGAAAAGATGAAAAAGGACACAGAAATAGCCAAATCTATGGGGGCTCTACAGGCAACAACTAGTAGAGGTTCCTTTTGTCGCTCCCCTTATAGGGGCGCCTCCAAAGCCATTGGCACAGAAAACACCTCTTCCACGTATAAAAGCCCCACTCAAACTTCCCCTAACAAGGGATATTTTAGAGGGACTTACAGAGGCAATAGCAACAGAGGGAGAGGATGTGGTTCTAACACCCACAACTCCCCCACCACGAAACAGTGACTTACCTCCACTCCCCCCAGACCACTCCACTCCGGTCGGGGTAAGACTATCACAGTTCCTACCTGTCTGGAATTCCATCACCTCAGACAGGTGGGTGAGACAAATTATCCAGTATGGTTACTGCCTGGAACTCACTTCTACCCCCTCCCCCCATACCTCCCAGACAACGTCCAATGTGCACAGAACATCTCGCGCTGCTCAAGCAGGAGGTTCTCTCTCTTGCAAAAGCATGCAATAGAACCAGTTCCCCAACATCAACAACGTACAGGGGTTTACTCCCTTTATTTCCTCATTCCAAAAAAGGACGGCACTCTCAGGCCAATATTGGACCGCAGACCGTTAAACCTGTACATACAATCCGACCACTTCCACATGGTCCCTCTACAACAGGTTCTCCCATTGCTCCAACAAGGCGACTTCCTTGCCACTCTAGATCTCAAGGACGCCTACTTCCACACTCCCATTCACCCTGCTCACAGAAAATACCTATGGTTCGTAGTGGACGGCCAACATTACCAGTTCAAAGTCCTTCCATTCGGAGTCACAACAGCACCCAGAGTCTTCACAAAATGTCTCACGGTGATAGCAGCCCACTTAAGAAGACAACACATTCATGTGTTTCCTTACCTAGACGACTGGCTCATAAAAGCCAAGTCACGCAGCGATTGTGTACAACAAACACACAACACAATCCAGCTGCTACACAACTTGGGATTCACAATAAACCTCACCAATTTGCATCTCCAACCATCCCACACCCAACATTATCTAGGTGCAACAATAGATACTTCCAAAGCCCTTGCATACCCCAATCCAGCCAGGATAGCCAGTATGCAAGCTCTCATAACAAAATTTCAACCACAACACTCACTACCAGCTCGGGTGTTCATGCAACTAATAGGGATGATGGCCTCTTGCATCTTAATTGTCCCTTACGCAAGACTCCAAATGCGTCCATTACAGGAATGTCTAGCACATCAGTGGAACCAAGCTCAAGGTCAACTTACGGATCTGGTGTTGGTGGACAGCCGCACATATCGCTCTCTGCAATGGTGGAACACACAAAATCTTTCCAAAGGGCGGCCGTTTCTTAGACCCGGTTCCACAAATAGTGCTAACAGCGGACGCATCGCTCACCGGCTGGGGAGCTCATCTTTTAAACCATACCATTCAGGGTATGTGGACCCCTCAACAAAAACTTCTCCACATCAATCACTTGGAGTTACAGGCCATATTTCTCGCTCTAAAATCATTTCAGAAACATCTCGTAGGCAAAGCTGACCTCGTCCGGACGGACAACATGACAGCAATGTACTATATACAAAAACAGGGGGACACACACTCTCTGCAGCTTTCACGCCTAGCACAAAGCATATGGAGATGGGCCATTCCTCAAAAAAATATACCTCTTATCAGAGCATCTACCTGGGATACACAATCAGATTACGGATCTGCTCAGTCGTCAACAACAGCAGATTCACGAATGGGAACTTCATCCGCAAGTTCTTCATCCATTTTTTCAAATGTGGTGCCACCCAGACATAGATCTGTTTGCCACACATTTAAACACAAAATGCCCAAGCTTCGCCTCCAGGTATCCACACCCATTGTCCAAAGGCAATGCGATATGGATGAACCGGTCAGGCAGATTTGCGTACGCTTTTCCGCCTCTCCCGCTCATTCCGTTACTGGTGCGCAAGCTCAAACAACAGTCTCTCACAATGATCCTGGTTGCTCCAACATGGGCCCGACAACCATGGTTCACAACACTGCTGGAACTCTCAGTAGTTCCACACCAAAAGTTGCACCTTTCCCCAAAGCTTCTCACACAGAACCATGGAGAGATAAGACATCCAGAACCAGCTCAACTGAACCTAGTGATCTGGCTCCTGAAGTCTTAGAGTTTGGTTACCTCAATCTCCCACCAGACTGCATGAACGTCATTAAAGAAGCTAGACGTCCTACCACTAGAGCATGCTATGCAGCTAAATGGAAAAGATTTGTTGTTTACTGCAATAACAACACAATCAATCCACTAGATGCTTCAACTCAAAACATTATCTGTTATCTCCTGCATCTACACAGATGTAATCTGGCATACACATCCATACGATTACATCTTGCTGCTATAGCAGCTTACTTACAAAACAGACAACACTTGTCATTGTTTAGGGTACCTCCCATCAAAGCATTCATGGAAGGCCTTAAAAGGATAATTCCTCCCAGAGTTCCACCCTCTCCAGTATGGAATCTAAACATTGTCCTTACTAGGCTCATGGGTCCCCCATTTGAACCTTTACATAAATGTGAGTTACAGTTCCTCACATGGAAAGTAGCTTTCCTTGTGGCCATCACATCTCTCAGAAGAGTAAGTGAACTCCAGGCATTAACCATACAAGAACCATTTTTGCAAATACATCACAACAAAGTGGTTCTTAGGACAAACCCTAAATTCTTATCTAAAGTAGTTTCGGCTTTTCACCATAACCAGTCTGTTGAGCTCCCAGTCTTTTTTCCTCAACCAGACTCCGTAGCAGAACGCGCTCTTCATACGCTTGACGTCAAAAGAGCTATTCTTTACTACATTGAAAGGACAAAAACTTTAAGGAAAACTAAACTAAACTTTTTGTAGCTTTCTCACCACCACATAAGGGCAATCCTATATCCAAAGCTGGAATTGCCAGGTGGATAGTTAAATGCATCCAAATATGCTACCAAAAAGCAAAGCGTACATTATCCATTCCCCCTAGAGCGCATTCCACACGCAAGCTAGGGGCATCCATGGCATTCTTAGGAAACATCCCCATGTGTGACATTTGCAAAGCCGCAACATGGTCTACACCGCACACTTTCACAAAACACTACTGTGTAGATGTGCAGACAAAACAACAAGCTAGTGTGGGCCAGGCTGTACTAAGAACACTTTTTCAAACTACTGCAACACATACAGGTAGCCACCGCTAACGGGGTAACTGCTATATAGTCTATTCAAGAGTATGCGATCTACAGCTCGTATGCCTCGAACGGAAAATGCTACTTACCAGTATGCATCTGTTCTTGGCATGTAGAGCTGTAGATCCGCATACGCCCACCCGCCTCCCCGGATACCTATTTGTGTTGCAGTACTATCTTACTTAGATACATTACACATGGACATCTTTTCTAGTTCTAACTAACTCCATCATCACCCTTTATGGCGAAAACAATCTGGAGATGGAGTCGATGCCCATGCGCACTACTAACCAAAGGAGGAGTCCCCTATCTCGTGACTACAAAGACTTCTACAATAACAGTGCAAACATCCGAGCCCAACACCAGATGGCAATCTATGCAAAAGTATGCAGATCTACAGCTCTACATGCCAAGAACAGATGCATACTGGTATAGCATTTTCCTTTAAGCATATGGTTTTAAACCAGTTATAGTAATCTCCAGTAACCATAACTTCTGCTCTAAAGTTTTTGAGTCGCGCCCTCCTCTTGTTGGCATTCCCAGGCATAAGAATTCTCTTGAATTTTGGTCGCTAATAACTTTGCCCAAGTTTGACGAATCTCGACTAAACTTTCCAGACATTGTTTATTTTACATTTGCAGAGGATGGAAAGTTTTGGGGTGATTAGTCAAGAGGGTTCAAAGATAAAAGGGGGTGGGGGTCTCAAAACGCATTTTCCCCACCAATGCATTTTCAATAGACTTTTGTATCTGGCGTAGCGCGAAAACGGCTAAACGGATTTCCACTAAATTTGTCAGGATTACATATAATGGTCTGCAGGTGATCCTTTTGTGTACTACAGATAAGTATGGTAAGTATTCTTTAGGTTATAAGGCATTTTAAGTTAGTGATCTCTTTTGTCACAGTACTTTTGCGAAATTTCGCAGAAGTATTGCGGTACATAGTGATAAGTCATTATGTGATTGGCTAATGACTGCTTTTACAAAAGTTAATGGCAGCCATGTTGTTTTTCAGTACACAGTTCAACTGTGTTATGCGTTACGCCTTTAGATGTAGGTAAGTATTAGATCTACTCCACTCTAAGACACTTTCCAACACTCTGCGACACTACTCCACTGTACAGTACAAGATGCCACTCCAGTTTATAACACTTTACACTGTGCCTGTCTATTCTGGTGCACAGAATGTCGCTGTACTATACAACACGCTGCTGTAATATATAACGATTTACTCCACTATATGCTACGCACTCCACACCACTCTGTAGCACTCCACTGCACGCTATTCCATTGTACATAACTCAACTGTACCACACTCCACTCTACGGCAGTACACTCTACGACACTCTCCTCCACTCTACTGTACCATACTCAACGACAGTAAACACTATGATTTAGAACACATTTATTAAAAACAAAAGTACATTGAAATTCAATTAAAAAAATATATATATCTATTCTATAACTACAGATCAAACTACATCAAAATTTCAAATTGTAAACTTATACCTTTAATTTATAACTAATGCAATACCTTCATGTTATTATACCTCGTGCCCCTCCATACAGTGTATTCAACTCTGTAGCCACAGTACATTAACACTAACTCTCCACTCTACCATGCACTGTGTCCTCACAAGATATAATTTGCGATATTAGATTGTTATTGTAAATATTATTTTAGATAGTGTAAGTGATGTAATATAAAAGGGTATAAGCGGTGCATGGAGAAGACACAAGTGATGGTTAATATAGTGTAGCTACCGAGTTGAATTACGTTATAATAACACAAAGGTGTTGCAAAAATTATAAATTAAAGGTGCAAGTTAATTTTAAATTTTGATGTAATTTAACTGTGCTTTGTAGTGAACAAATAAATAAAGCTATATTAATTTAAAGGGGGTGTGTAAATTATAAATGTAAGGTATAACTTTGGCATTTATGATTGTGCATTTTAGGTTTGGTTTGTGGAGCAAGGATAAGTAACGATTTCCTAACTATAACAAAGGTTTAACCTTTGGTTTTCTTAAATCGACAATATATATTTTTTCTCTGGAAAAAAACATGTTAAAGTGACTTTATAGTTAGGTGAGTATGTCAGCAGTGACATTAATGTTTTGAACTCAAACCACAGAAATTCACCAGTTATACTTAGCAGAGCTAACTATAATTTGCACCCCTGCCATGCACTGCTTATGATCTCGCATATTACATCACTGATGACTGTGCAAGTACAAAATAAATTATAATAATATAAAGCATCATTAATGCCATCCTATATACAACCCCCTTAAGTCAACCAAGCTTGTCTTATGCAACATTGACCCTACATTTCATGGGTAGCTGAGTTCATGTTGACTATCAACCACAGATAGAAGGGTAACCCCTACTGCACACACTGTTCAATCTGTATACGACTATTCAGATAAAATCAAGTTCCTCCAGATACTCAACTTTTGTTACATAACTAATGCCCTACTACAGACAGCCTTTATTTGTATCAGACCTCTCACAGTCACTGAACCTACATTGAGAAATGAAGTTGATATGAGTAGATAAATGGGTACTATAAACCGTGTTTACTCTGTACCACACTGTTTGCAGACTGTGAACCTCTCATTAGAAATACTTTTTAATACTCTGATTTATCTACTAAGACTAGTGTACATGCTATGCTAAACTTGCCAAAATAGACACTATTCACTTAAAATAACCAAGGTTAGAAGGTGCTAAATATCATACTACCTGCAGCCTTCATACTGTGGTGAAAACATTACAGATAACCCATCTTCTGAAACAAAATGAGCACATGTACATAGGTTAGCACCTGGTGCACACCGTCTTCTATGTTATGTAGCAAATGTCATGCTGAGACGATTCTGTTTAATAACTCAAGGCTGCTCACATTACTTAGTATGTAGAATCTTTTACACGGTCGGAAACTTTTTCTTCAGAACCAAAACACTTGTGTGGAACATACTGCACACACGTCGTCAAGTTACTCACAGTTACTCTTCAGTACAAACATTTATAACTTCTTGAATACCTCTCTGATGCCATTAGAGCCCATTCGTTTTGTAAACATTTAAACTGATTAGCTTGACACAGGCTGTTCAAAATTAGGTAGATTAGTAATATGGTAGTTACCCGTTACTATCTAAATTATAAAACAAACTTAACACTCATTGGATGATGTTGTCAATGATGTCAGTGGAATGATGTCCTAGAACATGTCATGAGTGTTGTAATATGTGAGATCATAAGCAGCGTTTGGCAGGGGCACAAGTTATAGTTCGCTTTGCGAACTATACCTTGTAAATTTGTGTTTATTTGCGTTTAAAGCGTTAATGTTGTCTCTGAGATTTTCACCTAACTATAATGTTACCTTAACCTTTGGTTTTTTTCCCAGTGAATTTCTAGGGGTTTGTTTAACATAAAGTAACATGTTACTACCATAAGTAAAGACAACACCACGCTAGGCTGTGTGCAACAGGGGGTTGACAACAGGGCCTGGCCTGCGGCCAAACCACCTGGAGGCAGCCAATCCCATGCTGCGCATGACCCATCCTCGTGTGCAGCATGGGGTTGGCTGCATTGCCTGGCTTGCAGCCATTCCCTATGTCCAACTCCCTGCTGACAGCCAGTCCCATGCCGTGTACAGCCTTTGGCTTGTGCAGCATAGGGTTGGCCCAAGTGAAGCCATGTATAGGGGAGGGGGGTGTGCAGCACCCATCACCAACTGTTAATTGGCCCCTGGGGCCACAATCTATGGGGAGGGGGCATGCAGTCCCCCTCTCCAAGCCTTTTTAAGCCCTTGGGACCAAATTCCCTGGGGCTAAATCAATAAAGAGGGGGAGGGGGGGGCTGGGTGGCCGCCTCCCCAAGCCTTCTCGGTTCAGGGGAATCCATCCCCGGGGTGCAGGGTGGATGCCCCAGTGCCTACTAAGACACGCACAGAATACATGGGGCTTGCGGGGGGCCCAAGGCCCCTGCCGGCTCCCCGCATGGTGCTGAGCCGGCATTGCTCCCGCCCAGAGGGAGCAGCTGTTTATGCTCCCGGCCTGGGAGGTTTTGAATGGCTGGTATAAGGAACTGGGTTTGGAATCCATTTAATCAGATGTCATAGGGGTTTTGCATTTCTTAGTCTCTTTGGAGGCTGGTAAGAAATCCTTTTGGCATGTGAATGGATACAGGTCAGCAATATCAACAGGACATCGCAAAAATGATGGGAAGCGCACTTGAGTATGCAGATTGATTAAGAAGACAAGATATGCAAACCCAGATACTCTACTTTATGGGATGTAAATTTGGTTTTACAAATATTCCAATCATGAGGAAGCTTACTTTTAACTTTTCGTCTACTAAGTTGATTATGCTATTGTGATGTTAGATTCCTGGATATTTCTTTAATGCACTTTTCGCCAGGAAGGGTCAATTGTACAATTATGAGACATACCAAGAATGCTTCTACCTCTACAAAGTTTCCTTCAGTCCCCTCGCACCTTAAGCTGTGTGTGGTGAGGTCCCTTAACCATTATGTGAAGGTGACAGAGGCCCTGAACTTCCACCCCCGCTTTTTAATTTCATTATGCAAACTATTCCAATATGTGCAACTAACTTAAGTAGATGGGCTAAAAGGGTGATGGCCCTTGCGGAGTAGAACCAGAGGTGTTTTGGTGCTCATTCAACCTGGAGCGCTATGGCATCAAAAGCATTTTGGGAAGGAGCTAGATTAGAGGATGTCCCTAAATTGGCGGATTGGTCTATGTTGTCAATATTTAAAACCTTTAGCCAATTCAATATGCTGAAGTGACGGTTGATGATATGCTTTAAACATGCATAGTATGAGCCTCCTATTTTGTAATAAAATTGGAGATTCTCCAGGCTAGTTGGTGAAGAAGAGTCCTGATTTTTATCAAAGTCAAAGGAGGCGAATAATATGCTGTCTTTAGGGATTACTTTACATAATCTGTATGTTTCCAGGGCAGATAGAACAAGTACTTATAAGGGTTTTGAACATGTATTCATTGGTACATTTATACCACACAAAAAAGGAGCAAAAGCCACTACTGACAGGTGGACAGTGTCCTGTATTTGAAATAATGGAATTTCACATTGGGCCAGCAAGACACACTACTCTCAGG
This sequence comes from Calotriton arnoldi, assembly GCA_963921515.1. Classification (NCBI taxonomy): domain Eukaryota; kingdom Metazoa; phylum Chordata; class Amphibia; order Caudata; family Salamandridae; genus Calotriton; species Calotriton arnoldi. The sequence continues at coordinate 952,964 of CAWUFW010001280.1, read as the reverse complement.
TTCATGAGTGGGCATGTCTGAGAGCAGTGGTGGATGGAAGCATGCACAGGATCTGGGAGTGCCTGGACAGACGCCTCACCATAGGACGTATTTCACAAAAACAGTCAAGACAAGGATTACATGTCCAATGAGGCTGCCTTTAAGCATAGAGTATAAATTCCTAATGGTCTCCCAACATCCTTGCCTGGCAATTGCAATACATTGTTGCGAATGCCAGGACTTGTTGGAATCCTGTTATCTGTTTTTCTGTTAAAGTCAAAGACTTCTGAAAGCAAAGAAATATCTTGCAATAAACTTAATAGCACTTTTTTGTTTCACAAGAAGTCATAGGGATCACAAAACTCTGTAGCACTTGTTTCTTTCTAAAGAAGACCTCCATAAGGATTTCGCGGCTTCGCACTTGTTTTAATAACGGTTATTGATTTAGACCTCAAATGAGAGCAACAATATAAACTAATACAAGCTGCGTGTCATTAATTCAATTCATCACAACATATATAAAAATTAAAATAGCAACAGGAAAGATTTAAAACATGTAAAAAGATTACAACATGTATACTCATTTGTGGGAAATATTAGTAAATGAATCAGCAGTTACATTAAATTTAAAATAGAGAGGATTTAAGTAATGTTTTTGTGCTACTGCAATTGCAGGACAAATATAAAGGGCATGTCTTCAGCCTAGCGTCACTCACTGGCAAGTGTCATATAAACTGGCATCGTTTTTAGAATTAGACCAATGTCCTTTAATAACATTCAAAGGTAAAATACTCAGTCTGGGCAAGAGTATTGCTGTCCTCACCCTGTGTTCCAAAGTTAAAAATTTATACTTTTGTGTTTCTTTATAGTCTATGATGTTTGGAGATTTTTATATAGTTTAAATTCATACATTGGGCGAAATCACAAGAATAACTTAAACTTGGAGTGGCATTTTTTTTTTATTTAAAGATAATCTGATTTGTGTGGGGGCCAATGGCTGCAAACATTCTATTTTACATTTCAGTTTTCCTAAAAGTAAACACGAGATTTGTAAAAGTATAGTTTTCTTAGATGCTTCAAATGTTGTGCTTCAGCGTTTCTCACAGGGTACCATCCGGTGCGTGGAGTAAGCCATAGGGCCATCAAACTTTTTTTGTCATCGCTAGAGAAAAGAGCTGGTCAGAACAAATTCCAGATGCATTGCATGAACAGGAATTGCTTGGCTTACTGTAGATAATTTACGAATGATCTTTCCTTCATATTGTTTCAGGAACGACCATTTGTCGATTGGAATGTACTCAAGTGTGTATGTAAGTGAAGGGGGATTTTTTTTTGTCGTTGTAAATTTCAAATAAGTGCTTAAAAAGTCTCCAGTCCGAAAAATTATAAAATTTATTGAATGCGCTTGCAAGCTCTAAAGCCTTGTTCCCTAGATGCAAGAAATGTGGTTTGTTGTATAGATTCTGAGAGAATACTTTGCCCAGATATGTGAATGCTTTTACCAATACTAGTTTAGCTCTATAGAGTGATTCAAATGGAAGGGAGGGCAATGCTTTCTTCACTTAAAGGCCAACACTTTAGTTTTGGAAATGTTCATTTTCAAAAAGTTGTCTTAGACACATCTTTATTACATTCAGGTTGCGCTGAAGGCCATTTGGGTCATATCAAAAATGACCACATCATCTGCGTACAACATTACATGAAAATCATAAAACACAATGTTAGGTGAGAAATTATTAATACTTGCAAATTGGTTCAGTAAGTCATACGGAAAGAGAGAATAGAAGTGGGGATTTTATGCAACACTGTTTCAGGCCATTCCTTGTGTGATTTTGGGGGTTAAGCCTTTGTTCCCTCCCATCAAGTCTCTAAACCATGTGGAGGAATGTAATGAATGTAGATCAACCGTAACAGATTCGAAGGGATACCAAGCATGTTCTATGTTGTTGAGTCAATGCAAGCAGTATTGAGAATTTGTGATTTTGAAACTATGTACTTATCAATCAGAATTTAAACAATCGCAATTTTGTCTGCAACTGAGTGCTAGGATCTATAACTGGCTTCTTCACGGGGGATCATTCTTTTTGCATACACCCAAACCTGTAGAAGCTCAAAGATGCTTCTCACAAAGTTTTTTCTGTGGCATCAAGAAGGGCAATCTGATGGTAAATACTAGTGATTGAGTGAGAGCCTTTCTTATGCAATGAAGGCACAATACTCCCCATCCAAGAGTAGGGCATTTGCCATGTTTTATAGCAATATGCCAATAGTGTAGTTAGAAATTTCCCTCATGCATCTTAGACCTCTTTCAAGACTTTTACTGGAATTTGGTTTGTACCCTTTGCAGCAGAGGGTCTTGCTCTTTTTATGTATGGCACTATATGTTTGCACGTTGGTAGCATTAACTCCTTGCAGGGATGTACTGGGCTTTGCGATGGTGCTGAGGTCATCTCATCGGAATCTGTGACTGTATTGTCAGCATGGAGCTTGGAAATATAGTCTATCCAAACGGAGGCTGGGATCTAACCCGTAGCTGGTGTGTATTTTTGGTTTAGATGTTCAACGCAATAAGATTCCAGAATAAATATGAGTTTTTATTTTGTGCAGCTACTTTCCATATAAGGGCAGAACTGACTTTTTTCTGTTGAACTTGAATTTCTTTATTTCTAAGTGCAGAATATTGAATAAATTGTTTCCTTGTAAGTTTATTTATTGTGAAATGTTTCTATCAGTGAGATCTTTGACATTTTGGCCTTCTTTTTTGATGGTTTGTTGGTGATCCATATCTCATTGATAACTTTGATATTTTAGCCTAATATACAGCGATTAGATTTTTCTACATGGTTCTACACAAGTCCCATGAGATAGAGATTGACATATGACAATAAGTGGATGAGAATGTAATAGACTGAGTTTGCCAGCTGATATGAGGAGTGTGTTGTCTCAGTCTTGTGCCTAAGGCTTTGGGAAATGCTGGTGCATTTTTTCCACATCGCAGTTTTTCCACATGAACACTCTGTGTAGCCATTAACAATGGTAATGTTTCTTTGCAAACTGCTCCAGAAAGAATGAATTATCCATAAAACAACTGAGTAGCCTAACGTCTACTAGGGCAAGTGATGTGGCCACAAGTACTTGTAAACAATACTAGGCTCTATCAATATTTGACACTTCAGTTATTCTATTGCTCATCCTTTGTCCGTTACTCAGGGGCGAGCTGATCTCTTTGATAACAGCTTGGGACACATTTGAACAAAGTGACCCATCTTTCCTCAATAAAGACACAGTCCTGCTTTTCTCCTTTAATCTTTTTCTTTTGTAGTTAGAGTATTTCAAGCTTTCCCAATCTGCTTCAGCTCATCCAGATTAGCCAGGATCTGAAAGTTTTCCGTTTTAGGAATCCAGAAGCGTTTAGTATAACCCCTCCTTTCAGCCTTGCAAAACCTCTGTTGACCGTCTATTTGAAGTGTTAGATCTATTAATGTTGTGAAGGTAGTAAGTCGATTGGCTACCAAAGACAGGCCATCTTTGAATCCTTCCTGCAGACCTTAATGGAACATCGCTGACGTGGTCTCATCTGTCTTGGCTGCTTCCGAGACCAGTGCTCAAAGTCGTTAATAATTAATTGACAAGTTCCTAGTTGCCTTGTTTTTAGTGTCTACATCCTAACATAAGCTTGACATAAAGTTCCTCAGGTCTAACTCCATCTTATGTAGACCCCGATTCCATTGCAGTCCATGGAAGCCGCCGTCTTCCTCAGCTTAGATAATGGACAATGCCATATTCCCTGATTTATGCAGAATCATTGTCATGTCTACCTTTTAACGCAGACGTCGCCAGACCATAGCTTTCTATGAAATGTGAGATCATCAAGTACTTCAATGAATGACACAGATACAACATCTACTGAAACATTCATTTGGGTCAGATGTCTCCTCATTATGTCAAGGTTTAATAAGAACACATACAGACATATCGCCAAAATAATGTAGTCTGAATTTGCATCCTTTTACCTTATATGTCCATAAGGAAACGTCTGAGACGCATACCTTGATGCACATACTCTGTCAGACATTCCTAAATTTATGTCAGAAATTCCAGTTTCTGATAATATTTAGGATATAAGAACTGATATCTGACAACTTGTCAGGAGGGGTTCTTACCCAGATTATTGCCTGTGATTCTGTCAGAGATGGTTTCGCCTGCTGCCAGCGCACTTCACACTTTACGGATGCAACATCTCGCCTGAAGCTGATAAAATAAAGTCCCGGAGGAAGACTGACTGACTGACTGCTACCACAGTGGGTGATTGCCCTTCGTGGTGAGCACTGTCTTCACGCATCCACTGATCAAGACAGCCTTTGCTGTCAACAAGGTATGCAGTGTGTCTTTTCTCCCTAAGAAACTCTAGACTGCAAGTTGCTCTGCCTTTCATACTCTCATAGTATAGCGCATAGACGAAGGCATTAAGGTGTTAGGTACTAGCTGACATTTTAATGACTTTCTAACAATGCTAGAAATTTTCATTGTATACTCATTATTTATAACGTGGCTTGTTGCTGTTTTTATAATACTTGTTGCAGTTGTTTTAGATGTACTGAGAAGCAGATTGTCCCTGTAGTAATAAATGCTTTTAACTTAAAAGGGTTCATTCTTCTCAATACAGTGTGTGTGATACTGTGAATAACAAAATAAGGTTTGTTGCTGTTTCCACTTTGCCCCTGATCCCTTTATGGGTATTGTTAGTAACCCAAAAGCAATACCTCTATATCAATTACTCATTGAATAGTGTTTTGCTGGGCTACAATAACTTGTCTGTCACATTCATCGCTGGTGCATCAAACCAAGTTGACCTGTGTCACCCGTGGGTGGGAAGGCACTCCTTGTAGAGGTACACCAAAGTCGTAACTTACACAAGCTGACAGGGTCATATGCCTTTTATCAAAGAAGGCTTTAAACTGAGTGAGAGTCCAGTTAGTTAGACATAAACTGTGGTTCAAAAGTAGTATATTTGACCATATAAAAGCATCTTTGGTTATGCAATATAACACAAAAGTTACTTTGGATGCATTGTCAGCAAACTAATGTGGTTAGACTAAAAAAATGCAGCCGACATTGCACAAAAAACTCTGAAACCTATGAGGGTCTCCATTGAATTTCTCTGGGGGTACCAACACTAAGTAAAAGCAAATTTGTCTGTCCCCCCTTTTTGAATTACTGCTTTCTTTGGTGGCATTATTATTCTTTGCAGAAAGGTTTTCCGAAAGGTGAAAGTAAGTAGTGGTGAGAGTAAGTAGCAGTGGTAGTGGGAATGGATGTTCCCCCTAATTAGTTTGGTGGTAGACTTGACCAACTGTCTTGTTTCTCATGAGCAGACCCGCTAAAAGCCCCTGCTGTTCCTGAACAGGTGTGAACAATGGTTTGCACACCTGCAGTAGGAAAACAAAGAAGAATAGTGAGAGAGAAACACTAGACCGGGTCACACTATTCGGAATAGATTAGTCAAAGGTGAGGGACGGCACAGAGCTACCTCAGTAATGGATGGACATTGAATCAACTGTGGGGAGACAGAGGACCTTAGGAAAGAAGGAGGACACTAGCCAGGGTGTACTCCTATAATATAGAACTGATGTGAGGCTCACTGATTTTGGCAGCGGATATTTCTGTATTGAGACCTTGCCAGACAGTGATACCAGATGAGGACCCCAGGATGCCAATGCAAACCGGACTGGTCAGAAGCTGAGAAGGTAAGCAAGAGGTGAATACCTGTAAGTATTGAGCACCAGAAAGCACAATATAGAGAAAGATGCCTAAAGAGGAAAGAAAACAATAACCATAACGGATGGCTAATGGGTGAAACTGTTATGAAGCACACCCACAACAACTGACAACATGTTATAAGGCAAAGGCTGCATGTGAGAAATGGTTTTAAATACTTGCTGTTGCCATACCACCACACAGGAGTGTACCCATAACCATGAAGTGAGTGTAATAGTGAGTCAGTTAATGGTCTAGAGTTTGAAAACTCTTTAGTTTACACTGGCCTGTTCTCCACAGTCTCAAGCCTCTGTAAGCCTCATGCATGATCGGCCGTCTGGGTTGAGGTTTCTACCTGACATGCCATGTTTCTTGATTTGGACTGATACATTTTCAGTTTGTTACTTTCTTGATACTGCTCCATATCTTGGAGTTGGGCTTGGACAGCGTTTTGCATACATGCTGGAACGACTGAGCCATTGGCATGAAGAAGTGGTATTTTTAATGACTAGTTCATATGAAGACTGTTTAATTTTTCCCACAGCAGACTCTAATCTAGACGAAGGCCTTCAGGAAATCTAAGAATGCTGCAAAAAGGGGCATCTTTTTCCTTCTGGAATATTTGTTGACCAGACGCACAAATTGAAAATGTGGTTATTAGTTGCTATTTTCTAAAGAAGAGAGGATGTCATTTTCTTCTACCCACATTTCAGTGTGGTGGAGGTTAATCTTGGTAAAGATCTTGCTGCTAATAAATATGAGGCTGATAAGCCTGTAAAACCTTTGGTCTGAAAGTTGCCTTTTTTAGGTCGAGCCTAGCGCAGCGTGCATGCGCTGCTCTATGGGAGGCTTCTTGTGAGGGCTCAAAACTTCCCCGAGACTTCTCCGTGTGGGTCTGGCAACTCCCACACATTCCATTGGCCTTTGTGTGTGGCTTTCAACAATGAAAGCACGCAATTGGCCAAAGACGGGTGCATGTCCCGCCTTTTCTGTAAACGTTCACTCCCACGGCGTTTGGGTCTCGGGAGCGAGCAGCGGCGCGCAGGCTGGCAGCTGCATTCCTGGTGTCTCAGGTTACACGCAACGCGCCACGCCGTGCTTTCGCTTTTGCTTGTTTCCCTTTGAAACATGGTGGGCTGCTTTTCTTCGCTTATGTTGCCCCGAGGCACCAACAAAGAGCTGTAGTTGATATGAAAGCAACTCGTGCGCTGAAGTTTCTCACACTCCCTCGGGTCCTTTCCACACCCAACCTTCCGGGCCTGCCAGGTAGGCGCACGTTTCTTTTAGTAACTCCTCCGGGACTATTGTTTTCGGTTTCCATTCTAATATTTCAAAACAGCGCTTGAAAAGAAATACCCCGGCGCTGCGCTTGACATACCAATGGCAGATTGTGTACTATGCATGTGGCAATTCTCCCTTATTCTACCATCTTTCCTGGGTAATAGGGAGCCAGGTGCCGTTGGAAGTGTCAAGAGGCGATGTAGTTGAAAGTGGGCGCGCCGCTATTGGCAAAAGATAAACAAACACGCAATGCAGGCTTACCTTCAGCCTCATGGAAATAAAAAAACAGCAGATGTGGTGAAAGCTTGCTTTCCATTTCACAGAGACTTGAAGCATTCATCGGAGTTTTCCAGTACCCCTCGGAGAGCTAGACATCGGTGGCTGTTGGTTTCCCAATCATGATTAAAAGCTTTCTTTCACAATCCTCGCTGTACAATTTGTTCTAACTTGGCTGTCCTTGCAGCACCACAGAAACACATTTCTGTGCTCAGGTGTGTGCGCGGGGAGGAGCAGGTTGCGTGTGGCAAAAGGCATTCTTGGCCAGCAGAGAGCAGCTAGGGCTCACCAAGTGCTGTGCCTGGGGAGACAACTGCACAGACGGATCAGACAACGAAACATTGTCTGCTTTTATTAATGTGGCTTCTTTGCCACATAATGCATATCTCATGCCGAGTGGGAAGTTGGGAAATAGCACATTACGGTAATGTGTACCTGTTCCATAGATATAATTATCTGGTTTTCCAGAAAACAAATACATCTCTTGGGTCAGTTTCTCAGGTCAGAGGGTCTAATCATGATCACGATGGACGGAGAGCATGGAGGAGCTTTCTGCGGAGTGTTACCTGAACCTGTTATTTACAGCGCTGCAACGACGATCGGCTGCGCACAAAGCGCTATATAACATGGGTGGGTGACCGGGGGCATAATGAATTTAACATGGTTGGTTGAGTGTGTGTTCAGGAGGCATTCACTGACCTCGACTTCCTCTGAGGGTCCTTCATCCGTCACAGGCCACACTGAGAAATTGGGACAGGGCTTGGTCAGCTTTTCCTGACAGCCTACTGACTCTGCTCTGGTCCTATTGGCTTATCAGGAATCACTTCCCTCCCCTTCGCCAGTCCATCCTAATGTAGTGTGTCAGAAGTAGTGGTGCTGCTTAAAGTCCCTAACTAACTCCAGCCGCACCCCCTACTTGCCGATCTAATCCCGTCCACTGGTTCACAAAGGTGCCTTGGGCGCCACACGGCGCTAAGATTAGCAACTGGCTGAGGGACTGAACTCGATTTGACACGCTCTGTGCAGGGGTCTCCGGGAGGCAGGTTCTGGCTGTGCCTGTTCTACTCACGGCAGCCCCTGTGCAAGATCGCCAGGCAGGCCTAGGCTATAGGCAACTTTAAAGTCTTTGCAGGTCTTGGCCAACACTAGCTATTTTTTCAACTCAGTCCCGCCTCTCCCTGTTTCTTTTCCCCTAAACCCCCTGTTTCTTTTCACCTAAACTCCCTGTTTCTTTTCATCCCCTCCCTGTTCCTTTCCCACCCACCTCCATCTGTGTTTCGTCCCCCTCCAGATGAAGGAAAAAAGTGCTATGAAGTGGCCAGCACTGACCACTTTACACCCTTTTTAAATCATCCCGTTATCTATGTCCTGTTAGCCCCCCAAACCCGATTGCCAAAGCCAATATCTGGTCGCCCATAGGCGAGACCTATTGGCTTTGCCAATGCTTGTTTAATTTGAAGGCATCATTAAGTTTGTTTTCCAAGAGGCTTGGAAGCTTGCTTCTTCTGCGAAGACGAGGAACTTAAGGGCTAAATTGATGGTAGCATTTGAATCATATTAGTGCATGGAGCCTCAATGTCCTTCAGAGAGAGAATGCCCTTGATTATTGTTTCCTCTGAAAACATTCCTCTAGTTCTTGTTTCTCTTTGTCGCAGTGAGTTGTTGTTACTTTGATGGTTCTTGCTCTGGTGCCTCAATAGATGGTGATAATCTCTGTGATTGGTTCTGTGATTAATTTTGTATGGTTGGTTAGAGAAGATTTTTTGGAGTGCATTACTAAGATATATATTTACTGTGATGTTGGTGATTTCGTATTAATTTTGCAACCACAGAGGGCGTGGTCAACAGCATGGCCGAGTAGATATGTTTGCCGTGAGCTCCGGCCACCGGAGTTAATCCGACCCATATCCTGCCTTTCCAAGCGGCATCAACGCACATTTCTGTTCTCTAATGCAGCCGGATCAACCCTGCCACTTCGCCGGCATCTCCCAGGGGTCGGAACTGCAGAAACCTGCAAGCACACGGCCTGCGAGGCTGCCGCCGACCCAAAAAGAAAATGGTGGCTCGACTGCGCTAATTGCGGCAGTGGAGCGGGATGGTCGAGGTGATCGGGCTGCGGCGGTGAGTAGCTGCCCTCCGCTGGCATCCTCCCTTTGTCAAATGCTCTGGGAAGAGCCATAGTTGGTGGGCGACCCCCGCTCTGCAGAGGATGCCCAAGCTCCTGCTTCCTGATCAGTGCTTCAGCCGGCGAGAGCAGCGCGCCAGGCCCTAAATTTACAGGGACACTATGGGAGAGACCCCGGGACTGAAAGACATTGAAGCCCCGGGAGCGGCACTGAGGCCATAAAGGACGGCCTGAGGATCCCTGGTACCACAGAGAGGGAGACACCTCTCCCTCTTCCATTTCTCTCCATGGGAGGGATCTCGTCTACGGTCTGTCTTCCCGTGGTGTGGCTAGACCGCGGCCCACTGTGAGGCGCAGACAACACTGGGACTGAGTTGGGGGCCCCGGAGCTGGAAGGTAAGGGACTGCTGTGCGGGGGACCATCGACCCAGCACTAACTGAATCTACAATCTACCTGACGCTACTGTGCACATTTTGCGACCCGCATGGGGCTCCCGTGGGCCACCAGAGGTGGAGAGTCCCACTCCCGCCTTCAGGAATCCCTCCATAAGCGATTCTCTTTCCATGGATTCTGAAAGACACGGACTGCGGTACCCGGGACCGGTTCTTGGAAAGTGGCCGCTGACAACACAGACTCTGACACCTTCATTGCACCGCGAGGAGGGGGGGGGGCTGTATTTGGTGATTTTAATGGTGGCGCCTCTGCGAGAAGAGCCATCTCCTGTCCCTGTCTGGCTATCTGGACACCCTCCCGCCCCCCTCCAGAACAAACTTGGGGCCCGCTCCTGCTTTGTTTCCACAGATGCAACGCCTTCTGCTCCCCAGATACCCCCCCCCCTCCCACTGAAGTGTCTTCATCTGCCCTGCATGTGACAGTAATACCTGTGGGGCACTAGCGAAACTGATTGGATGAGAGACCAGTTGCAGACAAGACCTGCGATTCCCCGGATCAGAGACCTGCACCAATCCACACATGGATGAACCTGGCCCACCTCCCTGGAATATGTAGGGCCTGAGCTTGACGCAGATCTGACTCTATTCAAATGACATAATGAAATGGAAGATTGCCCTTGCTTGTCCCGCAGGTGGCCCCCATTCTCCTTCTGTTATATAATTAATACAGAAGGGGATTTGTTCTATCAAAGTGAAGAGGCGTCTCCGCGGACTCCCCTGCTGCCTTTTCCCCCTTCGCATGCATGACTATCTACACTTTGAACGTCGCAGGGTCCCCTTTTTCCACCAGAAGACATAAGGGGCTTTCTGGAATCATGGCTAAAGACAAAGAATCTAAACAAACGTGACAGGGCAAGCTGGACCGATATGCAAGGAGGGGGTCACGTCTCCGGCGGAACAAGAGGAGAGCACCGCCACTGGCCCAAGCAATGCGCACTTACTACAAGCTATTCAACCCTCCAAAGCAGTGCTTGAAGGCCAAATTGGAGAGGTGCGCTCAGAAATGTCACTCCTAAGTCAAGATCTACTTACCGTCTCTGACATAGTGACAGTGGTGGAGACAAGACTCTCCGAGGTGGAAGAAGTGGTCCAAGGTCTTAAGAAAGGAGCTGAGGAACCGCAAAGAACTAACGCTGAGGTCCTATGACCCATTGAAGATGCGAAAATCGAGCCAAACAAAATAATCTTCGATTTGTTGGATTTCCGGAGGGAGTTGAGGGCACCACCGCTGGTGAGTTCCTAACCTCTTGGTTGAAAACTACTTTTCCTGGCGAACACTTCTCTGCATGCTTAGTGTTGGAGCGGGCCCATAGAGCCCTGAGAGGAAAGCCCCTACCCTCCACCAGGAGCCTCACCATGACCCATCATTGCAAAATTCCTCAACCTTGTTAGATAGAGACATGATTCTCTGAGAAGGACGTAGAATAGGAGATATACGATACGAGTGCTCCAAGATCATGATATTTCCTGACTATAGCCTGGAAGTTCTACATCAATGGTGCACCTTTGAATCCGTGAAAACAAAACTACGCGCCTTGCAATTGCAATACATGCTACTATTCCCAGCCAAGCTCAAAGTCCTGTATCAGGGTAATCCATCTTTTTTCATTCTCCGGAAGAAGCCTGGACGTGGCTGGAGAAACGGCCACAGACGCAGTCCTGTTCCGTAGAAGACGCTGAACGCCGGATACCTCAAACGCTGGATGCCAGACTGGAGACCAGTCCATGGTTGCAGCAGAGGCGGAATCTCAAAACCACTTTATCAGGTTGGAAGTCCAATACCTGACACAAGTGCAGAGGAGAAATCGACACTGGTCATCTGAGTCAGAGGGAGATGAACACTTGGAATTAAACCAGCCCCGGAATCGCCCCTCTCGTGAATTATCGCAGCTCCACTTGGGTGGACTGGTCTCTTCATCAGAGATGGAGAGTATTCATCCTTTGGCGAAAGAAATCGTGGCACTAGAATAGGACTCGACGGAAGCAATTCCGCTTACACAAATTCAAACTCAAAGCTCAGAACGTCAGACACTGGAAGTGGCAACCAAATGAACGGAGAAAGCTGCGGTAAGCTAAATGAGACATCCCACTCCAACCCCTGAGAGAGCATAATCAACATTGGACACAACCATCCACCTGATTACGTTGAGTGCCCTCCCTTCCTCCCCTCTCTTTTCTTCCTTTCTTTTCTGTCTTTTTCTTCTCCCGCTTCCCTTTCTGGCTTCCTCCTCCTCTGCCCGATTTTATTTTCTCTACCCCTCATGTCTATTCCTTCTGAGTGATTTGAACATTATTTGAACAGTTGAAATGGGGAGGGAAACAGATCTCCCAAGTTGGGCCTGCAATGTGTTTCCTTTGCCTGTTGCTGAGGTGTGCAGTTATGGGGTGGGGGGGAGGGGGGAAGGGGGAATGGTTTGGGAGGGTTTCGAGCTCATAGTTGAGAATGTTTTATTTACATTGTTATTTTCGTTTACTATTTGGCGAAAGGGACACAATGACACTGCTAAGGAGACCACCCCGGATGGGAGTGAGGGGCAGCACTCCATCCTCACTTGGAATGTGAATGGGATGGGTAATAAGATCAAAAGAGGGCTGGTGGCTGCCTACCTCAAACGTCTTAAACCTGACATAGCCCTATTGTAGGAGACTCATTATTAGGGGTAATCTGTCACTTCCTGAACCGAGGAGCCTATACCACCCTGGTGCACGCAGGCTTCACATCCGGATCTCGAGGGGTAGCAATTTTGATCCGAAAGTACCCCCCTTTCATGTGCAGTAATCCTGGCTGGATCCCCAGGGAACATATGCCGCAGTCCAGGGTCTTTGGGGGCAATTAAGTGTCACCTTAATTAGTGCCTACGCCCCGCCTTCAATCATATACATTAACCAAACTCACCAACATTTTACTTGAAGCCGGCTCTTCTTTACATATTCTAGGGGGTGATTTTAATGATGTGATAGCCCCACACCTAGACAGATTGGGAGGGACACCTAACCCGGGTAGAAGTACATCCCTAGCCCAATTTATTAACACATTAAGAGTCACTGAGTTATGGAGAAGACATCACCCACAGGGTCGAGGGTCCCCCAAAGTCTACTTCAGCCGCGACTATATTTTTACACCTGCAGGTGAGGTGGGAAAGATGCACAGAGCTGACTATCTAGAGAGAGGCCCTTCTGATCACGCCCCGCTTTGGATAGCACTGGGGCAGAAACTCTGTACTGCCACTAATGGTTGGGAACTACGAGATGCTAGGACATTGAGAGAGATTTGCACAGAATCGAACTATACTTTTTCGACAATAAAGACTCAGTCGATTCAGTTGCCACAAAGCAGAGGCCAAACACATCCTTCTACCGAGCCCCTTATTAAACTGACAGACGCCTTGCGTGCTGAATATAAAGAATTGGCCCCTGAAACGGGGCGTAATCACATGTTTGCCACACAATATCGTCTCTATGATGTAGGCGACCAAGCCAGGAAATTGTTGGGCTGGCTGAGCTGCCAAGAAATCGAAGCCAGATGGATCTCCCAAGTTCAGGATACGGAGGGCACCCTTTACTCCACAGATGGAGAAATACTAAGAGAATTTGCAAAATACTATGCAGCCCTTTATGAAGAACAGTCAACAGACCCTATCAAATATCGCCCAAATGGATGATTACCTTGTGGAGATGAATCTACCAACCCTGCCCAGCGACGACTGCGAATCTCTTGACGCAGATATTACCCTTGAAGAAGTCCATAATTCGATCATTCGTATAAACCCCGGTAAAGCCCCCATCCTTAATAGTCTCCTGGCTGAATTTTTTGAAGAAACAAGTGGATATGCTAGCCCCTCATTTACTCCATTTATACCAAAAGGCACGAAAGGATGGTATCCTACCGCCAGATCTTTGTAGAGCCATGATAGTAGTCATACACAAACCTGGGAAACCTCCTACCTCCTGCGGATCTTACTGACTGATTCCCTGATTAATACAGAAACCAAAGTCCTAGCTACCATCTTAGCCACCAGACATTGGTCCACGGTGATCAATCTGGTTTCATGCCGAAGCGCTCCACTAGGGGTAACTTACATAGATTCCATAATTGGATGACATTGACTTAAAACAAACAAGACCCTTACCTTTTTATTTCACTTGACACCTAGAAGGCCTTTGATGCAATTCATTAGCCTTTTATGACCCAAACCCTACAGAAACTAGAATTCAGATCACGCTTTAGGGAATGGATAAACTTACTCTACACAGAACTGTTGACTGCAGTGAGGATAAACAATATGTTGTCTCCTGACTTCCCTATCAAGCCTTATCTGTGCACACCCTGAGATCAAGGGTTTCCGAACTGAAGGCTCTCCTATCCCAGGGGAAAATATTTCACTGTAAGCAGATGAAATCCTGCTTTATCTCTCCCAACCTAAAGACTTGATCCCAACAGTCTTACATACATTTGAATGCTATTGAACCTACTCTGGGTACACAATAAATTGGGAAAAATCTGTACTCTTTTCCGTTGGTGGCTACTTTGACCTGACCGACCTCCCCAAACAACTTAAAATAACTAGGGAGGGATTCCAATATTTTGGGGATCTATGCCATGACAGACTCTGAGCGATGTGTCGACCAAAACATTAAGACAATAATAGTTGACTTTCAAACAGAGGCGAACCACTGGAAGAGACTTCCTTCAACACTCTTGAGAAGAGTGGCATTATTTAAAATGGTCACCCTCCCAAAATTCATATACGCTCTGCAGAAAACATATTACAGGCTCCCTGACTATATTTTTACTCAAATTGAGGGCAAACTTAGGAAACTACTATGGAACGATGGCCATCTAAGAATAGTCCTCCGTAAACTACAACGTAACCCCTACAATGGAGGTATAGGTCTCCCCGACCTTCGGGCCTATTACTGGGCATCCCATTTAATAGCCATCAATGACTAGGGATACATGGACAGAGACCATCCTACTTACACCCTAGAATTCCAACTCCACGACCACCAGTATTATAAATACCTACAACTTGCACATGCATGAAAAGCTGAAAATATCCCCCCGGACCTCCCAGAAAATGCTCCCTTAGAGGGCAAGCTTTTAATGGACAAATTATGAGAGAAGGCAGTATTTTACTCTTATAAAACTATTAATAATAATATGCTTGATACCCTCGTAAAACTGAGAATAGCGTGGGAGGTCTATGTTGGTGCATTTGAGGGTATTGACTGGGAGGCTGCACTGATGTTACCGCGAGAAATGGCAATCAGAGCCCAGCTATGCCTTATTCAATTTTAAATCTTGCACAGGATTTATTACAACAGGGCCCGCTTTTATAAAATAGGTAGAGCAGCCTCACCAGACTGTGTTGTGGGAGGAATCAGGAAGACTTCACCCATATACTATGGTCATGCATGCCCATACAGCCGCGATTTAATAGTGCACTCCATTGAGACAGCACAGAGAATCTGCAAGAAGTAGGCAGAAGAGATCGAAGAACACATACAAGCCATAAGAGATAACAACATGGTTTCTGAAGCAAAAGCTTTATTGGAAAAAATTGAAAAAGAGATTTCTTCCTTTAAGGACAATACCATAAACTTTAAATCGAACAAATTTGAAAAGGATAAAAAATCCTTCAACATAGAAACAGAATTCCCGTATTTAAAAGAGGACTTCTATACCAAACCAGACTCCAGGAGATTCTTGTCAGAATACCAAGGACGTTCCAAAAAAGATTCCTAACTTTCTCTGAGACGTCGTCTTCAGAATCAACAGGAGACTCAGATCTAGGAGAGGGGCCATCCAATCAAAACCAACAAAGAAAGTCTTCTTTTTTAGGCGGAGGCCAACAAAAGACCCGAGAACGTTACAAACCACAACCGTGGGAAATGAGAACAAGACGACAATACTACAAAACATAAACAAATCATCCATCATAAACTTGTCTAATACTGTTCTTACCAAGGAACAGACAACTGTTCTAGAATTAGGATTAACGTTTGTCCCATGGGTACATTCTGATTTGACTAAACTAAAAATGGAAGCTATGGAACTCTTTCAAAAATACGACTACGGGCCTTCTTTAAAGACAAAGAAGACACCACAAGAAATGAAGCTTCGGATCTCCGGAATAAATCAAATTTCTGTCCTCCCATTCACAGCATCCCCAAGGATGTGGTAGCATTTGAACATGCTGTGCTATCGTCTCTGAATGTACTGGAGAAGAAAAAGTTTTTGTGAAAAATAATATATCACGGGAACACAGGATGGCCATTCAATCACTAAAGGAGCAAAAAACAACAGTCATTAAGCCAGGTGACAAGGGCGGAGCCATTGTCATATGGTCTAAAGAAGCATACCTCAAGGAAGGCAGAAGTCATGTATTCAATCCCTTGTGGTATCGACGTATTGCTCAGTATCCTACAAAAGAAATCCAAAATGACATATCGAAGATTGTTAACGAAGGAGTGGAAATGGAGATTTTGGGCCCCAAAGAGTCGGACTACCTCATAAACAAACATCCACGAACTCCGGTAATGTACTTTTTGCCCAAAGTTAATAAAGATGTCTTGCACCCTCCTGGAAAACCAATCGTTTCCAGATGTGAATCCATTTTAGAGCCACTTTCCAAGTACGTGGATATTTTTTTAAAACCGTCTCTACCAGAAGTTCCTTCGTATTTACGTGACACAATGGAATTTATTACCAGAGTGGAAGGCTTCGAATTCGATCCTACACGACACATCCTGGCAACATTTGATGTCACGTTCCTCTACACACAAATTCCCCAGGAGGACGCTTTGGAACCAATGGAATACTATCTGGATCAAAGACCAAGACCACACCAGGTACCAACTCAGTACATCCTCAGTTTGGCCTCATTATCCTTGTGCCAGAATTTCTTTAAATTTGAAGACGACTTCTTTTTACAAATCAAGGGGACTTCCATGGGTTGTCCCTTTGCTCCAGAAATGGCAGTACTGTACATGGCCAGATATGAACATAGATACATCTATAACAACAACCCTTTCATTGAACAAATATCCCAATGGTATTGATATATAAAGGATATCTGGTGCATTTGGGAAGGAAATGAGTCATCCTTAATTGAATTCCATGCGGGGTTAAACAACCAAAACCCAGACATAAAATTCAGTTTGTCCTACAGCACAAAAAGTCTTGCATTTCTGGATGTGGAGGTGAAAATATCATTTAATTACCACACTACACACCAAGGCCATGGATAAGAACAACCCCCTACATTATAACAGTTATCACCACAGAAATTTGAAAGAGAATCTGCCATACGGCCAGTTTCTGCGGATTAGGCGTAATTGCACATGCAGAGAAGATTACGAACTACTTGCTGAGACATTGATCAGAAAACTGAAGGAAAGAGGCTATCCACACATGCTGTTAAAGCACTCGATGAAGAGGGCATGGTTCACACCAAGAGAACATCTACTAATCAAGAAGTGCAAATCACCAACAGAACGTTTAGTGTGTGTCACAACATTCGGGCTGCACACCCAGTTGTTCAAAAAAATGGTATGCAGTAATTGGCACTTGATTGAAGGTACAATGCAAAACATAGGGCCAACTCTGTTTGCCTTGAAAAAGAACCGTAACATTGGACAACAACTTATACGTGCCACTGAAGCCCAAGTAAAAAGACTAGAAACTTTGCGCACCATGTTCAATCTTAAACCCATTCAAGGACATCACAAGTGTGGCAATTGCTCCGTTTGCAACTTTACCATTGAAGGATCCACCTTTACGGACGGCCGCATACAATGGAAACATAACAAGTTCACCAATTGTAAAACAAAAAATGTGTATATGCCATAATAAGTCAATGCCCAAAAATGTATATTGGTAAAACAAACCAGGAAGTCAAACAAAGAATCGTGCAACACCTTTCCAGACTAAAAATAAATTCCTCACAGCGCCTATGGTAAACCACTTTGTGGAGAACAACCACACGGAAAAAGACTTCAAGTGACTGTACTTTGTGCAATTAAACCAAACTCCAGAGGCGGAGACCCAGAAATTCTACTAGTAAGGAAGGAAGCTTACCTCATAATGAAATTTAACACTGTCATGAGAGGGTTAAATGAAATGACTGAGATTGTGAAATCATGAAATATGAAATGTGCCCTTTTATGCTACAGAACGTCCTTCCCTTCATCTGTAACTCAATAGTCCAGCATGCATTCTGACCAGCTCTGGAAAATGTACATATTCCGAATGGTCCATTTCGGAAACTGCATTCAGCCCGTGGAGACGACAAAACAGCAGGTATGACTTTGCCACAAGCAAGCTGCTACTGAGAGATCGACGGAGGGAAGTGAAAGGAATTCAGGCAATTGAATCTGTTCAACAAACAGGGCCCCCGAGCTCCAGGCTGCCTCGAAAAACATCTGACATTAAGCATGTCTAAACCGGCTTTGGTTAAGAATATCAGCACACGCTGCATATTTGACATGCACATGAGTTGGAACATTTGGATGTTAAACAACTCTGAGCGCAAGGCTGCAAGGTATAAATAGCCTTCTTTTAGCAACTTTATATCGATTCTTGCTAAAATATTGGAAACGCTGCACACTTTTATACGCACAGGCGGTGACTATTTGCATGTTAATCAACTCGTTTTCACCCACCAGGCAGTGTTAATTCAGGAAGGCTACGAGGCAACACTAAATTGATGATCACAGTGCCCTCAGTCACAAGGCGAGTCCGTTTTCCATCCTCTCAGTCTTTGCTTAAAATACATCTTACATTTTGACACAACCATTGAAAATGGCGCTTTATTTCTCCAGATAGGGATCAGAATTGTTATCATACATGAACACACCGCCGTTTCCGTCCAAAATGAGTAGTCATGGAAATTTACATTGAGGATCAGTGCGCCCCTCTACATTTCCAAGCAACATAAGGTACACTGTTAATCATGAGTATGTACAAGTAGAACAGGGATTTCTAAGTTATTAGATTGTAACACAATAATTTTCACTTATTTTCAGCTGAAATGACCAGGTCCAGGTCCTGATGAGAACCCCCAAAAAGACTTGGGGTTTGAAACGCGTTGACTCCCGCTCTTGGGAAAAGGCATTCGTAGTGTGTTTGGAAGAGTTTGTATTGCTACTACTCTCCACTTTTACAACACTTTAAGCTTACGCTCCCATAGCTAAACACAATGGCAGGATAAAATACAAAATTTGAAAGTTAATGTTTCCGCCTAGTGTTTCATATGTTAGTTAGGACTGGTCAAATATGTCTTATAAAGCAAAATGTCAGTAAGTTTGTATATGTCATTTATGTAAATACAACTGTGTTTAATGTATGTTTGTACTTTGTTTCCAAGTGTTTCAAGAACTATGTGTTGGCCTTCATGATGACATGCTTTAAATGTAAAAAAACATTTTTCTGAATAAGCCAAAGAAAAGTGAAATAAATCACGCGGGCTAATGAATTAAAAACATTTGTTCGTTTTTGTTTTTGAATCATTGTTAAACATGGCAACTAGTTAATTTTTTTGTATAAACATACAGGCATACTGGCGCCTTAACTGTCGGAACTTAGCGCAATACTGAAGGTACAAATCCCTGAAGATCCTAAATTTGTCCTTTTAGTAATACCTAATGATGTTGATGTATCACGGATGAAATTAATATTGTGTAATTTGGTATTGGTGTTGGCCAAACAAGACTTAGCCAAGCGCTGGAGAGCTTTTGAGGTGCCCAATCTTGCTGAATGGAGGAAGGGTTGGATTTATTTATTGCTGCGGAAAGAGTAACTTATAAAAGTAGGGGGTGCCCATGCAAATTTTGTAAAATATGGGGGAGATGGATAGACTACTATGGACTCACTATTGCCAATGAGGATGATGCTGCAGTGCCTTCTTTGTAATTGTATTGTGCAATTCACGATAATCATGCTGTGATGATTATGACCATGTTAATGTCTCCTTTCCCGTTTGGGTTGCTCGCTGATGTCGGAACTTCAATGTATTGCTGTCCCACCACCATGTTTACATGTTTCATGGGAGTACCTCTCAGTACCCCTTATGTTATTGTTCACAAAAATCAAAATAAAAACATTAAAAAAAAATTGGCAACCACAGACCTGAATGATTTGGTTTTGTTTTCATTTGGCAGCTTTAATAAATTATTCTCACTGTTGATTGTGTAATTTCCTATTTTTGCCTTAATAACTCTTTTATATGTTTGTCTATATTTTTAAGCAACGTGTTTGATCCAACATGTGCTTATCCATGCAAATCTCCACCTTCCTGCAGATTTGTAGTTCTTGCTCGATGTATTTGTTTTGGCTATAATGGGTTTGGTTACAAAGCACTAAGGCACCCAGTAACCATGTTTCTTGTAGAAATATAAGCAAATGTTAGGTTAAAAGGTAATGCTAGTCCTTACAATGTAATCTCCTTGTCAAGTCGTCAAAGATTTTTCCCCATTGGTTGTATGGACCATTGATGGCCGACGTGAAGCACTGAAAGGGAGAAAACATCAACAGTACATCTCTAACTTGTGAAGGCAATATGACTCCACAATAAGGGCCAGGAATTGCTGAAAATAATTAAAGGGTTTTATTTGGATTACCAATACAGCCAGTAAATATGCAAATCAAAAGTAAATTCAGTAAGTACATTAGTACTATAGGCAAAGTGAAATATCTCAGTTGATTGAGGCGCAGTAGAATGAGATACAGAATTGTGATAGCCACAATTATAAAGTAACAAATAAAAGTGACTAGGTGTTCCATAAAGAAACTTCCCTTCCCTAATCATAAGTCAGATATAGGATCATCTATCAAGGTTCTCTAATTCTGGAGCATAAAGAAGAAGGTGCCAGCATGATCAGTAGAAGTCCAAAGAAAATGGAAATAAGTGTTTAGCATAAAGCTTCACACTTGCCAGAATGGGGCAAGCAGAGAGGTCTGTACCCCTCAAAGTCGACAGGGAATTTCTCCTAACTCTAACTATGAGAACACCAATTTAAAAGTAACAGGAGATTCAGATTATCTCATGGAGGTTCTTTTCAATCTGAACACTCCTTGATTGCATATGCAACATAGCTCTGAATTCCCAACGCATCGAACTGAGACTGCGGTTCTCATCCTTCAACATCTTGCATTGCTGGTACATACTGATCAGAAAGATCCTTTCGACCATTGTTTGTCCACGCTCACTGTCAAGTTTTCTCCAGGCTTCTCTATCAGCTGCCTAATACAAACTATAAGCCTTTCTCTTACTAACGAAAAAATAAACCTGCAAGAAAAGAAAACCATGCTTGCAAGCAAAATGCATTTCAACTGAGGCCTGTAGTCAGGCTAACTTTAGGTAAGCATTTAATGTACATCGCAAACACATGGTTATACATGCATGAGTAACATTAAGAATTAATGCAAAACGTGAATAAAAATGCAATACATGTCTACACATGCAAATATAACTTGGAGTGTAAGTGCAAAATGTGAATAAAGAATACTTGATTTCAGGTTTCAACTGAACATTAGTGCACACGCATATAAATCTCTAGTTTCTACAATGAATACAGTTCAGTAATGTTAATAAAATTAAGGCACACAGTGAATATAATATCAGATGCATGTATATTATTGAATTTCTGTGACGTGTAAGGGTGGAGTCTAAATTGTGCTGCTCCAGTATTTCGGCCTGGATCATTGAGTTTTCCTGCAAGTACTGCAGTGTTCCATGAAATTAAAGTCCAGGCTTACCAGGTGATCCCTTTGTCTTTCCTTACCAGTTTTTGACAGCCCACTCATTCTTTCAGGCACTAGTGTAATCCACTTCATATTCTGGGGGCAGATTGCCGATACAATTTGATCAAATCAGTCATCTTGAATTGCTGGTACCTGTCTGAGCAACTGGAGGTCTTTAACCCCTTCCGTGCTCATGATGGAACGGTTCCGTCATGAGCCATGGTGAGCGTGTGCTCATGACGGAACCGTTCTGTCATGGCACCCACCCATGGGGGAAGCACTAGCGCTCCCCCCATGGGCAGCCCATCTACCCCCCACATACAGGGATGGCAGCGGAAGAGTTTCCCTTGCCACCCCGACCCCCTACTCAGCAATCCCATGACATCAGCGCGCACAGCACGTGCCGACATCATCTGGAAGCCCCGGACGCAGTGGAAGCCATTTGCTTCCAGGCTCCTGGAGAAGCAGGTAGGTGTTTCCTGGTCTGGGTGCGAGTGGTACCTTGTGCATAGAGGCATCGGGGGAGAGGAACGAGTTTTTTCTCTCCCCTGATGTCTCTTTGCAGGGCATTCCTGCTGCACGATCGTACATGGTGTCTCGATCGTGCTGCAGGAATGCCCCCACTAGGCACCAGGGATTGTTTTTTGGCAAATGGAAGCGACCCCTTAGGCAAGGGTTGCTTCTAAGGGGGATACTTTATATCTGCTGTATTCTGCCCTCCTCTTCCCCCCCGGGGATAGATCAGCCTTGTTTTTTTGGCCTTTCTGTCCCCGGGGAGGGGGGGGGGGCAGAAAACCCCACTAGAGCCAAGGATTTGTTTTGGTAGTGCATGGAGACAATCCCTTAGGCAAGGATCGCCCCCAATTTTTTCAGTTGTTTATGGACAATGTATTTTTGGCGGAGATTGTTGAGCAGACTAATGTGTATGCTGAACAGTATTTGAGGGACAACAGTGCCAGACTTAGGCCCCACTCTAAAGCTACCCAGTGGACTCCCACAAATCTAGAAGAGTTGAAGAAGTTCTTGGGTTTAACTTTTTTGATGGGCTTTATAAGGAAGCCATCAATGTCTTCATATTGGTCTACTAGTCCCTTAATGGCAATGGCTATAGTTCCAGCAATCATGAGTCGTGATCGGTATTCGCTTCTGCTTCGGATGCTGCATTTTGTCGATAATGGTTTAGCATTGCCACAAGATCACCCTGATTGTGACCGTCTTTTTGAGATTCGGCCTGTCATTGATCACTTTGTCGATCGATTTACTGAGATCTATTCTCCAGGGAAAGAAATAGCTGTGGATAAGTCTTTGGTCTTGTTCAAGGGCGTTTGATTTTTAGGCAGTACATTCCTAGCAAGAGGGCACTCTATGGAATTAAGATGTATATGCTGTGTGACAGTAGGACTGGATATGTCTCTAATTTCAGGGTGTCACCGGTAGGCATTCCAGGATTGATCCCTCCCCCTTCCCCCCCCCCCGGTTGTTTGTCC
Organism: Calotriton arnoldi; assembly: GCA_963921515.1. Lineage (NCBI taxonomy): Eukaryota > Metazoa > Chordata > Amphibia > Caudata > Salamandridae > Calotriton > Calotriton arnoldi. The sequence continues at coordinate 929,863 of CAWUFW010001280.1, read as the reverse complement.
ATTTTCAGAGTGAGTGAGAAAATTGTATGGGAACTTAGTAGAGGACTTTTTAACAAAGGTCACCATTTATATGTAGATAACTTCTAGACTGGTGTGCAGTTGTTCAGGGAATTGGCCGAAGTGGACACTGTTGCTTGTGGCACAATCCGCTCTAATCAGAAAGGTTTCCCAAAAGAACTTGTTTGTCAAAAGCTTGAGCGGGGACAGTGCAGTGCGTTGCGTAGTGAGGAACCTCTAGCTGTGAAGTTTGCAGACAGGAGAGATGTCTACATGCTGACTACCATCCATGATGAAAGCACTTCACCTGTGACTGTTTGGGGTCAGGTTGCTGAAGTGCGCAAACCTGTGTGCATTTTAGACTATAATAAGCACATGGGTGGTGTTGATAGAGTAGATCAGAGGTTGGAACGTTACACTGCTCTTCGTAAGGCTTACAATTGGTATAAGAAGTTGGCTATCCATCTTTTCCACTTGGCAACCCTTAATGTTTTTGTTGTATTTAATGGATTGTTCTCCTGAGTCAACCATGACTTTTGTTAAGTTTCAGGAGTCTGTGATAGGTAGCCTTGTTGTAGTGGAATAGGCAAGTGTTCCTAGAGTTTGAGTGGTGGAGGATGTGGCTAGATTGAAAGATCGCCATTTTCCTGATCACATTCCTCCCACGCCTACAAAAGACTTTCCCAATAGGAGATGTAGAGTCTGTTGGCGAAGAGGTACCCGGAAGGAGACTTGTATGTACTGCCCCAGTGGCCTTCTAACCCTGCGCTGTGTGTGCCTGCTTGTTTTAGAATGTACCACACGCAAAATAATGTTTGGGAGCACCCATGAGTGAAAAAGTGAACTACCTGGTCTGTATTGTTTTATATTTTTGGTTCAGTTTCAAGGTTGACATTAGTGCGGTGTATTTAGTTTCAGCTTTTGTGTTTGCAGTTTTGTATCTACTTACAATTTGATTGTGTTTTCTTTTTTGTATAAAAAAAACTAAATGGTATGGCAGTGTGCGTGGACTGGCGCTTGGCTGGCGGTGTGCCTGGACTGGCGCTTGGCTGGCGGTGAGTGTGGGCTGTCGCTTGGCTGGCAGTGTGCGTGGACTGGTGCTTGGTTGGCAGTGTGCGTGGACTGGCGCTTGGCTGGTGGTGAGTGTGGACTGGCGCTTGGCTGGCGGTGTGCGTGTACTGGCACTTGGCTGGCGGTGAGTGTGGACTGGCGCTTGGCTGGTGGTGAGTGTGGACTGGCGCTTGGCTAGTGGTGTGTGAGTAGTGACTTGCTGCTGGTCACTACATACACTGGTAGCCAAACGCCAGTCCACACAATCCATCAGCTGGTGTGGTTGCTGTGTCAGGCATGTGGACGTGTGAAAGTTATGGGCCCTTGAATGGTGCTGTCTGTTGATCTGAGTGTTGTTATGTGCTGTGCCCGCGGCTGGCGGTGTGAATGGTTTTGTGTGTGTCACATGTATGAAAGGTGTATGAGTGGCCTGTAAAGAGGTTGGTGCCTTGTGGCTTTACAGCTCACGAGCTGTGAGTCAATGGTTCAGATTCTTGTCCTTTCAATTATTAACAGTACATTTCGTTTTTGTGAAATCTCTTGTTAATAACATTTTAAATATTGAACCATCACTCACCCTCATGCCAAATCCAACCAGTATGTGCGTGTACTTGAGAAATAGATAGTTGTGCAGTAATATTTGTCTTTTCTGTCTTTCTCTGGCAGTGTGTACATTGTCCCTTTTTGTGAATGTTGTAATGTGTTGGTACCGCGGGTGCCGGTGTGAATGGTCTTGTGTGTGTCACGTATGAAAGATGTGTGAATGGCCTGTAAAGGGGTTGGGGCCTTGCCGCGACTTTACAGCTCACGAGCAGTGAGTCTCTGGTTCAGTTTTTTGTCCTTTCAGTTATTAACAGTGCATTTCATTTTTGTGAAATCTCTTGTTAATAAAATTTTATAAACTGAACCATTACGCGCCTTCTGCCAAATCCCACCGATATATGTGTGTGCTTGAGGAATAGATAGTTGTGCAGTAATAATTGTCTTTTCTGTCTTTCTTTGCCGAGGAGTACATTCCCTCTAGGAAAAATCTACCAACTCTATATATATTCGTAAACTAAAAATCCAGGGGAGTACATGAAGATGTCTCTCTCGTGGATCCCAACACGTTATCTTACCTACAAAGTCCTGCAAACCTCAAAATGTGACTAAAGTCACATTTTCCTTGCATTACTGTGCCATCATTTTCATGCTTCATTTCCTACCACCTTTTTTTTTTATACCTAAGTCGCCCGATAAAAATGGTATCTCACTTGTGTGGGTCGGCCAAGTACCCGCAGCAGGGAAGGTCCTAAAACGTATTGTGGAGACATCAAAATTATCTATCACCGGGGCGTGGCCAGCTGTCGACGGGAATGGCCGCACGGTAGCTGAGCTCCGTCGTGCCACTCCCGATAAATCCGCCTAATACTGTCTGCCCCGGCCTAATTTTCGCCCCGAGTGCAGACACGATCTCCGGTACCATTACTTGAGGTGTGGTGCAAGTTTGAGACCCATAGGGTGCCATCGATGTTAGACGCTCCAGGCGCCGGACTCCCTGGACATGACTGCGCAGACAGGAAGTGCAGCCTTGCGGCGGCGTAGAGCTGCGCGACGCCGTGGTTGCGGCCTAGTCCGCGCTGGGACGTGCTTGCTGCTTGAGCTGCCCCGCACCCGGAGGTTTGCTTTGAATATCTGCCTGCCTGCTGGGGTACAATCGCTGGCTCAAGGACCTTGTTTCACGATCGCATCCGCCCTACCTTTGCTTTGCACCGCCCTTCGGCGCTTCCCTATTTCCAACGCATCGCGGGGCCCCGGGTCTCCGCGGCCCCCATCAGCCGCTTACCTTGTGGACAGTGACATCACTGAAGGCCCTTGGCTGCTACGACGTCCCTCTGCCTCGGAGACGCCTGCACTATCATCGCCGCGAGCCCCGAGTTTCTCTGGGCCGCCTTGCCATACGTCCTGTTGCATGCAGTGTGGGCCAGCAGGTGGGGATACGCTGATATCATCGGAGTCTGGTGAGTCGCGCTGATAGACTTTGGCTGGGCAGCAACTCTCTGGTGTCGCCTGTGGTGCCGGTGTCCAGTCAAGCTCCTGAGGGTGCTCCTTTGCTGATCGCCATCTTGCAGTAAGGTGGCTATTGTTTTGCTCAGGTTGAGGCTTGTGACAGATCGCTTTGGGCCCGACGACCAATTTGTCATTAGCCCAGTGGGTGGTACACGGCACCGGAGCCTCCATTTCCTTGAACGCTGCTAGTGTCGCTAGATCTACGCCCCTGGGAGTGTCAGTGGGATGCCCCCCGGTGCTATACGGCCGGGGGTGAGGGCGGCGGGTGCCAAGACCGACAGGCCGCGGGAGGTCTCCCATGGCAGGCGACGGTGAGTGGCCCCTGCGTCCTGCCCCTTCATGGCCCTCTTCTTGCGGAGGCATCATGGCGACGGGCCGGAGTGGGCGTAATGCGGCACAGACCAAGCTGGACAAGTTTGCGTGGCAGAGGAGCCACGAGGACAAGCCGGGCAACGCTGTGGCCCATGAGAGTGATTCAGAACCCACCAACAAGGACCTCCTGGCGGCAATAACCACTGTGCGGACCTCTTTGGAGCACAAAATTGACACGGTCGCGACGGAGGTGGCCCTCATACGGGAGGACATGCGCAAAATGGCCGACCGTGTTGCGACCGTCGAGACCACCACGACGGAGCTGGTTACCAACACCACCCTCCTCAAGAAGCAGGTGGCCGAGCTGCGTTCATCTCAGGAGGCCCTTGCAGTTCAACTCAATGACTATGAAGGTAGGATGCGTCGCAATAATATCCGAATTTTGGGCATTCCGGAACGGGCGGAGGGGCCAAACGCTGATCTCTATGTTGAGGAGCTCATCCTGAAGCGTCTCTCGATCGAGCGAGCCCATCGTGTGCCTGGAGGCAAACCTAAACCAGGTGCCCCCCCCCGTCCGCTCCTTGCCCGAGTGTTCAACTATCGTGACCGAGACTTGATCCTCCAAACAGCAAGGGTGGCACCCCCACTGACTGTTGAGAACAGTTTGGTTTCGTTTTTCCCGGATTTCACCCTGAGGGTCCAAAAACAGCGCCGGAGCTTCCTGGAAGTGAAACGGGCTCTCAGGGACCAGGAGATCAAATACGCCATGTTATTCCCTGCAAAGCTTAGAATTGTATCAGATGGCAAACTGTGGTTTTTCACCCGTCCTGAAGATGCCTGGGACTGGCTCGAAGGTTGGCGCACGGTGGGCAAGAAATCCCACAAATCGACACCGAGCGCTGGGGAACTCAACGAGTGGCGACAACAACCTCGATCTCCGCCTCTCTCTGAAGCAAGCTCTCAGGGCCCTACAGGGGTGACCATGTAAGACTGAACTCGTCTGAGTATTACTGGATGTTATCTTGGTTTGCAAGGTTATGATGTGGATGCCGTCCACTTTGCGGGCTGTGTTTTCGTTCTATCTTCAGGGGTTGCCGAATGTACTCTTGGATTCTGCGTGATTGATTCTGCGTTTGCATGGACTTTGACGCACAGACTGTAGTGCCTTCTGTTCTTTGAAAGTTAAATAATGGCTGCAGTACGTGTTATCTCGGGGTGTTGGGGCCGGGGCGGGCGCTTGATTCACTGTTTCCTGTTTTAGGGAGTGGGGCTGTACACGTCCCCGAAGTTGCTGTGGGTGGGTGACAGGCGCTCTGCATGTTTTGGGTGGCGGGTGGTTTTAGACCCGTTCTGCAGGGAGGCGGGGTGGGGGGGGGCTGCTTGGGGGGATGGGGGTATTGTTGTTTTTGTTTTGTTTGGTACAGGTCTACGCTACTGTTCACCTCTCCATTCTTACACTTGTTTCCACTGTCATCGGCATACGTGACATCGGCCTAAGCTGTTCACGGCCATGCTTGGTTATCCGGCACCATTTGATCCCCATTGACCTGACGTGATGGCACGTGGTCTGACGCTCAACATGTCCACTTGGAACGTTAACGGTCTGGGGGACAAAATAAAGAGAGGCATTGTGTTGCAATACGTTAAGCGTCATGAGCTTGATCTGGTGCTCATACAGGAGACACATCTGGTTGGGAATTCCTGTGGTGCCCTGAACAGGAAAGGGTACAAAATGGGGGTCCATTCCGGCTTTACCTCGGGATCCAGGGGGGTGGGGATTTTGCTACGAAGGGGTTGTCCCTATATCATCCACAACACCTGGACCGATCCTCAGGGCAGATACGCCGCGGTCTCAGGCTCCTGGGAGTGGTGTGTTGTTAACGTCGTCTCTGTGTATGCCCCCCCGGACTACAGCGCCCGACACTGCGTGACCTGGGTGCCCTGCTATTAGTGTTTAAACACAAAAGAGCTGCTCCCAGCGGGGTGATCTACGTGCAAATGTTTCTAGGTTAGTGAGTGTAGGTGTCTCACAAAAAGTGAAGGACTGGTCTCACACACCACCAGGTGTCATGCTTCATCATAGACCAGTCCTCGCCCTCTAAAAACTTGGTTTGATAGAGGGCGGGCATACACCTGACGACAGGGATGCACTTCTAAACTAAGTGGGGGCCCTTATAGAAAAAAGTGAGTTAAAAGGCCCCCACTTTTTGCGTTTAAAAGAAGCAGAAACCTACGGGATGAGTTGGTACATGCTAAAGACCCACCAATAACGACGGATAACCAAGTGACCCTCTGGAACACACAAAGACCCAGAGGTCACTACGCCTGCGGCAACTGCGTAGCATGTCCATTAACTCTGACAACCAAGGAGGTAGACATTGGCACAACACGCCCCTGGAAGCTGAACGACTTCTCGAACTGCAACACGGAAAATGTGGTGTACCTTTTGACATGCCCATGTAACTTGAAATATGTGGGCATGACCACACGTAAAATTAAGACCCGCATCAATGAACATCGTAGTACAATACGGTGTAAAAAGACCAATACAAAACTGACCAGACACTTCATGGAACATAACCATAAAGACACAGATCTCAAATGGGTGATCCTTGAAGTAATGAAAAAACAAAGAGCAGATCTGACCAGACCTCTGCATATCAGGGAGCAGAGATGGGTTTATCGCCTCCGAACATGGAAAGAAGGTCTCATAGTCTCAATGATGAGATTCCTTGGCTACAACTAGCCAAATAAACATGTACCTTCGTTTTTTCTGTTTTTTCCTTTTATCAAATTACATACTACATCTCTGACCAGTTAGATGTATGTAGCAACTATATTTCTTATAAAAACTAAACTCCCCGTGATTGCACATTTCTTGTGATTAGGGTGCTTTTTGACCCACTACTTGTTCCAGCGTTTTGCATTAGCTGTAAATGCAATCGCTATTGGGCCTTTTTTAGTGGTGCCACACCATGTGCCGGACACCTGTACGCCACATACCAAGCATGAGAGACTGTCCATCGCGCGACAGTGCATACATCTCATTCACTGACGCATGCGCGCAACATCTGCTGCAACGCGCATGCGCCATATACCAGACTCTTCTGAAACCCCCACGCCCAGTTGCTGGTTGACGAGGGCTCTGCTCAGGCTTCTACGTTACTAATGCGTGCATTTTATCACGGCAGTGCATACGTCTCATATCCCGACGCATGCGCACAACGTCTGCTGCAACGCGCATGCACCATATACCAGACACTTCTGAAGCCTCCACGCCCAGTCACTGGTTGACATGGGCTCCGCTCAGGCTGCTACGTTACTAATGCACGCGTATTAGTCGGAAGTCCTTATTTGGAAGGTCAGGCAGTATTCCTGATCTCTTTCAGCGCGACTTGTGAGACTACGGATCCTTCAATCCGGTAGTTAATTAAGGCACTTATCTCCACCAATGGCCCTAATTAAGCAGGGCCGACACACTATATATAGCCAGAGGCCACTTCAGTCCTTCCACATCAAGGAGAGGAGGAGCACACACATAGGCGCAGCAGCGGAGATCGCATCACGTATCAGTAAGAGTATGAATGTGTGAATGAAGATTTCACTTTTTTTCCTTTTCAGGTATTGCGAACCTGGCAATCATGGAACTTCATATATGTACCACTTAGCAACTGCCAACACTTTGTTAATATCAGGCATTCTGTTGTTTTTCTCCTCATTTTTCATTTTTAGCGCTGGATCAAAAGGGGTCTCCTGCCCTCACCCTCCTATGGGGCACTCTGTCCCATCTTTAGGGTAAGCAATGTGGAGGTACACCCCTCCATGTTTGTTTTAGTCACAGATGACTGACACTGAGTTTTTCACTCGTAGCCACTCACAATTAGTTATCTGTGCATGAGGCTGAGTGTGAATTCAATTCTATGCTTTGTGCTTTGTTTCGCCACACAAACTGTTGTTTTTCTTACAGGCACTAGATACAAAGGCCATTTCGTAGTGGAGTGTGATCCTGTCACCCCACACAGTGGATACCCTCTCACCACAGTTTGGTAAGAGTGGAGCCCTCAGTTCTTTCACTTAGGTCCTGATGAATGCCACGGACCCTACTGGGCCACCTGGCAGAAACATGTCGACCATATTGATATCGGTGGGGGAACAATAACATCCACAAGCTACCGATAACCCTATGTTTTAATACCATACGGATGCCGGCAATATTAAATTAACTTGACATCTGTAATGGCTTTTTAACTCACTTTTTTCTATAAGGGCCCCCACTAAGTTTAGAAGTGCATCCCTGTCGTCAGGTGTATGCCCGCCCTCTATCAAACCAAGTTTTTAGAGGGCGAGGACTGGTCTATGATGAAGCATGACACCTGGTGGTGTGTGAGACCAGTCCTTCACTTTTTGTGAGACACCTACACTCACTAACCTAGAAACATTTGCACGTAGATCACCCCGCTGGGAGCAGCTCTTTTGTGTTTAAACATTTATGTTGGAGGCTGCTGACTCCCAGTACCCCGTGCCTCTGGTTCCCTCACCTCAGATACACTCTGGGCTTTGTGGTTACATACCCTGCTATTAGACCTGCCGCTTGGGGTGTTGGTGTTGGGAGGGGATTTTAATCTCACTATGGAGGGTTCTCTGGACCATCTCCCTCCCCGAGGGGACCCGCCGAGAGGTTCATATTTGTGGGAGTTTGCGAACGCCCTGGGGGTTGTAGATGTCTGGCGGTGGTTCAACCCGTCCCACACCCGTTTCACGTTTCAATCTGGGGTGCACGGTAGTCAAACGCGGATTGACTACCTATTCACTCAGGCCCAAGACGTTCATCTTTTTACGAAGAACAGCTGCCTGGCCCGTGGGATCTTCGACCATTCTCCCGTCCTGGCGACTCTGGGTTCTCGTGGTGGGGGACGTCCCAGCACCATTTCCGTATACCCATGGGCACTAAAAATTCCAAACATCAAAGAGGCTCTCCGCAAAGACACCGAATATTATTTCACTGAAAACACCGGCTCTGTCGACTCGGCAGTGACGCTATGGGGGGCCTTAGGGGCAGTCATAAAGAATGTATGACGTTACATCGCGGTCTTTACACCGCGATATGTCTACAACGCAGTCATTACAACGCAAGTCGTTACAACGACTTGCGCTGGAGGGCGCTGGACTTAGGAATAGTATGATTTACTATTCCAACTCCAGCCTACGTAACAGTAGGGAAGGTGTTGGAATAGTAAATCATACTATTCCTTAGTTGTAACGACCTGCGTTGTAATGGCCACGTTGTAAACGTATTGCGGTGTAAAGACCGCGTTGCAACCGATGTTTCCCGTCATAAAGGGCAGGGCTTTGTCGCTTATGTCGGAGCGATCCAGGAGAATGCTGGAGCTGGAGGCAGATGTCTCGGCTCTGGAGGAGTCGGTCGCTCGGGACCCCGACCACGCCACGTGTCATAGCCTTGCGATTAAGAGACAAGACTATCGGCAGCTTCTCTTTGATGACGCCGCAGCACGCTCTCTGGCCTCCCGGCACAGGATCTATGAGCAGGGTGGGCGGACGGGTAAACTCCTGGCGTGGCTTGAGCGACGGGAGCAGGCGGCTAGATGGGTCAGCGCGATAGCAAATTCTGAGGGTACTCTTTTTACTGACCCCCAACAAATCGCTGACACATTTGCCAGTTATTATGCGGGTGTCTACACTAGTTCTCCCACGTCTCAGGCCCCGCTGTCGGCTAACCTCCTGGTTACTATCGACGTCCCCACTATTTCCCTACAAGACAGAGAGACCCTGGAGGCAGACATTACAGTGACGGAGGTCCAAAAGGCTATACAGGATGTCCACTCCGGTAAAGCTATGGGCCCCAACGGGATTCCCATTGAATTATTTAAACCCATGTCAACTTTGTTGGCTCCCCACCTGTTAAATTTTTACACTGAATGTTTCGAGTCGGGGGTCCTCCCCGCAGAGATCCGAACCGCAGCCATCGTGCTTATTCACAAACCAAACAAACCTGTTGAAGAGTGCAAATCGTATCGCCCCATATCTCTTTTGACGGTCGAGGCTAAGATCCTGGCCAAAATCCTGGCGAATCGACTCCTCCATTATATTACTGATCTGGTCCACCCGGATCAATCAGGGTTCATGCCGGGGAGGAATACGGCTCGGAACTTACGTCGGGTCCATGGGGTCCTCGGTAGGCTCCACACCCTGGAGGAGGACGCGATACTGCTCTCCTTGGATGCCTCTATGGCATTTGATACCATTGAGTGGGACTTTCTTTTTGCTGTCCTGACTCGCCTGGGGTTCGGGCCTAATCTGATACGCTGGATCCGGTTATTGTATACTCGCCCAACTGCCCATGTCGTTGTCAATAATCATCGCTTCGCCACTTTTGAGCTTCATCAGGGCACGAGGCAGGGCTGCCCCTTGTCACCGTTACTCTTCGCCCTTGTTTTAGAACCGCTTGCGGTGTGGGTCCGAGGTGATCCAGTGATACGGGGGCTTAAGTGGACGGCGAGTCACGAGGATCGTATCTCGCTTTACGCTGACGATATCCTCCTCTATTTGGCTTCCCCTGCGAAGTCGCTGCGGCGGGTGCTTCATATTGTTCACATTTTTGGCGTCCACTCTGGATATCAGATAAACCTGTCCAAATCCCAGATGTATGCGCTATGGGGTCCCCCCCCGGCGAGTCCTCGGGGCTATATGATACCGGTGGCTCCCCAGGGTTTTCGATATTTGGGTATATTCGTCACTCCTGACGCCGATCTCTTTTTCGACAAAAACCTACTTGGCCCTCTTCAGCGTTTTAAATCCGACGCCGTACATTGGCGCTCTCTTCCCCTGACTCTCCTTGGGCGTGCGTCCCTGTTTAAAATGCTCGCACTCCCGCGTTTCCTTTATGCCCTGCAGAATACCCCCATCCCGATCTCAGATTCTTATTTTTCCCAAATTGACGGTGTATTGCGGGACTTGCTGTGGGAGGGCCGTACGCCGCGAATAGCAATGAATAAACTCACCATGGGCTGGTATGACGGGGGCATCGGCCTACCGGATCTCAGACTGTATTATCAAGCGTCCCAGCTGATCGCCGTTAATAGATGGGTGTTCGAACATCATGACGAGCCTAATTTCTGCACGGACCACTGGCTCATGGGGCGAGGCGGGTATAATAGAGCGCTCTACACCAATCCCCGCAAACTCAACTAACAGGGCCCACGGCGCGTACGGTCGAGATTTGGCACAGTGTCACCAAACGGTTGGGTTGGCACAAGCGACTTACGAAAGCAACCCCTTTATGGGAACCTGATGTTCTGGGCCATCTTAGCTCTTGTCCAGGGTTTGACAAATGGGATTTAATCGGAATTTCCACGGTAAGAGACCTCTGGGTTAAAGGGAAACTGGCCTTGTTTACAGAGCTCCAAGCTAAATACCAATTGGCTCCGTCTGAGACGTTTAGATACTTACAGATTACCCATGCTGTGTCCTCCGCCCTGCCTAAGGATGGCCCCCTCCCCGACTCGTCCCCTCTGGAAGACCGGCTATTGTTGGACCCCATGGATCGGAAGGCCATCTCACTCACATACAGAAAACTGGTTAACAACCGTGCTACCCGATGTTGAAACTGAGGGGGGGTGGGAGAGGGATGTGGGAGAGTTGGAGGACGACATGTGGCGGGACGCCTTGGCCTCGCCTCGAGAGGTAGCCATCCCCATGCGCCTGCGGCTCCTCCAGTTTAAGATCCTTCACCGGGCCTACTTTGATGCCAAATTATTGTTCAGATTAGGCTGACGCCCCGATCCACTTTGCCTCAGACACTGTAACCAAGAGGGCACCTTTATTCATATTTTATGGGACTGTCCACGTATCTAGGACTATTGGGGGAAAATTGCCCGCCAACTTGAGAGGGCGGGAGGCAAATCCCTTGGGTTATCGCCCCAACTGTGCTTACTCAATATTTGAGAGGCGACGGACCTTACACAAGCTGAACAAGCATGGGCCTCTATGGGCTTTATTATCGCGAAACGGAATATTGCGCAGAAATGGGGGGTGGAGGCGGTCCCGCTCCTGGTTGACTGGGCGACGGATATGGACATCGCCATGGTTGCCGAAAAGTCAGTATTCAAGGGACGGGGTTGCCCCAAGAAATGGGATCAGAAATGGGGAACATGGAACAGATACAGAGGGGACATTTGCATCTCCCCGACAGTGGAGTTGCAGAGGGAAAGGCGAACACTGATGGCCCAGCTGACGGCGGAGGTGCTGGCCTCCCCCCCTTAGGTGTGGTGTTCTTGCTTTCTGCGGCCCCAGCCACCTGTTGCAACATGTTTGTATTCCCTGGATAGCGCTGTCTCTTATTGCTCCCGGTAAATTGTATGTCCGTATTGCTCTGCCTGAATCCCTATTCCATCAAGGGGTAACTGTCACTATGATGATGTATGTATTGGAGGAGGGATTTATTACAGTGAATTTGTTTTGTATGTACCGGTACCCGGTTGTTGTTCATCTAAAATAAAAAACAGTAAAAAAAAAAATTAAAAAAACAAGAATTATCTATTACCAACCAACCTGGTTTTGCAAGGGAGTCTCCTGTGTTTTTGGTCCCGGGCTCGGCGGCCATCTTGTGAAACCTACCAAACCCAGACATTTCTGAAAACTAGACACCCAGAGAAGTCCAGGGAGGTATAGCTTGCATGGATGACCCAACGTTTTCCTACCCAGAATCCCCTGCAAACCACAAATTTAGCTGATCAAATCTAATTTTTCTCACATTTCTGTGTGGAAAAGTTGTGGGATTACTGGGCTGACACAAATTTCCTACAACCCAGCGTTCCCTCAGGTCTCCCGATAAAAATGGTACCTCACTTGTGTGGGGGGGGCCAAGTACCCGCGGCAGGGAAGGGCTCAAAACATATTGTGGTGACATCAAATTTATCTATCACAAACCAACATGGTTTTGCAAGGGGTCACCTGTGTTTTTGGTCCCGGGTTCGGCGCCATCTAGTGAAACCTACCCAACCCAGATATTTCTAAAAACTAGACATCTGGGGGAGTCCAGGGAGGTATGGCTTGTGTGGATCCTCCAAAGTTTTTCTACCCAACATCTCCTGCAAATGTCAAATTCAGCTGAAAAATTTCATTTTTCTCACATTTCTGTGTGAAAAAGTTGTGGGATCACTGGGCTGACACAAATTTCCTATCACCCGGCGTTCCCCCAGGTCTCATGATAAAGATGCACCTCACTTGTGTGGGTGAGCCAAGTACTCGCGGCAGGGAAAGGCCCAAACTTATTGTGGAGACATCAAAATTACCTATCATAAAACGACCTGGTTTTGCAAGGGGTCACCTGTGTTTTTGGTCCCGGCGCCCATCTAGGGAAACCTACCTAATCCAGACATTTCTAAAAACTAGTCACCCAGGAGAGGCCAGGGAAGTATGTCTTGCGTGGATTCTCCAACGATTCCCTACCCAGAATCCCTTGCAAACCTTAAATTAGCTAAAAAAAAATCACATTTTTCTCACTTTTCTCTGTGGGATCACTGCACTGGGACAAATGCCTTACCACCCAGCATTCCTATCGGTCTCCCGAGTAAAATTAAACCTCACTTGTGTCGGTGGGCCAAGGTCCTGCGAATGGGAAGGGCCAAAAACATAGGGATTAAGAGTATAGCACAGCAAGTTCTAAGCGTTTTTTTTTATTTATATAAGCGTTTTTAGGCTAACTCTGCATTAGGCACCCACACAAAAGAGGTATCATTTCGAGTAAGAGACTGAATTTTGAATTTGTGATGTTCTGTATTGTTTTTAACCTTTTTTAACTTGTATTAGCCATCTGCACTGAAAACGCTTCTTTTACTCACTTGCACATGCTCTTGCACGTAGCGCTCGTCCATTTCCTTAGTTAGACGGTACTGTGCTCTGATTGGCCAGTACCCAACCAAACACTGTTCTGCCCGGGAGGAGCCAGTTGTGCCCCCCAGGCATTTAATGCCTGCCGCAGCGCGGACGCGCTGATGATATCGAGTAAGAGACTGAATTTTGAATTTGTGATGTTCTGTATTGTTTTTAACCTTTTTTAACTTGTATTAGCCATCTGCACTGAAAACGCTTCTTTTACTCACTTACACATGCTCTTCCACGTAGCGCTCGTCCATTTCCTTAGTTAGACGGTACTGTGCTCTGATTGTCCAGTACCCAACCAATCACTGTTCTGCCCGGGAGGAGCCAGTTGTGCCCCCCAGGCATTTAATGCCTGCCGCAGCGCGGACGCGCTGATGATATCGAGTAAGAGACTGAATTTTGAATTTGTGATGTTCTGTATTGTTTTTAACCTTTTTTAACTTGTATTAGCCATCTGCACTGAAAACGCTTCTTTTACTCACTTACACATGCTCTTCCACGTAGCGCTCGTCCATTTCCTTAGTTAGACGGTACTGTGCTCTGATTGTCCAGTACCCAACCAATCACTGTTCTGCCCGGGAGGAGCCAGTTGTGCCCCCCAGGCATTTAATGCCTGCCGCAGCGCGGACGGCTCGCCAAAGACAAGCCCGTCTGCGCCCGTCCGCTTCCAACCGATGCACTGTCAGATATGATCTCAATAGGATTCCGTTTTTTAACATGAATTAACCTTCATACCACTTGCACATCGACGGATAGGGCACATTAATTCCCATCTGGCTCTATAGTATGTAGACTAGCAACATGGCGTCCTTCCGACACCAGGTTGTCAGTCTAGTCATCTAACAGAAAGTTGCCTCCAACCCGGAAGCACTATACGGGTGCCCTACTTAGATGGGACCCGGCAAGACTCACATTACTACTTTTTCCGGCCAGTACCAGACGGCACTGGATACGGCGCGTACACGGAGCTCTTCTCTCAAGTAAGCATTAGGACAAACGGACGTACCCGTGGCAGGGGTTTAGGTCACGGGCCCCCTTGCTTCTGATCTAAATGTTGATAGGGGTTGTTGTGGGACCCGGATAAGAAGGAGTGGGTCCCTTAATTAAATTTTCCCCAATACTCTATATAGGCGCTTAGGCAACGTGTTCAGCCGGGTTCTAGCCACCCGCTTAAACCTTCTCTTAAAGTTTACGTATGCAATGAGGAGACTGTTGGGCTCACTTTTTAACCGTTCTTGCCACAAAACGAGCCTTGATCTTAAAACGTGAGCGTGCACTAAGGGCACTTGCACTATTGTTTTTACTGCACCAGCGCTATTTCAAGTCATAAAACACATACGTGCAATAGGCCTATGCTTCCTGGGAGTACTGTCGCTGTCTAGGGGTTAGAGCTTAGCGCACTTTTCTCTGCTCCACTAGCACGCTTTTATAACAATAGGCGTAGCGCACTAACTGCTGCTGCTGCCAGCGCCAATTATCACCTATCTTGGACTGGTTTATGCTTAGCGCGTTCCGTCTAGCCACAGGTACATCGTACTCATTGCTGCGGTTGCCCGAGCCCAGTGTTACTAAACATGGACTAGATGTTAGCTGTACTGGAGGGATTACAATGTAGCTCACTCGTAATGCTGTAATATGAACCCATCATGGCCCGCTTCCGTTTACTCATCTTAGTCTCTTTCCATATAGATACTCATTGCCTCCACTACGGATCAGCTCAACAAAGGCGGAGACTTGAGGCTTCTCATCTATTGAACTACTATTGCTTCTAACCTAAGAGGTTGGTTTGATTAAATACGAACAATTCATTCTGCTCCTTAAACAGATGGGAATTTTGTTTACTGATATCATCCCTCAAATTGTCTAGGTTAATTCCTCTCACATCCAATGTCCCGACGTGGAGTTGAATAGAATGCGGACATGATTTTACTCTCCTGGCGAACTTACTACCATTTGCTATCGGTAAGCGTACTCCCAATTACCACGCTCACCGTTGTCGCCCTTCTTTTGTCCTCTAATTCAATTAAATCCTTTGGGACTTTAGCGGTATCTTCCCCAGCACAATGAGATCACCTGAAAATATAGAGAACACCGGCCTTCCGTCACTACCCACAGCATTGGTCTCTCTACTTCCTCTTTGATGGACCCTCCTCCCTCACTATATTTCCTTTTTTGTCCCACACTTTACCCTGTGTTTATTCTCACCATCAGCACTATTAATACAAGTCACCATTCAACCTGCACTCAATAATACTTGGCTATACGTTTGGATGGTAATTATGTATATATATTGTATGATATTACAGCCCTGAAGAAGCCCATGTCTGAGCGAAACGCGTTGGCTGTCTACTTACGAAAACCGAGTACATCTATAATAAAGACACCTTAAGACCATAAACAACAACGTGGAATTCCTTTTTTCGCTTTCTGTACATACTTTATGATTTACCTTGTATATATATTGCCTCATACCCTTTTGAATGAATGTTTAATTTTGTGGTCAAGTGGCAGCTGACCATCTGAGGTGGGCAATATCTTGTAACCTTTGTGACTAGTCCTGGCAGTGCAATCTTCTATAACCCGGCTGCCTTTTTCGAGTATCTATTTTTCACTCTTTATATTTTATCAAATGAATTGCTATATACCCGGTACACAATAAAAAAACATTTTAAGACGCAGCGCAGTTATTGGCTCCGGGTTCCTTGGGCTCTTGGTATACCTACAAGTCCTATATATCCCCGCAACCAGAAGTGTTCAGAGGATGTAACGGTATTTTGCTTTAAAACATCTGTCATACTTAGAAGAAGTTACAGGTAAAAACTTTGGCATAAATGGCTGTTTTTTTCAACTCAATTTCAATATTTTTTATTTTCAACTTTCTATAACAAAACCTTGAAGGATCTATACAAATGACCCCTTGCTGAATTTAGAATTTTGTCTACTTTTCAGAAATGTATAGCTTTCCGGGATCCCTTATTGCTTTCACACCCATTTCTACCACTAACTGGAAATAGGTTGAAAGTACAAAAATAGTAAAAATAAGCTATGTCCCAGTAAAATGCCAAAACAGTGTAGAAAATGTTGGTTTTCTGACAAAAGTTTGCCTGTCCCTGAAAGCTGAGAAGATGGTGATTTCAGCCCCACAAACCCTTTGTTGATACCATTTGCAGGGAAAAAAACAGATGCTTTCTTCTGCAGCACTTTTCCCCCATTTAAAAAAATAAATAAAATGTAGCTGTGTTTTGGCTAATTTCTGTGTCCCCTCCCGGGGAATCGACAAACCCTGGGTACCTTTAGAATCCTCAAGCTGTTGGAAGAAAAGGACACAAATTTGGCGTGGATACCTTATGTGGATAAAAAGTTACAAGGGCCTAAGCATGAACTACCCCAAATAGCCAAAAACAGGTTTAGCACAGGGGGTGAGGGAGGCCTAGCAGCGAAGGGGTTAAGGTGGAGGTTGTTGTTGTACAATGCTTTTCGGGTTCAGTGGCTGATGCTAGATTGGCTACTGTTCTATGATTGGCTTGACATGCCACATCGATATGATTGCTCTTTATAGCTTTGCTTATTGTGGTGGCTCTTGTCTCAGAGGTTCTTTTGAATTGGCTTGAGGGCCCTTGCTAATCTATCTGCAATTAGTTTTCCTTCCTCCTGGGGCGAAGTTGACTTGCATGTTAAATTTTCATGTCCTTAAATAAGGAAAGGGACTGTGATTTTCATGATTGATGATGGAACTGCAAGTGGCTTTGTTTTGTCATATATTGCATGAGTGAGTTGTCTTCCATGCTCAGTTAAATGCTGTCTAGCTGTCCCATCCAAGTTGGTATAGGCATCTTTTTTGTGTGTTTCAGGTCCCTTCCTTCAACTTTCTGTTTAACCATTCATTCACATTGTTCGTTAGAATATAGCTACTCTCGTATTTGATTGCTTTGGGCACGTTTGTATTGAAGAAGTTGTTGTGGCTTTCTAACCCATTAATATTATATTTTTGTGGCACAGAACTTAGTTTAAAGCAGCATATCCTCTTGGCTTTGTTGGCAATTCAGTTGTGCTTGTTTATCTAAGGTGTTAGTAAGCTTCCAGTCTTGTTGGTGACAACTAATTCGGACAGTCCATGATTTCACTTGTGTTATGTTTATGTGTTTCCTTCTCACAATTGTTGATCGATTTGGGACCTCATTGGGTACATTATTTAAGAGTAACTGTCCGATGGTTTGCATTTCTTTGGACAGGCTGATTTTGCCCTGCTTATCAGCCTGATTTGCAAAGGTTTTTTAATGTCTTGACATTCCATTAGGCTCTCTGTTTATTGATTGTTGCGGTTCATTTCCTTTTTTATTTCCTCTGTGAACTTTCTACTGATTTCTTTTCCTCCTTGGTTTTATTTGAAGTGTTCCTTTTTACTTCTCTAGTTCCCCGTTTGATCAGGTTCCAAATTGTGCTAGCAACTTTCTCATTTGCGCAAGTGTCTTTGTATGCTGTTTGTTCCTCTTAGGTAGAGATGGAATTTCCTCCCGCATAGCAGTTAGTGGCTGGTAGATCATGTTAAGGTGTGAGAGCAGGGCTCTCCATATTTATCCGCCTCTGCTCTTATTGTTCTGGTATCTTCTCATAGCTTCTCCTTTTAGAGAGCTCGTATAGTATCATGTTTCTCTTTTTCAGAGCTGGCTTGTTGGTGGAATGTGGCATATCCTTTGTTTCTCTTCGATTAGTAAATGTATGTATTTCCAGAGATTCAGGATGTAATGGTGCAAAACCTTACCTATAGTCAGACTGTCTCGCTTCTGTCTCACTTTTAGTTTTTAGCAAACTACCCCAATAGTCTTGAGTTTGCAAGTCATTTCTATCTAATTGAGTACAAATATAGGTCTGAGATCCAGAGGGAGGAGTAGGATCCTAGCTTTCTCCTTTGCCTTCATAGTCCCCCGACATTTTCAGGAGTGGGTGTTCCTGGCGGAAACAGCCTTTACAACGCAGCCATTACCACCCATCCATTACAATGCTTATGCCTTTACTATGAAAATGTAAGTATTTCCCAGGTAAGTATAAAGCCTTTATTTGTATTTTTGACATGCAAATATCTTTGGCAAAGGTTGACGAATCTTCATGAAATTTTCCCAAACAAATTTGACACTCAGGTCAGCTTGTGTCTGGAAAGTTTGGTTCTGCACATCACGCTTTCTCGTATTTGGTGTAAATCCTTTCAGTAGTTTTAGAGTTACTAACTGGAAAACAAATTTGTATATGTAGGGACGCGGACCCTCTGCGGATCCATCCACGGATTCATGCGCCCCAGCAAAGTCCCCATTGACTGGCCGCACCTTCACAGAATAGTTGCGGTCACCATTTTGTTTGTCAGGGAAATGGTCCCCAGGGCTTAAAATGTGTTTGCAAATTGAATGAAGGGGTCAGGTGAGATGTTTCCTGACCCCTTGTACATGTTGTAAAAGAGGGCTGAGCATGTATCCTGTGGTCAGAAATGAGAAAACACGGTTTCTGTGGCCCTACCAAAATTCACGGATCCCTCACGGGGCTCAGTGTGGGCCCCCGTGCAACTCCACGGGGGAGCTGCGGATTTAGCGCAACTGAAAAAAATGCATATATATATATATATATATATGTATATATATATATATATATATATATATATATATATATATACATATATATATATACACATATATATATACACATTTTTATACTGTCTTCCTCTCACAGCTACTCACATACCCATACAGATACTGACACACCCACTTACCCATACAGACAATCTCACATCCAGTCTTACACCCATAGAGACACTGTCAAACCCATTCACAAACTCATACAGAGACTTACAAACCCATATAGAGACTCACACCCAGACCTAAATCTATAGACAGTTTTACACCCACTCACATACCCATACAGACACTGTCACACCCACCCATTCACAAACCCATAGAGACTCTCACACGCACACTTACATCCATACAGAGACTTTCACACCCACTCACATACCCATTAGGACCCTTTCACATCCAGTCTTACACCTATGCAGAGACTGTTACACCCATTCACAGACCCCTAGACTCTCACACCTACACTTATATAGACACTTTTGCACCCACTCATATATCCATACAGACCTTCTCACACCCACTCTTACACCTATACAGACACTGTTACACCCATTCACAAACCCATAGAGACTCTTACATCTATGCAGACACTGTTACACCCATTCAGAAGCCCATTGAGAATTGCACACCTATACTTACATCCATAGACTTTTACACCCACTCACATACCCATACAGACACTCTCACCCATTCAGATATCCTACAGACCATGTTACACCCATTCACCAACACATACAGAGACTCTCACACCCACACATACATCCATACAGACTTTCATACCCACTCACATACCCATACAGACACTCACACCCATTCAGATATCCTACAGACCCTGTTACACCCATTCACAAACCCATGGAGACTCTCACTCTCACACCCACACTTCCACATATATAGATACTTTTATACCCACTCACATACCCATACAGACACCCTCACACCTATTCAGGTATCCTAAAGACAAGGTTGCACCCATACCCTAGGTTTCACTAATACATACACTAACACACCCATGCACACACTGATGCATTCTCTGACAAAATCACTGATTCACTCATATACACACCGAGACACTATGGGACTAACTGATAAATACACTGACAGACCCATGGACACACCAATCCATTCAATAACACATCCAGTTACTCATAAACACCCTGGAACACTCTAAGACTAACTGATACATACACTGACACACCCATGGATTCACTAATGTGTTCACTAACACACTCACACACTTACTTCTATACACTCTGAGACAACCTAGCACTCCCTAATACATACACTGACAGACCCATGATCACACTGATGCACTAACTGACATACTCAGTCTTACACACACTGCCACACTCTACAACTCACTAATACGTACACTGACACACACAAACACACTGATGTATTAAGTAATATACTCACTGACTCAGTCATACACACTCTGACACACCCCAGGTCTCACTAATACATTCACTGACACACCCTTGGAAACAGTGATGCATTAACTGACATTCATTCACTCACTCAGTCATACACACAGTGACACACTCTACAGCTCACTAATGCATACACTGACACACCCGTGGACACACTGATATATTAACTGACATACTCACTCACTTAGTCCTACATACTCTGACACACCCTAGGCTAGGTCTAACTAATACCTACACTAACACACTCATGCTTTAACTGACTCAGTCACTCACTCATACATAGACTCCGACACTTCAGGACACACTGATACATACACTAACCTAACAATGCACACACTAATGTATTCACACACTCACTCACTCACTCATTCACTCATGTATAGACTGAAACACCCCAGGACACATTGATACATACACTGACACATCAATGCATACCTTCATGCATTTACTGACTCAGTCACTCACTCATACATGGACTCAGACACATCGGGACACACTGATATATTCACTAAAATACCCATGCACACTCATGCATTCACAAAGTCAACCAGTCACTCACTCATGCATAGACTGAAACACTGCATTAGACATTGATACACACACTGACAAACCCATGCTCACATTCATGCATTCACTGAGTCACTCAGTGACTCACTTATACATAGAATCAGACACTCTGGAACACCCTGATACATACACTCACACAGTGATGCACACTGTCATGCATTCACTAAGACATTCAAACACTCACTCATCTACACACTGAGATACTGTGGGAGTCATTATATAGAAAAAAAACACATACAGACGACTTATTGATACACCAATCACCAAATAGGCAAAATGCAGAAGAATAAAAAAGAGTCAGACACAACTTTTTCTTTGAGTCAATGGTGGCTCTAACAAGAACCTTTTTTTGGTATATTTTTGGAAATATTTTTTATTTTGTTGTTTTTTCTTTGCTTCAAAAAGTATTAAATGAACTTTCGTAAAAAACTAAATGCACCAACTTTGCATTATCGAAGCACAACGGTGCTGTACAACAGTTATTTAAAAAATAAAGTATAAAAAAAAACTAGCAACGGTGCTTCTTCACCTTACACACCGAGTCACTCATTCATACAGCCATTCAGAAACCTACTCACTCATACAGTCATTACACACACACTTACCCACCCATAGAGCCAGTCCCACCGCCACTCTCACTCACCAATAAAGCCACACACACAGCATCTCACTCATCCCCACAGCCACTTACACACCCATACACAAGATACAGTCACACAGCCACTCACATCATATATGTTAGAAGTAGTATCACTCAGTAATAGTGCACCTAGTATACTAATTATACTTTTATAGTAGGTTAGTACATATGTTTAATCCCCATAAACATTTAAAAACAGTAACATTCACTTGATGTCACTGACCATGTCATGAGTGATGTAATATGTGAGGTCATAAGCAGTTCATTGCTGGTGCGTAAGTTATAGTTGGCTAAGGTAACTATAACTATAATTTTCAGTATATTATATATATATATATATATATATATATATATATATATATTAGGGCATGGGCGATTTTTGGGTTTAGGGGTGGGTGAAGCCATTGGGTGTCTAGGGTATTTTTAGGGTAGGTGAGGTCGTTTGGGTGGCAAAGGCATTTTTAGGGTTTAGGGGAAGGTGAGGGTATTGGGAGGCTAGGGTGTTTTTAGGGTTTACAGTAGGTGGGGGTATTTGGGTGGCAAGGGTATTTTTAGGGTGGGTAAGGGTATTTGGGTGGTAAGGATGTTTTTAGGATTTAGGATTGGTAGAGGTATTTGGGTGGCAAGGGTATTTTTAGGGTGAGTGAGGGTATTTTGGGTAGCAAGAGTATTTTTAGGGTTTAGGGTGGGTAGGGGTATTGGGGTGGCAAGGGTGTTAATACGGTTTAGGGTGGGTAGGGTTAATTAGGTTGCAAGGGAATTTTAAGGGTTTAGGGTGTGTAAAGGTATGTGGGTAGCAAGGTTATTTTTATGGTTTATGGTGGGTAAGGGTATTTGGGTGGCAAGGGTATTTTTAGGGTGGGTAGGGGTACTTGGGTGGCAAGGGTATTTTTATGGTTTAGGGGTGGGTTAGGGAATTGGGTGGCTGGGTTGTTTTCAGGGGATAGGGTAGGTGAGGGTATTTGGTGGAAAGAGTATTTTTAGGCTTTAAGGTGGGTAGCAG
This sequence comes from Calotriton arnoldi, assembly GCA_963921515.1. Lineage (NCBI taxonomy): Eukaryota > Metazoa > Chordata > Amphibia > Caudata > Salamandridae > Calotriton > Calotriton arnoldi. The sequence goes on along the minus strand of CAWUFW010001280.1, from coordinate 907,294 downwards.
TATTTTTTGGTTTTAGGGTGGGTAGGGGTAGATGGGTGGCAAGGGTATGTTTAGGGTTTAGGATTGGTAGGGTTTAGGGGTTGGAGTCGATAAAGTATTATATTTATATATATGTATTAATAGACAAATATATATGTATGCCCGTGTATACATATATATCTGTGTGTGTATATATATGTATATGTAGGAGGCGAACGATATATTTGAACAAGGCCAGGCTTGGCCGAAATGCGTCATATTGTATTGACATGTTGCTATCATAATAAATCACACGTATTAAATAAGGAGTCTGTGCCCGGTCTTCATTCTGGATTTCTGGAGTTCGAACGATAAAGGCTTTATACTTACCTACACAATACTTACATTTTCATTGCAAAGGTATCATTGGTAAAAATTTAGTGTGGTAAAGGCATGTGCTGTAATTTACGGGTTGGAAAGTTGCGTGGTAATGGCATGAGTGGTTCCGTCATACATCCGTCCCTGGCAACTTCTTTCATGAGGATTCTTTTGTATATCTGTCTCTGTGTTGGGCAACAGGAATTTCTAAAAATAAAACTTTTTCCTGTTTCTGTCATAGTACAGTACAGGTGATATGGAAATGTACCTTTCTTTGTTTCTACCGGTGTAGGATTGCATGTATACCAAAAATCAATGTAAAAGAGGAGTTTGTCCATTCCATGAATGAAGACCATAAATCAACCGTTATTATTCTCAACCTCTCTGCAACACTTAATACCACTGGTAAGGCTGCCACATTGAGTGGGTATACATTTCATTTGTTTTAGCAGTGATCCAATTTGTTTTCTCCGAGCAAAAAAGAAGTTAGAATTGGGTCATTGGAGTCGATGTGTTTGGTGCCGTGTGGCGTTCCCCAAGGACCATTCATCTCTGTTCTAAATCTACATATGTCTTGTGAAACAATTACCTGAACAGTATCATGTGACGTTCCAAATCTATGTGGGTGATACATATATGTACTTACAGCTAGTCAAAAGATCAAATAACCCCTCAACCTCACTTAGAGCTTGCACAGGTGCTCTACTGGAGGAGTGAGAACTTCATCTGGATAAATTGAGCCTCTCTCATTACCCTTTGACTTGCCCTTTGCAACTCCCATTTCAATTGCTCTGAATGTCAGGAACCTGGGGATACTTTGTGACTCTGAACTTTAGTTTGCATCCTTCCCCCCAGTCAATGCAGTGGTCCAAGGCATTGATGTACAGCTCCCCTCCCTACTACAAACCAATTGTGTGGAGAATGGACCAGAGCCATTGTTATGGTACACACGGTTTCCTGCAATCTCACCCAAACTCCCAATGAATCTTTTTACCTGACTACAAAGACTGCTGAACTAGGCAGTCAGACTATCCCTAAACCTCTGCAAAAACAACCATATTAAGCCTGCATTGAAAGCTCCCCACTGGTTTTCAGTAGAAGCCATTTTCAAATTCAGGGTTCTCTGCATCATCCATTAAGCATGATGGTGTGAAAGCACAGAATACCTGCTAGAAATGGGTTCCACACTACACTCCAGCCAGAAACTTCTGCTCATCAGCTGCCAGTTGATCTATCAATAATCATTCACAATGATGAAACACAGTGGCAGTTTATCAGAATTTTAGAGCCCCATACTGTGGAATGCCTCAACCACTCCTAAAGATCCAACCTTGGCTAACTTCGAGTCAGGAAAACTGAACTGTTTCAAATTGAACTTGCAGATCAAGTGTTATGCTCACTCACCAGTTCCACGGGATTCTAACCTCCCAATTCTTGCTTTCAAAAATTGTACATCATCTCCTCTACCACACTGAAGAAATTGAATGGTAATATGCAGTACTTACAAATCTCATAAATAAGCTACTGTGTGCTGCCTAGGGACTGGATTTAATCAACCAGGACTAATTTTGGCATGTGGATATAACATGGATGCTACTGGGACCTCAGACTGGTGAGGCAACACTCTAATTCCCATCTACTCTTATTTTCCTTCTTCTGAAATCCATCCTAGTTCAAGATAGGTTGTTGTGTGTGTTATGTGATAAGGTGTTCTTTTAGATAGCATTCACTAATCCGACTATCTAGTGGAATGTTGTAACTAAATAAATCACTTCTTTTACTTGACCGTGAAAAATGAGCATTGTCACATAATCAAACTGGTTAAACATGAACAGAACACCTGCTTCTCTTTGTATTGTCTTCATAATGGTAGCAGAGATGCGCATGTTGGATATGTCCGTCTGAATACTTTCGGACCCCGCTAGATCTTAGGGGGAAAGAGAAAAGTACCCTTGACCAGGGCCCTTATTCACAACCTCAAAAACCATCCTGGAATGAAGTGGGATTTCTTTACTTCTTGGTGTGGAACGTTGCATAAACGGAGACTATTTCCTCCATCACAGAACAAAGAAAAGACTCTAACCTATAAAGCACTAACTTACAAAATAAATGTATTTTCTAGTAACCCTGTAGCCTATAATTCTGTCTATATTTTTTGGGAGTTGTGCACTAATCAGTGCATATATTTTCTATAGACAAACTCAATATTATTTGGAAAGAAACATTTTTTTCTTGTGTCTTTCTATTTTTGAACCTTCAATAGTAACTTGCCAATTTACAGTGTCACATTTCTTTTTCCTTTGTCATTTTGAAACAGTTGTCCTCTCTGCTCAAGTGCATTAAGGCCTTTTGGGGCTCATTACGATGGCGGGTGGACATCAGTCCACCCGCCATCGTTGTGGTGCTGGGACCGGCCGCCAGACGTGCGGCGGTCCCGCACCGCCAATTAGGATGCGACCGCCACCCTGGCGGTCGCATTCCGCATTTTTGACATTGCAGCGGGTGCTGCTGTAAGCAGCACCCACCGCAATGCCAAAGAGGCATGTTGTGCATTGCCATGCACAACGTGGCAGGCACCGCGCGGTGCCTGCCACCTTGTGCATGGCAGTGAAGGGGGGTACCGTAGGTACCCCCCAAGTGCAGCCACCCACCCCCCCGGGGGCCCGCAACAGGCCCCCCAAAGCAATTCACCGCCAGCCTTTCCATGGCGGAAAGGCCTGTGAAACCCAGCATCCTAATATGGATGGCGGTGCCTGCTAGGCACCGCCACCATATTAAGGCCCCAGTCCGCCCGGTCGGCAATTGGAACGATTGCCGACTGGCGGAAAAGCGGCGGTACCCCCGCCATTATAATATGGCGGGGGGTGAATCGGGTGGAGATGGCGGGCGGATCCCCACCGCCTGGCTGGCCATGGCGATCCGCCCGCCATCCTAATGACCCCCTTAGTCTGGATCACTGTTAGAAACTTGTCCTCGCAAAGAAACCTTAAACCATTAAGCAAATGCTCTTACATGTTAATTCTTTGTTGATCCCTGGAGTAGTGTTACTGAAGCTATAACGACTTGCCTTCTCCTTTCTTCTAATAACACCTGGATACACCTACAGATTATCGGACCATCTCCTTGCTCCTCATCTTGTCCAGAGTGTGTGCTAACTCTTCCCATTGGAGACTTTACCAGGACACTAATTGTTTTAAGAAGTTCCAGGCGGACTCTTGCCTAGCCGACTGGATCTAGTGAATGCTGATATGTTTTGCAGAGCAGCTGACATTGAAGGAGATTGCACCGATTGTGGATTTATCAGCTACCCTCTAATCATTCAACCTTGCTCTCTTGTTTTCCCAACTATGAGGGGTCTTGATACATGGCACAGTCCAAGACAGAGTCTCATCTTTACTGCCATTGAAGTGTTGCCGTCCTTCTCTTGTGAGATTTCATAAATTTCCTTCCCAGGCCCTGTTTTTTCTTTTATTTAACTGATGTGCTACCATTGTTTTGATTTGACACAAATGCCCAGAACATAATCTGGATGTACAATGATCCGTGTCACACTGCAACCTCAGCCTGCATGAACACCATCTGTAATTGGATGACATCCAAATTGGCATATGCTGAATTCTTCATGAGCCTAGAGTATGTTGTGTGGGATACAAGAGTGTGTCTGGACCTCCAACGTTTGACCGTCCTTCATCAGTGCCTGTCTCCAGGGTGAAAAACTTTTGACTATAAATTTGATGCAGAACTGTCACTGTGACCCAAACTATCAACAGTATCCATACTGGCTATTAGTTTCTTTCATCGACAAATTAAAAAAATATTTATTTTTGCGGTGAACTAACCTTGTAGGCAGCTAATGCAGTGCCCCCTCAATACTGACCACCTCACTCTTAGTTGCTGCAGCACTCACTCTATTCTGACGAGACACCTCAGCGAGATTAGCGCTCACTTCTAACTTTTGGCAATCGTAAATTTGATTGCTAGTGATTTGGCCAACTTAGTTTTAGTCATTACAGTGATGACAAATGTTCAATTAAATTGGGCACTGGTGTGACTTGCACGATCAGCTCAGCTTTCAATCATTCTTAGGTCAACACACTTAGTGGTTTTAATGTGTCTAATAGTAACTGTTACTGTAAAATAATCTGTGATTTACATTGGCTAGTAGCAAAATCTAGGAATGAAGAGCTAAAGAAAAAAAATACATTTTTGCAAATATACGTACAGCCATGCCATTCTTCGTCTGCAGACCAAGAATGTTAACTGTGACCTTTCCAAAGTTATTTAATAGACACTTTTTTGGAGAGTAGCAAATACTCACATCCTCAAGGACAATTCTGAAATACCATTGAACTGTATGAGGTGAACTAGGAAAGTTTATCAGGCTAGAAAAAAAAACTGTTACACGTTTGTAAAACAATGGACATAGATATAGCCCTTTAGAATTACAAAACCAACGTTTGCATATTACTTGTTTACTCCTCAGAATTATGGGGAGCAATAGAATTTTGTTTACTTAATAAACAGAATAAGATTTTGTGAATTTGCATCACAGGAACTTTTGAGTAATCTTAAAAGAGAGATTGGGAAGGCAAATGAAAGTTGGGTATTGACTTGGATTGGACTGGGCAATAACGTGAAAAAGTTGTGAAAAGCCAGCACTTGAGCCACATGAAGAGTGAAGAGTAACTGCACTGCCTAGATATTTGGAGAAACCTGCTGTTCCAGTGCAAATCTCTCCCGATTACCAAGATAGTTTGCACTTTTATTATAATAAAGAAAATGAAAAAAAACATGTGGTCTACTCCTCTGGAGCTCATCACCACAATCTATACCTTTCCAGATCCTGTCCCTTAATGCCCATTTGCCCCTTACTTCTTGTTCCCCTCTTTGCTTTGATGTCCCTTGCAGGCAATTAGCTTCAAACAACATTCTTCCAAACACCTAAGTTCACCATATCCAAGCATGCCAAGTACCATGTATCAGGGGTTGGGTTAGACTAACACATTTAGTGCTGGTGTTCCCATCAGCGAACTAACATGCATTATTCACGCATATTACAGCTCCTCTGAAGAGCTGCAGGATATAATTAAACAAAAGTGAACAAAGGCAGCAAGTCCTTTTCAGCTTGCTCTGTGCTGTTGCCCCAGGCAGTTATCACACCAATCACCATGTGAGCAGGCAAAAGGATCGAGGTCCACAACAGAAGTGATTTGGGGTTTCTTTATTTCTTTCAATACCCAACATCTCAAATGTGCAAGGATTATAAGAACAGTCTCTTCTTATACAAGGCGTCGAGGTTTCAGAAGGGGATAGATAATACGTCTTATCCCTCCGTGCGACTTCTATCCCTCAAGGTTCGGGCTCCCGGGATTTCCGTTCTCCGGTCTTCTAGACGTGGGATTCCCTCGGAAGAAGAGAAGCACAAGTTTGGTCTCAGGCTCTAGAAACCGCCACCAGGGATAGGGAGTGAGGGTTCACCCGGTGCTACAACGTGAATATGGACGTGTGGGTTTGTTCGTGAGGGGAGGGGAGGGCGGTCGGAAGGCAAGGGTTTACGGAGCAGCACTCCCACTTTTACCGGCTTCCTCCCTCCTCCCAGCCCACCCCAATAGCCGCGCACGTACTTGGTTGAGCCACGCTCCTCCTGGAGCGTGGCTGGGCGAACCGCGGTGTCGACGGCCTCCTGGCTCTCCTGACGCCTCTGGCTGTTCAGTTCTGGCGGACAATACCAGCAGCGGAGTGCCCTCGTTGGTCGTCTCTGTCTCCTCGGGTTCGGCCTCCTCGAAATGACGGTGTCTTCCGGGATTCTGCTCCTCCTTCCTCGACGACGGGCTTTTCTCTCCTGTGAATGGCCTGGAGTCCGTGACATAAGGCCTGGGGGCGGGGTCTTCTGGCGGGTGTTCCCAGTTAAAGGAATCCCGTCCGGAGAAGGAAGAACTTAACCCCTGCAGTGGGCTCCTGGACACAGTCCAGTCAGGGGAATCCTCTGGCTGTGGAGAAAGGAGAGGGTCCCCAGCGTAAGGAACATGCCACCTTTCCAGCGAGTCCTCCGGTCCTACACTCGGGACGGAGGAATCGTGACACACCATAAGGCCTGCCGAAGCACCCCAGCCTACAATCAGTACTGTCTGCAGCCTAATGGCCTCCAATCTGTTCCAAAGACACTCTGAGGCTCAGTGTTGCAGCCAGTGGGTATACACTTCTGGTTGGCACAGATGAGTCTAGCAGAGCACTGAAATCCTCCTGAGTGCAATGGGGATGGTGCCAGAGTGTGGGGTAGGGGGTCAAAGACATGGCTAAACAGGGAAAATATTTTCATATAACAATGTTGTTCTTCTTTCACCTATAGGTAACTGCCTACAAACACAACCCTTAAATAAAAGAGAAATGCAAGTTAAATTAATCGATAGGAAATGCACATTTTTATGCTAAGAAACCCCAGTTAGTTAATGCAATAACTGTGGTGGTTATATATTGATAGTGATACAAGGACCCAGCCTGCAATAAGTAGCTACTGTGAATATGTAAGTCATTATTTTAAAACGGTATCACACACAGTATAAGATAGTGTAGGAAAGTGCCCCTTTTTGCATGGTTGCCCCCCAATTTTTGCCTGATGCTGATGCTCTTTGACTAATTGTGCCCTGGGTTCCTGCCAACCAGGTACCCAGGGCCTATGTTCTTTCCCTAAAACTGTACTGTTGCAGACCCAATTGACAACTCTCTGGCCACATGTAAGTCCCTTGTAAAAGGTACCATGGGTGCCAAGGGCACTATGACCAGGGAAGGCGTCTAAGGACTGCAGCACATATTGTGCCACCCTTAGAGGCCCTGTACCTTAACACACACACACTGCCATTGCAGGCTGCATGTTTTGGTGCAGAGCAAAGTTAAGAGTTGACATGGCACACATCCCTGTGTGCCAGGCCTACAACCCACTGCCTATGGTATAGGTAAGCCACCCCTCTAGCAGGGCGCACTATACCACTGGCGAGAGTCCAGGTGCATGAGCGTTGTACCCCCTACAGTGTCTAAGTCCATTTTTAGACATTGTAAGTGCAGTAAAAGCCATAAAGAGTATATGGTCTGAGAGTTTGTCATTACGAACTCCACAGCACCATAAGGGCTTTGCTGAAACCTGGGAAGTTTAGTATCAAACTTCTTACAACATTAAACCCACACTGATGCCAGTGTGGGACTTAATGCCAAATGAACTCAGAGGGCATCTTAGAGATGACCCCTGAAAAATGACCTAACTCTAGTGTCCTGGCTGAGTGGCTGCTCGCCAGCTGCTACCACCAGACATGTTTCTGGACCCCTGGGTCGAGAGCCTCCCGCTCTCGGTTGGGGTCCTGAAACAAACCACATCCTAGGTCCCGGTGCCAAGCCTCCTCCCCCAGGATGGGCAGGGTCCATGAAGGGATAGCTTCAAAGGCTTGCCGCCTTTGTGAACTGACCCAGCCATTTGCTGCTCCAAGCAAACTGGCCCCCACCAGTTCTGACCCCACTTTGGAGGGAGAATCAGTGGGAAAACCAAGATAGGAGGAGAGGTGTGCACACCTTTTCCAACCCCACCCCTCAGGTGGCGGAGGCGAGACGAAGCACAACTCTCAGTCACCTCCATCTTGAAGATGGGGGGCCAAGCCAACCAGGGTAAGACTTATACCCCCTCCCACTGGAGGGTGGCATATTTGGGGGTGTAGCCACCCCAAGGAAGGGACCCATTGGTCCGACCTGTATGTACCTGAAATGCCCCTAAATTCAGTAATTAGGGTCAACCCCGAACCTTGCCTCCTTAGATAAGCAAGAAGAAGAACAAGAAGGACCAAAGAGCCGTGCTGAAGGAAGAAGAGGAGGACACCAACTGACTTGGCCCCAGCCCTACCGGCCTGTCCCGACCTCAACCTGCTCCAGTGGAATCCCGGTGTGTCCTCCAGCCAGCAGCCCCCCCAGAACCTGGAGGACCTGCCTGCCTTCCCTACAAAGACTTTGTCTCCCGTGAGCACCGGACTTGCTCAAGAAACCAGACTCTGCTCCGGCCGAATCCGCGAGTCTGCACCCGACGCCCACGGCCCAAGTTCGAGTGGCCCAACACCACGAGGAGGTCTCCCTGGCAATCCTGAACTGGGATCTGGTGATCCCTGACCGGCCTCAAGCCTCCCGACGACGCCTGCAACCTCTATCTGGAGGATCCGCCCCGACCATGACCGGAGCTGGTAAGGAAAACCAGACGCCTAAAGACATCCTTGCACCTGGTGCCCCACATCCTTGGGTAGCCCAACCGACGGTGTCCAGGCATCCCCCTGCATCCCAACTTACCTCTCCAACCGGTGGTTGCCTCCAGAAGATCTTCGTGCCCGAGCCTGCAGTGTTTGTTCTGACTGTAGATTGCCCATTGAAACCAACGGAACTCCTGACTTCGATCCAGTACCCTGCACTTGGTGGCCCCTGTACCGCTATGCGTGCACATGTGTGCTAACTTGGATCCCCCTTTGCCCTGAGCTTAACCCCAGGAGCTTTGCTCCCTCAACATTGTGGCCTGCCCGAGAGCAGCCACCAACTGACGGCCCCCATAGCCCCATAGGCTAACGCGGGGCCTCAGCACTCTGCACCCGGCTGCCCTCGTGCCACTGAGGGTGCTTTTTGACTGCATCCTTGACCCTGGGAGAACCTTTGTTCTAACCCCAAAAACTCAACCCTCAAGACTGTTTACTTACCTGCAATTCAATAACCTCATTTTTCTCCATGAGATTGCATTGACTGTTTTCCTCTGAAAAACCTCTAAGTGTTGAGGGTGTTTTGTATGGAAACCTAAGAAACTTCGTTTTGATAAAAACTGTTTTACTCACCTTTTATCCAGGAAATGTCCCAGTGTGATATCTAGGCATATCACACTAAGTAGAAAAAGTGTTCCTAAAAGTAATTTAAAGAGTAATCAACAGTAATCCAAAAGTAATTACAAATGTATATGCATATTTTACAAACCTGTAACAAAAGTCATTATTCATCCAGCTGGCTTATGAACAAACTGTCTTGAAAAGTACCATTCTATTTACCTGTACCAAGTCCTGCTTGGTTCTATAAATAAAATACAACAAAGAAATATTTTTGATACAAACAATTGGTCTGAGTTCAGTCTTTGAGTGTGTGACATAATTTCTTGCCTGAGTGGGTACAATAAATGCTTAACACTACCTTCTGATAAAGCCTTACTGCTCAACCACACTACCACAAATCGAGTGTAAGGCATTATCTACTTTTATCTCTGTATACCTTTGAGGATCCACTAGACTTTGCACACTATACTTTACTTTGGTATAGTATATAGAGAGCCAGCTTTCTACAGATAGGCTGTCACAAAATGTTCAAAGAGATCTAATGTTTAATATAAAATGAGTGCTTCCAAAATATATATTTTTAGTAATATGCAAAGATAACTGCTTATAAAATAACGTGCATGCTTTAAATGAAATGCAAGTTACAGTAGTCAATGGGAAACACTCTCCTTTACTTTATGAAACATCAATTGATAAATGCAATCAAGGCAGATGTCTGGGTGTACACAGAGAAAAAGAGAAATTAATCCTGACTGGAGCAGTGGGGACTAATGACTTGAGTATTTATAGTGCTAAGAGGTCTGTGGAAATCAATAACCACAATTTCATCAGGAATTCAGGCACAATGTTTATTCATGTCTACTCCGTACAGCACCAGTATTCAACAGCCACACTAATCAAACTGGGCATTCCATCACAGAACATGGAACATTCTCAGCATGAACACCCTTAGAATTAACATCACCATAACATCTTTCCCCCTTTTTACATTTATACTGAAACTCACAGAGTCCTATACCATGATACAGAAAAAAACCAAATAAAATAAAACAAAATAAAAATACATTGAAACTACATAGACTTGAAACTTGATGTTAAATTTCACATATTGTGAATGCAGTACATTTATATATGAAACCAACGTAATCAATCACATTGCATCTAAGTAAGAAACCTTGCTGGTTATTTAATCATTCTTTTCCCTCTGTTATTATCTTGACCACTTCCAGAATGATCTGTCGATGCAATACTCTCGTCTGGTTTACTTTGAAAACTATCACTGTTCATATCCGACCTATGGTAGTCTTCTAGATCACTTTCATTGTTTACCTTCACTACTCTACTCTGGTTCCACCATTCATGCCCTTGAGTCTGACCGCACAACTACTCACTGCATCGAACTTAATAGGCTTTCTAAACTTAGAAAAACCTTTCAGTACATGAGTAGGTTTCTTTATACACACCCAATGTCTCATTTGAATTCTATTTTCAGGCACACTGACCCTACGTTTGACATCAAACCATTGTTTCATCCTCATCTGAGAAACTTCAGCTTTGGGATGAATTTTCATTTCTGTGATTCGTTATTGCACTGAACAAAATTACCATTTCTTTAACCACACTGGGCACATTTCAAATGCTGGCAAACAACCTTTCATGATTTTAAACAGGGTCTTACCAAAAACACTTTTGGGAATCGTGCGATGAGACAACAACATACTGTCTACAGCTTTGCGTACATCCACTTTTTTTTTTTACTGCCCACTGCACACACTCAAGTGTACGATTCATTTTCTCCACCAAACCATTTGCTTACAGATGATACAGAGCCACCCTTTTGTGAGTGATACAAAATTTTGTCAAAAACTCCTTTATCTCTCTGGAAACAAATTGGACCCCATTGTTGGACACCAATTCTTTGGGTAACCTCCCTCTAAGAAAGATCTTGTGAAGAAATCTGATGACGACATTGTTGTTTGGTTCATCAATGAATTCAACCTCCCACCATTTGCTGTAATAGTTAACCACAACAATAGCAAATTTGAACCTGTGGGGCAAGATCTTAAATGGACCAATACAAATCTACTGCCAGCTTTGTCCATGGTCCCTCAGGCAATCCAACCGGATGGAGAGGAGGTGTTGCTGTTTTTAAAGATTTATCACTAGTTCAAGAAATTACACATTCCCTGACAGCTTGAATAATGTCTGTTTCCATACTGGGACACCAGTACATCAAGCATATTTTCCTTTTGGTCATAGTCTGTCCAAGATGTCCCTCATGCCCCGCACACATGATTCTGGCTCTCAGCAGGAGGTGCAAATTTGTCGCCCCTCATCACCATGTTGTTTTCCTCCAACGTTAATTTGTCAGCAACCTTTAAATAAGGTTGGAGCCTTGGATGCAATGACTTTTCTTTCACCCACCCTTCCACAAAATACTTTTGTGCCAACATCAAATCCTTAACAGTCTTTAGATAACTGATACCAACACAAAACGAGGGAGAGAAGAGGTAATGAAGAGGAGCGCTTATCCTCCTCAATTGAAAGCTATACACAAATTTGAAAGCCCTACTCTGCCATATGGACTGACTAGACCTCCCTTTAGAAAAATCAAATGCTTTTTGTATAAAGAGAACCCTCACCCCTCAGGATTACCCCTTGGTGGCATGCTTCAGCATTGAGTTCCTTCCCGTTCTACTGCGGTACGGGGAGTGCTGCTACCTATGAGTTACACTGGAGCACTGAATGGTATTAGACCAATTGTGTTAGAAAATAGGAGATGGAGGGGTTCTTTTTAGGTTAAAAATACCTGGCTGCTGGCAACTATTGCTTTAATGAATGCCCCAGTCAGTATGAATAAAATATGTGAATGAAAATGGGAAGTTTTGAGGGGTCCTATGGCCCTAATGTCCTCATTTTGCCTGGTTCTCTTTATACAAAAAGCATTTGTTTTTTCCAAAGGGATGTCTGGTCAGCCCACATGGCAGAGTAGGGCTCTCAAATGTGTGTATAGCTTTAGATAATTGAGCTACTCATCTTCATCCAAACCACCTTCTTTGCACACCACAACTACAGCAATGAGACACTATTCATCATTCTCCTCGAGTGCACAAGACCAATCCAAGGACGGTGGTGACCTTTTTCAAATAATCTGCTCTCATGATCATCCCTCCTGGAATGTGCTGGATGTCAAAGTTGTACTGCAACAACTTAGAACTCAGTCTAGCAATCCTCGGCATATGGTCTTTAATGACAAATCCACTCAGAATACTCACCAACGGCTTGTAATCTATCAGGAGTGCAAACTTATGGTTAAAGTGTGGTCGGCGAGGGGTCGCGGCTGGCGCTGCCCACATGCGTCACCGCTAGCACTCCACTGCAGGTCACGCTCCCGGAAGATGAGCAGCGTTGGGGGAAGAGGACGAAGACGCTGAGTCCATGACGGCTTTGGTTTTCAGCGAGCTCCTCTCGGAAACAAGGCACGCCTCTCCTGCACTTTTCTGCGGCTCCTTTTGGCGGTTCGCCTGAGGAATTCGTAGCGGCTCTCTGGATCGGAGATAACGTGGCCGCAAAACGGAGTTATGCTCCCAAGACCAGCAGCCGGATCTACAGCGCTGTGAGTAGCATCCAGCTGAGGCTGTTGCAGGGATCCGTTGCGCTTTTTATGCCATTCCAGCGCCTCGGAGTAAAATTGAGCTCCCCCTCCTGCTCTCCCCCTGCTAATTCATCGATCTTACTCACGGTGACATGCTGCAGGGATAATGTACAGCCCGCTGAGTGATTAAGTGCTATGCACTTGCGGCTGCATTCACAATTGGCGCAGCGTCTGTGCAGTAACCAGCGGAGCTCCTCTCTGTGGAATATATATTTATTTTTCTATGCATAGCCCTGTGGAGGGAGTGGGGACGGGGGGGGAAGAGAGCCTTTTTTTTTCCAGCAGTAGGCTAACACCTTAGAGTAACACCAACAGTTCACTGAGGTTTAGGCGGCAGTGCCTCATAGGTGCAGCAGGTGCAGCGGGTAAAGGACAGGACTACATAACACAGGGGAGTTCAGCTTGTGCTACATCTACATCCTCCTCTCTTTTGGGAATCCGGTGCCTGTCCTCAAATTGGAAGTTCCCATCCTAGCGCTGCTGTGCAAAAGCTGAGACCTGACTGCTTAAGGTACGGGGACGAGTGATACAAGGGGGTGGACAAAGAGAGCTGAAGATAAGGGACCTGAAGCATGCGTACATTTAAGTGAAAGCCTCTAACCGCTAATCCTCTTCTGGTCAGACAATCCACCCCCGCTCGAAAGTCACACAATAAGGGTGGTTTAGAGAAGACAGTGGAAAGCTCCTGCACCTTGCGTAATGCACAGCAAAGGATGGATCTCAAGGTGCAACAGCTGCTGGAAGCCGATAGGTTACAGGCCATAGACTCTCCGCTAGTCACAGAAAATGGTGATGTCAATGTAAACAACAGAAGATTACAAATTGAGAGTTCTTCAAGGAGTTTGGAAAGAACTGTAGAGTCAGACGGTAATATGGAAACCGGCGATCCCCATGGGATGTCCATATCCGAGCCCGAGGAACCATTTTCCACTCCTACCTGTATAAACAGTACCCTTTGTTCTCAAAATCTCACATGGCTTCAGCAGCTGCCAACACTATTGATCAAGCAATGAACATAATGACAACACAAGCTATACGCTATAAGGCCAAAAGAGACAGCAACGAATATTCAACCGGCTTCTCAGTCTGTTTTCCAACCTGATTCTATTATAGTAAACAACAGGGAATTTTCCCAGGAAATGGGGAATGTGAAAGATCTCAATCTTTCTGTTAAGGATATGTTCGATGTGATTCTATCAGAGATCAAAGAACTACAGATGATACAATCACAGGAGATTGCCTCGCTGCATATAAGACTGTCGCAAATAGAGGATACAATGGCAAAGGTCCCAGAGCAGCTAGCTGAAGCCTGGCAACGAATTTCTAACCTCAAGGATAAGGCAGTAATTCGCGAGCAAGAAATAATACAAATCAGAGAAAATATGGAAGTACTAAAAAAAAAGCTTCAAGACATGGGAAACTACAATCGATGGTCAAATCTACGGCTAGTGGGGATTCCGGAAGCAGCAGAAGGGCCACAGGTTGGGGACTGGGTCGAGTCCCTGCTGAAAAAAGCCATCCCAGAGCTAGCAGGCGATTTAACGATCACAAGAGCTCACCGGGTGCCTTTCCAGCGCCCCAATAATGCGAAATATCCACTCACCATCTTAGTAAACTTTGCTGACTTTCGAATCAAGGAGAAAATTCTTTCCAAGGCAATCGGCAAAAGAACTTTGTCAACACAAGAAATTCCACAATTCAATTTTTTTTCCGATATGTCAGCAATAGCAGCTAAAAGGCGGAGAGAATTTATCCGAATGATCGATCCTTTTAAGTCTAAAGGGGCGCAGGCAATTATCGTCCAGCAATCAAAGTTGAAGGTTCTTGCAAATGGCAAGTTCCATCTACTAGACAATGTAGCAAAGGCGCAAGAACTGCTTCAGCAGTTATCAAACTGATTAGGGTATCTAATCTGTTGCTATGAATGTAGTTTGCCGAGTTATATCTTAATTCTCTTTCTTCTTTTTTTTTCTTTTTCTTTTTTGGGGGGGCATGATCGGGCCCCGGGGGATATGATCCCTCGGTGGAAGGGAGGCGCACCAAGGGGTGCAGAACCAAGGCATCCAGTACACTAGGAGGGGGTTGGGAGGAGATGTGAGCCATTCTCCCACAGTTTTCACAGGGCAGGGGTGGGGCTAGGGATGGGGTATTTAGGGTAGGGGAGGGTTGGCACGGGGGTAGGGAAGGAGGGACTTGCAGAATGGAAAATGGGTATAGTTCATCTAAACACCAATATGTCCACATGACACTGGTAAAAACTAGGAATCAATATCCAGGTATCTGTATTAATGCTGAATAATACCATGCACTTTATATGCCAAATTACACCGCATTGACACTTTACTTGCTTCTTACGCACAGACACTTTAACTGGTTAAATCATGTACTGTCAATATAATGATAAGTAAGGTCAATGGGCTGAAAGATTACCTCAGTTTTTCCGGTATCTGTACTAATGTTGAATATTACCAGCACTTCATATGCTATTTGTACCGTCACTTTATTTGTTTCTTATGCATTGACACTTTTACTAGTTAAATCATTTATTGCCAGATACAGGACAACTTAGGTCAATGGGCTGAAAGATTATCTTAGTTTCTCAGCTATCTGTATTTATGCTCAATACTTCTATGCATTTTCTATGCTATTTCTTTCACACCGTCACTTTACATATTTCTTATGCATAGACACTTTAACTAGTTAAATCATGTATTGTAAAATCAGCACCTCTACGTATTTTAAAGTCCAGACATATTTACAGGTACAAGGTACTCTGAATATGATCCGTTTCCCCTGATGGCTTCTCATCAACAGGTTCCTAAGGACTTCGTAAGAATTCTCTCTTTTAATGCTATTGGTCTGAATAATAAAATAAAAGCCCGGACTGTCGAAGAATGGCTGAAAGGCAATACTCCAGATATCATATTGATTTAGGAAACACATATGTAGACGAGAGGAAATTCTCTTTTAACATGTTTCAGCAATGGACTGGTAGTAGCACAAAATCAAGAACATTTACGACAACTTCGATGAAGACAACCAACACACCGAACCCTCACCAGCCACCCCCGACACCCTGAAGCCAACGATTGACAACTGGACAGCCCTCACCACCGAAGACACACTGAAGACGATGAAGTCAATCCACTTTGGGGCCCCCACGGACCCCTGCCCCCACCACATCTTCAACAGAGCCGCCGACACCATCACACCCATGCTCCACCACACCATCAATCGCTCCCTGGCGAACGCCTCGTTCCCCAACGACTGGAAACACGCCGAGATCAACCCCCTCCTGAAGAAGCCCTCGGCGGACCCCACCGACCTCAAAAACTACAGACCCATCTCCCTGCTCCCGTTCCCAGCGAAAGTCATCGAATAAGCCAACTCGCCACCTTCATCGAAGAGCACACTGTCCTCGACTCCTCCCAATCCGGCTTCAGAAAAAACCACAGCACAGAAACCGCCCTCCTCGCCGCAACAGACGACATCCACTCCCTACTGGACAAAGGAGAAACAGTAGCCCTCATCCTCCTCGACCTCTCAGCAGCCTTCGACACAGTCTCTCACCGCACCCTAATACGCAGACTCCACGACGCAGGGTTCCGGGACAAGGCCCTCGACTGGATCCACTCCTTCCTCTCCGGCAGAACGCAGCGGGTCAGACTCCCTCCTTTCCTCTCTGACCCTACACCAACCACCTGCGGAGTTCCCCAGGGGTCCTCCCTCAGCCCCACGCTCTTCAACATCTACATGGCTCCTCTCGCCCCCATCGTCAGAACCCACGGACTCAACATTGTTTCATACGCAGACGACACCCAACTCATCCTCTCCCTATCCAACAAACCCAACACAGCCAAACACAACTTCCAAGAAGGTATGGAAGCTGTCGCCAAATGGATGAAAAGCAGCTGCCTACAACTCAACACTGACAAAATAGAAGTACTTATCATGGGCCCAAACCCTGATGCCTGGAACGACATCTGGTGGCCCCCCGCCCTCGGAAGACCACCCACCCCCACTGACCACGCACGCAACCTTGGAATCATCCTGGACTCCGAGCTCAAAATGGACCGCCAGATCAACTCCGTCGCATCCTCCTGCTTCCACACCCTCCGCCTCCTACGTAAGACCTTCAAATGGATCCCCCTCGAGCACAGAAAGACCGTCACTCACGTCCTCGTCACCAGTAGACTCGACTACGGCAACGCACTCTATGCCAGAATAAACAAAAACCTCACCCGCAAGCTACAAAACATCCAGAACGCCGCCGCAAGACTGGTCCTCAACCTGCCACGACACTGCCATATCACCCAGCACCTGCGCACACTCCACTGGCTCCCCATCGAGACTAGAATCACCTTCAAGATTCTCACCCACGCACACAAGGCCCTCCACGACACCGGACCAGCATACCTGAACAGCCGACTCAAATTCCACACACCCCAAAGAACCCTACGATCAGCCCAGCTCTCCTACGCCGTGGTCCCCCGCACCAGAAAAACCAGATCGGGAGGCCGCTCCTTCTGCTTCCTCGCGTCCAGAGCCTGGAACGCCCTACCGCTCCACCTCAGACAGACAACATCACTCCCCATCTTCACAAGAAGCCTCAAGACCTGGCTCTTCGACAGACCCCCTCCTTGATGGACTGCTTGATGGACTGGAACCTGCACCCCCTCTTCCCCCCCAGCGCCTTGCGACCCTTACGGGTGAGTAGTCGTGCTTAACAAACACCTGATTGATTGATTGATTGATTGTAGCCATTTCTCATCTGCAAGTATGGCCCAAAGGGGGATAGCCATTTTTGTTAATAAATTCTTCCCTTTTCAGATTGTATACTCCCAAGTAGACAAAGAGGGTAGGTGGGGGTTAGTTAGGGGTTCAATCAATGATAATAGACTAACCATAGCCACGAGCTATGCCCCAATAGAAGACAATCCCACGTCCCTGCTGAACCTATATCACGCATTGCTACTACTCCTTGGTATGGTAATAATAGGTGGTGACTTCAACTTCTTTCAGAATCCTGTATTGGATTCATCCTCAGGGGTACGGAAACAAAATAAACCACGCACAGATGAGGTGCTTTCGGAATGCATGGAAAAACTAGACTTGATAGACAGTTGGCGGGTAAAATTTCCTACGGAAAAAGAATATTCGTGCTTCTCAGCCAAATATATAACAGCCGCTAGGTTGGACTACTTTTTAATTTCTAGGAAACTAAATTTAGTTAACTGTACGCATATACAAAATAGCTTTTCAGATCATGCTTTAGTAAAAATTGAAGTATCTGGATTTGTGAGGGGCAACAAATCTCCAAAATGGGCACTTAATAGAATACATTTAGAGGACGAAGATTGGTACCCGAATCGACAAGTAAACCCAGAATTTTCTCATCCACACAGATTTAAGTATAGGGATCAACACACTCAGACTCATCTCCCCCACTAATGACCAAAACCAGATCTTGTGTCCACTCTATAACTTCTAGTACTTCTTCATCATTTTCTCCTTCTGCAAGAACATTCACTCTATTCTTTCTGCTCTGGCATACTTTGGCAAAATGCCCAGCTTTTCCACAACTTTTACATGTTGCATTTTCCTTGGACAAGGTCGACCCATGGGTGCGTGGGACAGGAACCCATATCTAAAGCAAATATTTTTTTGTTTAAAAAATTGATTTTTGTCCCCCTTTGTCACATCATGCTTCTTCCTCTGGGACCCAAACCTAAAGGTGTATTGAGCTTTAGAAATATTTTCTGACATTGCATGAACCCCAACATTCTCTTTTTAGACTAGTTCGTTTGACGTCTTGTGTGAGATCTCAATGCTTTCAACAATATCAATAGTCTCTGCAAGTAATGTATTCTTCAATATAAATAACTTTTCCTGGACTTTTTTGTTCCAACATCTCACCACAATTTAATCTCTGATCAACTGGATAGTGAACTCTTCAAATTCACAGTCAGCAGCCAAAATGCTGAAAGCTGCTACATGCGAGTCAATCGACACTTCCTGGTACTGCTTGCGAGTAAAAACATTTGTGCCTGTCGACAATCAAAGTTGTTTGAACATCAAATTGTTTTTCCAAATTTTTAACCGCTTCCTGATTCTCATTGAGTTCATTTTCTTCATCAGAAGCCTCATGTATTGGCGGTAAATGTTCATCGATCGCCTGATCTTCAAAACCTAACAGTACCTATTACCCCCAATGGCACCAAAATACTTTGTGAATGCTCTAAACCAGGTCTTTCAATTTATTGGAGGATCACCTGGCATTTGCAAAAACTGTGGTGATGCATTTACATTCTGCATCGTTGACAACTCTTGTTGCACAGACATCCCAAAATACCAACAACCCCACTAGGTGCACAGATGAAAGAACATTAAAATATCAGTAAAAAGAGTTTACAGACTTAGTGAGCATAATGCAGAGGATAATGGGTATACAAACCAACCCAGAAGAAAATTTTACCGTTTTTAAGTTGAGAACAATGTATCTTTATGAACACCAGCCACTACATATATTCAACGCTCCATCAGGGGTTGAGCAGAATCTGTTGAGAAGAATAGTGTGCGTGTCACTGAATGCCTCCAATTCACGTTATTGGACACACTATGCATGTTTGCAGTGTGCGTATCACTGAATCCCATAGCAAACCAGTGCTCGTGTTGCCCGTCTGACGTGATGTGCACTTAGAAAATTGTGTATGAGCTGACAACCATGACGCGTCTGAAATTCAAGTGTGCATATAACTGTCAAACTTAAGGTGTTGCTTGGCGTATGTGGTATCCTGTGCTTTTGCCTTGAGCTATTGTAAGTGTTTATCCCTTTATGTCATTGTAAGAACACTTGGTCTATGTCATCTGTGTCATGGAACTCTGTGGCTCCCAGGCTCCTTGCCTGGAATGTATAGATTCAAAAGGGTAGAGCTGTTGTGCTGGAACTAGGTCGGAAGCTGAGGCTAACAGGCTGGGGTGTGAAGACCAACTTGAATAAAGAATACCTTTTACTCTTACTTTGTGTTGGAGTAGTCTTTTCAATGGCGATGAGTTGAAAGAACCCGTGTTGGATCCAGTTACACATCGCAACGCTACCAGCTACCTGTTTTTTCTTCACAAGACACAAGAAAGAAGAAAATCACCTTCAGCAAAGTCTTGGTATCGTATATCTACTCCATCTGCTGCTCAATCCCTGGATTGCGCAATGAGTTATTCCCCTTAAAATGCTTTAAGCTGGCAGGGAAGAAAAGCAAGCTTGTTAAAAAAAAAAAAGGAAACAGTGCCTGTGGTTGTAAGAGAGACTAAAAAAAAAAAAAGGTAAAGCTTTGCCGGTTGTCTGGTAAAGACTATGGGGGATATTCTCAAGAACGTGCGATAATCTTCGCCAAAATATGTTAACGCAATTTTTCACATCGCCGTCTATCGCGGGAAAATAACTCTGTGTCAACGTCGTATTCCCAACACGGCGGTAACATGCAATAGTTTCCAGATAACGCGTCAAATGTCTGCGATAAAATCACCGGGACTGCGATAAAAATCTAAAGCCGAAAGTGAAAAAAGTGGCGATGGGCCCAACCGCGCTAAAAAAATCAGCGATAAGCTGCGCCAGGCCTGCAATCCACACGTCAGGCGGGCAAAATCACTATAAAAGCAGAAGAAAAAAAAACACAAACAAAACCAAAACAGCTGCGAAGCACAATGGAGGTAGCCGGAGCAAGTACAGAGGACAACCAGAACCCCACAAGCCCCACGGAGGACCAGCCTGGGCCCTCGGTTCAGGGAAGGGCAAGGAGAAGAAGAAGAGGAAGACGCGGTTCAGTCCACAGGAAAACAGGATCCTGATAACGGAGGTGGTAGAACACCATCAACAACTGTTCGTCACCTCCACTGTGTCATTGGCAACAAAAAATGGAATATGGCAGTCCATCCTGGACAAGATGAATGCAGTCGGAGTGCTGAGGAGGACAATGGAAGAGCTCAAGAGGCGCTGGAATGATGTGAAGCGCAAAACCAAGCAGAAACTCGGCAACAACCAGAAGGCAGCAATGCAGACTGGAGGTGGGAGTCCAGCGCCACAGGAGGAGCTGGATGAGATGGAGGAAATGGTGTTCACAGTCATCAGTGGGGAGATGGTGGCAGGAGTTGGGGGACCAGACACTGCTCAACATGACCTGACACAACAGCAACAGGGTGAGTAATGACCAGGGACTGGGGGGACGGGGGAGATGGGCACAATGGCACACATGCACAATTAAGTATAGCACAGTGCACACCCACAATGACTCTGGATCATGTCCCTGATCCCCTTGGCACACTGCAGCACACCTAGAAACAGCAAGTAGGCCCCCGTCGACTATGTGCCCAGAGGGGGCCCTTCCCACACATCACCAATCTCACAACCAACCCATGCAAATGTGCCAAACCCAGCAAAGCGGCGTGTCTGTGAGCCACACTGACAATGCAAGTGACACTGCATGACGAATAGCATGGCTGCAGTCAATACATCATGACATGTTGCACGCCACGACACTGAGGTGGCTGAGTGTGGGTCACATCCGTAAAGGAGCAGGTCACACTCTGACACATCCACGTGCACAAACAACCCCTGACATCAACAACACATCTGCGGACAAACCATGCTCCAGAGTCCCAACTCCCACCAAGAGCCCAATTTACCCAAGTATGCAACATCACAGCACTGTATAAGCACAGAAGTCAAAGGCACACCGCCTGAAAGGGATAAGGGGAAGCAACATCAGAGCTGCAGGGGCGACTCACCCAAAATGCAGCACACACACATAACATTCAGAGCACATCAACATTGACAACAATGTGGTACAAACTGCAACACGTTCACAACAGAACAGAGGACACAACTGGTGCCGCTTGTGTGTAGAAACTGGCCAATCACATTTGGCATAGCAGGGAAATGTGAGATGATAATGTACAAGTACAAACACACATCCGTGATGTTGTCGAAATGTCCACTGCCCCGCATCAAATAGGCAGCTCCTCCCAAACAGTCACAATGTACATTGTCATGCAGTCTGTATGTAAACCTGTACAATGCGTCAACATACATGTGAACACAATGTTAAACTGCATCTCCCCTTCACATTGCAGAGGGAGAATCAATACCTCCTGCAGGGCAGACCCAACAGCTCTTCACTGATGACGAAGAGGACCTCCACACCTTCGACACCGACGCCCTCCAAGAGCTCATGGACAGCTTCGGCACCTCACCTCCAGGAGCAGGGCAGCCCAGCTGCATCGAGGAGACCTCGCCCCCTGCACAGACCACACAGCAGGAAGCACCCACCACCACAGCTGACTCCCAGGACCCCCACGAACAACACATGGCCTTCCAACGCCGTGTGTTAGGGTGCCAGGAGAAGATGGCTGATCAGGTGCGGGTGGGGTTCGACCTCATGGCAGCCAAACTAAATGCCATACGTGGGTGTCTAAGTCCCATCAGGGACCACTTACAGTCCCTAACGGACACCCACAGTCCGCTCCATGCTCTCCAATGGTCCATGGCTGACATCGCTGGAGTCCTGACTCTGAGACAAGAATAACTGTCTAGTCAGAGTGGCTCCAGCGATGTCAGCCAGGAGTTGGAACACATGCGGAGGATCATGGAGAACAGGGAGCGGATGCAGGCGGAAAGAATGGCTGCCACGGCTGCACACCAGCGAGATGTAGCTGGGACCTTCCATGCCCTGCAGACCCTCATCATGGCATTGCTGCCACAAGGCCTGGCGCTGATGAATGCTGCTGCTGCTTCTACCTCCACATCTCCGCCCCCTGATGTTTCACTGCCACACAGTGCGGCAGACATTCCACCTCCGGCCCCCGATGTGTCAGTGCCACACAGTGCTGCTGACAAAACACCACCACCCACATATGAGGCACCTGAAACATCAGAGGACGAAGATGCGGATGATTCTGCCTTAGTGGTAAGAAGGAAGTGGTAGCATTCATCTCCGCCATATGGCCTGTTTCTGCTTGGCTCTGCCCTCTGCATCATCACCTTCCACTGTCCCCCGATACACTCTGCGACACGCACCTTGGCCCTCGACATGGACTGCCATATTCTGTTTGGTTACCAATGACACAGCAATCAGACTGCGGACTGAAGTCCTCCTCTTCCGATGAGCTTGTCATTCCCAAAGGACTCTAGCTGGCCCTCCACGGGGCAACAATGTAAGGTGGGGTTTGCATGGCTCTGTACTGCTCCAGCTTCAACACTCCACTGAATGTGAATAAAACATTCAGATTCATACAGATGTGTCATGTCTATGATCATTCAAGTATGAAAGTATGGATGAATGTAGGGTCCGTGATTCCCCCTTACGTCCATGTTGCCCATGTAGTGGAACTTGAGACACAGGGTGCAACATTGCCAATTGCGGTCCGGGTGGTGCCGACACTACAACAGATACACATGCATCAGTTACTGCCTTGTCCAGCCCAGAATTGAACCACGCCCAGAGCCCTCCGGCTCATTGTTCACACCCCTACGCTGGACTGGCATACGCCAGACCAGCCCACTCAGCTTACGCTTACAGGGGGGACATCAAAGCTACATGTCCCAGGTCTTCCCTGTAGTGATCTGCTGATCACTGGCCTAGTTGTCAGCATGCCACAGCCACTCCCTGAGGGCTGGTGTACACCCACACCACACCCATCCAGCACAGGTATCACAGGACATGTGACCCTGCCAATAAAAGGGGCCTACCACATCACATCACCCACTGCCGGAGGTGACATGATGGCGTCCGCACCACGAGACTCAATCATAAAGGGGCCATTACCTGTGGCGCACTGGGTTAGTGGCACCCAATGCACTGCGGCCGGCACGGGCCTACCGCCACAGGACGATGACTTGTGGTGCACTGAGTTGGTGGCACCCATTGCACTGCTGCCCGCACGTGCCTACCGCCACAGAACGATGACTTGCGGTGCACTGAGTTGGTGGCACCCGTTGCACTGCGGCCGGCACGGGCCTACCGCCACGGGACAATGACTTGCGGTGCACTGAGTTGGTGGCACCTGAGGAGCTGAGCGGGTGTGCAGCCTGCGATGATGCGTAGACATCGATACTCCGTCCTGCCAATCAGGATTTGATTTGATTTGAGGGCCCTGCTGGACCACAGTGTACGCCGAAGGCAGCAGTCATCACACACATGACTCCGCGGTGCGGTGCTGCCGGGTGCGCTGGGGGCCTGTGGCGCGGAATACAGCGATCGGCTGAGGAGGTTGCATCGGCACGTGGTGGGCCCTCTTTGAGACACGCCGGTGGCGGCAGGTGAGCATTGAGGCCTGGGTGCGCATGGGCAGCCAGTCATCGCTGGGCGGCGGACCGGTCTGGGGACCAGGGCTGGGGTGCAGCATGCGCACAGGATCGCGCAGGCACCACCAGTCACGGCAGCAGCCTCGTGGCTGGGTGGGGGGCGCCGCACTGGCAGACACGACCCTGCATGCGATGACGAGATGTGCGCGTGTTGGCTTGGGACGTAGCCACCTTGTCTCCAGTGTGAATCTAGCTGTTGAATGTGGTTGGCCACGTGTGTGTAGGCCTGTGGACAGGATATGGCGGACACAGAGACACACGCAGTAGTTACTTTGGTGGCCATCCCGGAACTGAACCACGCCCAGAGCCCCGGGCTATTTATTCATGACATACGCCGGCCAAGGCCACTCCGCTCAAGCTTACAGGGCTGGGGACGACAAAGCTACATGTCCAAGGTCTTCCACGCTGCTGAGGTAACCTGTTTGCGTCCACTGTCCACAACACTACAAACACCAGCAGTATATGTCCACATGGACATGTCTGTGCTCTGCATACTGAAGTCTGTGCAGCACATCACCGCCACACTTGGCATTGTGTACATTCTTATTGATGGGTCACTTGCCTCCTTCGCACATACTTGGTTCCCACCTCTCCCCACATTCTGCAATTGTGTGGCAGAGGTGTCATGCCGTGGATGGTTTGTCGACATGGCTGGCCACGGTTACCACAATTACTTGTGTTGCCATGTCTGGTAGTTGGGCATGTTGCTTGGCATGTTGTATGTGATTTTGTAACATGTGCATTCCCACAGTTGTGAGTTGTGTGATTGTGGAGTTGAGGTGTGTGGTGTGTTCAGTTGGGACTTACCGACGAGCAGTGCATTTCCATAGGTGCCATCCTCCGAGCGCTGGTTGGTGATGGACTTGCGGAAGATGTAGGAATCATGCACACTGCCATGGAAGTTTGCGACGATATTCGTGAACAGGCCCCGGAGGTCCACTTTTGCCTGCACATTGATGGAATGCGTGTAGTTTCTGTTGCGGTTATTGTGTGCAGTGTCGGAAGGGGGCACAAGTCGTACATGTGTGCAGTCAATTGCCCCAAACACGTGAGGGAAGCCAACTATGGCGTGGTTCCCTTGCCTGGTCTCCAGCTGTTCCTGCGCAGTGTGGGGGAGGTGAAGGTGCAGGGTTATCAGGCTGATACGAACCGTGATGCTTACAGGTATGATGAATCCTGCATGATAAGACCGTAACAGGAGTTCGTGTGGTCGTCACCTTCCTTTACTTTCCTACGAAGGTTACGCCCACATGTACTTCTGTTACGGTCTTTTTGTGCAGGTGCAAATCACTGTACCAGGTTACGTTTGTGACTATACGGACGCTTGACCATTGTCACCATTTATCCTACAGGTTTCTGAATACTGACTTTCGGAATATGGAATTGTATTGGGGAGTTCCCACAGCATATGCAGTTAATTGGATCCTCACGTTACCCTG
Source organism: Calotriton arnoldi (assembly GCA_963921515.1). Taxonomy (NCBI): domain Eukaryota; kingdom Metazoa; phylum Chordata; class Amphibia; order Caudata; family Salamandridae; genus Calotriton; species Calotriton arnoldi. The sequence goes on along the minus strand of CAWUFW010001280.1, from coordinate 881,671 downwards.
ATGGAGTTCCCCATTGGGAATGGAACGCATTGGCTGAGCTTTTCGTATTGTTGATTTATGTATTTGTAATAAAGAACTGTTTTTACACTACTGTTGACTACTGGACTTCATGACCTGGTGCACCCCCATTTCAGTAACTACAATCTTGGATCTGGAGCACAGGGGCGTCAAGCAACGGCTGGCGTTGGGGTTGGTTGCGCAGGAACACTACGAATTGATACTAGCGTGTGGTGCGGATACAGGGGACCGCCCTTGCTTTTGTGGACATGCATCCAGGACATGTGTGTGGAAGTTTGATAGGGCTGGCTGTGAGACTCCTCCGACTCTGGCAGTTGTTGGTTGGAAGGTACCAGAGGCTAACAGGTGCAGCACGGCCAGCAGCTTTGTCTGCAGGGGGATGTTGGTTGTCCGCTGTGTTGGTACCGTCAGCCTGTGGGCAATGTGGGTCAGGATGCGGAGGATGGTTGTCCTTTTGAGCCTGTAGTGGGCAATGGCAGCCTCTGGCGTTGAGTGTCTGAGGCTGGTGCGTTTTAGGAACGTCCACTGTCTTCTTCTGCGCTGCCTAGGTGGTAGTCAGGGGGGGTGGTCTGGGGGGGGCCCTGGGGGTGGTGGCGGTGTGTGTTGAATCCCTCTTGGGTCTCCAAGCTGCATGATCATTGGCTCCTTCTGTTGGTCATCAGATGTGGCTCTGGGCTGGGCTCCCTTTCTACTGCAGGTTGTCGTCCTGCTTTACACCAGTAAGAGGCAGGTGTTAAATCCCTGCTGCTAACGCGCCTTATCGCCTGTTTTTGGATCGCTTCGCCGATCTGGCTGGTTGTTGAGAATATCGCGAAGTGTTGTTTTCGTGTGTTTTTGCACGGGAACGCCTACTCTGCATATCATTAGCGTTAGTTGTCGCTCTCATCCGTGGCGATGTTTTTTGCGGAAGCTATCGCAGGAAAGCTGGCGATATCGGCCGTTTGCACCAGCTTGAGAATAGGGCGATAAATCTATCACCACTTTTGCGGCGCTAAAGTGCCGGTAAGTCGGCGATAAGTCCTTGAGAATATGCCCCTATGCTTTAAAAGAGGACACCCTGTGATTTACTGTACGCAGGGTTTGTGAAGATTGTACTGTAAAGACTATGCTTTGAAGGAGGAGACTATTAGTGGAGGCTACCAGCAGAGTTGTTTCGTATTTGTGAGGATTGTGCTTTAGAGGAAGAGACTTTCCGTGATATTTTGACCTGCCGCCTTTAATTTGCACGTGTTCGCCTAGTGTATGGCACACGCTTTGGTTTTGTGGCAAGAGTCGGGCGTGTGCCCACTGTCGTCAGTTACTCAGGTGTTTGTGTTTGAATGCCTTGCCCGCACCCTCTCTGCCTGAGCGCGTGTAAGCACCATCACAAACGCTTGGTCTCACGCTGTGACAGCCACGCGCTCCGCATTCTTCAACTTCGCGAGCAAACTCCCCTACCTGCTCTCTGTCACGATTCACTCCCTGTGCTCTCGTTCCCACCACCAGAGGGCCGAATTGTGGGGCTTTCCAGTATTCTAATATGCTTCCAGACACTCCCCTGTATGCATATCCTGACTTCCAGGCATTTGGACATAATTTAGGAATTGACATCCGTTCCCAATCCATGCTGGGTTTTGTGGAAGCCAGTCTGCTCATGCTGGAAACTCCATTACCTATAATCCCCTGCTCACTGCTTTGTCTCCACCTCTGCAGGCCAAGGATGGGTGGAGGAATTCAGCTCACCTGTGGCTGGCTGCTGCTAGCCTGCTCACATCTGATGCATGTGATTACTGTGAGCTATTTTAAGCCCCAGCTCCCTTCAGTCCAGGGTTGGTCATTGTAGCTGTGTACCGGTGAGGCCGATCCTTGTTTCCAGTGTTTCCTGAGCTTTTGATACCCTTGTTTCCTGAGCTTTTGATATTCCTTGATTCCTGAGCTATAGTTAATCCTTGTTCCTTGATTCCTGAGCTATAGCTATTCCTTGTGCCTGAATTAGCACTGCCTGCAGTGCTACCTTGTTTCCTGAGTTCCTGAGCTATAGCTATTCCTTGTGCCTGAATTAGCACTGCCTGCAGTGCTACCTTGTTTCCTGAGTTCCTGAGCTATAGTTATTCTTTGTTCCTGGGCTTCAGCTATTTCTTGTTCCTGATTTGCACTGCTTGCAGTGCTCTCTTGACTCCTTGTTTCCTGAGCTGTAGCTATTTCCTGTTTCCTTTAACCAGTACTGCCTGCAGTGCTACCTTGACTCCTGAAGCTTTAGTAATTCTCTTTTCCTGAACCAGCACTGACTGCAGTGCTACCTTGACTCCTGAAGCTTTAGTAATTCTCTGTTCCGGAACCAGCACTGCCTGCAGTACTACCTTGACTCCTGAAGCTTTAGTAATTCCCTGTTCCTGAACCAGCACTGCCTGCAGTGCTACCTTGACTCCTGAGCCTTAGCTCAATTCTTGTTCCTGCCCCAGCACTCCCTTCTATGCTACTTTGTTTTCTTGATTCCTGAACCTGCACTATTCTAGTATACCCTTGTAGCCTCCCCTTCTGTATATCTTTTTCCAGTCCCTGCCTTTCTTCCCATTTCCTTGGTTCCAGTTCTAGATTGCTGTCTTTCTATTTCTGCTGTTTTGCTTCTGTTACCTTGTATGTTTGTTACCTGCTTTCTGCCAAGTGTGCCCTGTGATTTCCTTCCTTTCCTGTTAAACACTCCTCCTTGCTAGCTCCTTGTCTATTGTGCTTGTGTTTAGTTCTACCCCTTTGCTGTTACTACCTTGCGTGTTCCTGTTTGATCGCCAGGATCCGTGGGCACAGCTGACTACCTAGGTGGTGTTTCTTGTTCACTGCGAGTATTGTCTTTGAGTTACTGTTATAACATCACCATAGGTATAAGCTCCACAAACCCTGCCTTTGCAAACATATCCTATATGTGGGTATTTTCAGTCAGTATCTGTAACAGCAACTGTGGGTGAGGAACTTACTGAGCTTCAGCTTTACCGTGTGGAGCTCCTGAGTGCTTTACCCCACATTCCCTTTATTGTTAATGTTGTATTATATATATATCTTGCACCTCCGTCCTGGGTGTAGTTAGTCTGAATGCTAAATTGCCTTGTGAGTGCCCTTCCTTTCTGAGTCTTAGCCATCTTGTTCCTTTGTATAGGCTTCCCCTTTGGATCCCTTTTCTCCTCTGACTTCCTGTGTGATCCTGGGCAGCGCTGTACTCCTCTCTCTGTGTACGTTTTCTACCCCGTTCCCAGTCCTTGCCCAAGTCCCTGACTGTGTTCCCGACATAGTCCCGGACAGTTCCTGACACTCTCATGGTAGCTTCTTCTCTTCTCTGTCAACTTCCGTCTGGTCCTCTTACATCATGTCTCCTTCCTGTCTGCTTGGAGCACTAGACTGCCAACCTTGTTTTCAGTGGAGCGTTCCCATCACTCAAGAACACTAGAGCGCTGACATTCGTTTTAGAGCCTCAATGCAGCCTAATTCTCTTCCATTGTATGAGGTTCCTTCCTAGAATCTTTTTTAAAGAACTTAAGCACAATTCAGTGTTCTGTAGCAAGTTCTCTACCTTTCATTGTGTGGTGGAGGTCATTGTCTTCGTGGAAAACGTCCATCCTGATCCTCTAAAAAAAAGAAAAAGGAATAAAACCAAGCTTCTCACTAAGGAAATCATTACAGTGACAGGCACACTCAATATTTTGCCTGTTAACATCGTTCTTCACTACGACCAGTGACAGGCACACAAAAAAAAAGAAGGAAAACTAAGCTTGTCATCCTCATTTCTTCCTTCATCTTTACTTTGGCATAAGTCAAAAAATATATATATATTTAAAAAATAAATTCCAGGTGAAGTTTCAGATATTAATCTCATACCTGCACTAACCTTTTGCCTTACAGGTGGATTCTCGGTGGTAGTTCATAGTTTGGTACATAATGCAAAACGTACCACCTCCTCCATTCTTCTTACTGAGTCCAGGTGAACCTCCTATTCCCTGGAAATAATGGAAAACATTTTTTTTTCAAACTATGCTCCTGTATGCGGTGTTTCGCTCCGCACCGAAAGGAAAATGTCCCTCCTGCTTCACTGTCTTGGTCCAGAATGGCAAGAAATCTTTCAGCATCTTCCGTAGTTACCCACACAGGAAGCAGGTGATCTCAATGACTATGAGATTTGTCTCAAGAAACTAGACTTACACTTTTTCCTTAAAGTATCAACGGTATTGGAAAGACACCATTTTGGAAGATGTATGCAGAGGGCGGGAGAGAACGTTGAGGATTATGTTACGGTGCTGAGGAAGTGCATCCACATGCAGTTTTGGGGCTAGCTATGAGGAAAGACTAAGGGATCAATTTATGTTAGGGTGCACGTTGGATAAGGTCAAAGAAGCTTGTTGGGGGAAGGATAATCCCTCTCTTTCCGAAGTAATCACCATAGCAAAGTCATGTGAACATACCAAGGCATGTGTAGCAGAGCTAAAGAAAAAGGATCATTTGCATGGATAATCTGCATGTGTAGCAGAGCTAAAGAAAAAGGATAATGAGGGGTATAAGGAAGGAAGTGTGCAAGTAGTGACTAAATTCAAAGATAAACTAAGCAGTGCAACTAACCCTCAACAGAACAAAAGTGGGAGTGGTAGTTTGCAATACAACAAAGGTAGTGGTTATAATAAGGATGTTGCCTACTCAAGGAGTGTAGGAAAGTAGGATCTGCTTCTTATGGTTACCCCCACTTTTTGCTTCATGTTACACTGTTTTTGACTAGTCTGACTAGGATCCTGCTAATCAGGACCCCAGTCTATCTGCTTTCTCCCTAAAATGTTATGCCACGTACTTAGGTACACTCCAGATTGGATACTGGGGTACCCTTGTCAGTCCCTAGTATATGGTACCCAGGGCATAGGTACCCCAGAGGCCTCCAATGGGCTGAAGCATGTATTATGCCACCCATGAGAGTCCATGCAAAATGAATCTACAGGCCTGCCATTGCAGCCTGTGTAGGTTGGTGCATGCACCACTTACTTAAGATATAGGTTTACCATTTACTATATCTAAGGGTCACTACACTTAAAACCTATGTCATCCCTCTAGCAGGCCTTGACAATCCTGAAGGCAGGGTGCTTGGGTCTAAGTGAGAGGGTGCCACTGCATGAGCAGGACACCCCTGCATCCTACAGAGTCCATTCTACCGGGTTGTTAGTGATGCAGCCATTTACGACATATAGAGTGGCATTATGCAACCGCGTGATGACCAATTCTAAAATGGCTGAAAGTAAACCTATCGTGTTTGGTGTCAAACATTGTGGAATCATACCCCCACACCGGTAACCGGTGTGGGAGGTATGATTCACCCCTCAGAAACGAGCTTTGTGAGGTCCCTGGTGTTCCCGGTACCAGCCTTCTAGTCCCCGGCAGCCCAAAATGGTTGCTGCCGACCAGAGACACATTTCTGCCCTCCTGCTGCTGAGCCAAGCTTGAGCAGGGAAAGGCAGAACAATAGGCATCCTGTCACAGGGAGGTGTGACCACCTCCCAGACAGGATTTAGTGTATTAGGCCTGGGTGGGTGCGCTTGCCAGCGACCGAAAGTCTGCGTGAGGGGCACATTTGGTGTCACTGTGCATAGTCCAGTTCAAACCAGTCCTGGGAGCCGTTGGCTCCTGCTCTGGTGCGAAACTGGACAAAGGACATGGGAGTAACCTCCTCACTGTCCCGACCCTCCCCTGGAAGGGTCCCCTGAATCTTTCCAACCCTCTCCGTGGGCACCTGGCTGTAGGACCCTAGATTCGAAGTGGACAAGATTCTGAACCAGAAACCACTGAACTTCGGCCGTCTGGACACTCTGGACTTCGTTTGGACCCGACTTCGTCTCCCTCTCAGTCTGAAGCATCGTCTGTGCCCGTGCACCATACAGGCTCCGTGTAGGACCTGTGGAGCATCAAGGACAACCGAAGACATATCCCTTGGAGTGAAGGAGTCACTCCCCTGCAACTGCAGGCACCACATCACGATTGACCGGTATGCTGCTCCTGAGCTCCTACGACTGCGAAGGCTCCAGCAACACAGGAGGTGGGTTTCCAAGTCCCTCGAGGTCCAAGCTGCCCTCTCACCAAGTTTGAGGTCAGAATCCCTCATGGGGGCTGCAACACCCGTACCCCTGTGCACCGCGTACTTTTGCAAGTGCATATGCTTGTTGGTGTTCCCAAAACAAGTGCACTGGGCTCCGAGTAGCCCCGACCTTTGGCATCATTTCCACTAAAGAACTTTGGCCTCCTCGCACTGAGTGCTCCGTGGGCTGTTGCTTTGTAAATCTGCTCGAGGTCCCCTTGCGACTCCTGTGCCTCTGGCCTGTGGGTCCTCTTGAGGGTCTACGCTGCTTTTCTTGGGCTCCCCTGGTTGCTCCAGGCTTACCCCGACTCCCCTGTGTTTGGTGAGTTCCCTAGACCTTTCTGGTCCGAACCGTAACCTTTCTTGACCTTCTTCGTGGGTTGCCGCTGCCAAGGCTTGTTGGTGCTCCAGCCGGACACCAACCCCTCAGCACTCGACATGCTTCTTGGGACAGCTTGTATCCGGCTCCTGGTCATCCTCGTCATCTCCTGGTCCCGGTGGCTGCAGAGTCAAGAACCCCCTCAATGCACCTGAAGCAACCGACATCGGTGGGCATTCGTCTACCGAGCCCCTGGTCACTCCTGAGTGACCCAGACTCTGTCCCCTCTGCTTTCAGGTACTCTTCAACTAGAATCCACCTTTGGATTCCAACGGACACTTTTCTTCTTCCCAGCAGTGGCTCTTCTTCGAAGTCCTCCATAGAGATTGACAGCGGTTTCAGACGCCACTTCAACCCTATGCACCCGGCTTCCCTGGGATAGGTAACTCTGGTACTAAGGTATCCACGTTGGGAGGGCTCTCCAACCGCCTAAGTTCCACAGGGTTTCTTCGAAGTCCACTCAGAAGGGACCTTAAACTTTAAAACAGCAACCGCGACTCTCCCATAGAATTGTACGGCGCCCGCGGTCGTGTTGCCAGACTGCACCCGTCCTCCGTGGGGTCCCTACTTACTCTCCTTGGGTGGTTCCTTGGGGTTCCAGCGATTCTACATCCTCTAGACACTGTCTTGGCTCGAGTCATGGTTCTTATACCCCTATTTTAGTATATGGTTTGGTCTTCCCCTGGAGCCCACTGTGTATTAGTGCTACTTATGATTGTTTCTGTGCTACAGTATTGTGTACTTTGTGTTTATTGGCATGTAGCAGATACTGTGAGGTATTTAGAGTGTGTTATAATAATAAATACATATTTTTTATAACTACTGTGTGGTTCTCCTTTCATTTAACCAATACAATAAGTTTGCATTCTGGTAAAACAAGCTGCTTAACATTCCTTCAAGGCTAAGCCTGAAGGATGCTCTCCACAGCTACCACTTGGATAGCTTTCTATGGTTATCTTTGACCTCTTAAATCACCATAAGAGTGGTTTGGACTGGTGCAAGGTGCCCACTTTAATTAGTGGACAGCATATACCAGGCCAACTTCTCACATTGGTGTGCAGCGGTTAGGATTCAAGCCTGCATTGTTTTACCAGATAAATCTTTGTATTGATTAACTGAAAACCACTAAGTACTAGGTACATATAATACTAGCTTAGAATAAGTAAGTTCTATTGAACTTAGGGTTTGGTAAGTCAAGGGTTTAGCACACCCTTTCTCCAACCTCAGAGAGTTTAGTTCCCACGAGGTTAGGTAGGTGCAACACCTCACCACACTTAGTATGTCTTCTAAAGGAGATGCCAGTGGCTCTCTGCCCTCTAGGTACAGTGAGCTTTCATTCCACGAATTGAAAGCCCTGTGTGCCTCTAGGAAGCTGAAGACAGGGAGAAGTGCCAACACTCAACGTCTGGTAGAGATGTTACTTCTTGATGACCTTAGGAAGACCCCCTGGGTCAGATGAACAGGAGAGAGTGGGTGGGACAGGGAATGAGGACAGGTCAGGAGATTACACCTTTTATGACCTAGACTCAAACCCTGGCCAGGAGGAACAAGATGGTTCCCACCTGGATAACTCAGATCTTCAAGAGGGTCAGGGAGATGGCTCTGGGGAGCCTCTCTTCACCCCTCCTGGAAGAGTGCAGAGTTTACCAAGGAGATCTAGATCTTCCTCTGCGGAGTCTAATCACTCAGGACAGTCTGTAGGGACCTCTGTATCTAGCAAGAGAGATCACTCTTATGACAGGGAGTACCAATTTCTGGAACTTGAGAAAGCTAAGCTTAGGCTCAGGCAACATCAATTGGCCCTGGGCAAAGAGTCCCTAGAAGTCCAGAGAGCTAGAAAAAAGTTGGGACTAGAGTCCCATGGTGGCAGCAACAGTGTCCCTAGAATTAAGGAACATTCCTTTGATAACAGGAACCTGAGCATGATTGTCCCTCCCTACCATGTTGGGGATGACATCCATAAATGTATAACTGCTTTAGAGAGGGCCTGTAAAGTTCAGAGGGTCCCTCAAGAGCAGTGGGCAGCTATCTTGTGGCTCTCCTTTGCTGACAAAGGTAGAGATAAGCTCCTCACTGTTGGAGAAGAGGATGCTGACATCTATTCAATCTTGAAGAGTGCTCTCATTGATGGGTTTGGCTTAACCACTGAACAGTACAGGATTAAGTTCAGAGATACCCAGAAGACACAGAATCAGGATTGGGTAGACTATGTGGATAGTGCCATTAAGGCTCTGGAAGGCTGGTTGCTTGGCAGCAAAGTGAATGATTTTAAAGGATTGTACAATTGGATTATGAGGGAGCAGATCCTTAAGAATTGCCAAAATCAGTTGTTGCATCAGTACCTGGTTGACTCTGATCTGACTTCTCCCCAAGAATTGGGAAAGAAGGCAGATAAGTGGGTCAGAACCACGGTGAAGCAGAAAAACCAGAAAAATGGTGGTGTCCAGAAGAAGCAAGATGCTAAAACTCCAGATAAGGGTGGGGACAAGGGTAAAGATCAAAAGTCTTTATCAGGGCCCCAAAAACCTGCATCTGGGGGGAGTCACAATCCAACAAAGGTAAAGGCAAAAAGAAACCTTGGTGTTATCTCTGTAAACAGAAGACACATTGGACAAAGGATGGTGATTGTCCAAAAGCCAAGGAAAATCCTCCTACCACCACTGCCTCTAAGGCAACTGCGCCCCCTAGCACAAGTACAGGTGGTAGTACAGGGAACAAGGGATGAGTAGGGTAAACCTTGGGCTCTGAGATGAGTTCTGGCCTAGTCAGAACTCCAGCTCAGGCTGTACTAGTCTGTGATGGTGGCATGGATCTTGCCACTTTATTTGTCAGTCCCAGTAACCTGGGCAAATACATACAATAGCGTTTGATCAATGGTAAGGAGGCCATGGCATATAGGAACAGATGCAAGTGTCACTATGGTGACAGAGAATCTTGTGGGCCCTGACCAAATCATACTTGGCGAAATGTACCAAGTGACCAATGCTAACAATGTCAGGACTGATCATTCCTTGGCAGTTGTTAATTTCAGCTGGGGAGGGGTAATTGGCCCTAAGAAAGCTGTGGTTAGCTCAGACCTTCAGGTGGAGTGATTGTGGGGCAATGATTTGGAAACTTCAGCTTGGGCTGAAGTAGAGTTAAGGACTCATGCAGCAATGCTGGGTATCACTGCAGATGTGTTTGCTGTGACCAGGTCACAGGCCAAGCTGGCTAACACTAAACAGGCCTTGGATCCTGGAGCAATGGACCAAGGGCCTTCCAAGAGAAGGAGCAGGAGGGCTAAGGCTGTGTCTTCCCCCCAGACTCAGTGTGAGGATCAATCTCTTGAGGGAGATGATCTCAGTCCCTGTGAAGGAACTGTCTCAGATGAACTGGAACCTCATCAGGTTGAGTTCTTGGGGACAGGGGGCCCTTCCAGGTCAGACTTGAGTTTGGAGCAGCAAACCTGCCCCTCTCTTGAACCCCTCAGACAGCAAGCTGCTGCTGAGGCAGCTGGGAGTATCAGTGGATCTCACAAGATCTATTGGGATGAGGGCCTCCTATACTCATAGGGTAGAGACCCCAAGCCTGGTGCCACCAGGAGGTTGGTCATACCTCTGGGGCTTCCTACTCACCCTAGCACATGACATCCCCTTAGCACAGTGGTTCCCAAACTGTGCGCCGCGGCACCCCGGTGCGCCGTGATGAAAAGCCAGGGGCGCCGCCGCGCACCAGGAAGCTCCCTCTCCACCTCCCCCAGCGTAATAAGGAACGGCGTGACGCGTGCTGGTGCTAGGGTCGCTGGGAACTTGAGACAGTATGAATGGCGACGTTTGACGGGGGGGGGTGTCTTGTTTCTGTTTGTGGATGCCAGTTTACACTAAGCATGCAGTGTTAATAGTGCCGTGTTTACGTCTGTCTGTGAGTCGGTCTGCACGTAGCACTTGACGTAACTAGTGCAGTGTTTACAGTCTGTCTACTTGTTTGGTTTTACTAAGCAATTGAGATAAAGAGTGCTGAGGACGCGTCGTGACAGAGCCAGGCTTTTTGTCTTTGTCGCTGCATAATTGCATGAATGCGGCTGCCCGCGGCCCCCGCAGAGGGCCACCCTAAACGGGCGGCCCCTTTAGTGCACATCTGTCATATCCACCACCTTATCTAAATGCTCCAACCATAACTAATTTCGACCCGTGGTGCCATTATTCTGTTGCGATTTATCCAAATAGCCTTCTCTTATTTTGGGTATGATTTTTCATCATCGGAATTTGGCACAGGAGAGAAAGAAGGGAAAGAGGGAGAACGAAGGAAGAAGAGAATGGACGGAAAACAATGGAAGAGGGAGAAAGAAGGAAGAAGAGAATGGAGGGAAAACAGTGGCAGAGGGGGAAAGCAGGGAAGTAAAGAATCTGCAAGACTGAGATAAAGAGGCAGGGGGAGGAGGGAGGTGGAAGAGAGGCGAGAGGTGGAATCAAGATAACGCAGCGTTAATATAAATTAAGCACTGCCTTAGGTACTACTTTAATTGCTACAGTTATTGTATGTTTCCCATACCATATATTTAGAAGTTGAATTGCATAAGAAAGTATGGGAACTGCGGTTCTGAGTGCAATGGGAGCGGGCTGAATGAGTTTGGAGGTGGGATCGGAGAAATGTCTAAAATCAACAAACCATTATATAACTATTTTGTTGTCCATTCAAATAAATATAATGCACACCCCTTAAGTTAAACGGTACCCAGTGCAAACCTGATTAGGTCTCGTCGGAGACAGCACATGTGCTGTTGCTTGTGAGACATTTTGTTAACATACAGTATGCTTAGAGCCCACCCATTAGTTACCATTGGTTGACTTCATTGTCACTCACATTTTAATTTGGATTGAAAAAGGATAGTGGAAGGATTGAAGAGGACAGATATAATAATATGCACAAAATACACACAGAAGCAAGTTTTGGCTTCCGGTAAAAAAATGGTGGGTGGGGAGCCGCGGCCAACTGCCAATTAGGTCAAGGGAGCCACGGGTCAAAAAAGTTTGGGAACCACTGCCTTAGCAGGACACCTAGGCCAAAATAAGACTTGGGACAAGCTTGTCCCTCACTTTCACTGACCTCACATGTCAGAAGACACAAAGGAGTTTTGTCGCTCCTGTACCACCTGTCAAGCCGGTGGTAAGTCAGGTGGTACCACTAAGGCCCCCCTCATACCACTACCTGTGGTGGGGGTTCCCTTTGAGAGGGTTGGGATTGATATCATTGGTCCCATGAACCCTCCAACTGCATCTGGACACAGTTATATTCTTGTGGTGGTGGACCATGCCACTAGGTATCCAGAAGCTATACCCCTTAGAACCACCACAGCTCCTGTGGTGGCCAGGGCCCTCCTGGGAATTTTCTCCAGAGTGGGTTTCCCTAAGGAGGTCTTAACTGACAGAGGTACAAATTTCATGTCAAGTTATATCACTGCAATGTGGAAGGAGTTTGGAGTGAACTACAAGTTCACCACACCCTATCACCCACAATGCAATGGGTTAGTTGAAAGGTTCATTAAAACCCTCAAGGATATGATCATGGCCCTCCCAGAAAAGCTTAGACAAAAATGGGATGTCCTGTTGCCCTGCCTTCTCTTTGCCTACAGAGAGGTCCCACAAAAGGGGGTTGGCTACAGCCCTTTTGAACTTTTTTTTGGGCATCCAGTTATGGGTCCCTTGTGTTTGGTGAAGGAGGGATGGGAGTTACCTCTCAAACCTCCCAAACAAGACATAGTGGACTATGTACTTGGTCTCCGCTCCAGGATGGCTGAGTACATGAAGAAGGCAAGTAAAAACCTTGAGGCAAGTCAAGAATTGCAAAACGCTTGGCATGACCAAAAGGCTGTACTGACTGTTTATCAGCCAGGACAGAAGGTATGGGTGTTGGAGCCTGTGGCCCCAGCAGCTCTCCAAGATAAATGGAGTGGACCCCATACCATACTTGAGCAAAAGGGAGAGGTCACCTACTTGGTAGACCTTGGTACTCGCAGGAGCCCCCACAGAGTGCTCCATGTGAACAGCCATACATTGACTGGGCTGACATGGGTTTGCTCATGGCAACTGATGAGGGACAGGAGGAGGAGAGTGACCCACTCCCTGACCTCCTCTCACAGAACCCTGATGATGGATCAGTTGATGGTGTAGTCTTGGCAGACAGCCTCACTGGTCAACAGCAGATTGATTGTAGGAAGGTCCTCAATCAATACAGGCATTTGTTTTCTCTGACACCCAGTCAAACCACCTGGTGTACCCATGAAGTGGACACACGTGAAAGCCTACCTGTGAAGAATAAAATCTACAGGCAACCTGACCATGTCAGAGATTGCATCAGGACAGAGGTCCAAAAGATGCTGGAATTGGGAGTGATTGAGCCCTCAGATAGCCCTTGGGCTAGCCCAGTAGTCTAGGTACCTAAACCTCACACCCAGGGTGGTAAGAGAGAGATGAGGTTGTGTGTGGACTACAGGGGACTCAATGCAGTCACTAGGACTGATGCTCACCCAATCCCTAAGGCAGATGAGCTTATTGATACTTTGGCCTCAGCCAAGTATCTAAGTACATTTGACCTAACTGCTGGCTATTGGCAAATCAGACTAGCTGAGGATGCCAAACCAAAAACAGCATTTTCAACCCTTCGTGGGCATTATCAATATATTGTGATGCCCTTTGGTTTGATGAATGCACCTGCCACATTCCAAAGGCTGGTGAATAAAGTCCTTACAGGCCTGGAAGCCTAGAGTGCATCATATCTTGATGATATAGCTTTCTTTAGCTCCACCTGAGAGGATCACCTGGTCCACCTGAAGAATGTTTTGGAGGCCCTGCAGAAAGCAGTCCTCACTATCAAGGTTACTAAGTGCCAGATAGGGCAGAGCAGAGCAAAGTTGTGTACCTGGGCCACCTTGGCCAGGTTCAACCACTACAGAGTAAAATCCAGAGGATAATGGACTGGGTTGCTCCCACTTCCCAGACTCAGGTCAGAGCTTTCTTGGGCCTGACTGGGTATTACAGGAGATTTGTTAAAGGATATGGGTCCATAGTGACTCCCTTAAATGATCTCACATCAAAAAGAATGGCCAAGAAGGTTCAGTGGACAGTTAGCTGTCAGAAGGCATTTGATGATCTCAAGCAGGCCATGTGCACTGCTCCCATCCTGCAAAGTCCTGACTTCTCCAAACAAGTTATTGTCCAAACAGATGCATCTGAGTTGGGGGTAGGGGCTGTGTTGTCACAACTTAATGCAGAGGGTCAGGATCAACCTGTAGCTTTTATCAGCAGAAGGTTGACCGCCAGAGAGAAATGTTGGCCAGCTATAGAGAGGGAAGCCTTTGCTGTGGTCTGAGCCCTGAAGAAGCTGAAGCCATACCTGTTTGGCACTCACTTCATTGTTCAGACAGACCATAAGCCCCTCCTATGGCTAAAACAGATGAAGGGTGAAAACCCCAAACTTTTGAGGTGGTCCATTTCCCTACAGGGTATGGACTATATAGCGGAAGATAGACCTGGGAGTAACCATGCTAATGCAGATGGACTTTCCAAATATTTCCACTTAGAAAATGAAGACTCAACTGGGCAAGGTTAGTCTCATCTCCTTACGTTTGGGGGGGGGGGTTGTGTAGGAAAGTAGGATCTGATTCTGATGGTTACCCCCACTTTTTGTTTCATGTTACACTGTTTTTGACTAGTCTGACTAGGATCCTGCTAATCAGGACCCCAGTCTATCTGCTTTCTCCCTAAAATGTTATGCCACGTACTTAGGTACACTCCAGATTGGATACTGGGGTACCCTTGTCAGTCCCTAGTATATGGTACCCAGGGCATAGGTACCCCAGAGGCCTCCAATGGGCTGAAGCATGTATTATGCCACCCATGAGAGTCCATGCAAAATGAATCTACAGGCCTGCCATTGCAGCCTGTGTATGTTGGTGCATGCACCACTTACTTAAGATATAGGTTTATATATCTAAGGGTCACTACACTTAAAACGTATAAGTCACCCCTCTAGCAGGCCTTGACAATACTGAAGGTAGGGTGCTTGGTTCTAAGTGAGAGGGTGCCACTGCATGAGCAGGACACCCCTGCAGCCTACGGAGTCCATTCTCCCGGGTTGTTAATGCTGTAGCCATTTACGACATATAGAGTGGCATTATGCGACCGCGTGATGACCAACTCTAAAACGGCTGAAAGTAACCCTATCATGTTTTGTGTCAAACATTGTGGAATCATACCCCCACACTGGTAACCGGTGTGGGAGGTATGAATCCACCCCTCAGAAATGAGCTTTGTAAGGTCTCTGGTGTTCCCGGTACCAGCCTTCTAGTCCAGGGCAGACCAAAATGGTTGCTGCCGACCAGAGACACATTTCTGCCCTCCTGCTGCTGAGCCTAACTCGAGCAGGGGAAGGCAGAACAATAGGCATCCTGTCACAGGGAGGTGTGACCACCTCCCAGACAGGATTTAGTGTATTAGGCCGGGGTGGGTGCGCTTGCCAGCGACCGAAAGTCTGCATGAGGGGCACATTTGGTGTCCCTGTGCATAGTCCAGTTCAAACCAGTCCTGGGAGCTGTTGGCTCCTGCTCTGGTGCGAAACTGGACAAAGGACATGGGAGTAACCTCCCCACTGTCCTGAGCCTCCCCTGGGAGGGTCCCCTGAATCTGTCCAACACTCTCCCGTGGGTACAAAAGGGCTTACCTGGCTGTAGGGCCCTAGATTCGACGTGGACAGGATTCTGAACCAGAAACCACTGAACTTCGACCGTCTGGACACTCTGGACTTTGCTGGACTTCGTTTGGGCCCGACTTTTCCTCCCTCTCAGTCTGAAGCATTGTCTGTGCCCGTGCACCATACAGGCTCAGTGTAGGACCTGTGGAGCATCAAGGACAACCAAAGGCATCTCCCTTGAAGTGAAGGAGTCACTCCCCTGCAACCGCCGGCACCACATCACGATTGGCCGGTCTGCTGCGCCTGAGCTCCTACGGACTCCGAAGGGTCCAGCAACACAAGAGGTGGGTGTCCAAGTCCCTCGAGGTCCGAACTGCCCTCTCACCAAGTTTGAGGTCAGAATCCCTCGCGGGGGCTGCAATACTCGTACCCCTGTGCACCGTGTACTTTTGCAAGTGCATATGCTTGTTGGCGTTCCCAAAACAAGTGCACTGGGCTCCGAGTAGCCCCGACCTCTGGCATCATTTCCACTAAAGAACTTTGGCCTCCTCGCACTGAGTGCTCTGTGGGCTGTTGCTTTGTAAATCTGCTCGAGGTCCCCTTGTGACTCCTGTGCCTCCGGCCTGTGGGTCCTCTTGAGGGTCAACACTGCTTTTCTTGGGCTCCCCTGGTTGCTCCAGGCTTGCCCCGACTCCCCTGTGTTTGGTGAGTTCCCTGGACCTTGCTGGTCTGAACCGTAACCTTTCTTGACCATCTTTGTGGGTTGCCGCTGCCAAGGCTTGTGATGCTCCAGCCGGACACCGACCCCACAGCACTCGACATCCTTCGTGGGACAGCTCGCATACGGCTCCTGGTTGTCCTCGACGTCTCCTGGTCCAGGTGGCTGCAGAGTCAAGAACCCCTCAACGCAACTGAAGCACCCGACATCGGTGGGCATTCGTCTACCGAGCCCCTGGTCACTCCTGAGTGACCCAGACTCTGTCCCCTCTGCTTTCAGGTACTCTTTAACTAGAATTCACCTTTGGATTCCAACTGACACTTTTCTTCTTCCCAGCAGTGGCTCTTCTTCGAAGTCCTCCATAGAGATCAATGGCGGTTTCCGACGCGACTTCAACCCTATGCACCCAGCTTCCCTGTGATAGGTAACTCTGGTACTACAGTATCCACGGGTGGGGTGGCTCTCCAACCTCCTAAGTTCCACGGGGTTTCTTCGAAGTCCACTCAGAAGGGTCCTTAAATTTAAAACAACAACCGCGACTCTCCCATAGAATTGTACGGCGCCCGCTGTCGTGTTCCCACACTGCACCCGTCCTCCGTGGGGTCCCTTCTTACTCACCTTGGGTGGTTCCTTGGGGTCACAGTGATTCTACATCCTCTAGATATTGTCTTGACTCGAGTCATGGTTCTTATACCACTATTTTAGTATATGGTTTGGTCTCCCCCTGGAGCCCACTGAGTATTAGTGCTACTTATGATTGTTTCTGTACCACAATATTGTGTACTTTGTGTTTATCGGCGTGTGGTATTTAGGGTGTGTTATAATAATAAATACATATGTTTATAACTACTGTGTGGTTCTCCTTTCATTTAACCAATACAATAAGGTTGCATTCTGGTAAAACAAGCTGCTTAACATTCCTTCAAGACTAAGGGGCCGATTCCGATCTCGGCCGGTAGGGCTCCGAATAGGATTCGGCTTTACCGGATCCGATTCGGAGCCCTGTTTCCCGACCGAACCGTACGCGGGTCCGGCCGAGCGAGTACGATGCGAATTCGCCGACCGACTCGTCCGGGCGACCCGACCGCTCCGACCGACTCGTACCGCTCCGACCGACTCTGTCGGACACCGACTCGCACCGCGCAATGGAGACGTTTTCCGGCCGGGTAAGTACGATGCGCACCTCGACCGCTCCGACCGACTCGCGCCGTCCGACTCGAACTCGCTGTCGGAGCCGTACTTTGGGGGTCCGTGTCGGACCCCTGTACGCGTACCCGTGCGAGGCGCACACAGGGGGACCCATGGGTCCCCCTACCTGTGCGTGTACGCCGCGAGCGCTCGCGGCGTACTCGCTGTAGGAGGCGCCCTTGTCCGCCTCGCACCCATTGAGGCAATGGGAGCCTGCGTACGCGTTGTACGACCGGCTCCCATTGAGTTCAATGGGAGTCCGACCGACTCGTGTCCGGTGGCATACGAATGCATCGGACTCGTTCGGTCGGACTGCACGGGTCCGATTCGGTCGGAAATCTCTCCGGGTCCGGCTCGGTCGGAGAGATTTCCGGCCCGAATCGGAATCGACCCCTAAGTCTAAAGGCTGCTCTCCACAGCTACCACTTGGATAGCTTTGTAAGGTTATCTTTGACCTCTTAAATCACCATAAGGGTTGTTTGGACTGGTGCAAAGTGCCCACTTTAATTAGTGGATAGCTATACCAGGTCAACTTCTCACAAGGAGGTTTCAGGGAACTTGTTACAAATGTGGGGAGTATGGGCATGTGGCGAGTTTTAAAGAGTGCATTGGGTGGAAGGCCATGTGTAAGAGATGCAAGAAAAAGGGTCATGTATTGAAATGTTGTCGGAGTGGCAACCCAAAGAAGAAAGTCCAAGAAGTTGTGTGTGAAAAGGAGTATGAGGTAGAAGAAATAATTTTAAGGATTTCTGAGGGAGAAAAAAGTGGTTCATTTGATGTGGTTCTCATTGAGAAAACCCCTATACTGATGCTGTTTGACTCTTGGGCAAAGATCAAGCTCATTCCCAGGGATGTGTCTGATGAGTACTAGAAAGGTAAAGTAGTGTTACACAAACCTGACATTAAAGCCAAAGGCTGTGGGGGTGAGCCTATCAAATTGTCAGGGTACTTCAATGGTAGCATTGATTTTAAGGATAGAGTCATCGCGGGGAAAGTGTATGTCTCTGAGAGAGGTGATTCCTTGGTGAGTTAGATACACCAGAAAGATCTCAGAGTTATTCTAGATCATAATGAGACCCCATTGGTAAGGTTAAGACAGGACGAGTTATGTGGTGTGTATGTAGACCAAGAAGACGAGATGTATGAACCATTAAGTCAGGTGCAGGCAGGTGGTCCTTTCTTTGAAGGTGAATTCCCTGAAGTATTCGATGAACATTTGGGCTGCTTGAAAGGGTATTCCCATAAGATAAAACTGAAGGAGAATTCAGTACCAGTTGTTAGTAAGGTGAGAGGTGTGCCCATAAAGGTGAAAGAGAAGATGAAAATTGAACTTGATAAGCTCCTAAATTGTGGCATCATCACTGAGGTTGAACCGCGGAGTGCTTGGCTCCGATTGTCATGGCCCTTAAGGCCATTGGGGAGTCCAGACATTACATAGACCTAAGGGAACTCAATAGGTGTGTTGTGATGGACCACTATCCCTTGCCTAACATTTCCGAGATGTTGTCCTTATTGGAAGCTAAATTCTTCTCTTCCATCGATTTGGCATCGGCATACCATCAGGTGAGGTTGCATCCTGATTCCCAAGACTTAACGGCGTTCATAACTCTGTTTGGGACTTTCAAATTCCTTAGGATGCCTTTTGGTCTTATATCCGCTGTGGCAGTCTTCCAAAGAATGATGGAACATATTTCTAAGGGTGTCAAAGGGATTAAAATCTACCAAGATGATATACTTGTTTTTGGATGGAATGTGGAAGAAAATGACAAAAGAGTAAGGGAGGTGTTGAGCAAATTGAAAGAGAATGGTCTTACTCTCAAAGCGATAAAGTGTAAATTCAATCTCACTGAAATTGATTATTTGGGTCACAACATTTCTGGCTCAGGCATCGAACTTAAGAAGGAGTTAGTGGATACAATCAATTGCATGGCCAGTCCTAGTAGTAAAGAGGAAGTGGTCAAGTTTTTAGGTATGTCTGAGTATTATGCCAAATTCATACCCAATTTCACCAACAAAACACACAATATGAGACTGCTATGGAAGAAAGGTGTGAGTTTTGCTTGGAATTCTGATTGTGAGAAACAGTTTGTCTTAGTTAAGCAGCTATTGTCCAAAGCCACCTCCTTGAGGAGTTTTGAACCAGGTCACGAGATTGTTGTCATGACGGATGTCAGTTCTTCAGGCTTGGGGGCTGTTACGATGCAGTAACACCAAGGTGTGGAGAGAACCATTTTATTTTTATCCAGAAGTTTGAGAGGAGAGGAATTTAACTATTCTGTGGTAGAGAAGGAGGCGTTGGGAATATTCTAGGCAGTGAGGAAACTCTGCAAATTCTTGTGGGGATGCAACTTCACAATTAAAACTGATCACAAGCAATTGAGGGAGATTTTTGAAAGGAAAGGTCTAGACAACATATCCTCTAGGATACGGAAATGGGTAGTGGCTCTCCAAGAGTTTGAGTTTTGTGTAGTGTATGTTCCGTGTGTGAAGAGTAACATAGCTGATTGTTGCTCATGCTTGATTGATAAAAGACACACTAAGGACGAGGAGCAAGAAGAAGAGTTAAGTGACTTTGATGACTATGCTGTCTGTATTGTCAATGAGAGCATAATTAAGGAGGATGAATGAGTAAGCAAGCTTGGGAAGGAAGCAACACTACAAGCTGTGTTGTGTGGCATTGGAGGGGTTTGGAGCAAACATGCCAAAGTGGATGAAGCACTTAGCGGTTTTGTTCGGGTAAAAGATGAGTTGGCGTGCCAGAACGGTCTCTTGATGAGGGGCACCAGATTGATTCCTCCAACTAACTTGAGGATGCAACTAGTTGACTTTGCCCATGAAGGTCATCCGGGCATTTCCAAAACCAAAGAGATACTTAGGCAAACATACTGGTGGCCTGGGATGGACATGTGCGTTGAGGGAAGTGTGCGAGTGTGGTAAAAGCGATAAAGTCTTGAAACCCAGGATTCAACCCATGACATTAAGGCAGCTTCCCAAAGAGGCTTGGGAGGAGGAAGTTATTGACATCCTGGGTCCCATCAAACACACCAGCGTGGACAAGTACGCTATTGTGCTCCTGGATGTGTATTCTAGGTGAAGTCAAAATTACCAACTCAGTGGAAACCAGAGATGTCATAGCATTCCTGGATGGCATTTTTGAAAAGGAAGGTTTTCCCTCAACCTTGTTATCAGACAATGGGGGTCAATTTACATCGAGGGAAATGGACACATTTTTGGATGACAGGGGTATTGGTCACAAAAAGTCTGCACTTTATCACCCAGAAACAAACGGAATAGTTGAGAGGTTTAACCGGGTGCTCAAGGAAACCATTCAAAGGGCTTTATCCAATCAAAAGTGTTGGTATACTGAAGTTCAAAACAAGGTGAAGAGTTACAGATTTTCTCCTCATTCCGTGATGGGGAGAAAACTGATCCAGCGCGACTCCAATATTTTATCAGGGATCAATACTCAATAACATCATAATACAATGGCCCATACACATTCACCCAGTATCCCTGATGCGCTGGGGTCAATTTATATGTACGATCAATTCTTTTCTTTTCATAGATTAAATTATGGCATCACAACTAACTTTTTACATCAACTTTCCTTCCACTTGGTCGATGGACCAATTAGTTGAATAGTTGATGGCAATAATAACTTCTAACTTTCCAACCATTTAATTTATTAAATGATCACAGACTCTCGGTGAAGTTAATAATGAATTTTATCTCAAATAATTAAAGATTATGCTCAACTGCATTTGGTCACAAAATACAAACACTGAATCTCACGAAAGGAGAAATTTTACATATGAACCCAAATGAAATACAAACTCATCCAAACATAGCAATGACTTTATGCAATGAAGGAGTGGATAGAGTAAGAGACAAAAGTTTTAGCAAAATGTGTGCGAAACATCATATACCTAACGGAGGGGATAGATGAAGAGACAATAGTGTCATCTAAATAATACATATCATTGACGGAGTGGATAGGTGAAGAGACAAAAGTTTCAGAGACAAAATACATCAATAAATTAAATTCTGAGAACGAGTTAGACTAAATACAAACCTATTGGTCTGTAGGAAAAATCAACCCCTCGGCCTAGGAGATGGTGGGGGTTCCCCGAAATAGGATCAGGGAACAAAGGATAAAAAGAACAGGATCAGGACAGGTCAGGAACAGTTAGGCCTCTCTGCGAACCGACGGACAGCGACGCATCTCCCCTCTTTCTCTCTTTCCAGCCTAAGCTTAAACCACACACCTAAAGGCACCCCAATTATACCCTAAAACTAACATGTCCGTCCCACAATTGTTGCAAACTTTATTAAATCTCGCAAAGGGATTGGTGGGCTTGGGGGGGGTGGCGTAGTCACACCACTGTGACTTCACCTTTATTTCAACTACTTCATTGTTCACCATTCGTTCCCAGGGTATGGTTCTCAGCTTGTTCTCACTTTATTTCATGTGATACAATTTTTTTACATTTTTCATTCATTTTTTAACATCATCCGCAGTCTGTGTTTCCGGTCTCACGCCTGGGCACTTATTTTGGCAGTCGTTTGACACTCTGGCCTTCACCATTCTCATGTCATCTGCGGTGCACTGCGCATCTGTCTTGCTTCTGACAGAGCGGACTCACTCCTCGTGTTTTCCCCCTCCCACTTTTAGTCAAGTTTAGAAAGATGGCTGCTTCATCTAGCACACTAAAGTAAATAAAAATGAACATGTATTAATTATATGATAATGAAAACTTCACTGTTTACCACCCACCTTGCACTATTCCCCATTAATGTTACCTAGCATAAGCTTTGTGCAAAAGCGACATTATTTATTAGTTCAAAACAGGATGCAACATGCAAATTACTGAAGCATATGCAGCCTATTCATCCAACGCTTCTCGTTTTTCTCAAAACACAATGTTATTACAATTTTATTTTGTTTACGTGTTAGTTTCAGACATGCGCAAAGCAATTTCCCTTGTGTTTGTGTTGGGTGTACATTAGTTTTTCAACAACTACTTACTGTTAATACATATTATGGGGGTATCAATTCGAGCAGGTTTCATTTTTTGCGAAACCCTGCTCCATCAATTCCCCCCTCTGATGGCTTATTGGAGCCATCATAAAATACCTACCATACCGAGTGCCATCTTTAATCATTTATAACTCCGTATTCTTCTCTCCTTTTATGGCACCCTCATCTAAATCTTTCAAGTCATAGTACTCTCCTTTCATTTCCTCTAATTCTATTTCTTCTCTTTTTCTCTTTCTTGCTCTTTGTTTATTCTTTGATTCTGTCACTTCTTTTCTTCCACACTTGCACTTACAACACTTATATGTTGTTATTATTACTAAGATTATTATTGCTACTGAAACGATTGGCATAATTATTTTTCCTATTAAACTACTTCCAAAGGTAGAAAACAATTTACCTATAGAGGAGAAACTCTTACCAAGTCTCTCCCAAACCCCATCAACCTCCAGTTGGGTCAAATCTTCATGTAATTTTGTAATATTCTTTATATATCCCTCAATTCCTTTACTCTTATCAGGGATATATGTGCAGCAATGTTGGACTTTCAATATACCACAGACTCCACCCTCTTTTGCTAATAAAATATCAAGGGCACTTCAATTTTGCAAAACCATTGACCTGATTGCAACTATTTCCGTGTCAATCATCAAGAACCCACCAGCGGTATCTGTAGATAAACGATCAACCACTGTGGACAATTTTCGAATTTTATGTGAATTCAGAATGACCCCAACTGAGGGTATCAGTGCACTAAAAATATCTCCTACTATTTCTGAGAAGCTTGTTCTTTTGTTACGTGTTAGTCCTTGCTTTACTTCGTTCAGTTTATGGCTGCTTCGGTCCATAGGAAGACCTTCGGAAAGACAATAGCAAAATAACAACTACCATACCAATGTGCAGGCAACCTATAGTAGGCTTTCTTACCACACACATAATAGACTCCTGGAACAGCAGGATCAGTTCCACCTTTCAATCCCCAACCTCCAGTGCTTTGAAAAGTATGCTCACATTCACTAGAACCAATAAAATAATTATTATAGTTAGTTTTCGTTCTAAACAAACACATTTTTCCCTTCTGTGACCAGTCCAGGGACATTGCAGCGTATGTCTCACCTTTCTCATAATCTCTTTCCCTAAAGACCCACGGGGGTACCCCTGACTTCTGTTCAGCAGCCTTTCTTTGTAGACTTTCCCTTCTACCATTTCTATAAAGATTTTCTCTTCCACCCGTAAACTACAGGTTAAGTTATTCCTATAAGCATATTCTACATCTAAAGTTTTAGTGATATGGAAAAACTCTCCCATATATTGTGCATTTTTGCCACTTAAAACTTTATTTACTTCATTAATCACTGGTATTTCTGAAAACACTAAATCTATGTTGGAGTAATGGCACTCCAGTTTACCCGTTACATAAAAAAGACTGGTTAGGACACTGCAAGACACACCATATGTTAAAGGTAGGTGGTGATAGGTCACCCCTTCTGAGACGGACGAAGGTAATTGCATACACACATAACAGTCACTTACGTTCATGGTTTCAACATACTCGTACAACAACTTGGTAAACACATTTAACGAGAAATCACTAATTGATTTATCATGATGGAGAATGCTTCCATCCAACGGTTCTAATTTAGTATTAGGAGATTCATTAGTGACATCACTCATTCTTTCTTTTGTTACATTTTTAGTATTGTTTCCATCATTAGTTACCATTAAAATAGGTACAAGGACAGTTAATAATATCCACATAAATGTTAACATCAAGACACTACATAAGCAAGCTTTAATACATCTACGTTTCAAACTAGATTTTGGACATTCAGTCACTTCTGCTTTAGCCATTTTGTGGCCTAAAAATAAAAATCTATCTAATCCTATGAATTCTAAGTAAAAATTCAGGACCAAAATTAATGATAGTGCAATCCTACACCTACTAGCTTTCTTGTTTACCCATTTCTTTTATTTGTATTTTCTTTTGGTCTTCTGAGTCATTCAGTCTTTTCAGTTATCAAAATTCATCATTCTTTAGTTCTTAAAAGTTCTTTTAAGGTGGTCTCAATTTGCTTTCATCAACTTGCTCAGCGTCAGAACTGTCTTTTCCTTTACTTGGATCAGAACTTTCAATTTCTTCCAGTATGACATAGGTCCATTCTGGTGCTTTGTATTTTCTGCTTGGTATTCTTAGTCTCCTGGTTTTTCGTACTAATTCTTCTCCTGTCTCTTCTTGTTCTGTTTGATTAGAGACCTCATTAATTTGCTCTGGTCTTCTTCTTGATCTTCTTTTCACTAGGGTGTATTCAATCTTTTCACCCCACCTGGCCAATTGTCACAGTTTCTTGGTTTGAACTACCTTTTCCCCATCTGTGTCCGGTTCACAAGTTCTTTTGTTTGGCCTTTCTTGGATCTGGTCTTTTTGCGGCTTTTCAGTAACTTCTGGTTCTGTTATCTCGATAGTAATTTCTCTTTCAATCGTGAATTCACCACCTTCTGGTTCAACAGCAGTTTCACTTTCTTCTGGCTCAGCTGTGAACTCTCTTTGATCTTTATTAGCAGTAAATTCACTTTCTTCTGGCTCAACTGTGAACTCTCTTTGTTCTTTATTAGCAGTAAATTCACTTTCTTCTGGCTCAACTGTGAACTCTCTTTGTTCTTTATTAGCAGTAAATTCACTTTCTTCTGGCTCAACGGCAGTCTTTTGAGACCTAGTATCTGGTGTCCACTTTACTTGACTTGTGCTTGGCTGTTCATCATTTGATTGGTCATTAGAATCTGTTACTCTAGATTCATCAGCTTCAAACACTTCAACCTCTGGTTTTTGTTCTTGTCTTACCAGTTGTTGCTCTTCTTGTCGTACAAGTGGACCTAGGGCTCGTTTGGTGTGTCTCCCATGAATCCAGTTTGGCAAACCACCACACTTCACTGCTGTTGTCGTCACCAGTATGACTTGATAGGGTCCGTGCCACCTGGGTTCTAAACACGACTTCCTTACGTGCTTCTTGACATAAACCCATTCGCCTGGACTCAGATCATGGGCTTGTTTTGGCTGTGTCATGGTGGCATCTTCTCTAACCTGGTGAGACACAGAACCTACCAGGTCAGTCAATGCTCTGCAATAATCGAGTACCAAATCATCAGACAAACTTATCAATTTGTTTACTGGTGATGAAGCAAGGACTTGAGAAAATGAAACTTGCTTGATCGAATCCTCCATTAACTTTCACTAATCATTAATTAATAGATAAGGCGAAACTAACATGCACCCATCACAGAAACATGGGGAGAAAAGCTTACGCATGCTTGAATTAATGAGAAATAAAATGCAGCACGATTAAAACCCGCTTTAACTTGCTAAAACGCTTTGCGCATGTGCAAACCCGAATGACGCATAAAATAACGTGACTAACTCGCTTTGAGAGGGAAAAACCCTCACGCATGCGCAAGAAGAAATGAAACGCGGTCTTGAGGTACCGCATGCCCAGCATATGCTTGCTTGATTTGAAAGAAAGCTGCTGCTATTAACACTTTTGCCCAAGAGTAATAATAATTACATGGGATAGAGTAGAAGAGGGCGGTGAACAGTGAGAATTACATGTTCAAGAAAATAATATCTGTTTTTGATCCTTTTATTAATAGTGTATATTTGGGCCTGCTAATCCTTGATTGAAAAAGAAAATGGCGAAAGCTGCACATGATCAGTGAGCCCATGAAATGACCGATGACACAGAGGGAGCTGAATGCTTGCCAAGATTCAAGGACAGAAAGGATGGGAAAAGAAGAAGATGTAACAGTCAACTATGAAGCCTGTATTAAGTGAATTATGGCATTTGCAACAAAATATGCATGTTTCAAATGGTAAATAGACATAATATCGAAAAAAAATATAGAATGGACAGAATATCGAATTCAAAATATAGAATGGACATAATATCGAATGGACATAATATAGTGGTTAATAATATCGAAATGAAGGTAAGTAATATCGATTGTCAAAATATAGAAGTACATAATATAGGCATTAAAAAATATCGAATTTTTAATAATATCGAATTTTTGTGTTTTGTATGTTAGTATATGAGTTAAAAATATATATTATTTTTGTAATGTATGTTTAATATTTTTTAAAGTTACGAAATTTATGTAAAATTATTTTGGCGTAATTTAATTCCGTAGCGGGTTGTGGGTTTATAGGGGAATAGGGTGGGAAGTAATTTAATTGTAATTAAGAAAATATTTATTTTTATTTATTGGTATTGATAATTAATTTATTGTTAATTAATTATTAATTGGTAATTAATTTTTATTAATTGATTAATTGATAATTATGTTAATTGTATTAATTTATTATTCGGAGCGGGTTGTGGGTTTATAGGGGAATAGGGTGGGAAGTAATTTAATTGTAATTAAGAAAATATTTATTTTTATTTATTGGTATTGATAATTAATTTATTGTTAATTAATTATTAATTGGTAATTAATTTTTATTAATTGGTAATTAATTTTTATTAATTGATTAATTGATAATTATGTTAATTGTATTAATTTATTATTCGGAGTGGGTTGTGGGTTTATAGGGGAATAGGGTGGGAAGTAATTTAATTGTAATTAAGTAATTATTGAAATTCTTTTTGTGTATTGATTAATTTATTGTTAATTAATTATTAATTGGTAATTTTTTTATTACTTATTACATTTTTGGTATCGAAAATTAATTGGTTGTTGGTTAATTATTAATAGGTAATTAATTTTTAATAAATAATATTTATTGGTATTTATAATTAAGTAATTATTAAATATTTTGTAATTGGTAATTAATTTTAATTAATTTTTTATTGATATTGATAATTAATTTATTTTTATTTAAATATTAAATCATTTCTTTCCCTACTGTTGCACTCACTGGAGTGGGAATAGTAATTTTTACCCCTACGCTATCCAACGCTTTCCCTACTGTTGCAGTCACTGGAGTGGGAATAGTAATTTTTACCCCTACGCTATCCAACGCTTTCCTTACTGTTGCACTCTCTGGAGTGGGAATAGTAATTTTTACCCCTACGCTATCCAACGCTTTCCCTACTGTTGCACTCACTGGAGTGGGAATAGTAATTTTTACCCCTACGCTATCCAACGCTTTCCCTACTGTTGCACTCTCTGGAGTGGGAATAGTAATTTTTACTCCTACGCTATCCAATGCTTTCCCTACTGTTGCACTTACTGGAGTGGGAATAGTAATTTTTACCTTCCCGCTATCCAACGCTTTCCCTACTGTTGCACTCACTGGAGTGGGAATAGTAATTTTTACCCTCCCGCTATCCAACGCTTTCCCTACTAGTGCAAGATTTAAGGAAAATCAACAAAATAGTAGTACCTTGTTGTCCAGTAGTACCAAATCCAGCAGTAATTCTTTATCAGATACCTTGGGATGCACATTGGTATACAGTGATTGATTTGTGCCAAGTATTCTTTTCGATTCCTTTGCATGTAGATAGCCAATATCTCTTTGCGTTCCGGTTCTAGGACCGTGTTTAGGCATGGTGCCGAGTTCCTCAAGGGTACACAGAGAGTCCCTCGATTTTCAATCAAATCTTGAAAAAGTATTTAGAAACATTGGTTATGCCAGGAAATTCAGTTTTGGTCCAGTATATTGATGACCTACTGGTCGCATCAAAAACAAGAGAGGCTTGTGTCACAGACACAATTGCTTTTCTGAACCATTTGGCAGAAGGTGGACACAAAGTGTCACCAGAAAAATTGCAGTTTTGCCGACAAGAAGTCAAATATTTGGGACACAAGATAGAAAAGGGAGTTAGAAAAGTGACACCAGAGAGAATAAAAGTGATTCGACAGATGAATCTACCCAAAACTAAGAAGGAAGTACGAATGTTTTTGGGAGTGGTTGGATACTGTCGTCAGTGGATCAGTGGATTTTCATTGCTTGCAAAACCCCTAATAAAACTGACACGAAAAGATGGGATGGACCCAATTGAATGGGATGATGAAAGTGAGGACGCATTCATAAAATTGAAGGATTGTTTGTGTCAAGCACCAGCATTGGGAATGCCTGATTACACAAAAGAATTTGCTTTGTTCTGTTGTGAGAGAGAAGGATGTGCACTTTCAGTATTAACCCAAAGACATGGATTAATGCGACGTCCAGTGGCATATTTTTCAGCCACTCTGGATTCTGTGGCCGCAGCATTGCCTGGCTGCTTAAAAGCAGTAGCTGCTACTTGTGTGAGTCTGGAGCAGAGTGAGTCTATTGTCATGGGACATCCCTTGAAAGTATATGTTCCCCATTCTGTCGAGATTCTTTTAACAAGAACTCAAACTCAGCATTTAACCCCTAGTCGGCTGACTAAGTATGAAAGAGTGATCCTGGGTGCTGAAAATGTAAGTGTGATAAGATGCACCACAGTGAATCCAGCAACCTTGTTGCCGGACCCATTCTGTGAAGAAGTAAAGGAAGAAGTTGATCATGATTGTTTGGATCTAACAGAAATGTGTACAAAGCCCAGGCCAGACATCTTTGATGTCCCATTGGGAGAATCAGATTATGTATTGTTTGTGGAAGGGTCATGCTTACGAAAACAAGATGGAGAATTGAGTGCTGCCTATGCTGTCTGTACTAAAGCAGCTATTATAGAAGCATCATGTCTAAAAGGAGTCAAGTCTGCACAAATAGCCGAATTGGTAGCTTTAACAAAAGCTTGCAAAATTGGGAAAAAATTGAGAATAACCATATTCACGGATAGTCAATATGGTTTTGGGGTTGTGCATGACTTCGGCCAAATATGGATGCAAAGGGGATTTCTGACTTCTTTGGGTTCTCCTATCAGAAACAGTAAAAATGTCAAAGAATTATTGGAAGCATTACAATTGCCAAAAGAAATTGCAGTGGTCAAGTGTGCCGCACATAAGTCAGGAAATGATTATGTGACACAAGGCAACAAATATGCTGACCAGGTTGCACAATTTTGTGCTCGAAATACAATGGCTTTGAACAGAGGGTTGGGAAAAGAAACTACCAATTGCCAACTAATGTTTTTCTCTGCTTTTGAAACATGGGACGAAGTTAGACAGTTACAGGATAAGGCAGATGTAAAGGAAAAATAATTCTGGATCAACACAGGTTGCACAACAAGAACCAATGATGAGGTATGGTTGTGTCCAGATGGAAGACCGATAATGCCAAACAGTATGTTATCACAAATGGCAAGAGTATATCATGGGGCTACACACATTGGGAGGGATGCCATGATTAGACACTTTAGGAAGACATGGTACAATCCCAAGTTTAGGCTTATTGCAGAGAGTCTCTGCCAGCGCTGTTTGACATGTCAACAGCAGAACCCAGGTAGAAGAACATTTGTCAGTTGGGGAAAAATTGGAAAGGCAGAAGGACCATTTACAAGACTGCAGCTTGATTTTATAGAGTTGCCGCCGTGCAACGGTCTGAAGTATGTTCTTGTCATTGTGTGTCTGTTTACTCGTTGGGTGGAAGCTTATCCAACAAGACAGAATGACAGTCTCACGGTTGCCAAACTGCTCTTAAGAGAACTCATCCCTAGATTTGGATTTCCAGTCACTTTGGAATCAGATAGAGGACCTCATTTTAACAATGAGATAATTCGATTAATCTGTACAGCTTTCAAAATTGAGCAGAAACTACATTGTGCCTATCGACCAGAAGCAGCCCTCAAGAACGCCAGCCGCAAGCACCACCAACTCATTAGAGCCACCAAAAGGACCTCCTTCAAGGAACGCATTGACAACAATGCACACAACAGCAAAGAGCTCTTCAACACCGTGAAGGAACTCTCCAACCCCAGCTCCAGCTCCAACGACATCCCACACCATCGCAAGACCTCTGCGACTCCCTAGCCACCTTCTTTCACCGCAAGATCGCAGACATCCACGACAGCTTCAACACCCAGACCCTCCCGACAGCCACCGCCACCGCAGACCCACCACCCCCCAACCTCACCAACCTCCTGGTCTCCTGGACCCACGTCAACGACGACGATACCATCAAAACCATGAACACCATCTACTCCGGTTCACCTTCCGACCCTTGCCCTCACCACGTCTTCAACAAAGCAAATCGCATCATCGCACCCCAACTCCGGAAGATCATCAACAGCTCCTTCGAGACCACCACCTTCCCGGAAATCTGGAAGCACGCCGAGATCAACGCCCTTCTCAAGAAACCCACAGCGGACCCAAAGGACCTCAAGAACGTCCGGCCCATCTCCCTGCTCCCGTTCCCGGCGAAAGTCATCGAGAAGATCGTCAACAGGCAACTGACCCACTACCTCGAGGAGAACAACATCCTGGACCCGTCCCAATCCGGATTCCGCAGCAACCACAGCACCGAGACCGCCCTCATCGCTGCCACTGGTGACATCAGGACCCTATTGGACAACGGCGAAACCGCGGCGCTCATCCTCCTGGACCTCTCAGTCCCCTTCGACACCGTCTGCCACCACACCCTACACACACACGCCTCCACGACGCAGGGATCCGCGACAAAGCCCTGGACTGGATCACCTCCTTCCTCATCGACAGAACCCAGAGGGTCCGCCTCCCCCATTCCGATCTGAAGCCACCAAGATCTCCTGCGGCGTGCCCCAAGGATCATCCCTCAGCCCAACCCTTTTCAACGTCTACATGGCACCGCTCGCCAACATCGTCCGCTCACACAACCTCAACATCATCTCCTACGCCGACGACACACAGCTGATCCTCTCACTCACCAAGGACCCCGCCACCGCCAAAACCAACTTCCACGAAGGAATGAAGGCCGTCGCCGACTGGATGAAGAACAGTCGCTTGAAACTTAACTCAGACAAGACAGAGGTCCTCATCCTCGGCTGCACCCCCTCCGCCTGGGATGACTCTTGGTGGCCGGCTGCCCTGGGAAAAAGTAGATGCTAATATTGAAATCGCATACGTTTTCACCCGAAAATGTAAAAGGCCCTGGTTTGTGCAAATGCTGTCTGGTTCTCTGGCAACTACTCCGCCATGGTTCAGCTTGTTGCCCAAGCTAATTGCAGTCTGTTGACACTGCATAAGTCTGCCTTCCTTTCTAAGGATATGAAAGGTCATATAAAAGCGGAAGGGAAAAGGCAGGACTGTTGCAGACCTAGTTTTCAACTAATTCTTTCTCAGTTCGCTATATTTTCAATTGCTTATTAATGACGGGATTTGGTACCCTGCCATGATTTTCGCATCAGGTGTGGCATGCCTCGTTGCCATTAAATGGCCATTCTGCTTGGTGTCAGAATACAATGTGCATATTATCAAAACTAATGAAATTGAAAGCGCCATTATCTGTGCAATGTATTCATGGCTCCCGAAAAAGAGTGGCAGTTGGCATGAGAGAGGGCAACAGCAGGCAGCAGAAATTGGCATACGGGAGAACAACAGCAAAACGTGTTAAACTGTAAAAATCTCTGGCCTTTACAGTGCCCCTTTCAGATGCAGTGAGCTGAATGTGTCAAACAAAGAGGAACAGCAAGCCTAAAATCTAATGTCTAAGTACACATCTTAACAGGCGCGGTCCCGAAAGTGAAAGAGGACCACGCTGCAGCCGGAGCATGGGGATCTCTTGTCTTTATGGGGCCATGTGTTTAAACACATGGCCCCATAAAGATAAGAAAGTGCTTCACGACAGCCGTGAAGCAGACGACCCAGTCCGGATCGCAAGCCAAAGGGCGGCAACCAAAAACCCTCATTTCCAATGGCAGGCCACCGTTTAGCATAAACGGTGACGCCGGCCAATGGGAATGAGGGGCGGGGCTTCAAGCCCTCTACTGAAACTCCTCATTAGCAATAAAACTCGCCGAGCGAGCTGCGCATGTGCGCAGCAACGCTAAGCGAGACCTAATAAAGGTATTTGGATAAAGGTATATGGGCCCATTGAAAAGTTCAGTTTTTGGTGTGTAAAATATCCAACCCTGGCCTCTTCGCGCTGGATCACTGATAAGTATGCTTGTCTCATTGCTCTTCCCATGAAGATCTCATGTGGACTTAATCCCATCTTTTTGTCAGGAATGCTTCTTAGACTCATCAGTACAAGGGGTAAAGCGTCAGGCCATTTCAGTGATGTGGATGCACACACCTTTCCTAACCTGGATTTTATAGTCCCATTGAGTTGCTCAACCACTCCAGATGCTTCGGGTCGATAGGCACAATGCAGCTTCTGCTCAATTTTAAATGCTGCACAAATCAGCCGAATTATCTCATTATTAAAATGTGTTCCTCTATCTGTTTCTAAAGTGACTGGAATTCCAAATCTACGAATTAGTTCCTTCAAAAGCAGTTTAGCCACAGTGAGGCTATCGTTTCTTCTCGTGGGATATGCTTCCACCCAGCGAGAGAACAAGCAGACAATGACTAGTACGTACTTCAGCCCATTGCATGGGGGAAGTTCAATAAAATCCAACTGGAGTCGGGAAACGGACCTCCTGCTCTCCCAATTCGTCCACAACTAACAACTGTCTTTCTGGCTGGATTTTTCTGCTGACAGGTAACGCACCTCTGGCACAGAATCTCTGCAATGACCCTGAACTTTGGATTATACCATGACTGCTTGAAGAGTCTGATCATTGCATCTCTCCCGACATGTGCAATTCCATGGTAAACTCTGGCCATATGGGAAAGTAAGGAATCTGGTAACACTGGTCTCCCATCAAGATAGACCCATAGTTCATCTTCTGTTCTTTTGCTACAGCCTGTTTTGTTCCATTTTTCATTTTCCTCATCACTTGCTTCCTCCTGCCTCTGTCTAAACTCTTCCCATGTTTCAAATGTTGCTGTAACAAAAGATGGCATTCGGTATTTCCCCTTTCAATTGATCTGTTCAAAGCCATTAAATTTTGTGCACAGTAACGTGCTATTTGATCGGCATATCTGTTGCCCTTCGTCACATAATCATCTCCTGATTTATGTGCGGCACATTTGACTACTGCAATTCTTTTGGGCAATTGCAAGGCATCCAATAGTTCCTTTACAGTTTTACCATTTCTAATAGGGGAACCTGAAGAAGTCAGTAATCCCCTTTGCATCCATAGCTGGCCGAAATCATGGACAATCCCAAATCCGTATTGGCTGTCTGTGAATATTGTTACTTTCAGGCTTTTGGCAATTTTGCATGCTCTAATCAGAGCTATTAGCTCAGCTATTTGGGCGGAGTTTACTCCTTTCAGATAGGATGCTTCAAGAACCCCTTCTATGGTGCAAACAGCATAGGCAGTGCACAATTCACCTCTTTCATTTCTCAAACAGGATCCATCAACAAACATTTCACAATCTGATTCTTCCAATGGACAATCATCTATGTCTGGCCTAGGTTTGGTGCATAATTCGGTCACATCCAGACAATCATGATCCGTTTCCTCTCTCACTTCCTCACAACGAGAATTAGGCAACAAAGTTGCCGAATTCACAGTAGTGCACCTTACCACAGTCACATTTTCAGCACCCAGAATCACTCTCTCGTACTTAGTCAGCCGACTAGAAGAAAGATACTGTGTCCTGGTACGAGTCAAAAGAATCTCGACAGAATGTGGCACATACACTTTAACTGGATACCCCATCACAATCGGTTCACTCTGTTCCAGACTCATGCAAGTAGCTGCTACTGCTTTCAAGCATCCTGGCAATGCTGCAGCCACTGAATCCAGAGTAGCAGACAAATATGCTACTGGACGTCGTGCCATTCCATGTTTCTGTGTTAGGACTGAGAGTGCACACCCATCTCTCTCACAACAGTGCAATGCAAATTCTTTGGAATAATCTGGCATTCCCAATGCAGGTGCGTGACACAGACTGCTTCTCAATTTTACAAAAGCTTCCATACTTTCGTCATCCAGAACAATCGGATCCTTCACATCCTTTCGTGTTAACCTCTGTAGAGGTTTTGCGATCAGTGAGAAACCACTGATCCATTGCCTGCAATATCTAACCATTCCTAAAAACATTTGCACTTTCTTTTGTGTCATGGGTGGACTCATCTGTTTGATCACTTTAATTCTTTCTGGGGTCACTTTTCTAACTCCTTTCTCTATTTTATGGCCTAGGTACTGGACCTCTTGTTTACAAAATTGTAGCTTTGCTGGAGACACTTTGTGCCCTCCTTCTGCTAAATGGTTCAATAGGGCTACTGTGTCCGTTACACATGCCTCTTGTGTCTTTGATGCCACCAGTAGGTCATCAATGTATTGAACCAATACCGAATTTCCTGGCATGACTAAAGTCTCCAGACATTTTTTCAAGATCTGGTTGAAAATTGAGGGACTCTCTGTGTACCCTTGAGGAACTCGGCACCATGCCAAAACACGGTCTCCGAACCGTAATGCAAACAAATATTGGCTTTCCGGATGCAAAGGAATTGAGAAAAAGGCTTGGCACAAATCAATAACTGTGTACCATTCAGCATCACATGGGATCTGATAAAGAATCACGGCCGGATTTGGTACTACTGGACAACAGGGTACTACAATTTTAGTAATTTTACGCAAATCCTGCACTATCCAGTACTTTCCACTGGGCTTTTTTATACCTATGATAGGTGAATTACAAGGACTGCTCATTATTTCTTTCAAAATTCCTTGTTCAATCATTTGGTTAATCACAGGTGCAACTCCTGCAATTACCTCTGGACTCATTTTATACTGTGGTGTGTTTGGATATACAGCACCATCCTTTACTGTAATCTGAATTGGGTCTACATTTGTCATTAAGCCAATCTCCTTTCCTGAAAAATCCCACACATCAGATCTCACTGCACTTTTTAATTCTTCAGGCAAACTTTCTTCTGTGAGAAGTGAATACAATTCATCCACTTCTGTTCCTTGCTTCGCTAGCATCATTTTAAATTCAAAATCCTCATGAAGTGTTTGAAATGCAATTCCATCTGGTGTACAATAGATGGTGCAGTTCATCTTGAATAACAAATCTCTTCCCAAGAGATTTACTGGGCTTGAGTCACAAACCACAAACCGATGCATGTCTTTGAAGTTACCAATGTGGACTTCAATTGGATTTGAAACCGGTGTTCTAATATGCTTATTTGAGACTCCTACAACTTGGATAGTTTCTCCCGAGAGGGGTAGGTTTGGAATTTCTGCTGCTCTCACAGTAGAACGGGTAGCACCAGTGTCCACTAAAAATATAATATCATTACCTTCCACCTTTCCGTCAACAAATGGACCTGACTGATCTACCGCCAAGGATGCGCCAAGTACGCACTCTTCCTCCCCCCTCAGGCACCGTCATTGAGATGAGTCTGAATCACTCCCACTGCACTGCACCCAATACTGCGGAATCACACCTTGATTCTTACCAATTTGGTCACCTCTGTGATATCCAGTGCTCACACTGTACCTCTGCACTTGAGCATTCACATTATTTGGCATGGGAGCTTGCGGCACCTGTAACTGTTGAGTAACTATCTGCTGCTGCTGTTGATTTACACACACCTCATTCTGCATCTGTGGAATAAAATTTTGATTTCCCCCATTAATCTTTTTAGCGGATCTACACTCATTCTTCCAATGTCCAAGCTTTCCGCACGCATGACAAGGCAATTTTTTATAGCTTTCTCTTTATTCATTTTTCCCCTTCCTTATCCTCCACTGAAATTCTGTCCATTTTGACTCTGACCACCTGCCTGATTACTGGTTTGAGGATTATTATTTGCCTCCTGCTGTTCTGCCACTTTCACCTGTGCCCACATCATTTTCTCTTTTAACTTTTTATGTCTTGATTCAATGTCATCACTACAATACTTTGCATACCTCAAAATTTCGTCTATCGTTTTACTCTGCCAGCAAATTAAATGCTGTTGAATCATATTACTAATGTCTGGTTTTAATCCGAACACAAAACGATACACGAAATGTCCCATATCTTTGTCTCCAATATTTTCGAATCCACTATACTGTTTGAATACCTGCAACAACCTTTCATAGTAGGCGTGCACTGATTCTTTTGGTTCCTGGGTAGTCCTGTCAATTTTAACCCAATCTGTTTCCTTTGGGGAAATTTTACCTTTCAGAAACATGATTACCTGATTGTACTTTTTCATTACCTCCTCTGATGGTGCACCTGTTTTAGCGTCTCTAGGATATTCATCCGTTAGCCAATCAACAGTGATCTTACACTCTGTCCATAAGTCAGCTGGAACAACAATCTCAAACAATCAATCTAAATCTTTTAACAGAACCATTGAGACCTTAACAAACCTTTCTACCTGCTTATACCATTCAACTGGTTTTTCTCTCAACCTGGGAAAATCATTTGTGAAAGACAATATATCCTGTCTTGACCATGGCACATGAACTTATCCACCACCGGGCACTTCTCTCATCGGACACACTCTTTCAGCCTGTTCTGTCTTTTTGTTTTTAATGTTTCTTTATTGAGTTTTGAGTATAAAACACAGAACTTAAGAAGCAAACATTGCCCCATGACAGTCCCGACAAGGCTTATTATCCAAACATACGATAATGAAATAGCATTAGCACATTGCATTAACTAGTAACATTCCCATTGGTACAAATAATGTGAGATTTACATTCCAGACATAATCTGGTGTGGCAGGAGCCAGACCACATCCCATATGTGAGCACTGTCAACCATCCGGCAGTAGTCCTGCGTCATTGTCATTGGGGGCAGTTTGCGCTAAGAGGTACATCTGGAGGGGAGACCAGATGTCGCGTGGGTGGGAGGAGGGTGGGAGGAGCTCGGCATAGGTGTGCAATTGGTCTTGGCAAAATATAAGGTCATTCAACCATTCTTTGAATTTGGGCGCCCTCCCTCTGCCCCATCTGCAGGCGACTCACCGTTTAGCTAGCAAGAGTGCCAAGGAAATGTATCTCCGAGCTGGAACGGCCAGTGCCCCGGTATAGCCGAGGAGCGTAACAAGGGGGTCGTCAGGGACATGCAGCCCGGTCATCTGGTCGAGCGCCTCCAATACCGTCGTCCAGTAGCACCGGATAGGGGCGCAGTCCCGAGCTAGGTGTCTGATATCCGCCCCCTCCCTCCCACAGCAGTCGCAGCGGTCTGTGTCTCGTAGGTGAAGGCGCATCAGACGTGCAGGTGTATAATAAAGGCGGTGGAGGTATTTGTAATGAATGATGTGCAGTCTACTGCTGACCGTTATTTTCCCGGTCTGCTGACAGCAGAAGGACCACTGTTCGTCGGTGATGGGGGAGCTAAGTTCTTCCTCCCAGCGCGCTCTGGCCAGGGGGGAGTCGTACGGGCAGTCTGTTTGGGTAGTGCGGTATAGCAGCGATACAACATGTGTAGGAGTATCTTTCTGAAGTAGGGCGTGTAGTGGAGTCGTGGTGGGGGGTTCCTGCGGGAAGCACAGGGTTAGAGCCCTAACATCTTGCCTCAGTCTGATATAGAAAAATCGTTCTAGAGGGGTTGGTGGAGTATCATCGAAGAATTCCTCACAGGTACGGAATTTACCGTTAGCATATAGCTTGCCCCAGGTCTGGATGGAAAGTTTCCGGAGGAGTTGACGACAACCTCCTTCCTGTGTGACTGGGAGGTCAAGTCTGCCCTGGAGGGGCAACAAAGGGGAGTACAGTGTGGTTATATGGAGGCGGCGAGCCAGATCGCGCCAGGCACTGGTGGTGCAGTCTACTGTGGTTGAAGCAAGGTGTCTCGGGATAGCAGGTGAGCTTAAATAGGCGGAACATGGGGTCGGGGTCATATATCCGTCTTCGATTGCTAAATGAGGCATGTAAGGATGGGGGTCCAGCCAATACGCTGCGTAGTGGGCCTGTGCACAGCTGAAGTATAACTCCAGGTCTGGGATTTCTAAACCGCCAGCACTGAAGGGTCGAGTGAGGGTGTCCCAGTGTAATCTAGATTGCTTCCCTCCCCAGGTGAGGCGAATGAGCTGAGTTTTTAGGGCTTTGAAAAAATGTCTACTGGGGGCATAGGGGATGTTAATGAATAGATAGAGCAATTTAGGCAGGATTATCATCTTTATGAGCGAGGCTCTCCAAGCCATCGAGATCGGCATGGCAATCCATCTGGTGATTTTGTCAGTAAGGAGGTTTAGTGTGCGCCCATAGTTGGCAGCCATCAAGTCGTTTCGATTGCGGGTTATTACTATACCTAGATAGGTGACTGTGTCTTCGCACCATGTGAGGGGATAATCAGGAGTGAACTTTGTGGTGGCATCTGTGAGGGGAAAAATCTGGGATTTCCCCCAGTTCATGTTAACTCCAGAGAGGCATCGAAAAAGGATGAGTAACCTTAAAATGGGGTTGAGGCTGTCCCCCGGGTTGCGGAGATAGAGGGTGAGATCGTTGGCGTATAGGGAAATTAAGATTTGCCACTCGGGGTATATGAGGGCATGGTCGCGGTAGTGTTGACGGACCTTAGCAGCCAAGGGCTCAATCGCCAGGGCAAAGAGGAGGGGGAACAAGGGGCACCCCTGGCTGGTGCCTCTGGCAATTGCGAAGGTGGAGGATCTGGTGCCATTAACCACTGTGCTAGCCCGTAGGCCTGTATAAAGTAAGTGAATCCACGCCAGGAACGGAGCTGGGAATCCCATGCGACGAAGCACGAAAGCTAAATAGTCCCATTCCAGGGAGTCAAATGCTTTGGTGGCGTCAAGGAAGACGGCCACCGCATTGGTGTCCGGGTCAATGTCTTGAAGAACGGCAAACAGGGTGCGAAGGTTGTGAGAGGTTCCTCTACTGGGTACAAAACCCGACTGGTCGGGGAGTACAAGAGCGGTCATGAGGGGGCTAATACGGTTTGCGATCAGCTTTGCTAAGATTTTAGCATCAACATTAATGAGGGAGAGAGGCCTATATGGGTCGCATTGTGCAGCCGGTTTACCGGGTTTTAGCAAGGATATTATAAGTGCCTCTCGCATTGTCTGGGGGAGGATGCCCGTCTCCCTGGCATCCTCGTAGACCTGTCGCAGGAGAGGGATGAGTATGGTGCGGAAGGTCTTATAAAATTCGGCCGTGTGGCCATCGGGGCCGGGGGCCCGCTCAGCTTGCAGCTGCATAATTGCAGCGGTGATCTCATCGTCTTCGAAATCTGCGAGGAGGAATTCTCTTTTGGTGTCCCCAAGCCAGCCAATTACAGTGTCTTGAAAGAAAGGGGTAAAGTCTGCCGGTTGCGTCCTGTGTGAAGTGTATAGGGCACTGTAGAATCGTTTGAAGGTAGCAGCTATGTCCGAAGTGTTTTTGTGGAAGTGGCCGTCTTCGTCAGTGATTTCGAGGATGGTGCTGGAGAATCTAGGCGGGCGAATAAGGGCTGCAAGCGCTTTGCCTGGTCGCTCTCCCTCCCCATAGTGGCGAGCTTGGTGATATTTCCCCCTGAACTTGCACTCCCTGTCAGCTGTCTCCTGATATTCAGTGAGCAGGTCTCTCAGTCGTGATTGCAGCTCTGGGGTGGGTGTGGTTTGCATTTGTGTTTCGGTGTGTTTGAGTTCTTTCTCCAGCTTGTGGAGGGTTGTGCGGATATCTCTCAGGATCCCTCCGCCCTTGGCGATGCAAAGTCCATGAACGTTGACCTTGAAAGCCTCCCATATAGAGGAGTATTGGGTAACTGAGTGCTCATTGTGGGGGAAAAACTCTATTATTTCCTGCTCGAGTTCGGACTTGAATACAGGATCTAACAGTGCATGCGTGGGTAGACGCCAGGACGGATAAGGCGATTCTACATGAGGGGGAGTGAGCGGTGCGCGGGAGATGAGAAGCCTGGGTCAGCCATGGTGTTAACCCCTTAGAAATGAGCCAGCTATCAATACGTGACCAGGAGGAGTGGGCGGCGGAGAAGCAGGAGCCTTCTCTGTCGTGTGAGTGGAGGTAACGCCAGGCGTCGACGAGACCATGGTCCGTGATTATATGGTTGAGGATGCGGTGTGCGTTGGAGTAATGGTGAGGTTGCGGGTGAGAGCGGTCTAAAGATGGGTCAAGCGTGACATTAAGATCACCGCCCCATACCACGTGTATCGAGCCTGTGTCCAGAGTTCTGCCCCAGAGGACGCGGAAGAACTCGGGGTCGTCAGTATTCGGGCCATAACAAGTAATGAACGTTATGGATTGAGCAGCCAGTCTTCCCCATAAGATGCTGTACCGACCCTGCGGGTCAGCATAGGCCCCAATGGAGGTGTAGGGGAGCGCGCGCTTGATTAAAATGGCGGTGCCTCGTGCATAGGTGGAGTATGCGGAGAAGCAGCGGTAAGTTGCCCAGCGGGATGCAAACGAGGTTGGGGTAGCGGGGCCTAGGTGCGTCTCCTGAAACATGGCGCAGTGTACATTGTGCCGGTCTAGGTATGCAAGGATATGGCGGCGCTTGCGGGTGGTCCCCTAGGCCTCTCACGTTCCACGTTAAGAGGTTGTACCTGGGGGGGTTAGTGCAGTTTGCCATGGTCGTATGTCTGAAGTGTTGCAATGGATGTCAAGTTCTTGTCAGGCGGGTCATCTGCGTGTGGAAAGCCGATGCGTGTCAGGTCATCGATAAGTGGCAGTAAACAAAACCTCCCACCTCCCACATCAGCAGCCCAATCCTGCTGTGAAGTATGTCCCTCCCTCCCTTCCCCAATGTCCCACATGCCAGGCTCCCAACGGGGAAGGGTGGACATGAGTCAGTGATAGTACTGAACCAGAACAGTGATGGGGTTCCCTGATAGGTAGAGGCTAAAGGGCGAACCAGAGTCGCCTCGCAGCAGCGAGGGTTCTCGGGGAGTAGTAGAGAGTCTCAGCATGCCAAGTGTTCTTTGGTGACTGTCCAGAGCATGGAAGCAAATACAGCGTCAGGACGGAAGACCCAACAGGAGGCGTGCAGCAGACAGTGGAGAAGGGCGTCGCATATCCAGTGTTGACCAGAGGAGGCCGGCGGCCGTGTCATTTACCGAGTGGATGTTTCACCAAAGCAGCTAAAGAGTGACGTGATCGTCATTCTACATCTGATATGCCCCCAACGTCAGCAGGTTGGTTGGACGGGGGCGTGGCGGTCCATAGGTCGCTTGGGTAGGGATTTTAATAAATCAGAAACATGCTGAGGATTAGTAAAAAAGTGTTGCTTCCCTTGGTGCGTGACTTTTAAGCGAGCTGGGAAGAGCATGGCATAGGCAATATTGGCTTGCTGAAGTTTTTTCTTCACTGGGAGGAACTTCCGGCGTGCCTCTTGGACTACCATAGTAAAGTCAGGGTATAGCGATATCTCTATGCCTTCGAAAAGTAGTTGCTCCTGCTCTCTGGCAAGACGCAGAGCAGCATCACCGTCTCTATAATTAAGTAATCTCGCAATGATTGGTCAAGGAGGAGCGCCAGGTACAGGGCGGGAGGCAAGTGATCGGTGTGCTCTCTCAACGACAAGTACCGCCAAAAACCTTCTTTTCTGAAGAGCGTGGTGAGCATGCGTTCCACATAGTCTTCCATTCTGCCCATGGCTGTAGATTCCGGCACCCCTAGGATCCGCAGGTTGTTGCGTCTCGAGCGAGATTCTAAATCCTCATTTTTTGCGGCTATTACCTTTAGGATTTTTTCCATGTCAAGCGTTTTTTCCGTGGTCGTGGTGGAGGTGTCTTCAAGATCTGAGATGTGGCGCTCCGTTTCTTTAATGCGTTCCTCATGCTGCTCGATTTTGTGCGTGAGATTGTCCATTCGAGCATTCATAGTGTCCATTTTGGTCTCTATGGAGGTCAAGCTGGATTGCATCACAAGGAGGAGTTCTTTCAGGTCCTCCATGGAGGTGGTTAATCCAGAGGCAGGGGTACTGGCCTGTTCGTCATCTGCCTCAGCTTGCGTTCTAGCGGATTTGCAGGACTCGAAGTAAGTTTCGGCTGCTTCCCGTCAGCTTCGGCCATGGAGGCAGCCGCAGACCAGGGGGATGCAAGCTGTGAGTGTGTCTCCAGTGTCTTTTGGGGCACTAAGAATCGTCGCAGTTCGGGAGGGAGCTTGGCTGCAGGCACCAAGTGGGGGGGAGAGCTCAACCAGAGCAGAGGGTAAGTGGCGTGGCAGGGGGCCACTCGTTGGTATCTCCCAGGGGGGACGTAGAAGATGCTTTAAGGTGGCTTCAAGGCGCGTGGCGCTGGTAATCCAGGGCAGGTGAAGTGTTACCACGGCCTATGTCAGGGCGTCGGCCGGGCGGAGGGCCGTGTGAAGCGGCGTCCTGTGTGGGAGGAAGAAGGCTGTTAGAAATGGGATTTTTGGTAGGCTAGGGCTTGTGCTAAAGCCAGGCAGAAACCACAACTCTAGTCAGGATAAGGGAGTTACACTCCTAAAATAACCCCTGCTCACCCCCTTGGTAGCTTGGCACGAGCAGTCAGGCTTATCTTAGAGGCAGTGTGTAAAGCATTTGCACATAACCAACAGTAATACAGTGTAAGCACTACAAAAGGACACCACACCAATTTAGAAAAATATCCAATATTTTTATATACTTAAGACAAGACCAAAAACGATAAAAATCCACAATACAGTACTTAAAAATCTTCAGTTAACAAAATATGCTTGAAAAACAGTTCCTTGATGTCGATAGCTCCGTCCGGGGCTATCACGGCGTCGTGAGCAAACAAATCCAAACAGTTCTGGCTGACCGCGGCGTCGCGGGCCAGCTACGGTGTCGGGAAGACCCGCAAACAGTACCTTTTAGAAATGCAGGGTGTCGGCAACCTCTCGTTGAGCTTCCGAAAGCACGGCGTCCGCAGGCGTCGGTTCCGGAGGTTGGTGCAGGAGTCGTCGGGGCCCTCGAAGTCACACGCGTTGCAGATCGATCTCCTCTCTGTTGAAGTCAGGAGCGTTGGCGTTGGCAGGCGTCGGGTGCTGCAGTGCGAAGTGCAGCGGTGCGGTGCCCTCAGGTCGCGGTGCGAGCAGCGGCTCGGTGGCGGCGTCAGATGACGTCGTCGTGAGACCAGAGTCGCGGTGCAAAGTGACGGCGTGCTCGTCGCGGTGCTGGCAGGTCACGGTGCAAGCAGCGGCGTCGTCTGTCGTCAGCTGACGAACTGGAGTCGATGGCGCCGGCGTCGGTAGGCCAAGGCTGCGGTGCGGGATGAGAGCGGTGCGTCGTGTAACTTCACGAGCGGTGCCCTCGAACCATGGTGCAAGCAGCGGCGTCGATTTCGGCGTGGGGCGTCGTCGTCTGGGATACTAAGGCGTCGTCGTGAAGCGAGGCGGTGCGGAGTGCGGTGCCCACAGGTCGCGGTGCGAGCAGCGGCTCGGTGGTGGCATCAGCAGGCATCGTCGGTGAAACCAGGGTCGCGGTGCAGCGTTGCAGCGGTGCCCTCTGCGGAGCCAAGGCATCGTCGTGCAGTAAGGCAGAGTGCGGTGCCCACAGGTCGCGGTGCGAGCAGCGGCTCGGTGGCGGTGTCAGCAGGCATCGTCGGTGAGACCAGGGTCGCTGTGCGGCATTGCGGCGGTACCCTCTGCGGTGCCTTCAGGACACGGAGTCGGCAGCGGCATCGTAGACGTCATCGAGTTGCTTTTCTTCTGTTGCAGCACAAAACACATAGTCCCCAGTGCTGAGGGCAGAAGAACTTGAAGTCTTTGCTGTTCCTGAGACTTCTTGAACAGGGGGCAAGCTCTACCTCAAGCCCTTGGAGAAACTCACAAAAGTAGATTGCAGAAAGTCCAGTCCTTTCCCTGCCCAAGACAGAAGCAGCCACTGCAGGCCAACACAGCAAAGCGCACAGCAAAGTGGTAGTTCCTCCTCACAGCTTCTCCAGCTCTTCTTCTTGGCAGTCTTCTTGGTCCAAAAGAGTTCTAAAGTTCAGGGGTCTGGGCCCCAATATTTATATCCCAAAATCCTTTGATCTCTTAGGCAGAGAGTGTCTGTGCCCAGCCAGAGAAGTTCTGCCTTCTCTGGTGTGACTTCCTGGCAGGAGGTGGAGACGGCATTGTCAGAGGCAGACCAGGCCCTTTGAGGTGCAAGGAAATCTCCTCCCCCTTCCCCAATTGCAGCCCAGGTCTATTCAGCCCTTTCCTGACCCACCTAGTGTGGAAATGTAAATTCAGATTTTGTCGTTTTTTAATTAAGCCATGCCTCATCCATTTTCCTTCACCCCGGGCTCTGCTCGGTTAACTATAAACCCTGACCCTTTTCCTCTGGCTATGTTGACCAATCGGTCATCCATTCTATCCATGACCTTTTTGCCAGCTCTGGTTCTAATTCTTGATACAGCATCTGCACAAATAAGCAAACAATCTAGATTAGGGCATTGTGGTTGTGTATACATGCCAAGTCAGCGCAAAAGAACAGCTGGTTTTGCTTAAGGATTTCTTGAGACAATCGTTGAACTTTAGACAATGTTACCTAAATAGAGATATCTCGCTATGCAGCCTCAGAACGCCACAATTGTGCAAGACACCAAAGCTGTAAATTCTTTAACCGTGCCACCTGTGTGTACTCTTCGCTTAGCCCTATTTACCTCTGATTGTCTTTAGTTTATGAAC
The DNA here is from genome assembly GCA_963921515.1 of Calotriton arnoldi. Lineage (NCBI taxonomy): Eukaryota > Metazoa > Chordata > Amphibia > Caudata > Salamandridae > Calotriton > Calotriton arnoldi. The sequence continues at coordinate 837,148 of CAWUFW010001280.1, read as the reverse complement.
CCATGTGAACATTGTGAGCATTTGCTATAAAACCATCACTCAGTGTGCTCTCCCCTGAAGTGTCTCTGGGATGCTTGAGAGAGGAAGAGCTCCCATTTGTTCATGAATAAATGACCTATGATTCGTCTTCACTCCAGTGTCGAGTCCTCCTTATTATTGATAAAGAACCCATGGACTAAGTGATGGCCCCTGCATCAGTAGATTATTATTAATCTACTTCCACAAAATTGGCGCCCAGCGTGGGGCTCCATCAAGGGCCTGCAGTCGGATCGGGGGAGGAGATCAGGTTGGTAAGATGAACTTCGCTGAGGGGCGCCCCACCTGAGGAGACTAGTGTTGCTCGTGGTCTAAGGTGATTTGTCAGCTCTCCAACCCTGATCTTCCTGGCGGCTGCGGGCCTTGACTGGAGCCTCCGGATGGTCATACTTTGGATCAGGGAGGATCGACAGGTGGGAGTTGAAGACTACGCATAAGGTAAATCTGTATTGAACCGGTTCGTTTGGTTAGGATTTGTTTTGGTATTTGCTTGACTTGGTATTTGGTTTGGAATCCGATCGGAATTTGAATTTTGGAATCTGTTTTGGAATCTGTTTTGGGACTTGCTATTTGTTTTGACTAATATTTTTCCTTACAGGTAAATGTGAGAATATTTTTTATTTCTCTCTGTTTATAAGTTTTTTTTTTTTAGCATCTTATATAACATGCCTGTAATTAGTACTCTTTTGAAGTTTTGTTACTGCTGCTGTGATAAGCAGAGCATTTTGGAAGCAAGTCAGCCGGCGCCACCAGAAGGTACGCCGAATTTTGAGATGTACATCAAATATGGTATTTGTCCCATTATGTATAATGCATTGTGGAACAAATATACGAAAGGGGATCCCCAGTTGCAATGGCCATTGGAGGGAACATTGGACCCTTATAAACTCGAGTATTTAGAGAAGTGACTGTTTTTAAAGAAGGTTAGGCCAGCTATGTTTGACAGTTTGCGTATGTGGTGGAAAGAAGTGAAGGAGCAGCAGCTCAAAGCAGAGAAGTTGCAAAGGAAACAGGAAAGGAAGACTGAGTATCAGAGGTATAAGGAATTGAAGGAAAAGGAAGTCCAGGAGAAAAAAGAATGTTTAGATAGAGAGCATAGATTATTAATTTTTAAAGAATATATAGTTAGACCAACAGTAGCGTTTGATATCTGTGTTAAAAATGGTATTGACTCTGTTATATTTAAGCATTTTGTGGTATAAAATATGTGAGAGTCAATGCTGAGTTACTGTGGGTTTTTTATTATAAGCACTATGTGGTATTCTGGGTTATAGTGAATTTGAGTGGCAATCCACAGAGTGTCCTGTATTTGAGTGACGGTTTGGGAATGCATGAGATGTATATGTGGCAGTTTAAAATGTCTTGTGCATGGATTGTAGTCTCTGGAGTGATTGTGGTGGTTCAGTTTTCAGATTGTTTTGTGGTGAAATTGTGTGTGCATGCCCGAGAAATTAAGAACTGACGTCAGTAAATGGTGGTGTGTGAAATATTTGTTTGAATGAGCAGTGAAAACATGTGGTATGAGGGGTAAAGTTGTTTTGCCTCAAGTGAGTTATGTGGCGTGAGGTTTCTTTGTGTGACACGGTCTGTGGACCGCTTTTGGAAAAGCGCTTGAAATTGTTTGGTTCCTTTTGAGGAAATATTGGGGGGGAAAAAAAAAAAAAACAGACTCCTGGTCTGATAGTGTGTGGTTTAATAGTTTGAGAGCAGAAATAAACTATGGCCCCTAAAAAGAGACAGTTCATGTTAGAATGTATTTTTTTTTTTAAAATAGGGTTAATTACTAAAAGTCAGAAAGAATTATGAGGGCCTTTTGCCTTTGACAGCTTGAGAGTAAGGAGAGGGTGGGGGCTAGAACAGGAGTGAGTAACCAGGAGGTGAGATCACTGCTTATAAGCTTCCCTGACATAAAAAGTGTAACGCTTGCAGTAGAAGTGGGTCTTGGAAAGAAGTGGGGGCCGGGAGTGCTCATAATGGCTGGCTAGCAGTATTTAGCTTGCTGATAAGATAGGACGGGCCAGACGAGAAATTGAAGGTTACAAAGCTGTCTTTTGTTTGCAACAAAAAATAATATGCCTTTGGTTCACGAGTGAGAAAATAATGCTCACGTTATTGTCTTATTTAAAAAAAAAAAATACATTACACTAATTTTAGAGACAAAGTAATTAGAAGGTCTTTCTTAGAATTTAGTGGGCTACATTAGTGAGAAAAAAAAAAATAAGTAAGAAAATTAGGACTTAAGTTACATAGCCAAATTGTGGCGCAAAGAAAATTGAAGACAAAATTGAGATAGCTGCCTGCTTATGTGTTCCAGACATGACAGGCCTAAAAAGGACAGTGGAGGTAAGTAGTGTTAGTTGAGATTTGTGTTTTTGATTATTTTGTGTGTTATGTTGAAGTGTCTTTTCTTTTGTGTTTTGTGTATTTTTACTTCTATCCACAGCTCTTTCATGAAGTGTTCTACGTGGTTCTAGGGCTGACAAGACTACAGTTGGACACGTGAGTTGGTTTGAAAAAGGACGTCATAGGTGTGCACAATGGTCTGCGCAGTTTTATACCAAGCGCTTTAAGCTAAACCCCCCCTTAAAAAGAAGGGGTCAGCCGCAAGCGCAGCAGCGATGGTCCACACCACGAGGTGGTGCAACGAGTGTTCCAAATGTACCTGTAGGACCTAATCAATGTACAAATTGCAAAAAGGAGGGTGCTGTCAGCTGTGTGTTGAAATATATGTACTTTTAAACAAATTCTTTGGAAAGAAATGTTTGTGCGTTTTTCATTTTTTGTGCGTTTTGTCCTTTTATGAATTGTTCCTGCTGTTCCTGTGTGTCAGAAGAGACACAGTGAGTTGTGTCGACAGCAGGTCACCACTTAGGTCACCTACTGTTTAAAAGGGGAGAAGAAAGTAAGGAAAGAGAATATTATTTTTTAGCCTGACAAATTAAGCAGGCCAGAATATTAGTTTTTTTGGGGCTATAGGTCCGCTGTGCATAGAGTGCATAACACAGTGTTGTGTGTCACCAATCATTTAAACCTGATCTAGAAATTGTCTATGCTTTCTGTGCTTGGTATACAGCAAGTATACATGATGACTTGGCATGTGTGTTTCTATTTTTATGCGTGTTTTTTGTTTTTGCGCTTTTTGTTTTTGATACTATTACAAGCTCCCTTGTGTTGTGAGGGGATGGTCATGACGATGCCCATTGCTACGCAACAGTCGGTTGGACTTGTTCTGGTTACTAAATTTCACAGATATGATATTTCATGCTGTGAACATGACAGGCAACACTTCACCAGTGCATGTCTATTTGGCTATAATGGTATTTATAAAAAACAAAAAACAACTTCGCCAATTTGAACTGAAATATTGCATGGGTACTAGGTGCAAACAATAGCTGCAATGCTCCCTTGTGTCAAGACAAATTTGTGCATGCAAAAGATGGTTGCAGCTTGGCACGGTCCCATGTAGGATATTTCTCCTCCACATTGGACCCCACTGCGATAAAGCAATCTGAAATGTATATTCAAGGTCACAATTTGACAGTTATGATACCACATTTAGTGGATATTAAAAAATAATAATAATTCAGACCCAGCACCTGACCAGTGCGATATTAACAGGGTATGAGTTGACACTTTTTGCTCCAAACATCACTCTAAAATGCTGTAATATTTTTAATCCAGCCACTCTGCCCCTTTCTGAGTCTCAACAAGATGAGAAGCGTGATTGCATATTTATTACTGAGAAGGAGACTAAGGGACGGGTAGACCTGACAGATATCCCTATATCTGACCCGCTAGAGGAACTGTTCATGGATAGTTCATGTTACAAACTACCTGATGGCTCTTGTACAGCGGCCTATACAGTTACTCCCTTAAAATATGTGGTTGAGTTATGTAAAATACAACAATGTCAGCGCAATCTATGGAGCTGACAGCTTTGACTAGAGCCTGTGAATTAAGTAATGATTCAACTGTAAAAATCAATATATATAGCTTTGGAGTTGGCCACTCATTCGAACGACTCCGGGGAAAAGGGGCTTTTTTTTTACTTTGCATGGTGATAAGATACAGTATGAGGAATGAATAGTAACGTTACTGGATACTTTGATGTTACCAAAAACAGTTGCTATTGTTTAATGTTTTGTCCACAAGAGAATTATAGATGAGGTAATACAGGGAAATACTTTTGCCAATGAAATAGCTAAACGAACAGCCTCTTTAGAATATAGCTTAATGTATATTGTAGGGACAGCTAGATGGACACCAGAAGTGCCTATGTTTAATCAGATTCTAGATTACATTAGGGAAGTACAGGAAGAAGCTACGGAGGAAGAGAAGGAACAGTGTAAAAGATATGGGTGTCAGGATGCGACAGGATGTTGGATAGATCGGTCAGGAAAGCAAAGATGGATGCTTCCAAATTGTTATGTGAATGCTGCTGTTACCATGGCCCACAGTTTAGCCCACATCAGTGCTAAGGGAATAGTGGCCATGTCAGATCATGTATGGTTCAATAATCTGATTCTCAGGATGGCAGAGTTCTATGTCAAGAGGTGCATAATGTGCCATACTTATAACCCAGGAAAAGGTACCCCGTTTCAACAGGATATTTTGCACTTCCAGATCTGCCCTTCGAGAATTTGCAACCAGTTGAAGTGGTTATGGGGAGATCAGCAAATGTATAGGGTGTACCAAGATCAAGGACAATCTGACATTGAATTTACCTTTCTTGTTGATTACTGTGTTGACTAAAGATTTGCTTTTGATCCATTCACAGGTGAAGACCAGTCTCTCTTCCAGTCTTAAAGGTCCAGGTCACAAGCTGAGGCCTAGAGACTGTGTCTTTACCCAACAGTTTCAGAGGAAGTCCAGCCTTGAGCCATACTAGAAGGGTCCAGTGCAAGTTCTTGTCACTACTCAGACTGCTGTTAAGTGCACAGGGCACAGACACTGGATCCATACCAGTAATGTGGAGAAAGCAAGCGCCACTCCCTTTGATAACAAAAGGAATACCTGATTTTGCAGCAAGTGCCTTTTGGGGGTGGTGATCTTTTTGAAACCTGGTGAAGTGGTGTCATTGGAACAATAACTTGCTGCCATCATGCCTGACCCAGATGAACAGATTCTGTTTGAACATCCTGACATTGTTTAGCCCTGATACAAAATGCGGCCAAGGGCCGAAAAGAACTATAGACTTTGATTGAAGAAACTATCTCTGGCGAGGTAGCAACCCATGCCGGTGGTCAAGACCGCCAACGTCCGGACCGGTACATAAGCTTGCCAGTGAGGCTTTGAAGCAAAAGACACTTGGGACTCAATGCTCTCTGATAGTGTAGTGAGGGAATTTTGGAGAATTGAAATTCTGGCTGATCGTTACGCTACTCTTTGTTACCTTGGCAATCAAACAACAAATACTACAGTAAGAGGAAGGAAGGTTAAGAAACATACAGGTTGAATATAAAAGATCAGTATAGGGAATAGTGTTAGGTGTTCTTTTTAAACAGGTAGTTTTATATAGATTAGGTTGAAATGGGTAGAGTTGTCAATCTGCCATTAGAGCCCAAAATGATGAACTTATGAACATTAATGTGGAAAATTAATATGTATTCTTTGAAAATGGATTCAGCATAGGCTGAAAAGGAAGGTCTGTAGAAATGTAAATTCTGATTTTGTCGTTTTTTAATTAAGCCATGCCTCATCCATTTTCCTTCACCCCGGGCTCTGCTCGGTTAACTATAAACCCTGACCCTTTTCCTCTGGCTATGTTGACCAATCGGTCATCCATTCTATCCATGACCTTTTTGCCAGCTCTGGTTCTAATCCTTGATACATCATCTGCACAAATAAGCAAACAATCTAGATTAGGGCATTGTGGTTGTGTATACATGCCAAGTCAGCACAAAAAACAGCTGGTTTTGCTTAAGGATTTCTTGAGACAATCGTTGAACTTTAGACAATGTTACCTAAATAGAGATATCTCGCTATGCAGCCTCAGAACGCCACAATTGTGCAAGACACCAAAGCTGTAAATTCTTTAACCGTGCCACCTGTGTGTACTCTTCGCTTAGCCCTATTTACCTCTGATTGTCTTTAGTTTATGAACCCATGTGAACATTGTGAGCATTTGCTATAAAAACCCATGTAACCATCACTCAGTGTGCTCTCCCCTGAAGTGTCTCTGGGATGCTTGAGAGAGGAAGAGCTCCCATTTGTTCATGAATAAATGACCTATGATTCGTCTTCACTCCAGTGTCGAGTCCTCCTTATTATTGATAAAGAACCCGTGGACTAAGTGATGGCCCCTGCATCAGTAGATTATTATTAATCTACTTCCACACTGGACTATCTGGAGCCACTCCTGCTCCCCAGCCTTCTGTAATCCAAAACCCAGACAGGCAATCCACATTCCAGCAGAGGCACACGGGATGACTGAGCAAGAAAATACCTACTTTCTAAAAGTGGTATTTTCAAACACAGAATGTAAAAATCACCTTCACTAAAAGATGCATCTTTAGACTCTGAGTTCAGGCATACTAAACTTTATTTTCCTACCTAGTTCCCAGGGCCAGTTATGTTTATAAGATGTTATAAACAAACTTCCCATTCTGTCCTATGGGGAACAGGTAGCCTTGCAATAGTGAAAAACGAAATTGGCAGTAATTCACTATCAGGACATGCCACACACACCAGGGCATGTCCTACCTTTCACATACACTGCACCCTGCCCACAGGGGTACCTTGGGCCTACCTTAGGGGTGGGCTGACATGTAAGAAAAGGGAAGGTTAGGCACTGGCAAGTGTGTGCACTGGCCAAGTCGACATGGCAGTTACAAACTGCGCGCAGACTCTGCAATGGCAGGTCTGAGTTACCTTTTCAGGGCTACTCACGTGGGTGGCACAATCAGTGCTGCAGGCCCACTAGTAGCATTTGATTTACAGGCCCTGGCACACTCAGTGCACTTCACTAGGGACTAACAAGTAAATCAAATATCCAATCATGGAAACACCAATCCATAACACAATTTACAGAGAGCATATGCACTTTAGCGCTGATTCGCAGTGGTAAAGTGCCCAGAGTCCTAAAACCAACACAAACAGATCAGGAAAAAGTAGGAGGAAGAAGCAAAAAGTTTGGGGATAACCCTGCAAAAAGGGCCATTTCCAACACAACCCCCTTCCAGCCTAAAGCCAGGGTAGACCAATCCGTACCGCAATGGACTTCCCTGCTTGGGGCGATAGAACATGGAACCTGGCCCGCAACAGCAGGGTTTCCTTTCCGTTCTACGCGTTCCTGAACCTAGTTGGATCCCTCTATCCATACTCTCAGGGCCTATTAAGCTGATCCATGGGGAACCCTTCTCCTCACCTGTGGACCCCATCTGTGCAGCACCTAAACTCACTTTGCTCACAGATGTGTCCCAACAGGCAGACAGTACCCACATGGCCAACACAATGGTGTGGCCCAGTCCACCCCCAGGGTGTGACTCCTGTCCCCCTCCCAGGGGCAACTCTGTCCACCAGGACAGCCAGCCACAGTGGCCACTGACAATTGTCAGTGAGGCGAGCCAGGCCTTAGGCCTTTCCGGCCACTCCAACCCCTGTGGCGTCAGAGAGTGGGGGGGGGGCGGTAGCCCCAGGTGCCTGGCATCCTTTCTCCACTCTCCCCCCTGCCAAGTCAGGTATGGCATTCTGACACTGGCCCACCAGCCCAGGGTCTGTACCCTGCGGCTGGACAGGAGACTGGGGTGGGCTCTCCCACACCCTCTCCTTCTCCCTGGGGCTCTGTACCCTCCCACCTGGAGCGGTACCCCCTTCCAGAATTGTCAGGGCACCTGTGGTAGGTGTCCTGCACAATTCGCCCACCAGTTCAGGGGTGCTATCCTGCAACTGGTACACCAGCCCAGGGTCTGTACCCTGGGGCTGAACCAGGGACTGGGGTGGGCTCTCCCACACCCGGTCCTCCCCCCTGGGGTTCTGTACCCTCCCACCTGGAGCGGCACCCCAGAAGACAAACTGGTAGGTGCACTGTTAGCAGTCGCCCATCCCCCCAGGTCAGGGGGGACACCCTGAACCTGGTCCTCCAACCCAGGGTCGGTAACCTCCGGCTGACCAGAGGTCTCGGGCGAGGCTCTCCTCCCATCACCTCTCCTTCTTGGGTCCTGCACTCTCCTCCCAGGAAAAGCACCCCCAGACCCAAAAACTGTCAGGACGCTGGAACCCGGACCTCCTACACAATTCTTCCACCAGTTCAGGGCCTTGACCCTGCAACTGATCCACCACCCTCGGATCTAAACCCTCAGGTTGAACCGGGGTCAGAGGCGAGGACTCCCTCCCTCTGCACCCCCTTCCAGAGTTCTGCACCCTCCCACCTGGAGTGGTACCCCTAGAAGACAAACCGGTCAGGACACTGCTTACAGTCGTCCTTCCCTCCAGGTCAGGCAGGACCTGAACCTGGCCTCCCAACCCAGGGACTAAACACTGCGGCTGAGCACCTGCCCGGCACACCAGGACTTCCTTGGGAGCACGCATGCTCCCCCTGAGGGTAACACATGACTCATGTGTTGTGTGACAGTCTGCCTGGCGCAGATCTCCTGACCCCTGTCCATCTGACAGTGCGCGAAGATCCCCCAGGACAGAAGTGGTGTCACCAGGGTCACTCCTAGGAGGCTCAGCCCTTCTGGCTGGTCCCTGGCCCACTGGTTTTCCCACTGGGAACGCATCCCCCTCTCACCCCTCAATCTGGACTTCTGCACCCTCCACTTAGGAGCGGCACCGCCAGACACCAGAACCGCTGGAGCTCTGTTTACAGACACTCCACGTTCTCCTGACAGTAGGAGATCCCCCTCAACAGACGGCCTACCAGTACCGCCTAGGCTCCCGACCTGGTGTTCCCTCCTGGAACCACCCAGGCTTTGGGACCGGGTTTTGGGCACCTTGGGCCGCAGCCCATTCCCACTCCTTCTCCGCGGAGACAGGACGTGAGTCCCTACACCCTTCCCACGACACCGGGACCTATCTGGGCTACCGCAAGCCTTTCCCACCACCCTTGGTTGGGAAATACCTAAGCCACTTCCTTCCGGGTCACCCCCAGATGCTTCTCCACACCCTCTGGAATCCACCAAAAGGTCTGCCTCCCATGCAAGCTCCCTGGGGTCAGAGAACTCACACTCCAGTGGGTGTTGGCATAGCTCTGGAAAACAGGGACTTAAAATATGCTCTCCAACAATTGAATCACACAACCCCACACAGGTGTTAACCAAACTACCCTTAACCCAATCATCCAGTGCCTCAGAAAAGAACCCCACATCATTCTCACAAGACTGGTGAGACAGTGTCTGACTGTTGCTGTCTCTTAACCCATACTCTTCTGGCTGGTCTCCATACTCACTTACTAGGGCTTCTATCATGGGGGAACCCCTCTCCCTGCACCTCTCATCTAGAGTCAGTAGAGTGTCCCTCCCACTATCAGGAAAATGATCTCCTGTGCCAGTTCCCCAATCCACCTCAGGGACACTGTGCACCACTGGAGTAACCTCACAATCCTGAACCCACTGGTGTATGTCAACTCACTCCTTGAAGCAGGGCCCCAAATCTGTGTGTGTGTGTACCTCATCCTCAGTACTGGACCTAACACTTTTGCTGCCACCATCTGGGCTGGACCTAGCCCTACTGGCTTCCCAGTCCAGCTCTCTCATTTTAAACTCATGGTCTAACATCATCCTTTTCTCCTCCATGGATAACTTAAGCTTCTCCAGTTCCACAGCAACACTCCTTGCTTCTCGCCTGTCCTCCAGCTCCTGCTGCTGCCTGGTTTAGAGGGTGCCCCCCCTCCCAAAAGCACATCCACCCTTGGAATAGGCTCCTCCACCTCCAGGCTAAGATCCCCAGACTGCTCACTAGCATGTCTTGCCGCTACCCAGGCCCTCAGCGCCTTTTGTAGCTCCTCTTTTCTGGTGAGGCCTCTGATTTGGATTTTGAGGTTTTTGCCGATCGCCTTCAACTCCTTAACATTGTAGGTTTCTAACCTCTCCTCCTCAAAGGCCACTTCCAAGGATGCAACAGATGATGCAATTGATTCAGGCATGTTGTACTAGAAAGTTCAAGTTCAAAATCAATGGAAAGGCAAAAATAGACCAAAAAAAAATAGTATGTGGTAGGTAATGGTCTGCGATATGGTAGTAGTGCACACCAATCACTGTAAGTCAAGTGCAAACGCACGTCCTATCCTCACCGCTGACAACCAATGTTAGAAATGGGATTTTTGGTAGGCTAGGGCTTGTGCCAAAGCCAGGCAGAAACCACCACTCTAGTCAGGATAAGGGAGTTACACTCCTAAAATAACCCCTGCTCACCCCCTTGGTAGCTTGGCACGAGCAGTCAGGCTTATCTTAGAGGCAGTGTGTAAAGCATTTGCACATAACCAACAGTAATACAGTGTAAGCACTACAAAAGGACACCACACCAGTTTAGAAAAATATCCAATATTTTTATATACTTAAGACAAGACCAAAAACGATAAAAATCCACAATACAGTACTTAAAAATCTTCAGTTATCAAAATATGCTTGAAAAACAGTTCCTTGATGTCGATAGCTCCGTCCGGGGCTATCACGGCGTCGTGAGCAAACAAATCCAAACAGTTCTGGCTGACCGCGGCGTCGCGGGCCAGCTACGGTGTCGGGAAGACCCGCAAACAGTACCTTTTAGAAATGCAGGGCGTCGGCGACCTCTCGTTGAGCTTCTGAAAGCACGGCGTCTGCAGGCGTCTGTTCCGGAGGTCGGTGCTGGAGTCATCGGGGCCCTCGAAGTCACACGCGTTGCAGATCGATCTCCTCTCTGTTGAAGTCAGGAGCGCTGGCGTCGGCAGGCATCGGGTGCTGCGGTGCGAAATGCAGCAGTGCGGCGTGCGGTGCCCTCAGGTCGGGTGCGAGCAGAGGCTCGGTGGCGGCGTCAGATGGCGTCGTCGGTGAGACCAGGGTCGCGGAGCGAAGTGACGGCAGTGCTCGTCGCGGTGCTGGCAGGTCACGGTGCAAGCAGCGGCGTCGTCGTTGCTGAAGCGCTGTCGTCAGCTGACGAACTGGAGTCGATGGTGCCGGCGTCTGTAGGCCAAGGCTGCGGTGCGGGATGAGAGCGGTGCGTCGTGTAACTTCACGAGCGGTGCCCTCGAACCACGGTGCAATCAGCAGCGTCGATTTCGGCGTGGGGCGGCGCCATCTGGGATACCAAGGCGTCGTCGCGAGGCGATGCGGAGTGCGGTGCCCACAGGTCGCGGTGCGAGCAGCGGCTCGGTGGCGGCATCAGCAGGCGTCGTCGGTGAGACCAGGGTCGCAGTGCCACGTTGCGGCGGTGCCCTCTGCGGTGCCTTCAGGACACGGAGTCGGCAGCGGCGTCGTAGATTTCGTCGAGTTGCTTTTCTTCTGTTGCAGCACAAAACACACAGTCCCCAGTGCTGAGGGCAGAAGAACTTGAAGTCTTTGCTGTTCCTGAGACTTCTTGAACAGGGGACAAGCTCTACCTCAAGCCCTTGGAGAAACTCACAAAAGTAGATTGCAGAAAGTCCAGTCCAGTCCTTTCCCTGCCCAAGACAGAAGCAGCCACTGCACGCCAACACAGCAAAGCGCACAGCAAAGTGGTAGTTCCTCCTCACAGCTTCTCCAGCTCTTCTTCTTGGCAGTCTTCTTGGTCCAAAAGAGTTCTAAAGTTCAGGGGTCTGGGCCCCAATATTTATATCCCAAAATCCTTTGATCTCTTAGGCAGAGAGTGTCTGTGCCCAGCCAGAACCAGTACTGCCTTCTCTGGTGTGACTTCCTGGCAGGAGGTGGAGACGGCATTGTCAGAGGCAGACCAGGCCCTTTGAGGTGCAAGGAAATCTCCTCCCTCTTCCCCAATTGCAGCCCAGGTCTATTCAGCCCTTTCCTGACCCACCTAGACTACCTGGAGCCACTCCTGCTCCCCAGCCTTCTGTCATCCAAAACCCAGACAGGCAATCCACATTCCAGCAGAGGCACACGGGATGACTGAGCAAGAAAATACCTACTTTCTAAAAGTGGTATTTTCAAACTCAGAATGTAAAAATCACCTTCACTAAAAGATGCATCTTTAGATTCTGAGTTCAGGCATACTAAACTTTATTTTCCTTCCTAGTTCCCAGGGCCAGTTATGTTTATAAGATGTTATAAACAAACTTCCCATTCTGTCCTATGGGGAACAGGTAGCCTTGCAATAGTGAAAAACGAAATTGGCAGTAATTCACTATCAGGACATGCCACACACACCAGGGCATGTCCTACCTTTCACATACACTGCACCCTGCCCACAGGGGTACCTTGGGCCTACCTTAGGGGTGGCTCACATGTAAGAAAAGGGAAGGTTAGGGACTGGCAAGTGTGTGCACTGGCCAAGTCGACATGGCAGTTACAAACTGCATGCAGACTCTGCAATGGCAGGTCTGAGTTACCTTTTCAGGGCTACTCACGTGGGTGGCACAATCAGTGCTGCAGGCCCACTAGTAGCATTTGTTTCACAAGCCCTGGCACACTCAGTGCACTTTACTAGGAACTTACAAGTAAATCAAATATCCAATCATGGAAACACCAATCCATAACACAATTTACAGAGAGCATTTGCACTTCAGCGCTGATTCGCAGTGGTAAAGTGCCCAGAGTACTAAAACCAACACAAACAGGTCAGGAAAAAGTAGGAGGAAGAGGCAAAAAGTTTGGGGATAACCCTGCAAAAAGGGCCATTTCCTATAAAGGCACAAACACAGGCTCAACAGGAGGGCATGTGTGGGTCAGCTCGTGCGAGGCCTCGCAGCAAGGTTTATAAGGCAGTTTTCGGCAGGCTTGGGAGGCCAGGAGAGGGTCCCGCGTGGAGGGTCAAGGTGTCCAGTACTGTGGGTAGCAGTGAGCACTCAGCCGGTTGGTCAATGGCATTCCCCCGACGCTCCACAGCAGCCGCAGCCACAGGCAGCAGACGGCGCAGTCGGACTCCGGATGAAAGTGGCGGGCGGCGGCAGCCCGCAATGGCTAATGACAGGTCCTCCAGAGCACGTCAGTTGGTGCAGGTAGGCGGCCGGTAAGGCGCGCGGGTGGAAGCCAAAGGCCGGAAGAGCAGAGGAGCGGTTCCACACAGCAACGAAGGATAAGGCCGGGGACGCCGGAGTAAAAAGTCGGAAGGCAAGCAGTGCTGGCAGGCCGTGGAGGCAAGGAAGCAGTGTTTAGTAGGCCTGGTTGGCTGGAGGAGCGTGGAGGGCCAGCGCGGCGGGTTCCACAGAGGGCCGACAGGCCACGGTGCAGTGGAGAGTGGCGGGGCTTTACCCGCGGAGAGCTCTCCGTGTCCCAAGATAGGCGGGGGACCCAGTTTCAGAGGCAGCAAATGGGCCGGTCCTCCAGGGGGCGGCGCGTGGCAGTTGCGGCAGGCTCCCGGCGCGGTGTGGAGGCGGAGGCCAGAGAGTGGTATTGCAGCGAGGCAGCCACAGGCGGCTGTGATAAGTGGAGCGTCGGTCGCACAGGCCCCGGAGAGGCCGGGGTGGACGCCGCGGAGGCCCGTCAGGGCGAGCAGGGCAGGCCGGGTGAGAGGCGGTGGCAGTTAGAGGATAGGCACTGGGCGAGGCGGATCAATTCCTCCGCTGTAGGCACACTCACCGGGCAAGTTGGTCTTGGGGCCCGCAGTCGCGGGGGTGGGCTCAGCAGGCAGCGATGGTTCACGGCAGGGAGAAGTGCGGGTCTTCAGGGCCGCAGCAGACCAGTGTAGGCCCCGACAGCACGGGGCCGCCGCAACGGACACTCAAATGGTGGCCCAGGCGTGGCCACCGCAGCAGCGTGAGCTGTCCGCAAAGGCACCTTCAGTTGTAGGCGGCTGTGGAGGGGTAGCCTCGTCTCCGGCAGGGCCTCCGGGGCCGCGGCGGTGTCAGCAGAGTCGGGCTGTGATGGCGGCCGCCATCTTATGCATTCCGGGCCGGTGTCTGCAAAGGCACCATTTGGAGAAACGGGGTCATTTTCGGCGGTTTCTTCTGCAGCGGTGGGTAGCGGGCGGGTTCCGCAATCCAGGCAGCGGTGGTTCCCTCGATTTGGGGCAGCTGATAAGATAAGGATTGTGCCCCGAGCTGCAAGAGCCTCACGCAAGTGCGGCCATCTTGCTTGGCGCCCTTTAGCGCCCCCCCCTGTTCTGTCTCTTTTAACGGAAACATAGATGTTCCTTTACTAGCTGCTTCTTCTTTCTTTTTCGCCCATCTAGTTTTCCAACGATCTACATCTCCCCATTTCTTCAAAATGTTCATCAATTCCTTTATCTGTAATCTTTTTCCAGACGCATTTAAACTCTCTAGATCCTTGTCAGTGAAAGCCAATCTGTATGATTTCTGTAACACCTTCGATTTTTCTATGTCTACTCCATACTCGCTAGCAGCCTGTTATCTTTTCAAGTAAGTTCTTGGCTCTCCAAGTAATGATTTTACACAAAAACAACAGTTTATCATCGCGATAAGTTCCTAACCTGTCTGGACTTACTGTTCCAATAATCATTTCTTCCAAATCTACTTTTAATTGACTCACATTAATACTCTGTGGTTGTGGTTTCGGCTTTGTCATTTCCTTTATCCAATTCTTCTGGTGAAGGACCTGCTGAACTCCCTGCTACTGGAGTGACATTCGGGCCTATTCTCCTTGGGTCTAATGGTATTCCTCTCTGGGGGGTTTCCGTTACTAACTCACAAATCAGTAGATCTAATAGTGTGTTATTCTGATCACTTTGACCGTTCTCATTTAATGCCGTCACCACTCCACTCCTGCTACCACTGCTTGGAACTGTCAATGAATGTACCTTTGACATATTCTGTCTTTCTCCATACAGCGGAACTACGGGACCAATTGTCACTGGTACTGTCAATGCTTCTGCATTCATGCCTAACTGATTTATTTTCCGAACCTGTTCCAGTCTGGTCTCATTCAATAAATTCGTTTCATTTTCTCTCACCAATCTAGCTATCTCAGTGACTTGGGGAGTCAGTGGGGTTCCCATCTGTGGAGCACTCGGGGTTACTTCTCCTGAATTTTCCTCATAAGGGGGAGGTCTTTTAGTCATCATATCCTCCAACAATTCATCATCTTCAGAAGTATTCGGGTCATCTCTAAAACTAGCAGTTTCTATATTCTTCTTTTTCTCTTTACACTTTCCTCCTGTTTGATTACCGGCAACAAAAACTGGATACAACCATTCGACTACTACATTTCTCCTCCATCTTTTCAACTTTTCTTCCCTACTTTCGAAAGGATAGCCATGTCTCCAACTCCTGTATCTCCCGTTACCTCCTCTATATTTCTCTCTTTCAAATGCTTCCACTTCCCATTCGTCCAATGCTTCATACTGCGTCAATCTAGGATTTGGTTCTAGTGCATTCATTCAGTATCTCAAATTCTGCAATATCCTTACATTGAATGTACCATGTTGTGGAAATGCTATGACACCATCGTCCTTTGTATATACAACCCAATTCTCTAACCACATACACGTATGGTATCCTCGCTCCAACATCATATAAGAAGCAGGCGTTTTCGGGGGCGGAATCAGAATTCCCTCTCTAGTCACAATCGGTTTGTCCTTATTGAAAAAATTATTTATTTTCTTTAGCAGCTTCATTTTCTAATCCTTTACACTAGCATACCTCACCAGAATAAACAAGGAATACTTCTGTAATTCTATGTATTTTATTTGTCAGCTCTTGTCCAATGCCAGCGCGACTCACACCAACCAACCAATCAGAGTTCTGCTACGTAAGCAAAAATCTCAACCAATACTAGCACGGCTCACACCAACCAACCAATCACTGTTCAATACACGCCCGCTGCCTGACCAATGCCAGCGTGGTCTTTCTGACGTCAGTATTACTCCTTCTACTGACCCTCCCTTTACAAAAATATTACGGCAACATTTTCTAAGTTTCTTAATTAAAATTTCTGTTAGTAATAACACAAAAACAATGCTACCTTGTCTGTTCCACTAAATAAAGAGATAGTTTTTCCACTTTTTCAAGAGATTTTCTCACTACGAGTCCTAATAACGACCAGCGCTATTTTACTCTTCAAACAAGTTCCGGGTGGACCTATTACTCCTCTAGGGATAAGGCCAAGATTTCACAAGAGGACTTTTTGGCGTGAAAAGGGGTCTTGTTACTCTCCTGGGGATAAGGCTAGAGTTTCGGAAGCAGACCCTTCGCTATTTCAGTCACTCCCCTTTTACACGAACTTTCCCTAATATAACACCTACAGCCCTCCATAGCTTTTAGATATTATTACAACAGACAAAGTACTTCTGCAGTGTGGCTTCGTTACCACACTCTTCTTCTGCCTTCTTCAGGCTAAATTCCATTCCCGGGATTCCTCAGGTATCTCCGTACCTGAACTTCTAGACAACATAGAACATGACACTAACTTTTCATGTTAAGAACATACAATCAATAATCAATAATCATTACCAAACTAATCAATAAGTAAACCGTCCTCTGCTACCAAGAAACTGATCCAGCGCGACTCCAATATTTTATCAGGGATCAATACTCAATAACATCATAATACAATGGCCCATACACATTCACCCAGTATCCCTGATGCGCTGTGGTCAATTTATATGTATGATCAATTCTTTTCTTTTCATAGGTTAAATTATGGCATCACAACTAACTTTTTACATCAACTTTCCTTCCACTTGGTCGATGGACCAATTAGTTGAATAGTTGATGAAAATGATAACTTCTAACTTACCAACCATTTAATTTATTAAATGATCACAGACTCTCGGTGAAGTTAATAATGAATTTTATCTCAAATAATTAAAGATTATGCTCAACTGCAATTGGTCACAAAATACAAACACTGAATCTCACGAAAGGAGAAATTTTACATATGCACCCCAAATGAAATACAAACTCATCCAAACGTAGCAATGACTTTATGCAATGAAGGAGTGGATAGAGTAAGAGATAAAAGTTTCAGCAAAATGTGTGCAAAACATCATATACCTAATGGAGGGGATAGATGAAGAGACAATAGTGTCATCTAAATAATACATATCATTGACGGAGTGGATAGGTGAAGAGACAAAAGTTTCAGAGACAAAATACATCAATAAATTAAATTCTGAGAACGAGTTAGACTAAATACAAACCTATTGGTCTGTAGGAAAAACCAACCCCTCGGCCTAGGAGATGGTGGGGGTTCCCCGAAATAGGATCAGGGAACAAAGGATAAAAAGAACAGGATCGGGACAGGTCAGGAACAGTTAGGCCTCTCTGCAAACTGACGGACAGCGACGCATCTCCCCTCTTTCTCTCTTTCCAGCCTAAGCTTAAACCACACCCCTAAAGGCACCCCAATTATACCCTAAAACTAACATGTCCATCCCACAATTGTTGCAAACTTTATCAAATCTCGCAAAGGGATTGGTGGGCTTGGGGGGGGGGTGGCGTTGTCACACCACTATGACTTCACCTTTATTTCAACTACTTCATTATTCACCATTCGTTCCCAGGGTATGGTTCTCAGCTTGTTCTCACTTTATTTCATGAGATACAAATTTTTAACATTTTTCATTCATTTTTTAACATCATCCGCAGTCTGTGTTTCCGGTCTCACGCCTGGGCACTTCTTTTGGCAGTCGTTTGACACTCTGGCCTTCACCCTTCTCATGTCATCTGCAGTGCACTGAGCGTCTGTCTTGCTTCTGACAGAGCGGATTCACTCCTTGTGTTTTCCCCCTCCCACTTTTAGTCAAGTTTAGAAAGATGGCTGCTTCATCTAGCACACTAAACTAAATGAAAATGAACATTTATTAATTATATGATAATGAAACCTTCACTGTTTACCACCCACCTTGCACTATTCCCCATTAATGTTACCTAGCATAAGCTTTGTGCAAAAGCGGCATTATTTATTAGTTCAAAACAGGATGCAACATGCAAATTACTGAAGCATATGTAGCCTATTCATCCAACGCTTCTCGTTTTTCTCAAAACACAATGTTATAACAATTTTATTTTATTTACGTGTTTGTTCAGACATGCGCAAAGCAATTTCCCTTGTGTTCGTGTTGGATGTACATTAGTTTTTCAACAACTACTTACTGTTAGTACGTATTATGGGGGTATCAATTCGAGCAGGTTTCATTTTTTGCGCAACCCTGCTCCATCAACCCCATTTGAGTTGTTTTGAAAATGGTTTGAAACAAGGCTGCTTGTTAGCACCGTTGCTATTTTCTTTATGTATAGCAGATTTACCCGATTGCTTTGTTCAAGCTGATGGAGATGCCCCAAAGATAAGTGGCCGGCCTTTTGCATGTCTTTTGTATGCAGATGATATAGTAGTAATGGACCTAACCCCTATTGGATTAAATAGAAAGCTGATATCACTACAAAAATATACAGTTGGCCACTTTTTGAAAATAAATGTCTCTAAAAGTAAAATCTTAATTATGAAAAGTAACAAAAGTAGAAAATCATGTAACTTTAAGTGGCAAATTGGTCCTGAAATGCTGGTGGTGGTAGACTCATACCTTTATTTAGGGAAACTTTTAACAGGTAGTACGAAGAACAAACCTCATATTGAACATTGCATTTGTAAAGCTACATCTCATGCCAATGGTTTGCGTATTTTTACAGCGCTATGGGCAGAAGACATTTTTTACATCTACTGATGGTTTTTAAGGCAAAAATTCCTCCAACCCTGCTCTATGCGATTGAATCAATCCCTGTTAAGGATTGGAGTTTTTTAGATAGGATTGAAGGTCAGATACTACGTAAAATATGTAATTTTAACACGTTAGTTCCAACGGCAGCAATTAGACTGGAATTTGGCTTGATAAGCTCCTATATCCAAGGTTTATCCAGGGTTTTACGCTGGGGATATCAGCAAAAAAATAGCGACCCAGATTCATTAAGAGGTCTCATGTGTTATGAAATCTTCAATGTTAAGGCAGGTAATTACTCTTTTTATCGTGATTTCTCATTGGCACTAAAAATCTTTGGTATACATGAAGAATCAGTGTTCAGACTTCCACCATTAGGATTGAAATCTCCCTTAAAGACCTTAAGTGGCAAAATCAGCTTTGATAGAGATACTAAATTTTGCAATTCTAAAGAGAGATTAAAACTAATAGCCAAGACAAACTGTTAGACCTGGCATCCTTGGCGTGGGTCTCCCTTCCATTTTTTATGATGCCTCCTATGTTACTGATCTGTTTTTGCTGGTGTTAGATGCTTTGGGCACTGTGCCACTGCTATTCAGTGCCACAGTGCAAGTGCTCCCTATGATAAATTGTGTTATGTATTAGTGACTCCATGATTGGATGATTGGTTTACTTGTCAGTCCCCAGTACAGTGCACTGAGTGTGCCCAGGGCTTGTAAATCCAATGCCGCTGGTGGGCTTGCAGCACTGGTTGTGCCACCCACAGAAGCGGCTTGTAAAATGTGTCTCAGGCCTGCCATCGCAGAGCCTGTGTGCAGCCTAGGGCTGCCATGTCGACTTGGTGAGTGCACCCACTTACCAGTCCCTAAACCTTCCCTTTACTACATGTTGGTCACTCCTAAAGTAGGCCCTAGGGCAGGGTGCATTGTAAGTATAAGGTAGGACATGCCCTGGTGTGTGTGGCATGTCCTAATAGTGAATTACAGCCATTTTCGTTTTTCACTATTGCAAGGCTACCTGCTCCCCATAGGCCAGAATGGGCAGACTGACTATTACACCTTATAGTCAGAACTGACCCAGGGAACAAGGTAGAAAAACGAATTTAGTATGCCTGAACTCAGAATGATAAAATACATCTTTTAGTGAAGTTGGTTTTAACATTCTGTGTTTCAAAATACCACTTTTAGAAAGTGGGTATTTTCTTGCCTAAACTTCCAAGCCTGCCTCTGCTAGGTTGTGTATTCCTTGTCTGGAGATTGAGTGACAGGGGCTGGGGGTGGCTACAGGAGACAGGGTGAGTCAGCACAGGGCTGAATAGAAAGATCTGCATCCAGAGTGGAGGGAGGAGTTGCACCTGGGTCTGAATAGGGCTGTGCCTGCCTTCCACAATGCTGGCTCCACCTCCTGCCGGGCGGCTGAGCACTCTGCCCCACATTCTGAAAGGAAAGAAGGAGTCAGAAAAACAAAGTGCTCCAGGACTGACCAGCACTGGATTTGGACTAGGCAGAGATTCTCTCTGCCTTCAGAGAACAAAGAGAAACTGTGTATAAAAAGGGGACCCAGACCCCTAGGAAATTAGATCACTTTGGGAAAACAAGAAGAAACCTTTGCTGAGGAGCGGAACCAAGAAGAAACTGAGGAGAAGACTATCCCTAAGCTCGAGGGATCTGCCTGCAGTGGTTGCCTGACTGCCAAAGGAAGGAGAAAGGACTTTGTGTGCACTTTTATTTCAACTTGTGAAGGATCTCCAAGGGCTTGAGAAAAGAGCTTGCCTCTTGCTGAAGTCTCAGGGACAACAGACTTCAACCACCAGCTCCCCAAGAATCCTTTGGAAGTGCCTGCTGCTGTTTTGGGCCTTCTGAAGGGACTGCGTGTCGCAAGGAGCTGGAAGCGCGACTCAAGAGGGAGAAGCGTGTCGCCGTCGCAGCCGCTGCCATCGCATCACGGAGATGACGCCGCTGTAGCTGTCGCATTGCACCGCATCTCGAGAAACGTCCCGCAACACCGAAGAAGCGTGTCGCCGTCGCAGCCGCTGCCGTCGCATCGTAGATGTCGCCGCTGTAGCTGTCACATTGCACCGCATCAAGAGAAGAGTCTCGCATCGAGGAAGAAGCGTGTCGCCGTCGCAGCCGCTGCCGTCGCATCGTAGATGTCGCCGCTGTAGCTGTCGCATTGCACCGCATCGAGAGAAGCGCCTCGCATCCCCGGAGAAGCGTGCAGCCGTCGGAGCTGCTGCCGTCGCATCACGAAACAAGGGTGTCGCCGCTGCAGTTGTCGCATCGAGCGGAAGCGTCTTGCAACGTCGGAGAAGAGTGTCGCCGCCAAAGCCGCTGTCGTCGCATCACGGAACAAGGGTGTCGCCACTGCAGCTGACGCATCGAGTCGAGACTTCTCGCAACATCGGAGAAGCGTGCCGCATCAGGAAGAACTTGACGTCTTTATTTCTTTGCACCAGAACTTTGTCGCATCTCCATCTCTGCAACCCTTTCGTTGTAGAAACGTGACGCATCGTAAGGTACATTGACTCAAAGTGTCGCATTTTAAGAACTTAAGAGAACTAAGCTAAACCTACCATTTTAAGTACAGTATTGTGGATTTTTGTCGTTTATGGTCTTGTGTTAAAACTATATAAAGAATACTTATTTTTGATATAAACCTTGTGTGGTGTCCATCTGTAGTGTTGTCACTAGATTACTGTATGTGTTCACAAATGCTTTACACACTGCCTCTGAGATAAGCCTGTCTGCTCGTGCCAAGCTACCAAGGGGGTGAGCAGGGGTTATTTTAGGAGTGTACCCCCTTACCCTGACTAGAGGCGAGGGTCCCTATTTGTCACAAGTACCTACCTGTGCCAACTAGAGACCCCCAATTCTAACATTGGTGGTCAGCGGTGAGGATTCTGGACTTGCATTTGTGACTCATGTACAGTGATTGGTGAACACTACTAGTGAGTGCAGACCAAAACGCGACCACATACTTTTGGTAGATTTTTTTTCTAGGACTTTCCATTTTTAGCCAAGTTCAGCCATCATGAAACCAGCATCCATAGCATCTGTTGATTTTGATTGGGAAGAGGAGAAACTAGAATGCTACAATGCAAGGCAGCTGAAGCACTTCTGCAAAAGATTTAATGTTGCAATTACCGGGCTCACCAAGAAGGAGGAGTTCTATAAGGCGCTGAGGGCCTGGGTAGAAGCAAGGAAAACCCCTGAGAATGAGGAAGGGGATAATGATGCAGATGTGCAGCTGGAAGCGCCATTGGGTCCAGGGGAAAGGAAGGCACCTTCCCCAGCAGGTAGCAGTGTTTCTGCCAAAGGTCTGTCCACAGAAGAGCTGGAGGACAGGGAGAGAAATAGGATGCATGAGTTGGAGCTGGCCAAAATGAATGGGCAATTGGAAATTAGGAAACTGGCCCTGGAAGAAAAGAGGATACAGCTTGAGCATGATAGAAGTTTGAGGGAGTTGGATTTGAAAGCTAGGAGCTTAGAAATTACTCCCTCTGGTGGCAGCACACCGTCAATGCCTGTGGAATCTAGAGTGTATATTCCTAAGGATGTGGTCAGAGAGTTTTTTAAAAATGATGACATTGGGCAGTGGTTCAAGGCCTATGAGGTAGCCATGTCTTCCCACCGGGTCCCTGAGAAGGATTGGGGAGCGGGGTTGTGGGGACGGTTCCTTAGTGAGGGCGGGACACACTGCTAGATTTGCCTTCTGATGTCCATAATTCATATCACCACATGAAGGATGCTTTAATGTCTAGGTATGGTTTAACTCCTGAATTGTATAGGCAGAGGTTCAGGGGTTGCAAGAAGATAGAGAACAGTACCTGGGTTGAATATGTCACTTTTTTCTGCAGAGCATTGGATGGTTGGGTGAAGGGTAGCAAAGTTGATGATTTTCAGGGGCTCCTTGATTTGATTGCATGGGAGCACTTGTCAAGTAACTGTTTTCCAGAGCTACGCCAGCACCTGATAGATAGCAAGCTGACTATCCCTAGGAAGCTTGCTGAGGAGGCGGACCGCTGGGTCAGTACCAGGGTCCCCAAGGGTCACGTGGGAGACTCAGCCAAGGGTGGGCAGGGTCCCCAGCAGAAGAGTGGGGGGGACAAGGGTAAACAGAGGGAGTTCCAAAGAAGGCCCCAAAGTAGTCCCCAATGGAACCAAGGGAAAGGTTTCCAGCCTCCCCCCAGAAACCCTCAGGGTTCAAAGGGGACCCCTGAGATGCTACAAATGTGGGGACCTGGGTCATATAGCGAGTGATCCCAGGTGCCGCCAGTTTGGAAAGACCGCACCCCCTGGTGCAGCCCCCCGGCAGATGGCTAGTGTAGCCCTGGGGGAGGAGATGGATGCCCAAGAGGGGTGGGGTCCCGCACAGATGTCCCTTGTCTCGTTAGGAGACTGTGAGGTGGTCCCCAGGACCCCGCTGCCTGACAACACTAAGAAATACAGGCAGTGGGTGACCATCAATGGCCATAGGGTGGAGGCTCTTAGAGATACAGGAGCCAGTGTGACAGCTGTCAAGTGTCACCTAGTGTCTCAAGAGCAGGATGTCCCCCATGCATTCTATCCAGTTGTTGCCGCTGACAACACAGAGAGTCACTGCAAAGTGGCTCAGGTTCCCTTTGAGTGGGGGGGGGGTCTCTGGTACTCTTCAGGTAGCTGTGAGGTCCGCCATGCCTGTTGACTGTTTGTTAGGGAACGACTTGGAGAGCTCACCTTGGGCGAAGGTGGAGCGAAGTGCTCATTTAGAGATGTTGGGTTTGCCTGACTGTGCGTGTGTGACCACCCGGTCCATGGCAGCAAGTAAAGTTGCTCAAGAGGACCTGGAGCCTGAGAGGGAGGCCCAGGTACCTGCCGTCACGAGAAGAGGCAGGGGCGCGGGAAACCGGCCCCCGAAGTTCCCACGGTCCAGGAGGAGGCAGACCTTGAGGGGGATGCCCTGGAGCCTACAGGGGAACAGGTAGCTGAACTGGGGGACCTGCCTGAGCTGACCCATTGGCAGCAAGAAGGAGGACCCTCCAGGGAAGAATTCTGCAAGGAGCAGAAAGAATGCCCTTCTCTGGTGGGTCTGCGGCAACAGGCTGTAGACCAGGCAGCAGGTGATCAGTCTGGGTCACATTGGGTCTATTGGGAGAATGATCTCCTGTATACTGAGCCTAAGGTTGCTGAGCCTGGGTCAGCCCGTGTGCTGGTGGTACCCCAGTGCCTCAGAGCCTTCCTACTGGGGCTGGCTCATGATGTTCCATTGGCAGGACATTTGGGGCAGGACAAGACCTTTGAGAGGCTTGTCACCCACTTTTATTGGCCCCAAATGCGCAGGAGTTCAGACACTCACTGCAGGACATGTCAGACTTGCCAGGCAAGTGGAAAGAGTGGGAGGAAGCGCAAGGCTCCTCTCCAGCCATTCCCTGTAGTCAGCACCCCCTTTGAACGGGTGGGTATTGACATTGTGGGGCCACTGGACCCCAAGACAGCCATGGTCAACAGGTTCATCCTGGTCTTGGTGGACCATGCCACCCGGTACCCGGAAGCCATACCTCTGAGGACAGTGACGGCCCCCGTGGTGGGACGAGCACTGATGGGAATTTTCTCCTGAGTGGGATTCCCTAGAGAGGTAGTGTCTGACCGGGGGACCAACTTCATTTCCAAGTATATGAAGTCCCTGTGGCAGGAGTGTGGGGTAACCTACAAGTTTACCACTCCTTACCACCCCCAAGGAAATGATTGGTTGAAAGGTTCAACCGAACCCTCAAAGGCATGATTATGGGTCTTGAGGAACCTATGAGGCGTAAGTGGGACGTCCTCTTACCATGCCTGCTCTTTGCTTACCGTGAGGTGCCACAGAAATCTCTAGGGTTCAGTCCCTTTGAGCTTCTCTATGGACACCCAGTAAGAGGACCTCTAAGTTTGGTCAAAGAAGGCTGGGAGCAATCTCCCAGGAAACCTCCCCAGGATGTATACAGTTACATGCTGGCCTTTAGGAACCAAACTAGGCGTTTCAGGCAACTCGCTGAGGCGAATCTGGAAGCCAGCCAGGAGGAGATGAAGCGATGGTACGACCAGAATGCCACTCTGGTAGAGCTTCAGCCTGGTCAGAAAGTGTGGGTCATGGGCCCAGTGGAGCCCTGCGCGCTCCAGGATAAGTGGACCGGACCCTTTGAGGTTGTAGAGCGCAAAAGTCCGGTTACCTACTTGGTGGACTTGCGGTCTCCCAGGAACCCCTAGAGGGTCCTGCATGTCAACCGCCTGAAGCCCCACTTGGAGAGGTCCCAAGTGGGCATGCTCTTAGCGACAGATGCTGGGATGGAGGAGGAGACCGAGCCTCTTCCTGACCTCCTGTCAGCAACAGAGCAAGATGGGTCAGTGGATGGTGTCAACCTCTCTTCCACCCTGACCCCTGAGCAACAGAATGACTGCCGCCAGTTGCTGGGACAGTTTTCTGATCTGTTCTCCCTGGTTCCCGGTGTCACAGATTGGTGCATCCATGATGTGGACACTGGGGACAGTACACCTGTGAAGCACAAATCTTACAGGGTGACTGACAGGGTGAGAGCTTGCATCAAGGAGGAGGTCTCCAAAATGCTTGCGTTAGGGGTGATTGAGTCCTCTAACAGTCCTTGGGCCAGCCCAGTGGTCTTGGTCCCAAAGGCTGCCGCACCGGGTACCACACCAGAACTCCGGTTCTGTGTGGACTACCAAGGACTCAATTCAGTCACCAGGACTGACGCGCACCCCATCCCCAGAGCTGATGAGCTCATAGATCGGCTAGGGGCTGCCCGGTACCTCAGCACGTTTGACTTGATGTCTGGGTACTGGCAGATCGCCTTGACTGATGGGGCAAGAGAGAGGTCAGCATTCTCCACACCAGATGGGCACTACCACTTCCGGGTGATGCCCTTTGGGATGAAGAATGCCCCTGCCACCTTCCAGAGGTTGGTCAACCAGGTGTTGGCTGGACTGGACTCGTTCAGTGCCGCCTACCTGGATGACATCGCAGTGTTCAGCGCCAGTTGGGAAGAACATCTGCGCCACCTCTGGGAAGTGTTGATGGCACTGCGGAGAGCAGGCCTCACGATCAAGGCGAGTAAGTGCCAGATCGGGCAGGGTTCCGTGGTGTACTTGGGACACCAGGTGGGGAGCGGCCAGGTGGCGCCCCTACAACCCAAAATTGAAACCATCCTGAATTGGGAACCCCCCAAAACCCAGACAGAGGTGAGAGCCTTCTTAGGACTCACGGGTTACTACAGGAGGTTTGTCAAGGGGTATGGCAGCATCGTTGCACCCCTGACAGAGCTGACTTCCAAGAAGCAGCCCAGGAAAGTGATTTGGACTGACACCTGTCAGAAAGCATTTGAGGCCCTGAAAACTGCCATGTGCACGGCGCCCGTGCTCCTGGCACCCAACTTCTCCAAAGAGTTCGTAGTACAAACAGACGCTTCAGAGCATGGTGTGGGGGCTGTTCTGTCACAGATGAATGAGGAGGGCCTAGATCAACCCGTAGCCTTCATCAGTAGGAGGTTACTACCACGGGAACAGAGGTGGAGTGCTATTGAGCGAGAGGCATTTGCTGTGGTCTGGGCACTGAAGAAGCTGAGACCATACCTGTTTGGGACTCACTTCCGGGTTCAGACAGACCACTGGCCCCTCAGATGGTTGATGCAGATGAGGGGTGAGAATCCAAAGCTGTTGAGGTGGTCCATTTCCCTACAGGGGATGGATTTTACGGTGGAACACCGCCCTGGTACAGAACTCGCCAATGCTGATGGTCTGTCCAGATTTTTCCGCCTTAGTGAAGAGAACTCCCCTGAGGTAGGGTAGTTCTCCCCACATTTCAGCTGGAGGGGACACGTGTTAGACCTGGCATCCTTGGCGTGGGTCTCCCTTCCATTTTTTATGATGCCTCCTATGTTACTGATCTGTTTTTGCTGGTGTTAGATGCTTTGGGCACTGTGCCACTGCTATTCAGTGCCACAGTGCAAGTGCTCCCTATGATAAATTGTGTTATGTATTAGTGACTCCATGATTGGATGATTGGTGTACTTGTCAGTCCCTAGTACAGTGCACTGAGTGTGCCCAGGGCTTGTAAATCCAATGCCGCTGGTGGGCTTGCAGCACTGGTTGTGCCACCCACAGAAGCGGCTTGTAAAATGTGTCTCAGGCCTGCCATCGCAGAGCCTGTGTGCAGCCTAGGGCTGCCATGTCGACTTGGTGAGTGCACCCACTTACCAGTCCCTAAACCTTCCCTTTACTACATGTTGGTCACCCCTAAAGTAGGCCCTAGGGCAGGGTGCATTGTAAGTATAAGGTAGGACATGCCCTGGTGTGTGTGGCATGTCCTAATAGTGAATTACAGCCAATTTCGTTTTTCACTATTGCAAGGCTACCTGCTCCCCATAGGCCAGAATGGGCAGACTGAATATTACACCTTATAGTCAGAACTGACCCAGGGAACAAGGTAGAAAAACGAATTTAGTATGCCTGAACTCAGAATGATAAAATACATCTTTTAGTGAAGTTGGTTTTAACATTCTGTGTTTGAAAATACCACTTTTAGAAAGTGGGTATTTTCTTGCCTAAACTTCCAAGCCTGCCTCTGCTAGGTTGTGTATTCCTTGTCTGGAGATTGAGTGACAGGGGCTGGGGGTGGCTACAGGAGACAGGGTGAGTCAGCACAGGGCTGAATAGAAAGATCTGCATCCAGAGTGGAGGGAGGAGTTGCACCTGGGTCTGAAAAGGGCTGTGCCTGCCTTCCACAATGCTGGCTCCACCTCCTGCCGGGAGGCTGAGCACTCTGCCCCATATTCTGAAAGGAAAGAAGGAGTCAGAAAAACAAAGTGCTCCAGGACTGACCAGCACTGGATTTGGACTAGGCAGAGATTCTCTCTGCCTTCAGAGAACAAAGAGAAACTGTGTATAAAAAGTGGACTCAGATGCCTAGGAAATTAGATCACTTTGGGAAAACAAGAAGAAACCTTTGCTGAGGAGCGGAACCAAGAAGAAACTGAGGAGAAGACTATCCCTAAGCTAGAGGGATCTGCCTGCAGTGGTTGCCTGACTGCCAAAGGAAGGAGAAAGGACTTTGTGTGCACTTTTATTTCAACTTGTGAAGGATCTCCAAGGGCTTGAGAAAAGAGCTTGCCTCCTGCTGAAGTCTCAGGGACAACAGACTTCAACCACCAGCTCCCCAAGAATCCTTTGGAAGTGCCTGCTGCTGTTTTGGGCCTTCTGAAGGGACTGCGTGTCGCAAGGAGCTGGAAGCGCGACTCAAGAGGGAGAAGCGTGTCGCCGTCGCCGCCGCTGCCGTCGCATCACGGAGATGACGCCGCTGTCGCATTGCACCGCATCTCGAGAAACGTCCCGCAACACCGAAGAAGCGTGTCGCCGTCGCAGCCGCTGCATCGTAGATGTCGCCGCTGTAGCTGTCACATTGCATTGCATCAAGAGAAGAGTCTCGCATCGAGGAAGAAGCGTGTCGCCGTCGCAGCCGCTGCCGTCGCATCGTAGATGTTGCCGCTGTAGCTGTCGCATTGCACCGCATCGAGAGAAGCGCCTCGCATCCCCGGAGAAGCGTGCAGCCGTCGGAGCTGCTGCCGTCGCATCACGAAACAAGGGTGTCGCCGCTGCAGTTGTCGCATCGAGCGGAAGCGTCTCGCAACGTCGGAGAAGAGTGTCGCCGCCAAAGCCGCTGTCGTCGCATCACGGAACAAGAGTGTCGCCGCTGCAGCTGACGCATCGAGTCGAGACTTCTCGCAACATCGGAGAAGCGTGCCACATCAGGAAGAACTTGACGTCTTTATTTCTTTGCACCAGAACTTTGTTGCATCTCCATCTCTGCAACACTTTCGTTGTAGAAACGTGACGCATCGTAAGGTACATTGACTCAAAGTGTCGCATTTTAAGAACTTAAGAGAACTAAGCTAAACCTACCATTTTAAGTACAGTATTGTGGATTTTTGTCGTTTATGGTCTTGTGTTAAAACTATATAAAGAATACTTATTTTTGATATAAACCTTGTGTGGTGTCCATCTGTAGTGTTGTCACAAGATTACTGTACGTGTTCACAAATGCTTTACACACTGCCTCTGAGATAAGCCTGTCTGCTCGTGCCAAGCTACCAAGGGGGTGAGCAGGGGTTATTTTAGGAGTGTACCCCCTTACCCTGACTAGAGGCAAGGGTCCCTATTTGTCACAAGTACCTACCTGTGCCAACTAGAGACCCCCAATTCTAAAACAAACTCACCGAGAATTGCACAAAAATACTTATTTTGGAATTTGGAACACGGAACTCGACGTTTGCTCACTTTATTTCGTATGAATCTTTTACCTCTAAACGATTTAACAGCAAACTGGTCCCAGAATTTGAAAAATGGAAAAACTTGTAATTTGTGTAAGCTGAGCATTCAGACCTTGGACCATGTCTTGTTTGTCTGTCCAGCACTGGCTTCGAGCCGTCATCGTTGGCTTCGACCGATGTTTTTACAAAATTGTGTAAAAAATGTAGCATCAGCCCGAGACTATCTCTTTTGTCCAAAAAATGAAGTAGTGTGTGTAAAACTTTTAATTATTTTAAGGAGTTTATGTTTATATTTTAAATTTTTTACATATTCTTTTAATTGGATGGTTAACCCCCTGTTTGTCAACTTCTTACGAAGTATTAGTATTTCGTCTTTAGTCAAATTGTATTTTGCACATTGATTCAGACCCTCCAAGATTTCGCAATTTCGCGGTTTGCCGCAAAATCGGCACTTTTGTAAAAATGCCGCGATTTTTACAAAAGTGCCCGCGAAATTGAAGGAATGCGGAGACAAACTAAAACGGCACTAGACTAGTGCCGTTTTAGTTTGTCTCTGCATTCCTTCCTAGATGCAACTGTGCAACTGCAACAGGCCTCAGACATTCTCCCCTGAGATGCAGGCAGGAGCACTAAAAATGCTTGCAAGACAACGCCTTGAATACAGCCTACTCTGAACAAAGCTGAGATGCCATTCTTTTGAATGGTCTGGCACTATGAAGTGACTTATTGTCAGAATCCAGTGATATACAAATCAAAAAATAAAATAAAAATAAGTCAAATAAATACTGTAGGAATTGGGAGGCAAACATATTGAAAACGAGCTCAGGGAGAATCTCTGAAATTCTAGTTGCTGCCAGGACAGTGAACTCAGGACTGGGGGGGGATAGCCCAGTTTATCCCTTCTGCTGATCATCAGATGCAGTCAAGCTTCCTTATGTTGGGATAAAAGCCTGGTTTTAGTCAAATGGCTAATGCACATGGAGAGGCCCACGGGTTTTGTAAAGGGTAGCAGTTCAGTATATTCTTGAGAGAGCACAAATTTTGTGACAGGTCAGAGAACCACACGTTATGGTACCGTTCAGGCTTACACATATTCTAAAATAGGCCAAAAGTCGGAAATTCTGGGAGAACTCTGATTACACTGGGTACACTGATTATGAAACAAATTATGAAATCACAGTCTACAACCAAGGTCCATGTTTTTCCAAGACAACTCTGGGGCAACACTTTCTGAAAAAAGGCTACGAGGGACAGATTCTGCTTTTGGCAGCAGTATACAGGTCATGGCACAGTTTATTGTATGCACATATCCCAGGCAGGCAGTGGCCACACGTGCTGTCACTTATTCTAGGACAAGTTGAGAGCCCAAAGATTATGGGACAGACCAGGAGGCATGAACTGTGAAACACGTTGGTGGCCTAGACTATAGGTCTTTTCCATCGCACCAAGGAAGAGCAGATTAAATGAAACGAGGGGCTCAGACTGTTATCTAAGCTTAGGGTGCCATTGGCATGCATTGGCATGCAGATAAAAAGAGGACTGCGATAAGCTAAAAAACTGGAGTGCAGGTAGGGGTGAAAAAATCAGGGGAGACAGGAAAGCTTCCCTTGGAACATCCATGAGGGAACCATACACAGAGGTGAAAAGTGGCACTGGGATGCCCAGCTTCCTAACAAAAATGAAGTAAGCCTGCTCAAAGCGTGCCCTAAACAGGGGGTGCCCAGAAGTGCTTGCGTGATCCTGTGTGTCAATTGGCAATAGATCCTATAAACAAAGAGGCCGATTCACAAAGGTTCCTGTGCTAACATTTTGCAGTGGTGCAAATATTTCATCTGCTGTAATGGCATAATTCGGGAATTTCACGTAGCAATTGTCATGTAAGTTCTGATTTGCAACGGCCAAATAGCCTACATTCACAAAGAAAAGTACAAGCAGAGTTCTAAGACTCCGTCTGAATGTATTTTTACACTTTTTCCCAGTTCACAAAACAGATGTGACATCTGGAAAGCCATGCCAGCTGCATGATTCCACCCGTAGTATTGCATCTCTCACGTCTTTTTTTTTTTTTTGGATGCCTATTTTTCCCTGTGCTAAATTATACAATTTGGTACAGTGTGTTTTTATTCTCGGGTAAAACATTTTTCCCCATGGAGAAAACCCTTCCACCTACCAGCAAAAAACACACAAAAAGCATGGTGCTGTCTGGCTAATGTAGAGGCAACCAGAACAGCAGTTGATTATTAATTCAATATACATTAAAAATTACTATTACCTGCCGCCCAAGCCTTTCTTAATGCTTTGGGGGCCTGAAATAGTCGGAATTGCCACACTTGTAGGAGTGTGATGGTTAGTAGTTGTGTTGGTACTGTCATTGGCAGCATGGCTGGGGCAATGTGTGGTGCAAGCTGTAGTGGTCTCCTGATGAGAGTCCTGACACTTATTTTTTTTTACAAATTAATCACTGCGTACTAAGGAGATACAAATCAATTTATGTAACAATGGCACAGTGCTCAAGCTGAAAGTAATGCGAACATAAATACTGCATTATACATACAGTAGATAAACCTGGCAACCTTAATACTGTACACAGTGCTTTGGTGTAAACTTTCATGTTGTAAAATACCTCCAAAAAATAAGATCTCTGCGTTTGGTGTTGAATAAATTGCAAAATAAAGTGCCGCAAAATGCCGCTAAATTCCCATATTTGTGCCGCTAAATTTCCATATTTGTGCCGCTAAATTTGCTAATCCATGCCGCAATATCCTGGGGGGTCTGATTGATTGGCTGCTATTTACTGCTATGTTGCACAATAGGGATATGTTGCATTCGTTTCCCATTATGTACTTGTTGTTAACTACAAAACCTAATTGAAGTGGAATTTTGGATCTATTTTGCACATGAACTGGCTGCTACTAAATTGCTTTTTTGCACAGGTTAGGATTTGTTTCGTTATTCCTTTTTCATGTTGCTAATTCCAAATTGAACTTTTTAGCCGAAATTGAACTCTGGCCTTCTTTTCGCATATGAACTGGCTGCTACTTACTGCCCTTTGCACATTTTAGGATATGCTCTGTTATTCCTTTTTTCTTGCTGCTAATTTTAAATTGATCTTTTAGCTGAAGCTGAATTTTGAACTTTGTTTTGTATATGAACTGGCAGCTACTAAACGTCCTTTGTACATCCTAGGATATGCTCTGCTACTTTAATCCTTATGCTGCTAATTCTAAATGCTATTTTCTGTTGAAATGGCTCTGTGCTGCTGCCCAAATTATTGAAAAATCTTCTCCAAGCACTGAGGTTTTGTACATTATTTTTTAACTTAAATATACCTGCTATTGACCAATACGGTTCTACAGTAGAGGTCTAGGGCTCTGTTTCTGTCGTGTGCTAAATGGTTTTATTGTTGAACTTCTTAAGTATTTTGCGTACTGAGACAACTGACAATATTGATTGATGTTATTTAAAGGAATTTTAGGCTTGCTAATGCAGGTCTCTGAAAATTTTATTATGGCCCGTGGATTGAGTTCTGTTATGTTTTTATTACTTGTAATAATATGAATGTACTTTTATGTGGACCTCTTAGGAGTTCCAAATCTTTAATAAAATATTGAATTGAATTGAATTGAGTTGTTTTGCAAGAGGAAGGCTTGTACCATGTTGTGTCCCTCCTGGACGTTTAAGAAATCACAAGATTTGGGGCATAGAAAGGGGGACAAAGAAAGAATTGAAAAAAGAAATGAAGAAAAAGTGTATGAATAAAAGGAGGTTTGATATGAGAAAAGCAGTGATGTAAACGGTTGTGAGAGTGAGGGATATGGTCAAAATCCGTAATCCTCACAAGGGTTCCACCTCTCAAGGTTCAAAGTTCTTGCCGCCTATGAAAGTCATTAAAGTCTTTAAGAACGCCATTAGGACGGTAGACCACAGAGTGTGGAATCCAAACAGAGTTGCCAAGCTTTCTGATGGTCTTCCAAATGTTTGTATAGAAGGGAGTATGAACATCTGTGAAAGGGGTCTAGGTGTGGAGTGTGAGAGTAGGAATAGTGGCGTGAGGCGACGTGTCAAACCAAAGTATCTGGATGATTATGTCTTGGATTAAGAAACCTTGTATTATAGTTTTTGTAAATGAGCGTTTTAACTTCGTTCCACTGATGTTATTGGGAGGGAGATGTGTGGTATGCTGTGATTTTGCCTTGAGCTATTGTAAGTGTTTATCACTTTATGTCATTGTAGGAACACTTGGTCTATGTCATCTATGTCATGGAACTCTGTGGCTTCCAGGCTCCTTGCCTTGAATGTATAGATTCAAAAGGGGAGAGCTGTTGTGCTGGAGGTAGGTCTGAAGCTGAGGCTAGCAGGCTGGGGTGTGAAGACCAACTTGAATAAAGAATACCTTTTACTCTTACTTCGTGTTGGAGCAGTCTTTACAGCGCGACACGCCATACATATTGAAAGTGTGTGTGTCACTGTGTCCCGAAGCAAAATGGCACTCGCGTTGCGTTGTCTAACGTAATGCACCATGACATAATTGCGCTTGGGCTAACGCATGCGAGGACACACAGGCTGACTGTGACGCGGGGGTGCTTGAGGGCGAGAACGCAGAAGTTGCTTGAGTGCGAAGGACACACGGGTCTGGCTGTGATGCTGAGACTGCTTGATAGAGGTAAGCGATATAGAAAAACAATGGTCCTAGACTTATGTTAAATCTTAGTTGTCTGAAGCAATCATAGACAGCATAGGGTACATATACAGTTTAATTCAATAATGTACCGTTAACTTATTTAAAACACATTCAAATATATCCTCAAAATCCAAAAAGAAATCCAAAAAGGCACACACAATTGTTTTTATGTGACTCGTATTTTATTCGGTCACTTTTCATACCATTTTATCATATTCAATGTTCAAAACAGAGGAGTGGTAGCTCCAAGGGAAAAAGTGAAGAAAGAAAGTGCTCGTGGAGTAAGATAGAATATATAAGAGGGAGATCCAATCAAGAAAAACAATGATTCATCATTATTTATATTACAATCTTATTAGTAAAACTGGTCGTGATTCATGATTGCACCAGTTCTACATTGAGGCCTGTCCATTAGTTAGTTCATGGTTAATCATTTTGTTATTTCTCAAAAATGCGCAAACAACGTTTGTCTGTAAGCAAGTAGGGCTGGGATAATAACAGGTACAGGCCCCGAGTAGGGGAGAGTGTCGACGTTTCGACCCTAGTGCAATGAGGGCAGTTTATATCCTCTGCAAGCGGGTCTTCCTCAAGACAGAAAGGAGGGATGGGGGATGCGGGGAGCAACTGATCATGGGTGATGCACAGTTAAAGTGCCGCCCCTGGGTATAGATATAAAAGTCCGCAATAGAATTGCGGCTTGGTAACAGCAGTTTACCTTCAATTAATGGGTGAGAAAATCGCCCACAGCGTCTTAATACATCATCTTCGCATGGCCCGGGGGAATCCAGCTGGTCTGCTCGAGCAGACCAGCTGGATTCCCAGGTCCATTGACTTTTGTGGGTTACCCCATTATATCTTAATGATAGAGGTAAGCAGCATGCGCCACAGCCGATTACAAAGGCGCAAGATAGATGCTCAGAACAAGGCAGGAAAGCGCACCTCAGATTTATTTATTTATTATTGGCCCCAATTTCTTCC
Source organism: Calotriton arnoldi (assembly GCA_963921515.1). Taxonomy (NCBI): domain Eukaryota; kingdom Metazoa; phylum Chordata; class Amphibia; order Caudata; family Salamandridae; genus Calotriton; species Calotriton arnoldi. The sequence continues at coordinate 802,481 of CAWUFW010001280.1, read as the reverse complement.
CAAAAACATCAGGGTCATTGCTCTGTGGCTAGTCAATATTCTCCAATCGGCATACTTCCAGCACTGCTCACTTACCTTCAAGCGTATAGGGTTGATAACAGCGATGTCACTCAATGCAGGCTCAATTTGAATTTCTTTATTGGTACCATCATTTTGATGTCACTGCATGCGTGGGTAGACTAGGCACAGGAACTTTAGCTCGTCGCCAAATTGTGGAAGTCCATAACCACAATTTCATCAGGAAACGCCGGCACGATGTTTATTCAAGCCTAATCCAAACAGCACCAGGAATCAACAGCCACTCTAATCAAACTGAGCATTCCATCACAGAATGTGGAACATTCTCAGCATGAACACTCTTAGAATTAACATCACCACAAGGTCCCAGTCTGCGACTAAGAAGGCACTGTGAATATGCAAGTTATTATTGTAAAATTGTATTGCACACATTATAAGGTTCACTCGAAGTGTCACACATTTGGCAGTAGAATTTTACTCACAAGTACACTGAAACCATGGAACATAAGCAATCTGAAAAATTGGCAGCTAGATATAAGTGGAGAGTCAACAGGCATGTTGCTTCAGTTACTGTGGGTAATGTTGCCATCTGGCTGGAATTATACTGGCTTGGCCTCAATTTTACTCAGATAGTTTTCCACCTCAGCAAATCCTAATCAAATGGCCGGCACTAATTTTATGAGAAATGTGGCAAACCTAACTGTGGAGGAAGTCAATGTCCAGTTGAGTGAATGAAATCCATGTATAAACGAGGGGATTTGCTTCTCATTGATGTTAGATGTAATTGTCGCTTCTGGTTTGCTAAAACTGCATTGTTCATTTCCCTGCCACTCTGAATGCTAGTTAGTTGTTGGTTTGCAATATCAATGATACGCAGGTATGACGTGGCTGAACATTGAAAAGCAGACTGAAATACAGTTTCTATGGACAGATTGTCTGGTGCGTAGGAGGCGTGTTTATGAACTACATTCATACGTGCAATATGTCACCTTCTAATGGGTTCGTTCCCTAACACGGTTAACACACTAGTCATTTGCTGGTGCTCTATTGACAAGCCGATATTTTTATTCCGTAGGCGTGGGCAGTGTTTTGTTCTCACTCTTTCATTGGACGAAGGGCAAAAGCACCAACAAATACGAGCTGATTGTGAAATCATAACAGGACACGTCACGTTGGCTTCCAATTGGCCCCCTCTGCCGGAAGTTCCACGCGCAGCAAGTGACACAGCAGCTTCGATCTGATGGGGTGACCGGAGCAGGAAATCCGTATCACGGCCAGAAGATGGAGCTAGGTGGAGATCCCCAGCCTCTTCAGCACCGTCCGGTGCTGGAGAAGGAGGGCATCAACTTTCTGCAAGAGACTGGTGAGAATGGGAGAGCACCAACCTGCCTTTAAGAAAGACACTACGATTATGAGGTAGACTAAACTAGCTTAGTAAGAAGAGGTCTCCCTATATCAATTTAAAGATAAGATGAAGGGTCAGACCTCTCCCGGGAAGGGCACTCAGCACGTTTGCGGAGGTGGGGTGGTTGAGGCAGCTCAGACTGAACTCCATTAGGCAGCAGTTCATGCAAGTTCTGATGAATAAGTGGTTCAAGCTTCCGCGGGAGACTGTCTGGAGATAGTGCAGGGTTTTTAAGGAAGAGATTGTCAGATCTAGGGGCGATATGAGTGGTGTCTGTGCTGGGGTGAGTGTATGGGAGAGTGAGGCAGGCCAGTGGCATGGTTAAAATGAGAAAACTATTTTCTGTTTTGTTGGCTCTTCACCGTATTTGTAGTCCGCAAATTTGTTGACATTTAAACTGGTGCTTTAAATCGAAAAAATAAGCGCAGGTACTCACCAAAAATAGGCAGTGGCCTGGGGTGGAGTTTGGGGGGGGGGGGGTGGGGGGCGAGGCAAGGTGCGGGGCTATGTTTTTTTACCTTTTTTAAGCTTTGTATCAAAAAATATGTAGGCATTTTAAGAATGTCTAACCATTTATATAGTACTTACCAATAAGTCCTTAAAATCAACCAAAGTAACCCTTTTTTTTTACCAACCTTATAATATTAAAATATTGCGAAAAAAACAGCAAGTTTCCTAACGTTTGCCTTGAAGTGTGCATGCATATCCTTGATGCAGGATCATGAATCACTAAACTATATGACAAAGATTTTAACTTGTGACCTGCAGGTAACACAATGATCTCTGCAGCAAAAACAGTAACCAACAGAGCTCTCTATATAAAAAAACAAATCTGTGATCTGCATGTTTCATGCTGTGCGTTACAGCAGGCACATTGATCCTCTATGCAATTTTATGTTCAGTCAAACCTTTGATTAGAAGAATGCACACAGATATTTTCAATAAGTGCATTAACCACCAGAGTTATTAAAGTGCCATTGTACCCGGGAATTTACCGGATACGCAAAGATCTCTATACTATGGTAATGTTTCGAAATACAGCATGTTGTGATGAGTTAGGGAAGGCAGAATACATTTATTATCACATTTGTCTTGTCAAATTCTTTGAGGCAGAGTTTAAAAAAATAATTACATTCAGACTTTGTTCTTTGCTGCTGCGCCAACTTTCTGCTGCAAACCCTTGGCCTTTGCCTGATTAATAAAGCTAGAGTTGGCCTCATGAGTAGCTATTTTTAAGGTACATTTGCCTAGAGGTGTGTGAGCCACTTACAGGTCCAGCCAGGCTTGAGCCAGATTCTGGGCTCTGGATCAACTCAAGGTTCTCTTTGAACTTCGATCCCAAAAATAGCCGAAATTTTACCCTTATGCACAAAGTTAAAAATAAAACATTAACATTTGATGTAAAAAGGAGAAATAAATAGATACTCATTTAGTGGCTGATATGTACAAAGTGAAACCAGAAAACCTGGGATATATCCCGGCTTCTCCACTTAACCAAATGCTGTGATCTTAGGCAAATATTTTGTTTCACAAATCTCCCTTTTTCTCCATTATACCTTAATATTGTATAATGTGACCTATTAAAGTCAAAGCTGTACTATGTTAAAGAAATATGCTTTTTTTGGTCGAGCCCTGAGCCAGCGCGCAAGCGCTGCTCTGGGGTTGATCTGTGGTAGTAGAGTACGGGGGAGAAGCTACGCCCACTTTTTCATTGGCTTGTGTCTTTGCCCTTTCTAAATGCTGCCTTCCGATTGGTTTATAAGCTGTTAGTCCCTCCTTATGACGGCCATGTCGTCATTTGTATCCTTCCATGGCTACTGGCCCCTTTACTTCGAGAGTTTGGGAATCACACCTCAGTGTGAGCACTCTTTTCTTCCCCTGCCTTCTCCTCCCCCCTTCCGCTGTCCGTGCCTTCTCTCCCCCCTCCCGTTGTTCGTGCCTTCTCGCCCCCCTGCCTGCCTGCCAGCACTCCCGTTTGCAGTGCAATAGGTCTTGCGTAAATGCGAGTCCTATTGCATTGCAAATGCTTGTTTTTTAAAGTCTCCCTCCGTTTCTTTGAACAGGGGTCACAGTTCTGAAAGTGAAAGCGGTGGCTGCGGGTCAGGCACCGAGCTCTATTGATTGGACAAGCTTGCTGGAGGCCTGGTTAGAGGTTTTGTTGTAGACCAAATATGCTCCTTGTCCCCGTTCTGGTAGAAGAGAAACGTGTGTCGTGCGGAGCTTTCAAGTCTCGCCCCGGCAATCCGAGCTGCGTGCGTCCGCGGCGCGAATTGCCCCCTGACAGACAGTATATCCATGCGACTGGAAATGTTTTTCCAAGTCTGGGCTGCGCCCCTTTGATCTTACCTGATTGGATTTGAGGGGCTTGGGTACCGCGCGATGTTAAGACCGCGGGTTTCTGGCACTGTGCCTGGTCATTCCATTTTCAACTGCACGTAATCGCTGTGTGCCCGGGCTTCAATAAATAGTACTCTGCGTCACACGCACCCCCGCCTTGTTACAGCTCCATTGGTTTGTGCAAGATCACACGTGTGCGCTGCGCCATCAAATTGTCGTAACAGTAGCACGTAAGACGGTCGAGTTTGGCGTCTTCTGTATAGGACTAGGATAGCGCCAACCTAGCTGAAAGAAGCAGAGCGTTGCAAACAAGTGTTAAAAGTGGTGAGAAGCGAATAATACAAGGCAGAAGAGAGGTGAGCCGAGGCAAGCCACGCAGAAGGGAATGTGAAGTGGAGGCAGAGGGGTACGTCAGCAAAGGTATTTAGTAACCATGAGGTTATGCAAGGACAGGGTAAGCTGTAGAGTCGAAAGTCCCTGGCACAGTACGTGTTCGATACCCTGCTCCTCATTTTGTCATTCTCACTTAACCGGTATGTTTTTCTGTGCATGAGACTTATGTCTCGAATTCCCTGACCAATGCTCACCGTGATTCTGGCTATTCCTCGCCACCAGTGGTAGATTGTGTTGAAAATAGGAGTACAAAGATGGTGGCGCCTTTTTATCACAGGAGACTTCAGACTCATGACCAGGCCATGACACAACTGGTGGTGTGTTGCTGCCCATCAACAGTTGTGAGGTACGCATTTTTATGTCCCTGCACCCCAGCGGGGGGTCTGCCTATGTGCTCTTTCTGTATAAATCTTTGTAATCTGCCAAGACTGGGCTTTCCTCGGTACCCCGGAAGTGTACGAGAGCTGGGTGGGTTGGGGTGCGTGCATGTGTGTGTTTTCCCATGTGCTGCGAGCCCTGGTGCAAGCAAGGAAGGTGGTTCCTTTCACTGCTGTTGCAAAATTATTTATATATGCCCCACAGGGCTGTAGACCCGGGTACCATTGAACCTGCTGCATTAATGGGAGCTACGCCCCTGCTTCCCCTACATATGAAGCAATCACGGCACCCGCGCTTTAGCTTAAAATGTTTAAAGTTAAAGCATGAGTGCCGCAATTGATTTGCAATGCAATAAGCCTCTGTTTCAATGTACACATCTAAGGGAAAACCGCACTATCAGGAAAAACACATAACCTACTTATATTTAGTAGATGAAATTATTGTAAATATTAAAGTTGGTCATACCGCGCATGCACCACAACACCATTTTGTACGTCCTTCATAAACATTCACTGGAAGATGAACATTCTTGTTATGTTGTCCCTTGAGCCTACGACCTAATATTTTTCAACAGACCAAGCATTACATTGGATATTGCTTTGTTCCAATGGGCATTAAGCACTGGCAGTTATTTTAACAGAGCAGAAGTGTCCCATGTCTACAAGCCAGCTGTGACCACAGCGTGAAATGTGTTTGTACAGTTTGGGAATCACACCTCAGTGTGATTAACAGGTGTTTATTGTTCCCGACTCAGTGGTACTCATTTCATCTTCCTCAGGAGGATGAACGTTTGCTGGCTGCAGTCTTTTAACAAAATAAAATTCTGGCCTGGCAGTAAGGAGAGTCAACACAGAAAAGGAAGGGCAGATAAACTCTTATTTTAGCTGACCGTGCACTCGCAATGGTTCTAAAAGTATGGCGTCTAGTTCTTAAGTAGATTAACAACCCCAATTGCTCTAACTTTTGACAATACGAGAACTTTTGCATTTCCGCAATGCAATAGGTCTTGCATCTGCGAGAGTTTGAGCTATTGGCATTGTAAGTGACAATGCCTTTTATTTATGTGTTTTAAAAACCAGCAAGTGGTGTATAAACATGCACTTTGTACTTATAGTCCTTGCTTACGAGAAGCAAGGCTGCCAGTAAAAGAGGCACAATTACTGCCAGCCTTGCTTCTCGTAAGCCTTACCTTTCATTTCACATAAGTACAAGTACAAAGTGTGTGTTTACGCACTGCTTGCAGGTTTTCAAAACACATAAATACATGGCACAGTCATTTACAATGCCAACAGCTCAAACACTCCCAAATGCGAGACCTATTGCATTGCAAATGCTTGTTTATTTTGAAGAGACTTTATCCTATTTTAAATGATGTTTGTTGGATGAATTACATTGCAAACAGTTCCAGGGCTCGGCTCATGCAAGTTCTCTTAGAGCCCAGCCAGACCCTTGGCTTGGCTCTCTCTGTAAATTTGTTGGCTCCCCCACCACTACATTAGTCTTCTAAATGGTAAACCTACTGCATCCTTTGTTCACATAGCTGGCATTATCTTTAAAAAGATAAACAAAATTTCACAAAATCATCAGAGAAAATCATAAAAATCACATAATTATCTCTAGAAAAGATGGAGATGAACTGTTAACACACATTCCCTACACACTGTCTAAAAACATTTGCCCCTTTCACACACACTCGCCCCCTCACACACTTAAAAGCCCATTTCATGCTCCCTGAATCACATTTAGTCTCACCCAAACACACAGTACTACTTTTCATTCTCACAGTCATACCCATGATTGCAAACTCACACACTTATTGCTTTTACTTCCTGGCTCTCACACATTCTCTTTCACACACAGTGCCCAACAGTGGAGGCCTTCAAAAACTTTAACAGGTGCAACACAAAGTCTGGGTCGCATTTTGTGCATGTACCTATTCGCATATTGAAACCTTTTCAGAAACTGACATAGGTGTGTCTCATTGGAGCGGAGATACTTAGGAGGTTTATGAATAAATGGCACACTAACTAATACTAGTGCTGCTTTTTTTTTTTTTTTAAATCATGAATACATTGATTTAAGTCTAGAGGGCAGGGATTTTCTTTCATGCAAATCCCTTTCATTTAAATTGTTGATGGGCGAAGATTTGCGAGCGTTTAAAACAATAAGCATGCTAACAAGCTCTATTGCCCTGAACAATGTGTCCCACACTCACGCCCATCGGGTTTTTTTAGTCACCTTCTGACCTCCTCTGAAAGGCACCCTGCAGCGATACTCCTCCTCTCCTAACTTCCAGAGAGGCACACGCAGCTCTCTGTGTTGTACTAAAGACGAGCTGCTGTCCTGGCGCTTTTGAACCAGCTCAGCCCAGGCTTGAGTTCGGTTTGTAGGGCGCTTTAATCCATGCAGGACGTGCAGAATGTGCTGGCAAGGATGGAGCTCAGGAGCGCAGCACCAACGCATCAAAATCGGGCCGTTATGAGTACCGGTACTCTCTTTGTCCGAGGAAAGGTCCTGGTACTCAAGGGGAGAAAATATAAAAGTGCCGGTACTCAGTACCGGTGAGTACCGGCCCATTTAAAGCACTGATTTAAACACATCCCCAGAACACGAGAAGCTTGCATTTGTTATACACATGTTAGATAATATTCCACAACGTCTTGTTTAGAAGGGAACTGTCTTATTGCGATACAAACTTGTAACATACAAGACACACATACACTTTGTTGTGACGCGGAGTCCAACTAGTTTCTTAATCTCTTTAACCCAGAATAATAAGGCACCACCAACGATACAGCCTGCCGGTCAGTTCCTAGTATCCAACTGGCATTACATATAACACTGCCTGCATGGAGACTGCGAACGTTCCTGGCATGAGCTGCACTCATACACTTAAAGGGGCTATGCAGCATAAAGCCACAACACACTTCCAGTTGGCGTATTAGCCCACTTAGTTTTCTCATTGAGAGAAGAATTGCTATCCACATTTTACCCACTGAGTTTCCTAACTGGGATTACAATCTGGGACATACATGCTACGCAAGGTTTGCTGCCGTTAGTCCATCACTCCCTGAACTATCTCACACGCGTTCTGGCTACTGACCTGCGCATTACACATCACATTAAAATATATTTAATGTTTATTTTCTTTGAGTTATCTTTTCCTTTTAATTGTTTTCCTTTCCCAGCAATTTCTCTCTTTTCTTGGTTGCCAATTTCCCTTATTCTTTTCCTCACGTTCTGTTTCTTTGTTTTACTTGCCAAGCTATATTCCCTGCATTCTGCATTCTTGATTACACCCTTTGTGCTTTTTATGGTTTGTCCGCTTTGTGTTTCAATTTCTCAGCTCTTCTGTCTCCCTCTTTTCTAGCTCAGCATCTGTGTAAAGTGCTCTTTGCCACCAAAGTAGCTTGAACTCAAAATCAAAGGCCATATTCAGGAAGGTAGCAGTACAGATCTAATCTTGGATTGGAATAAAGGAGAGATGTTGTACAAATGCCAATCTTAAAGCCCCCAAGAGCAGATTGGAGATGTATTCAAATCTCTTGCAGTGTTTTGAATTGAATGAGGCTATGCACCAGATATTTATTGTGTACCTTGTGAGTTGCAAAAGTTAGGAAAGTGCTATACAAATGCCAATACGATAGAATGCAGTATATTGCGTTGAGAACCCCATGAGATGAGAATTACAAAATCTGGTTAGTAAATGGTGCTAGACCAGTGCATCTTATGTTATTTTAACCAGAGCATGAATAACAAAACACTTGCTGAGCTTACTTTAACCTGACCACCAATGAATACTGCAGGTTTCCTCTGTTCCAGCTAGCTGCATTCCAGCTTGTCCAGTCAAATATGATCCTAACATTTGTTTTGCAGAGAAAGTAGCTAGTTGATCTGTGGAAGGAAAGTGGCAACAAAAATAAAGGACTGCTGCCAAGGGCACATTTCGGGGGCTTTGAAAGGAATGCTCTTAGGGCACCTGTCACTTGCGGAAAGATAATGTTAAGCTTTAGACTAAAGCAGAGTGAGAATTCCTGCTCTACTATAGGGACACTAGGGTAGATAATAGGACATCCCACCAGTCTGCGCCATACAGAGCAAAGTGTCTGCTCAGCTAAAGTAGCCCACAGGGTACAGCAGTAGGGAGGTGGACCTGTAGCACAGGGAGTAGTGAGGTAGAGAACAATTTGCATGAGTAAAAAAAAAAAAACGTGTAATCCCTGTTGTGACAAGTAAGATTGAGGCAGAAAAGAAGGCGGAAAAGAGGCAAGACTACAGAGGACACCTGAAAACTCCCCCAGCCCAAGTCTGAAAGCCCCAGAAAACATTTAAAGGGGGGGGAGTATTTTATTTCTTAATTATTGAAGTTTAGTTAATGATAAGTGGGACATGTAATTTCTTACAAGAGCACTCTAAGGCAAGTAAATATATATGTTTACATTTTAAAATAATATGTTTTCTCATATAGATCAGGCAGTAATAAAAGTAGAGTGCTTTGTTGTAACAAGGAGATGCTAATGCCATTGAACGGGCCATTCATGGAGAGCAGTGCAGGTATTGGGCAGAGTCTTGGCACTTATTATTATTCCTGATTTTAAAGAGGACAAGCATTGGCAAAACCAGTAGGGCTCGCTTTTGTGACCTATTGACTTTGCAATGTTTTTTTGCTGTTGCTCTGCGGCATCGGTAAAAGCAAAATGCTTTTTGATAATGCTGTGTAGCGTCGGCAAAAAAAAGGCTTAATGACGTGACATACGTTATGTTGCTACTGACTACCATGTCATTGAGAAGCCACTTGCATGACGTGTGTGTACCTACTGATTGACGGAGGAGCCTATTTTTTTTATTTACTGCTGCAAGATGGTGTATGCCACTTGGAGAGATAAGTAAAACGAGCATTGGCATAGCCAATAGGTCTCGCCTTTGGAACCTTATTAGTTTTTAGTTATGCTTTACATTATCGTGGGTGGAAGCTTTAACATATGTATTAGGCATATTATAGAACTGCATTGAGAAGTACTTATTTAAATTGTTTTTTGTACAACTAAACTGCAGGGTACATATGAACAATACTAATAGGGTACCAAATTAAACTGGCAGAGAATTTAACAGAAGGATTGGGATGGTATAAACATATGGCAACAGCAGCTGGTATAACATGGTTAAGAAGTAAGTTCTTATGTATACATATATTAGAAATATGTGAATACATTCGTATATGAACGGAATGTTTTTTTCAAATTAAATTGCATATTAAAAACATATTTCTTCACTAATAAAGCAAATGTATGCACTTTAAGCAACAACTCAAGTCTTGGTAACCCGCTCACATCAGGGTTATTTTTGGTTCCACCTCACAGGCTTAGATTCTTCGCGAACCCAATTTATGTTACCTGAAGTCAGTGTGCGTTTTGTGTGCGTATATATAAGGGTTGCGGTGCCTGCCACGGATTAAATACGATAGAGTGTATTCAAAAAGTCGCAAAACGCATTTTGTTACCTTTTTGCACACTTTGCTGTAGAGCGAAAAGCTAACCTTTGGCCTGTTCTGCTACTGTTTAAATACCACCACAAACAACAACTTTTTAAAAGAAGCCTAGGTCAGAATTTCAGTCTTTTTTTAAGTCCACGAACAGGAAACACGTGTACTGAAGAAATCTCTGTGCACGCAGCAGCCACTGGTACAAATAAAAGAAGGGCTGACTGACTTTCATCTCTCCCACTGTTCAAAAAGCATTAGCGCATTACCATTACGTTAGGTAATAATAACAGCACGTAATGTTGTAGTACAAAAAACTAACAGCTTGTAAAAAGTGGTATGTAAATAGAACATTTTATTATTAAAAGTGATTCCCAAACAGAGGCTGCGGGCCACGCCTTTGCTTGGCGCCAACTTTACCTTAGCATAGGCGTACACAAGAACACTTAGCAACATTTATTTCATCTTGCACCTATAAATAAACCTCACTTGCAGAAAACAGGGTTCCATTCCAAACTATTGCAATAAAATAACTATATAAAAACAAAGAGCGATTTTCATGCGTATCGGGGGGTTGTTTATGCTCTCAACGTTGTACATTTAGCACACCCTGAAAAGTGCACACAGAAAGAAATGGAAAGGGAAAAACGTACGAACAAGCAAACACAAATGAGCAACATAATAAATAGTTGTGTATACAAACAGAGAGAGCAAGACACGGACAGTGAGAGAGGGACAGGTATAGATAGATACGCAAGCATACACCGGGATAGACAGAGATAAAGCAAAACAAGGGCAATGAGAAAGGCTATACAAATAACTGAACAGAGACAGAAAAACACGGACATATACACAGAAACAAAGGCACATTGCATTATCGTCACGGGATTACCACTGTCTTTATAACGTAGCCAAAAAGACACTTGGGGGCACCCGCTGCGCAAGACAACAGTTCCACACACAAGGGTTCAATAGTATATATAACAACGCGTTCAAACATATATACAAAAAATTCACTGTCAGCCAATGCAGTGCAACATGTTTTAATGCAAGGATTTTTAAGCTCACAACAACACAATTTTAAGTTACTCGAAACAGAGTACATCAAAGTTCCCCAAAAAAACTTTAGCGCTCTGTTACATATACTGTATGCCTCTGCTCTGTTAGCGGTAAGAAATAGAAGAAAAAAAACGTTGAACGCGCGGCAGCGAAACTGAAAGACACCGCGCTAATTAAAAACAGATGGCGCTCTGCGCGCCGCTGCTCGCTCCCGCAAGGTGGATGCCGTGGGAGGAAACATTTGCTTAAAAAGGTAGGACATGTACCCGCCTTTGGCCAATTGCATGCTTTCTTTTTGGAAAGACGCACGCAAAGGCCAATACAATTAATGCAAAAAAAAAAAGAGCCACACACATGAGTTTCAGAAAAGTCCTGAGTGATTCCAAGAGGTCATCTCCTAGAGCAGCGCATGCGCGCTGCGCTACACTCGACCTAAAAAACTTTTTACATGTGCAAAAGCATTTATTTTTTCAGTGGAGTAGTCTGGCAGCAATTGTCAGATGCTGGGCCGTTGGATTTTTTTTTTAATGATAGTAAGGGTCGGGGAGTAACGAAGGAGTGAGTGGAAATGGAGCAACAGGTAGTGTGTGGAGGAAGCAACAGACTGGGGCAGGGTAATAATAGTAAAAAAAAAAAATTTAAAACAAGGTGCTGGAAGCAATGGTGCAAACGCAATAATATGATGAACGGAGCGCTGAAACTTTTCAGACACTCACCCCCAGTCACTATTAGATCTGTGTTAAATCCATCATCGTTATTTAGGTCACTTCGCCACCCCAGTTCAGACCCAGCCTTATGCAAATCAGTATTGAGCCTGTTCCTCATGGGAACAGTCCAGCCCGAACTGCCAAGCCAGGCCTTCCCTGGACCGAAAACAAGCATCCTGGGGCCGGTTTCGGGGTAAAACCCTTCATCAGCCAGGCTAGCTTGAATCCAGTGGCAAAGTGAGCAAGGGAACCACGTCTGGGCATACCCTGCCAACTTAGGGCGAACAATGCCAACACAATAAGATGGTGAACGGAGTGCTGAAACTTTTCAGACACTCACCCCCAGTCAAACGATGGATTAAACCCAGATCTGTGACTGCGGGTGAGTGGTTGAAAAGTTTCAGCACTCCGTCCATCATCTTGTTGTCTTTGCTATGTTTGCCCCAAGTGGCCAAAAGTATGCCCAGACATGGGTCCCTTGCTCGCTGTCCCACTGGATTCAAGCTAGCCTGGCTGACGAGGGGTGAAACCCCGAAACCGGTCCCAGGATGCTTGTTTACGGTCCAGGGAGGACCTGGCCTGGCACTTCGGGCTGGAATGTTCCCATGAGGAACAGGTTAATGACTGATTTGCATGTGGCTGGGTCCAAACTGGGGTCGCATAGTGAGCAAAAGAACGATTGTTTGAACCAAGATCTGTGAGTGGGGGTGAGTGGTTGAAAAGTTTCAGCACTCCGGCCATCATCTTGTGTTTGCGGTGGAAGCAATGGACCGGGTTGGGGGTAAGGAGGAAGCAACCCTAAATGTGTGTGGTGGGGGTAGGTATTGAGCAAAAAGCAGCACATGATGGAGAGGACAAGTGGAGAAGGTGGGATCAACACAGAGCGCTGGGAGAGGTTGGTGTGAGCATTTTCTGGGGTAGGGGAGCAAGCCTGAAAACACCTGCAGTCTCATGGAGAGCATTAAAAAAATGATCTCCTAAATTTGAACATTGGAAGGGTACAAGTCTACCATTTAAAAGTTAAAAAGGAGGTAAAGCGGTTATGCTCCAGGGGACGGACAAACAGAAAAAGAGGAAGGAAAGCCAATAAGAAGCAAGAAAACAAGTGTAAATCATGCCAACCAGTCATAAGCAAGGTGTGGCCTCCAAGCCCCAGGTAATTTTTGGTATGGTCCGCAAGTGGTCTTTCCCAATCGGAGAGCTAAAAGCCATCTGGTAGGCAGGATCTAAAAAAAAATGAGTTGGTAGACCAGGAGCCCTTCCCACTCTTGCACTCAGAGGAAATCAGTTGAGTAGGAAAAGAAATCCTTGCAGAATGAAGGTAAATACTGTTCAGCAGAATGAGGAATAATCCATTTAGAACAGGAAAGAGTAATTCGAAACATGTGCTTGTTGTCTATAGTATTATAAAACGTAAAGTTTTAATCGCTTTTTCTTACTGAACTCAAAAACTGCAGTACATTACCTACTTTCCCCAGTGCAGTAAATACATAAAGGTTGGGCAGCTGAGTTAGGGGGAGGGTGAGACAGACATATGAACACCAGGGGTGGGGAAATATATTGTGCAAGGGTAAGGGAGAGGCTGCCCATTTAATTAGCCTGCTGAAGTGAGTGAGGGTGGGGGAGATGCAACTTTCCAACTGTGGGGGGGAGGGAATAGAAGGGCGTAGTAGCCAGCCATTTGCCCATGTTGGGGTAGGGAAGGTGACCTGTCCAGCCAGGCCTGATAGGTTGTCTCCTTGTGTTCAGTCAGTCCTGGAAAAAGTGTGTGTGTGCATTTGGGTGTGGGTCCCTCGTCAAAGTAATGTGTATCCTTGGGTTTTATATGACCATCATAAAACTTCTGCCAGGTGGGATGTGAACCATATCAGCTTTCAATCAACTCTGTAGAAACAATTTCTTTGCTTTACAGCCATCTAGTTTATAACCACCTTTGATAATAAAATTCATTTTTTAGCAAGTGGAATTGGTGGATCAGGAGAGCAGCATTTGGGAAACAAGCTAATTCATTGGATTTTCAACCAATCAGGCTGTCAACCTGAATGCCCATACCAGCACCCCGAACATCGCAGCCCATTTAATTTTTCAGACCGCAAATGAGCAACATGGTAAAACCCCCGAACTAAACCACAAACTATGACAGACACATCTGCATACTCCTGTGCCAGACATTGCTTTCTACCCACAAGATAACACAAGGTAGCTATGGCAAAAATCCCCATATTATCACACTTCACACCTCAGTGATGTCTTGCACTGCCTACACCCGATCAATACATAAAGATCCATACAACTTCACACTCTTATGACCTATGTAACTTGCAGCCCAAGAGGCATTAAAAAGGTATGCATCAACATCACACAGCAGTTTACCCCAATTGATTCATTATCAACACTACCATCCTAAACACAAGGAATCATAGTGCACTACAATACACTCCATATTCAGAACCATTAACATAACCTAACACTTCCCAAATATGTAACTGACTGGCTATTGGGACCCAAAAGCACCCATTAACTGCATAACAAAAAATGCATCTGCTAGGCAGTGAGTGTGCCTAATGAATGAGAAGATGTATGTGTACTATTACCTTCGTCTGGCCTCTCCTTTCAAACCCAATATCTACCAATGCTGGCACTTTGCTCACAGAGATACACAGTTGTCCTCCACAGACTGTTTTCCTCCACCAACTGAATCAGTGATGAAAACCTCAGGCCTGTTTGATTAATCACCCCTGGGCTAACAAATGCACTACAGTGCCATAACATTTGCAGATTGCATGCAATATAAATCGGAGAATCACACTTTACGACAATCTGGGCGTAACACTAGAAGATGCCCCAAAATAACATCTCATTACACTGCCTCCATGTGATGCACAGCACTATATCATATAACAGTCAAACACTGTTCAAATCCAATAATATGCCAGCCAGAGATGTCGGCGATACACACATTGCACCAGTGCTCTCTTCTCTAGAGAAGACCACAAACCACCACAGAGCAACACTTCACACTCATACATCACAAGGCCCTACACCAACACTTATCACCATCTTACAATAACCATTGGTTGTCCAGCCTCAAAAAAGTGATTAACAGAGCATGCACCACTTACAACAGAGCACCATAGCAGACCATGTATGCATCATGGCAGTACACAGGTGTAAGAAATTGGAATATTATTTGGGGTGGACGACTGCCCAGCTCAAGGAAAAATCACAATCCTTGTCAGGGTGAGTCCTCAAAGTCACACATTTAACCTAAGCTCAGTCCCCTGGTAGATATGACACACAGCAGACAGGCTCAACTTAGGGCAGTATGTAAAATATTTATGCAATATCAAAACAGTAAAAAAGTCAAAATGCTAAATAATACAAATTCCAAAGCAAATTAGAAAAAATACTGTAAAATGTAATAAACAAAATAATACCAAAATGTAAAAAATAGAATAAGGGGTACTGGAGAATTTACACAGCTTTACGTAAAAATTATGCCAAAAAGCACAAAGTGATAATGATAATCAATGGTTGCAGTAGACTGAGACCTAGGCATGATTTCTGGTGAACTGATGTGGAGTGCAGATGGCAAACACCAACCAGATTCATCCTGGTCAAAGATTTCGTCTTTTAAGTCCCAGTGAACCATAGTAGTACACTTTTTTAAGCTCCCCAGTAGCTCTAGCAGGGTTCAGTCCAGGTCCAGTTGCCACTGGTCAGCTGGCTACTTCCAGAAGAAGGTATCTTGCACCTTGTTGTCTTCCTGTAGTCACACAGGAGGTCAGCCAACTGACCTTTAAAATCTACTTCTTTGTTCTAGGGTACTAGTGGGTGCAGGTCCAGTCCTTCAGCGTCGCTCTCAGGCCTCAGACAGCATCTCCAGTCCTCTTATGATCTTCAGCAGGTCCAGAAATGTTTTTGAAGAGGTCCCTGAGAATGCCACATTTATGACTTGCACTAGCTAATGGGCAGGGATGACTTCTGGGTCCCTCCCTAACCAATGGGGTAAAAGTTCCCAGGGTAACCCTATTCGTTTTTGCAACAGTTCCATTGTGCCCTACGGTTAACCGGCCCAAAATGCCATGTGTCAGGGCATTTTGAAGATGGCAAAAGTCTTCGGCCACACTAAACGTGGGCTGCTCTCAGGGCTTTGGTTGTGTGCAGGGAGTGTGGTATGGTAACCCTAGTAATTTTCCACATTTAACACTAAAATACAGTTTGAAGCAGGCACTGTGCCCATCCTTGTATACTCTTTTTAGGTCGAGCCTTAGCCAGCGCGCATGCGCTGCTCTGCGAGGCTTCTTGTAAGCACTCAGACCCACACAAAGTTGTTCAGACTCCCCCCACGCATTGGGTTGGTTGTTGCCTGTGTCATTTCGTTATGGTAGCCTGCAAATGGCTAAAGGCGGGCGCATGTCCCACCTCTTTTGCACAGGTTCACTCCCACAGCGTTTTGCTTGCGGGAGCGAGCAGCGGCGCGCAGGGTGGCCAGCTGCATTCCTCATGGGTCATGTTACTGTTTACAGCCAACGCGCTCGCCGTGCTTTCGCTTTCGCTTGTTTTGTTTGAGGTCTCAGACTGGTACCCCACTGAAATCCGACATCGTAATATAAACATTCTTGAGTTTTGATAGTGGCGCTGTGATGCAGACCGGCTCTGCGCCTCAGTGTAGCAGTAGTTTTATTGCGGTTTAGATCTGACAGTGCTTGGAGTATTTTACAGAATACTCTGTGTCCTTCGTTATGCAATAATTACCTACCGCGTTTTCTCAGCATCAGAGATTTGTGATTGTTGCTACCTGCTTGATGCTTTTTATTCCCTGCTCTTTCGTGCACGCTTTACAGCCCAGCTGATTTCACAAACAGTATAGTTTGGTGGGCTTTGTAGCATAGTGCATATATTACTACCAGGCTGTACACAACACCCACGGACTGATCTGTATTACCCACTGCAGATTGAGTACTTTCCCAGCAACAGGGACACACGGCAGCGATATAAACTACCCTCGTTACTTACACTATACGCAGCGATTGAAATGTAACAATAGAATGTCCCTGGCTGCTATTGAGTACTGGCAGTGCTTAATTTGCGAACGGTAGAGTGCCGGTGCCCGAAACTGTAGTCACAAGTCGGCGGCCGGTGCACTTAAACGTCGACGCATACAAAGGCTGTTAGTCTTAAATCCACTACCAGACGCTCACTGCTTTCTTTCGCGCTCTTGTAGGTATCTCCTTTCTACCTTTGCAGGTGCCTGCTTTCTGCCTTTGTGAAGGTGTTGCCGTTAAGCACTGTACAATAGTTTCACATTATACGTATTGCATCCGTGCTGAAAGGTGCGAGTACTCTCCCTTCCAAATTAAATAAGCGCAGGCACTTTGAAGTGCCTGAATGTAGTGGTCCTCCAGACCAAACACTAGGAGCAGATGGGTTGGAAAGGGCTTTGTGTTCATTACACGTCATGCTATGTTTACACACCATAGCAGTGAAGGAGTTCTGGTTTGCACTTGTGGTGCATTCGAGAGTGATTGGCTTGGCTTGAATTACTAATACTGAATGCTTCGTCAGTTCGTCCTGAGACCTGTCTACACCCTCGCTGTATGCGAGAGACGCCCTTGGTGTTTCGTGCCAAGTACTATGCTTTCTCCACTTTACCCTTGATACAAGGGAGATACCAGCAGAGCAGACAGTTTGCGGGATATGGCAGAATGCCCAGCATCCATTATCGTCACTGACCAGTATTTCCCTAGGGATCTATGGGTTAGGGGAAGTAAAGTGTTTGGCTCGAGCGATGAACACTCCTCCAAAGGTCGTGTCCGGATAGCGACGTAAGGCTACTGCTGCATGTGCCTAGAAATGGCAGGCATGTTAGACACGTTAAAAAAGCAAACTAGGTTTATTTACCTAGTATGTGAGAAGTCACCGATTTAGACTGCTTCTTAACTAGCATTGCTTTTGTAAACTTTCGAGAAAAGGTATCCATGCTTAAATCATTGTGCGTTTGTATGTGTATATATTTTTTTAACGCATTATTCACTCGGAGCGTTATTTATGTTGGGTAAAATATAAACGCACCTAAACTGTCTAAAGGTCTTTAGGCGCATCCCTGTGACCTGCGAGTGAATTACACTCTAGGCACATGATGTTTTCCCACAAAATAGCTAAAGCTGGGAACACCCAAGTTCCACACCTGCTGCTGCCTGCTAGGAACTTTTCCTTTAGTAATTAACCCGCCCACGCTTTACCAGGCTGATGCAAACAGATATGTCCAAACTTACAGACTGCCGGGCCGCAGTCTAAACGCAGTCAGGACCGTTCTCCTAGCAAAACGGTAAATGGTTATGGTGGTGCTGAATGGTCCATAAGATGATAAAGCCTTTCACAAATAAAGTGATTTACTCTGGCGCTGCTTTTGTTCCTTAAGCGTAGAAGTCCATAGTCTTGACCTTCTGGGGTAGTTGTCGGCACTGATTGTGTGACTCCAGGTGAATGAGACGCAGTGCTTTGGATTAGACTATCCTCGGTTTAAAATGAAGCTGCGGACGTCATGCTATGTAAATCTACGAAATTCACAGTGCATTGTGTACTCTGTAACCACTGTCGACTGTTCTTTCAATTGTCCTTAGACCTGATTTTATATTTGTAGTGCTGTTGATTGCTACGGATTACAAATAAATGTTACTAGCCGTTTAATCACTGAAAAGTGTCTGTGCCCCACTGGTTTGTTGCATATCCGAGTCTAAGGAGAACACCACACCCCTTCTGTCAGCTAACAATGGACTCTTTCCCCACCTACTTTCTTTCATTTAAAGAGATGGTACATTTAGGTGCATAGGGAAATTTTTCAACATCAAAATGTACAGTTCTAGTTCAAAGGAGTTTGCAAGACCTATTGCATTTCAAATGCTTGTTTTTTGCTCCTTACAAAACCATGGGCTGGTGCTTTTCCAGTGCATATGGAGAAATGCGCTTTATTTTCTCTCTTTCTTGTTCATTTATTTTTTTCAATTATTCCTCCCTTCGTTCCTGTGATAACTCCTTGAATTTTGACTTTCAAGGAACTTTTCATTATGTCACCTGTCTGTCTAGTTTTCCAGTTCCCAAGTACCTCTTGCCAGCAGTCCAGTCCCGTACCATGTCAAGCATGTGCATTAATGGAGATGTGCTTGTACCTCAATAAGAGATAATGTAGCAGATAAAAGATTAAAGGTGGCCATTTGAAACACCTTCTTGCTGCTCTGTTCTTCAGATGAACGGCAATGGTCTGCTGAGCGAAGATTATATATATATATGGACACTGAAGCTGTTCGCGATATGGCCCCATATCCGTTTGTACTTAGGGGATGCTATTTCAAGAGGCATACTTTCAGACAATTATGAAGTAAACCTAAAATCATCAGTGGCTGGGACAGTGTTTTTTGAGAGGACATTGATTACGGAGGCATCTGTATGCACAGTGGTCTTTGTTGCCATAATTCTGATATCTGAGCTTTCAGAAATCAAAGCTTTGTCCTGCTCTCAATGAAGGAGCATGGCATCCTAGAGGTGCAGCTTACTTTGTACTGAGACACTGCTCAGATTTCAGCTGTGAACCTGTTGCTCACTGCACAGCAATATGCAGTAAACAGCGAGCAAAAGCCATATCAAAGCTGGGTCTGGTGGCTTAGTGGACTAATGCGTCCACTGTAGGGGCCTTTGTTTGACCTCATGGTCACAGGTTCAAATCCCGGCGGGTCCACTCATCCTTTCATCCTTCTGAGATCAATAAAATGAGTTCCATTGAGTTGGGTAACAATAAATATCTGTTATTCAGCGCCAAGGTGCCACGGGTGAACGTTCGCTTTACAAATACATGTTATGTTATATGAATGGAGCTATGCTCCCAAAGCCTAGGTGGAAATAAGTCCTAATCTTCTTGAAACTGTTCGGGTAGTCACAAAGTCATATTTGGTGGCTTAACATCATGGGTCATAGTGGGAGCATTCATCATGAAAAAGTGCTTAGAGATAGGGGCTGCACTTTTACTGTTTGACACCAGAAGGTGACAGTGCCAAAGCAGTAAACATGAGAAAATAGCCTAGTGTGTTCTTGTTTCTGCTGAAAAGCAAATATTCCCTTTGGTAGTGTTTCATCGGTTCTTATCGGTTTCAATTGAATTGGATTTTTAATAACTATTAAAAATCGTGGTTTAATGTTTTTTCTGTCTGTTCCCTTTCCTGAGTTATTAGTATTTTAATCCGTACTCTATTTTTCTATTTGGTACCGGTAGGCCTGCCACATTGAAAATAGCTTTTAGGACCTTGCCACTGTAGGGAAATGGTAACATGAATTTTCAACATGTCCCATTTTGAAATGCCATGCACCCTGCTTTGTGGGCTACAAGGCCTATATAGGGATGACTTACTAATATTTAAAAGAGAGGTTTTTACCTGCCAAAAAGGGTTGTTGTGACTGGCTACACTGCAGGGTTACCATTACATCAGTAAGGCTACGCAGGGTAGGCCTGAAACCAGGCTTGCTTTGCCACCATACTGGATGGCACATTAAGTCTTGCAGTCCACTAGGGGCACTTAACTGGGTATAATTTATACATCATTTAGTAAAGACATATAGGCATAAGTTGAACATACCAATTAGGAATAAGCCAGTTCAACCATGTTTTAAGGGGTAATACATACACTTTACTACTGGTTAGCATGGGTAAAGTGCACAGAATTCTAAATCCAGCAAAGATATAGTGTGAAAAGATCCAGCAAAAGGTAAAAAATCCAGGTTGATCATGCAGAAAAGGCGTATTTCCTATACCAGGGCTGTTACCAGGCATGACACCACAGATATAACTTCATACCTCAAAAACCCAAAACTGAATCTTACCTTAGACTGTACGCTGCAAATAACCCATCACATCACAACTCCACTCAACATCACCCCACCACACTGCACCACAGCTTACGACAACACACACAACACTCCACACCACATACTATCTGCTAACTTTAGCCAACTATAACAATTCGCCGAGAGGTCTGTGTACCTGTAATTGAACCTCTTCTGATACGGACACATTGCTGTACACACTCTTTTTAACTCAAATGCATACCTTCAATGAAATATAATAATTGAAAACTTAGGAACCTACATCATGACTGCCTTTGAAAGCAGCCCTAAAAACTTAATAGGCTTAAGTTAGAGTTCTATTGTGTTGGCAGACATATTAGTTGAATGTGTGCATAATGGTGGGTAATCACTGAGTTGAAATATAGACAGTGCTCACTTAGACCTCATGGCCCAAGGAGTAGAGGAAAGAAACTCTGTTCTTTGACGACCCATAACGCTAAACAGGTCTTCCTTGAAAATAGATGACCGCAGAGCAGAAAACCTGTAGTCATTTGGGTAGTCCAGGCCAATCTATAGCCATCATAGGAACATACACATTGACTTGACAACTTGCACATCTTCATATTCTGAATCAGAATCTGGTCTGTGGATTGTGAACAATACAAATGACATAACTACCTTGAATGTAGGTGACCATCAAGGTATAAAACTCACTGTGATAGTGTGAATAAAAACAATAGAGATTGCTCCATCCTTTTAGTCCCCTGCTCTGTTTCCCCATTTTCAGGTATTATTGTAAACATACTATAAAAACATATTGGAACTGTAGGTGAGCACAGAATCAAGCTTAAAAGTGATTCTATTTTCATTGGTATTTATAGTGTAGGGTGTCAAAATTCGTGTTGAAGCTACATAATCTAGTGAAATTGAAACAGCCTAATATTTCTATTTGATAGTAGCAATTTAAGGGCCTGATTTAGATCTTGGCAGGTGGGTTACTCCGTCAGAACGGTGGCGGATATCCCGTCCGCTGAAATATAGATCCCATAGGATATAATGGGATTTGTATTTCGGCGGGCAGAATATCCGTCACCGTTGTGACCGAGTAACCCGTCCACCAAGATCTAGATCAGGCCCTAATTCATTTGTGCCCTTTTAGTTCAGCATACTTTGAATATGTATTTTGTCTGACTAATAAATAGGTAGTCTAATCACATGACGCACTATTTGTGTAAAATAAAGAGGAAAGGTGGGAAACATCTTGATTACAATGCCTCCTAGCTGAAGCAAAAGGAGAATAGTCCATAAGAGAATTGATGACAGCAGAATCATTGTAATTACATATGCAGAGAAACCTAAGAAGGAAAAAAAATCTTGGCTCTAACAAATTATTAGCATGGATGTTACTTGATCAAGCATGTTCATATTTTAAGATCAGAACTTTGTAAGAGAATTGCTGATCAAGATATCCCTACATCCAGAGGCTGAATCGTCTCAGAGGATGGAAAGGAGAACCTTATTCATCTATTAAGGAAAAATAAGACTAAGGGTGAGGGTTGGAGGGAGGGAGGGAGAGGGCGATATCAGTCTGAAATTGGCAGTAAATAATCCCACCTCCAAAGCCTCGTCCCTTTGAGTGGATGGAGTCTAGTTTAAATGACAAAGCAGAAACCGTGACCCAGGACATGTCCCCTTCATATCTCCCTTGTTTAGATGAAGCAGAGATTATTATTGAAAGGACACCTCATAAATAGGTGGGGAACTCAGAACTCAAATCATTAGGGCACTGATGCAGACTTGTGTGGATAAGCATTACAATAAAGGACCTGAAATTCAACGAGAGGAGTAGTTCCACCTTATTTGAATGTAGCAAATGTTTGTTTAATAATTTTACATTCTTATTTGACTCTTTCAGATCTCCATTTTGTATCAATGTCCTATTTTGTTACTACGGTCATTATTTTTTAAACTGTACACTAAACGAAAGGCCAGTTGACAAATGTGTTAAATGAAAATAATAAACTAGGAAGAGGGTCAGGTGTATTCCTAAACCTATGGAATGTTGGCATGATTAAATATGCTGAGCAGTGGGCTTGAGGCACTACAAGAAACAAAACAATTATAACAGAGCTTGCCCCTCTATGTTAATCTGGGCCTTTTAGCAGAAAAGTGTTCAATTGCTTAGGAACGTTAGACAGATGCTCACATTTACGAAATGTTGCCTGATAAAACAAATTTGAAAATGGAATGCAATGATCTTTTTTACTTTGAATTATGAGGAATGTAGTATGTTTTTATTTTTATTCAGGTTGAATTAATTATCTTGATCCCATTCACTGGGCTGCAGAGAAACCACATTAGTTGGTGCCAATTGCCATACCTGTCTGTATGTCTCAGAGTTCTACGTTACAAGCACCTGATCGGGGGGAGGAAATTCCCTGTGTGCTCTGAATGATGATGAGGTTTTAGTAATGGGACAGACTCCTGTCAAAGGTAGAACTTGCAGCCTTCATCAAAAATGAGGTTCAGTGAGTTCTAAGGAGGTGTTGTACTTGAGATTTACACAGGGCTTGATATATTTGGCTGGCGAAAAGCGTCTTCCATTTGTTTAAAACCATTCAGAAAAATCTGTAATTCGATTTTTATTGCACCTTTCTGTGAATCAGCGTTACATTCTTGTGCAGATGTCCATGGACCATGTCTACTTTAAACTATCCTTTAAATTAATCCATGTAATTGGAACTAAACGTGCTACATATCTTCACTTATTGTAGTGCTAGACTGCCAACTAGGTGACTAGAATATGAATTGTTGTGGAATTATACTGTGTGAGTACAAATAATGGTGTTCACACATATGGATCAAAAATTGTTTTGTGATGATTAAAAGCTATACACATTCCACAGATACAATTAATGATTCTCTCTTGCATTAAACACATGGAATTTCATTTTTTTAACAGGGCCCCATTTACATCCAATTGTGAAACAGTTGGTGTAAAACCCTTACAACGGTTAGTCTCCGTAGAATGCATGGGCATGAATGTGCAGCTATTTTTGAATGATTTTTGTTACAAAAAATCAAAATGGCCATCATTCCATTCACATTCATGTGCATATACTGGTGGCCATCTTAGAAAGATTTTTGTAATAATGTTTTAGAGAAAACACACATTGGCAAAACCAAAAGTTATGCATCCAATGCCAGGCCTATTGGGTTTGCCAATCCTCATTTTATTATGATGCGGTGCCCGTTACTCGTCTCACTGATTAGATTAGCTACATTAAAACTTACTGTTGGTCCTCCTATTTATTCCAATTCCCCTTCCTCATAAGGTGAACCTCTTTCCATGCTACTCCTTGTAAGCTGCTACTGCCTTCATTTATTGAAGACACCATGGGAAATTGAAGTCCAAGAGCAATTGTGCTTCTAGCGTGCTGGTTAGTGCAGGAAAGAAGGGTTCTCAGTCAGAGTAAAAGTGGGGAGAACCATAGTTCTGGGGAGACATGACGCCGTGCTTCAGCCTGGTATTTCAATGATACAAGTTGAATGCAGGTCGAGAAGGGTAGTCTGCATTGACCT
This sequence comes from Calotriton arnoldi, assembly GCA_963921515.1. NCBI lineage: Eukaryota > Metazoa > Chordata > Amphibia > Caudata > Salamandridae > Calotriton > Calotriton arnoldi. Next base: position 778,285 of record CAWUFW010001280.1, on the reverse strand, counting down.
CTATGGACATATGGATGTTCCACAGATCATGGGATTGAATGATCTAAAACACAGCAGGTTTATTGATACACATTGGAAAAAGAGCTGTGTAAAGAGTTTATGGCCCTCTGTATACAGCATTAGATGACATCATCAACCGGCTACTTCTCCAAACGTTCCTAATGTTTTTGTAAGAGCTTGACCATTTTTTGTTGGAAAGTAGCAAGAGCTCCTTAAGGGTCAGAGGGCGTAGCTCAAAAGTTGAATATTCCCTGAGGAGCTCTTCAATCAGACACTCGGGTTGGTGTTTTGCAGTTTCCCTCTGTATGGTGTTTAGGGTATTGATGAATGCTGCACACCTTCATTTCTATGAAGCATAGCTTGTGTTAGAGTGCAAGATCTGATTCCCTTTGTGAAACTCGAGGCAGTACATAATACTGGCATCTGGTTTAGGCATCAAAACAATGGGGGACAACCATTCACTCTTTGATACATCTAAAGCCCCCATTTTTGGCATGCTCTCTTTTCTTTGAATGGTACAGAGTGTTCCCAGTTTGTTGGGGTACATTAGCACCATTGTTGTACTTAGTCTTGTATGGCGGAAGTTCATTAGGTTTGTAAGGAGAGGAAACATACAGCACGTTTTTTTTGTTTGGGACTACACCAGGGTGCCTGTAAAAAACAAAATAAAACCTGTTCTCCTAGGATACTTCGCTTTTATTAAACTAATTCACATAATAATACTTCTGTTTCTTTCACTTATCTTTGTTCATTGTAAAGGTCACTTCATTGATGACTTTCATAATAGGATATTGTATTGTATTGTATTGTAATTGCATTTATATAGCGCTTTCTACCCCCAACCGAGGCGTCAAAGCATTTTTTCGGCAAGTAGCACGCTACTCCGGAACCCATAAAGAATTAGTGTTGAATTAGTATAGTAAAATATGAAAGTAATTTGAGTGGTGGATTGGTTAGTCAGTTATTTGGATTGAGAAGGATAGCGGAGGGATAGAAGAGGGAAAAAGGTTTGCATTTATATAGCGCTTGTTACCCCTGATGGGGTGTTGAAGCGCTTTTTTGGCAGTAGCACGCTACTCCGGAACCCATAAAGGATTAGTGTTGAATTAGTATAGTGAAATATGCAAGTAATTTGAGTGGTGGATAGGTTAGTCAGATATGGAAATCTCCATTGTGTCTGAAACTTATTTATAAGTTATAATACTAGCCATCCCTACCCACGTGTATCTTTTGCAACATAACGAGTTAGTCTTGTAACACGTTTTTCTTTCACCACAAATGAGTGACTCCTGGGCCTTACTTAGCTCATTCTGTTGCTAGTGGAAAAGTTAATGGAGGATGGTTTGGGTGGGCCTTCTGACTGCCACCTCTTTTTCATTTCATCTGTTCTATCTGTGGTTGGGACTGTATATAAGTTTCACTGAGTGCATGTTTGAGGGGAAGTAGACGATTAAAGACCAAGTAGAAGGACGAAGTTAGAAAGCCTTCTTGGTAGTATCTGGATATGACCTCCGCTTGCATTCACGGTCTGGATACTCCATGGGTGGGTGGTATGCATAGGTTATTTGAGGGTTTGATGTGTAGTACAATGTAAGCTTCTTACATTAAATAAATGAGGAATTTTGGTCCATGATTCGCCCTGGTGGGGAACTCGCCACCAAGCATGGATATTGCTGATACTATTGCAATCATTTTTGTGGATCATAGGACCAGGCTAGAAACTAGGCTAGGTACTGCTGCGCCTGGCAAAGTCCACATTTACTATATTTTATTTACATCCTTTGAAGTGGAGGGCTGAGGGAAAGAACCTAGATTGATTACCAGGGTGCCAAATTATAAGCTTTAAACTAGACCTAAAGACTACATTGCATATATCATAAATAATGGGCAACCGTGACAACCATTTTTGCATGGTCATGGTCTATGGTTGGTGAATTAAAATCTCTGGAAAAATATTTATTTAGATTGGCCCTATAAAGATAGCTGAGCAGGTTAAGCACGCACTGCTATGATTGGTAGATTGCCTGCAGGTGGTAGATTATTATTTCTGCAGGGCCACCTTAGTCTTAAATTTTTCTGTTGTTGCAAAATTTAGTGCTAATAGGATTGTTTATCGTTGTGATGGATAGTGCTTTGAAATGGTAAAATAAATGTATCAGCAAACACTAAGTAAAAATAATTTCGAAACGGAAGGCGTTCAGCGTTTTAGATAAAATATTTAGTCTTTGCAAAAACAGTTTGCTTTCTCTATTATCAGTTTTTCTGCTTCTTTCTCTACTTGCTGTTTTTATCAAGAACATTCAGTATATGCTTATCTTTCACCAAAAGAGGTGGACTGTTCACTAACTTTAAAGTACAATGTGTGTGGCTCACAGACTTTTCTTATTGTTTAAAGGATGATGATGATGACGCATTTCAATATGTCTTTATCAATAGAAAACGATGGCAGCCGGTAATTCGTCATTCTGACTAATTTCTAAAAGGAAGAAATCCTGTCAAAAACAGGCTGACAAAACTTCATTTTAGAAAAAGTTTTTTAAAAAGCCAATATATCTTTTCCACGGAAATATGTTGTCATGGTAAAGGTACATAGAGAGAAAGAAGAGGACAGCATGATGAAGTAACAAGGGAAATGGTGGTGGGTATACTGGAAGATTGTGGGTGGATGGGAAGGGCATTAAGGGGTTTGTAGAAACCGAGTTAAGCGGAGTAGAAAAAAGATGGGAATAATGCAGTAGCAGCACCTCCGCTAAGGTGGAGGAGTGTCGCCCCACTGCTTTAAGAGCAGTGCAGCGGAGAAATAAAATGATAACTTTATCATCCATTTTTTTTTCACTACGGGCTGGGTTAGGGCGGGACGGGGCTGGGATAACAGGGGGAGGAGTGGTTTCCACACTCCAAGTGCGCATGCCTACTTGGCCGGCTCTCTTGGCCGGCCTAAAAGTCATGCGCACTTTGCATGTTCCCCATCAGGCTGTAATGCACAGCCTGGTGAGGAACATGCCCAGCCTCCCTCTCCCCGTCTGAGCGCCAAACCAGGGCGCACAGACCAAACACAACACTGTATTGCAGCGTTGTGATTGGCTTAGGGAAGGGAGCCTGTGTGCTTCCATTTTCCTTCCGCTACCGAAGCAGAGGAGAAGGTGGCGCGTGAAGAGACCAAAGGGGAGAGACGGCGGCCGGCAAAAGGTACGTGTTTTTTTACTTTTATTTTTTGACTCCCTGCTGTCTCTACCCCCAGCCCCACCTGCCCCATTTTCTGCCAGCCGCCACTGGAATAAAGTGGTTGGTGACATTTAAAAAAAGTTAGTAAAGCAGGAGGGAAATAAGAGGTTTGTATAAAAGGAAGTAAAGCAGGAAGGGGCGTAAGGAGTTTGTGAAAATGGGTGTAAAGCAGAAGAGGGAATAACTGGTTTTATTTAAAAACGGAATAAAGCAGGAGGGTGAGTGAGGGGTTTGTATAAAAGTGAGTAAAGCAGGAGGGAGAGTAAGGGTTGTGTTAAAAAAAAAAAAAAAGGGTAGCACAGCATGTTGGGGAGAAAGATGTTTGTTTAAAAGGGAATGAAGCAGGTAGGGTAGTAAGTGGTTTTATTAACAAACATTGGCAAACCAATAGGTCTCGCTATTGGAACCTATTGGATTTGCCAATGTTGTTTAGAAATGTTGCACAGCATACCTGATGCTAAAGTTGGAAAAAAAAAAAAAGCTTTTAGCGTGGTTGCCTGCATCCTTTTGTAGGCGTTTACACCACACATGCGCATGTCTACAAAATGACGCGGGCACTTTTTTTTTTTTTTGTTACTGAACGGAGTATTAAAAAAACAATTTTGCACATTTTATTTTCCTTTTAGTTAAGTGTACTGGCGAAAACGGAAACAAGGGAGCCAAATGGAAGCAATTGGGGTGACCAAAGCAGCAAGGGGACTCGGATGAGTATGGAGGGGGACAAACATGAAATCAGTAGGTGGAAAGTGGTGGGATGGACATGAAAGCAACATGGGGACGGAAGGAAGGACAGCTAAGCGACACGGGGGAGAGGAACAGGGAAGGAACACATAGGGTGCGGGTGGGGGGAGGCAGTGGGGAAAAGCACCGGGGTGAGTGCAACATGGAGGGACCAGGCTACAGAGAGGAACATGGGGAGAGACTTACATGAGGGAGACGGCTTAAAAACTCATTCACTCTCATAGATTGCTGCACACAAAATGAATCCAACATTTGCGAAGCAAATTGGTCAGTTTTATGAATTATCAAGCAAGACCTAAAAATCCATGTAGGTTAATGACTGCCCTCCTTTCATTTGTGCAGCGGCCAGAGTAAAAACACCATAAATTATCTAGTTATCTAAAACACTTAAATAACATTACAATGTCATGTGTGTGCCCCAGAAATTTCAACATCAGGAAGCTGGATAAATAAACAAAATGATCACAGCTGTGTGAGAAGTGAGCACGTTTTGTGAAAGCACACAGCTTCTGCCCAATCAAAACATGTTCTCCTGGATCTTAATGTGGGCGGAGCCAAAGCCCCTTTCTAGTGGTGCTCACACAATTGTTTGGCAACAGCTGCGCTGTCAAGCCAGACCATAAAAAAATAATGCTTTAAAAGTAAGCATTGGAAGCAGAGTTGCCTGTGAATCAAAGATATGGTCAAGAGGCAATGTTCCATGGGAGGGACCAGCACACGATTAACAAGTTGGTGCGTGAATTAGAAGCAGGAAAATGAGTCACAAAGAAATCCAATTAATGAGTGGGCTTCAAGCCCCTCTGTGTCCTCGGTAAGCCACAATACACCATACAACAGGCAGCACATGCGTTGTCTAGTAGTCTCGACCTGAAAAGGCTTTCATTTACCTGAAGATCAAACACCTTGTCCGGCATGCGAGATGAAAAGAAACAGTTCTATTGTCCCATGCATTAGCACACTCTTGGCTCATTTACACTTCCACCCACATCTCTCTGTATCAGGCCTCTCTCGTCATGGGCGCCAGGGATACAAAGGGTATAGTTTTTCCTTCGTAAGGTTGGGGTGTGACATTAGCCCTCCAGATTCTGCAGTGTACGAGGCTTAGTACCTTTGCAGGTGGAGAGAGAGAGAACAATGACGCTAATGAGCAGGATAACAACTATTTCACACTCAACAAGAATTATATGTTTCAGTTTAATGTAGAGAGCTTCATGTCTCTATCTATTCATTACGTGTTATATCGTGTAGGTGTTTTTATTGCCCAATTCAAGTCAGCGCAGTCTGTCACCTTAGGAAAGCTGCGTTCACCTTGGCAAGCCTTGTGTGCCAGCTGCGAACGTTTAATTTAATTAGTTAGGAAGCATTAAACATGCCAGTATGTTAATCAGTGGATGGGGACTCAAAAAAGCAGACACATGTTCTAGTATAGTGACTCATAGTTCACTAATGGCATTGTCATCTGGGCGGGGGCACGAATGTTTCATATTTGAAAACTCTCGCTTTTAATAAATATATTACTAAGGCATGATGTGGTAGCTCACTGTCATTTAATTACAGACATTTTCCATTGAAATGGCCATAAACTTTCCCACTGACTTTACATGCATTTTTACTGATAAATCATTATGGTGCACAAACAAAAATGTGTGGAAATCAGGTTTCAGCATTTATTTGTTTGCACATCTCCATGTAAAGTATTCTGATTTGTTTTGATCCTATTAAAATCTTTGTTTCCATCTCCCTTCAGAATTACAGAAAAAGAGCTTTCCTAACTATTGAAATATTTGTACAGTTAATTTACAAGCTATCTGAATGTTGTGTGCCCAGTCTCCAGTATAAAATAAGCAGGAGTTTGCAAGAAGACATAAGCGGACATTTAATCTGTCTTTGAATGCACAGCAAATGTGACAAAATATAAATAAGATTTAAAGGCATCTTTATTGCTCATTCACTTTCTGAATGAATAGAACACCTTTTCTTTGCTAGCCAGCGCACTCTTGCCAGACCTGGCCAGTAGCCTCTAAAAATAGCTCACCCTGATAAAATCTGTTTCGCCATAGCGAGTGGGCGAGTAGATTTCTCTAGGCCTATGAGGAGAAGCTCAGAGGGCAGTGTCAATGATGAGAGAAAACCCGCACATGCATTAAAGCAGTAGCCTTTGTCAGGATCTGTGACCGCTCAGCTTTGGCTACTGGAGATCCAAATTTACAACTACATTTGAATTAATTATGCCAGAACAAGCAACTGTTCTACTTAAAATGAATGCAAAATCAAATAGCTCGAGTAGCGGCTGCATTTTCCCCTCGCGGTGTGGAACAAAGTTCATTATCCTTTAGTTATCAGTCCAATGTTTTTCTTCCATTTTATATTGTCCTTCTCTAAGGGCCAGATGTATGAAGCCCTGTTTTGCGATTTCCTAATTGCGAATCTTTGCGATTCGCAATTAGGAAATCGCCAAACAGAATGCATGAAAGTGTGTTTAACACTTTTAGCGATTCTTAGGGGATCGCAAATCACCTACCTCATGAATATTAATGAGGTAGGTCGCAATTTGCGACCCCCTAGGAATCGCAAAAATCACAGGGATGTTGACCTGCTGGGCTCAGCAGACCACCATGTCTGTGATTGCTTTTAAATAAAGCAATTCTTTTTTTTAATGCAGCCCGTTTTCCTTAAAGGAAAGCGGGATGCGTTTAAAGAAAAATGAAAAGTTTTTCCATTTTTTAAGAGCAGGCAGTGGTCCGTGGGACCACTGCCTGCTCTTAAAAAATGATTTTACTAACATTCACAAAGGGGAAGGGGTCACTTGGGCACCCCTTCCCATTTGCGAATGGGTTACCACCTACTTGAAGTAAGTGGTAAAATATGCGTATGTTTTGCAACCGCATTCACGGTCACAAAACATTCATGCATAACGTTAGGATTCGCTATGGAAGGGAAGGGACACCCTAAACACGCCCCTTCCAAATACCGAATCGCATACCCATTTTGCGATTCGGTAACAGGTTACCGAATCGCAAAATTGGGTTTGCTGCATCAGAAATGCATGTTTTTGTGAGGAGCAAAATGCACGATGCATCTGGCCCTTAATGTTCACTGCAAGGTGCTGGGTACATGTGCAGCGTTTCACCCTAACATTATGGAGTCTGAAGGCTTATGAACTAATTCACCCATGCACAGATTTGACTCTTGTGACAAGGTAGGGTTCTGCCGGACCACTCAGCCTTTCATCTTCTAAAGTTCTATAGAACGAGTGCCGGTAGGTAACATCTGTTTTAAAATGCCAAGGAGACCATCGGGTAGATGTATGCGCTTCACAAAGTACACAATATTGAGATGTAATATAATGCAGTGTGCCTCATTATACGTAATTTCCCTATATTATCACTGTTTTGTGTGTTAACCATCTAACTTGTGTATTCCCCTTACGTGTATCCCGGGTAAAGAAATAAAAAATACCTAGCTGAGGGTGTATGCTCTCGGGGCATAAGGACTCACAAGTAAGAGACCCGCTTACGAATCCTGGCTACTTCCTCTACATGCACAAATTGTGTGACTTTGTGCAGGACTGTGCCTGTTGGCTCCACAGTTGCCTTGCCTGTCAAAATGTAGGCACACTAATCAGACTCTCTGTAACATCATGGCCACCCTGCGATAATCTCAGTCAGTAAACTCAGTGACTGGTTAGATTTACAACTTTTAACAAAACTCCAGGCTGATTTAGGTGGTATAGAGTAAAATTGTTCATAGCTCCAAATAAATGAAATTGAAAGGCCCCCTGCAAGTAAAATGCCATGGAAAGTTGCCCATACAACCAAGAAGGAAAAAAGCAAGACGCCTGCAAGGAAAATGATGAGACAATACAAATCACTTAAGTGTAACGGGTAAAACCAACAAATCCTGTGAATTCTGGTGCTGTGCATTGTCACCCACAACTTTAGCCTGCTTACTATCATTCGAAGAAGCGGTCTTTTCCCTGGCAGTCGCATGCAGGAACTGAGACAGCATTAAACCCACCCGGCTAAGCTGCTTCACCTTCAGCTGCACCACTAGCTTCATAAACTGCTGTAGGTGCATCAGACTATAAAGCTATAAAATAAGTTGTTTCCCGGGGTCTGTGTTGAGTTCAACTTTCTCTAATATCTACATTCGACCTCTGGCACTAATTCAATTTGGTCTCGGCTGAGGACACGTAGCTGGTTATTGCCATGGGATAGCTGGGTCCTAACCCTTGTGAATCCTTCCATCTGTGTATGTTTGCGGTATCCTCCTGGCGTAAAATAAATGATCACATGTTAAAATTGACAACTTATAAGGCAGAGGTTCTCTGGGTAGATCATTCCATAACACAAAACCCACTACCAGTTGATTTCTGTTCACCTTCTTGGGCCAGTCCACCATGTCCAGGAAAAGCAGCTACAAATCAGGGCTTCTACTTGGATTCTTCATTGTCCTTTGGCAGACATATTAACCATCTTGCCTCTACATGATTGCTTCTATTAAGAACTTTAAAAAAAGATCTTGCCATACCTACCCAGAGTTGACAAAATCAAAGTGTCATACAGGCAACTATCCTAAGTTGCTTCGGCTACTGCAATTCTTTGTTTCCGGGCCTTCCAGTGGGGCTTATTCTAAAGAAGCAAAGGTCCAAAAATGCTGCTGTAGCAGTGGTCACCAGGACACCTTCTTTTAGCTATTCATCGCGCTCTAAAAAATTATAGCAGGATGCAGCATATCAAGTTCTGTCCTTGTGATATCATTCTGCATATTATGTTCAGTTTTTCATTGTAAATCCATTGTAATTTTTAGGGAGATTAAAGTAGAATGTTTTGATCCCTAGGTTGATTTCTTGGCCAGCTTGGTAAGTGATAAGTAATATAATTGTTTTTCTTGGTGACCTGTTGAGTTTGTTGACCAGGTGTTTGTGTCCCTAGTGCTGTCTTTGTCTTCTCACAGCTTACCCAGTACATTCACAAACTGAAATCACTGAGCAGGCTTGGGGCTCTTTCGTTCATTAGTTTTGACTCTGGTATGCTTCATTATAGGGCTTCTCCCCTCACTGGCCAGATTTAGATGCAAATGAGGGCTTCAACCTTAAAATTAGGGGAGTTCTTGAGCCCTCTGTGTCCTTAAGTATAACTCTATAGGGCAAATGGTAAGGGAAACAACTAAAACTATCTTCTGCTAGACTGTAAGATTTATTGGTGTGCACAATGTGTCTTTTAAAAATCCAGGGAAATCTAGGACCCTGTCAAGCGGTGCACATGTTTCTGCCCAAAGAGAACTGCCCACCAGGGATTATAGGGCATTCACCAGGACATTAACCCTCTCTGTAAATGGATCTATCACAATTTTTCATTAAATCCTTATATGTGAACTCTGGTAAGCCAAAAATTACTTGGTGTCTTTCAGGAAGTAAGGCATGTCATTACCGGTGGTCTAAGAAGCCAGTGCATAAATGCAATTGTGGTTCCATAATTGACCCAATTCACTTTTCGTTATGTATTTGGCGACGAGTGTAACCATATTGAATTCTTGGGTTGTCTGCCTAACAGAACTCTCCTTCGTACTTTGTGATGCAATTCTTCTCCACCCCTTCCTCTACCAAATCGTTAATCTGGACTCTGGTAATTAGTGGGACTCAAGGAGATACTTCAGTAATTTTGCTTCTCTTTTAATAGCCGAAGACCTTCCTTTGAGTAAGCCACGGAGCACAGAATAACTATGGGTTCCCCTTTTTCCACAGGGTTAACAATAATCAAAGGATTATTGGTAGTTTTTTATGCCCATGGTTTCCTGTCTAGACGCTTTATAGAATGGTATGTCCTCCTTGCATCTTTTCAAAGTCCTTGATTACAGCCAGTTCAAAACATTCTGGGATGCTTCATAATAGGGCTATATTATGAAGCATCCCATCTCAGAGTGGGCGAGAGCTTTCGTCCAAAGAAAATAACACTCTCCGTGCAAATAACTAGTGGGGTATCAGTCTTTTCCCTTACACCTAGAGTACTGTTGGATGTTCATGATGGGGAGGGCGCACTCTGTTTCCTCCTCCCCTCTACCTTTAGGTTATAGGTCATGTGATCAATAGTACAAGGATTAGAAAAAACAAAGGGCTTAAAGTAGCTATTTTTGCAGGGTAGCAGCAACCTAGAAGAAAGGGATTGTAGATGTGAGGTGGGGGGTGAGAGGGGGCAGTGTTGTTGTGCTAATGAGCGAACCGATAAATAGCGTAGGGAAGGTACCAGGTACTGTGGTTGGGAAGGTCGATGCCCAGAAGGAGAAGAAAACAAAGAAAGGTTTCCTGGTGTGCCATGGTGGTTATGGCGAGGATGTTTAAGACAAATGACGAGTAGAAGGGAAATTAATGCGGGCCTGATTGTGTTGGGAAGGATCGGCAACAAATGTCTTTATTTTTCGGGGTCTTCTCTATCGCTGTAATGTTGAGGTAACTTACCGTCAGCATCGGTGGTGTTTTAGTCACGTAGGATGCCAACATATATATATATATATATGTGTCAAATCCTGATTTAGTTGTGGGTTGGTAATGCTGCACACGCAGTTTACATTGCTGGCAAGTGATAAGCGGACTTAGTCTCAAGCCGACATGTTTGCAGCCCCGCCAGCCTCTCGCCCGGTCAATGGGGTCATTTCCAGTGCTTGAAATGGAAAAATAGAAGTGCAGGTACTCTGCACCAGAGTACCTGCTTGTTTCTGAGAAGTGCCGGTACTCTCCAATTAAAAGTATAGCATTTTTCTTGAGAAGTGCTGGTACTCTCCCTCTCAGAATAAAGAAGTGCCGGTACTCTGTACCGGCCCATTTAAAGCACTGGTCATTTCACCTCCAAACGCAACCATCGTGCCCCTCCACCCTGCCTAGACATGTCTTTGTCCATCTATAGACTCTACCACGCTGCATTTCTGTCCGAGGTTGTCAGTTTCATCCCACTTCGAGCCTGAGTCCACAAGATGGCAGTGTTGATCTATGTACATCATGCAACCTGTTTCCTCCCATACAGTGGCCCTGCAGAGAGTTGAAACATTTGCCTTGTCCTGTCTGTGTCCACAGTGAGTTTTGTTCAGAGACTGCCTTTAGCATGGGCGAGCTGGGCCCAGACCTCCAGTTTTCTGAGGCGCATAGAGCTGTATGCATTATTAAGGTTATGCCAGCAGCACCACCCCTCCCATATACTGCAACCTTGCTCTTGTCCCTGCCTGTTCGTTTCTGTCCGATTTGCCATTTTAAAGTGGTTTTTTAATCCTTTATTGTCATACGGCGAACGATGTATTTTTAACATCCCTTTAGACCCCTCCCTTGCCCCTTTTTCACCCTCGGAGCTCTGATGGAACATTCTTTAATATATTCTTTATACCTATGGTTTGGATGCATTTCCTTCATTCCCACGCCTCCGGCTTCGTTATATTTATTTTAGAGTGCATATGCGCACAAGCAACGTGTTTACCGAAGCTGCACCATTAATGCAGTCATGTAGTATCAATTTATGTAGCACATGCTTCTGCCTTAAAGCTCTTTTGCTGCTAAAAAACAGAATTTGTTGTCACCCAACTCAATCCTATTTGCTTTAAGTAGTTGAAGGATGAAAGACAGAGTCGTTCCCTGTGTATATTGACACAATATCTGCGGGTTATTCTCTGATTTGTGCGGTGACCGCTTGTGAGGACTTTTCTCTCGGTCATGGGACGGTCGGTGGTTATATACATTCCCGGCCGACTTTTAGCATGGGCAACTTGGGTCCTGGCCCAGGGCGCCGCATTTGAGCGTTAAGGTTATGCCAACAGCAGCATCCCTGTCATCTTGCTCCAGCCTTGTTCTTGTCCCGGCGTGCTCGTTTCTGCTCGATTATATCAGTTTAAAGTAGTTTTAAGCCTTAATTATCATACCTTAGGGCGTAGGCGATGTTTTTAACACTCCATTAGACCCCTTTCTTGTCCTCCCTTCACTCTCTCACCCCTGCTGACACAGACCAACAAAACCATCGTCCCCTTGAGGCAGCTAATCTATCGGTGATTTACCTGATCAGGGGGAGGTCCGTAGATTTTTGTATTTAGGGGCCAGTCACTGCTCATCCAGGTACTGACCAGTGAACACAAATTTGACCCCCTGATGCCTCCTTTAATTCACTGGCATCATCATAGACGCCAACGTTCTCTCCGCCCAGGGCGCTATCTTAGCAAAGTCTTCTCTGTTTTATATTCCTAATAGACTATTGGTTTATCGAGCCATTTTTAATAAAATCCATTTTTACCAAGTTTTTTCACTATAATCTTTTACTTTTGTTAAAGCACAATAAGAGTAAAATAAATTATCAAAATAAGTTAAAACTACTGCAGTCTTGTCTAAGAACCAGTCCAGATACATGTGTTTTATTGCTGTGTTTATTTGGAGTATGAATGTGAAAACAATAACCCATTTAGATTTTGCCTACAGCGCGCATGCACGGTCAGCGAAACCTATTATTCGCAAAACAAGCTTTAAAAAACTGGCTTAGAGCCCACCCATTACTTACCAATGCTTATTGTTGGTTGGCTTAAACGTCACTCTTGTTTCCTTGCTTCTTACCATTCAGGTCTCCTGGTTCCTGCCGGCTGCCCACCTCCTCCTGCATTCTTCTTAGGGCTTCTGTCCCTGCCGTGGAGCATGGACCTAGCACAGCTTCCGGTTTGCGGCCAGTGTCCTTCCACTGGTTGCGCACTGCTCTAGGTTCTTTTATTTTAACTTTTTTGCCATGCACTCTAAAAGAGTGTATGTTACTGTACGGTCCCCCTAAAACACCCTCCCTCTTATCACTATCAGTGTTTGTTCCCCGCCCGCCTTTCACATGCTGTGCGCTTTGTCCCCCATCCTCCTGTCCTCCTCCTGCTGTCCAATGTTTGTTGTTTGTTTTGCCTGTCCAATGTTTGTTGTTTGTTTTGCCCTCCTCCCACTGTCTGTTGTTTATTTCCCACCCCCTGCCCTCCTCCTGCTCTCTCTTCTTTGTTTCCCACCCCGGCCCTTCTCCATTGTGTTGCTTGCCCCCTCCCCCCCCTCCTTAACTATTTTTATACATATTGCACAGTAGCGCTGTGACGCAGTCAATGCTGGCCATGTTATAGTGGTTTTTTTTATTTACTTTTTTTCTTTAAGCCATGTTGCAAAGCAGCTTGTGCTGCAGTGCAACATGCTTAAACAAGCATTGGTAATGCATCGGTTTCGCTGAATAGAGAGCTATTTTCATCAATCATCGTCCAGGAGAAAGAAATAGCTCCCTGACAGATAACACAGGAGTGGAGAGGATGTGGCGCAGCCGCCAGAGCTGCTGACTCGAGAGCTGGGGATCCCGGTTCGAGTCTCCGTGGCTCCGCACAACATCCTGTGATTCTATGCAAATCACTTAATTTCTCCGGGTGATAAATTGTTATATAAATATGCTACAAGAGAGAAAGGCAAAACGTTTTGGAAATATAGTTCCACCAAAGCGGATTTATCTCTGCGGCAGGAAACTGATAAGAGAAGCTGATGAGGAACAAGCATTGGTAAATGCAGGAAACTATGCTACAGCCAATAGAAATGGAGGAAAGGTAAGTGGCACGCACAGGAACCAATGAGAAGCCAGGAAAGAGAGGAGGCAGGATGTAAGTCCCTTTTAAGTTTATATTATAAACAATAGATTTCTCAAGCACAGGGCAAGAGCTGTGCAGGCGAAATCTAAAAACATTGACATAGCCAATCTGTCTCAAATACAGGCAAACTATTTGCAAATGCTTGTATATCTTGTGCTTGATACTGAAGTTTGCAGTGTAATAACACTGCAAAACCGTTGTTACTATTGCCCATGTCAATTGAATCAGCATTATACACTCTGTAAGGATGAAAAGTTGTATTTGCAGCTGTTCTTCAAACCTGGAACGTATAGATCTCAACAGCACATGCTCCATTCCACTGAGCTTTTCAATTATGTAGCACCGGTTCTTTAAGATATAGTCATGTGAAATGGTCAGGCTCTTCAACGTTACATTACACATAACCCAAATACCATGTTTAAAAACCCAAGCGATATATGTATTTAGAGGTGTTCGAATAGCACTCTCGCTCGGGCAGAGGGTTACAGGGTCATGTTAAAAGGGAAGCTATTGAAGAACGTGGTTCAAAGTTCCCTTGCACATACTAGCAGCCTTGTCAAAGTACCAGCATGTTGGAAAATCTCTTGTTTTTTAAGTCGAGCCTGGGCAGCTCATTCGCTGCTCTCAGGTAGGGACTTGAAGCCCCGCCCATCTTTTTAATTAGCTCCTGTTACTGTCCTTTCTAAATCGTTACATTTGATTCATGAATAGGCTTAGGAATCCCTCCTTGGTACCGCCTTGTCTGCATTTGTAACCTCCCATGAGGACTGGACTTTTTACTTGTGTTGTTACCCGGCCTGCTTTATCTAGTCTGTGAGCACTATTTTCTTTAATGATTTTCCCCTATTCTACCCACAACGTGCTTTCCTACAACGCGGAACGCTGCCCGCTTTTATATTTTAATTAGTAATGGCGGTCCGCTTTAAGTATAGCCCCTGCGCTTCTTTATTTATTTAATTTGGCAGCGCAGTCCGCTTTAACTTTAGCAGCCGCTCTTCTTTATTTATTGAAGTTGTCAGCGCAGTCTGCTTTAATTTTAGCTGCTGCGCTTACGAAACTTTAAAAATTTTTTTTAAGTAAAAGCACCCCATGCTGTGCTGTCACTTTAATGGTTTCTTTAGACACTGCTCGCTGTATTCAGGTTACAGTGAGCCGCGTCTAAACAAAGGGGCGCTGCCGCCATTAAACTGAAACCACGGCATGGGGCGCTTTTACAAAAAAAAAACATTTGTTTTGTGGACGTCACAAACAAATGTTTTTGTTTTTAAAAGCACCCCATGCTGTGCTGTCACTTAATGGTGGCCGCACCCCTTTCTTTAGACGCGGCTCTCTGTCACCTGAATACGGCGAGCATCGTCTAAAGAAAGGGGTGTGGCCACCATTAAAGTGGTCTCGCATTTACGAGAGTTTGAGCTATTGGCATTTGAAATGACAATGCCTTTTATATATGAGTTGGTTTGCAAAACATATAAATAAACTGCATTGTCATTTACAATGGCAATAGCTTAAGCTCTTGCAAATGCGAGAACTATTGATCTGTAAATGCTTGTTTCAAAGGCCAGTGATTCTGTACTTAGGCGGATATGTGGTCGAGTGACTTAGGTGGGGAACTGTGGCTTGCTCTGAGCTCTAATCACGTTCCCTGATTTAGCCACATTGTGTGATCTTGAACTAATTGCTTTACCTCAGGGCCTCGTTTCCCATATCCACCAAAATTGTGTAGGTTTACTTTTTTTACATTGACATCTACCCTTGAACATTCGCCTTCAGAGAGGAGAGGTGCTTCCTACGGACAGTAACACTCATGACAAGATTACATAGGGAATGCAGAGGATGCAGGGATGCTACTGCAGAGAAGAGAAGGTACATATTTCAATTGTTCTCTAATAAAAACCACTAGGATAAAATACATCCTCGTTTCCACATGAGTTAAGTTAAAATCCACTAAAGAGAACAATTTAGCTTACTGTTGGTGAAGGAAGCATTATTGTACTAGATTGTTGCCTTTGGCTAATGCAGTTGTGAAGAGACTTTTGTTAATCAGTGTTCTTCAAAATGTATTGATTTTTATGTTTGATACTTTTGGCCAACACGTGTTTCACGATATCTAGTAACTTCCTAAGGACCACACAAATTTACAGTTGCTCCACTTCATAACTCACTTTCGATCTCTGTTGTTTCGAAATCACTTCTTTTGGTTTTACCAAATTATTTCACTTCCATTTTAATTAGGAGTTTGTCAAATCCACAACATCATTCATAATTTGTTGTGGCTCGAGCTGCAAGATGGTGCTGAGTGGGACACTATGCCGAAAGCTCTGATGATTTGTACACAACGCTGAAACTCTAATGATTGCAGCCGCCAATGCAGTGACGGCTGCTCTGAGAGCGACACAGGTCTGGAGGTCAAGTAGGAGCTGGAGGTCGCCTATTTAAAATAAAGAGCAGGGGCGGGAAAGAAGCAGGGACAACAAAAATTGACATGGAGACAAAATAGTCTCTCATGCACTGAATGCAAGTTCTCTAATCAACAGTGGAAGGATGCAAGTCATCCAATCAGAACATAGTGAGACAGTAACACTCCTGGGGTTGGAAAGGCTCAAGATTATTGAAGAAAGCCACTGAATCAAGAGCAAGGAATGGACAGAAAGCCCACCCTTAGTCTATATAGGATAAGGTAGATCTGTTTGCTAACAGACCTCTAAAGTTGTCTGAAGGCGAGGCCTAAAAATGCAGACGAATGAACAAACCGGTTTGGAGGTGAAGAATTGAGGAAAACAGTTTGGCACACCGATTGCTCTAACAAAAGAAAACAGTTTTCACTGCCTTCCGAAACATAACTGATATTTCATGATGTACAAAGTGAGTTGTAGAGCTCAGTCTGTGACAACATTTTGTTTTTGTTTTTCCAGTGGGCTGGGTGTTTACTGAATATGGCTGGTATATCTTTTTCCTCTGCATTGCTCTGTATTTGGTCGTTCAGAAGCTGTCGGGGAGAATAAGCCAGATGAGATCAACGGCACCTGTGGTAACTGGAGGTTTGTCCTGACACTTGTCTCAAAGAAAACATCTGTCTTGTGTGCTGTGTTATTTGCATGTAGAAACATAATTTGGGATATGGTTTTCTTTGTCTATTTGCTAATTGTAACGTTTACCAATTCAGCAAGCATATGTCCTGGCCAACTGTGTCAATTCTCTGTTCCGGCTGTGGGGATGGAGCAGGTTTGCGGCATTTAAATGTTTAACTTGAGTGTAGGTACCATAATTTTTCATCTGCAAGACTTCCCACAGCTAAGTACCGGTCTGCTGTGAGAAATCCTTGTACTATAGAGAATGCTTTACCATGGTAGCAAAGTGTAATGACTTAGGCAAGAATGCTGGAAAATGCATTATAAAAGGCTGCAAAGAAGCTTCAAACAACCCCTTCTTCAAGGATTGTCCAGCTTAAGGTATGGTTCATACTTCCTCCTCCAGACCCCTCCCACCGTGGTTAAGGTATTCTGGTGAGTGTCTGGAATTAGCAAGGAGAGGTAGACAGACATCTGGTTGGCATGACCTAAAGTCCGTACATACAGGCTGTGTGTAAGGCACCCCTAAAATCTTACACCTGAGAAAAGACACTTAGATAACACGCCCACAGGTGGGTGGATCGGGACTGTGTTAAACCTCAATTTCATGAGGCAATGTGTTTCAAGAAAGGTGTGACTCACAGCATCAAAAATATAGTGAAATAGGAAAGGACTGACCCAATAAGTGATTCTTGGGCGGTGATTTATTAAAACAAATATCATATTACAATACAGGATAATTAAATGTAGCTTAGCTAGGATACGGGGAAATAAATTATCATAAAGGCAATCAGTACAGAAAATGACATACTCAGTGGAAAATGCTAAGTCCCAAATGTGCAGCAAAATGTGTAAGAAATCGGACAGCATCCCTAATGAATGGATGTATGACGGAGCCACGCATATACCTTTGCCACCCATGCCTTTACAACAAAAATTTAAGTATTTCGCAGGTAAGTATAAAGCCTATGTGTGTGTGTGTGTGTGTGCATATATATATCTGTGTATCTCTCTCATATATATATTTTGTGGTAAGTGTGGTTTAGGGGTATGGGTATTTGGATGGCAAGGGTGTTTTTAGGTGGGTAGGGTCACTGGGTGGTAAGGGTATACTTAGGGTTTAAGGGTGGTTGAATTTAGGGTTGATAAGGATATATATATATATATATATATATATATCCCTACTCACCCTAAAAACACCCTTGCCACCCAAATACCCTTACCCACCCTTACCACAAAAATTCCCTTACCCACTCTACAGATACCCTTGCCACCCAAATACCCTTACCCACCCTAAACCCCAAGTTTACCCTTACCACCCAATGCCCATACCCACCCTAAAAACTCCCTTGCCACCCAAATACCCTCATCCAGGATAAACCCTAAAAATACCCTTGCCACCCAAACTCCATCACCCACCCTAAAAATACCCTTACCACCCAAATGTCATCACCCCTCTAAACCCTAAAAATACCCTTGCCTCCCAAATTCCCTTACCCACCCTAAACCCTAAAAATTCCCTTGCTACCCAAAGACCCTTACCCACCCTAAAATTACCCTTGCCACCTAAATACCCTCACCCACAACCCTAAAAACGGGCATACTATATATATATATATATATATATATATATATATATATGTGTGTGTATATATGCTTCACTGTCTCCGTTTCACTTCACCAACAGAAATTCACGGCACCGCAGACATCGGTAGGTTTCTTTTTTCCTCTTTCTTTTTTACTGTTTAACATCAAAGTGCATAGTGCAATCACACGGACGGACAATCTACGCGCTTCGGCTCCCAGCCTTCTACTGGACTATATATATATATATATATATATATATATATATATATATATACACACACCACACGTGCAAAATAGTTACATTTTCGTTGTAAAGGCATGCATGTTAAAGGTATATGCGTGGCAAAAGTTTGCGTGGTAGAGGCATATGCATGTTAATGGATGCATGGTAAAGGTGTTGCGTGGTAATGACCGCGTTGTAAAGGCTGTTTCCCCTAGCAGCATAGAGTCTTATAGGCAACTTCCCCCGCCTCCCCCCCCGAAAAAAAAACTTGAAGGTTTATATAGATCTCCCTATAGAATAAAATGGAAAGTGCAGGTTCATTGTGGTGTGAGCAAAGAAATATATTTTCAAAAAATTTGCCTATTGGGTTAAAAAGTGTCATATAGCATTACCACCTAAGCACTGACCCACTACATGAATATTGATTTAGCCCCCTCTGAGTTAATGTCATCCGGAGGTGTCAGAACAAATTGGTTACAAAACAGTAGTTGGCTATTGTGAATGGATGCAAAACTGTGTATAGGTGGGATAACCTGTCGGAAAAGATGCATTTTTGAGTCCATGTTGAGAATCTGCTTTGAGAACAGTGTAATACAGAAAAAAACGACATGCTTGATAATATGCAGCCAAAATAATAAACGGGCACAAACATGACGAGATCCATTTTGAACAGGACGGCGTTGAGGCCTAGTTAGCATAAGCCACATTTTCCAGACTTTAACAGGTCATAGTAAAATCATTTCAAAGGCACTAGTATCATCAGGGTATACATGTAAATTCGAGTGTAGATTACTATTCTGCACATTGTTAATAATGCACATTTTTCATTAATACACAAAGCGCGCACATGAAATGTGTGTAGATCAAGACACTTTGGGTTCAGTGCAGCCATTCATCCCCTGTAATACAATCTTGTTGGAGATCTAAGACAGGCTTTTCTAAAAAGTAAATTGTACTTTGTGTCTGCCTCCAAGAAGCTGTGAATCTTCACCAGGGCCGCCACATCACTGTGAAACGTCTGGACATCCTGTAGGTCACTCCTCTGATCTAGGACAGATCATGGCTATAGCTCACTTTGGACAGTCTCAGGGTGTGGTGCAGGGTGGCTTCTAAACCTCCACGGGGCTCCATATTTAGCCGAAGGCCAATGAATACTTGTATGTCCTAGTAGACTCAAGGGTCCTTCATCCCATCCTGCAGGGGGGGTTCACATCGTTTTTTAGGTCGAGCCTAGCGGCAGCGCGCATGCACTACTCGCTCTGAGGCATACAGTAGTCGAGTATGCTGTGGGAGCCTCGCCTTCTCTCCGCCCATATTTTTGATTGGCTGGTGTCATTGGCCTTGGTAAATGCTGGCTTCCGATTGATAATGAGGCTTTTTAGTCCCTCCTTGCTACCGCACTCTCGCCATTTGTTACCTCCCATGAGGACTGGATCTTTTACTTTTGGCGTTACACGGTCTCCTTCATAAGTCGGTAAGCACTATTTTTTTATTTGCAGTGCGGTCCGCTTTCACTGTAGCGGCCGCGCTTGTTTATTTAATTAATTTGCCCTCACGGGCCGAAAGGGAGCATTTCTACTCACTAATCTAACAAGCATTTACAATGCAATAGGTCTCGCATTTACGCAAGTTTGAGATATTGACATTGTAAATAACAATGCCTTTTATTTTTGTTTTCGTTTTTAAAACATAAATAAAAGGCATTGGAATGCCAAGGAAATTTCCTTGCACTGACTATGCAAGTACCATGTGATCCACTATTCACCATGAATTACCTTCGCTCTGAGTGTGTTGCAAACTGACATGTTTGCACAGTAAAATATCTAAGTAAATCAGTACTTGGTGACTCAAAAGCTCATGTTTGTTTGTAACATCTGTAGATTAATTTTTCTGGTGCAGCAAAATATGCTATCGCATTCAATAAAAGTTTTCTCTGGATAGCGCACAGGTAAAAAGATGCCTAGTTATAGATCTCAAACATCTTTTGCTTGAAAAAAGGCATATATGTAGTGCTTAATTTGTGCCAGTGGTTTTCGGTGCTTAGCACCAGCACTTATTTGTCATGGCAGGGTCTACACGAAGTATTGGCTGCTGCCTGTTCACTAAGTTCACACGGATCTCCCTGGTGAAGAGCTGATATCACATGTGGCACTGTGCATAAAATATTTCAAATTGGATGGTTTGCCCGCCTTATTATAACTAACACACACACACACACACACACACACACACACACACACACACACACACACACACACACACACACACACACACACACACACACACACACACACACACACACACACACACACACACACACACACACACACACACACACACACACACACACACACACACACACACACACACACACACACACACACACACACACACACACACACACACACACACACACACACACACACACACACACACACACACCCCCCACCCCCCTGGGTCCCGGCCTCCGCGTAAGTTAGAGGTCACTACAATCAATCATAGTAGCGCTAGTGCGCTACCAATGACCGCTTGCAAAATATAATATTAGCCTGGCCCCGTCACTCCTTGGTGAATCGTCAAATGTGTGTCCCAAGTCGGAACAATGATCAGTGTTTTTGCCCGCCCTAGCATACTGCGCAGCCACAGCGCTAATCAGCAGACAGAAGAAGCAAGCAGCGTGTTGTGCACAGGCCTCCGATAAATTAAAAGGCAGTCCCAGGAAGTAATTATTTTGTAACATGATGCTAGCAGTAGTTTGTGAACTGTGAAGCAAGTAATGGAACAGGAAATCATGTATGCTATGTTCCATGTTGCATGTGGAGTCACTTAAAGAATTTAAGCAACTCAGCCCTGCACAAGCCTGGAGAATATAGTAACAATGGGTAGAAACCACCAACAAATACAGCAACCAAAGCAGATTTCATATCCGTCGGAGAAAAACTGTCTTATGACTTGAATAGGGAAATAAGTGACACAGGCTGGTCACTAATAATATTTTGTAACACACCCCAGGGGTATCAAGTTAAACTAGTGCAATTTAATGTACTCCATTGAGCCTATCTCACCCGGCGTGGGCAACAAAGAATATATCATCTTTGGGCATGGAGTGCCCAAGGTGTAAGGCAGCCGTATGTTGTGGAGCTGCTGCTGTATTTGGGGCATACTGGGCTGAGGTAAGTCAGCCTACCGGAAAAAGCCACTGGGAGCTCATACCTCTGCAGGGCCCTGATTTTTATATTAGGATTAATGGTGGGTTAAATTCTTGGGTCCTGCATTAGCATGTTAATGCATCTGCGAGTGGAGAACGGCGATTCAGTGTCCTCCCAGGGGCACACTGTGAGGCCGCTGCTGGACGGACAAAAGGCGGGGGCGGGTATATGGGACCCAGAAAACACCTGATCTTTGAGCTTACATATGGAGTTGAAGAGGCTTCGAAGCACATGAGGGGACTTTGGGAGAGAAGGACCTATTATACAACAGTAACAAACAGCGGTGCTTGACCCGCCCATGGTACTCCCAATGTCTGCACCAGGTCCCCTAGGCCTGACTGCACAAGCCGTGGCCATGCAGTGGTTAATGTGATAGCTGTGCCTAGTACAGGTGAGGCAGCGAGCGGCACACTCCTTGAGACAGAGTACTTACGCATCCAGTACTTATTATCAGCAAAAACAGAAGAATGAGGAACAAAAAACAACAGAAAGTACTGGAAGTGGGAACGGGACAGCAAGGTCCTTCCCCATATGTTGTGGGGAAAGCAATCCAGACACAACACAAATTGTCATGTGAAGGTCCAGTGAGAGCTTCAAAAAAGGGAACAGGAGGGCTGGGAAAGGTAGGAAATGACTAGAACACATTTATCAATTAAAGCTATTTGCACAGTCACATCATTGTGCAGTAGGTGGGATGCAGCCGGCAACAAAGCGAATTCCCCACTCTGCATCTACAGCCGAGACTCCATTGGCAAGTTCTTCACCAAGCTCCTGCTAGGGCGTGAGATGTATAGCCTGTGGTTCTGGTGACTTGTCTCACTAGTTTGTTCAGTTCAATCTGAAAATATGGGGCAACCCGGTCCCTGCTGCTGAGAGCGTGACTCGCCGCTGGTGTTCAACCGTGTGCATACACCTCCTGGAATGTGGTGCTCTTGATATGGACGGTGGCTATATCTGGCTTTCAGCAAGGGCCAGTTGAGGTTGTGGGTGGAGCCAACAGAGTAAGTGGGTGGAGGAAGTGGGTGGAGCCGAGGAAGTGGGTGTGGCCTCCTACAAAAATTTGAGCGCCTGGACTTAATATTTTACAAATTAAGCACTGCGTATATGGGATTGCATCGATCTAGTTAGGGACTGTTCTTTGGCTTCATCACTGTTTAGACAGACAATATAAACATCTGCCAGAGTCTAATTTCCTAAGTATGTAGTATGAAGGTTCAATAAAACATTATTAAAATAATAGAAAAAAGTAATCTTAAAATAATTTTGCCAGAAACCAATTCTCCCTCTAAAAATAATAAAATTAAATATAACCACTACAGCCAAGCATCTTAAGTACCACATAGAGGGGTGTCTGTTGTTGCTTACACAGTCCTATCATACTCCAAAAAAGTTAAGGGCTGTTCCACGTGAAACTAGATTCAAACTGTGAACATCCTACTGAACTGCACTTGTAGTTTGAAGATTTTTAAATTAAATTCGATGGGATGTTTTTCCCACACAACAGTGGCAGGTGTCAAAAAGATAATATTTAAAGAAGCGTCTGTCGCAGGATGGAAGCACTTTATATGTATCTTACTATTTTTATCCATTTTTGCCATGTTATTTTTAATCAGTGTATTTTAATAGGTCACATTAATTATAACAATAACGATTTGATGGGGCCTGGCTTCAGACCTAATAGCTGTCTGACATGGAATGATTACTAACCAGATGGCAAACTGCTATGATTTGAGGACTTGCAAATTAACTGATGGGCTCTTGGTTACTGGCACAGATGGTTGCCATCTCTGGTATAGCTATGTGTCTTTCCCACAAAATTTCTTTTTGTGGTACAAAAGCATGAACTGCAAACACCACAATTATTTATGTGCCTTTTTAAAATTATCTCAATTTTTCCTTAAAAAAAAGGGATTTGGAAAATTAATAATTAGGATATCATAGTTTTAAGGATTAAAAGATGCAGTGAATAATATATAAATAGAACAGGACGGGGCATATCTAATCTTAGCAAAAAAATGAATGTGGCAATTAAACACGCACAGATGTTTACAGATGAAGACCACGAAAACAGTAGATCTGTGTGCACACGCAGGGTATGAGGGAGGGTGTGCAGTTTCCTTGAATGAGCTGTCTTTACCTCCTCAACCTACTGTTTGCATCGAGTATCCACTGTTCCTCTGGGAAGTTAGTTCTCAGCATGTCTGGATCCTGACATCACTTTCGCATCTCTTGTTTGCTCTATTTTTTATTTTTAACATCATTTTCCATAACGGTCGAGATCTGGTATCAAGATAACTTTCTATTTGTCAGATTAAAGCTAAAAGTACAGGGCGCTTCCATTGTAGAAGCATGGTGTGGAGGGGTCACTTGAGCCTCCTCTTTCCATTGTCTTGCCATATTTGTGATCACTGGTGTTTCCGCAGATCCATCTGAGGTGGTGCGCCAGCATGAGGCCCTGGCCGCTGCACGTCTCCGGATGCAGGAGGAACTGAATGCTCAGGCAGAAAAATACAAAGAACGTCAGAAAGAGGTGAGCTTTTTCTGACCACTGAGTAAAAGTTGTTTCTCAGTTAACAATTCACGATAGATCTCCTCCCCTTACTGTATGTGATGTGCACGTAAGTTGTGTAACTGTTAAAACTCCTGGGCCGTCCCTATGTGTAAGTTGGAGTGTTTACACTATGCGTACTGCTGTTACATAGGAACTGCAGGTAACTGACAATATATAACTATTCTTTTTCACCCTCATGAGGCACTTAGTTCAGTTGCTACTGATGAATGTATTGGCACCTCGGTTTCATGCACTTTTGTTTTTGCTAAGGTGAAACTTTATGCATGCTTCCATTCTCAGATGCCAACATTCCAGATGCTTACTGCATTACTTTCTTCTCTTTCAATCAATCAATCAATCAATCAATCATGTCACTTATAAAGCGCACTACATACCCGCGAGGGTCTCAAGGCGCTGGGGGAAGAGGGGGGGTGGTGCTGCTACTGATCGAAGAGCCAGGTCTTGAGGAGTCTTCTGAAGGCCAGTAGGTCTTGGGTCTGTCGGAGGTTGGTGGGGAGGGTGTTCCAGGTCTTGGCGGCGAGGTGGGAGAAGGATCTGCCGCCGGCGGTCGTTTTCCAGATGCGGGGGACTGTGGCGAGGGCGAGGCTGGTCGAGCGGAGCTGGCGGGTGGGGGTGTAGAAGCTGAGTCATCTGTTGAGGTAGGCTGGTCCGGAGTTGTGGAGTGCTTTGTGTGCGTGGGTGAGGAGCTTGAAGGTTATCCTCTTGACAGGGAGCCAGTGCAGGTCTCTCAGGTGGGGTGTGATGTGGCTGCGTCGGGGGATGTCGAGGATAAGACGTGCAGAGGCGTTCTGGATGCGTTGCAGCCGTCTCAGGAGCTTAGCCGTCGTTCCTGCGTAGAGGCGTTTCCGTAGTCCAGCCTGCTGGTGACGAGGGCCTGGGTGACTGTTTTTCTTGTTTCGGTGGGGATCCACTTGAAGATCCTGCGGAGCATTCGGAGGATGTTGAAGCAGGATGAGGAAACGGCGTTGACCTGCTTAGTCATGGAGAGGGTGGGGTCGAGGATGACCCCTAGGTTGCGTACGTGGTCGGTGGGTGGCGGGGCTGTTCCCAGTGATGTTGGCCACCAGGAGTCGCCCCAGGCTGAAGGGTTGGAACCAAGGATGAGGACCTCCGTCTTGTCCGAGTTCAGCTTCAGGCGGCTGGTCCTCATCCATTCGGCGACGGCCTTCATTCCTTCGTGGAGGTGGGCTTTGGCGGTGTGAGGGTCTTTGGTGAGGGAGAGGATCAGCTGGGTGTCCTCGGCGTAGGAGATGATGTTGAGGTTGTGCTGTCGGGCGACGTGGGCGAGGGGTGCCATGTAGATGTTGAACAGCGTTGGGCTGAGGGAGGAGCCTTGGGGTACGCCGCAGATGATCTTGGTGGCCTTGGATCGGAAGGGGGCGAGGCGGACGCTTTGTGTTCTGCCGGAAAGGAAGGATGTGGTCCAGTCCAGGGCCTTCTCTTGGATCCCGGCGTCGTGAAGGCGTGTTCGTAGTGTGTGGTGGCAGACCGTGTCGAAGGCGGCTGATAGGTCCAGGAGGATGAGGGCTGCTGTTTCTCCGTTGTCTAGCAGGGTCCTGATGTCATCGGTGGCGGCGATGAGGGCGGTTTCGGTGCTGTGGAAGCCGGACTGGGAAGGGTCCAGGATGTTGTTCTCCTCGAGGTAGCGGGTCAGTTGTTTGTTGACGATTTTCTCGGTGACCTTCGCGGGGAACGGGAGCAGAGAGATGGGTCGGAAGTTCTTGAGGTCCTTGGGGTCTGCCTTGGGTTTCTTGAGTAAGGCGGTGATCTCGGTGTGCTTCCAGGTTTCCGGGAAGGTTGCTGTCTCGAAGGAGATGTTGATTATTTTCCGGAGATGGGGCGCGATGGCTGTACTGGCTTTGTTGAAGATATGGTGAGGGCACGGGTCTAGCGGTGAACCGGAGTGGATGGTGTTCATGATCTCGCTGGTGTCCTCGTTGTTGATGTTGGTCCAGGAGACCAGGAGAGCAGGCGGTTTTAAATAAAGAGACCGACCATTAAGCAGAAAGATGTCCCCGTATGTGACACTGATGGGATAGAGCTGGGATAGTCTTAGTTGTTATTGTTATTTGCTATTTCTGTCACGCACAACTGCCAGGAGTGTGGCCTTTTGACCCTACTATCTTTTGCATTCCACACCAGAGTTTGCACCTGTATATTGCATGGAGGGTGTTGATATGAGGAGAGTTAAATGTCATGTATGAGGGCCAGAGATGTGCACTCATCTTGTTGCACAATTGATGCCATGACAAGGCGTGAACTTTTCACAGAGATGCATTTGGATTGTTTAGGTGTTTCACATTTCATGCACAACTTGGACATTTTTTATAGGTCAGTTTTAAGCTAGACGACCAAATAATTTAACGGTGGAAGAGTAGTCGTAATTAGAAGGACTTTAGAATCATTGTGGTAATCCTAAAAGTGTTCATATGGGAGATGATTCATAAAATGTTGCAGGAGGCGAACCAATCACTTTTTAAAAATAAGTTTCTGTAATGGTATCTAGTCCTTGTCTTTTCTAGATTAGATCTGATTAACACTTTTGGCGGTTTGGACAGAGACAAGTGTCTCTTTAAGGTGGAATTTGAAGCATTTTGGTATCTCGTCCTGGAATTGGTACAGTCGGTCTAAGCTGTTATGATCACTACTCTTTTTGTTTTTCTTGTAACAGTAGTGCGATTCATTAAAGATCTGTGGGTGGAAAGTAGAGGACCCTGAATGGCATGCATGACTAGCACCCATTAGAGTGCTTGTAAGGAAGGAGAGATGTGCAGATGTGGCCAAGGCTGTGGAAAGAGCTTGCAGCAGAGTGTAGTTTGTGGACATTCAGGTGCACTAAGCCAGAGTCCATAGATGAGAGAGTGCAATTGAAGGGTGGCTTGCACTTGGAGCATGGATCACAAAAAAGAAAGTTCCACCTAAGATGTTTGAGGAGGTGGAACAGAGACATTAGAGATTTGACCAGTGGTGCATGGATGAGGGTTGCGTTCATGTTGAGGCAGAGGTTCTCACAAAGTTTAAGGGAACTATCGAAGGTCGCAGCACTGTCAGTTAATGGCACACCATGCATGTCAGAACTGCAGCCTTGCTTTTGTTTAGTTTAAGAAGGCTCTGGATCATCCAGTGTACGATTGCAAGAAAGTAGGGTCCTATCCTAGCTTTCAGGTGTCAATCGGAGAATTGTTTAGTTTCCTGATGGTGTGTCAAAAGATCTAGAGATTGAAAAGTAAAGATGTAATAGTGGAGTCCTGAATAACCCCAAACGGAGTTGGGCATGGGAAGAGAGATGATTTTTACTTCCTTGATGAACCGGGAGATCTAGTCTAAAGCAATATCATGGAAGCTGACCACGGAGAGCTCCGGAAGGAGAGTGGCATAATGGACCATGTCAAGAGTGTCAATCGGTCCAGCAGAATAATTTCGTCGGCCCTATTTCCATCTGCTAGATTTAAGAAGTCATCGTAGATGTTGATATTATCCGATTGGAGGTTAAACAGCATGCATGAAGACCAAACAAATCATCATCAGTCACACATAAAATCTCCTTTGTCATTCACCAAAGTTCCTTTATTGCGAAAATTCTTACGGTTTTCAATATATCATGCATACAAGATTTCGAACACAACAACCAACATGTTTCAAGGTCAAAGCCTCTTTCGCAAGGCTTAATCATATGTTGGAGTTGCTCTTCTCAAATTCATTAATAAAGTGTAGCGATTTTTTTTTTATTTTTTTTTATTTTTATAAATGTAATTTAATTAAATCCTCCCCTCACAAGAGGTATCAGAGGTGCAAATCCTGTAATCTTTTCTTTCGGTTGGAATATTTAAAGACTCGTAGGAGTTGATTGACTGTGGAGCACCCACTTGTCCATATTTGCCAGAGTTATTGTTAACAAATCAAGGAGACTTTGACGTAATTGGGAAAATGCCAGCTTGAAATAAGATAGAATGACATCAGACATGGAGTAGGACTTTTATAAAGCTGGGCGGTGCCAGAGGTAGTCTTTCGCAAAGAGCGATTGAGGTCTTGGAATTTGAAAGGTGAAAGCAGAGAGACAAGATTGTACTTGATGTTGACCTAGAAGAGAAGGCCAGTAAAAAAGCTTGAATGGAAGGTGTGTGACAGATCAAGATAGCAAGGTACGTCTCTAAATGGTTTGCATGACAGTTAGAGCACTGCTGATAAGAGAACTCTTTTTTTTTTTTCTTGCAATTTTTTTATAGTAGGCTGATGAGTTGTGTATTTAAAGATTATCTTCAAGAGTTCAAGTGCCAAGTGGCCTAAGCGAGGCGGCATGAGAAGTAACTCTTGTCATTCTATATTGTCTTATAAATACCATGGGCTTATCCAGTGGATCTGTCACGCGTCTTCTCTCGCACTCCAAGTATCAATTTACTTCTTTGATGGTTGTCCACACTTTGGTAAACTATATTGCTGATCTGGATTTCCAAGAATAGTGAGGTCTGTAATTGAGCGAAGGTATTGAAGCCATCCAATAAGCAATATACAAAGCTTGTAATGGAAGTAGGTAAGCTGATGACCTTATCCAGAGGTGGTCCCTAAGGCCTTTGTGGAGATGATTTCTTCCAGGCATGAGCAAATTTTGCAAAAAATCATAATTTATATTAATTTTCACTCGGCCAAGGTGGGCTGAAGAACGCTATAGCGTTCCCATTATTGAAAGGAAGTGGGTTAGCTTCACAACATCTATGATGAATGGTCCACAACAAAAGTTGTAAAGGTTATGACTAGATCATTGGGTAAGTTCGAGGACAAGATAATATAGTTGCAGCGCTTCCAATTTGGAAAGTAGGATTTTAATATAGTGAAATTCAAGCCCTATTAATTCAAGTGCTGAAGTCCTGGAGTACAGACTCTTTAGGGTGCTTCAGGATGACAGATAAAATTAATTTTGCAGATTATTCTTGGATAGACGTTGTGTGGTGAAAAACATAAGAAAAGAGTGCAGGTTTCTCCTGACTAGTAGGGATTCGCATACTGGTTCTTAGACCGAGATCTGGCATTGATGCAGATTCGTTTGAGCCCTTCACTTGGAGGCACATGAGAGGGGTGGAAGAAATGGTGATGTTAAACCTGGATAGGGGCAGGGAGTCCCAAAGTGACTGGTTCGTGAGAAGGGAAGGAAAAGTCGAGCCTTAGTGGGGGAAGAGAGGAAAATAAAGAGAGGGAACTGATGGGAAGCTGGATTCTTGAAAGGAATAAATGAGGTGTATGTAGAGATCCGAGGAAAGCATGGTAAGGTGGGTGAGTGCGATTTACTTCATGCTGAGCAGATTCAGAACTGTCAGAGTCCTATGTGGGGAGCAGCAAATGCTTTTAAATACAGATTTGTTCTTCATCTAACCCCAGAGCCCTTCAGAGTGATACTTCAAGTGAAAGCATGTTTTAAAAATGTGTGTAAAGGTAACTATTAAAATCCAGTCTGTATGAAGAAAAATCTGTTGGAAGGCAAAAATAAGAAATAATAAAAATATGTGAAAATGAATTAAAAACAAACCTGAAAAGAAAGAAGAGTGTGATGAGGGGAGGTTTTGTATTGATTGTGGGAGTCATGGTGTGCCGGGTATTGCCTGGGGTATGCTGAGCATGACTGGTTTGTAGTATGTAGTCCACTGTAGACAGTGCTTGAGCTGTGTTTTCAGAGCGTGGAAGCCACTGCAGAGACTTAGAAGATCATGGCTAAGAGTTTACTGTGTTTAAAGGTGTATACTGTGTTTAAACGTTGCTCGCTGTTGGATTCCTGGGAATACAGTTACCAAAAGCCCGGTAATCTACCAGAAAAATAGCTTACTCTCTAGCACCATTGTAGGAACGGTTTTTGAAGGTGGGAATGGTTTGATAGTAGTAGGAAGGCGGAGAAAGCGTGTGAAGAAGTTGGAAAATGTTGCCGGAGAATGGAAGAAGGATGGAAGGGGTCTGCTGAGGAGGGATAGCGGAGGTGTGCAGGGCGCGATTCAAGGGTACGTGCAGGGCGCGATTCGAGGGTACACGCAGGTAGATGGCGTCTACCCACTCTTTTCACAGGGTGGACGCAGTCTACCCTGCCAAGAAGTTGGGCACCACAGAAATATGCTGAACTTGTCCCGGTGTAATCTTCAAACACATTCAGCAGCGCTTGCATGTTGTCTGTGTTCGGTCTGAGCAGCAGCTTGCAGGTGGGGAGGGGGCTTTTTTTATTTTCAAATTACAGATGGGGCCCATAACAAATGCCGAAGTTTAGGGGGCATCAGGCCTCCTTTTGTTCGAGTATCCTCGCTGGGAGCTATTGGGAGCCTCACACCTAAATGCAATGAAGGGGAAACAAAGGCACACAGCTTGCTATCATGTCACTTCACAGGTACTTAAGAGAAGCATGCTTTTGGATTCGGTCAGTCTCTGTATATAAGAGATATGCAAGCACTGTAAGAATGTCAGATGTGTTGGTCTGTGCCAGTATTTACACAAACAACAATTTAAATACCACTATTTTGTTTTATTTCATTTATAGCGCTACTCATCCCAGTGCAGGATGTCGGAGTGCTTTACATCACACATATACATTGACAATAAATCGTGTGTAAATCAATGTACAGGATGTGTTGCATAAGACAGTGAGGGTTACTAGGTGTAGGAGCCATGTGTCCTCCATGCTCACTGTGCTGTATTAGAAGGATTACAATTTATGGATAGCAAGTAAAGTATCTGTGTGTTAAAAGCAGTAACCCACTTACCCATCTATATAAAATAAACGCCTCTCATCTGTGTGCCACATAATGTGCGGTGCAGGAGACATTAATTCTCTATGCTACTTTGATTCAAAACTGGGACTAGACGAAACACAGATCTCTCCAGGAAATAGTTAAACTTGCCATTATTATTATTCCCTGAGATTTCCTGGGCACACAAAGATTCCTGCAGCAGGCGCCTTAACCCATTAAGATATTTTAACATAATTGTAAAAAATGTAAAATATTTTACAACCAATTAAGCAGAACAGATTTACTGCCACGTTTCTCATGGTTCCCAATTGCTTTGCGGCGGGGTTTAAAAAATAAATGTATAAGTTGAGGCCCAGATTCTGCTTCGGGTTGTGTCACTTTTTTTGGCACAACTCCGACACGAAATCTCATTTTATAAATATTGTAATGTGCTCAAATGCACTCATATTAGTCCTGCTAAACATATGTGAGGTTTCACACAGTCATCCCAATATCTCCTCGACACAAGTAACAGAGGGGGGAGGTTCCAAATCTAGTCCCCTGTAGTCCGCCCACCTCTTCCATATTTTATAGTGTTTCTGGGGGCACACTCTCACCGCGAAGACCGGAATCTCCAGACCCATGCACAAGTCAAGGCCCTTCTTCCATGCTGCAACAGATGGCGGGGATTCGCTCTTCCATACCCTGGCGATATCACGCTTAGCTAGCGTGAGACCAAGAAAGAGCAAGTGGCGCTTGTATCTATTGCCACCCAATCCCTCAGCAATGTGGAGCATAAACAGTCGAGGCGAGAGTTGAATGTTCCATCCCAGGACCTCAGAAAGACACGCTGCCACCCCCCTCCAAAACCTCAATAGGGTCGTACACTGCCATACTGTGTGAAAGAAAGTGCCCTCCCCAGCCCCACAACGTAAGCAGCAAGAGGAGGCGATCAGCCCCGCCCGCCACAGCCTATGCCTAGTAAAATAGACCCGATGCAGGTACTTGAATTGAATCAGTCGCAAACGGGCCCCGATCGCTACGCGGGGATTCGAGCGCCTCCACCCAATCATCTTCATCAAAGGGACCCAAGTCCGACTGCCAGGCCTCCCGTGTTTTATGTAAAGTAGTGGGGGTATTATTTATGAGCGTGCGATAAATGTTGGTTATTTTGTGGTCCCCCAAGTCTCCCATAAAGAACTTAGCCTCAATAGGGTTGAATTCAGGTAGATCTTCTTGTTGCGCTAGATATGGGGAGAGGGCGTGCCGCAATTGTAAGTATCTATAAAATTGTGAGTGTGGCATATTGTTTTCCGTCCGGAGTTCCTGAAAAGATTTCATGCTCCCGCCATGCATAACTGCGCCCACTGTGTCTATCCCAATGGCCTCCCAGCCCCGAAACCCAGACAGCTGCTCCAGTTGTGGCAGCTGACCATTGTGCCACAGGGGGGTTTCTTTCGTCAGTTTACCCCACCAACCCATCGTGCGCAAAGCTCGTTTCCATATCACGAAGACCGTTTTGGTCGCTGGTGGCAGCACCTTTAACAGCGGGCCAGAATACAAGACCATGTGTAGTGACTTGGCTCCCATCAGCCAGCGCTCCACTGCATATGCCGGGTCTCTCCGGTCCCCGTACCACCAGTCATTGAGGACGAGTATGTGCGAGGCCGCATGATAGGCCTAAACATCTGGAGTGGCCATGCCTCCGCAATAGGTGGATTGAAAACCGGTCCTCAATGCCACGCGCGCCGCTCCACCCCCCCAAAGAAAACGTGCAAGAACTGCATTAAGCTGCCGGAACCAGGATGACCGTATTGGATAGGGGTGATTCTGAAGCTGGTATAGTAGGCGGGGCAAAGATATCATTTAAAATATGGCGGATCTGCCAAACCGGGAAAGAGGTAGGTGGGACCACACACGGACCTGGTCTTCCGTCTGCGCCCATAAGGGAGCCAGATTTCCGTCCCAGGAAATAGATTGAGATGTGGATAGAAACGCCCCCAAGTATTTAAAACCATCAGGAACCACCGCTACCTCTCGAGACCATGTACCCAACTGTTCCCCCCCCCCCCACGCAGGGGCCACAAATATGATTTACTTTGATTCATGTATAGGCCGGAATTCTCCCCAAATATCTGCATAATCCTGAGGAGTCGCGGGCCTGTCCTATCTGGTCGGGAGAGGAAGAACAAAACGTCGTCCGCGTAGAGCACGATGCGGTCAGAGACCTCTCGCGACCACTCGAAGCCACGAACCTGGGCATCGATCCTTACCCAAGCCGCCAACGGCTCCATGGCCAAGGCAAACAAGTATGGAGAGAGGGGACAGCCCTGACGGGTACCCTGCCCTATAGTAAAACAGCCGGAGATAGAATCTGCAACTCTGACTGATGCCGAGATGTCGGTATACAGGAGACGTATAAAGGTTAATAGGCGGGGGCCAATGTTTAAACGACTAAGCAGGGCAAAGCGGTAGACCCAGCTGAGCGAATCAAAGGCCTTATCCATGTCAGCAAGGAGTAGTGCCGCAGGCTCTCCCAGTTTGTCCACAGCAGCAATCGTATTATGCACACGACGTATGTTATGTCGTGTAGCACGGCTGGGCATAAATCCGGCCTGATCAGGATGTATAAGATCCAAAATGTATGGGACTAGGCGATTTGCAATCACCTTGGCCAAAAGCTTAGCCTCTACGTTGAGGAGCAATATAGGGCGATAGAACGAGTGAACTTCCGGCGGACAGCCTGGTTTGAGGAAAACTACTATTTCCACATACCTCCAGTCCCACGGGAGACCGCCGTTCTCAACTGTGGCGTTGAGGGCCGCGAGGTATGGCTCCATTAGCTGGGACTGATTATGTTTGAGAAATTCACATGGAAAGCCGTTTGGACCGGGCGCCTTGCCGGAGTTCATATCCGTTAATGCCGTTTGCAACTCCTCGATTGATAGTGGGGCATCTAAGACTGCCCGTGCCGTGTCGGATATAGTCCGCGGGGGAGATCATCAATGAACTTACAAATAGTAGCAGCTGGCAAGGTCTCCCGGGGAGCATATAGGGTTGCAAAGTAGGTGGCGAAGCTAGCCGCTATGTGCAGCGGATCTGTAAGAGTCTCCCCCTTTTTCAGCTTTTAATAATAGTGCTGCTGTGGCACTGTTTAGTAGACGTTAAGACAGTCTTGCCATCAATCTGGATGCCTTTTGAATGCTTCCCAAAAGCAGCAAGGCTCCAGATAGGGTGCCTAATTTACACCCTAACATGAGATTATACTCCCAACAAAAAACTATCGCGAATAATGATACTTCCAACAAAAACATGGGAAGTACTGGTTTTGCAGAAATCCACCTAAACCGCTTTGCTGCTTTTTTATTGGGTTTATTTACTTTTATATTGCCCATTGAAACCTGTGGGCATTGCAGCACAAACAAACCAAGTGGAAACCGTGTACTTTGAGACAAAAACAGAGAATAGCATTTCAAAGTACAAATTGGAAGGCATACAACATTCTAAAGTACAAGAAAGAAGCTGGTGTAAAATATACAATATACGTAGAAGTTCGAATAACGGGATGTTTGCAGTGGGGTGCAGTAAGTCCAAACAGGGTCCAGCGAGTCCGTGAACAAGGAGAGTATGTGGGTCAGAACTATAAGGCAGGGAGAAAACACCGAGTGTAAATGGTATTGGCAGCACCATACAATAAAGGCCTTCTTCACAATTGCAAACGTATCCGGAGAGGGCCTCGAAAGTAAAAATATATTGTTTAATTAACGTGAATTACTAGCTACAAATAATATAGTTTACTAGAAACATACCAGTGTTATAAAATCAAATTGTTTTACCCACCCAAATAATATCAACTAATAAAATGAGAGAAGAAAGGATCTCCCTTTTGCTTAGCGACTAAAACAAGCATTAGTCGCATGCGCCTTTCTTGTGGAATCCGCCTTGGAATGTGGTGTACCTGGTATTTCCACAAAGGGAAAATCAACAGAAGATTAATTGCCATGACGTCTCACAGTAACCTGTTACTCACCTCTTGTGATTCCACTCCACCTCCTCAGTTTGTGCAGGGATTCCACTGTGTCTGAGCTCAGTGGTACGTGTGGCATACCAGCGCTAGGTAGAGCGTCATGCCTTTCTGCTTTACCACCGAATGCATAGAAGTGTTGGTTTTGCGTTCAGCACGTAGATTAAATGCCACCGATAAATGAAAAAAGGATTACCTTTTTCAAGCACTGGGACAAATTAATGCTTTTAACATAATTGCTTTATTTTTTTTTGTACAAAGCTGAACCTGTGACAGAAGTTTTAGATCCTGGGTGTTGTGCTTGAGAAATACATAGCGCCCTGAGAACTTTTTCTCCCATTCTCCAACCTTCTCTTCCATACTTTTTAGCCAACAACAGTTTGCATCCTGGGCAGGGCCGGGCTTGGGCATGGGCAAGTTGGGCTCAGGCCTGGGGCGCCAAATATTCTGAGAGGCGCAGCAGGGAGCTGCCTGACTTAATGTCATGCAAACAGCAGCTCGTCCTTCCCACTTGGTCTCAACCAGGTCCTGTTAAAGGCTTTGTACTCAGCCCTTAATGCACATCAGCAACATTGTTAGCACCCCATCAACCCCCTGCCAAAAACCAAATTTTCTTTCCGCCCAGGGTGCTGTTCCGGTCAATCCGATTTAGGGCTGGTCCTGATCCTGGGACTTTTAGTGTCTTATTATTCCTTTATTTTTTGGGATTTCAGTCTCCCAGCATGCATTAACAGGACTGGGCAAAGGATTTCACGGATGACATGGAGTCTAGTTATGGAACAGGATCGAAAATAGTGTATTTGCTGTGCTTCACACGTTGGATGTGGGTGGACAGACCCATAATTCAGCCTTGAAAGCATGGTTAAACGGGGTGCTTAGGCCAGTAGAGAGGGTGAAAGTTATATTGGGGGTCGAAGAGAATATGCTGGAAGGGGAGGGGGGGGCGTTGCAGGTCCACCCATGTGATGTGAGAATTGATTGGTGAGAGTGAGATTTGAAAAGTGATTGCCAGAAGGGTACTGCCCAACACTGCGTACCCTAATCCCCTCCCCAGCAGGTGGCAGAGGCTGAGGGTCCTGAATAGATTGGTTAGCACCACTGCTGTTATAGTGGTGTCATGTGGCATAGACATTCTAGTCCGGGGTGTCCAAAGTTCTTGCCCCCACCGTGATATGGGTAGGGTATGTCTGTCTTATTCCCTAGATCTACACATATTTTAAACCAAAATAGAAATGTGAGTTGAAAGTTGCCGGCATAAAATATATATTTGCAGAGTGTTAACTTCATGTTTTCAGATTTACAGGAGTGTTAAACCTGCTCACGTAGCAAAGTGATTTGTACACCTATAGCAAGTAGATGTAAATTGCTGCACACAAAGATGTATAATTTGTTGTTGGTGCTAAATGATTGAGCAGGTTTACGTGCCCGTCTTTGCTAGCATTCTGCCTCTCAAGGTACAGGTCATCACAGGGTCCTGAGCTTCATTTCATAGTCTTTGTGCTCATCCTTGCCCTTTAAATGTCCAGCCCTTTTACTTCCTGAGTGCTAAACCCTCTTATGAAGTTATTACATGTTTTATTCAATCTTCCGTAACGTTTTTTGTTTAAAAAAAAACTAAAAAGTAACGCAGCATAATGTGTATTTTCAAGATAGTTATTTTAAATGTACGCCGATTTGTGTCTTCCTTCTTAATCGTTTCCTGCTAATTTTGACATATAACACATTAGAGTGTTTTTTCCCCAGACACTTTTATTTATTCTCCTGTAATTTGCACCAAAAAAGTATTCGATTTGTGAAGGAATAGTCTTTTTAGTTTTGCAGAAGATTGTGTCCAAAAATGTCACTGTTGGCAAATGTCTAATTATTACAGTTTGAGCACGTTCCCACTTAGATTTGTCAGTGAAGAGGATATGAGAAAATTTCGAAATATAGAAAGTATAACAATATTTAATTCGAAATTTAGGAACATTATTAGAGTGTTTCACCTACATTTTCATCACTCCTACTTATCAAGAATTCGAAATAAAATTGAAACCTGTAAAAAAAAAAAAAATGTTGACCAAAATGTTTATATTTCTTTTTTTTCACTATTTCCACGGGAAGTAATACGTCTTTGTTTTTCCTTGACATAACGCTAAATTCTTATAGTTTGGCAATTCCAATCTACCTGTAGCCTGCAGCAGAGTTTTTCTCCCTTGGAAATAAAATATTTGCTTTTGGCGCGCATTTTTTATTTCCATTACACAGAGGCCATATTTGCAGTTTCTGTCAGTGGAAGCTATCAGCACCATGCTCTTTTGAAAAAAGCATACGTGTTAAGAAATTAAAGAAGTGCAAATCATCTGTTCTAAATGCAAATCGTTTTCATAACCCGCAAAGTCACAGGAGACTTCGCATCCGGCAAAAAAAACAACATTGCCAGAATTCAAATAGGAATAGGAATTGTTGACGCTGTCTGCTGTGGTAACTAACTCATGGAGAACCCCACTTCTCCTCACAGACTAAAGGGTATCTTAAACTTGGGGCAAGGGTAAGAGTGAGCTTTTTGTCAACGGTGGCATTTAATGGACTATCGTTCCCAGGCAGGGTGCTATGCCGTATTTAGTAAAACTAAGTGTATGGCCATAAATCCACACAAGGGTTTCAGAAATAATTTTAAGTTGAATAACCGGAAAATAGAACACGCACCTAATTTTACTTATTTGGGTATACTACTCGATTCTAAATTAGCATGGAAGTAGCAGGTAAATCACTCAGCATTACGGCTAGCACAGGGGGCACGGGCTGTCCTTAAGAAGTACAGTTTGTCCTCAAGCAAACCCGTGACACCAGCCCTTGAGCTATATAAATGTAAGGTCCAGGCGGCAGCACTGTATGGATCAGAGCTATGGGGCATTGGTGACACTAAACAATTAAAAACTGGGGAAAACAAGTTTGTGAGGCGACTAATGGGGCTGCCCTCATCCACACCACTTATCCCAATGTTCCATGATTTAAACATGAGGCGCAGAGGGCAAATTGCAACATTGCGACCACTCCTTTATTGTATACGCTTGTGGACAACCCCAGAATTAGTGGCATATAGAGAAGGCGCAAGAGAACTGCTGGCTATTGATATATGTCTCACCTTCCCTTGGTTAAGATTTGTAAAGAAATGGCTCATAGAGTTAGGCCTCAGTTCATATTGGACAGAGCCGCATAGCCTAACATCTAGTTGCAAAGACATATTAAAGAGAATTTACTGGCTACATACCCTGAATGCACTTCACTGCGACCCAAGATCAGGAAGGTTAACAACTCAATTTCTTATTATCAAACCAAACCCGAGTTTTGAAGAATTTCTCGATAATGTACTACCGTACTTAGCAAGAACTCTGTATCTGAAGTTAAGGTATAACATCTTACAGTCTAAGAGCCATACAGCAAATTGGGGGGGGAAAGGGAGACCGTTCCTGAACTTTATGCACTACACGCACTTTAGGATCCATGGAAAATACAGCACATATCCTATTCTTCTGCCCGGCATATGGCAGGGCAAGGAGGAAATGGATTCCCAAGGCAGACCCCAAGGACCTCAAGAACTTCCGACCCATCTCTCTGCTCCCGTTCCCCGCGAAGGTCACCGAGAAAATCGTCAACAAACAACTGACCCGCTACCTCGAGGAGAACAACATCCTGGACCCTTCCCAGTCCGGCTTCCGCAGCAACCACAGCACCGAAACCGCCCTCATCGCCGCCACCGATGACATCAGGACCCTGCTAGACAACGGAGAAACAGCAGCCCTCATCCTCCTGGACCTATCAGCCGCCTTCGACACGGTCTGCCACCACACACTACGAACACGCCTTCACGACGCCGGGATCCAAGAGAAGGCCCTGGACTGGACTACATCCTTCCTTTCCGGCAGAACACAAAGCGTCCGCCTCGCCCCCTTCCGATCCAAGGCCACCAAGATCATCTGCGGCGTACCCCAAGGCTCCTCCCTCAGCCCAACGCTGTTCAACATCTACATGGCACCCCTCGCCCACGTCGCCCGACAGCACAACCTCAACATCATCTCCTACGCCGAGGACACCCAGCTGATCCTCTCCCTCACCAAAGACCCTCACACCGCCAAAGCCCACCTCCACGAAGGAATGAAGGCCGTCGCCGAATGGATGAGGACCAGCCGCCTGAAGCTGAACTCGGACAAGACGGAGGTCCTCATCCTTGGTTCCAACCCTTCAGCCTGGGACGACTCCTGGTGGCCAACATCACTGGGAACAGCCCCGCCACCCACCGACCACGTACGCAACCTAGGGGTCATCCTCGACCCCACCCTCTCCATGACTAAGCAGGTCAACGCCGTTTCCTCATCCTGCTTCAACATCCTCCGAATGCTCCGCAGGATCTTCAAGTGGATCCCCACCGAAACAAGAAAAACAGTCACCCAGGCCCTCGTCACCAGCAGGCTGGACTACGGAAACGCCCTCTACGCAGGAACGACGGCTAAGCTCCTGAGACGGCTGCAAGGCATCCAGAACGCCTCTGCACGTCTTATCCTCGACATCCCCCGACGCAGCCACATCACACCCCACCTGAGAGACCTGCACTGGCTCCCTGTCAACAAGAGGATAACCTTCAAGCTCCTCACCCACGCACACAAAGCACTCCACAACTCCGGACCAGCCTACCTCAACAGACGACTCAGCTTCTACACCCCCACCCGCCAGCTCCGCTCGACCAGCCTCGCCCTCGCCACAGTCCCCCGCATCTGGAAAACGACCGCCGGCGGCAGATCCTTCTCCCACCTCGCCGCCAAGACCTGGAACACCCTCCCCACCAACTTCCGACAGACCCAAGACCTACTGGCCTTCAGAAGACTCCTCAAGACCTGGCTCTTCGATCAGTAGCAGCACCACCCACCTCTTCCCCCAGCGCCTTGAGACCCTCGCGGGTATGTAGTGCGCTCTATAAGTGACATGATTGATTGATTGATTGATTCGACCGTTGTGCAACTCATTGGGATTTATGAAGCACCAAGAGGCACTGAGGGTACTAACAACTAGCACCACACCGCACGTAATATTTGCCCTATCCCGATATTTGTTTGTAGTGGGACTAATAAGAAGCAAAATGGGGCTAAAGCTGTGATGTCGTAACGACCAAGGTACCCAAAATTGGAAAGTTTCTAGCTAGTTTTAAAAAGAGAAGTTATCGGGGTGAATGTAATGGAATGTTTATTGACCGGTTTAAATTGTATATACTGCTTGATGCATTTTAGATTGTATTGTCAATGTTTGTACTATTATGAAACGTTTATGGCCTTTGGCCGAAATAAAGTAAAGCAGCAGCAAATCGTTTTCATAACCCGCAAAGTCACAGGAGCCTTGGCATCCGGCAAAAAAAAACCAACATTGCCAGAATTCAAGAAGGAATATATCACTGTGAATTGTTGACGCAGTCTGCTGTGGTAACTAACTCATGGAGAACCCCACTTCTCCTCACAGACTAAAGGGTATCTTAAACTTGGGGCAAGGGTAACAGTGAGCTTTTTGTCAACTGTGGCATTTAATGGACTATCGTTCCCAGGCAGGGTGCTATGCCATATTTGGGGTTTATTGGTAAGCACTCCATTTCCCCTTTACCCCTATGTCCCAATCAACCCTATAAAAATGTCACCATTTACTAATGACACACCTGAGATATATGTTCTTTCTGTTTCCCTGGCAGATGTGGACGGGAAGGTGAGGTTGGGGAGTCTCACGATAGGCAAGAGTTGTGGATTATTGAATATTATTTCTTATTACAAAAAAAGTATTCTATTTAAAATTTTGGCTCCTCGGATTGGTTTTTATTCTAAAGGTAGAACTTTTGTCCTTTTTGTCTGTAATTCTGCAGCTTGAAGAGGAGAAAAGGAGACAGAAGATCGAGGTCTGGGAGAGCATGCAAGAAGGGAAAAGCTACAAGGCCAGCAGCCGGCGGAGCCAGGTGAGCATCCTAGATCTTTTCTGAATTACACACATTTGATTTATCTTCTTGCATCTGTCCACTTGTGTCAGTTGACTAATTTTTGGGATTTGTTTGCAAACAGCTATTCATCCACTAGTTAGGCCCTTGGATTCAAATGTGGTAAAAATAAAGTTGGACACAATACAAATGGAAGAGAGTATATTATAATTTTAGTAAATACATCTAATTTGAGCAAAGAAATTCTAGATAGTGTTCCAAGGTCAGAGAAGCATTTAAAAAATAGCTACACTGAGACCTGATGGTTTGATCGACATTCAGCCAATTTGATTATTAGATATTCGGTGATGTCAGAAAATGTTTTGTACTGCTGCATTCAGGCTATAGGCTGGTAAAGGCAAATTACGAGCGCAGTGAGAGTAACTTGATATCCCTCTGGGTAAATCAACCACTTTCAGTGTGACTGTCCATCCCAGGATTCAGTTGACTTTGTTATCCATGAGAATAGAGAAATTTGAGATCTGATGCCAAATCTAATCTAGGGTAAAGAGGGGAAATGATTAATCCCTTTTGATATTTGTTTGAAGAAGGGTAACTCAACTGAAATCAATTCTTTAGGGTCAAATGGTGTAAATGTCTTTATGAGAGTGTAATTAGGCCAGTCTGGGCATTGGATAACCCAATCTGGATTCGATGGAAAAGAGGTGAAAATTAAAGTTCCAGCTTGAGATGTTCAAGATAACAACATAGGTCAGTCTGTCACTCTTGTGCATACTAGCTCACTTGAACTAGTAGGTTTCCAAACCTAAGTCAAAACAGTAAGGATGTTCAGAAAAGATTCAAACACATCTATTGTAGTAGTGCTAATGTTATTGTGAGTTTTTCATTTGATGTCCTGAATATTGGGATGCTGCTAGCTCTCTTCCATGAAGTTTATTCTTTGAGAGTGATTAACTTGAGGAACATCTAATCTAAAGGTTGGAGGCAAGGGGTGACACTTTGTAGTTAGGAGTAGTATTATGTTTGT
Source organism: Calotriton arnoldi (assembly GCA_963921515.1). Classification (NCBI taxonomy): domain Eukaryota; kingdom Metazoa; phylum Chordata; class Amphibia; order Caudata; family Salamandridae; genus Calotriton; species Calotriton arnoldi. Next base: position 736,337 of record CAWUFW010001280.1, on the reverse strand, counting down.
AGCATGTGCTGCACATCAAATCTAAAGGTTGGAGGAAAGGGGTGACACTGTAGTTAGAAAGGGGCAGTATTATGTTTGTAGCATGTGCTGCTGTAGAGCACATGCTGGGCACACTCTTGCCATCTAGTGTTGGGTGTGGACATTTGCAATTTATTTTTCTTTAAAGAACACTTCAAACTCGAGATATCTTGTAACTCCTCCCTAAACCCTACAATGCACCAGGGCAAAGACCCCACCTTAAATTGTTGTTTTTTGTCTTTGGTATTTTGTTCATCATGAGCGCTACTACCGGTATCCATTTTAGACCAGGCATCGGAAAACCAACAGAGGGCAGCAAAGTACTCATCCACACTGTCATCTCTTAAAATTCAAACCGGTCCAGAAGGAGATCTTTCAAGGACTAGGATGAATGACTATGGGGGGAGGGGTTATGGAGAACACGCTGTTTCTGTTCTGCTCCAAAAGAGCAAATCTTAAGTTCCTGTGTTCGGACCATCTTGAGCGTGTAGCCTCTGTTTACCTCAAGACCGTGAGGAATTGAGTTGTTCAGTCTCTAAAAGGCCTTGAGCATCTGCTTTGACTGTGCTCACTGAGTCTGCTCAGCGTTGAGTGTTCCCTTCTGCAGTCAAAGGGTCCGAGCCTCGAACCAGAACAACACCAACCAAGACCCGAGGCGCAGAACCAACAACTTCAGCTTTGAAATCGATTCAGAAAAAAGCCTTGGCATAATCTTTGATGTCGAGCAAGACCATTCCACCCATAGAGCTTTCAGAGGTGCTGGATGTCAGTCAGAGGAAACTCTGTGTACGTCTGACATCCAGTAAAACTCTGTGCCGTCCTCCATCAGCCAAGGTGCCAAACTCAATACCGCTAAAGAAGAGAAAGCTTACTTTTGAGAAGGCCATGTCTCGGGAACTTCAAGAATATCTCATTTTAAAAACAAAGAAGTAGTCTGACACTGCTTCTGCCACCTCAGGCTCCACCTCCAAGCCCAGTACTACCACAACCACAGTGTCTGCAAAGTTCACCATCCCAACATTCAACACATGCAGACACAAATTAGGATAGTCCGCATCATATTCAGGATCCCTTTCATTAGTCTACAATTACAAACAAAAGCTTAAAACAAGGATGTGTGCTAGCGCCGCACCTTTTTAATCTATTCATGTATGACCTGGCACAAAGGCTCGATAAAATCAATTCCCACCCACCGCAACTAGGGAAACTATCATTATCACATCTCTCATATGCGGATGACGTGGTGCTAATGAGCCTAATTAAGACCGGGCTCCGAAGGCCTCTCAAGGAAATGAGGGAATATATTTTAATAAATAAATTGGAAATTAACACATTAAAAACCAAGACTATGGTCATCAGTAATCATCCAACTGCCTGTTAGAAATGGGGGTCTCTAGCTGGCAAGGGCTTGCACCTTTGTCCAAATAGGGACCCTTCTTCCTAGTCAGGATAAGGGAGTTACACTCCTAAAATAACCCCTGCTCACCCCCTTGGTAGCTTGGCACGAGCAGTCAGGCTTATCTTAGAGGCAGTGTGTAAAGCATTTGGGACACCACACCAGTTTAGAAAAATATCCAATATTTTTATATAGTTAAGACAAGACCAAAAACGATAAAAATCCACAATACAGTACTCAAAAATCCTCAGTTATCAAAATATGCTTGAAAAACAGTTCCTTGATGTCGATAGCTCTATACGGGGCTATCACGGCGTCGTGAGCAAACAAATCCAAACAGTTCTGGCTGACCGCGGCGTCGCGGGCCAGCTACGGTGTCGGGAAGACCCGCAAACAGTACCTTTTAGAAATGCAGGGCGTCGGCGACCTCTCGTTTGAGCTTCCGAAAGCACGGCGTCCGCAGGCGTCTGTTCCGGAGGTCGGTGCAGGAGTCGTCGGGGCCCTCGAAGTCACACGTGTTGCAGATCGAACTCCTCTCTGTTGAAGTCAGGAGCGCTGGCGTCGGCAGGCGCCGGGTGCTGCAGTGCGAAGTGCAGCGGTGCGGCGTGCGGTGCCCTCAGGTCGCAGTGCGAGCAGCGGCTCGGTGGCGGTGTCAGATGGCGTCGTTGGTGAGACCAGGGTCGCGGTGCGAAGTGAATGCGGTGCTCGTCGCGGTGCTGGCAGGTCGCGGTGCAAGCAGCGGCGTCGTCGTTGCTGAAGCGCTGTCGTCGGCTGACGAACTGGAGTCGATGGCGCCGGCGTCTGTAGGCCAACGCTGCGGTGCGGGATGAAGGCGGTGCGTCGTGTAACTTTACGAGCGGTGCCCTCGAACCACGGTGCAAGCAGCGGCGTAGATTTCGGCGTGGAGCGACGTCGTCAGGGATACCAAGGCGTCGTCGTGAAGCGAGGCGGGGCGGAGTGCGGTGCCCACAGGTCGCGGTGCGAGCAGCAGCTCGGTGGCGGCATCAGCAGTCGTCGTCGGTGAGACCAGGGTCGCGGCGGTGCCCTCTGCGGTACCTTCAGGACACGGAGTCGGCAGCAGCGTCGTAGACGGCGTCGGGTTGCTTTTTCTTCTGTTGCAGCACAAAACACACAGTTCCCAGTGCTGAGGGCAGAAGAGCTTGAAGTCTTTGTTGTTCCTGAGACTTCTTGAACAGGGGGCAAGCTCTACCTCAAGCCCTTGGAGAAACTCACAAAAGTAGATTGCAGAAAGTTCAGTCCAGTCCTTTCACTGCCCAAGACAGAAGCAGCCACTGCAGGCCAACACAGCAAAGCACACAGAAAAGTGGTAGTCCCTCCTCACAGCTTCTCCAGCTCTTCTTCTTGGCAGTCTTCTTGGTCCAAAAGAGTTCTAAAGTTCAGGGGTCTGGGCCCCAATATTTATATCCCAAAATCCTCTGATCTCTTAGGCAGAGAGTGTCTGTGCCCAGCCAGAACCAGTTCTGCCTCCTCTGGTGTGACTTGCTGGCAGGAGGTGGAGACGGCATTGTCAGAGACAGACCAGGCCCTTTGAGGTGCAAGGAAATCTCCTCCCCCTTCCCCAGTTGCAGCCCAGGTCTATTCAGCCCTTTCCTGACCCACCTAGACTATTTGGAGCCACTCCTGCTCCCCAGCCTTCTGTCATCCAAAACCCAGACAGGCAATCCACATTCCAGCAGAGGCACACGGGATGACTGAGCAAGAAAATACCTACTTTCTAAAAGTGGTATTTTCAAACACAGAATGTAAATATCACCTTCACTAAAAGATGCATCTTTAGATTCTGAGTTCAGGCATACTAAACTTTTTTTTCCTACCTAGTTCCCAGGGCCAGTTATGTTTATAAGATGTTATAAACAAACTTCCCATTCTGTCCTATGGGGAACAGGTAGCCTTGCAATAGTGAAAACGAAATTGGCAGTAATTCACTATCAGTACATGCCACACACACCAGGGCATGTCCTACCTTTCACATACACTGCACCCTGCCCACAGGGGTACCTTGGGCCTACCTTCGGGGTGGCTGACATGTAAGAAAAGGGAAGGTTAGGGCCTGGCAAGTGGGTGTACTTGCCAAGTCGACATGGCAGTACCAGACTGCGCACAGGCTCTGCAATGGCAGGCCAGAGTCACATTTACGGGCTGTTTGTGTGGGTGGCACAATCCAGTGCTTCAGCCCACCAACAGCATTTGATTTACTGGCCCTGGCACACGCAGTGCACTTTACTAGGGACTGACACATAAATCAAATAGGCCAATCATGGAAACACCAATCCATAACACATTTTACCACAGGAGCACTTGCACTTTATCACTGATCAGCAGTGAGAAAAGTGCGCAGAAACACTAAGCCAGCACAAACCGAGTCAAAACCGGGAGGTCAGAAAGCAAAAACTCAGGGGAAACACGCCAAAAGATGCCAAGTCTAACACATGTCCCATCCAGCTGAAAGTAGGGAGAACTACCCAACCTCCTGGGAGTTCTCTTCACTAAGGCGGAAGAACCTGGACAGACCATCTGCATTGGCGTGTTCTGTGCCAGGGCGGTGTTCCACCGTAAAGTCCATTCCCTGTAGGGAGATGGACCACCTCAGCAGTTTTGGATTCTCACCCCTCATTTGCATCAACCATCTGAGGGGCCTGTGGTCTGTCTGAACCCGGAAGTGAGTCCCAAACAGGTAGGGCCTCAGCTTCTTCAGTGCCCAGACCACAGCGAAAGCTTCCCTTTCTATGGCACTCCACCTCTGTTCCCTGGGGAGTAGTCTCTGGCTAAGGAAGACTACAGGCTGGTCTAGACCCTCTTCGTTGAGTTGTGAGAGCACCGCTCCCACTCCATGCTCTGAAGCGTCAGTCTGCACGATTAATTCCTTGGAGAAGTCGGGTGCCTTGAGCACGGGTGCCATGCACATGGCGGCCTTCAGGGCATCAAAAGCCTGCTGGCAGGACTCGGTCCAGATCACCTTCTTGGGCTGCTTCCTGGAAGTCAGCTCTGTTAAGGGGGCAACAATGGTGCCATACCCCTTAACAAACCTCCTGTAGTACCCGGTGAGTCCTAAGAAGGCCCTCACCTCTGTCTGGGTCTTGGGAGGCTCCCAAGCCAGAATGGTGTCAATCTTGGGTTGTAGGGGCACCACCTGGCCGCTTCCTACCTGGTGTCCCAAGTACACCACCGAACCCTGCCCGATCTGGCACTTACCGGCCTTGATCGTGAGGCCCGCCCTCTGCAGAGCCCTCAACACTTCCCCGAGGTGCTGCAAGTGTTCTTCCCAGCTGGAACTGAACACTGCAATGTCATCCAGGTAGGCGGCACTGAAATCCTCCAGCCCAGCCAACACCTGGTTGACCAACCTCTGAAAGGTGGCAGGGGCATTCTTCAACCCAAAGGGCATCACCCGGAACTGGTAATGTCCTTCTGGGATTGAAAATGCTGACCTCTCCTTGGCCCCATCGGTTAAGGCAATCAGCTAGTACCCAGACGTTTTATCAAACGTGCTGAGGAACTTGGCAGCTCCCAACCGATCAATGAGCTCATCAGCTCTGGGGATGGGGTGTGCGTCAGTCGTGGTGACGGCATTGAGCCCACGGTAGTCCACACAAAACCGCAGTTCTGGAGTGGCACCGGGTGCAGCAGCCTTTGGGACCAAGACCACTGGGCTGGCCCAAGGACTGTTGGAAGGCTCGATCACCCCTAACGCCAACATCTTAGAGACCTCCTCTTTAATGCTGGCCTTGACCCGGTCAGTCAACCTGTAAATCTTGTGCTTCACAGGAGGGCTGTCACCGGTGTCCACGTCATGGGTACACCAGTGAGTAACACCTGGGGTCAGAGATAACAGGGGGCAAACTGTCCCAACAACTGGTGACAATCGCTCTGCTGTTCTGGGCTCAGTGTAGGGGAGAGGATCACACCTTCCACTGACCCATCGTGCTCCTTGGTAGACAGGAGGTCAGGGAGAGGTTCACTCTCCTCTTCCGTCCCATCATCTGTCGCCAAGAGCATGCTCACTTCGGACCTCTCGAAGTGGGGTTTGAGGCGGTTCACGTGGAGGACCCTCAAAGGGCTCCTTGGAGCCCGCAAATCCACCAGGTAGGTGACATCACTTTTGCGCTCCACCACCTCAAATGGCCCAGTCCACTTGTCCTGCAAGGCACAAGGTTCCACTGGGGCCATGACCCACACTTTCTGCCCAGGTTGAAATTCGACCAGAGTGGCATTCTGGTCATACCACTTCTTCATTTCTTCCTGGCTTGCTTCCAGGTTCGCCTGAGCGAGTTTCCTGAAGCGGGCAGTTTGGTTTCTGAAGGCCAGCATGTAACTAAACACATCCTGGGGAGTTTTCCTGGGTGCTGCCTCCCAGCCTTCCTTGACCAAACTCAGAGGTCCTCTCACAGGGTGACCATACAGAAGCTCAAAGGGACTGAACCCAATAGACTTCTGTGGCACCTCCCTGTACGCAAAGAGAAGGCATGGCAAGAGGACGTCCCACTTACGCCTCATGGGTTCTGTTAGACCCTTAATCATGCTCTTCAAGGTCTGGTTGAATCTCTCCACCAGACCGTTACCTTGTGGGTGGTAAGGGGTGGTGAACTTGTAGGTTACACCACACTCCTTCCACAGGGATGTTATATACTTGGATATGAAATTGGTCCCTCTGTCAGAAACCACCTCTCTGGGGAACCCCACGCGGGGAAAGATTCCCATTAACGCCCGGCCCACCACTGGCGCCGTAGTTGTCCTGAGAGGGATTGCCTCCAGGTACGGGGTGGCATGGTCCACCAAGACCAGGATGTACCTGTTGCCCATGGCTGTCTTGGGATCCAGTGCGCCCCACAATGTCCAATCCTACCCTTTCAAAGGGAGTTCCAACAACTGGAAAATGTTGGAGAGGAGCTTTGACCTTCCTCCCACTCTTACCACTTGCCTGGCAAGTTTGGCAAGACCTGCAATGTCCATCTGACTGCCTTCGCATTTGGGGCCAGAAGAAGTGGGTGACAAGCCTGTCAAAGGTCTTGTCCTGCCCCAAATGTCCTGCCAAAGGCACGTCATGAGCCAGACCCAGTAGGAAGGTCCTGAAGCGCTGGGGTACCACTAGCACACGGGCTGACCCAGGCTCAGCGACCTTAGGCTCACTGTACAGGAGACCATTCTCCCAGTAGATCCAATGTGATCCGGACTGATCACCAGCTGCCTGGTCTGAAAGCCTGCCGCCGCAGACCCTACAGAGAAGGGCACTCTTTCTGCTCCTTGCAGAATTCCTCCCTGGTGGGACCCCCTTCTTGCTGCCAATGGGTCAGCTCAGAGATGTCCCCCAGTTCAGCTACCTACTCCCTTGTAGGCACCGGGGCGTCCCCCTCAAGGTCCGCCTCCTCCCGGTCCGTGGGAACTTCAGGGGCCGGTTTCCCGCGCCCCTTGCCCTTTCTCTTGGCAGGGACTTGGGCCACTGTTTCAGGCTCCAAGCCCTCTTGATCACCCTCTCTGGCCGCCATTGACCGAGTGGACACACATGCCCACTCTGGCAACCCAAGCATCTCCAAGTGAGACCTGAGCTCAACATCCTTCCATAAGGACTGCTCCAGGTCGTTACCTAGCAGACAATCTACAGGCATGGAAGGGCTCACAACCACCCTCAAGGGACCTGAGACCCCCCCCCCCCCACTCGAAGGGAACCTGCGCCACCAGACACTGGCGCTCTGAATTGTCTACAGCAAGTACTTGGTGGAATGCCCCTGGGACTACCTGCTTCTCAGAGACCAGGTGACACCGGACTGAGGTCACACTGGCTCCAGTATCTCTGAGAGCCTCTACCCTTTTCCCATTGATGGTCACCCAGGTGCTGTATTTCTTTGTGTTAGGGGGCACCTGGTTTCCTGGGACCATTTCACTGTCCCCTAGTGAGACGAGGGTAATTTCTGCGGGATCCCCATCCTCCTGTGGGTACTCCTCCTCCCCAAGCGCTACACTAGCCAACACCTTGTATTGCCCACCGGTGGGTGGCTGTGAACCCTTCGGGCACTTGGGGTCCCCCTTCATGTGACCCACCTGGTCACATGCAAAACACTTGCGGGGGCTGGTCTCAGCAGGCTTTCCTGAAGATACCCCTTGTTTCTTATCTCTGAGGGGATGGGAACCTCTACCCTGGGTGTTAGTTTGGGGCCCTTTAGAGAACTCCTGTGCTTTACCCTTGTCCCACCCCACTTTTCTGCTGGGTACCCTGTCCACCGTTGGCTGAGTCTCCCCCAAACGCTTTCTTGTGGACCCTGGTACTCACCCAGCGGTCCGCCTCCATAGCAAGCTACCTGGGGTCAGTCAGCTTACTATCAACTAGGTGCTGGCACAGATCTGCAAAACATAGACTAGACAAGTGCGCTCCCATGCAATCAAATTGTAGAGCCCCTGAAAATCTGTCACATTACTGCCCTTCACCCAGTCGTCCAGTGACCGGCAAAACACATCCACACATTCCAACCAAGTGTTGGCATCAGACTTTTTACTGGACCTGAACTGATCCCTGTACTTTTCAGGAGTAAGACCATACTTCGTGAGAAGGGCGTCCTTCATGTCGGGATAGGTGAGGTGATACCTCTTACCCAAAGCTATTAAAGTATCCCGGGCTTCTTCCGGAAAGAGAGGCCACAATCCTGCTCCCCAATTCTCCTCAGGGACCCCATTCATGTGGATCGCTGCCTCGTAACCCTGAAACCACCTTTGTATGTCGTCCCCCCTTCTTGAATTCCTTGCCTACATTCTTAGGGATGTGCACAATTCTGTCTGCCTGTCTTGATGAGTTGCTGCCACCATCTGAACTGGCTCTATTCCTTAGCTCCAGCTCTTTAAAGACTTCACTCATGATCTAAGATCATCTTCCTTTCCTCCATGGCTATTCTTTTATCCTCCCTTTCACTTTCCATCCTGAGCTTTCTCCAACTCGAACTTCCTTGCTTCCCGCCTGTCCTCCAGCTCCTCTGGGGACAGGCCACTGCTGCCTGGCCTGCAGGGTACCCCCCTCCCAAAAGCACATCCACCCTAGGAATAGGCTCCTCCGCCTCTCCACTGAGATCACCAGACTGCTCGCTGACATGTCTGGCTGCTACCCAGGCCCTCAGCGCCTTTTGTAGCTCCTCTTTCCTAGTGAGGCCTCTGACTTGGACTTTTAGGTTTTTGCAAATTGATTTCAATTCCTTAACATTGTAGGAATCCAACCTATCCTCCTCAAAGGCAATTTCCAGGGATGCAACAGATGATGCTCTTGATTCAGGCATGATGAAGTAGCAAGTTCAAACTGGCAAGATCAAAAATAGGCCAAAAAGAAAAAGGACCAGTATGTGGCACATAATGGTCTGCGATATGGTAGTAGTGCACACCAATCACTGTAAGTCAAGTGCAAACTCAAGTCCTATCCTCACCGCTGACAACCAATGTTAGAAATGGGGGTCTCTAGTTGGCAAGGGCTTGCAACTTTGTCCAAATAGGGACCCTTCGTCCTAGTCAGGATAAGGGAGTTACACTCCTAAAATAACCCCTGCTCACCCCCTTGGTAGCTTGGCACGAGCAGTCAGGCTTATCTTAGAGGCAGTGTGTAAAGCATTTGCACATAACCCACAGTAATACAGTGTAAGCACTACAAAAGGACGCCACACCAGTTTAGAAAAATATCCAATATTTTTATATACTTAAGACAAGACCAAAAACGATAAAAATCCACAATACAGTACTTAAAAATCTTCAGTTATCAAAATATGCTTGAAAAACAGTTCCTTGATGTCGATAGCTCCGTACGGGGCTATCACGGCGTCGTGAGCAAACAAATCCAAACAGTTCAGGCTGACCGCGGTGTCGCGGGCCAGCAACGGTGTCGGGAAGACCCGCAAACAGTACCTTTTAGAAATGCAGGGCGTCGGCGACCTCTCGTTGAGCTTCTGAAAGCACAGCGTCCGCAGGCGTCTGTTCCGGAGGTCGGTGCAGGAGTGGTCGGGGCCCTCGAAGTCACACGTGTTGCAGATCGAACTCCTCTCTGTTGAAGTCAGGAGCGCTGGCGTCGGCAGGCGCTGGGTGCTGCGGTGCGAAGTGCAGCGATGCGGCGTGCGGTGCCCTCAGGTTGCGGTGCGAGCAGCGGCTCGGTGGCGGCGTCGGATGGCGTCGTCGGTGAGGCCAGGGTCGCGGTGCGAAGTGAATGCGGTGCTCTTCGCGGTGCTGGCAGGTCGCGGTGCAAGCAGCAGCGGCGTCGTCGTTGCTGAAGCGATGTCGGCTGACGAACTGGAGTCGATGGCGCCGGCGTCGGTAGGCCAAAGCTGCGGTGCGGGATGAGGGCGGTGCGTCGTGTAACTTTACGAGCGGTGCCCTCGAACCACGGTGCAAGCAGCGGCGTAGATTTCGGCGTCGAGCGACGTCGTCGGGGATACCAAGGCGTCGTCGTGAAGCGGTGCGGGATGAGGGCGGTGCCCATAGGTCGCGGTGCGAGCAGCGGCTCGGTGGCAGCATCAGCAGGCATCGTCGGTGAGACCAGGGTCGCGGTGCAGCGTTGCAGCGGTGCCCTCTGCGGTGCCTTCAGGACACGGAGTCGGCAGCGGCGTCGTAGACGGCGTCGGGTTGCTTTTTCTTCTGTTGCAGCACAAAACACACAGTTCCCAGTGCTGAGGGCAGAAGAGCTTGAAGTCTTTGTTGTGCCTGAGACTTCTTGAACAGGGGGCAAGCTCTACCTCAAGCCCTTGGAGAAACTCACAAAAGTAGATTGCAGAAAGTTCAGTCCAGTCCTTTCACTGCCCAAGACAGAAGCAGCCACTGCAGGCCAACACAGCAAAGCACACAGCAAAGTGGTAGTCCCTTCTCACAGCTTCTCCAGCTCTTCTTCTTGGCAGTCTTCTTGGTCCAAAAGAGTTCTAAAGTTCAGGGGTCTGGGCCCCAATATTTATATCCCAAAATCCTTTGATCTCTTAGGCAGAGAGTGTCTGTGCCCAGCCAGAACCAGTTCTGCCTCCTCTGGTGTGACTTCCTGGCAGGAGACGGCATTGGCATTGTCAGAGGCAGACCAGGCCCTTTGAGGTGCAAGGAAATCTCCTCCCCAGCCCAGGTCTATTCAGCCCTTTCCTGACCCACCTAGACTATCTGGAGCCACTCCTGCTCCGCAGCCTTCTGTCATCCAAAACCCAGACAGGCAATCCACATTCCAGCAGAGGCACATGGGATGACTGAGCAAGAAAATACCTACTTTCTAAAAGTGGTATTTTCAAACACAGAATGTAAAAATCACCTTCACTAAAAGATGCAGCTTTAGATTCTGAGTTCAGGCATACTAAACTTTATTTTCCTACCTAGTTCCCAGGGCCAGTTATGTTTATAAGATGTTATAAACAAACTTCCCATTCTGTCCTATGGGGGAACAGGTAGCCTTGCAATAGTGAAAACGAAATTGGCAGTAATTCACTATCAGGACATGCCACACACACCAGGGCATGTCCTACCTTTCACATACACTGCACCCTGCCCACAGGGGTACCTTGGGCCTACCTTAGGGGTGTCTGACTTGTAAGAAAAGGGAAGGTTAGGGCCTGGCAAGTGGGTGTACTTGCCAAGTCGACATGGCAGTACCAGACTGCGCACAGGCTCTGCAATGGCAGGCCAGAGTCACATTTACGGGCTGTTTGTGTGGGTGGCACAATCCAGTGCTGCAGCCCACCAACAGCATTTGATTTACAGGCCCTGGCACACGCAGTGCACTTTACTAGGAACTGACACATAAATCAAATAGGCCAATGATGGAAACACCAATCCATAACACATTTTACCGCAGGAGCACTTGCACTTTACCACTGATCAGCAGTGAGAAAAGTGCGCGGAAACACTAAGCCAGCACAAACCGAGTCAAAACCGGGAGGTCAGAAAGCAAAAACTCAGGGGAAACACGCCAAAAGATGCCAAGTCTAACACTGCCAAACAGAACATATGGCTAGACGGTAATCAGTTAGAGGAGGTAACTAGTTATAAATATCTAGAGCTCTACATGGACAATAGACAAAACCATCAAGAGCAAAAAACTTTTATGACACTGAGAAATAGTGCATTAACATTCGCCTTCAGGACCCTGGCAAAAAAATTGAAGAGCCCGTCATATAAACCTTTGATCGCAGTGATGTCAGCCAAAATGCTCCTGACAATAACGTATGCCAGCATCGCTTTACATGGTAAGGATTCAGATCTTTTAAATGAACTATTGGTTTCAACATATAAAAAGGTCTTCCAAATACACCAGTCAGCCTGCCCAGCCCAGGTACGACTTGAATTCGGCCTCTTAAATGAAACGGTAGAGAGAATGTATACAACAATAAAGCTATGGTATCGGCTGAAACAGAACATGGCAAACTCTCAACTCAACAAGGCCCTCTGATCAGAAATGGAAAAGGATAAAAAATCACCTTATGAACAATACCTTTATAATGCTCTAAAAATTACTTGCACGGCTGAGCTGTGGAACAAGAACCTGTCCTTTCTGTCCTTTAAGCAAGTGATAAATAAATCAGCCAAATTTCATTCTCTACTACTTGACAAAAACGCGTTCAGCTCAAGGTCACACGCCTGGATGGTGATAAACAGTTACAAAACACTGGCCCCGGCACCTTACTTAAAAAAAAAAAAAAAAAAAAAAAAAAAAAAAATTATTGGGTTTTATTGCGTATGATTACAAACAAATAATGAGAAAAGCAACAGAAAGGAAAATAAAAACACCAGGTGCAGAATCGTCCGCTCGCCCCATCTGGGCGCCTGTGGGGGGAACAGCGTGCGCGCCAGAGCCTCGAGAGTAGTAGGTAACAGATGCCCAACGTCACCTCAGCCCCCGTATCAAGGGAATGGGCCGTTAGACAACACCAGGCCCAGTGGGCTTATTTGAGCGCAAATAATCAACCTGGTAGAGATACTCTACTCTGGTACATTTGACACCTTCCCCGCTAAATAGTTCTGATATAACCCCCAGAAATTTTTGGGACTATTTGAGGCGGGAGTTATTCACTATATAGTTCTGTTTGTGTGTTGCAGAAGAGCATGTCATTTGACCATTCTGCCAGAGTAGGCGCCGGCCCACGTGACCAACGCATGGCTATTCTACGCTTTGCAATCAACATCCCCATATCTATTAAGCGGCAGATGTCCTTTATCTGCTTTGAAAAACCCAGGAGTGCCAATAAGGGGTCCGGGGATAATGGTGTCTCTGTGATTTCACTCAGCTTTTGAAATATCTATCTCCAGTAGTTGGCTATATCTGGGCATAACCAGGCCACATGGATAAAATCTGCAGAGTTAGCCCTGCATCGTTCGCAATCCGCTGTTTCACGTAAGCCATATCTATGCAGGCGAGCTGGTGTGTAGTAAACTCTGTTCAGAAATTTAAAATGTATTAAACGATGGTGGGCAGTTAAAGAAATACGGCGCGTTGCATCACAGCAGTAGCTCCAAGTGTCGTCATCAAGGACCACCTCTAAGTCGTTCTGCCACTCCAGCCGTGCTTTAGTATAAAAAAAGTCTTACGGTAGCCCTGCACTGTGCTATAAATACTGGAGACCAACTTGTTGGGGGACTCTGAGCGTAATATAAATGAGAAGGGGGTGACCTCCGGGGGTTTCATCATGTCATCACCAAGTAAGTCCTGTGGAAATGAAATCGCACCAGGGGGCGGGGGGGTGGGGGGGCATCGTGCCTCTCGGCTTCAATCCCAGCCCAATCACACGCGTTACCAGCTAGGAAGAGGTCTCCAATTTTAGTTATATTGAGTGACTCTAGTGCCGTGACTGCCTCCCTTTCCCTGTTAATTGGCAGCCAATGGCACCACTCTAGTGGAGTCAGTGGGGAGTACAATATAGTGCTCCCCTGTCTCTTCATCAGGTTATGCCACGCGTGTACCACGGCATTGACCGAATCCAAAATGCCAAAATGCCTGGAGCCTGAAATAATCAAGTTGGTAACGGGGAGGGCGCAGCAACCATCTTTTCTATCTTCAGGTGGGGGCGGTTTGAGTGTTGGTGAATCCAGTAATATGCATGCGAGCATTGTGCAACCCTTTAATAAAGTTCTAGGTCTAGGGCTCCCAGCCCACCCAAGGGAGAGTTAGGATTTTCCATTGGTCGCGTGGCTGTTTACCAGCCCAGGCCAGCTTCATCAGTAATGATCTAGTGGCTTTGAAAAAGTGAGAGGGTAAAACCATCGGTATGTTCAGGAACAAGAATAAGAACCTGGGGAGCACCACCATTTTCATCAGTGAGATGCGTCCAAGAAGGGACAGCGGAAGGCGGACCCAGCGTTCCACTTCTTCTTCCAACTTAGCAACTGCCCTACCATAATTCTCGCTGCATACAATCTCAGGATCAGAGTGGATTTGGATTCCCAGATAGCGCACCAGATAATTCGACCAGGTAAGGGGGAAGTCTAATTCAATGGGAGCCGTGGCTGAGGTCAGTGGAAATATTATGGATTTGGACCAATTGATTTTTAGGCCTGAAAATTCCTCAAGGCGCACAACTTCTCTCAATATCGGAGATAGATTTAGCTCGGGGTTTCTAATATACAGAAGTGTGTCGTCGGCGTAGGTAGATATTATTAAGTTATAGTTCGGGAACTGAATACCTCTCCGCCCGTAGTATTCTCTAAGAGTACAGGCCAGAGGCTCCGCTACAATTGCATATAGGAGGGGCGATAACGGGCAACCCTGACGAGTGCTTCTGGATATTTTAATCGGGGCAGTCACTGCATCTCCAACTCTTATTCTGGCAGATGGGGAGTTATAAAGGACTGCAACTAGTTTAATGAATATCTTGCCTACACCCATTCTCCTCATAACGGAAGTCATGAATGCCCACTCCACAGAGTCGAAAGCTTTTTCTGCGTCAATGAAGACCGCAGAAGTCTTGATCTCTGGATTAGTGTGTTGTATTGCCCCGAATACAGTGCGCAAGTTGTATGTTAAATTGCGCCCCGGGACAAAACCCGCTTGTTCTGGGCTAACCAATTGCGGTACTAACGGGGCCAAGCGGTTGGCGAGAACCTTGGCATAAATTTTAGTGTAGACATTAAGTAGTGATAATGGCCTAAATGAAGAGCATTCATTAGGGGGTTTGCCTGGTTTCAATAGCGCAACAATCGGAGCTTCCCTCATAGAGGAGGGGCGGCATCTCACTGTATTTGCTAATTTCCTCAAAGAGCGTTACCAGATGTGGAACAAGGAGATATTTAAATTCTTTATAAAATGCGACGGTAAGACCATCCTGCCCCGGGGCGCTACCCGAGCGCATAGATTTTAATGCTGCTTGTATTTCCCAAGATTCCAGGGACCTCATGAGGTACTCTCTATGTTTGTTTGCTAGCCAGGGGAGCCTCATGTGTTCTAGGTAGTCTAATATAGCAGCCTCATCCGCTGTCATCCTGGAGCGGTATAGATCAGAATAGTGCTGGCTGAATCGGTTTGAGATATCAGTCGGGTCTCTCAACAGCTCTCCTGTGGCTACATGTAATTCTGTAATAGCGGATGCCTCTCTTCTGTTCCGCAGTAAGGCTGCCAAGGTTGCCCCCGGTCACTCGCCCTCCCCATATGTTTTGGCCACCGTGTATTTACCCATATGTTTGACCTCACAGTCGGCAACTTCATGGTATTTTTCCAATGTCCTTTTTAACTCCTCTGCGGTGAGGACATCTCCCCCTCGCAAGGCAGCTTGCTCTAATTCGGCCAAACGTTTTTCTAGATTATCCAGGCGACCTCTCAGTGATCTCAGGACTCCTGAGTGTTTTGAGATAGCAATGCCGCGAATGTAAACCTTAAAGGTTTCCCAGACTCTGGCAAATCGGGATACCGAGCCAATATTAGTATTAAAGAAATTTTCTATGGCGTCGGATATGTCAGATTTGAAGACGCTGTCCAATAGTGAGTAGGGGGGGAAGCGCCACGTGAACGTGGCTGGCCTCTTTTGTGGGCTTTTAATATCTAGAAGTATAGGTGGGTGAGCGCGGGAGGGTCGAACATTACCTAACTATGGAAAATAAGGATCTGGATATGAACCAATAATCGATTCTGGTGTGCAAGTCATTTGGGGCAGAGTAGTGAGTAAAGCCTCCCCTCCCGGGGGAACGGGCGCGCCAGACATCCGTCATGTCCAACTGCATGATGGCATCAGTGATGGTTTTAGCAGCGGCCGAGGGGCGCCGGACTGGGCCCCCAGATCGATCCAGCGATGGGTCGGGAGCACAGTTAAAATCACCGCCCAGAGCTGCAGGAGCGAGGCATTAACTTTCAGTCATTCTAGTAAGTTGCGATAGAATTGTGGATTATTGAAGTTTGGCCCATATACATTAACCACAAGAAGGTCCAAACCCTTTCCTCTACATCTAGAAATGGCATATCTGCCCTCTGCGTCCGCCTCGACAGCCTCTAATGTGAATCCTGATTTCGGGTTGACCCAAGTTAGCACCCCCCAGCGTGTGTAGGAAAGCCAGCCGCATGGAATGAGCCATGTAGCCGTCTGTGTGTGAGCATTTTGCTATCTGTGGGCAGGTGGGTTTCCTGTAATAGAGCAACATCAATTGCATGTCTCGTGAAGTAAGCAAACACTTTACATACTTTGCGATAGTCATTTAGACCTCTGACGTTCCACATGAGGAATCTCGCTACGCTACTCCTGCCCTGTGTCATCCTTGATCAACATAAACAAACCTGTACTGTGTCTGCCTGCCTTATTTCCAACTGGGCTCACCAACAACATAACTCCATTAGAGCGATGTCTGAGCATGTGTAGCACACTGTGATCATAACTATAAACAATTATAAACCCCCCCACCCACGCCACGCTTTCCCCAACTTGCCATGGACGAAATCCCCACCCCCCCCTTTTCAAAAGAAAGCTGGCGTAACGCCATGTAGTGGGACACACACAGGGGCGGATGTTGCCTCTCCGCCGTTCTTCACTCCACCATGGTAGTGTGACGGTAATGCCATTGAAAACTATACAGTACATCCCGCAACTATCTACGTATAATTTCGCTGAGTACTTGGGGCAAGAGTCGGACTCCACCCCCAAGAGTGCGCATGTCTGTACCTAGAACCTCAAAGTCAGCATTCAGAAGAGCCAGAATCTGAATGACCGCTCCAGAGTGATCGGAAAATGGAGACCAGCGTTCGACCCACAATGTACCCTTATATCTTTAGCAGTTAACAATAGACACCACCACGAAAAACCTCAACTCAATTGGCAAACCCAGATGTGAACCACCCCACCATCTCTGCGTGCGTGTATTGCCAATTCGACTGGCTAGTCTTGCTCTTCCAGGCCACCTCCGGTCGCCTCCAACAGTTTCTCTGAGTCCCTGCTCCGTGCCTGAGTTTTTGAATATTCCTTGAGAGCTTTCTGTAGAGATTTAGGATACAGAAATATTTTTGAGGCGCCGGTCATGGTAACCCTAAGCCTGGCGGGGTAGAGCATAGCATAATCAAGGTTTTGGTCGCGTAGTTTGTGTTTCAATGGGGCGAATTGCCTCCTAGCCTCCTGGACCTTCATTGTAAAGTCTGGAAAAAGTGATATAGAAGGGCCCTCAAAGTGTAGCTCTCCCTTTTCTCTGGCTCGTTTCAGGGCGGAGTCCCTGTCTCTGTAGTTCAGGAGTTTTGCGATGACCGGTTGCGCACCCGGGGGAGGCCTGGGACCGAGGGATCGGTGGGCCCGCTCGACCAAGAACATGGAGGAAAAAGTGTCTCGACCCAGCAGAGACACTAAGAGCTTTTCCGTGAATGCCTCCATGTTGCCCGTGGCCGTGGATTCCGGGAGCCCTACAATACGAATGTTGCTTCTCTTGGAACTGGCCTCCAAGTCTTCTGTCTTATCTTGCAGTAGAGCGAGAGCCTTGCCGACTTGTTTTTGCGCAGCGTCCGTCTCAGATTGAGCCTCCTCCACCTCAGTCACGCGCCGTTCCACCATATCTAATCGCTCAGCATGCTTGTCGAGGCGCTCCGACATTCGGTCCATGCGGTAGGCAAGAGAGTCTATCTTACCATCAATTGTGCTCAGACTCTTTTGCATGGCTGCCAGGATTTGTCGCAGGTCTGCAGGCATTACTTCCGGCATGTCCCTCTGCCTTTCCGGGGACTGGGCGTCAACCGTCTCCCGGTTCCTTGATTTTCGCTGCTCAAACTGCAGCTTTGGCTGCGTCTTGTCTACCTTCCCCTTCGATGTAGGCCCTGTGTCACCGCTCTCTATGCCAAAGGCCACAAGGCAGGTTCCACCAGCTAGCTTCAAAGAGTGTGGACCAGGTCAGGGGCCAGCTGGCGTGGCGCGGACTGTGGCTCCACAATAAATTGTTGCGGTAAATTATGGCCTGTGGGGGAGGGGGGACGAGGGGGCACCACCTTATCCCAGGCTAGTTGCGAGGTCCAGCATTTTCAAATTGGAATGGCAGTGAACATAGCAAAGCACCTCTGGAAAGGCCCGCACAATTCTATTAGTTCGCAGGCAGTCGGGATCCAAGGGGGATCACGCACCAAAGTCCAGGACCACACTCAAGGCGCCCGGCATGTCAGGAATAGCCTTCAACACACCTCAGTCCACTAGGTGGCTAGCGAATGTCTCTAACTGCAGGCATGGATTAATGAGCACAGTGCCTGCGCAACGGCCAAATCCCAGGTTCCACTTATTGATTTTAAATGTCCAAGGCCCCCACGCTATGCACCGGAGGCACACAAGACCCTAAGTTGCGCCGTTTTGCCGCCCCCCCAGGCATGCGCGCCGATGGTGCTCCTTACCGGGCTCCTGCCACACCTCCCCCGCAAGGATTGGGGGCAGAGAATTGCACTGTTCTCCACTCGCTGGTCGCCGCGGCCTCCGACGGTGTCAGGTCTCGAGCCGCACTCGGTCAGCGGTGCAGCGCTCCCCAGGCTGCAGTCGACTGCGCAACAGGCCGCGCCCTCCAAGCAGGCCTAGGAGGGACACGGCCAGCGCAGTCCGCCTCTCAGCCACGGGGTGTCAGTCGGCGCCAATTTCGGCAGTCGCGCCCAGGCCACAGTGCGTCCCTCCGTCGATCCTGGCAACAGCTGCAGACCACAGCAATAGAGGCACGGAGAGCCCGGCTTCGCCCTTGCCCCCGAGGCAGGCCGCGGCATCAGATGGCGGAGGCCTCTCACTTCCCCCGCATCTCTGAACGCCGCAGAATCCTCACTAGCAGCAGGAAAAGTATGAGCAGGTTCCACAATGCTTTCTCTTACGATAGCGGTGTGTTTGAGGCTACAACGCCTCCAGGATGTCAGGATTCGTGACGGATTATTTAGATGGCTTGCGGAGCTCCTTTAGTGCGCGGCCATCTTGCGAGCCGGCTAGCTCCGCCCCCGGCCCCGGCACCTTACTTAAACATCACATTTTCGATGCACCGAAAAAGACAATGTATGGCCTTACGGCTTGGGAAACTACCGACGATTGCGGACCAGCCAACCTGGATATAGAACGCTAGATATATAACGGACCCAAAACATGCCCACTTTGCGGAAGCAACAAAGAGGACTTTATTCACATAATTTGCATATGTCCCAAATTATACGCAGCACGAGTTACAATGCTAAGGAAAGCCTTGAATTTTAGAGGAATAAGGACGTGTAGAGCGGCTATAATAACAGGGCTAGATCCCGCAGACCCTCGAATGAACTGTAAACTGATTACATTTTTGGACTCTTATGAACAGGTCCTGAAAATTGAAATCTCATTGTCGAAGCAGAATGAGAAAACTACGATCCTTTGGAATTTCATTACATAGATCTTGCTAGTTCTAAAAGCCGCTAATAGAGACAAAAGGCTCAGGAATTGAATAAGTATTTATGAATTATAGAACGCAGAAATTTCATTACATAGATCTTGCGAGTTCTAAAATCTTCTAATAGAAACAAAAGGCTCAGGAATTTAATCCATATTTATGACTAATAGAACGTAGAAATTTTTAATCTAATAATAATCTCTCAGTATAGGCTATGAATTTTATTGAAGTAACAAAATTATCAATTTAGGAATGTAGTGTTAATAATGTTAACAACAATTTGAAAATGTAAAACCCACAACGTTTTAAATTATGTAGAGATTTTACTGTTCCTTTCATGCGAAATATTGTTAAGGTTTTAATTAACTAAACAATAAACATTTAATTACTTACTAGTCTTTCTCATCACAGGAAGGGGATGATCCATGGGAGGATTACAACACAGGTCCTCTGGTCAACTCTGTTCTGGTACCATACCCTGTGAAGGCATCAATAACACAACATTCCATGCTATTTTTCCAAGGACAATAGACCACTACTCGCTCAAGATGCATGTTGTGGAGAAAGAGATGGAATTTTTGGATGAGACTCTTCCAAAGATCAGTTTACATTCATGCTTCGCAGTATAAAGAAGTGTGCGGCAATAAACTTTAAATAGCAGGTCAAAATCAGGGTAATTACTCCTAGGGTGGAAAAAAAGTGTAAGGCTGCTTCAGAAGACCTCATACATTAAGGATCCTGACAGATTCCTTGGTAGTACTCGAAAGAGCCTTGTCGTTACACAGGGGACAGGTGATGTACCCCCTCTGACAAAGCTGGAAGATTGGGACGCGTTTTGCTGTGGGGGCTGCAATTCAGTTGGCACATCGCTAACTCAGTGGCTCGCCTCTCAAAGTATGACAGTCCTCTTCGAGAGGAGATGGAACAACATTATCAAGCAATTTCTGGTGGGACATACAGAAAGGGGGGCAGGAAGCTAGTGCAGGAGGGAAAGACTATCTTGAATGCTAGTATTCACTATGCCTTGGATGCAGCTGGCACTGCATCAAAGGAAGTAAGCACCAGGATCACCATTTGCAGACCTCCATCCTGAGTTCCAGAAATACTTGATTAATGTTCCATTCGATGGGAAAAATCTCTTTAGGATTCAGTTAGAGACAATCTTGGAGAAAATAAAAAAAAATACTGCCAAAGCAATGGGAGCACTCCAGATGGAAACTGCAAAGCCTTGGTTTAGGCATCAACTGACACGAGTGAGTGCAAAGGCAGCCAGTCCACCGCAGCAACCAGGCCACCAGCAGCACTAACTCTTTGAGAAGGTACTGGCTCTTAAGTCCTTTCTGAGTGTGGAGGATTTTGTGGGAACTGTCATGGATGAGGTTGGTCTGGAAAGAGTAGCTCCACTTCCAAACAGTGACTTGCTATTGATTCTTCACACTCACGATCATACAACACCTGTTGGAAGGAGAATCTAGGTATTGCTTACCCAATGGAAGGTAATACCCTTAGACATATGGGTCTTCTCCATTGTCCCGCAATCATACTGGTTGGAGTTCCACATCACACAACCAAATATACCATTACATCACATGATCAGTCGAGGACACCAGAGACTTCTCAAGAAGGAAGGACAAGCACTTCTCAGCAAAGGTGCCATTATACCTGTCCTCCCACATCAGCGAGGTCAAGGAATGTACTCGCTGTACTTTATCGTTTCCAGAAAGCGCAGCACCCTGTGGTCTATTCTCGACCTCTGGGAAGTGAATCGATACATACAGTTGGACCAATTCAAAATTACAACCCTGCAGGACGTCATCGTTCTGTTCTGCGCAGTAGACCATGTGGCTGCACTTGACCTGAAGGATGGCAGTTTCTCCATTTACCGGGCACATCACCGCTACCTCAGATTTGTAGTAAGTGGTCACCACTACCAATTAATGGTTGTTCCCTTTATGGTAGCAACAGCCCCAAGAGTATGTTCAAAACTACTAGAGGTGGTGACAGCTCATCTTCGCCACAGTGACATTCATGTGTTTCCATATCCGGATGATTGGCTCTGATAAAGAGCAGTAGCTGTTCGCAGTCCCTAGCACACACTCAGGCAGCAGTCTCATTGTTAAACAGGTTAGGAATCTCAGTGAATGCCAAACAATCCCATCTCAGTACTCAGCCATTTCAGGGAGCACTGTTGGCTCAGTGAAAGGCAAAGCTTACCCAAATCAAGAGTTGGTGATGGCATTTCAAAAACTGCTACCTCTTTCAGATATAACACCCTTTAACTGCAAGAATAGTAGTAGAGAGTTATAGTATCGTCTGCACTTGCGCTCGCTGCAAGAGTGTCTAGAGAAGCTATGGTCTCAAGCAGCAGTTCAATGGGAAGATCTAGCGTTGATGGAGCCCAGAGTTCAGCTAATGTCAAATGGTAGAACAACAAACATTTGTCACTTTGTAGACCGTTTCTGGACCATCATCGATAAGCGACCATTACCACAGGCATCTCACTGGTGGGTTGGAGAGCACATCTGAACGACCTAACAGTTCAAGGTATCTAGATGCTACAACAAAATAAGTGTCACATCGTTCTTCTTGAACTGACAGCAATATAATTGGTGCTCAGAACATTTTACACTCTCATTTAAGGCAAAACAGTTCTGGTGAAGGACAGCACGACCCTCATGTATTACATTAAAAAACAAGGGATTGGGGTACTTCTTCACCTCAGCTGCCAGCCTTGGTGCAGATTATCTGACACTGGGCCATTGCAGTTAGGTTCTGCTCCTACCGGGGGTGGACTATAACTTTGCGGATCTGATAAGTAGGACACATTAACAAGTACACAAATGGGAGATGAATCGCAAAGTACTTCGGCATTACTTCCCAAAAATGGAAGGGGGGCCCCAAAAGTCAATGTGTTCACAACTGCAAAAACCATAAAATGGCCAAGTTTCACCTCCAGTTACGCTCACCCAAGGTCCACGGGCATTGCACTATTGATGAGGTCCTCATGCAGATATCAGTGACTCTCATCTTAGTTACCCCAAGGTCGACAAGAAAGCCTTGGTTCTCAGTGCCTCTGCAATCCATGCTCACAAGAAATTGCCCATCACAGCAGACCTTCTAACACAGCATCGTGGCCAGCTTAGACATTCAAACATCAAAGAATTGAACCTAGTGATATGACATCTGAGGTCATAGAATTTGTGTATATCAGACGTCCTGACTAGTGTATGCTAATCCTGTGGAAAGCACAGTAACCTACTAAATGTGCATGTTTTGCAGTAAAGATGAAGCGTTTCGTACATGACTGCTCAAACAAAAGACTTTAAAGGTGTTGGTGCAAGATCTGTTATTTGCTGCACCTTCAAACGGAAGGGTTAGCATACACATCCATTCGGTTACATCCATTAGGTTACATTTAGCAGCTGATGGGGGGGAAAACACAATCTGAGACAGTCTTTTTCCTGGTGCTTTGTGGGGTGCAGGGAGGAGTGACGAGATAGTTGGAAGTCGAAGACTTCTTCCAAGAAAAAATAGCTTGCAAACCTCTGTGCCTAAAACTACATCGCAGGAGTGTGCAAGGCTTGTGAATCTACAACACTATTCAAACCAATAGTTACTGGATAAGTAACATTTTCTCTCTGATGCTATTGACTAGTTTCATCAAAGATATATTGACATGGTACTAATTTCAGTTCAATGCATTTCCTCACATTTTTTGATTTCAACAAATGGCCTGATGGAATTGGTTGTTAATGAAATCTTTAAAAGTTTACTTAGGAGCTGCCAATTTGGAGTATAACATTTGAGGTATAGCTTTTCATTTTTCAGTTGCACACAGCTTTCTCCTGTCAGCTGTTGATTTTAAAATCAATTTTGTATGCAGATTATTCCCTTTTCCAATTTCGCCATGGCATATCAGTACCTTTTGTGGACTCCCAATAGATAAATGTCTGCAGTAGCATATCATTTGAGAATATCAATTTTATAATTGAACTGAAACTGCTTTGGACCTTTTGTCTGGCTGCCCTGGAAGTGCTCTCTCATAGAGAGCATGCAACTTCAGTTAGCCACATATTAGCAGCTTCACTGTTGGCCGGTCAGTGCAACATTTGATAGAAAACTCCAGAGAAGTTGCATGCTTGTTGTTGTAAATACTTTTATCCATGATTCTAGTGATTTGGTCACCCTGTTGAGCACACAGTTGTACATTTTAAATAGCCAGCTCAAGATTGATTGCTAATGCTTTATTTTTACCAATTAAATTACTTGTGTCCTTGCATTTGATTTTTAAGTGGCCTCTATGTCTCTAACATTTAATAATTAAGTTTCATTTGTAGTCAAATAAGACCTTAAAACTGTGGTGGGTCTAAAATGAAGGACTCTTATCACTATGACTTTAAAGCTGATGATAGAAAAGTATGGTCAAAAACACCAGCGATTTTGAATAGCTTTAACCCATACAGGGGCTGCCAGAAGGATCATTTAACGTGAAGACAAGATATTCAAAGCTAGCCATTAAGAAGGGTATTTGGGTTTCTATTACCTATTAAAACTCTTTCTGACTTACCTGCATGTGCATCCTTTTAAATTCAGGAATATACCAAATAATGTGAAACCAATAAAGATGGCTGTGCTTGAGAACTATTAGTGCTTAATAACCCCCCTTCGCACCTGTGAATTCCTTTTAGAATCGTCTTATGTTAAAAACAAGCCCATGCCAATAGCAAGAAATTATAGAGGATTATTTTTTACAGACAAGTGAGGTCTTTCCGTTTCCTGCTCCTTTTCTCATTGTACACATGGGGCACTGAAGCACATCCTACACTGAAAAAACAAGTGGGAGTACATGATAATTGATGAATCCCTAGTAACTTTACAAAGGTCCTCTTCAATTGTTAAGTCCTAGCAGTAAAAAGGACAGCACCTTTTTTCTGCTCTAAATATGCGTCCATTATCTCAATTGATTCTGTGGCCATTAATATATAGCATGTCTTTCTGATTAGTCCCAGTTTTGTAGCCTTAACGTAAAGAAAGCATGCGTTAATTTTTGTGATTTCTTGTGCAGTGACACTCTGAGCAGTAATTGCCAACACGTGGCAGCTACCATGACTGTTGTGGCAAGATTTTGGCATCAAAAGATGTGGTACAAATCTTTATTTTTAACCACTTTCTTCCACTTTCTGTATTTGCGTTATGTGATATGGTAGTACCACTCCTTTCCAATGCTCTTTCCAGTAAAACTATCCAGTATTCTTGTTCATAATTAATGTTCTACGGGCATTTGAAAATGCTGGTGTATGCAAGTTATTGCTATTTCAGTCCTTCTGTCTTAAACGTGGATATATTATACATCATTTTACAGGTCTCTGGCAGGTCTTTTCTGGAAAACCGTTCATATTTATTTGTGTAATTGAAGAAAATTGGTTTAGTGGTTAAGTTGCTGACTTTGTAAGAGGGAGATCTGAGTTCCAAACCAGCTTCTCCTTCTGGACTGCAATTTATGATCCTGGCAAATAGCTTCATCCTCCCAGTGCTAAAGTTTCCATACTGCTAGAAAATGGAAGCACTTTGAAATAATATGAACACCAGTTTTTCACTGCTACTATCAATCCTGCACACTCTCTTTCTTTATGTAATAGAATTGGAGTAAAAGATGTGTAATTGTGCTTGATTGGTATTGCCACAGGAAATGCACTGTTTTGTTTCGCTGGTTGGTGGTAGTGGACCTGTAATTGGACTTGATTGGTATTTTCATAGGAACTTTTTTGTTTCGCTAACAACGTTATTATTTATTGAATGTGTACATTTGCCAGTTCAGCTGAGATTCTTACATTTCAAATGATGTACTATTTGATTGGAGGGGTGGGTGGCTTGGGGTTAGCAGTGTTATTTGGGATGGTGCTAAAATCCATTTCCCAAACTTGGTTCCATATGATTGTAGCTCCAATGGTAAAACTTGTTGAAAGGAATTACACCCCACAGCATAAAGACAAAGCTTTATTCAGAGTTGATCTTTTAGTTTGGTGTACATCTATTGGTGTTTTAGAGAAATATTTGTTACAGAAAGTTACTTTGCATGCTTCTTGGGGATACTTTATCGGATTGATGTGGTCTTGAACCATTTGTGAATTGGAGAAATGTAATGTGTGTGTTTGGATGAAAAAGGGGCAGGCCCTGTGCCCACAGTGCACTGGCCATGGCCTATGTAGTCTGTGTGCTCAACAGTCCTTTACTCTTACTCAGCACATGACCTGGATGAGGCACATTCCCTGTGCCAGAGCCTGCTGGGTACGTACCGTTCAGTTATTGGTTCTATACACTCTGGAGAGCAATGTCCTTGAGCGGCTACAGTGTTATTGATATCAGTGGTGGTGAGAAATATGCAGTTCCCTGTAACTAGCAAATATCAATAGCCTTTAACCCCTTCGCTGCTAGGCCTTTTCTCCCCCGGTGCTAAGCCTTTTTTTGGCTATTTGGGGTAGTTCGCACTTAAGCCCCTGTAACTTTTTGACCACATAAGGTATCCACGGCAAATTTGCGTCCTTTTCTTCCAACATCATGGGGATTCTAAAGGTACCCAGGGTTTGTGGATTCCCCTGGAGGGGACCCCAGAAATTAGCCAAAATACAGCTAATTATTTTTTTGGGGGGAAAATTGCGAAAAAAGTGCTGAAAATGAAAGCGTCTGTTTTTTTCCCTGCAAATGGTATCAACAAATGGTTTGTGGGGCTGAAATCACCATTTTCCCAGCTTTCAGGGACTGACAGACTTTTGTCAGAAAACCAACATTTTTCGCACAGTTTTGGCATTTTACTGGGACATAGCCTTTTTTTTGCTATTTGTTGTGCTTTCAACCTTCTTCCAGTTAATGGTAGAAATTGGTATGAAAGCAATAATGGATCCTGGAAAGCTATACATTTTAGAAAAGTAGACAAAATTCTGGATTTAGCAAGGGGTCATTTGTGTAGATCCTTCAAGGTTTATTTATAGAAACTAACAGTTGAAAATAGGAAACATTGAAAATGAGTTGAAAAAAACAGCCATTTGTGCCAACGTTTTCACCTGTAACTTCTTCTAATTATGACAGATGTTTGAAACCAATATACCGTTACATCTGCTGGACCTTTCTGGTTGTGGGGATATATAGGACTTGTAGGTTCACCAAGAACCCGACGAACCCAGAGCCAATAACTGAGCAGCTTCTTGCAATAGTTTTTTATTATCTATCGGGTATAAGGCAATTAATTTGGGAAAATATATACAGTGAAAAATCGGGATGAAAGCCACCTATGTATTTCTGAAATTGGAACAGCAGCTATTTGCACATTTCCGAAATTGTAAGTACCCATACTAGCATGAGAATAATAGGACATTTTTCAAAGTGACTTCTTTTTTACACATTGTCTTTCATTTGGAAGGCAGAAATGCATTGAAAGTCAATAGGTAATAACAGTTGCTCTACAATTCTGTGGTACCCTAAGTCTCCCGATAAAAATGGTACCTCACTTGTGTGGGTAGGCCTAGTGCCCGTGACAGGAAACGGCTCAAAACGCAACATGGACACACTTTATTTTTACAGTGAAAACTGATCCTTTTTTTGCAAAGTGCCTAGCTGTGGATTTTGAACCCTAGCTCTGCCGGCACCTAGAGAAACCAAGCAAACCTATACATTTTTGAAAACTAGACCCCCAGGGGAATCCAGGATGGGGTGACTTGACTGGCTCCCACCAGATTCTGTTACCCAGACTCCCTTGCAAACCTCAATCTTTGTAAAAACAAAAAAAACACATTTTCCTCACATTTCTGTGGTGAAAAGTTCTGGAATCTGCGTGAATCCACAAAATTCCACCCACCCCGCATTCCCCAAAGTCTTCCGAGACAAATGGTACCTCACATGTGTGGGTACGCCTAGTGGCCGCGACAGGAAACGGCCCAAAACGCAACGTGGACACACCACATTTCCACAGTAAAAACCGACCCTTTTTTTGCAAAGTGCCTAGATGTAGATTTTGAACCCTAGCTCTGCCGGCACCTAGGGAAACCTAGCAAACCTATACATTTTTGAAAACTAGACACCCAGGGGAATCCAGGATGGGGTGACTTGTCTAGCTCTCACCAGGTTCTGTTACCCAGAATCCCTTTCAAACCTCAAACTTTGTCAAAAAAACCACATTTTCCTCACATTTCTGTGGTGGAAAGTTCTGGAATCTGCGTGGATCCACAAAATTCCACCCACCCCGCATTCCCCAAAGTCTTCCGAGACAAATGGTACCTCACTTGTGTGGGTACGCCTAGTGGCCGCGACAGGAAACGGCCCAAAACGCAACGTGGACACACCACATTTCCACAGTGAAAACCGACCCTTTTTTTGCAATGTGCCTAGCTGTAGATTTTGAACCCTAGCTCTGCCGGCACCTAGGGAAACCTAGCAAACCTATACATTTTTGAAAACTACATACCCAGGGGAATCCAGGATGGGGTGACTTGTCTGGTTCTCACCAGGTTCTGTTACCCAGAATCCCCTGCAAACCTCAAATTTAGCTGAAAAAAACCACATTAAAATGATACCTCAGTTGTGTGGGTGGGGCAAGGGCCTGTGACTGGGAAGAGCCAAAAACATGGGGATTAAGGGTATAGCACCGAGAATTCTAAGCGCTACATTTTTTTAAAAATACGTTTTTAGCCAATTTTGCATGGGACACCCACACAAGGTATCATTTTACTCGGGAAACTGAGGGGAACGCTGTGGGGTAGGACATTTGTGTCAGCACGGTGATTCCACACAAAAATATGTGGAAAATGTTGTTGTTGAGGTTTGCAGGGGAATCTGGGTAGGAAAACGTTGTGGGATCCACGCAAGCCATACCTCGCTGGACTCCCCCGGGTGTCTAGTTTTCAGAAATGTGTGGGTTTGGTAGTTTCCCAGGATGGCCGCCGAGCCTGGGGCCAAAAACCCAGGTGACTCCACTTGCAAAACCAGGTTGTTTTGTGATAGGTCATTTTGATGTCTCCTCAATATGTTTTGGGCCCTTGCCTGTCGCGGGTACTTGACCCACCCACGCGAGTGAGGTACCATTTTTATCAGGAGACCGGGGGGGAATGCTGGGTGGTAGGAAATTTGTGGATCCACGCAGATTCCAGAACTTTCCCACACAGAAATTTGAGAAAAAAGGGATTTTTTTCAGCTAAATTTGAGGTTTGCAGGAGATTCTGGGTAGAAAAACGCAAGCCATACCTCGCTGGACTCCCCCGGGTGTCTAGTTTTCAGAAATGTGTGGGCTTGGTAGCTTTCCCAAGATGACCGCCGAGCCCGGGGCCAAAAACCCAGGTGACCCCCCTTGCAAAACAAGGTCGTTTTCGGATACATAGGTGGCATCTGCGTTTTTGGTCCCGGGGTCAGCTGCCATCTTGGGAAACCTACCAAACCCACACATTTCTGAAAACTAGACTCCCGGGGGAGTCCAGCGAAGTATGGCTTGCGTGGATCCTCCAACGTTTCCCTACCCAGAATCCCCTGCAAACCTCAAATTTTGCTGAAAAAAATCAATTTTTTTCTCCAATTTCTGTGTGGGAAAGTTGTAGGATCACCGGGCTGACACAAATTTCCTACCACCCAGCGTTCCCCCAGGTCTCCCGAAAAAATGGTACCTCACTTGTGTGGGTAGGCATAGTGGCTGCAACAGGAAATGGCCCAAATTGTACTGTGGACACTTCAAAATTATCTATCACAAAACTATCTGCTTTTGCAAGGGGGGGTCACATGAGTTTTTGGCCCCGGGCTCAGCGGCCATCTTGGGAAACCTACCAAACCCACACATTTCTGAAAACTAGACTCCCGGGGGAGTCCAGCGAAGTATGGCTTGCGTGGGTCCCCCAACGTTTTCCTACCCAGAATCCCCTGCAAACCTCAAAATTAGCTGGGAAAAACACATTTTCCACATATTTTTGTGTGGAATCACCGTGCCGGCACAAATGTCCTACCCCACAGCGTTCTCCTCAGTCTCCCGAGTAAAATGATACCTCACTTGTGTGGGTGTCCAATGCAGAATTGGCTAAAAACGTATTTTTGAAATAATTTACTGCTTAGAACTCGCGGTGCTATACCTTTAATCCCTATGTTTTGGGCTCTTCCCAGTCACAGGCCTTTGGCCCACCCACACAGGTAAGGTATCATTTTACTCGGGAGAACAAGGGGAACGCTGGGTGGTAGGACATTTGTGCCGGTACGGTGATCCCATGCAAAGATGTATGGAAAAAGTGATTTTTTTTCAGCTAAGTTTGAGGTTTGCAGGGGATTCTCTGTAGGGAAACGTTGGGGGATCCACGCAAGCCATACCTCATTGGACTACCCAGGGTGTCTAGTTTTCAGAAATGTGTGGGTTTGGTAGGTTTCCGAAGATGGCCGCCGAGCCCGGGGCCAAAAACTCAGGTGATCCCCCCCAACCCCCCCCCCCCCCCGCTTGCAAAACCAGGTCCTTTCAAAATAGGTAATTTTGATGTCTCCACAATACGTTTTGGGCCCATCCCTGCCGTGGGTACTTGGCCCACCCACACAAGTGAGGTACTATTTCTATCGGGAGACTTGGGGAAATGCTGGGTGGTACAAAATTTGTTGTTTCTTTCTCACGCGTGAAAATTTTGGCACAGTAATGCAAGAAAAATGTGACAGTCACATTTTGGAGGTTTGCAGGACATTGTGGGTAAGATAACTTGTTGGGATCCACAAGAGAGACATTACCATGTACTCCCATGGGTGTTTAGTTTACGACAATATCTACAGTTGGTAGGTTTTTCATAGATGGAATGTACACCTTGGCAGAGAGACAAAAAAGACAAATATTACTGCGCAACCATCTATTCCTCAAGCATACACACATACTGGTTGGATTTGGCACGAGGGCGAGTGATGGTTCAGTATATAAAATTTTATTAACAAGAGACTTCACAAAAATGAAATGCACTGTCAATAATTGAAATGACAAAAAACTGAACCAGTGACTCACAGCTCGTGAGCTGTAAAGCCGCGTCAAGGCCCCAACCGCTTTACAGGCCATTCACACACCTTTAGTACGTGATACACCCAAGACCATTCACACCACCAAGCACGGAACCAACACATTACAACATTCACAAAAAGGGACAAGGGACATCCTGCTTGAGAAAGACAGAAAAGACAAATATTACTGCACAACCATCTATTCCTCAAGCATACATACATACCGGTTGGATTTGGCACGAGGGTGAGTGATGGTTCAGTATACACAATTGTATTAACAAGAGACTTCACAAAAATGAAATGCACTGTTATTAACTGAAAGGACGAGAAACTGAACCATTGACTCACAGCTCGTGAGCTGTAAAGCCACGACAAGGCACCAACCTCTTTACAGGCCACTCATACACCTTTCATACGTGTGACACATACAAAACCATTCACACCGCCAGCCGCGGGCCCATCACATTACAACACTCACATCAGCAGACCGCGCCATTCAAGGGCCCATCACTTTTACACGCCCACATGCCTGACACAGCAACCACACCAGCAGACGGATTGCGTGGATTGGCGTTTGGCTACCAGTGTGTGTAGTCTCCAACAGCAAGTCACTACTCACACAGCGCCAGTCCACGCACACCGCCAGCCAAGCGCCAGTCCACGCACACCGCCAGCCAAGCGCCAGTTCACGCACATCGCCAGTCCACGCACCAGTCCATTCACACCACCAGCCAAGCGCCAGCCCACGCACACTGCCAGCCAAGCGCCAGTCCATTCACACCACCAGCCAAGCGCCAGCCCACGCACACCACCAGCCAAGTGCCAGTCCACGCACACCGCCAGCCAAGCGCCAGTCCGCCCACACCGCCAGCCAAGCGCCAGTCCACGCACACCAGCAGCCAAGCGCCAGCCTACACACACCGCCATCACATTTAGGGTTTTTTTTATACAAAAAAGAAAACACAAACAAATTGTGAATAGATACAAATCTACTAACTCAAAATCTGAAACTAAATACATTGCACAAATGCCAACCTTGAAACTGAACAAAAAATATAAAACAATACAGACCAGGCAGTTCACTTTACCACTCATCGATGCTCCCAAAAATCCTTTTGCATGTGGTACATTTTAAAACAAGCAGGCACACACAGCGCAGGGTTAGACGGACACTCTGGGTAGTACATACGAGTCTCCTTCCGCGTACCTCTTGGCCAACAGACTCTACATCTCCTACTGGGAAAGTCTTTTGAGGGCGTGGGAGGAATGTGATCAGGAAAGTGGTGATCTTTCAATCTAGCTACATCCTCCACCACTCCAACTCTAGGAACACTTGCCTGTTCCACTACAACAAGGCTGCCTATTACAGACTCCTGAAACTTAGCAAAAGTCATCTTTGACTCAGGACAACAATCCTTAAATACAACAAAAGCATTAAAGGTTGCCAAGTGGAAAAGATGGATAGCCAACTTCTTATACCAAATGTAAGCCTTACGAAGAGCAGTGTAAGGTTCCAACCTCTGATTTACTCTATCAACACCACCCATGTGCCTATTATAGTCTAAAATGCACACAGGTTTGCACGCTTCAGCAACCTGACCCCAAACAGTCACAGGTAAAGTGCTTTCATCAAGGATGGTAGTCAGCATGTAGACATCTCTCCTGTCTGACAACTTCACAGCTAGAAGTGCCTCGCTACGCAACGCTCTGCACTGTCTGCGCACAAGCTTTTGACAAACAAGTTCTTTTGGGAAACCTTTACGGTTAGTGCGGATTGTGCCACAAGCAACAGTGTCCACTTTGGCCAATTCCCTGAACAACTGCACACCAATGTAGAAGTTATCTACATATAAATGGTGACCTTTGTTGAACAGTCCTCTACCAAGTTCCCACACTATTTTCTCAGTCACTCCAAAAGTGGACGGACAACCAGGGGGGTCAATCCTGGAATCCTTACCGGTGTACACCCTGAAATTAGAGACATATCCAGTCCTACTGTCACACAGCATATACATCTTAATTCCATAGCATGCCCTCTTGCTAGGAATGTATTGCCTAAGAACCAAGCGGCCCTTGAACAAGACCAAAGGCTCATCCACTGCTATTTCTTTCCCTGGAGCATAGATTTCAGAAAATCGATCTACAAAGTGATTCATGACTGGCCGAATCTTAAAAAGACGGTGACAATCAGGGTCATCTCGTGGCAACGCTAAACCATTATCGACAAAATGCAGCATCCGAAGCAGAAGCAAATACCTATCACCACTCATGACTGGCGGAAATATAGCTGTTGCCATCAAGGGACTAGTAGACCAATATGAAGACATCAATGGCTCCCTTAGCAAGCCCATCAAAAAAGTTAAACCCAAGAACTTCTTCATCTCTTCCAGATTTGTGGGAGTCCACCGGGTAGATCTAGATTGGGGCCTAAGGCTGGCACTGTTGTCCCTCAAAAACTGTTCAGCATACAAAATGTCTGCTCAACAATCCCTGCCAAAAATACATCGTCCGTAAACAACTGAAAAAAATGTATAGGCAAAAAGTTTTCAGTATCCACTCTACACCCTGGAACACCAGTAAAGTCTGGCAATGTCGGCTGCACCATGCCTGAGGCAACCCAGAGGTCAGCACTTCCAATGGGAGGCCTTGCAGCCCCAGACTGCAACCCAGATGCCTCTTGCTGCACTATCAGCACATCACTGTCCTCCTCTAAGACAGGCACTTCATCTGCACTAATAGTGGCTTCATCATCCGATGATTCCTCGTGGACAGAAAACTCACTGCCAGAATCTTCCACTGCCCCCACTGCCTCTTCTGCCTCAGATGCAGAGTCAGTCTCTGAACCATGGTCAGAGGAAGACTCAAAAAGCAAACCAACAACCTGCTGAGCAGTAATCCTGCGGCTAGCCATAGTCCTTACAAAGAAAGGAGACTTCACAAACAAGTCAACAACAACAAACACTGCAAAATAAGTAATAAACAAAGTATGGCTTTAGCACAAAGATCTATATACTCAAAGACAATGACTCACTTGCCAAAGATAGCTACACTCACCAGCACCTACTCCGCAGAGACACAGCAAAAAGCAACGATATCCCACTAGAAAGAAGAAACAAAACCAATTACTCACAAGACAACAAAATACTCATCGAGCACAAATGCAAAAAGATTTTGACACTCAAAAAACAGAAGCCAAACATACTGCTATTATTACACCATTTGCAAAAAACACATTCATGCAGGGAAATGAAACTCATTTACATTGTACAAAAAAAATTCTCTCACCAAACACATGCAACCACACAAACTGCAGAACCACCAGTAACGAAACCGCAACCTGGAACAGTCTAAAGAGCAAAAACCTTGAACTAGAATAAAAAGGGAGAAATGAAGCATTACAATTGCAATTCACAAGAAATAAAACAAATAACATTATAACACGCTATGTCACTACCCAAATGGTCAATCTGCCAGATGGGCCTTCAAATAGGGCCGAGAAAAATGGGGGGTGATCTTGCCCAAGGGATCGGGTGAGGTTTTCTGCCAGGCCGATCTGTCCCCCAGGTGGGGCAGAAATTTGCACCCCTTGCAAAAGAAATAGATCCCTTGTGCCTAGTAGGGTTTTCTGCCTCCCCCTCCCGCCTAGGGCAGAAAGGCCAAAAAAGGGGCAGATCTGTCCCCAGGAGGGGCTGAAAAAACATTAACAAAGTTTTACCCCCTTGGAAGCAACCATGTCGCTTCCATTACACACAAAACAACTAGTAGGCCAAAAAAAGGGCTGATCTGCCCCCGGGGGAGGGGGGGGGCAAATAAACCTGCACAATAAATTACCCCCTTGGAAGCAACCCTTGCCCAAGGGGTCGCTTCTAGTACACAATAAAGAAAATCCCTGGTGCCTAGTGGGGTTTTGGAGGCAAAAAGGCCAAACAAACAGGCCGATCTGCGCCCAGGGGGGGTAGAAAAAACATGCACATAATATCAGCCCGGAAGCGACCCTTGCCCAAGGGGTCGCTTCCATTACATTAAAAATAAAGTCCCTGGTGCCTAGTGGGGTTTTCTGCCCCCCCCCCCCTGGGGGCAGATAGGCCAACAAAACGGGCGATCTGCCCCTAGGGGGGGCAGAAAAAACATACAGATAAAATAAGCCCCTTGGAAGTGACCCTTGCCCAAGGGGTCTCTTCCATTTCATTTAAAATTAAGTCCCTGGTGTCTAGTGGGGTTTTCTGCCCCCTCTGGGGTCAGAAAGGCCAAAAAAACAGGCTGGTCTGCCCCCAGGGGGGGCAGAAAAAACATACACACATTTTGGCCCCTTTGGAAGCGACCCTTGCCCAATGGGTCACTTCCAATGCAATAAAATAATTCCCTGGTGCCTAGTGGAGGCATTTCTGCTGCACGATCACGACGCTGTGCGCGATCGTGTAGCAGAAATGCCCTGCACAGAGACATCAGGGGAGAAGAGAACTCTTTCCTCTCCCCCGATGCCTCTGTGCGTGCAAGAAACCCCCCGGGAACAGGAATCGCCTTACCTGTTCCTCCGGACGCCTGGAAGCAAATGACTTCCAGGGCCTCCGGGGCTTCCTGATGACGCTGTGCGCACTGATGTCATGCGATTGCCCGGGGGGGGGGTCGGGGTGGCAGCGGAATCTCTTCTGCTGCCATCCCCCTTTGTGGGAAGTTGTTGGGCTGCCCGTGGGGGGAGCACCAGCGCTTCCCCCACTGGTGGGTGCCATGACGGAGCGGTTCTGTCATGAGCACACGCCCACAGTGGCTCATGACGGAACCGCTCGGTCATGAGCATGGAAGGGGTTAAGATTTGTATTGCAACCATAGTTTACCTGCAACTGAGGATTTTTAGGGATTTATTTTATATACATTTTTATATCTAAAATAAAGAATCCCCACTCCTGGTTAACAACGTTGTTTTTATATAAAATGGGAGAGGGAAGGCTGTGGCGATTTTGAGTGGTTAGTGGTAAGGCACAGGTATTTCAACAGTGTGGCATTGCAAGGAATGGCACGTGCTCTTCAATTTCATACCACATACACTAGCAATCTGAACTAGGAAGCACTACCCAGCTGAGAAGGAATAGGCCACGTTAAAACGCACATGTTTTCAACGCATGCCATTACAACGCGGTCATTACAATGACCACGTTGTTACATCGCATACCATTACAACGACTTGCTGTAGGGGGGCACGGGATTTTGGAATAGTATAATTTACTATTCCAACTACAGTCTGTGCAACAGTAGGGAAGGTGTTATAAAATCCAACACCTTCTGCCCCCTTCAGCAAGTCGTTGTAACGATTTGCGGTGTAATGGTATGCGATGTAACAACGCGGTCGTTGTAATGACCGCGTTGTAATGGCATGCGTTGTATCGCATGCGTGTTAAACGATGTTTACCACATGAACACCACATCCCACTGACTATGCATTAGCGCAAAGGCTCACCTCATATCTGCGGGAAATTGACAGTTTGGTTGTAATTCTAAAGAGCTGACCTTCATGGACACATCCATGATGATGATAACGGACAATCAGAATACAATAGTTAGGTCGACAGGGGGTGATTGGAGAGTGAGAACGAGATCACACATCCACCTATCAAGATTTTAACATAAGAGCAAAGACATGGGGGGGAATCTCTCTCTCACCCATATCCCATTTGAGATTTGAGCAGACCGGTACTGGTTGAGGCTTGTAGGATCTTGATCTCCCTCCCCCCACAGGAGCATTCTCCAGTATAGTCAACACATTACTATGCTTATATAACTAACTTTGTCATAAACCTAACTAAGCCAATAGGCCTTTGGGAATGGTAGGGATGTGCTATGTATATAAGCA
Source organism: Calotriton arnoldi (assembly GCA_963921515.1). NCBI lineage: Eukaryota > Metazoa > Chordata > Amphibia > Caudata > Salamandridae > Calotriton > Calotriton arnoldi. The sequence continues at coordinate 700,302 of CAWUFW010001280.1, read as the reverse complement.
ACTAATGATAAATGAATATTACACTGTGGCAGTAATGTGACTTGTAGGAAAGTGGGCTAATGATTGTCCATTTGTACATATTTACACAGCAGCTCTTTACAGTCCTGTCCTTCTCATGCTTAATGCCAGTAAAAGGTTGCTTGTGACACTGTCTCATGAAGGTGTGGAATGTGAGGCATTGCACAGTGAAGCTCAACCCTTTGTTGTTAAAGCTTTATGAAGCACCACTGCAAATAGAGACGACTCCTGTTAGCCACATATACTTTTCCTGACAACTGAAAAAATGTCAATGAGTCTTAAACTTTCTCAGAATGTTCCATTCAATACTGAGTGCTAATGTATCCTAATGTGCTAGAACATGATCTTCCATGTGAAATAGGGACCTGGTCTCTGAATTTCAACTGCGCTCTCACCTGTGGTGCCATCATGTCTGTCTTGATGGAAAAGCTGTTTTTTAATTAAGCAAACTGTGTCCTTTGTCTTCAGCCTGCCTTTTCTGGCTTGGATATTTGGTTGACAGGGAGAGATCTAGGCTCTTGAGTTGTGCAGGAGTGGTCCAATTATTATGCCTTTTAACACACCCCATTGATGGCTCCATTATACGGCTTCAGTCTGTGAGAGCAGAAATTATTTCATCCAGAGTGTCATGTGGTGCTGCTTATCAGGGTTTTTACAAACAAGATGATCTTCTGTTTCTCAAACTCTGTCTGTTTATTTTTAAGTTTGAACACATTCAATACCTCCTGCCTTGCATCATTGCACATATGCCTGATTTCAAAGAACTAGTGCTTTTGCAGAATTTGATGTTTCCACATGGCTTTGGTCTGACCTTACTTACTACAGCGGTGTGTGTACCTTTAGAGCCCCCCCATTCTTAGTTTTGCCTGAACATCTTTTATGTTTTGCTTACTCCTCCACACCATTCCATAAATGTCTGTCGATGTACAGACTGTGTTCCATCTAGCTAGACTTTGACATGCTGGTAACTGCCATGGGCATTTTTTCAAGAATATAAACTGCATATTAAGTATAGAGAAAATGAACATTTTAACTTGTTTGTACATGCAAAGCTTAAAAAAACTATATGACACGTCTTAGCCATGTTTTATTGCTTCAGCAGCTCGCACCGCTGTGCAACATTTAAAAAAAAAAAAAAAAAAAACATTGATAAAGACAATAGATTTCATATAGGTGAAACCTGTTGGCTTTGCCAATGCTTGTTATATTTGATGACTGTAGCTTTTGCTTTGAAAGTTCAGTTTATGGAAAAATGCATTTGGGGTGGGGAGGGGATTAAATGCTGATCCGAAACAGTAAATGAGACATGGCTAACTATGAGCTTGACCCCTTCTAGAGTCCACCCAGATCAAAAATGCCATCAACTTAGGGGTGGGCGGAATTTGCGTAGTCTCGCTACGCAAAGCTCTGCGAAACGGTAAAAAATCTCCGCGAGCATGCAAAAGTTCCGCGAACACGCGGAATGGCTTGTTCCGCCCGTTCGCAATGCTTTTTTCCTGTTCGCGACCACTGTTTGCGTGCTCGGGGAGAAATATCTCGCGAACACGCATTTTGAAAGCGTGAACAAGCAAAAAATTCCGCAAAGCCGCGGATCGCGTAATTTTTGGCAATTTCGCGTTCTCCGCGAAACGCAAAATTACCCAAATTCCTCGAGCGGAACGGAATTTACCGCCCAGGCCTATCAACCATTTACTTTGATTTTATTGACACCTGGGATTCCTCCCCTGATTTGGTGGGCTGTGTGATTGAGATTCCTTCCATAGCAGGACAGATTGTTTTTGCCGCTGCCCTCTGCTTTTTTTCTCTCTGGTACATGTCTATTTTACTGCTCCAGTATGGTGCAGATCTGGCCTGATCGCTCATGCTCAGGACTTGTAACTCCTGGGTGCAGCTTGGATATTTAAAGGTACATCCTGCAAGCAATCTGTCTGCCTGGCACCATCTTAGATCTTTTATTACTGCAGGATCTTCGATGTCATGGGCTGACATGACTTTGGCAGTAGAACCAGAGAATGCTCTTCTAACACCAGATGGCTGCTCTGGAGGTTTGGACTGCCATCTTGTGTGTGTGCGCATTGTTCTCACCTCCATGCTTTGTGGTGGCTCCCTGTTTACATGTTCACTTAGCTTAATGAAATGTTGATTTTTCTGATCTGAGGGTGCTGTAACTTGTGTTGTGGAGTGGCTATTATAGCATCAAGTTCTGCATGACTTGGTTCTAATTTGCTTGTGGAATTTTTTGTCTTAGGGATGAAAGCTAAAATACAGATTGATAGTGGAGGAGAAAGAAGCCCAAGAAACAAATATTGACTAATGGTGGAGATCCATAGTGTTGGAAAAACAAAAACGTTGAATTCAAGCCTTCTCTTGCCTGGCTCACAGGCCTTGAAACTACATTCCTGATGATACTTGATCAAATGATTCTCTGCTCTCCTTCATAAGAAACCTGATGGTCCTTGTGTGCAAATCTTATCTATAATGCTCTACTAAACCTTCTATGAACGCTGGTGTCTTATGTTGTCTTCTGCCTCCTCCATCCTCCCCCCCGCAGTACTGCTTAATGTGACTAACTACAACCCATGAACTGTCTTATTATTCCCATGTTGTTTGTAAAGTGCACAGCTGCCCATGTGGTCAGGACCATGCTATATAACTATATTTACTTAATAAATAAGGCAAACGTATTGCAGTGGCTATACAACAAATACCCTTTGCTATTCTGTCCTAGTTATTTGCAACATTCAACACTATACCTGATTAGGTGCTTACATGTAACGTGGTGTTACTCCGTGTCAGAACTTTGGGTCTCAGACAGTTTGCAAAATGTTTCATATTTTCTTGAAATTTTTTGTTAGGTGTTGTGCATGCCATAATAGAATTTAAGTTGTTATATATGACATTCAAGTATTTACATGGAAATCACATTATTTATAAGATCCCACTTTACATATTCCATGATGGTCACACTGCTCTGTGAAGCCTACCTTGCTGCTAGGAGACTTTGCAATGCTATGGGTAAATGAGAATGGAGTTTTTTTCAGTACATGTGGAAGTAAATGTAGTTCAGGTTACATCTTTGAATGCCTTTCACTGTTCTTTAAAGACTGCTCTTCTCCACTAAACTGCCCTCTAGCATTCTAGCTGAAATGTGGTGTGTTGTTCTGCTGTATCACTTCAACCTGTTTTGTTTGCAATGTGCACAGTACAAAGGACTTAAACATAAACCTGCTACTTATTGATCCAGTCTTTTTTGTACTGTCACCCTAAATTTCCTCTCCTTGAAATATTGAGGATTTCTCTGGCTCACAATTAACAGGGCAACCCCGGTGTTCTCCTCGAGATGAGTAAGTTGAGGACTACTTGACCAAATTTATTTTTATTTCTCACCTCCTAACGACCTCCTATCCTCCAATTGCAATAATGTATTTGTGTATCGTAAAAAATACATAAAGGGCCACTTTTTTTCTGAGACCACTTGTCGAATCCCTTCTCTCTACTATGAACCTAAATAGATTGCAGAGGTTACTACTCTTTCTGTAAGCCACTCTCTTTTTTCAAAAGTATAGGTTTGTGTGTCTCCTGATTGTATTGAAGTATTTCTCATGGACTCTCCATGCACTTCATGAGGTTCTCAAGTTTGATTTCACCATGTACATGGAAACCACACTTGAGTAGGTGGGTGATGGTCTTAGTCTTTGAGCTTACTTAATCTCATCTTAAACTTTTGGTGCAGTTATTGAAAATGGGGACCTTACCTCCGCTTAGCCATTATGTTTTTTTGAATGCTTGTGGGGGAGATTGTGGCTGCTTCATGAGACATCTGGTTAGCACTGGCCCCAGCAGCTCTGACTCCATCAGTAATGCCCTCATTAGTGTCCGTACACACCAATCTAAAATGTAAGGGTGTAGAATTCATACTGCCTGACGTCCAGAACATGTTGTTTGGAGTCATGGATAACAGGTTTTCATGTTTAATTTGTGCACTGGACATGTCTGCCTAACTCCCACAGCACAAACCCTTTAAATGCCAGATTACAGTATCACAGAGAAATGTCTGCCAATAAGGTAATTTATTGTACATTTCTATAATTTGTTCAAACCTGTATACATAATTCATTAATGAAAACCTTTTACCACTAGGATGAGCACTCGGGGGTTATGCTGCGAGCTGAGCTGGCAAACCTGATCCGTGCCAGGTGTCTTGCACTTAATGGCCTCCAATAATTCCTCTCTAGTGAGATCTGCATCCAGGGCTGCTGCTTGCTCCCTTATAAGGGCCGGCAATGTATTCCGACTCAAATAATCCATCCCAGCCACGTCCGCACTGCCAATCGATCTCTTATAAAGAACAGACAAATGATGATGCACCTCACCATTAATTGTGGCCTGTGTGAGCACCGGAGCTCCTCCTCGGCGGCCCTGCACTGCCATGATCACGGGCGGGGGGCCTCTCGTGTCATAGGAACCAAGCCAGTAGCCTACCAGGCTTATCACCCTCCCAGTGTAGCCTCTGTCTATAGTCCCTCCTAGTGAACTTCTAAAGTGTGACCACCTGAGAATGGCCATTCTCCAAATGAATTGCACAGAGAATCAAGATTTCATTTAAGACACGGAGGCTAACATTATGCATAACCTTTTAATTGTCACTCCTGCAGCACCTTTAAAGAACTTGCAACAATTCAACATAATCTAGAACCAGAACACAGTACTCAGTAAATAGTCCCATGCACATAACATTCCTCCTCTTTTAAATGCGGCGAACTTCCTTCTTTACTGTCATTCTTCTTCATCCTCCCAGCTTCATACTTGTTGTTCTTCTTTTTTCTCTCCTTCCCTTCCTATTACGACTCTACAATAACAGACAACATATTCAATATTTTCAGCAATCCAAATATATACGGTAATATCCTCATAACACAATGTAAGTATCATCACTGAATTTCTTAATCTTGAAGTATCAAAAATTAGCACTATTGGTCATTATTTTCATGTTTTTTATTTTTTTAAACCTCAAGGGATGAGGAGGGTGGGATAATGTTAGCCTCCGTGTCTTTAATGAAATCGTGATTCTCTGTGCATTTCATTTGGAGAATCGCCATTTCATTTGAATACCGGAGGCTAACATTATGCATGTTGAAAGCCCTTCAACACCACATTTGCAATATGTTTAACTGGTCTAAAGTAATGTTTTACAAATGTTCATGCGTTTGCCCAATCCACAGCTTTCATAATCTCCTTCAACCTTCCACCTGAACAATAAGCCTTACTAGCCATAGCCCCCTTACTGAATGTGCCTTAAACTCCTGAATGTGAATACCAGATTTGCTCCATTGCCCATTTCACCCATCTTGCTATGGTTACATTGCTCACTGCTCTAAATGGTCTAACATATGATATCAAAAGCTGTTTTACACCATCACTTCTGTTCTCTTCTACCCTCTTTTTGTATACTTGTAAACATTCTATAACACAAAGTTTTTTACATTCTGAAAATCTCAGATAAAAAATAGATGTAGACATTGTCTTAGTTCTTTTCCATATTTCAAAATATACACCATCTGGACGATAAAGTCTATTACCTACCTCCAAAGCCTTAATATCTGAGGCGCTCCTGCAAGAAAACAAGCAAAGCAAGGAGGTCAATTTCACTGTTAGTCTTTTCAAGTCTAAATATCTATTCCCAGGCCATGACTCAGATAAAGCCAACATTAAATCTACATCCCATAAAACCTCATACCTTGCTCTATGCGGTCTTCTTAGTCTCATGCTTTTCAGCACTCTACACACTAAAGCATTTCTACCCACTGTTCTTCCTTCTACACAAACATGACCAGCTGAACATGCCGATCTGTAACAATTCATTGTTCTGTAACTCAGTCCTTTTTCAAACATTTCTACCAAAAAATTCACAATCTCTACTACAGGAGCCTCCATGGGATCCAAATTCCTCTCCAAGCATCAACTTCTATATATTTCCCAAATTCTTTTCTATCTCCTTCTTGTTCCTGGAGCCCAAGATTCCTCGAGCAATTCAACAGCCTTGTTTGAAAGTCCCCTGAAACACTCAGATCTCCTGACACCTTCCAAACAAGCAGGTTCAGTACCTTGTCCTGTACCAAAGGATGTTCTTCTCCTTCCTCATTTATTAACAGGCCTCTTATCGCTGGAATCAAAAAAAGGAATCGCACAAGCCAACTCCATAATTGAAGGGAACCAAACCTGAGAGAACCAAAACGGTGACACCAAGACTATCTGACATCTCTCCATCCTCACTTTCAACAATACCCTCTGAATCATTGCGAAAGGGGAAAAGCATAAGCTCTCATTCCTTTCCATGATTGCTGAAATGCATCCACTGCCCTGCATTCGGGTCTGGCATCCAACTGAAATATCTCTGAATTTAGTAAGTCGATCTGCTTGCAAAAAGATCCGTTTTCAAAGGACCCCACTCTGGGGCCGATTCCGATCTCGGTTGGAGGCGCACCCATTACCATTCGGTCGGGAAAAAAGCCATGCGAAAGCCTGTTTCCCGACCGATCCGTACAGCACACCGAACGAGTACGTACGATGCGCACAACAGCACAGAATCCGGCCGAGCCGTACTCACCCAAACCAGGTCCTGTTCCCCCGACCGAGGCGAATCCGGAAACGCTGAATCGAGTCGCACGGAAGGGAAAATGCAGCTCCGTCCGGCCGAACAAGTACGATGCGCTTCCCGTACGCGCCGAACCCGTCGCTGCGCACGGCACGTCAAAGCATCCGGGAGAGGCGCACATAAGCTCCGATTCGCGCCACAACACGATCCACGGCTACGAGACGAACACGCCAGCGATGACGCGAAGCGACGAGGACGACGCGAAGCAACGAGAAGGACGAACGACACAAACCAACCATGAATCCCTTCGTCCCGATCATACCAATATTCTACATTTACTACCGGAACAGGCACGGACGCGTACGGCGCAGAAGGTAAGTCAGACACCAACCACAAAACACATACAACACGTACACGACACATCACACACACACAGAGGGATGCAGAATATACTTACACCAGCAACAGCAGCACCATAGGGGCGGGATGCCCATCACCAATGCCACATATGCATACAGGGGCCTGAATGCGCACCACCACCCCTACCCAGGGGGGGCAGGATGCCTACCACTACTACCACCCTTAGCCAGGGGGGGCTGGATGCCTACCACCACCCTTAGCCAGGGGGGGCTGGATGCCTACCACTACTACCACCCTGAGCCAGGGGGGGCTGGATGCCTACCACTACTACCACCCTTAGCCAGGGGGGCTGGATGCCCACCACCACCCTTAGCCAGGGGGCTGGATGCCCACCACCACCCTTAGCCAGGGGGGCTGGATGCCTACCACTACTACCACCCTTAGCCAGGGGGCTGGATGCCTACCACTACTACCACCCTGAGCCAGGGGGCTGGATGCCTACCACTACTACCACCCTTAGCCAGGGGGGCTGGATGCCTACCACTACTACCACCCTTAGCCAGGGGGGCTGGATGCCTACCACTACTACCACCCTTAGCCAGGGGGGCTGGATGCCTACCACTACTACCACCCTTAGGCAGGGGGGCTGGATGCCTACCACTACTACCACTCTGAGCCAGGGGGGGCTGGATGCCTACCACTACTACCACCCTGAGCCAGGGGGGGCTGGATGCCCACCACCACCCTTAGCCAGGGGGGGCTGGATGCCTACCACTACTACCACCCTTAGCCAGGGTGGGCTGGATGCCCACCACCACCCTTAGCCAGGGGGGCTGGATGCCGCCCACCACCACCCTTAGCCAGGGGGGGCTGGATGCCTACCACTACTACCACCCTTAGCCAGGGGGGGCTTGATGCCTACTACCACCCTGAGCCAGGGGGGCTGGATGCCTACCACCACCCTTAGCCAGGGGGCTGGATGCCTACCACTACTACCACCCTTAGCCAGGGGGCTGGATGCCCACCACCACCCTTAGCCAGGGGGCTGGATGCCTACCACTACTACCACCCTTAGCCAGGGGCGGCTGGATGCCTACCACTACTACCACCCTTAGCCAGGGGGCTTGATGCCTACTACCACCCTGAGCCAGGGGGGCTGGATGCCTACCACTACTACCACCCTTAGCCAGGGGGCTGGATGCCTACCACTACTACCACCCTTAGCCAGGGGGCTGGATGCCTACCACTACTACCACCCTTAGCCAGGGGGCTGGATGCCCACCACCACCCTTAGCCAGGGGGGGCTGGATGCCCACCACCACCCTTAGCCAGGGGGGGCTGGATGCCCACCACCACCCTTAGCCAGGGGGGGCTGGATGCCCACCACCACCCTTAGCCAGGGGGGGCTGGATGCCTACCACTACTACCACCCTTAGCCAGGGGGGGCTGGATGCCCACCACCACCACCCATAGCCAGGAGGGGCTGGATGCCCACCACCACCCATAGCCAGGGGGGGCTGGATGCCCACCACCACCCTTAGCCAGGGGGGGCTGGATGCCTACCACTACTACCACCCTTAGCCAGGGGGGGCTGGATGCCCACCACCACCCATAGCCAGGGGGGCTGGATGCCTACCACTACTACCACCCTTAGCCAGGGGGCTGGATGCCTACCACTACTACCACCCTTAGCCAGGGGGGCTGGATGCCTACCACTACTACCACCCTGAGCCAGGGGGGCTGGATGCCTACCACTACTACCACCCTTAGCCAGGGGGCTGGATGCCTACCACTACTACCACCCTTAGCCAGGGGGGCTGGATGCCCACCACCACCCTTAGCCAGGGGGCTGGATGCCCACCACCACCCTTAGCCAGGGGGGCTGGATGCCTACCACTACTACCACCCTTAGCCAGGGGGGCTGGATGCCTACCACTACTACCACCCATAGCCAGGGGGGCTGGATGCCCACAACCACCCATAGCCAGGGGGGGCTGGATGCCTACCACTACTACCACCCTTAGCCAGGGGGGGCTGGATGCCTACCACCACCCTTAGCCAGGGGGGGCTGGATGCCTACCACTACTACCACCCCCACTCATAGGATGGACAATGCATGACACAACCAGCACACCACAACCTAGGGAATGCAAGAGAAAGACATCCCCCCAACACCATGACAAGCGTGTGTAGACTGTGTCAAATGCCTACAACACCGAACATGACTTTGAACATACAATGTGACCCCCTAGCACATGTGCCACACATATGTGTGTGGCACCCACAATGCAAGCAGGCCATGACCATTGTGGCAATGGGGTCCAAACCCCCATCATCACAGTGAGCAAAATGTAAGTGTGGGGTCCATAGCTGAAGCACATTTTGAACATTGTGGCAATGGGGTCTAAACCCCCATCATCACAGTGAGCAAAATGTAAGTGTGGGGTCCATAGCTGAAGCACATTTTGAACATTGTGGCAATGGGGTCTAAACCCCCATCATCACAGTGACCAAAATGTAAGTGTGGGGTCCATAGCTGAAGCACATTTTGAACATTGTGGCAATGGGGTCTAAACCCCCATCATCACAGTGACCAAAAGGTAAGTGTTGACAAAGAAAGAGGTGCAACTGCCAAACTGCATGGATGATTCCTGGTCACAGAACAAAAAACACATCAGTGGCAAAGTAGTGTATGTGTCCCATTGCAACATAAATTGGTTGAGCCAAATACTGCAGTGCAAATAAGACATACCTTTGGCCATGTGCAGACAAACAACACCCATGGGGGCTGACACCGTCAACATTCATCAATGACACAATGACAGAAGTGACCATCAGAATGCAGACCCACATATTTGCACCAATGGGCACACAAATGCAGATACCCTGTGGAGACTGCAGATGTGAGGTGAACAGATACCATACCATGGCAGCAATGGGACACACAAACCATGATCATTGTGCTGACCGATGACCTAGGAGTCCCAGGGAGAGCAGGGGAAACCCACCAAACTACATACAGCCAATGGCACACCCAAGATATGCCAATGCAGTGGTGCAGATGCACAAACAGGCAGACCCACACTGCACATCATACACAACAGGTGAGGGGGGGGTGCCAGTGTCCCCAGGCAACCACACAACACATGAGGAGACCTGAATACCAATCATACAGATGTGCATACAGTGCCACACAAAGGTAACTCATGGATCCAAATCCCCTATGTGGGCAAGCAGGCATTGTCAGATGAGAGGGAGCACAAATCACACGTCACACAGGCACGTAGGAACAGCAACTGACACAGCAAGACACAGACACACCACAGCACCACCCCCAGGGCCCCCACAATGTGGTGACCCTGGGCTGCATTACAATCCCACTGTGATGACAAAGCTAAATGTGGTTCACACTGTGAACCACAGTCATGTGTCCTGAGCAACAAACTACCATCACACCTACACAAGCACAAATCAATCAGCATGGCCAGTAAGCCAAGGCCAACATGGAGGCAGGGGCCTAGCCGGGCAACAACTCTCATCTGCACACACTCAACACCACACCCCTCGACCTCCAACAATGTGCAGCAGTGAAGTACACATGCACTGGTGACATTGCACATGCACCCATGACTATTCCAGGGTGGTGGGTGGTGGGTGGGAACCAAGGTGCAGAAACACATGACACATGGCCACTCAACAAGACTCCTGAATGTCTGACACACTGCACACTACACTGTACATGGACATGACGGCAATACCACACCAACCAATGGGATCCCAGCCACAGTCACACACCAATGAAGAAGCCAAGGTCACCCACAAAGAACACACATAGACAACAACCAACATTGCAGCCCGGACCCTGAGGAGTGCCAGCAGTCACACACACAACGTGTCACAATCACTGAAAGATAACACAAACTGGAAATCACATGACAGGGGCAAATAACAAGTGCCAAGGGGAAACCTGACTGTGACCCATCTGCGTCTGCACACAAACTCAGCCCTGACAGCAAACACACCTATGGGTGACACCCTGATGACCAGTAATGTGCCATGCACCCACATCACAGAGAACCCAGGGAGAAGACTTTGGGGGAACATAGGTCAACTCAGCTAGCATCACAAACAGGTACAACACTAGGGATCACAGCATGCACAGCTAAACGGAAGTGAACACACAGACATGCACATACAACACACACCTTGGGCGCATGCAATGTCACAGGAGTACACACTGCCATGAGGGGACTCCACTCCTGTGTGAGGAAAGCTGTGCCATATGTTGCCTCAGTAGGGCCCCATCATGTCAGCTGAGCACTTGGTCACACAATCAACAATTAGCACCAAATGAGGGCTCCCGTCACATCAGCCTGGTCATGGACGTGCCAACGGAATCATCAGCACAGATCCAACACACTTGTATAGCAATGTTGCACTGACAACACAGATGAGTCCTTCCCCATTGATGCCCAAACCTGCATGTCCAGTGGAGATGGCCACACGGTCAGGGAAGTAGACGAATTGAACAATGGCAGGCACAACAGATGTGCAGGGGTGGAAGCCACAGATGTGAAATAGCTAATCTAAGTAGGGAATCCCATTGCCAAATACTGAACACATGACACCCTCAGATGCTGCTATGGATGACATGGATACACCACAGGATAGGACACATTCCCCCTGGACCACATGGGTTCCTGCACAGTAACACTTCATTATCATGAGACCAAATATCACCATCACTGCAGCAAGGGCATGGTTAGCATCATCAACAACATGTACATCAGAAGCATAAGCACTAGAGAACAGAAAGTTGCTTTATTCAGCATATGTGTGGAATGAAAACAAAGTCCAGAAAAAACACAAAGGCCAATGGCCAGTCCATTGTAAAAGTCCAAACAGGGTGACAGTGGCAGATGTCACCCTACGCATGCCTGCACAAAACCAGGGACAATCCACTAGGAGGGGCAACCGGGGGGCAGGCCAGGCACCGCAGGGACAGGATCAGGGCTCACCAGGAGGAAGCAGGGAAGGGGTGGTGGGTGCTGGAGAGCCACTGACAACTGCAGTGGAGGTGTCTGACATGGTGTGTGCCGGCACAACTGGGGGGCATGTCTCAGATGTTGTGGGTGCCGGCACGACTGCAGTGGACCCTGCAGATGGAGTGGACAGGTCCGCCACTGCAGTGCCCAAGTCAGACAGGGTGGTAGTGGACTCCACTGCAGTGCCTACCACCAGGGGAGGAGAATGGGGAACAGGCAAGGTGGGCTGGACAGAGGGGGGAACACCCTCACCACATCAGTGGCACAGACAAGCGCAGCGGGGGTGTGGTGCCGGGAGAGCAAGTGCCAGGGGGAGAAGGCCGGATCCTCTTGGGGATGGTATATCTGTGGGTGGGGGAACCTGGGGCAGGGTGTGGTGGGGGCACCTGTGGAGTGGGGGCCTGAGGGATGGAGGAAGGAGACCTGGTGCCTGAGCTGCAGGGCGGCGGCGGGGTCTTGCTCTTACGACTCCGGGGGGACTTGCGGGTGGGGGCCTCAGTCTGTCTGCGCCTGGGGGAGGGTGTCCGGGGGCGAGGGGCACTCTGCTCCGTGTGGGGGGGCTTCCTCTTCCCCCTGGATGCTGGAGCAGCTGGATCGGAGGGGAAGAGGCCGAGGTCACTGAGGAAGAGGCGCTGGGTCTTTGGGGTTGCAGGTGAGGCAAGGGAGGGTGTTTTGGAGGGAGAGGCAACTGAGGACTGCGCAGTGCTCGTGGATGCGTGTGTGTGTACCAGGGCCCCATCCCCTGTGAGTCTGGTTTCAGTCCCCTGACTGTGCGTGCGTGTGCGTTTTGTTTGTGGCGTGTGTGTCTGTGTGCTGGATGTGTGTGTGCTGGTGTGTGCCTGTGCCGGTGTGTGTGTGCTTGGGACGGGTAAGGTGCTGGGGAGTGTGGATGGAGCAGAGGCAGGAGGGGTGAGGGACTGTCTGAGGAGGGACACTGCTGCCGTCAGGGAGGAGTCCATGGACCTATTGCCCCTCTGTAGGTCAGACATGCCCGATGAGATGCCCTCCATGAACGACACCAGCTGAGTCAACAGAGCGGTGTGCGCATGGAGGACACTCAGCATGGCTGTCTGCCCTACATGGAGCTGGCGAAGGAGGTACACAGACTCCTCACTCAGGGCAGCAGGGGACACAGGGGCAGGGGGTGCGGTGCCTGGCCCATAGGAGACATGCTCCCGAACATGGGAGCCTCCACGGACCTGGGGAATGGGAGCTGATGGGAGGGCGGTGGTGGTGCTGGTGGTGGCGGGGACAGCAACACTAGCTGGGGTGTGGTGGCTGCTGACACCCGCCTCCATAAGGGAGTCATCCTCCGAGTTGCTCTGGTCCTCAGCTGAGGTGGATGGTGCTGAGGACTCCTCGGTGTGGCTCCCCTCGCCCTCCGTGCCACTGGGTCCCTCCGACCACTCCTCGGCTGCTGACCCAGTCTGGCTCTCCGGCTCCTCCTGGTCCGTGGAGCTGTCCTCTTCCGTGGCCGTGGATGTATCTGCAAACAATGGGGAAACAGACAGACATCAGTCACCTGCACCAAACGCACACACCACTGTGAGCACAGCACATTACAGAGCTAGCCCTGGCATCATTAGTTGTACATTGCTAAAAGTGCCCTAACTGAACAGGAGCAGCCAATTGTCAGTCTGATGCCAACCATGGCACTCACATCCCACATGGCCTTGCACCCATCTGTCTGGTGTCTGTTGGATTGCAACACCCCAGTGTGGACACATGCACCAACTACACAGTAGTTGGACAGTGCAGAGGACACGGTGTGGCATGTGGACATGCACACATCACAGCTCTTGCCACTGAGTCAGTACAGGTTTCCGGATGAAAGGGATGCCCAGAGTCAAATAGGAAATGCATTTGATGCATACCAGCGACAGACACCATGATGCACCCATGTCCTGATAGCCATCGCCACAATGGTGTGCATGTAGCACATGTCACTCCCCTGCAGGATCACCAATAAGTAGACACATGCCATGGCGGAGGCATGACTGCTAAGTCATACATCACTGTCTCAGTGATGTATGACTTGGCAGCCAGACAACAACACTCTGCACTGTGTCACAATAGTAGGTCATGGGGAATGCAAGTCCTGGAGCTGCACAAGTGCACATGTACATCCCCCCACAACACATCATCTTAACCCTCATCTCTCCAGGTCATACCTATTGGACATATGGGAGACCTGTGACACTACCCTCTGAACCTGAGCACCTCACAATCTGCTGTGAATGGGGAACAGCTGCCTGAACTTCACATTTGCATACCCCAGTCTGCACGGGCAGCTGATGAAACACCTATGTGACACACAAGTATCGTCTCCTATGGTCACATCTCCAGGGGCATGCTGAGCCCCTACCAAGAAACACCCCAGCAGTCCTGGCAACTAATCCACAGCACACTGACACAGAGGCAGACACCTGAGGGGTCAAATCACTGCGCACAATGTGTCAGCTGATACACGGGAGTGGGAGTACAGAGTGCATTGCATGGCCTGGAGTAGGCATGACTGTCCTGCCCCACATGAATGAGGGATGAGCCCTGGACAGTGGATAGCTGGCTATGTATGTGTGACACACGTAATCTGCACACTCCTGGGGCCCAAACATTGTTCCCACCCGCTGCATGGGCGTGTGGGAACAAGTGGACCGCATATCAAAGCAACACGCATATCAAAGCAACACGCAGATTACATGTCCGAACACAGGCGTTGTGTGAACAATGGACCCACCCATGATGCCCACAACAGAGTTAGGGAAACAGATGCTGTCCCCCACCTTTAGTGAAGCAAACTGCAAGGACACAGTCCCAAGTGACACAATTCCCTGAATGTAAGGGCCACACCTGGGTATCAGATGAGCAGTGGGCAGTGCACAATAGAGGGACATGGCTCCTGGACAACATGACTGCTGCACTGTGGCAGTTGAACCAGGCCAGAGGAGGGCACAAAGCATGAAATACAGAGTTCACAGTGCAGTCTTTGACTCACCCCCTCCTTGCTGCTGTCTGGCCTTCAGCTGCCCATCCAGGTCTGGAAACACCACCGCCAGGATCTGGAGCATGTGGGGGTCAGGGTCCGTGTTCCGCCCCTCCTGCGAGGAGGCGACAGCTTCAGCTGGACCCGTGCAATCCTCCGGGTCCAGCCCCGAAGGTCCTGCCACCTCTTCTGGCAGTTGCGGATCCGGCGCTTGTAGACCCCCACGTACCGGACAGCCCGGACGATGTCCTTCCAGATCTCCTGCTTCCGATGGGCATTAACCTGTGAGGATGACAAAGTGAAAAGGCCATTACTACACATGCAACATATCCGTGCATGACACAGTTGTATATACATGTCTCAATCACAGGGGCACATGATGTACACAAGCAGTGCAAAGCTGCCCATGGACAGTTTGCCAGACGTCACTACATGGTATCATTGCATGGGAAGTAAAACCTTGTTCAAATGCACTGTCACTGCACCATACCTGTCCAGTGCATGTCACTACACACTATGGGGGTGACAACTACTCAGTGAGCCTGCTAGCCAGTGGCGTGCAGACTTTCAGCCTTGCTAGTCAGACAATATGCACATTCAGAAAGGCAGTGCACAGAACACTCACCTGCTCCCCTGGTGTCCCATACAGCTTGCTGTACTGTGGAAGTAGGCTGTCCAGCAGGGCCTGGTTCTCCTCAAGGCTGAAGGCTGGGGCTCTCTCCACAGTACATGCCATTGCAGGGTCCAGAGGGGCAGAGACCGCAGCAGTGCAGTGGCAGATGTCGTCCTGGAGCATGTAGTGCAGGCAAGTGAGCTCTCAGGGGAACAGCCAGCAATATATATGTGCTGGAGAGGCAGATACTGTCCCTTGTGTCCAAAGTGATAGGTCCAAGTCGTTTGCATCTTCAAAATCTGGCCAATCCATGGAATAGCAGCACCAATACATGCCCACAGCATCCTTCAAATCTTCAACTTCATGACATACATGATTTTGCAACATTGTTGTGGGTGACCAACTGAATTTCCAGCAACCGACTCATTCGAAAACGCGTCCGTTGCCAGGCGCCTTGCGTTGTCAATGGGTGCGCACCGATCGGTCCATTGCGGTACAACGCGTACAGGGGTACAACGCGTACCCGCACACATTGAATGCAATGGGCCGGCCGGGGGCACCGATCGGTCCATTGCTGTTCAACGCGTACAGGGGTACAACGCGTACCCGCACACATTGAATGCAATGGGCCGGCCGGGGGCACCGATCGGTCCATTGCAGTACAACGCGTACAGGGGTACAACGCGTACCCGCACACATTGAATGCAATGGGCCGGCCGGGGGCACCGATCGGTCCATTGCAGTACAACGCGTACAGGGGTACAACGCGTACCCGCACACATTGAATGCAATGGGCCGGCCGGGGGCACCGATCGGTCCATTGCAGTACAACGCGTACAGGGGTACAACGCGTACCCGCACACATTAAATGCAATGGGCCGGCCGGGGGCACCGATCGGTCCATTGCTGTTCAACGCATCACTGTACATGTGACTGGCATATGTCAGCATGCCTGTCTCAGATGGACATATGCCAGCCACAGATAGCTCCCAGGGAGTGAGGGGCACACCTACATCACGACAGCCTGTCCAAACTTTATCATAAGGCATGTAAGGCTGCATTTCCTATTGTGTGTATGTTGGTGTACATGTTGTCCTGTGGGTGTCACCTGTGGGCAGCCACCCCCAGGCTGTGCACGTGTTCATGGGGACAGGATCCTGGGTGTTACGTGTACATGACCACTGTGATGTGCAACTGTTCATATCTGTGCATGTGCCATGGTCACATTTCACGGTGGTGTATGTGTATGTCATGTCACATACCCTGTGAGTCCCATGTGGGACGGTATGTTTGAGCCAGGGTGTCCCAGTGGCACAATAGTGATGGTCCTCCACAGTCTGTGTGCATGTAGTGTTTACAATGTCTCTGATTTCATGTGCACAATGGGAGACAGTCTCCACATCCACGTTGTGTGTGCATGGACTTTGATGTTGTGCGTGTGTGTGTCACAGACGTCCATGTCTGTCCTGCCGTGGCAAGTGGGACCACTACCTGTGGGGGTCATGGTTGTTTTGCTGTGGTGTATACATGATACTCCATGTAATGCCAGTGTCCATGTGGCAATACAGGGTCCCTGGGAATGTACCTGTCGTTGAGCTGTGGTGCCTGGGGCACATCTGTCCTCACATGTCACTGTGGGGGGTGATTGTGACACGGCAGCAGGAGATGGGAACTGTGACACGGCCTCATGATATCCAATGGGCCAACCTGGGACTAATTGATGCCACTTGTTGGACCGTGTTGACAGATGTTGGCCATGTATGTACCATACATGTCCTTACGGAACTGAACACTTCATGTAGTTGTGCCTCATAATGATGTATGTTGGGATATTGAGTGTGTTCAATGCCGCATATGTGGGCTGACTGACAATCTTGCTTACTTCTCCTCTGCACTGCAGGGCTCCTGCTGTCCATCGACCATTCCCAGACCTGGCAACGATGGTGGAACGGGACAGCATCCGACGGTACCGCTTCACCAGGCAGCTGATTGAGGATTTGGCAGTGCAGTTGGCCCCACATTTGCAGCCTGGCCGGCCGTATCCTACAGCGCTGACCCCCAAGGTGAAGGTGATGGCAGCCCTACACTTCTTTGCCACCGGTACCTTCCAACATACTGTGGCGACTGCTGGTGGGATGTCACAGACCATGTTGAGCCGTGTGCTCCGCGATGTTTTGGCGGCAATGTTGCTATTCCTGAACCGGTACATCTATTTCCCTAGACTGCGACGACTCACTGACGTGAAGAGTGACTTTTATGCCCTGGGGAGGATGCCGCATGTCATTGGCTCCATTGATGGGACACATGTGGCTTTGGTACCACCACAGGCCCAGGAGCAGGCCTACAGGAACCGCAAGCACTACCACTCGGTCAATGCACTGGTGGTGTGTCTTGCAGACATGACCATCACACACGTGTGTGCCCGTTTCCCTGGTTCAGCACACGATGCCTTTGTGATGAGGAGTAGTCGCATCCCCAGGATGATGGCACAGATGCAGAACCAGCGTGCCTGGCTTGTCGGTGTGTACTGACTTTGTGCCATTGTGTGTGATCTGATCTGTAGTATTCCGCCCACTTTTCCAAGTCAGCTAATGTGCACTTGTCTGTCCGTAGGTGACTCGGGATACCCCAACATGCCGTGGTTGCTGACACCCCTCAGGAACCCTGTGACACCAGCCCAGATGCACTACAATGAGGCACATGGTCGGACCAGGAGAGTTATTGAACGGACATTTGGTCTCCTGAAGAGCCGCTTCCGCTGCCTGGACAAGACCGGACGGTCCCTCCCATATGCCCCTGCGAAAGTGTGCAAGATTATCATCGTCTGCTGCATGCTCCACAACCTGGCAGTGCGGAAGGAGTTGCCTCTCATCCAGGATGACAATGACCAACATCCGCCACCTGTGGAGGATCCTGGCCTGGACCACGATGCCAGTGACGATGATGATGATGATGAGGGTGATGTCCGCACACAGCTCATCACCAACTTCTTTAGCTGAATGTGAGTATCCTGAGGTGTCGAGGCAATGATGTGAGTTGGCATGATATGTGTAGGTGGTGCTCTGGTGCTGTTGGAGTGTGTCCATGGGCTACTTGACTGGATGTGTGTTGCGATGTGTGCTTACAGGTGGGCTGTACTCCCCAACAGTGTTGACATGCTAACTTGGTTCTGGATGGGTATCTTGTAACATGTATTGTGCATGAGTTTTGCTGTTCTGTCCTGTACTCCATTGCTTTTGACTGTGTGTCATTTCTGTCCTTCACAGGGTACTTCAGATTCGTTTGGTCAACTGTGTCCACCGACGACGTGATTGCACTTCCAGGCTGGTAGCTGTTGTGTCCCTACAGGTGATGTGCGCCACACCCATGGACTTCCTTCCGTCTACAGTTGTTGACTGTGTGCCCGCTACCAGGTGGGATTACCTTGCATCTGTAGTGGTTACGACATGTTGCAACTGTGTAATAAACCTGTGCTTCACTTTGTGATGTGCGTTGTCTGTGGTCACACATTTGACTGCCATTTGCTTACTGCACCTGTGGGCTACTTGACTACAAATGGGAATGGGTGTGGTGTCTGTGCATTGCACCGTCTTCCCTGGCAACATCAGTGTAGGCAATGAGTCAGATGGCCTAGGTGTGTATGTGTTGTGTAGCCCTGGTGGTGTGTCTCCCTCATATGTGTCACGTTGCCTTTACTCACATGCCTGTGTTGTACTTGCTGTTGCAGTTCGCATACACAGTGTAATTTTGCAGTTCATCATCCCCATAACAGCACCCACGTTGGAATCACAACAGAGGCAAGTATGGTGTATTAGTGTGTTTATTGTGATACATTTGTGTGAATAGTGCATAGGATGGGTAGTGCTGTACATAAATCTTGCAATCAGAAGTTCCTAGGTGAATTGAAAGTCCTGGTAGACAGAATCCCCAGTATCGGGGCCACAGTTGTCTGACACATTGGTCCAACTTGTACTCCCCATGCAATGTGTGGGAGTAGTGTTGCCGTCAACAGGGTGAACAGTCTGTGCACAAAGGTGAACATCCAGAACAGGTTCAGGCTTCCTGGGAGTTGCGCTTGGCCATCGGCCTCTCACTTGCCCCTCTTCGGATGACCCCTCTTCTTGGGGGGGGGGGCCCTCAAGTACAGGCTGCTGCGGTGCAGGGGACTCTCCGCCAGAGTCATCCTCCCTCCCTGTGGCAGTTGCAGTTTGGGCAGCACCAGATGTTGTTGGCACACAGGGAGGTGTGGACTCGTTGCTGTTCATCTGGCGGAGGCATTGTAAAATGTCCCTGTGCACCGCCGTCATCTCATGCAGTGCATCCCACTTGGACTCCACGCGGGACATGTGTGAGTCCACGCGGGACATGTGTGAGTCCACGCGGGACATGTGTGAGTCCACGCGGGACATGTGAGAGTCCAAGCGGGCATGATGGGCAGCCTGCTGCTGTTTCATGTCTCTGAGGAGCCCCACTACCTGGCTGAGGTCTCCGGTGCTGGACTGGTACGCATCAGCTATGCGTACCAGTTGTGGGTCATCATGCACACCAGCAACCTCTGCAAGCAGCGACCTCTGTCTCCCACCCCTCCCACCACCCCTGCTGACATGTGCAGTGCGTGCAGTGGCACGCACAGATGACCCTGGTCCACCTTGGAGGTTGGTGGTGGTGGTGGTGTCCATGACCCCAGGTTGGTCCAGGGTCCCTGTGCTGGTGTTGCTCCTTGTTCTGTCCATGTCGGCAGGGATGGTATTTGTGTTGACAGTCGTTGGAGGGGTGGGTCAGGGGGTGCAGCTGGTGGTCCTGCTGGTGCTGCAGCTGGTGGTCCTGCTGGTGCTGCATGTAGACTTGCACCGGATGTGCCAGGTTGGTCTTCTTCGTCCGAGGAGGGCAGAGGCTGTACGACACCAGTGAGCTCCGCATCCTCTTGAGCCTGGGACTGGGACTCCTCAGCGTCTGCTGCTGTGTCCCCATCATCACCTGTTTTTGGGAGACACACACAATGTATGTTATGTTTCTGCAGGCATCAATGGTTGACACACATGACAGTTGTGACTGTGCCTCTGGGTGCGGGCCTGTACATTGCATTGTCCTAAGTCGTCACAGTCAGGGGTTGATATTGGTGTGGCACATTGTCCTGCATTATTTGGGCATTTCTATGTATTTGTTGGGGTGTGAACATGGTCTGCATTGGTTGTGTTTGGTTGACAGCCGGCCCTCCTTCCCAGCCAGTCAGTTATCCCACCATGGACTGTGCTTGCATTGCAGGGAGTGGAAGTTGTCTCTCAGGATGTCAGTCAGTGGTGTCCTGCTGTTTGTTGGTGCACAGTTGCCAGCAGGGTCTTGTGCTCCCCACAGCAGTAGCCAGTGTCAGCCATCTTGCGAGTCCTTCTCCACTCCCTGTGATGTGAGCATGGTTCAGGGTGGTGTTGATGGGACAGTTGTGGGGGTGACCAATATCAGTGACTGCCACTCCCATCATGCTATTGCCTCCACCCCACTTGCCAGCATTCCCAAACTTACTTGCTTTTGTGGGGAGTTCAGTATGTGTGGGTGTGTGAGCAATGGCAAGATGGCTGACGGTGTCCTGCTGTTGGTTGGTGTGCAGTTCCCAGCATACCCTTGTGCTCCCCACGACACAGCAACAGTGTCAGACATCTTTGATGGGCCTTTCCACTCTCTGTGGGATGTGCATGCGTGAGTGTGAGCTTGCTGGGCCATGTGGTGGGGGATGTAGAGCTGTGACTACGACTCCCATCATGCTATTGCCTCCACCCCCTTCCCAGCATGCCCATGCTTCCTTCCTTTTGACTCTGCTTCCCTGTGGGGTGGGCTGGCTGTGCTGACAGGATGGCTGGGAGTGTTGTCCTGGTAGTTGTTTGGCTAAAAGTCCCAAGAGTGTCCCTGTGCTTCACACAACATAACCCAGGGTGGTGGTTCTTTGTGGGATCTTGAGTTAGGATGGGAGGCATTGCATTCTACCAGGTGGGTTCTGTGGAGTTTGTGTTGAGGGGGGTGTGAGGGGAGGTGCTTGTGACTATGGTCAGTGCTGCAAGTCCTCCTTCCCACCCAGCCAGCCAGATATCCCACCATGGAACGTGCTTGCATTGCAGGGAGTGGAAGTTGTCTCTCAGGATGTCAGTCAGTGGTGTCCTGCTGTTTGTTGGTGCACAGTTGCCAGCAGGGCCTTGTGCTCCCCACAGCAGTAGCCAGTGTCAGCCATCTTGTGTGTCCTTATCCACTCCCTGTGATGTGAGCATGGTTCAGGGTGGTGTTGATGGGCCAGTTGTGAGGCTGAGCAATGTCTGTGACTACCACTCCCATCATGCTATTGCCTCCACCCCCTTCCCAGCATGCCCATGCTTCCTTCCTTTTGACTCTGCTTCCCTGTGGGGTGGGCTGGCTGTGCTGACAGGATGGCTGGGAGTGTTGTCCTGGCAGTTGTTTGGCTAAAAGTCCCAAGAGTGTCCCTGTGCTTCACACAACATAACCCAGGGTGGTGGTTCTTTGTGGCATCTTGAGTTAGGATGGGAGGCATTGCATTCTACCAGGTGGGTTCTGTGGAGTTTGTGTTGAGGGGGGTGTGAGGGGAGGTGCTTGTGACTATGGTCAGTGCTGCAAGTCCTCCTTCCCACCCAGCCAGCCAGATATCCCACCATGGAACGTGCTTGCATTGCAGGGAGTGGAAGTTGTCTCTCAGGATGTCAGTCAGTGGTGTCCTGCTGTTTGTTGGTGCACAGTTGCCAGCAGGGCCTTGTGCTCCCCACAGCAGTTGCCAGTGTCAGCCATCTTGTGAGTCCTTCTCCACTCCCTGTGATGTGCGCATGGTTCATGGTGGTGTTGATGGGACAGTTGTGGGGGGGCAATATGTGTGACTGCGACTCCCATGATGCTATTGGCTACACTGACTTGGCCAGCATACACAGAATTCCTTCCTTTGAGTGGTCTTCACTGTGTGTTGGTGTTGTTGTGGTGGCTACATGTCTGGATGTGTTTGTTAGTTCTATTTGTGCCACTGCCTAGCTGTAGTTGTAGTAGTTGTGTTTGTACATGTGATGGCACAGTTGGATGTAACTTTTTTGATGGCATGTGTTGTGTTTATCTGACTGACATACACATTTTGGGATGATTCTGTTCTGGTTGCTGTGTAATTGCTATGAGTGCATGGTTTGACTCTCCCCTTGACAGTGATGTGTGTGTGTTTTGTGGCAGAATATTGTGTACATTTGTTGTGTACTCACCAGGCTCTGGGATGTTCTCTAGTCCATATACGCTCACTGGCGGAAGGATGGCCCGCACCTTCTCCTCCCAGGGCCTGAGGTATATTGGCTTGGCAGGAGGGCCACTGCCGGTGTATTGGCTGATGATGTACTCTTTCTTGAGCAGGTCCCGTACCCTCCTGCGCACGTCATACCACCTGTTCTGGATGTCGCTCTTTGTGCGCAGACATGGTGATTGTGCGTTCACCCTGTTGATGATCCTCTCCCACATCTTGGTTTTCTGGGAGATGGGTGTCTGTTGGACCAGTGTGCCAAACAGCTGTGGCTCTACCCTGAGGATCTCGTCTACCATGACTTCCAATTCACAATCTAGGAACTTGTGATTCTTCTTGGGGGGCATGGTGATGGGTGGTGATGGTGAGTGATGTGTGTGTTGGTGTGCAGGTGAGGGTGTGTGAGTGTGTGTTTTGCTGGGTGTATGTGAGGTAGGTATTTGTTGGTGTGCTGATGGTGTGTGGCTTGTGTGAGGGATGAGCTGTGGGTGTGTGGTTGCTGTCTCCTGGGTGCTGGCAGTGGAATGGCATTTGCAAAGGATCATGGTTGTGATTTGTGTCCTTTATATGGGTGGAGTTGTGGGTGTGTCTTTGTTCTCTGTCCCCACCCCCCCCCCAGTATTTATTGGCTTTGTAATTGCTTGTTTGGCCTTTTTTTGTGTGATTTTTCCTTTGTACTGTCTGTGCATGTTGGAAACGTTCTTGTGACCGAGTCGGACCCTGCATTTGTCTCGTACAGTGTTCTCCGTTTCGTTCACGCTGTGTTTGTGCAGTTTTCTATGCTGCGTACGCGTCGGTCGCGGTGTTTTGTGTTGCTTCGGCTCGGTTTTGTATGCGTGTCGGTCGTACGGCTTGTCCTCCGTCCGACTCGGTCGTGGTTTTCGTGCCGTGCATCGTACTTTGCGGTTTGGAGTTCGCGTGTACGTTTCGGTCGGATTTGTTCCGGGTGCGTGTCGGTCGGTTGGATTCGCGTGTTTTTCCGACCAGATTGCTGTTTTTCGTGCGGCTCGGTCGTTCGGCTTGGGTTCGGTACATGTCGGTCGGATTTTGCACGCCTTGCATCGTACTTGGCGTGTCGGGCGCCACAGGTACGTGTCGGTCGGTATAATTTCCGGCTCCCGAGTCGGTCGGTGCTTTTTCCGGCCCGAATCGGAATCGACCCCTCTTTCTCTATCTTCTTGAAACACCGAGGATCCAGCTTCCAATCTCTGCAATCCTAGATGTTCCTTGAATTCCATTACGCCACTGAATTGAATTCCCCTGGCAAACATTCTGCTTTCACCACAATCTTGTGTTCCATGCAAAAATACCAAAGTTCCTTAGCCAAATCTGACGATTGACAGGATCTGCTTCCTCCTAATTAATTGATATAAGCCACTGCTGAAATAATGTCAATTTTCATTACTAAATTCTTCCCTTTCAAGACGTCTCTGAAACTCTGAACTGCATAAAGTCCTGCTGTTAATTCCAGACAATTTATATGACTCCTCCTTTCTTCCATTGACCATAAACCACCTGTCTGTCTCTCTTCCCAAACAGGCTCCCCATCCTCTCAAACTGGCATTCATCTCGAGGACAAAATCTGGTACTCAACCAAAAATAGCTCGCCCATTCCATGCTTCAAAATTTTGTAACCACCAGTTCAATTCCTCTCGTCCCTCTTGATTCAGATATACTCAGTCCCCAGACCCTTTTCTCAAGGCTTCCTTCTTTAGTCTCTGCAATGCACGATAATGTAAAATTGCTTGAATCGAAAAAGACAACAAGCCTACCATTTGTGCTAAGTCTCTCAAAGTAAGAAACTCTTTCTTCAAAACCTGATGAATCTCCTTCTATATCTTTCTTATCTTCTTTTCTGGAAGTTTCACCTCTATTGTATCTATCTCGATCCCTGGAAGTTCTGTCATTTGAGCTGGCATAAAAATGGATTTCTCTGCATTAATCAAACAACCCAACTTCTCCAGTAAAGACTTTACTGTCACCAAATCCTTTCTTAACTGCTCTATGTCTTGGGACATAATTAAAATGTAATCTAAATACACTATGAGTCTTATGCCCCTTTCTCATAGAAAAGCCATAACTGCTTTCATTACCTTCGTGAAGCACCATGGAGCAGAAGATAAACCAAATGGTAGGCATTGAAATTGATATAACCTTCCTCTCCATCAGAACTGCAGAAATCTCTGACTGTTCCCTTCCATTGGGATTGTAAAGTAAGCGTCCTTCAGATCCAATTTTACTAACCAGTCTTCCTTTTGCAACATATCTCTTAAACAATGTATCCCTTCCATTTTGAAATGTCTGTAGATTAAGTGCTTGCTTAGTTCTTTTAGGTTTATAATAGGTCTCCTACCTTTGTCTTTTTTCTGTACCTAAAACAGTGTGCTTATAAAACCTCTCGCAAACTCCTCTATCTGTATTATTGCTCCTTTCTGAAGCATGGTCTCTATCTCTGAATCTACAATCAGCTTCTTCTCTCTTGTCAAACATAATTCCCTCTGCTTCTTCACTTGTTGTGGAATTTCAAAAACGTCTATTTTGAAACCTTGTACTCTCTTGATTACTCAAGGATCTTTTGTGATCTCTTTCCACTTTTACATAACCTCTTAAGCATCCTCCTGCCTTTTCTTGGATAAAACCAGAAACACCTTGTGATCCTTGGAAACCGCGCCTTGTGCCTCTACCTTTTCCTGAGCATTAACTTCTTGCTCGAGGTCAGACAGAAGCTTGCTGCTGGCTAATACCCTCTACTGTATCCACTATATTGACTATTGTAGTGGGACCTTGGTATCCCCCGCCCAGTCGAAAGTCCCCGTCTACTGGCCCTTCCAAAAACCCCAGTCCCTAAAACCTTCATCATATTAACCTGGGCTTTGTCTAAAGCCGTAAAAGTTGACACACATTTCCGTAAACTCTTCACTAAACCTCCACCAAACATTAAACCTCAGCACTAGGTTCTTTCTCTGCCATATCACCCAATTTTTGGCTAATATTCATCAGGATCGCTTTCCTGCGCTCAGCCTTCAAACCAGCATTCTCATTACCAAGAAGTATAATTGCCCTCTGGCTTCATCCTCTAAGTAGATCTAAATCAACTTCATTCTCATTAATATGCGCTTCTTCTGCCATGTCGAATATCCTAGCTATAGGGTCGGGGATATCCAACAGCCTATCCGGCACTATTTCAAAAAGCGATCTAATCCTTTCCTTGAGTCCCTACCCATTCTAAATAAAAAACTGATTTTCCCGATCCAAATTAGGCATCATGCAAACTTTCTCCTCGATCACTGGTCGTGAACATTCTACTTTTAGTACTCTACGCACCTCCGTATCTAAAGGTTTTCTCAACCATTCCTTTATAAAATTGTTCACGTGCTCCATTAGGCACCATTCTCCGCTTCGTGGGTGTCAAATGTTCAAGGGCAAGAACATCTCCTCACCCAAAGGATTCTTCAGGACCTCTTTTGAATTTGTCCCTAAATTTTCCATAAACTCTTCATCAAATTCATCATCCTGAGTAATATCCAAAATATATTCATCTAATTCCCTGTTCTCATTGGCAGGTTACCCCACTTCAAAGTTATTAAACTCTTCATCCATTGTGTCATTCAAGACACTACTTCTTTGCTTGCCGTTTAGGACACCCTTTCTTTTTGTGCTGCTAGGGACACCTTTCTTTTTATGGAATCAAATCCACCTTTACTTCCTTTCCTCATCCACTTCCTCTATATGTTTTGTATTTTTCAACCTTTTACTACCTCTTACTCTTTTCTCTTCATCCTCTGATAAAGAAAAAAATTCTTCACTAGACTCTTTCCTCTTGTTTTCCGATAAAATATTATCCAAAGTTTTCTTTACCTGCACTC
The DNA here is from genome assembly GCA_963921515.1 of Calotriton arnoldi. Taxonomy (NCBI): domain Eukaryota; kingdom Metazoa; phylum Chordata; class Amphibia; order Caudata; family Salamandridae; genus Calotriton; species Calotriton arnoldi. The sequence continues at coordinate 673,552 of CAWUFW010001280.1, read as the reverse complement.
TCATTTCTCACTCTATAATTTTTTTATTAACCTTCTCATTAAGGCTCTCATTTGACATCCCCTCCCTAGGTCTTTGCTCAGCATCCATTGTTATTCCTAATCCTCCAAAACTCAGCTATCTCTAAATAACAATCTTTCTCCAGAAATAAGAATCTAGTTAATAACTTTACTCAAAATTATCCACCTCACAAATATATAGCGTCTCCCGGCTCGAATAGAACCGTAAGGAAACGATAGTTATTCATAACGGTAGATTCAAATAAATCAACAGCTTGATTTCCATTCACCGTAATGAAATGTGCCCTAACCAAAATGGCTGCCGTAATCTCTCGAGATCATGGCAGCCAAACTAGTTCTCTTCCTTACTTCTGCAGAGCAGTACGCATGAATCACAACGCGCCTGCTCCGATCCTGCTCTCTTTCCGCCCGCACACGTGCTCGGTTGTCTCCTTTCAAAAGGAAGCACCGCGCAAAGCCCAAAAAAACTTCATAATGAAATACAGGAACTTTTCCACTTTATATTGAACTACCCCTTATTAATCGTACATGTAAAAAAAAAAAAAACTAAACGTTTCACACTTTCAACCTCAAATACACAAACTCCCTTTAAAATAACTATTGTAAATGTAATAAAGTCGACGCTTCTGTAAATTAGAAGCTCTTCTACTAACAACACACTATTAACACCAACAAATCAATCGTCAACAAACTCTCAATACTCTTATATATAGTAAACTGAAAGAATACTCATCTCCACAGGAGCAGCATTTAAAAGAGGAGGAATGTTAAGTGCATTGCACTGTTTATGGAGTATTGTGTTCTAGATTGTGTTGAATTGTTGCAAGCTCTTTAAAGGTGCTTCAGGAGTGGTAATTAAAAGTTTATGCATAATGATAGCCTCTAGTCTTGAAAAGAAATTCACCAGTAGATAGGGTATGGTAGCAGAGTATTTTTAGAGAACGTTTTTGAAAATGTTTGAAGAGATGAGATTTGCCAGGTTTATGCCTTTTGATTACATTTTGTGTTACTATGTTGAACACGCACAGTTAAGGTTGAGTACTCGAGGTGGCCCAATTTGGAAACCGTAAAATTTAAAATTCTATATTGTACCGGGAGCTGGGCAGTAAATTAGCAATCAACATTTCCACGGAAAAATGTTGGGGGTGTGGATCACTCTCTTGTCCGCTTTCTAAAATTGATCATAATTGTCCCAGAATGCTTGAGTCTTGAATTTATGTTGTAATAATAACCTCAGCCCCCTTCAGATGAAACACTCACTCACCAGAGCCATGAACTTAATGAGATCTAAAATCAAGCATCCAGTCTGACAGCATCACCCAGCCTTGAAAGCTCTTTACTTGCTCTCAGTGTAGCAAAGAATCTAATTCATAGTGATATACACCTTCTACAGAGCTTTTGCGGGGGCAGGACTATCTGCAGAAGCTGGTTTCCCAACATATTCCCAACTGTGACTCAAGCTGGAAGAACGCTAAACTAGTCGCCCAGTCCAAAAGGTGAACCTTATTTAGTCAAGTGTACTACACCTGTCCAACAATATTTGAGACTTCTCACACTCTCGGGAAGTAACTGGGTCCTACCAACTGTGCAAAGTAGCATACAGGAGCTGCATTGACCAAACCAGACACAGCAGTTGATGATCTGAATCATTTCCCCTCTTTCTGAGGTTACCTACCAACTCCCTACTATCTTGTTCTCAAGAACTACATAGTAGCTTGAAGGCAACATGTCAGTACTATCTAAAACTAGGACATATGAATTAAATAGATAGATGTAGTGATCTGAGTGATACTTTTGTAGATCAGTCAGTTTTTTCCTTACGGAAAGTCCCAGTTCAGCTCAAATTTCTCTGCTCAGACATAACATAGTGGACAGAAGGTAGATGTTCTTTGGGTGGTGGTGTGGTAGTTCTGGAAGATATTGGCTTAGATCCTGAGACATTGGTCTTCACTAATACCCCCAAAGAATCCCTCTCCATTCTGTTGATGGCAGTGGACGTTGCTCGTGTCATCACCATATGCTATTTTGAGCTTTAGCACAGCCTTTCTTTAGAGCACATGCTAGCAATGTACAACTTACAAATATTTTACTGGGCAGCAATAAAAATCCTTTGTAGATGTCATGCTGCTCAAAGCTATCCCATACACATTTGAAAACTGGGATGTACTTACACTTCCCATGGCCCACTTTCCACAAGGCACCTGAGTTGCCCAGTGTTTAAAACTGAACTGTCATGAATTGTATTGGTTTCATATTTAGAAAAGCGTTGTGAGACATGCACTGTAGATGATAGTTGCTGCTCAGAGTGATTTGTAAAGTGAGATGTTGAATTCTTGTTATTTTTTGACAGAGAGATGTGGATGCTACGAGAGGAACAAGCATGGAAACTGTTTAACAAATGCATGCTTTACTTTCTTTATAGCTGGAAGCCGTGCCGAGCACGTCCGTGTCCACTACGGCCCAGAAGCCAAAATCTGACAAGAAATCACTGCAAGGAAGTGGTGAGTAGAAGCTTTTGGGAACAGTAACGTATCTGCTCTGCAGGTGAGAGAGGAATTAGTCTCCAGTAAGGTGGGGAGCCATTAGAGATGGAGAGCATGAAGTAAAGCTTTGTAAGCTTTGTGGTGAAGATAATAAATGTGGACAATTATTTTAAGAGTGATAGAGGGACAATACTGCTCATGACTTTCGAAATTGTAGTTCTTCCTCCCTTTCCTTGGGGAAAGTCACAGTTGTGGGAAACCCATTTTTTTGCTTTTTGGAGTTCAGGGTCGATGGAGGTGTGCATGTTCTCAGCTCTGTGCCAGGTAAGGCTGAGAACTCGAAATGTAAGGAAGGTGAGCTTTTTTATCACCTATTGGTGGTGATGATGCACTGCCCATTGCACAAATGTAACAACAGACTTTTAAGTAAAATACTTGAGATTAATACAACCTCGTCATGATTAAAACTTTGACTATTAGTTTTAAAGATAACTTTGCTTGAAAAAGGTGAAAGAAATGTGAAATTGTTTGGATCTAAGAAATCTTCCCCTTGGAAAAGATTTTTAGTTATTATGTTTTTTTAGAGATTTTTTAGGTTTTAAATAGGAATATGAGTGGAGTCCCCCTTGCCCATTTGTCGCATCCCTAAATACTTTTAAGTAATTATGTCTATTTTTTAAAATGTTTATTTATATATCAAAACACTGCATTTTCCTGTAGAACTTAGTTGTATGAGACCTAATGGTTACTTCTTTTTGGTTTGAATAAATTTAAATAAATATATACTTTTGTACTATTTTACTTTTACGATTACATCAGTGGTTCCCAAACTTTTTGGACCCGCGGCTCCCTTGACCTATTGGCTATTGGCCGTGGCTCCCCATTATGTTACTTTTTTTCAGCAGGTGGGGGGATGTAAGCCCTGCCTATGGAGTATTTCAATTTTTCTCCCTGAAAATGACTGGGATGAAGCCAATGAAGGTAATATAATCATACGGCTTCCCTCTTGCCTGCAGGCCCCACAGTGCCAGCAGTGTGGGCATTCACGGATGTTGGTGCTTCTAGGAGATCACCACTGCGAGGGTGATTAAAATACTCTGGGAGAGGTGTCAGAATCAAAGTACACCTTTTAGTAGATGCTAATGGAGATCGCTTTGATTTCAGATACAAAGGAGAGATTCGCCATCGAACATTATACACAAATTGCAGACTTCTATCACTGGCTGAGGGGGAGGGCGGGGAGGGGCCAGGGACTCAGGCCACAAGACAGATCTGTAGGTCAGAGATACCAACCCCAGGGGCAGGACGCAGGACTTGTGGTTTCTCACTACTTAGGCATAACCACTCTCTCTGCCCCAACGACAATCCTGGGATGGACAGTGTGAAACTTTCCGTGAGTGGCCAGGATTCTCATGAACCTTGAGATGTGGCTGGGAGTCAGCAGCATACATATGATATCATAAACCAGTGGAGTTTAGGACCACAGTGTGAGGAGTCATACAGGAGTTAAGCACCACTGGTGATAGCATGGAGTTTGGAGAAGCACCACAGACAGGTGGCAGTGGATTGAGAGTGAAGTGTCACCACCACAGTTATGGGGAATAGTCGCAATGGTTTAAGAAGAGGTATGGGTGTTTGAGGATAGTATTAAGGAGTGTGGGGGGGAGAGCAGAACTCTGGGGGACTCCACACTGCAGGCTAGTGAATAATGATATGAATGAAGGACAGATAGATGCCAACTAAGCAATCATCACAAAAGACTGCCAGTATGTTCTCAGTTAGCTCTGGCAGTGCCAGGCAGTGACCTAGCATGGGGGGTGAGATGCAGTCAAAGAGGTCAACCAATGCAGGAGAACCACGGTAAGAATACTGTCCTGGTCATTCTACAGATCCCACAAAATACATAGGATGCCAAAATAGAGCTCTTGTTGAGCCTGAATCCAGCCTGAGGATCATCCACCTAATTGACAGATTGCACAATTGATTGCAACTGTGATGTCACCACCTCCTCTAACAGTTTTGTCATATAACGACCATTTGAAATTGGCCTAAAATGTCAATATATCTTTGAGGTCAAAGAAGGTGGGTGCACTTTGTATAGATTCACATCACAATAAAGTTGCACACAGCAATTCACAGAAGCTTCTTACAGGGTGCGGAAGTGCTAGGCGCTTCATGCTCCCTCTTGGAATGACAGTGCCCCTCTCTCCTCTCATGTCCCTTTAAAGTCCCCAATACTTGTTTTTAGGCCAGACAAGAGGTAACAGTAAAGTAACAAGCATGCAAACAAAAGCTGATCCCCTGTAACTCCTGATTTTATCACAAGCCTCATAATGTCATGACATGAGCTGAGAGCGATGTAACAAAAAGAGGAGTCTCTTGATTTCAGACCCCAGCCCGTCGCCTGATTCCTTCCTCGCTCTGCTTTGGTGTCCCTCCACATCCCCGGTCACGAGGATGGTAAAAAGAAAGGAACGCACCTGCGGAATCTGTGTGTCATAACATCTTTTGCAAAGTAGTGAGATCATTAGAACGGAAATATTTTGATTTTTTTCAGCAATTGTTAAGTTAAAAATAGGGACAGCTGAGAATGGACACAAAATAACTTGATCAATGCAAAGTGAAACCTCCAAACATACATTTGAATAAAGAGCAAACACACACAGAAAATCGATAATGGCAGTCTTTCTGTTATTTGAAACGATTATGGGCACAGGTAAATGTCAGACTATATTAATTGACACAGTGTTGGTCCCACTTTGCCCAAGTCTTTTGCACAAGCCTATCCGTGTAGATCATGTAAAGTACGTTTGGCTGGAGGGCTAGGGACACATTCACTGTTAGGTCATTGTCCCGAGGGTACAATTAAGTTTAATTTATTTTCACTTCAAAGACTGTCAGGAAGCCGGGGCCGGTTGGATCAGTGAGAGAAATGTCACACAGCAAGTAGGAAGGGTGGTCCCTACCTCCAGGGTTAGTTACAGCGGTGAACTTAAAAGTAAACTTGATAAAACAAGGCAGGAGGAATCCGAGAGGATGTGACCGTCAGGAGATGATAGTGCGGTCACCAGCACCCCTGTGTGGTTGTTGGGAGAATGGGCTGCTATGGTAAAACATGATCTAAATATACTGCAATTATATAATTTTTGCGCATCTGATTTTGAAACCCCTTGTACAGTCACCTATCTTTCATAAATGCATACGACAAAAAAAGATGGAAGAAAAGTACAGAGTAAGAAAATGTAAAATTGGTGACACGCTGTGTGGTCTTTGTGAGAGTATAGTTAGCGAAGTGGGTGTTCGTTCTTATCTGCTGACAGAGTTCATGTTTCTTTTATAATGAGTCTTGTGCGATCAAAAAGAGTGCTGTTTGGGGCAGGGCGGTTATGAAGCTAGTGGAAATTTTATGTTGATGTTGGAAGCAGATAATGAATCTGGCGCCACCTCACCATTTACTTATTCTTAAGCCTAATGGATTTCTAAAGTTTGTCAACTGGCTAATACATTACATTGTTCTTTTTCTGACTGCTTTCAGGATACAACCCCTTGACGGGCGATGGTGGAGGGGCATGTGCCTGGAGACCAGGACGCAGAGGCCCATCATCAGGGGGTGGATGAGGGTAGGAGTCTTGCTGCGACCCTGTTGGGACCTCAGCAAGTGCTCTCCAACATGACCTGCTGTCCTGCCAACTGCAGTTTCGTTCTCCTCAGTGACTATCATTGGATTTATTTTTACATGTTGTGCAACCATTAACTAAGCTGGAATATCGAAAGTGAATGTTCAGAAAAATATTGGATGTGAAATGTCTCGCACTACTGATTTAGGAGTGTAATGCCCTAAGGAAAACAACGCTTTTTCCATTTATCCCTCCCAAATAACCACTCTCCTTCCCCTGCTAGCCTTCCCAAGAATCACTTTTAATGAACTTGGATGTCCTCCTCTGAATTAATGTTTCTGCTTCTCCTTGTACGAACCGAAGTTAGGGTACTCCTTGCCTATCCATGTGGCTATACAATGCTGGGGAGCTGGAATGTGCTCTAAGTTTCTCTTGCTTTCAAACAGTGCCACTTTTGTATGGCTGAGTGGCTAATGGGTGTTAAATCTTCTGTTTGTCTCACCAATACTGTTTTGCATTGAGGCATGCAAGACACTCGCTTCACCTAGGCCTCTCATCCCAAGGAAAAGCTTTGGTGCATTGCATGAGGATCCTCCATTTCTGTGGTCTGACTTGGAATATAATGCCCTTTCCCTTGCTCCATTCTGTTGCTTGAAATTCCTACATAGACTCTTTGAAAGGACCAAAGGTACGTACCAGAACTGCATCTTCTAGGTCTCTGTTCCCTTTACTGGTCTGCCCCGATCAACATTGTACCATTATTTTGAAATTGTTGATTTCCTCCTCTCAGAAGTGAGATTCATAAGCAAGTTGAAAGACCTTCAGAAGTTGTTGCAACATAAAAACAAAATTCTTTGGATGAGTCTCTTCAGTTAACTGCATTGAATGATGTCACCCTTATAAATGGTGGTTTCACCAGTGAGGGTAGCTGATACTTGCAAGCAGTTAGGAGTCATGTTCTGTATATCCATCTTTATTTCACCTACTTTGAAGAATTGTTATTCTTGAACGTGCTTTCTCTGGGACAAAGTGGACACACTGACCGTCCTTCTTGCAATATTTTTAGTTTTTACTGGAAATAGAACTTGCCTGCCCTAATAAATTGTGGTATTTCTAAAAATGAGTGTGTGTTAAGACTTTTCTCATAGTTTTGTTGAATGTTCAATCTATAAACACCTTCTCATTTTGCTTTGTTTGTCCCTTACGTAAAGATCATAATTGTTTTCAAAAGCTTTAGAATTTCTTTAAAAACGTGTGACAAGATGATGGGTTCTAAAGCTCAACAGTATGTGCCACTAATAGTCACATATGGAGCCAGATTTCAAAAGCCGTGCAAAACCAAGCTACATCCTTTGATGGGCAGAGTCTGCAAACAAGGCACTGATGTTTGTGACACCTACGATCTATACAACAGTGATCTCATAGTGGTAACCTGCTGTTACTCTAACTTTATTTTCTGCTAAGTAAAGAGGAAGGGAAAAGTGTGGTAAAAACAAGAACAAGCGTCACCTATGTTCCAGATGTGGGTAAAAATTCCCTTGTGGGTCAGTCGGTCATTTGTACAAATCTGGTAGCTGAAAGAAAGTAAATGTTAATGCGATATCAGATGGGAATTGTCGCTACCCGACATAAAACCAGGGTATTACAGTGATACTGAAATGTGTTTGGGTATTTCGAAAGGCAAATTAATTTCTCTGGAAGAAGTGTTTGGGGGATGATCTATTTTTCTAAGGAGTGTCTCACATTTTATTTTGGCGACTCCAGGGTTGTATGGGCATAATTTTGAAACTGGGATGCTCTGTACTGCCCCCTGCAAACTGAGCTGTAACATGAGGAAGATTGAAACGAAGCTCCTCACACACAGGACTCAGAATCTGAAAGAGGGGCCACCGCTACATCGCATCCATGGAGGCAGGTGGCTGTTGATCCAGCGCTTACAATAAAAATATTTTCTCCTACTATGTTTTTGGGTCATCCAGGTGCAATTATTTCTCTAACTTAAACACACTATATCCATATGACGGTGGGACCCATAACACCGCATATACATTCACTTACTCATTTATTTCCCTGGATTTTCCTCCGACATGAAACCTAGGAGAAAACGATTTGCTGGAAGGAGACGGATACCTCTTTTATAATGACACAACAATTCTCATTTTACTTTAAAGGTATTCCGCTCATTGGTCGATGGACCAACTAGTAGGAATCAGTTGATGGTGATTAAGACCAGCTCAATCACAATGAACTTTTACCAAAACATTATTAATCATTATGCTAAAGAAAGTCACTGAGTCGTTTGTTTAAAGAATAATAAAGTTTATATAAAGTTTTGAATGCAGAAAATTCAGGATTAATTTATTATTCAGATCTTTGCATTTATCATCATTATAAGAATATTTGTAAAATGTATGACACTTTTATTAGACCGAAAAATGAGGTTATCATACTAAGACTCTATAGATCAACCTATCTATCTCTCGGGGAAATCCTAATAATTCTAATATAAATCTTGTCAAATGCTAGTTCTCCTAAAGCGGCATTTCATACTCAACTGGAAAAGGAAAATAACAGCAGCAGCATCAGCTCGTCAGCATCAGCAACCGCAAACTCTCCCATCTACAGCATCTAACTTCTTCAGCATCTCCCGCAGCATTCTAACCCCCTCCCACTAAGAGTAGGTCTTCTTATACCCTAATTCTAGCTTACAGCATAAAATGTTTCTTCTTACATGGCGCGATTCATTCTCATTGGTCCAAAACTCAGGTCCCTATACATTCTAATCAAGCTTCCTGGTCTTAACTAGTTCCGTGAGGAATGTCCATGCAAGCATTGTTTCCCACAGTTCATGCACTCGCTCATCCGTTTCGATCAGTCCAAATTGTTTCTTTTTCTGCAACAATTGTATAATAATGTTCTTTCTATTGATTCAACCAGGCTTCTCACGCTTCTTGCTGATCATCTTGGCACACATCTGCTCAGAAGGGTCACAGCAGCCTTGACCATACTTTCATCCTAGCCTCTCGGCATCAGCACGTGATCATCTCTTTGCAACAGCCTCTCTCCTCTATCACGTGGTCGCATCCGCTCCTGCGCACTCTAATAACTCGCGGCCATTTTATATTGCTGCTCAGCAGGCCTAAGCGCACTATTTCTAAAGAAAACAAAATGTTATTAAAACAATGAAATATAACCCTTTCGTTTCCCTCCCGTCTTTCTACGTACCCCAATTAGGTATTACCTAGCAGAAGCAACATATAAAGCTGTCCCTTACTTACCATCGCTTTATTTTGCAACAACACGTTTTATTCAAAGCACGAAAACATGCATTTTATTATTATTTCAGTACGCAAAATATTATGTTATATTAGAAACGTAAACAACTATTAGTTCATTACTTTGCACATAAAACTGCGTGTTATCCTTTTCCCAGACATACATTGTTGGTTATTTACTTGAACGAACATGTTTATTATTTTTATATGAAAATATTAGGAGGTTAAAATTTTTATATTTACCCTGCTCCATCAACTCCCCCTTTGGTGATTTTTAACATCACCACACAAACCCAAGTTATACAATTTTCTCAGACAGCATATATCTTTTATCCATTTGCTTTTGTTAGTTTCATACTTCTGTATCGCTTTCAACTTGTCTCTTTGTCTTTTTGTACAGGTTCTCTTTTATTTCTTCTAACTCTATTTCACCTATTTCTCTCTCTCTCTGTTTATCATATTTTCTTTTTCTAACTTTTTCTGCTTTCTTCGTCTCTTTATACATGTTACTGCAAGCTTCACTATTAATATTATTATTATTATCATGGTTGCTATTATTATTACTTTCCCTATTATTAATCCACTCATTCTTGTTAACCAATTCGTTACAGAAGAAAACCCTTTACCAAGTTTTCCCCAAACACTTTCAACCTCCAGTGGTACTAGTTCTTTGTGCAAATTTGTAATATTTGTTATATACTTCTGTATATTTTCGCTTTTATCAGGAATGTAAGTGCAACAATGTTGGACTTTCAGCATTCCACAGACTCCGCCCTCTTTTGCCAAAAGAATGTCAAGGGCAAGACGATTTTGCATCACCATAGCTCTCATGGCAACCATTTCGGTATTTACCATTAAGAACCCTCCAGCAGTATCTGTAGACAAACGATCTACTACTGTGGATAATTTCCGAATTCTGAATGCATTCAAAGATATTCCCACTGCTGGTATCAATGCACCAAAAATATCACCTACTATTTCTGAAAAACTTTCCCTATTTCTACGTGTAAAGGTATTTATCATTTTGTGTGTTCCTTTTTCTTTTCTATCCACATGAAAAATCTTTGGAAAGACCAGGCCTAAATAACATGATCCATACCAATGGTCCGGCAACCTATAATAAGCCCTATTCCCACAAACATAATAAATCCCTGGAAATATTGGATCTTTTCCCCCTTTGAATCCCCATCCACCTATAATTAGGTAATTGTCATGGCAATTACTGGAACCCACAAAATAATTGTCATATTTTGTCTTATTTCTTCTAATGCACAACCTTCCCTGTTGGGGCCAATCCAGAGTCATAGCTGCATTTATCTTTTTCTTGTCATGATGGTCTTCCTCAAACGCCCAAAGAGGTGTTTTTGTCTCTTCAATTACTTTTCTTTCAAATTTCACTCTTCTTTCCTCAACCATTTCTAGAAATACTTTTTCTTCTTTCTTTAACTCACAGGTAAGGTTGTACCTAAATATATTATCTAATGTTAATATCTTATCTTCTAAGAAATATTCTCCAAAAATCTTTCCCTCTTTTATTTTATTAAGCTCGGGAACTACAGAAACCTTTGCAAAAATCCTATCTACATCAGTGTAATAATATTCTAATCTGCCTGTTTTATAAAATAAGCTTGCTAATACACTACATGTTATTCCATACGTCAAAGGGAGGTGATGATAAGTCACACCCTCTGCTACAGATGCAGGCAACTGCATACAAACATAACAATCCCTTACATCCATTGTTTCTACGTACTCCTACAGTAATTTAGTAAACACATTCTTTGAAAAATCTGTTATTGATTTATCCTTATGTAATTCTGCACTACTCCTTAAAATAACTGGCTCTTGAGTGTTAGCTCCTTTTTCCTTCTCAGTGTTATTAGACTTTTCCACTACAGCTAAACTAATTGGAATAGTTATTGCTAAAACTACCCATACTGTTATTAATAATCCTGTACAAAAACAGCACATTTTGCACCATCTTTTTAAAAACTCGCATTTACATTTTCTATCTCTAATATTCTCCATTTTGTACTTATTTTCTAGAAAATTGTGTCACTACACCTCAGAAATGACTTGCTTGCCACTCTGTACTTTCAGAATGTTGTCTTTGCTTGGTTCTTTCTTCAATTCTTTCTCAGAATTCTTTCCTTGTCACATCCGGTAATTTTGTCAGTTCAGTGTTTTTGTCAAATCCGGTAAACTATCTACAGCAACCACTTCAGGTTTGTTTCTTCAGGTTTGTTGCACTTCACTTTCTCCCATCAGGTTTCTTTGTTCTGGGTTCTTGTGAGTGTTCAATTCTTCTTTGTAGCTAGTCAGAGCACGATACAACCATTCAGGTGATCTGTACTTCTGATTCACTTTCCTTATTCTTTTTGTTTTCTGCAAGTGTTTACCACCTTGTTTTCCTTGTTCCTTTTGACTTGTTATTTCATTCACTTGTTCAGCACTTTTTCCATCCAATTTTACTATTCTGTATCTTAATCTTCTTACTTCGTTGGGCCAATTGTCTCCTTTTCTCGGCCTTTTGCTTCACTCCCTTTTTCCTCTTTCTGTTTTCCAATTTCTTTTTCTTGTCTCTAGCCTTTCATTTCTTTCTTCTCCACTTTCTTCTGATTCTGTTTCAATCTTTTCGTTATTTCCTCTTATTTTGAAACTAATTATTTCACTTTCAGCTACTTGTGGTTCTTTTCTTATCTTCCTTCGTTCACCTACTTCTGTCCCTCCTCGAGGTTCTTCCGGTTTTGTGTCAGTTTCTCTATCTACTTCTAAATTTCCCTGTTCTTGTGTTTGACTATCTGTCCCTACTGCTCCTCGGGGCTTTTCCGATTTTTCTAACCTTTGGTCTGAAACTCTCCCTTCTTCATCTATTAATATTATCTTCGAAGGAATTCTATTACCACTTGTACTTGGTTGTTCACTGTCACTGTTTTCTGGCTCAGTTTCTTCTCTTATGCTTTCAAAATTCCACTTTGTCTTTATAATTTCTTCTCCTTCTGACTGTTCTGTATCAGATTCTGAACTGGTATCAGATATTTCCAGATGTCGACTTACAGGTCGATCTTCAAATTCTGGAACTTCAGCTATTTCCTCTATTTCTTCTTCTTCTTCTATCGTTTCATTTGTAGTTGGGTCTCCCAGGTGTCGACTTACAGGTCGATCTTCAAGTTCTGGCACCCTGTTTGTCTCCTCTTCTCTTTCTGATGCTGAACTGTTGTCTATTATTTCTAGATGCCGACTCACAGGTCGATCTTTAGGTTCTGGAACTCTGATGGTGTGGCTGGCATGAACCCAGTGTTTCACTCCTGCACACTTAACTGCGGTCGTTGTCACTAGGATCACTTGTCGTGGTTCGTCCCAGCGAGGAACCAAACAATTTCTTCTCCGGTGGACTTTTATTCGAACCCAATCTCCTGGATTCAAGTCGTGGGCTGGTTTTCTTTCAAGAGTGGACGCATCCGGTCCAACCTGATGAAACACAGAACGCACCACATCAGCCAATCCTTTGCAATAATCCAGTACTAGATCATCAGTTATAGTCAGTAGCTTGTTGACAGGTACTTGTGCTTGTCTCATTGCTCGTCCCATGATTATCTCATGTGGACTGAGTCCAGTCTTCCTTTCCGGAATACTTCTGATTGTCATCAGAACCAATGGCAAAGCATCTGGCCATTTCAGTCCTGTAGCTTGACACATTTTTCCTAACCTGTTCTTGATTGTTCCATTTACTTGCTCTACTATTCCAGAAGCCTCTGGTCTGTATGCACAATGCAGTTTCTGTTTAATACTAAGGGCTTCACAAATCAGTTTAACTAATTCGTTTTGGAAATGTGTTCCTCTATCTGTTTCAATCGTGACTGGAAAACCATACCTCGGAATGAATTCTCTCAGCAAAAGTTTTGCTACTGTGATACTGTCATTCCTTCTTGTTGGATATGCCTCCACCCAACGGGAAAACAAACAGACGACCACTAAAACATACCTCAATCTGCTGCAAGGTGGCATTTCTATGAAATCCATCTGCATTCTGGTGAAAGGACCCCCTTCTCGTCCTATTCTTCCTAGACTCACTACTGTCTTCCTTCCTGGATTTAACTGTTGACAAATCAGACATCTTTGACAAAGACTCTCAGCTATGGCTCTGAATTTTGGATTGTACCATGTTTGTCTAAAAAGTCTGATCATTGAATCTCTCCCAATATGGGCTTGCCCATGGTACATCCGTGCCATGTCAGAAATCATGCTATCAGGCATAACTGGTCTCTCATCCCTGTAAACCCATACATCAGTTTCTTCATGTTTCCAACATCCTGCTTTTAGCCATGTATCTTTTTCTTCATCTTCTGCAGCCTCTTGTAACTGTCTTACCTCATCCCATGTTTCAATTGAGTTAGTAAAAAGCAATGGACAAGAAATATGCTCTCTTTCGCGGCATTTGTTTAAAGAGACCACATTCTTTGCACAGTACTGTGCCATTTCGTCAGCATATTTGTTGCCAACAGTAATGTAGTCTTCCCCATTTTTATGTGCATTGCACTTCACTACAGCAATCTCTTTAGGCAGCTGTATCGCCTCAAGCAACCTTTTCACAAAATCTCCATTTCTTATGGGTGTCCCTGCAGACGTCAAGAAACCTCTTTGTGACCAAATCTGACCAAAGTCATGAACGACTCCAAAGCCGTACTGACTGTCAGTCATAATCGTAACCCGTACATTTCTTCCCAACTTACATGCTTGAATCAGAGCTACTAATTCTGCAACTTGGGCAGACCGTACACCTTTCAGACAAGATGCTTCCAAAACAGTTGCTACTGTGCAAACTGCATATGCTGCACTTAGAACTCCCTCACTCGTTCTCAAACATGAGCCATCCACAAACAGAATATAATCTGATTCTTTTAAGGGCTCATCTCGGATGTCAGCTCTTGGTTTAGTACAGTATTCGAGCACATTCAGACAATCGTGATCTACTTCATCCATTTCAATCACATTCTCTTCATCTGGCAATGATGTTGAAGGATTTACATTCATACATCTGTCAATGGTCACATTATCTGCACTCAAAATTTTCATACCTAGTCAGCCGACTATGTGTCATGTATTGTGTTTTCGTTCTTGTCAAAAGAATTTCCACAGAATGGGGAACATACACTCTCAATGGATACCCCATCACTATGCCTTCACTCTGTTCCAGACTCACACAAGTAGCAGCAACCGCTTTCAAACATCCAGGCAACGCTCTGGCTACAGGGTCTAACACAGCAGAAAAATATGCAATTGGTCTTTTCATAGTTCCATGTCTCTGTACCAAAACTGAAAATGCACATCCATCTCTTTCACTGCAAAACAGCTCAAAATCTTTCTCATAGTCGGGCATTCCTAATGCTGGAGCCTCACACAGTTTCTTTTTCAGCTCTTTGAATGCTTTCATTTCTTCATCATTCATTTCAAAAGGATCTTTAACATCCTTCTTTGTCAGTTTCTGCAGTGGTTTAGCAATTAGTGAAAAACCGCTTATCCATTGTCGACAATATCCAACCATTCCCAAAAACATTCTTACCTCTTTTGTGTCATTGGAGCTCTCATTCCTTGAATCATTTTTATTCTCTCTGTCGTTACCTTTCGTACTCCTTTCTCAATTTTATGCCCTAAATACTGGACTTCTTGTTTACAAAACTGCAATTTTGAAGGGGACACTTTATGTCCTCTTTTTGCTAAATGATTCAGCAAAGCAATCGTGTCATTGACACAGGCTTCTTTGGTTTTTGATGCCACCAGTAGGTCATCAATATACTGAACCATTACTGACTTTTCTGGCATTCTTAAGTCTTCCAATGATTTCTTTAAGATCTGATTAAAGATTGAGGGACTCTCTGTATACCCCTGAGGAATTCGGCACCATGCCAAAATACGCTCTCCAAACCTAAACGCAAAAATTGGCTGGCTATCTGGATGTAATGGAATAGAGAAAAATGCATGACATAAATCAATCACAGTGTACCACTCTGCTTCGCGTGGAATCTGGTATAGAATCACGGCAGGATTCGGTACTATTGGGCAACAAGGTACAACAATTTTGTTTACCTTTCTCAAATCCTGTACGATTCTATATGTTCCATTTGGCTTTTTCAGTCCCATTATTGGCGAATTACATGGACTGCTCATGATTTCTTTTAGAATTCCATGTTCAATCATTTTATTTATTACTGGCGTTATTCCTTCAATTATTTCTGGAGTCAATTTATACTGAGGCGTATTTGGGTAACTCGTTCCTTCTTTTACGGAAATTTTTACGGGATCTACTCCTTTCATTAATCCTACATCTTCTCCTGTCAAGTCCCATACTTCTTCTTTTACTGTCCCTTTCAACTCAATTGGGATTTTCTCTGCATCAAATACGGGAAACAAATGATTTACTTCTGGTTCCAAATTTACCATTGTCATTTTATACAGTACATCCTCATCTGGAGTCTGAAATGCTGGAGTACAATAAATTGTGCAGTTCATCTTGCACAATAAATCGCGTCCTAAAAGGTTAACGGGACTACAATCACACACCACAAATCGGTGCATTTCATTAAATGGACCAATTTTCACCTTTACTAATCTAGTAAGAGGCGTTTCAATTTGCTGATTGGAAACTCCAACCACTTGTATATGTTCACCTGAGAGAGGAAGATTTGGAATTTCCACTGACCTAATAGAGAACGAGTAGCTCCAGTGTCAACAAGGAATGTTATATTTGCACCATTCACTTCTCCATCCACAAATGGACCTGACTGGTCTACCTCTAGAGTTGCGCCAAGCACGCACTCTCCCCTCTCTTTCAGACACCGTCATGAGCTTTCATACGACTCATCCTCACTCTGTCGCAACCAATATTGTGAGATTTCAGCTGCACGTGACAACTGTTTTACCTTTTCTCCTCCGTAGAATCCTGTTTCTGCACTGTACTTCTGTTGATTAGCACTCTTGGGAAGTGGTGGTTGTGGCACCTGACCTTGTTGAGTAACTACCTCACTCTGCACCTGTGAATTTAATGTTTGATTTTCTACATTAGGTTTAGGAGGAAATTTACACTCGTTTCTCCAATGCCCTAGCTTTCCGCAATTGTGGCATGGCCACTTTTTCTTCGCCTCATCTATGCTCATTTGTCCTTTTCCTTTACCTATATTAGGTCGGGATTTAAACTGTCCTGTTTCACTGCTAGTATTATTCAATTCAGCTTCTTGCTTCTCTGCAACTTTCACCTGTGCCCACATGGCTTTTTCTTTCAATTTACGCTGTTTACTCTCAATTTCATCACTGCAATACTTAGCATATCTCAAAACTTCGTCCACTGTGCTATTCTGCCACCCTATCAAATGCTGCTTAATCCTTTCACTTATCTCCGGTGTTAATCCATACACGAACCTATATACAAAATGACTCATGTCCTTCTCACTTAACGTCTCATAACCACTATACTGTTTGAAAACCAACAACAATCTCTCATAGTACGCATGCACTGATTCTTTGCTTTCCTGTGTTGTTCTGTCTATTTTCACCCAATCTGTTTCTTTTGGTGGAATTTTATTCTTCAAAAAGGTAACTACCTGATCATATTTCCGCATCACTTCTGGACCTGGCGCTCCTGTTTTGGCATCCCTTGGATATTCTACAGTTGGCCAATCAATTGTAATCTTACATTCCGTCCATAAATCAGCAGGCACTACTATGTCAAACAATCCATCTAGATCTATCCACAGCACTTTTGACACTTTAACAAATCTCTCCACTTGTCTGTACCATTCTACTGGTTTCTCTCTCAATTTTGGGAAGTCATTTGTAAATGACAGTATATCCTGTCTGGTCCACGGAACATGCACATAACTACCACCTGGTGTTTCTCTCATTGGGTACTCTCTGGTAACTGGTTCCTTATCTGTCATTGCAAATGCTAAAGCTGCTTTATCTGTCGTTTTCTCATTCCTCTTTGTCCATCTGTTTCTCCATCTATCCACATCACCCCATTTTCTCAATAAAACAATCAGCTCTTTTATCTGGGTCAATCTTCCTGATGTGTTCAAATTTTCTGTCTTTCTCACAAAAATCTACTCTGTACGGTTTCTGCAATGTCCTCACTTTCACAAATTCCACTCCCAATTCACCTGCAATCTCTTCCAATTTGTCATGTAAATTTCTAGCTCTCCATGTAAGACTCTTACACAAAAACATAATCTCATCATCCTGATAATTCTTTAGTTTTTCCGTTCCAATTGTTCCCAAAATCAACTCTTCCATGTCTATTTTTAACCTAATTACATCTAATGGTTTTTCTTCAGGTTCTTTCGCCTTTAGCGCTTTCATCCATTCATTTAACTCTTCTGGAGTCGGACCTACAGGTGTACTATTTAATTCAATCCAATCACTGGTTCTTTCTGGTGTTCCTGATGCGGACTCTGTCACCATAGGTATTCTTCTAACCTCATTCTCATTTATCGTCAAATTTGTAGGTGGACTTGGTCTACACGTACTCGCCGAATTGTGTGCACCTTCTTTATTCAGTTCCATCCCTTCTCTTTTTCTTTGCATATGTGAATTCATGGGAATCACCAAAGAATGTTCATTTATTTTCTGATTTTCAAAAATTGGCATTACTGGACCTATCGTTACTGGTACAGTTACAGCTTCCATATTCTTTGTCAATTCTCTTATTTTCTTTGTCAATTCTTTTGTCGTTTTTGCTAGTTCAGTTGTATTGTCACTTTCTGTCTCATCATTTTGTGAAGTTTTAAATGTTTCTTGTGACCTATTTATTTTATTTCTTCGTTCGGGTTTTTTATTCCTCTCAGTTTCCATTTGCGGTGCATTAGGTGTCACCACTACAGAAGTCTGTTGATATGGAGGTGGATTTCTGTTTAAAATATCTTCCAGCAATTCGTCATCCGTTTCACTACCACCATACACATACTTTTCTACCACTACATGTTTCTTTTTCTCAGTACACTTTCTCTTTGCTTCTTCCTCAACCGCAAAAGCTGGAAACAAACCTCCTGCCATGTTAGCGTATCTCCAACGCTTTACTCTGTCCTCATGATTTATTCCCCACAACCTTCCTGGTAAAAACTCATGATTCTTCAATCCTCTGGCTCTCTCTCGTTCATACATCTCATCTTCCCATTCCGCTAAAGCTTCAAACTGTGTTGGTCTAGGTCTAGGTTCTAACATTACCATCGTTTCTCGCAAGTTCCGTAATACAGCTACATTAAATGAACCATTCTCAGGAAAAGCCAATGCTCCATCGTTCTTGGTGTATTTTGTCCAATTTTCTAACCAAATGCATGTATGATATCCATATTTCAGCATCATATGTGAAGCTGGTGACTTCGGCGGAGGAATAATTTGTCCCTCTCTAGTCACTACCTTTTTGTCCTTCTTAAAGAAGTTCTTAACTTTCGACATCCAAGACGTTTTCTCTCTTCCATACTCCTAGTACGTCATGATTCACAACCTTTTTCTCCTTAAAACAATCGGCAAATCAACTCTGTTCCCTATGCGTTTATTTCAACCAATGCTAGCGCGACTCACACCAACTCTCCAATCACAACGATTTCTGTCTACAGCACACTGTCCAATCCCAGCGCGGCTATTGTCTACGTCACTTTGCTCCTGTTCTCATGTGACTAGCGCACTGTCCAATCCCAGCGCGGCTATTGTCTACGTCACTTCTGCTCTCGACCCCTCCTTTACAAAATTTATCGGCAATTTCTTTTTCAACAATTCTTGTTAGTTACAACATTTTATCCACATTTCCATTGTCTGATTCGCTAAACCGAAAAGATAGCTTTGACCATTCACACAAGAATTCTGTATTTTCCAGAAGGCAGCGCTTACCTCTACCCTACCACAGAACTTTCAGTTACGTTGATAAAGTAGCACTTCCCTCTACCTTACCCTTCTTTCAAGCAAACGATAAACCCGTTTCTCTGGGGATAAAACACATGTGGAGACTATACTGCTCCTGAGAATTAAGGCCAGAGTTTCACAAGAAAACCGATCACTATTTTACTCACACACCTTTTATACGCAAAATGTCCCTAAATAACACAACCTGTGTTATTACCAAATTGAACTCAGACAGTGTAAAAATTCCATGCGACTTCTCTTGTCACACGTGTTCCACTTCCTACTTTCCGGAAGCGTGAAAACTTACATATAACGTAACGCGACTCAACAAAAAGTGTTAGACATAAAACTTATCAATAATCTATAATCAAAATTCAATAATCACCAAACTAATCTATAGTAACCATAACTCTGCTACCAAGAAATCTGATCCAGCGCTTACAATAAAAATATTTTCTCCTACTATGTTTTTGGGTCATCCAGGTGCAATTATTTCTCTAACTTAAACACACTATATCCATATGACGGTGGGGCCCATAACACCGCATATACATTCACTTACTCATTTATTTCCCTGGATTTTCCTCCGACATGAAACCTAGGAGAAAACGATTTGCTGGAAGGAGACGGATACCTCTTTTATAATGACACAACAATTCTCATTTTACTTTAAAGGTATTCCGCTCATTGGTCGATGGACCAACTAGTAGGAATCAGTTGATGGTGATTAAGACCAGCTCAATCACAATGAACTCTTTTACCAAAACATTATTAATCATTATGCTAAAGAAAGTCACTGAGTCGTTTGTTTAAAGAATAATAAAGTTTATATAAAGTTTTGAATGCAGAAAATTCAGGATTAATTTATTATTCAGATCTTTGCATTTATCATCATTATAAGAATATTTGTAAAATGTATGACACTTTTATTAGACCGAAAAATGAGGTTATCATACTAAAGACTCTATAGATCAACCTATCTATCTCTCGGGGAAATCCTAATAATTCTAATATAAATCTTGTCAAATGCTAGTTCTCCTAAAGCGGCATTTCATACTCAACTGGAAAAGGAAAATAACAGCAGCAGCATCAGCTCGTCAGCATCAGCAACCGCAAACTCTCCCATCTACAGCATCTAACTTCTTCAGCATCTCCCACAGCATCCCGCAGCATTCTAACCCCCTCCCACTAAGAGTAGGTCTTCTTATACCCTAATTCTAGCTTACAGCATAAAATGTTTCTTCTTACATGGCGCGATTCATTCTCATTGGTCCAAAACTCAGGTCCCTATACATTCTAATCAAGCTTCCTGGTCTTAACTAGTTCCGTGAGGAATGTCCATGCAAGCATCGTTTCCCACAGTTCATGCACTCGCTCATCCGTTTCGATCAGTCCAAATTGTTTCTTTTTCTGCAACAATTGTATAATAATGTTCTTTCTATTGATTCAACCAGGCTTCTCACGCTTCTTGCTGATCATCTTGGCACACATCTGCTCAGAAGGGTCACAGCAGCCTTGACCATACTTTCATCCTAGCCTCTCGGCATCAGCACGTGATCATCTCTTTGCAACAGCCTCTCTCCTCTATCACGTGGTCGCATCCGCTCCTGCGCACTCTAATAACTCGCGGCCATTTTATATTGCTGCTCACCAGGCCTAAGCGCACTATTTCTAAAGAAAACAAAATGTTATTAAAACAATGAAATATAACCCTTTTGTTTCCCTCCCGTCTTTCTACGTACCCCAATTAGGTATTACCTAGCAGAAGCAACATATAAAGCTGTCCCTTACTTACCATCGCTTTATTTTGCAACAACACGTTTTATTCAAAGCACGAAAACATGCATTTTATTATTATTTCAGTACGCAAAATATTATGTTATATTAGAAACGTAAACAACTATTAGTTCATTACTTTGCACATAAAACTGCGTGTTATCCTTTTCCCAGACATACATTGTTGGTTATTTACTTGAACGAACATGTTTATTATTTTTATACGAAAATATTAGGAGGTTAAAATTTTTATATTTACCCTGCTCCATCACTGTGTTGCAGGGATTCTGCTTGGAAGCAGAACTGTGCATTGGGAGAACAGGACGTCATAATGTAGGGACTGAGTCTCTCTACCATATCAGTACCTGTAGGTCCAAATGCGACTAGCTCACAGTCCCTCACCTGAACTCCTAACCTTCCAGAGTAGCAGGTCATTTCGGCAAACTTAGAATATGAACCTCAAGTCCTAAAGGAAACAGTGGAAACAGACCATCACATTTCGTTTCTCACTCATGCATGTCCATAGTAAACGAAGTACAGACACGAAGGAAATTTACAATATATTTATTGAAACTATTGTAGTCTATTTTGAAGCAAGTGTGCTGCGATTAGTAAAGAAATACAACTGAGCAAAGTAATCAACATTACTAGCAGACTGTAAACAATGAACAACCCAACAGTGGCAATTAATATATCTATCTAGGCCTACTCATTATGTGAGCACAGAAATATATTAGCGATCGGCGCCTGACCCCATACCTGGTGTGTGTAGTTAGGTGGCCGCAACATAGGTGTAAACTCAGTTTATGCAAGGCTGCTGTCTCCGTTCCAGGACCGGTCTCTCTGCTGGAATTCTCCTCTCTGCCCCTCAAGGGGGGGAGACACGGTATATATGATAAGACCTACTGTGTAAGAAAACTGCAGCTATGCTATCTTGTTATGTCTAAAAATGTTAGGAGATGTTGCTGACCGGGCACAAGAAAACAGTACACCATGTTATTCGACCTTGTACGAAATGTACAGACTGAAACCCAAGAAGCGTCACTGAATAACAAATAATATGTGTAGCGTATTTCTAGAATATTATTGTGTCACAAAAACAAATGTATTATGCTGGCTCTGCAAAGCAAGGGCAGCCTAAAACAGCTAATACATGCAACTACGGGAAAACCAATGTGAGCCCAAAAGGGAAACTCGCCACACCGCCTCCATGGTCGGGAAAGTAACTTAGCAACTAAATAATAACGCGAGCACAAGCCAAGCAAATTCAATGCAATGCTAATAAGCATGTCATATAAAAAATTATTTTCTGAATAAAAAATATAACATGAAAATTCTAAAAACGTAGCCAAATTAAAGGGAGCCGGAGGCACCCAACATTTTATTTACAAGATCAATGTTTAGCTAATCCAAAAGGGATTCAGTCTCCACAGAGGATGATTGCGCAATTGCCCCATTTAAAAGCTCCAAAGAACAGACATGATGCTTGTTATCAGCCGATGATGAGAAAGTAGCTTGGTGGCCTGCATCCATGTTATTAGAGTCAGAGTTCGATATTCCTTGTGCTGATGCCCCCATCTCCCCTAGAGGGAGTGGCTTGTACCATGCCTCTTGAAGCAGCCGCAAGTTTATGGGACAACTTCGAAAGTGGATCATTATCGACTTATCAATAGGTTAATGTCCAGAGGAACAAGCAATTGCAGAGCGAAGCAGACATCCAGTGCCCATTCGGAGGGGCACCATAGGCAATGAAACACGGGTTGTACACAGGTGAACCTGGTGGGTCGGAATGAAAATGACCAGTCAGTGTTCAGTTCCTGAAGCAAGGATACTCCAAAGAGTCGTATTATGCGTTCACGGCACAGCTGGACCAATGGTAGTTCCAGTACCAATGGACTTTGAAACAGAACTTCCATTGCGGAGTAACAAAAATAGAACCAAAATGCTGCAAATGAGAAATAATAGCAAGGGTATGCCCCTGAATACACTGGAAAATAATGAATGGATAAATGCTGGTATTACTCCGAAGATCTTCTTTAAGGAACTGACTAAGCCAGTCAAGATTATTTTTAAAAAGTGTGCTATACCGGCAGTATTGGAAGCATTAAAGATTCCGTGCACAAGCTTGCCAAAGTGTAATGGGAGATTTGTGTTCAACAAGGACTGTATTTCACTGGATGTCCTTGCAACTTGAAGTTCAAAAGTTTCTCGGGCAGATGTTAATGCTACATCTTTTTTAAACAATAAGGCTTTGATTCGGCTTAGCTTGCTAAAATCTGCCTTCAAAGCTGGAATTGAAGGCCACAATGAACTATCAAAGACTGTATGTGTAGGTGGAAAAAGCACATTATTGCAGCAGGTCACTATCTGGGAGACCAATAAAATATACGGGACCCTGGCTTTCATGCCGCAACAGTCTTGGTCGCTTAACATTAAATAGCTTCCATTTGAAATGACGGTGATGAGGGGGAGAATTGAAGAGTCTGGTATTCCTTTTAGAAAACAGGCCAAATGTACTACTGAAGCATTGCATGCGCAATGAATGGTAACGTGTCTACAGACAAGTGAGCGACCGACAGAAGAGTCTCATTCCTTTCCAGTAATACCTCTTTGTCTGCCTGCTCACATCAATAAGAGAACAGTAAAGACCATAACTCATGAATAAAGCTCCCTCCTAGGGCTTCATATCTACCTACTGGCAAGCTGCGAACTAAAATGTTGAGATTGGCAAAGATATTACACCATGTATTAAACACGCTGCAGAGGGTGTCTCTACTATTTTGAATGGGAGCTGTTATAACTTCTCGAGATGTAACATTGTGTAAATGGCGTCCCTTTTGGCCATGAGCCGGTGTTTACATGTCAGGTTGAAAGGCAAGAATAGCTGCATAGAATTTAGGCAGTGCCATGGTACGCGGCCACTTTTGAGGACCTGAAGTGTCCAACTAAACTGCATGATAGATCTAAGCTGACTTTGCCCATGGGATAACGAAGACATTGTGCATAATATCATTAACAGACAGAATGTTATTCAGGTTATAAATGTGAGAAGACAGGAAAAAGGGGATTATTCATGTGAGAGACACAGGGTTCAATTACTCACTGGTACTCCAACTGGGAGAGTATTTCTTAAACATGTGCTTTAGCATCCCGCTTAATGAGATATTGTGGTTGCTTAACAGTATGGGTATTATATAATAAGGGGAGTCCTTATCCCAGCAGACATTATTGCGATATAAAACTGGGTCTAGTGCAAGAGCCATTCCGCTGCGTAGGTTTGTATGTATTCGTGAGTGACGAGCACAGAAAAAGGCGGGAGTATCACATTCTCACCCAGTTAGGTTGTTTGGACAAACTGCGGGGGCCATTTGACCTCCGCTAAGAGAATGTTGTAGGATAAAGTTACATTTTCACATTACTCTAATGGTGCGCTGTCTGTCACCCTCAATTTGTATATCTAAATATACTTTTTATACAAACTCCAGGTTCTGCTTGGCACTATCCTTGTTATAACTAGGTTTGCCAAGTTGTGGTTTGCTGGGTTCATTCCCAAAGTATTGCATCTTTTGGAAGTATACACTTCAGCAATAATTATAGGTAGCTCACGTTCCTGGTTGCCTACTGCAACCTGCGTGAGCTGCTACCATATAGCCAGGGAAGCTGCTTCGCCTTTTATGTTCGACAGAATCATTGCGGAGACTACAGGAAAGTTTCCCATTAGTTTCATCCCCAAATCCTAGGGCAGCAGCTGCCCCGCGTTCATTCTGAATTTGTTATAACACCTCTGGCAAGATTGATGCAGTCGGAGTACCATGTGTTATGGTTTAGATTCCTGCAAAGACTGTGTCCCAAACGGCGCAGTCACCTCAAACATGAACCATCACATGGGGTAAGCACATAGTCAATATCCTGTGCTTGTCTTGTGGTCAGGTGGCCCCTTCATTACTAAAGGGGTGAATGCGTACAGGTACAAGTACATGTATTAGGGCGCCTCCGAACCAATTTTGATGTTCCCAATGTGATAGTGGAATTTGCAAGAGCAAATATGCCCTGTATGCTTGTGGTGGGTTAACAGTAGTGTTTTCATAAAATGTGCCTGTATTAGCATCCACAGCTGGAAAATTGACCCAAGAATTAAAGACTTCTAAGCGATAGCAGTCGTGAGCTTCAACCACGAAGATAAAGTCACTGCATGCAATGCCAAGGCCATGCAAAGTTATATGTGCAAAGTCTGCAGGTCTGCAGTTGTCAGGAATTGGTATAGGCTGTGCCTGCGTCATTATAACATTGTAATGGAAACAAAGTGCAAACACGAATATGGGTAATCCTTTCAAAGGTTTAACCTTAAACAACCAACAGGAAAAATTAGGGGCTTCCTAAAAATACAGTGGAGGATACATCGCCAACACTATGGACGTCTCCGGTGGTAGGTCTATGGGCTCACGCAAGTACTACTCGGACTCTGTGAATAAGTACCAGACCATTGTTGGTGGTGCCATGTTGCAGGGATTTTGTTTGAAAGCAGAACTGTGCCTTGGGAGAACAGGACGTCCGAATGTAGAGACATAGGGGCCGATTCCGGCCGGAAATCTCTCCGACCGAGCCGGACCCGGAGAGAATTCCGACCGAATCGGACCCTAGCAGTCCGACCGAACGAGTACGATGCGCACGCATGCTATCAGACTCGAGTCGGTCGGACTCCCATTGAAGTCAATGGGAGCCTGTCGTACAACGCGTACGCGGGCTCCCATTGACTCAATGGGTGCGAGGCGGACAAGGGCGCCCCCTACAGCGTGTACGCGTCCATGCGCATCGCGGCGTACATGCACAGGTAGGGGGACCCATGGGTCCCCCTGTGTGCGACTCGCGCGCCTACGCGTACAGGGAGTCCGACGCGGACCCCCAAAGTCCGGCTCCGACAGCTTTTTCGAGCCGGACGGCGCGAGTCGGTCGGACTGCTCGCGGCGCGCATCGTACTTACCC
Organism: Calotriton arnoldi; assembly: GCA_963921515.1. Lineage (NCBI taxonomy): Eukaryota > Metazoa > Chordata > Amphibia > Caudata > Salamandridae > Calotriton > Calotriton arnoldi. The sequence goes on along the minus strand of CAWUFW010001280.1, from coordinate 647,509 downwards.
GGCCGGGAAACGTCTCCATAGCGCGGTGCGAGTCGTGTCCATGCGAGTCGGTCGGAGCGTGTTGAAGCCGCATTCGAGTCGGTCGGCGATTTCGCGGGTGCTTGCATCGTACTCGCTCGGCCGGACCCGCGTACGATTCGGTCGGGAAACAGGGCTCCGAATCGGATCCGGTGAATCCGAATCCGATTCGGAGCACTACCGGCCGAGATTGGAATCGGCCCCTAAGTCTCTCTACCATATGAGTACCTGTAGGCCCAATTCAGACTAGCTCACAGTGCCTCACCTGAGCTCCTAACCTTCTAGAGTAGCCGGTAATTTCGGCAAACAGAGAACATGAACTTCTAGTCCCCAAGGGAACCGTGGAAACAGATCATTACCTTTCGTTTCTCACTCATGCATGTCCATAGTAAACGTAGGAAAGACACGAAGGAAGTTTAAAATATATTTATTGAAAATATTGTCTATTTTGAAGCAGGTGTGCTGTGGTTGGTAAACACATACAACTGAGTAACATCATCACCATTACTAGCAGACTGTAAACAATGAACAACCCAACCATGGCAACTAATATATCTAAGCCTACCCTCACTGCATGAGCACAGGGATATATTAGTGATATCTAGGATTAGCGCTGGACCCCCATACCTGGTGTGTGTAGTTAGGTGGTTTGTATCATTGGTGTAAAATCCGGTTATGCAAGGGTGTTACATCTGTTCCAGGACCGGTCTCTCTGCTGGAATTCTCCTCTCTGCCCCCAGAGTGGGCAAAACACGGTTTATTGCCTAAGAACTGCTGTGTTAGAAAACTGAAGCTGTGCTACTTTGGTATGTCTAAAAACATAAGATGTTGCTGACTGGGCACTAGAAAACAGTACACCCTGTTGTTTGACCTTGTACGAAATGTTCAGACTGAATCCCAAGAAGAGTCACTGAATAACAAATAATATGTGCAGTGTATTTCTAGAATAATATCATGTCACAAAAACAAATGTATTATGCGTGGCTGTGCAAAGCAAAAGGCAGCCTAAAACAGCTAATATGTGCAACTAAGGGAGAGCCAAAGTGGGCCTTAAAGGGAAATCGGTTGGATTGCCACCGTGGCATTTGTTCCTGCGGCGACCTCTCAGCCTTCCCTGACCCTCACATGGATTGGATACGAGAGGAGGTTCACCACAGCTCCATCGCCGAGGTTTACTGTGGGGAAAAGAGGGTAGCCAGGTACCACAGCATGGAACGCAGAAAGTGGGACCATTGTGCATTGTGGTGGGAGGTATGATGGCCATTGAGATGTCCTCTCAGGGTCTGTTTGGTTCTTCCTCGCTTATTGCTTCGCCACGGTTTTTTTGGACTTCCCACATACCTCCACCAACAGGCCATTTGCTACTTTTCCCGCGCTCTTGGTCTCGGTGGGGGGCTTGTGTTTCGGTTGCTCGTGCCGCAACCTAGGCTGTAGGCATGTCCTTGTTCTCTCTCCCTAGCTGCCTTGCTGCACAGCTTGAGCATCCTGTACTCCAAAGACTGCACCTGGCAGGGGAAGCTACGAGGTGAGTCTGGGAGAGGCTGAGGTGTTGCTTGGCTAGGTGAAGGGCTCGCCAGAGTCGTTGTGGGGATTGGGGGACAGTCTATGGCTGATTAGGTGGCCCAGTTCTCAGAAGTCCCAAAAAGTGATGAATACTTTGCTGATTATCTCTGTTTGTGACAGTGAATCCTTTCGCCGTCCTTTCTTAAAATGAATAATATGAGGTTGGGGCGATTATGTAAAGAAATAACCCCTTTATTCAAATACAAAAAGAAAAAATGCACAAAAGTAACTTTTACAGGCCTGCTTGACAGTTCTAAAGGCCCTTCGGAAAGTAAGAAAATGCTCTTGACTGCTTATCTGCCATAGCGTTACTTTACCAGAAGTCTCCAGTTGTAGTGAATGCCCTAAAAACACCAGCACTCAATTTAGAACCTAACCAAGTCCTGGAGGACAAAGTCTTCTGGGATTGCAAGTCTATTGACAGGGACTTTCAAATGGGCCTCCCCAAAATAGCATTATTGGGGAAAGCCCCAGCGTAATTGGATGTATCTCAAACTAAGGTCACACAAGTTGGCACTGATGAAACTCTTCAAATCACTGATAACTCAATCTTTATGGCCAGACAGGACCATTTATATCTTTCTGTAAAGTCTCAAAGTAGGTCACAAAAAAGTCCCCCTGGAAAATAGTAACGAAATGTCAGACAAGATGAATATAATTGACGATCAAGATATGCACAGGGGAACCATACTGTGGCCAGCTATTCTTAAAGCTCTCAACAGCACCTTCAAAGCTTTAAATGTTCAATTGAGCAAGCTGGAAGTACAGATTAACCTGTTGCACACTATTGCCACACATATTGCTTGTATAGATACAAAGATAGACCGATTAAATAAGTTAATCCATTGGGCAAAAACAGAGTCTTCAAATTTTCCTAATATGTACACATGCTCTCCTATTGTAAACCAGCTGAAATCTCTCCCTCATGTTTTAAATGATCGGGTTTATGGAGTAAAATTGCTAAAACCCCAATGTGAGGCCGAATGTATTACACCATCAGGCAAAGTATTTGAACAGAACTTTCAGATGGCAAGTTGGAACCAGACTTAAACATAAAACGTCTACCTAAATCTGTGTCCATTTTGAGACTAACGTCAACAACTACAGTGGAGCCTAAAATCCATACAGGTCTTGTACATAATTCAGCAGAAAACAATGAAATCTCTCTTACAAAACTCCAAAGGAAGCTGTTACTTTACAAACAGGAGCAGCATACGTGCCAAAAGCCAAGATAAACATGCAAAATATCCAAAACACTAACTATAACTGTTGTCCAAACGAGAGAGAGAGAAAGAATGAGAAAGGCTAGAAATAAGCTGCCAAATTATGTAATTCAAGTACAAACAAAAGCCAAGGCTGTGGTCAAGATATTTTCCATTTTTGAACAGGTAGGAAAAAGCATTACATCTGTGCCGGCGAGTCCTACGCCAGAAGTCTCTTCAATTGAAGCTTTGTGACCATTGCCCGGTGGAGCTACCTTGTTAGCTATAGAGGAGATGGGCTGCGGACTTCCCCCTTGGCCGTCACCTACCCAGCCGGACATTGGGCAGACTTTCCTTCGTCTCTCCGCCGTATCCCCTCCCTGTTACCCTTTTACTTTACCCCCCTCACCCTTCTACGCACCACTAATCAAAAGATGGAACTTGTAACATGTATTTTTTGTAACAATGTTTTTTGTAACCGATGTAACTTTCCTCATGTAAAGTGCTCTGATACCTCCGGGTCTAGCCAGCACTATATAAAACTCAAGTAAGTAAATAAATAAATTTAAAAAAATTGAATCGAAACCACTGTCTGCTTGAACACCACCAGAATTATCAAATCGGGAGGATATTGAGACTACTACAAAACCACATAAAGAGGTTATTCAAGGTAACCCCAAGTTAAATCAGGAGATTAGTCTGCAGATCTCCCCAATGATATTTGTAAACAAATCAAAATCAAGTTAAAATCAATCAATACCACTTCAAGAAATATCTCAATCTTTACAAATGCCGATATGTCCCCTGTGCCAGTAACAAGAAGTCCTAACAAAATACTGCCACAACAGGTTTACAGCTCCAATGCCGTACTAGCCAATTGGATGTTAGTAATTACCAACTAGAGTCCCAGCATCTACCAAATAGTGATAATAATGTCATAAAATTCAAAACATACAGGTTAAAGTTCTATCCACTTTATAAATTTATTTATTTACTTGAGTTTTATATAGCGCTGGGTAGACCCGGAGATATCGGAGCGCTTTACGTGAGGAAAGTTACATCGGTTACAAAAAACATTGTTACAAAAAATACATAAGTTACAAGTTACATCTGTTGATTAGTGGTGCGTAGAAGGGTGAGGGGGGTAAGGGGACATTGGTATACTGAACAGAGGAAACACCCTTAAATTATTATTGTGTCTTAAAAAGTAGGCACACCTAACAGCAGCAAATACCATAGAAATTCAATGTATCCAATGTTATCAGAACAATGGGGGAGAGGAGTTGGCCTAATGGCTAGGGCGTCCGACCTCGAATCTGGGGAACTGGGTTCGAGTCTCGGCAATGATGCTGAGCATCCTGTGATTCTGGGCAAATCACTTAATCTCCCCGTGCCTAACAAAAATGAATGTGTGTCCTAATATAACGTAACTGGTGCTATGTAAAGCGCTCTGATACCCGATTCGGGTCAAGTTCGCGCTATATAAAATTCTGCAAAAAAAAAATGAAAGTAAATTGGTAACAATGGACTATATTGGGTGTCCCAACTTGTTATGATAGAAAAGCAGTACTTCGCAAGATGGGGAATTATAGTGTCTACTGAAGATTCAGTTCCCTACCCGGATGTTTTAATACCAGCGTACATTAACAGCCCTACTGGGTGCTTAACAAAAACTAGGTGACAAGGGTATAAGAATTCATCGCACCCAGCAACGGCGGCAGTATTAAAAAAGTGCTATTGGAGCAAGTAACAATGGACATAAAGAAAGTGAAAACGTTCTTGCAACACAAGCAGAAGCTGTAGATTAGCCAACATCTTGGCTCAAAATTATGACTGGAGCTGGATAGCATCAGCGTTGGCAAACCATAGGTAATATAGAGCACAAAACCTGGGCTACTCACCTTAATATCTGTTCCTGGAATGTCAATGGTCTAGCGACTTTTTCACAAGATGTGGGTGCTGTAATGTTTTGCCAATCTTTTGATATCCTTGTTTTTCAAGAGCTATGGTGTGAAGAGGCATTCTCACATATAGGATACATTGAGTATCACTAATTAGCCACAAGATCATTTGCAAAAGGACGAGCCAAGGGAGGATTAGCTTTTCACATCCCAGTAACTGCCAATCTTAATATTGCATAGTTGAATCTAAAGCAAACCTGGCTAAATGGAACTGTTATTTATAACTTGGAAAGTCAAAAATTAGATCCACTTATTTTTCTTCATATGTACATAAACCTAGATATAGCTCAAAAAAGCATTTTGATAAAGCAATTGGAAGAGATTGTCTGGGAGCTAAAAAACACATTCAAATGCTAGCTGGTTGCTGACTGGCGATTTCAACACCAATATATTCTTTTCCTGTCCAGACTGTAAACAAGTTAATATTTTAAATGATATATGGAAAATTCAGTCACAACTAAATCATCACTGTTAAAGACAAGTTGGGAGTATCCTTTTTGGACGTTTTGCAGCAATTAGATTTACTTGTATTACATTGGCGACACAAAAGAGACCAGCAGCTCCCACTTGATTTACATCAAAACCGCACTCACTACTGGATTACAATCTTGTGACTTTGAACGTTTTTCATAGGGTAAGCCGTTTTCAAATCGACCCAAGGCCAGAGAGTGATCACTTTCCACAAATAATTCACTTTTTGACACATAATTGCTCCAAGACCTATGAGACGGGCCTGGTAACAATCATATGCTTATTCCTTAAAAAGACTAAAGTGGGAAGAATCCAATCTGGTCCCTATCAATCTCTATGTGAAACAGTCCCTTCAAACATAGCCAACAAGAAAGGAACCCCCATTGATCCTGGTTAACAATTGGTCCATCTTTATTGCAAATTACTGGAAAAGTTTACAACTCCAATAATGGTAAAGGTAAAATGTCTATGCCCTAAACTTAAAACAAATGAATGGTTCACCAAAGCATTAAGGGGAGAAAAGCCTAAATGAAATAAGAAAATAAGAGCCTTTAGGAAACTCCCAATAGCGACAAGACAAACTCCGCTCCACAAAACAGGGCTAATTAGTTCAATGTATAAGAAAACAATCTCAAAAGCTAAAGCAGCCTACATAAACCATAAATGGATAACAATACAGCACATTTGTAGGAAGGGAGATGCAAAATCTTTCTGGAGGTTTATTACTGGATTGACCTGCGGTGAGCATAGAGCATGTACTGCCAATGTCTCTGAACTAGTATGGATTAAATATGTAGAAAAAATTATTTCTTGTCTTTTATTAAAGGATTTTGAGGATTGGACTGCACTACATTCCCTGATACCAATAAATCAAATGGCCTTTCAAAAAGGTACCAGAACTATAATAAATCTTATGGCCCTCCCAGTGGTTATTGAGGACTCTGTCCATAATAATTTGTGTATTTATGTTTTGTGGACCTAAAGTCCTTTTGATAAGTTTCCATAGCAGTCTTTAGGGTCCAAATTAACACAATAGTTCTGCTCTGCTCTAACTCTTAGGTGAGAGTAAAGTTGGGAGATGGCTCAACAACTACAAAAAAGATTTATACAGGTAATGGTTTAATACAGGGCTGCATTCCTGTCCCACTTTTATTTAATTTATAGATTTCAGACCCCAATTGTAATTTGTAAGTGGTAAACTTGGATGCGTCATGGTTAGCCCGGATTCCACTGGCCAGTCTTCAGAATGCGGATGCCATAGTCCTACTCAGTAAGACCCCATAGGCCTGCAACGTTTAATAACCACCGTTGCTGCATATACCAGAAGGAACGCGTTGGAAATAAACATCAGGAAAACAGTCATGTTTTTTGGTAACCAGAAGAGAAAAAAGAACTTCATTTGGCTCATGGAAGAAAAACTGGAAATAACCAAGACATGCACGTACCTAGGAGTAGTTTTTGATCATCGACTTAAGTTTACCCCACATCTTCAGACAATAAAGCAAATAGCAAATTCTTTATTATATGCATTTAAATACTGCAGACTAAGCTGAGAGGTCTAACAATGCTCCCCATTGTCATGGCAATTAAGGCTAAACTTATACCATCTCTTAGTTATTGACTAGAAATATTGCGTGGGCGTGACTCAAAGCTTCTAGAGACACTACAAGTGAATACTGACAGACGTCTTTTCATACTGCAGCCTAATACCTCACAGGCACAGATTTGCCTGGAATTTGACCTAATGAGATGAATTTTGTTGCACCATGACGCCTTTATTACATTTTGCAAAAAACTTCAACAAGCGCCCGAACCCTCTTTAGCCTCCTTCTGATGGGCTGAAATTGGAACTAGTAAATACCTACTCTGTGGGGAGAATATCAATCCTCTGCTTTGTGCACTTTAGGGCTTTCTTCTCTCTGGGCCTCTGTTGTCTCAGGTTCTTTTAAACCAGCTATGAACAAGTCAATGAGACTTTCTTAACATTTGGAGGGCAAAGAGTAATTTGCCAAGAAAGCTCATGCATGGATGGATATAAGCTCTTACGACTGCCCATACTCGCAGTCATATCTGAACACCCCCCAAATTCGTATTGTTTAAAGATAAAACATATGAGGTTGATGGGCGACTTGCCCACAAAAGACAGGATCCCTCAACTGAGGTATTGTTGGCCATCTCAAACTAGTTACCTATGTAGAAATAAACAAGAATCTACAGTACATGTTTTGATCGGGTGGGGCGTTGCTAATCGCCAACCAAAATCGCTGCACACTGAGACAGCTTCGTGATCGATTCCCTCAACACCTGCGCGTAATCCACACAGTGCCAGCAGCAGTTAGGCTGGCTGAACGGATCTTCATCTGCGGCTTGAACTGATGCCAATTCTGACAACAAACTGTGTAGGTGAAGGGTGAAATTAAAAAGAACCCAGGAGCCTTGTGGCTGTGTGAAAATGGCCGACGGGGAAACAGAGGCCTGACTGACGACAGAGGGGCTGCTGCGATGCACCTTTGGCGGCGGGCTATGTCTCCCGTTTGCGCTGAGCAGAAGGTGAGAGCAACAGGTGCAGCGGCATTGAGACTGACTCGAGCCCGGGCTGCAGTGGAGGGTCGGCTGTGTGGAACTGACTGTGGCCACATCGCAGGGCATAGTGTGGGGTCGGGGCACAAATGGCGATGGTGGTGGCCTAAACCTGGAACCCCTGCAAGTGGTGATACTGACACAGACCGAAGGAGCAAACTGTTGGAACCTGGAGCAGCGGGCCCGTAGAAGCCGCAGGGGCAGGCGGCTCCTCCACTAAGGCGGAGGAGCGTCACCACACTGCAGGAAAGCAGCTAAAGAAAGGAAAAATAAATTAAGATGATGATAATGTTATTATCATTTTATTTTGTCCTACTGCTGTAGCAGTGCGTGAGGGGGCAGGGCGGAGCTGGAGGGGAGGAGTGGTAGAACACTCCTGTGCGCAATGACTGTTTGGTCGGCCCTCTCGGGCTGCCCAAAACAGTCATGCGCACTTTCCCCTTCTCCAAGCAGGCTGCATTACAGCCTGCATGGAGAACATGCCCACCCCTACAGCTCCTGGCTGAGCGCTGTGTCACGGCGCTCAGACCAATCACAATGCTGCATTGCAGCATTGTGATTGGCTTAGGGGTGGGAGCCTGGCTGCCTGCTCCCACCTGGAGTCGGACACAGGCGAGCAGGAGAGAAGACGCCGGACCCGGCGGCGGCAAGGTAAGTGTTATTTTTTTCATTGCAGCCAGTGGCCCCCCACGCGCCCGCCCCCCACTCGCGAGCCTTGCCGGCCGCCCCTGCCAACAACACCGGTGTGGTAAAAGCCGTAATGGCGGCCCAGGGACAACGGTTCTACCCCTGGGAGATGATGAGCTTAGTGGGCTGAAGAAGCATGGGTGCGCTGTCGGTGGGGGCTGTCCACCCTACCCCCTTTCTTGTTTGCTCACACCAAACTGAAAATAAAAGTAACTGCTGTAGGGGGGGAGAAAGAAAGAGAGATGACCGATGGGGGGAGCAGCCTAAATACAGTAGTGTCGTCAGGGTTTAAGGGCACTGGCGCGCAGTGAGGTCCCCGATGACATTGTCACCAGCAGGAGCCCAAGAGAAGACCAACAGTACAGAGTGGGAGGCGCTGTGGCCTGATACTGAGAGGAGATGACCGCCTGCACGGTGTGAATGGTTGGGGGTACTTTTAACACTCCCATGCTTGGAGAGCGGGATAGGACTCTGGTCCACACTGGGGGGCCTCTGGATGAACAGCAGACCAGTGGGCCCTAGGGTACTTGTGCTCACGCCCACAACACCACACACAAAGGAGGCAGGCAAAGACGAGGAGGCAAGGGGTCCAGCACAGTCCTCTCAGAACTGGAGAGGACCTCCTCAGGACTGGAGAGGAGAGGGAAAATAGTCTGCCTGAGACCCTGCCATATAGCCCTAGGGACCTCTGCCTACTCTCCTATCAGGGACGTTCCTTGTCAGATACAGGAGAAGGTATTGACTATTGAATAGCAGCCTTGATCACTGCACTTACAGGTGGATAGGGTAGTCCGAGGCCCTCACGAGCAACAGAACCAGGACAAGGAGGTGCTACTGAGGAGTGCCACGAGGTGGGGCCCAGGGACACATGGTCCAACATCGTGGGCCCAAACTCACACAAACAAATAACCTGGACAAATGTGCTGTAGTGATGACCACCCCCAGCGGAGCCATGCAGAGCAAGGAAGGGAGTGGCGTGAGAGCACCCCAGCCCACTAAGGAACCATCCCTGGGAGAAATAATGGCTGCAATTCAAGATCTGCGAGGCACAATTGTGCCAAAATTGGATGTAGCCACAATAGACATTAATCTCCTAAGGGCAGACTTTTTCAATATATAGCCGAGAAGGTGGGGACTGCGGAATCCCAAATCAACGGATTACAGTCAACAACAAAGAGGCTGGAGTAGCAGGTCCAAACCTTGATGAAGCAAAATGCAATCATCAAGTCCAAACTGGAGAATCAAGAAGGAAGGTCTAGAAGGAATAACATCACAGTGGAGGGGGTGGAGGACCCTAGTGTTGACCTTTACCTGGAGGATTTGATCTTGAACACCCTTCGTCCCAAGGGACTATCTAAAATCTTCTTAATTGAGATGGAACATAGGGCGTTGGGCCACCCACCGAAGCCAGGGGCGCCCCCACAAATTATTAAAGCCAGAATCTTCAATTACAGAGACTGCAACGCAATCCTCCATCCGACTCGAGTACCTGAAGACCTACATATCGACAATGCGACTATCAGATTTTTTCCAGACTTCACCTTACAAGTGCAGTGGCTAATGCGGAGCTTCAAGGCGATCGAAAGAGCATTGCGGGACAAAGAGATTAAGTATATGATGCTGCATCCAGACAATTTACAAGTGATTGCAGAGGGCAAGATGTGGCACTTTGCCTCCACAGAGGAGGCGTGGAGTTGGATTGAGGACTGGTGAACTGTGGGACGGAAAGGGGAGAAGGACTACAAAACTGGGCGCCAAGATGCAGGAAAGGAGCCAAGACACCCTGCCTCCCCTGGAAGGCAGTGCTCCCAAGTCTCAAATTCGAACATGTGAGCATAAGCCCATATGGGCTCTCAGACACTGGGTCATGTGGTAATGCTGTTGGGGATATTGATGCCAGACTGACCAGTACGATTTTCCAATACTTTGTAAAGACTGGATGTGGCTGGGAGGGGGCGTGGGGCAGAGGAACAAATCCTCTTTGGAGAAGGCCCCATTTATATATGAAGCTGCCACTGGGCATCTGTGATGCAAATAGTGTAAAGGGGTCATATAGTGAGAACACTGATCCGTACATATAGTAAGGTGGCAAGAGCAGCCTACCCACATTACTAGTTGTTAACCATGAGGCGACGGGCACTCTGCAAGTTGGGGTGGTGGGCGGTTCCAGGCTCACGATGCAGGGCTGCAGGTAGGGGGGAATTACTAGGTTTGGTACTTGAGTTTTGGTGTTTTATGTTGCTTCTTGGGCGACGGACACCTTTAAAATCAGGGCAATGGGCAGTTCTTTATTTGTGCAATTGAGTAGCAGGGAGGGGGGAACTATGGGGTTCACTTACCTCCCTAGAGGACAATTCCTTTTATATAGACAGCTAATGGAAGACTGCCGTAAAATGTGGCAAACAATAGATACCGAACCTCCCACGCACCCGGTAATTCATGTGTTACTGCAGATGGGCCCAGGGCGCCATTTAGTCACTTGGATATATAAAGCCATACGGACCCTTAAACAGCCCACCCTTGCACCCCTCCGGGAGAAATGGGAAACGGACTTCCGCAGGCCGCTTCACGATAAGGAATGGGCTCGTGCCTTGGAATTTCCCAAAAAAGTGTCCCGTAACTATCGTTTTAAAAACATACAGCTGCACATTCTGCACCGGGCATACCTTACTCCCGAAAAGCTACAGAAGTACTTCCCCGATAGCTCCTTCACCTGTCCCAGATGCCCAGAGCCCAATGCCTCATTCCAGCACATGCTTTGGGATTGTCCAACGCTCCGCAGGTACTGGGACACAGTTCCTACCACTCTCAGGACAGTCACGGGAATCCCGGACCTACATACATGGGAGGCTAGTGCTCTTGGAATCTGCAAACGCCGCAAAAACATGAAGGTGGAAACGCGCTTTACGTCCTTGGTGCTCCTACTAGCTAAGCGATGCATAACTATGCATTGGAAAGCACCGGGGGGTCCCCCTCTAGCGGCATGGGTGGGAGCAGTCAAGAAATGGTGCACAGCAGAGGAGGAAGTGCTCCGTACAGAGGAGGTTAAGGGGACCCGTAAGCATCCAATTTCCATGCCATGGGCCATGATACTCCATTCCTTTATACAGGAAACACTGACGACGCCGGGGTCTCAAACTACCAGTTCTCCTATGGCACACACGACCCCTACGGCAATTCAAGGTGACTCTCGGAGGGGCCAGATGCCCGGCGGGTCACAACTGGCAACCACGAGCGGGTCATAGATACACTACCGCGTGTGCGACCCCGAAAATCCCCCCCCCCCTCACCTGCGCATGCCTAAATAGCCACCATACCATACTGCAACACTCAGGCGGCTACCACCGAATAGAGCAATATACGACAGTGTATCCCAGTTCTATCTCCCGGGTTCGGTGAAGTTCATATTACTACTGGCACGAAACAACCCCTATGATATAGTGCTAATAGAGAGAGTACGCCTCACATCCCAACACACAACACAGACTGCCTTACATGAATGCTGATACTGCCTCACCACTCGCTCCTTAGAAATACCACCAGTTCTGGGACTGTACGGGAGGCTATAGACCACGATGGTATTCGGCCTCATGTCAAGGTGTAAAATGTATGTGATATATCTTTTTATGTCAATGCCACCAATACTGATGTGATGTACTTAATTAAAGAAAATGCCAATAAAAATGATTTAATAAAAAAACTAAAAAAAACTGGGGTTCACTTACTATGTTTTTGTTAATTGTTATGACACTTGACTTGGGTACTTGCTCATCTACTGAATGGTCAATGGGTCAGTATCAAGGGACACAGGGTGGGGTAGCAAATAGGAATAGAACACTTGGGAGATGTCTGGCAAGACCAGGGCTTCATATCTTTTGAAACCCTGAGCCAGGAATTTGAGTTGAGGGAAGCGGAAAGGTACAGATATCTGCAACTAGGGCACGCTCTGTAGAGACACATACTAGAGGGGGTACAACTACCGTAGGCTTCGCCTCTGGAGAACCATCTCCTTATGGAACACATTCCAGACAGGGCGATTTCCATCATCTACAGGAAACTAGTCAACAACTCCCCTGATCCTCTAGTGGCCTTGCCGGTAGCCTGGGTGGGGGATCTTGGTGATTTAGAGGACAAGGACTGGAGGGAAGCAAGCCAGAGCCCACATGATATAGCAATACGGGCTAGGTTCCGCCTGATCCAGCTTCGAATTTTGTATCGATCCTACTACTCAAAGACCCGGCTAGCTAAAATTGGGTGGACGCCCACATTGACGTGCCTCTGGGGGTGTGGCCAGGAGGGTAAATGTTTTCATATTTTTCATATATGGGAATGCCCAGTGATACAAGAGTACTGGAGAGGGGCACTAGGGTCATGTCACATGTAATGTCACTCGAGGTCCCTATGGACGCAAAGTGGCTCCTGCTGGTGGTGTCGGGTTAGGAATGCTGGCCTAAATATTAAAAAATCTGGCTGTTGCTGGCTGCGGGGGCAGCCAAACGGAACATAATAAGAGCGTGGGGAAGTGCGGATCTGCCCAGACTAACAGATTGGAAGTCTGACCTACATTGGTGCCAGAGGGCGGAAAAGGTGGTCTGTCAAAGCAGGGGCTGCCCCAAGAAGTGAAAAAAGGTGTCGGGAGCCTGGAAAGCCTGCAGGGGGTATTGATGTGTAGGGATCATGATCCAGGGGGACTGACGACTCTGTGCGCTGGATGGGAGGTAGACGACTACCATATAACGTGTGATGGGCCGTAAAAGCGCCCCAACTGCTTTGGGATATTGCCATTTCTCAGCTGCCTAGTATGTACCGTGATATTCGCCATATTTTGACTGTAAATTTTGCACGATGAGCATGGTTTCAATAAAAAGAGTTTAAAAAAAATAAAAATATATATTTTGTGTGTTTGTTCAAATTTGATTGACTCATGTAGGCACTTTTTACGCAATCGCTTTAACACTTTACAAATGAGATCTCCTAGGATAGCTCTGGTTCAATGTTTAAGTGGGTCGTACCCACAACTATTGTGCAATTTTGTCAAATTTATGGAATATGTGTCTGCAAGTATTCTACTGCATTGAAATTTATAGATAATTGAGTTTCATACATACACAATTTAGTAAAGTACACGATTTATGTGTCCTCCTAAATATCAGTATATTGTAATGCACATATGGACAAAAGAGGTGTATTTACGGTCGAACTTGTATATAGTTTACACTGTTTTACACTGGTAGCTGTTTTAACTCTACATATTTAATGTTAATCATGTTTTTATTGGATGTTTTTTAAGGAATACGTAGGCACATTTATTTTTAAAAGTTTTAACTGTATTCTATGCTGTTTGAGTTTGTAACTTTTGTATTGATTGCATTTGTGATGGTTTGTATTAACCCATGCAAAATAAAATAAACTTAAATATATTTAAAAAAAATCTATCAGTGAGCTCAGAAGATGAAACCACGAATTGTTGTAATTATTAAAAGCAAAAGCGGAGGTTTTGGAGAAAAGCATAGTAAGAAAACCGGTTTTGAACAAACGCTCAAGGTTGACGATGGGCCAAGACCCATGAAATACAAGTTTTCATGTGTATCTACTCCAAAGCATTCGAGAAGTGCTGAATTAGGTTTTGGAAGGTAAATGCAAAAATCGGGGAACAGAACCCGTGGAGTCATCATTTGTAGTGGTGCGAAAAGGAAACTCCGAATTAAGAATGTGGACTGCCTCCCTATCGTAGTTCAAGTTATTCGGGTGAATGCTCATCCCCTGGTCGGAATTGATGAACTGGTGGGGACACTGCACAGAAAGAAACGTTTTTTAAGCTTGGGCCTCTGTTAAGCATTTCCCAGCATATGTTCTCACTGACAAAGCCAAGACACCTGACTGCCCTTGTGGTGCAGGGTGGAGTGATCCTATTTTGCTGGATGACCTTTGGGCTCATCTCCTCTTTGGCTGTTATTCAAAGGTTAATGGTTGACATACTGCATTGGGCACACAAGGTGTGGTTTTTCAGTGTGATGTGCTAGTATTTGGTAAATATCAGAATGAACATGCCGATAGCTTGAAGGCTGTTCTAAGCGTCGTGCAACAGAGGGTTGAAGTTGAGAATGGAGAAATGCATTTTTGGGGTGGATTGAAGTGGTATATTTGAGACAAATGGTCACAGGATTGTGCATGGTGTGGAATCTGAGTGGGATTCACAACAAAAAATATAATTTGCAACATCAAAAAAATGTAGACACAGGCATGGTTAAGGTCAGATCAGAGCCAATAGTGAGTGCAAAATAGCTTTCACCTTTCGAACACTGATGTGACCGGGAATAAGTGTACTTGCTGATTGAGAGGGAAATGTTAGCGTGTACATGGATGTCAACAAATTCAATTGATATCTCACTCATCACCGATATTGAGACGCTAAGTCACAACAAGTTATAAGAATGTTTTATTGATCAGCTACTACTATAGAGAGGCATTCAGCAAATAACGCATCCCTTGAATGGTATTAAGTGCCAATGATGTCATAATCAGCTTCGGTTCCATTCATCTAGGATATAACAGGTTGGATCTTATTCACAAAGGTAAACTTACCCTTTTGGTGTGAGTTTAATATTTTGCTATTACACATTCCGAGTGTAGTTTTACGGATAGTATCTTTACAACTTCAGAGACTGTCCTATCTTTTTATTTGTGGGGTTCTTTGTAGACGTACAAATACTACATGTAAAACTACACTCGCAGTTTGTGAATAGCAAAAAAATTGTAAATTTACACCAAAAGTGTAAGTTTACCTTTGTGAATAAGGCCCCTAGTCTTTAGAGAACCCTGCTTTTAATGTTGCTGAAAAAGGCACCTTCACAGCATGTCCCACAATAGACGTTAACTCTCTCACTTGTGTTGAACTCCTCTAATCAGTAAATGTAATATAATGTGATATCTGATAGAGACATCTAGCCGCAGATTCCTTAACTTAGAATATCCCCAGGCATCAGACTGGATCCGGAGAATTTTTTTTGCAGCACCTCTGCGCGCCGGGGGGCGGCGCCGCATGGTTCTGCCCTGACGTTGTCCACGGACATGACGTCAGCGGAGCCATATAAGTCCCTCCCGGCACGCTGACGTCAGTTTCCTTCTTCTCCGCGTCCCAACGCGGATCCAGGAGTGAGGGGTTCCTCTGGCCTGTTGTTTCAGGCCTTCTCGACACCTTCGGGGTCCGGGAACAGTGTGCGATGCCCTTCGGGTTTCAAGGCGTCTGAGACCTGTACGCGGCAGATGTCAGCGACGGATCCGCACGCGATCTGTATGTGGTGCCTAGGAGAGCACCACAACTCCGAGGAGTGCGACGCCTGCTGGTAGATGAAGCCGAAGTCCCTGCGTGAGCGCCGGATGAAGTTGTTGACCGCCCGGATGTCCCGCTCAGCGTCTTCACGCCGCCGATCTCCATCTCGAGCTGGGGCTCCTGTTCGGGTCTGGTCACGGAGTCGTTCCCGCGGAGGTCGTTCGCCTGACGCAGGTAAGCACAGGCACAAGTCACGGAAGTCGTCGACCTCACCTAAACGTGACGACGGGGCCCGCTGCTCCTGGCCCTTACTGGGCGCGGGCGCCCAGGAGTCGGCCCCCTTATACCCACCCTTTCAGGGTGTTGGGGCGTCTCGGGCCCAGATGGAAGCCTATTCCAAGGCTCTTCAATCCATCTTTGGGTCACCCCCTCTCCCTGGCGCGCCCTCGGGCCCCACAGAGGGGGTAGGGACTCAGGTCGGGTCTTCGTCGGCCGGCCGAGTGCCTCGACTCCGGTTCCGGAGTCGCTGCGACGTCGGGACACGTCCCGCAGGGGCATCCCAGTCAGACGTCGAGCGCTTCTGCCCCGTCTCCGCATAGCCCTTTGGGGCTCCCTGCGCTGACGCCGGATGCGGCTGCTGCACGGAACTCGACTCCTTGTCGACATAATCCTCCCCGCAGGCCTCAGTGGAGAGCGAGTCGACGCCGGTCCGATGCCAGGCCGAGTCACCTCTGGTGATTGTCGACGTCGATACGACGCCGTCTCGACGTCGGTCGCTGCTGGTCCCTGTTGTTCCTCTGTTCGAAGAGGATGAGGACCCGGAGCACCCAGGGTTGTTTCGACGCTCTCCGGCTCCGCTGCCCCCTGAACAGTGGCCCTTTGCTCGGCCTCCGGCTGCGGCGCCTCTCCTTTCTGGTGGACGCGTTAGTCTTCAACCGTCCCCTACAGCTGGTTTGTTATCGCCACCTAGAATGGCTACAGAGGCTAGCGCGGCATTTGCGAGGGCTGTTCGCAGGGCTACAGCTATTTTACACCTGCAACCCCCCTCAGTCTCCTTGCCTTCTGATCCATTATTGGATCTCCTCCACCAGGATGCTGTGGAGGTGGAGCCCTTGCTGCCTTTTGGCGGGTCGTTATTTAACACCCTTCTTGGCACATGGGCACGGCCCTCCTCTGGAGACCCTGTGGATCGGGCCATCGCACGTCGGCACCGCCCGGCTCCAGATGACCCTGTCTGTTTGTCCCTTCATCCTAGGGCTCACGGCCGGGTAGTACAGGCGGCCTTTGCCTCGCAGCCTTCCTCTCCTCTCCCGTTGCTACCTCCCACTAGGGAGTCTCGTTGGTTGGAGACATGTGGCCGCCATATTTTTGCGTGCACTAGTTCGGGCATCCGTGCTCTGAACACGTCTTGCGTGTTTGCATGGGCTACTTTTGCCCTTTGGGACTCAGTCGAGCGTCTTCCCTCTCTTCCAGAGGGTCCCCGTGCTGACCTGGATCGTCTCCTTCATGATGGCCGAGAAATGGCACAATTTACCATTTGGTCGGCCATGGACACCACTGACTCTGTGGGTCGGGCGATGGCCAGGTCCGTTGCTCTGCGTCGCCATGCCTGGCTACGCGATGGCGGTTTCCCTGACAATGTTCGGGAGAGTCTTCTGGATTTGCCATTTGATGGCGTGACCCTTTTTGACAGTCATGCGGACTCAGCAGTCAACCGCCTCATGTCTGGGCTCCCATGACTTTGTGTTTTCTAGTACTTTTGCAGACTTTTATTTTCAGGTGCAGTGTTGTCTCTGCTTGTTCTGGGCCCTGGGTTCATGACGTAATACCCAGACGGCCTGTTCGGCTTCCCGCCGTTTTTGCTTCTATTTAGTGCAGCTGGTCAGCTGCTTCTGCTTTCTTTTGATTCCTCTGTCTATGAGTTCGTGCTCAAGAGGTGCCCCTAGCTGGGGTTGAGGCTTACCCTATGTGGGGTATTCGTTGGCTATTGTATAGTTGCCTTCCTTACACAGAAGGCTTGGTAGGCTCCTGTGGAGTCTTCTTCAAAGGCCTGCGGATGAGACTGTGGTCTCTTTCTACTGTTGTGGACCCTTCCTTTTCCTTCTTGCGGCCCACAGGTTGGCATCGCTCTATTACCTATCCGTTGGGGTCTGCGGTTGGTCCGTAACACTCCCCTGCATCTATAGATGCTCACTTTCTCGAGGTTTCTGCTTCGCCTGCCTCTTCCAGGAGTGTTATTTCAGCTTTGCCCTCCTTGTCTATGTTGGCTGCCCTTATCCTCAGCCACTGTCCCTTGGACCACCTTGTTCCGTTCCGGCACAGTTCGTCCTGCCCATGGACGACCTCAGGGCGGAGCCTTGTGGCGCGGCTCTCAGGCGCGCAGGGCTGACGCAGCACGATTCTTCTGTGTTCTATGTGCGTCAGGTGGATGCTCCCTAGTATGTTCGCTGTCACGGGGGGCTTACGCTTTCCTTGCGCTTCTGCGATGACTGGTTTCTACTCTCCTCTCTCCGGGATGGGTAGTACTTTCTTGTAGTTCAGACCTGTCTGGACTTTGTCTATAGACGGTGGCATCCTCGCCACGTACGCCAATACTGTACATTGCCTTGTGCCCTACTTTCATGGGCACTTCCCAAGCAAGAGTTTCCTCTTCCCCTGCTGCTTTCTGCGCAGGAGTTTGTCACACTTCTACTTCGGGCTGCTGCTCTCTGTGGAAGTGTTCTCTTCAGGACACTCACTGTCTTGTGTGGTCTTGTATGTACATCTCTTTACAATTTCCTGTTACTCTATGTACGTTTAGTACTGACTCTTTCGAGTACTGCTCAGTCTCCCAGTCTGTCTCGCGGGGGACCGTGGCTTCTCCCTGCCGGGTGGCTAATATCGCTTACGGGTCTGGACATTGCTCTGTCCGGTTCTGCTGCAACATAGCTGTTGGTACCTATGGTGCGCTCCTGTATTCTTTTATGAAACGCATCCTTCACGGCTATGTCCTTTCTTGATGTATATTCTGTCCTGCGCTCTACACACAACCAGGGGTCACTCATACTAGGGTTTCCTTGCTGCGGTGTCCGTGGTCTTGCTCTCGGCCTTCTCATGGGAGCAAGCCTTCTGTGTGTGTCCAGCTTGCCGGATCCCTTTCGCCGGTTGACTACCTGGTGATGCATCTCTTGTGTCTGGGCGGTTCTCGCTGCGTTCCATTGTGCATTTCCTTTACGTGGTGTGGTTCTAGCGGTACACGCGGTCTGCCCATGTGTACTTCTGTCTCCCGCATGCATGTCTCTTCTTGTAGTCATGGTTCTATGCCATTCTGCTTGTTGACGTCCGCCTCTCACATGTCGTTATGTGAAGGGGCGATTGCGCAATGACAGGTCTTGTGTCTCTGGTAACACAGGCTCTTCCTGGACATGGTCAGCATCCTGCCACTGCTGTCCAAAGTTTCCTAGCTGGTACGCTTTCAACAGTGCTTCTCCACTGTTGTGCATGCTCGACCTGTATGCTCTGACTCGGTCATACCGTCTTGTCCTCTCTCTGTGTCTTTGCCTCGTGCAGGTCCATCGGATCCTGCGGATCCATCGGCTCCTATGATCAGTTCACCTTCTTTTGCAGAAGTTATGGACTCTCACATTCCGCACTGACATTCTGGTTCGGTGCTCTCTTTCAACCCTGTATAAACGAGAGAGTTTTCATGCCGTCCCTGGGCAGCTTGTGATGCCTTTACCTCCCATTGTTTTCCGCTCCTTACGGAGCTTACTGGTCTGGTGTTGGCCACGCTGGCATTGCTGCCCCCACTGTGTTTAGTCAACTTGTTGACGACTGGGTTCTCTTTGGAACTTGGTGGGGTTCAGTCGCAGACCCGCCTCCTATGGGGTATGGCTTTGGTATCTATTCTAAGTTAAGGAATCTGCGGATAGATGTCTCTATCAGATGAACCAGTTACTTACCTTCGGTAATGATGTATCTGGTAGAGACACAGTCTAGCCGCAGATTCCTTAACGCCCACCCATCCTCCCCGCTCTGCGAGGACCCTTTCAGGTTGGGTTTTATGCACTCGCCTCCTTCCAGGTGGCTTTTGTCTTCCTGCGGGGTGGCGTCTTTCACCTCCTTCCTCGGTAGGATGATTCATTCTGTTTTTACTTGTTCTGCTCCACCCATTCTAGTGAGTGGGCGGTGGGTGCATGTATCCTTCTACATCCCTACACCCTGGTTCTTCCAGTGTGGGGCCTACTAATGTTCTTCTCCCTCCCACCTTCTCCATTGCTTTGGGGTCTCTTGTCTCTTGACTCCTCTACAGTGAATTGGTTTGGGGTCTTTTTGACTGTGCCTCAGTCCATAGATCTCTTACAGGGGATAAGGCATTCCTGGTGTTGCCAACCTGTGGTAGATCGTCATTACTTATGTGGTTCCGGTCTTGTTGCCCTTCACGGTTAGATCTTGCGATTGCAGGCTTCCTGTTGTCTGCCTTGCAATTCTTTTCATATGACGTTTTGCCTCAGGGGAGGGCATAGCCTTCGCTTTTGCGGGGCTGTTTCTCAGAGCGGTGCTCTGCTCTTTCCCTTCAATTGCTTTCGGTATACAGTGCTTGTCACTGTCATTCACCATTCGATTCTTTTTGTTTTTGTTTCACTGATTTTTCATCTTTTTTCGCACACTGTTCCCATACTCTCACAGTTTTTGGTGGTGGCTCCACGTTGTGGCGCGGAAAAGTTTCTCCGAAGAAAACTGCACCGGGAGGGACTTATATGGCTCCGCTGACGTCATGTCCGTGGACGACGTCAGGGCGGAGCCATGCGGCGCCACCCCCCGGCGCGCAGAGGTGCTGCTGCAAAAAATTCTGAATCTGCGGCTAGACTGTGTCTCTACCAGATACATCGTTACCGAAGGTAAGTAACTCGTTCATTAGACTTATAAATTAAATACTTATCGCATACCTCCAGAAAGTCTCTCTGTTGCATCATCAGACCGTTATCTCTTAATGCAGAGCCGGAGGTAATCTTTTCAGTGTGTCATGATTACTTAAATTTGAGTTGTCATTTAACAGTATTATTTCTACAGGTAACTTTATATCACTTGAACATGGTAGATGAATGCTTACTAACATTTCCTCACAGAATGTCGTCCGTTGGATGCACCTGCCAAATGTGAATTAACCTAGCCTTGGGATCCGACAATTTCAACTAGTGTTGCTGGATAAAAGATGTATTTATATGCTGCTCTGTGCCTTTTGCGACTTAAACTTCATGTGATAGCACTGTAGGAAGCTGGCTCTGTATATAATATATCAAAGTAAGGTATAGTGTGCACAGAGTCCAGGGAGTCCCCAGAGGTATAGCAGAGGCTATATTAGACAAGTACTAACTACTCTCTTTGTGGTAGTGTCGGCGAGCAGTTAGGCTTATCAGGAGGGCGTGTTAAGCATTTATTGTATTCACTCAATCAATCAATCAAGGCTGATGGCACACACGCAGACAGAATCCACATCCATTAGGTAAGTATAAAAAGGTATACTTATAGTTTATTTTGTATAACCAAGCAGGACTTGGCACAGGCCAGTAAGCAATACTTTCAAATGCAAGGCTGTACACAGAAATGCAATTCTGGATTGTATTGGAATCGATTACAGGTTTGTATTACTTTTTAAAAACAGTTCAAAATACAGTAAGATTACTTTTGATTACTCTTGGATTACTTTTCAGTTACTTTCAGTACTTGAGGTGATATGCCGAGCTATCACACACTGGAGTTTGTCACTAACAGGTAAGTATGACAATTCTTAAGTTAAAGCATAGTTACCTTCTTTTCATACAAAACTGTCAGTCAACACATTTTTAGTAACTAAAAACTCATAACATTAGTTCCAATGGGAAGAAAAGTGTTAACGGTTCACATGTAAGTAAATGACTTATAAGTTTGAGTTTTGGGGGTTATGACCAAGGTTCCCCAAGGTCCAGTGGGGCACTCAGATTTAAGCCTGGGCGGTGAATTCCGCTCCGTTCGCGCAGTTTTTTGCCCTCCGCGGAGTTCCAAAAAACTCTGCTCTGCATTGCGGAGCAGAGTTTTTTCCTAGCACGTGCTCGCCAATGGTAAGTTGGTGAGTGCGAGTGAGGAAAATCCAACGCTAGACCACTTCTCTGCGAGATTTCTCAACGCGAGCGATTGCGGATGGTCGCGACCGCTCGGGTTGAAAAACCTTCAGTTCGCGTTGAGGAAGCTGCCGCTTGAGTAGAACTTCTACTCAAATGGCAGAAAGAGGCAGTGCCCTCTTGCACTGTGTGAAATGCCGTTCGTGCTGATTTTACAGCACGGGACAAACACCCAGCACTAAAAATCAGTGCAAATGGCATGAGGTAACCCACTCTGCCGCTCGCGGAACTCCGCATAGCTTGGCGGAGTTTTTTTGTCACTTCTCTGAGTTCCGTGACTCCGCGAGCTCCACCCAGGCTTACTTAAATTTCACCATCTGCGGCACTGAGGCGGCCGGGTGCAGAGTGCAAGGGCCCAATGTTAGCCAATGGGGCTAAGGGGGCCTTCGATCAGGGACTGCTTTCGAGCAGGCCTCTCGGCTGTGTGGGAGCAAAGCTCCTGGGGTTAGGATCAGCACTGCAGGGGCCAACAATCAGCACAGGAGCTGCACTACCAGTGGCACAGGGGCAACAACATGCAGAGTGCCAAGGAGACGTCGGGGACCCTGTGGATTCCAATTGAGATCTCCGGTTTGGAAAAGATGCTGTAGGCTCGGTCAGGGAGGCTTCCTGAAGGTGACCACTGGCTGGAGAGGTGAATTGGATTCTTGGGGGATGCCTGGACACCATCGGTTGGGCCACCAAAGGCCATGGGGTGTCTGGTGCAGGGGGGTCTTTTGGCATTGGGTCTTCTTACCAGCTCCGGTCACGGTTGGGGGGACCCTTCAGGTTGAGGCTGCATGTGTCGGCTTGAAGCTTGAGTGGGGTCAGGGATCACCAGATCCCAGGTCAGGATCACTTGGGAAACCTCCTGCTGGTGTTGGGCCACTCAAACTCGGGCAGTGGGCGTCGGGTGTAAAGTGGTACAGAACCGCAGAGCTGCCTGGATCCGAGTTCTGGTCTTGGAGTCTTTGTTGAGTAAATCTGCTGCTCATGGGAGACCGAGTCTTACAGATGAGTGCAGGGCAGGTCATCCGGGCTCTGGGGGGGGCTGCTGGACACACCGGGTTTTCTGCTGTAGTCGGGTCGGAGTCGTTACAGGCCGGTAGGGCTGGGGCCAAAGCAGTTGGTGTCCTCTTCTTCCTGGGTCAGCACGGCTCTTCGGTCCTTCTTCTTTTTTCCTCGAATTTGAGGAGGCAAGGTTCATGGTTGCTCCTAAATGCTAAATTTAGGGGTGTTAAAGGGGTGTGCAGGTTGGGACCAATGGGTTCCTCCCTTGGAGTGGGTACACCCCCTATTATGCTACCCTTCAGAGGGAGGGGGGATGAGTCTTTCCCTAATTGGCTGGGTCCCCTCATCTTCAAGATGGAGGGAACTGAGATGTGTGCTTCACCTCGCCTTCCCCACCTGAGGGGTGGGGTTGGCAAAGGTGGCCACACCTCTCCTCCTAACTTGGTTTTCCTGCGGAATCTCCTGCCCATAGTGGGGGTCAGAACCGTTGGGAGCCAGTTGCTGGGGGCAGCAAAAGGCATGGACAGCTTACAAAGGTGGCAGGCCTTTGAAGCTTCTCCTTCGTGGACCCAGCCCATCCTGGGGGAGGAGGCATGACACCTCTGCCCAGGATGGGCTTTGTTTCTGGACCCAGGACCCAGGCCCTCTACCCAGGGGTCCAGAAACCTGTCTGGTGGCGCCAAATGGCAGTCAGCCATTCAGGAACCACACCAGGGCTGGTTGTTTTTCGGGGGGCATCTCTAAGATGCCCTCTGAGTGCATTTTACATTAAACCCCACACTGGCATCAGTGTGGGTTTAATGTGCTGAGAAGTTTGCTACCAAAGTTCCCAGGTTTTAGTAAAGCCCTCATGGAGCTAAGGAGTTCGTAATGACCAACTCCCAGACCATATACTCTTTAGGGCTTTACTACACTTACAATGTCTAAGAATGGACTTAGACACTATAGGGGTACAGGGCTCATGCCACGGTACCCTCACCTGAGGACTAGTGCACCCTGCTAGGCCCCAGGCAGTGGGGCCTGCAGGGTGCCAGGCCCCAGGCAGTGGGTTGCAGACATGGCACACAGGGATGTGTGCCATGTCGACTCTTCACTTTTCTTTGCACCAAAACACACAGCCTGCAATGGCAGTGTGTGGGTGTTAAGGTACAGGGCCTCTAAGGGTGGCACAATAGGTGCTGCAGCCCTTAGAGGCCTTCCCTGGTCACAGTGCTCTTAGCACCCATGGTGCATTTTACAAGGGGCTTACCTGTGGCCAGAGATGTGCAAATTGTGGGAACAAAGGTACAGTTTTGGGAAGGAACACAGGCCCTGAGAACCTGATTGGCAGGGACCCAGGGCACATCAAGTCAAATTGCATCAGAGGTCAGGCAAAAAGTGGGGGGTAACCATGCAAAAAGGGGCACTTTCCTACAAGCACACCATGTGTATTTGTGTACTTAAGTTCTCCATCGCAGAATCTTTACTGATATGGGTACACTTTGATTAGATCTGTCAGTGTGCAGGATCTATGAATACAGAATAGGTTTAGCTTTTTATGCTGATTGGAGCTTGCACGTAGACCAAGTTGTTTCTGGCCACCACAGCTGTGATTCCAACAGCTGGCAGCTGCATGCAGTGCGGTTAACTTCAGCTTCCAGTGAATATCCAGCTCTTCTGGTAAATGTATCCTGTAGTTAAAAAAACATGTCTCCTTCCCACTTTTCATATCATGGTCAAAACCCTGATGGCAAAGAAGATCCGTGTTTGCCACAAAAACATTTCCCTTTGGGGTTAATCAACGTGTTCCCTCAGATGTCAAATTCAAATATATGATGTCTTGTTCTGCCTAATCTGCTAAATGTAAGGACGAATGGCGCTATTTGTATTTAAATCAATTTAAAACAAATCTAAGCCTGTCATCTTGTAAAGTAACACCCTTTGTGTGTGTGTTTTTTTTTTTGCAGTTTTTTTTACAGTGCGAGCCCAGCCCAAGGGTATTGGAAACTTTACAACAGAACCAGACCGTACATTTTTCTTTTTTGGGCACAGGGAGATTAAGTGATTTGCCCAGTATCATAAGATGGGATCCAAATACCTTTTTTTGATTTTAGATTTACATGTATATGGCATAGATGTATTTTAGAATATATGTATGTAGCCACATATATTGTGATTATGTTCACCTTAGATCAAAGCCTAAAAAATAATTTTTGCCGTTTTAGAGAGTCAAAACATAGGTCACGATAAATCAGGGCTTCATGTCCTAATACACTGTACTAAAAAAACCTTAGAGATTGTCATTATTACAGTTTAGGTTGTAGCCAGAAAGTACACCAAACTTCTTTACGGCAAAAAGTCTTATCGGACATTTTCTTGTCTTCTTTTTTAAATGAATAAAATTGGGCTGATAGCCAGCACTGCTATACAGTGAGAAAAAAACGAGACCATGCTTTATGCCACCTAGACTAGCCTTCTAACTTCTGGGGTCACTGCTTTGACAATTGACAGACACTTCTTTTTTGGCACTTCATGTGGTTATTATCCATGAACAATGCACTTTGCACTTTTTACTTATATTTTGAGTACAATTTATTCAGATTCTACGGAGTAAGGTGACTACATGGTATGTGACCAGGTGAGTGTGCATGTTTGCTGGGTTGCCAACTTGGCTTTGCCTAGGACTTGTATTAACAGTTTCAGGATGGAGATATTGGTTCTGGCACGGTTTCTTGGTCTGCGATGTTTTCTGTGACTGCGTAATTCCTTACCTTCTAACATTGTTTGTAATATTTTAGCTCATGTGCGTATCATTAGTGTCATTGTTTCAATCAATGCCCTCCTTACAACATACTATGGCCTCATAAGACTGAGATGAAGTAAAGGGACAAAGTGTTAATCCCCATTTACTTATCAGTAATTTTTATAACAAAGAACCCAACTTTTTCTTTCCCCAGTTGTGTTTCCCACCCTACCTTGGGGTTGGGGGCATTGTGGCGCATCTGTCCTCTTGTGATCGTACTAGAAGTGCTTCAGGAGGTGTTGGAGTTGTGTTAAAAAAACTGCTTATGGGTTGCTGGTGGGGGTCGGAATGAGGAAAAGTAGGATTCAGTGTACTGAAGATTTTATTGGTAAGACATTGGGATATTGTGAGAGGAATTTTGATGCTCTCTTACTGGGATATTAGTTCATGGTGCAAGTGAGGATAGAGGGACATTCTGAGAAATCTAACAGAAGAAAGATGTAAGTGAAAGTTTGAATGTTTTATGGACAACATTTTGTATATTGAAATTAATGAATCTATTTCCAACATACACGACTTTTAAAATTCTACAGCCCTTATGTACTACGACAGGCCATTTGTACCGTAAATTATACTAGTGTTTTTTCTTTTAGTCAGAGAATGATTCTATTAATGCGAAATATTGCTTTAAAGTTAATTGTTCAGTAATAGGGCATTCAAATAATAAGTATTTAAAATGTATGTTGAAGCATGTGTGTCTCCTGCGCTCTGCTTACTTGAATGGGAGCTATCCCGAACTCCTGCATACATAACCTGTCCTTTTGCGATCAAAAATCTCTTCTAAATTAACATGCTGTGCATAATTTGGACATTTTGTGGTTGAGTCGAGAAGTGTTTGCCGCAGACTTTTTTTTTTTGTTGCTGTTCATTGACAAGGGTTGGGTTATATGACACACTATGATGTTGCCCATAAGTCCAGCATGCCTCAGTGCATGACTTCCATCTTAGATTTTTTTTTTTTATTACCATGGGTTCAGGTGTGTACCTGCGGAACTCCTAAGGAAACAGAAGATGTTGTCAATAAACTTGACTACAGCTTTGGGGATCTTGGAGAAACCTGGCACTGCTGGATCGAGAAAGGTTTTTGAACGTAAAGATTTGAATCGGTCCAAGAATCCCTCCCAGAGGGGTTCTTTCCCAGATCCAGGCAAAGCCATTTTAGTTTTTGAGCACACTCATTAAATTCTGCTCTAACTGCAACCGAAAGTTCACCATAAACAAGACCATCTGGCATGTTTGTTATGCCCCCCTAGGAGACAGTAAGTCGGAGAATCGCCTACTTTTAAACCAAAGACTAACTCAGAGATGATAAGCTTGGTGCTTTGGGCTAAAATAGATTTGGCGCCCTCTGCGTTGGCAAGGCAAAAAAGTAGGCCCCATCCATGGAGCAAAGGGGCTTCTCTTTAGAAGAAGACATTTAGGAGAAGGCTTAGGGGGAGCACCACATGTATTCATTTCTGAACTTGAGATAGTTTCCTTGGAAGTCCACGAGGGAAGGAATACAACTCCTGAAAAGATCACAACATCAAATTAAAAAGGTTATAAAGAGACGCCTTTCCGGACCCAAAGATAACGTTAATAGGTAAAAGTGATCTAAATCACAGGACACAACATCTGAGAGGGATGAAGGTTGTAAAGAGAAGGATAAATCCTTGGACTCTACATCAGAGCACAATTGGAACCAACACTGTTATGCCATCTCTTTTGACTCTACTCCGGGTAATGATTGAGTCTGAAAAATCCACGACTTAAATTCAGAGCACAATCAAGTTTGTGAAACAAGGCATAAACCAACCAACTTGAGGTCAGAACATGATAGAGTGCAAAGAACACAGAGAAAAGGTCGAACTTGACTTGAGAACACAAATGAGTTTGAAAACATAAAAGTGCACCTTCAATGCCGACACAAAGCACCGCAGAAACCGAAAAGGTTGTCAAGACTAGAAGTGTTAAGTAAGCACTCTGTGCAAAAATAGTTAAGCTACAGAAAAGAAGCAGAACTTTGAGGAAGCAATGCTTTTTTATAAGATCCGCATATGCTTTGGGATTAAGAAACCTAGAGGAGAGACAGAAGGTCTTGGTGAAAGGGAAAAGGTAACCCCACCTATACCACAATAGTTTCAGGTGAAAGGAATTATTGGAGAACACCTCTTGGAGGAAGGATTAAAGATCGATCTAAGCACAGAGGACCCTGACCCAATATTACTTCAGAAAGAGGCAGATACAATTTTGCAAGATGAGAGGCAGACACATCTCGGGGACATATTGAACTCTAACCCAGGGGTCTAAATAGGCTCAGAACAGGAAATGCAAATTTTCTTTTAAAGACCCTAACACCTCAATTTAGGAATCATCATTACAAACCTATGTTACCAGCAATCTCACAGCAAGGAAGGGAAGTATTCCTTAAGCCAGCAGCAATTCTTGATTTGTAAAATATTAAGTCCAGGTGCTAAACTTTTTGTAGGAGGCCACACCCACTTCCCTGTCTCCACCAACTTCCTCCACAGGCTCCACCCACTTATTCTATTGGCTCCACCCGCATCCTCAACTGGCACTGCTGAAAGCCAGATGTAATACCACCGTCCATATCAGGAGCACCAGACTCCAGGAGGTGTATGCACACGGTTGAACACCAGCGAAGAGTCACGCCCTCAGCAGCATGGACTGGGCTGCCCCATATTTGCAGATTGAACCAAACAAACTAGTGAGACGAGTCACCAGAACCACAGGCTACACATTTCAAGTCCTAGCAGGAGCTTGGTGAAGACCTCGCCGATGGGGTCTTGGCTGGAGATGCAGAGTGGGGCATTTGCTTTGCTGCCGGCTGCATCCCACCTACTGCACAATGATGTGACTGTACAAATAGCTTAAATTGTTAAATGTGTTATAGTCATTTCCTCCCTTTCCCAGCCCTCCTGTTCCCTTTTTTGAGGCTCTCATTGGACACCCTCATGACAATTCGTGTTGTGTCTGGAATGCTTTCCCTTCAACAGATGGGGAAGGACCTTGCAGTCCTCTTGTTCCCACTTTCAGTTCTGTCTGTTGTTTTTTGTTCCTCGTTCTTCTGTTTTTTCTGATAAAAAGTACTGGATGCGTAAGCACTCTGTCTCAAGCAATGTGCTGCTCGCTGCCTCACCTGAATTAGGCACAGCTATCACATTAACCACTGCATGGCCACGGCTCGTGCACTCAGGCCTAGGGGCCCAGGTGCAGACATTGGGGGGTACCACGGGCGGGTCATGCACCCGCTATTTGTTACTGTTGTATAATAGGTCCTTCCCTCCCCTTCTGTGCGTCGAAGCCTCTTCCTCTCCACCTTGTGTAAGCTGAAGGACTGGGTGTTTTCTGGGTCCCGTATACCCACCCCCGCCTTCTGTCCGTCCAGCAGCGGCCTCACCGTGTGCCCCTGGGAGGACATTGAGTGTCCATTCTCCACTCGCAGATGCATTTACATGCTAACGCAGGACCCAAGATTTTAACCCACCATTAATCCTAATATCAAAGTCAGGCTCTGCAGAGGTTCAAGCTCCCAGTGGCTTCTTCCGGTGGGCTGCTTACCTCGGCCCAGTATCCCCTGAGAACAGCAGCAGCTCCACAACATACGTCTGCCTTACACCCTGGGCACTCCATGCCCGAAGATGATATATTCTTCGTTGCCCACGCCGGGTGAGATAGGCTCAATGGAGTACATTAAATTGCGCCAGTTTAACTTGATACCCCAGGGGTGTAGGATATTATTGGTGTCCAGCCAGTATCACTTATTTCCCTATTCAAGTCATAAGACAGTTTTTCTCTGATGAATATGAAATCTGCTTTGGTCGCTGTATATGTTGGTGGTTTCTACCCATTGTTACTATATTCTCCAGGCCTGTGCAGGGCTGTGGTGCTTGAATTCTTTGAATGACTCCACATGCAACGTAGCGTACATGATTTGATGTTCCATTACTTGCTTCACAGTTCACACACTACTGCTAGCATCATGTTAGAAAATCAATACTTACTGGACTACCTTTTAGTTTGAATTAATCTGAGGCCTGCTGCACAACACCCTGCTTGCTTCTTCTGTCGTCTGATGATTAGCGCTGTGGCTGTGAAGTATGCTGGGGCGGGCAAAAGCACTGATCATTGGTCTGACTTGGAAGTCGGGACACACACTTGACGATTCGCCAAGGAGGGACGGGCCAGGCTAATAATATATTTTGCAAGCGGCCATTGGTAGCGCACTAGCGCTACTATGATTGATTGGAGTGACCTGTAACTTGCGCTGAGGCAGGAACCCAGGCAGCTTTTGGTAGTTTATGTGTGCCTCATAATAAGGCGGGTGGCCGCAGTGTCCAATTTGAAATATTTTACGCACACAGTCACATGCGATATCAGCACTTCACCGGGGAGACCCGTGTGAACTTAGTGAGCAGGCAGCAGCCAATATCACGTGTAGACTCAGCCCTGGCAAATAAGTGCTGGTGCTAAGCACTGGAAACATCCGGCACAAATTAAGCACTGACCAGCAAGAGCTGTAACCCCAAGACGAAATACAAAGTTTCTATTAAAGACCCACAATATATAAAATCCTATGTCGAGGCAGTCTCTGATGTTGTCGCCACAGCTTTAAAAAAAGCATTTTTGATGGCTACACAGGGCCCGCCACTAGACAGACAACAGAAGGCTGGAGGCAGCTGGTATGAAAATGGAGACATCTTCAGCAGTTCAATGGTGCATAGCCAACTGTAATGCATTTTTGAACAGCTATACATATCAATAGTGGGATGAGGTAGAAAACATTATATAGGATCTGGCAGGGGAACTTAAAAAAAGTGGGGAGACAATTAAAGAAGATGGGAAAATCATTACTAACTAATATGTGCCTTAGATGCCGTGTATCCTGGAAGTAGACAGATAATATCTGGCACAAACGTGGCTGCGTTTCTTGGGGTTTAAACCTGAAGTTCAAGCCAATGTCATTTAATATGTCCTTCTCGAGGGAAAACCTGTTTGGAACCCAGTTGAAAAAATTCCTGGAGCTTTTGAAGCAAGCTTGTGACTCAGCCAAAACTTGAGGGGCCTTGCAAATGAGAAGATCTTTAAACAAGGGTATATTTTTGCATAGACGAGGGCACTGAAGACCACCATATATATCTACCTTTCGAAGAACACAGAAGACTGCATCCTTTCAGCCTACAAGGATGGTGGAAGCAATCTTTTCAACAAAAACTTTTCAAAGAAGGATCAAAGTAAGAGGCCAGGCCTTTTGAGGATCAGCAGCTACCAATAAATGTCTTTACATCTGCCCCCACAACATCCGACACCAGTGGGGAGCAGAATATAACGGCCTAATTTATTAGGCCCCTTGTGGCACTTTTGCGCCGCCGGAACGTCACTTTTTTTAAGTTCCAGTGGCACAATGTGCCACGGCATATTACAAGGCCACGTAAAGCCACTTTATGTGGCTTTTCAAGGCCCTGTAAATATGTGCCCCTTTCACGCATAACACTGCGTGAAAGGGGCTTTCCATGAGTGTTGCTGTGGGTGTTCCCATGCAACACCCATGGAATCTGACACATTTCCAGATTTATGAGAAATCGTAAACCTGGGAATGCATCAGAAACTAACGCCACTCCATGGGTGGCGTTAGGGAGGCGCAATGAGGAGAAATGTTTTCATTTCTCCTCGTTTTTAGGTCGAGCCTCTAGGAGATGACCTTTCGGAATTGGTCTGCACTTTTCCAACACTCGTGCGTGTGCCGGCATCCACCTTGCGGGAGCGAGCAGCGGCGCGCAGGGGCCATCTGTTTCTAATTAGCGTGGCCGCGCGCGCTTGTTTACATTTGCCTGTCTCGAAAAAAGCGGTGGCACGCTTCACTTTCCCTCTCTGGCCCCTAGCACATGGTGAGCACTTTATCTCTTTACTTTAATTGTGCCCTGCTCGAGTTGCTTCCCTTTTAGTCCCCGCCCGCACCGCTCTCCGAGAAGCGGGACACCTCTTTTGTTCTCCCTTGTTTTCAGTTTGATATAGCGCGAACTCGACCAGAAGGTATCAGAGCGCTTTACAGGAGCACCACTTGCATTACAGACGGACGCGGGAACATGTGAAAATGCAGAGCTGTGCCTTTCGGTTAACTCCATTCTCAAATTATGTGTGAAAGGAGTCCGGGACGGAGGTAGGGAGGTCCCGGTCCCGCTAGCTGGGTGTGCCCCACACATGTCTCAGCTCTCGGGCCTGGACGAGGGACAGCGGCAGGCTTTTATTCCTTCCTTACTCCTTTCTTGCACCCAGGCCGCAGAGCGGAAGCAGAGAGAAAGCGTGGCAGCAGGCAGGTGAAACCAGGTCCGAAACCGCGGCACCTCTCTGAGGGGGTCAGAGAGCGTTTCCGCTCACTGGCGTGCCAGCTGGACGTTGGCGACGAGGGGCGCAACATGCCCGGGCACAGACCGTCCTGCATCACCCTGCATCCTGCAGAATGGAACAATTGGCTTTTGTGGGACACACTCGGCAGTCTTTGGAGGGAAGGGCTCCTGTGTCTATTGTGTGAGGGGGTGCAGAAGTGCCCGGCAAGGGGTCTTGCACCCATTCTGAGGGACGCAGTCGTTGTTTGTAGAGGTGGCTTTTCGCCTTCAACAGGAAGACGCCATCCATGCGACATCCCGTCCATTCTGCTTCTCTTCCTTCCTGGCCCAATGCACCCCGTTTCACAGTATTCTATTCCACCCATGTGCAGAGATACCCTCCATTTTGCACAGCCCTGAAAGAAGCAGAGTTTTCTTTTGGAGAAAGCGAATGGTGCCTCTGAAAGACCAGAGGGCCGGGGAAGAGTCAGTCACATGCTGCGCAACTCCAGCATGCGACTAGCTTTGCCCAGGCCTGTCGAAAGATCTAGAACGGGTCTATAGTACACTGACAGAAGACGTGCACGCTTGAAATCCGGTGCCCCACCATGAAGCGGCTCCATGAGGTAGTCCACAGGTCCCCCTCTCTGTGAATGCAATGGCCCTAGCTCCCCTCTCAGGTTTGTCGGGCCTCACTCATCCATAGCTGCCAAGGTTTCAGATTGCTATGTGTGACATTTTTTTAATTTCAGTGCAATTATGAGTGACATTTCAATGATTATGAGTGACAATTTCTCGCAAGCAAAACCAAGCAATGAAGTCCATGGGAACGGATAAATATTACAAATTATACTCTTTTGAGCTGTGAGAAACTCTAAAAGATCTTGAAACTGCTGCAGAGCACCTGAAATTAAAGTTTCCTATTGATCACAAAACGTCTGCTTTTTATACATAGGTGTTCTTTGTATTCTGGGATTTGTATGCCCATGCATTATTATAGGAAAGGAGAAAACTATTAATCTCAGATTTCAAAGTATTTAGGATGAACAAGTCAGGATTCACAGTGTTACAATTCGCCTGAAGCACACAACAGGAAGCAGCTACGGATAGGTCACATTATAGTACTTGGTGTCATGTGACACAGAGAGCCACCCTCTGACACAAATGTCACCTGATAAGTAATGTAAACCCTTCTCCCCACCATAATAACAAAAAGATACAACAAGGCCTGGACTGGCCCAAAAGCAGCAGCAAATGCTGCTCAGTGTGCACATTCACCCTCCTGCCAATAACAAGGATTACTGCCTTCACTATTGCTCGCTATTCTGCAGCAGATCACATGTAGTTCCTACTGTACCAGTCACTTACCTTCAGGGGTACCACCAGGCTCTTTTTTACTGGCATGACCAGTATTTTATTGTCCTGGCTGTTACAAAAATTCTGAGAAGCCCTGAAAGTCGATATTTTTCCCCTCATCAGCGCATACTTTAAACAGTAAAAATAAAAACACTTTGCAGTGTTCTGGAGCTGCGAAGTTAATAACTGGCTCATAAATAAAGTAAAGACAGAAAGTCCATCGTAAAATATATACACTTTACAAATATTTTTTTTAAATAACTTTCTGTCATGCTTGAGCCTTAAATCGACATGGTCTCTGGTGCAGAGCAGAATGCAGTAGCGCAATGCTGTCTTTTAAAGACAACACGGGCTCCTGGTCACAGCGTGACCGGACAGGTGTGCCCCAGCAGAGCGGGCCGGCAGCCAATCAAGTAACAGACCCTGCTTTAGCCAGCCTTTGCCCACTGGGCCCCTCTGGGTTCTCCCTGGCAATCAATGAGATGCAGAGCAAATGTGCACTGCAGGCCACTCTGTCCCACGTGGGACCCGGCCAAAACAGGATGTGAGGCCCCAACTACATGGATCTTCTTAGTCAGCTGCCGAAGTAATTAAAATTAAAGAGTCAACAGTCTGCTGGCTATCGGACTCGACAGCTGAGCATTGGAGCCTCAGGCTGAGGCACAAAACATACATAGGTCACAACCAAGGTGCACGCCATGTCAATCTTTATTTAAATAAAAAACGACTCGACCCTAAGTCATTCACGCCGAGGGCTGCGGTCGTCCCGGTCGGCGCGCAACTACCTGCCCAGCCCGCAGCCACCAGCATGGTACAGATGAGCTGCCTAATTAAGAGTCAATATACAGGCAGCTGAGACTCGACAGTCACCCAGACAGCACCGGGCATTGATTGGGCAAACCTTAGGCTGAGGTTACACTTAGGTCACAGCCAGGGCACTATACTTCAAAAACCAACTACTCCGGACTCAAGTCAACCCTATAAATTACCCTGAGCGGTCGGCCCGGGTCAGCTCGCCGTTACCTGCCCAGCCCCGCAGCCAGCGGCACAGATCATCACGTCAGCAGGGCTGTCACAGAGCAATACCAGGATCAGACACCACTGCGCTGAAAGTAATTGGGCCGGGACCGCCAATGGCTCACCTCACCCCTACCAGCCCAATTCAAGTTTTGTTCAGCTGTATGTCGCAGCTGAAAATGAAGTAATCACACTAAGGGGCATATTTACAAGCCCCTTGCGCCACTTTTGCGCCGCCGTTGCGTCACGCAAGTGACGCAGCGGCGACGCAAACCATGCGCCGCGTTGCGCTATATTTACAACGTGACGCATCTAGGGAGATGCGTCACGTAGTAAACCCCTGTGCCACATGAAACCTGCGTCAGGTTTCATGTGGGCGTTCCAGCGCAGGGTGGGCGTTCCTCGCAGGTACGCCACGTAAAGTGACGCAGTGAAATCTATAAGATTTCACTGAGTCACTTTACGCCATGCTGCGTCAAAACCCTGCGCCTGCTTGAAGCAGGCGTAAGGATTGACGCACCATGTTAGGGATAGGGCACCCCGAGCATTGCTGGAGCTGCGTCGCGCTTGCGACGCGACTCCAGCAATGCGCCGCCTTTCCGGCGGGGGATGCGACACGCATCTGCCATTCTGTGCGCCACGGCGCGCCGCATTGTAAATGCGGCGCATCGGCGGTGGCGCAAGGGCAAACTTGCGTGTCGCATCTTCCCTGGCGCATCCCTGCTGATTTGCAGGGATGCGCCAGGAACGTAAATATGCCCCTAAGACTTCAGCTGTAACACAGGCAGGGCACGCAGGCGAAGATAACCTGCATGATAATATAATTGAAACCACATTTTAGAAGAGTGAGGATATCTCACTCTACTGACTTACTTTGAGAGGTGAGCTTCAGCGGCTGCAAACTGGTACGGGCCCGGCCTCCTCGTGACCACAACCACTCCAGCGGCATGAAAATTCAGCGGCCGAGCTGGACAGTGGTGTGTTCTGGGATCTAGCAGTCACCGCGCCGTTCCTGGGCTTGGGGTTAGGTCGGGTTTGCTGCCGATCGTGTGGATGTCGTCGATCACATTTTTTAAAAATATGATTACTCCGGTGCGAGCAGTGCTCATTGCCACTGCAGCACCTACAACCGGCAGGCCCCGCCGGGTCTCGGTATTAATTGGGCTGCAGTCAGAGAGGCTTGTAAGCATGCTGCAGGTGACAGGATGAAACCAGAAGCTGGGGGATGCAATCATGAATGGCCTTGATCTTCTCAAAGAAAAACAAGCATTGGCATAGCCAATAGGTCTCGCTTTTGGGACCTTATAAGTATTTAGTTATGCAGCACAATATCCTTGGTGCAACAACATCAACTGTTGCATGGCTAAACACTTATAAGGTCCCAAAGGCGAGACCTATTGGCTATGCCAATGCTTGTTTCCTTTTTCTATGTGTGCTGCATTTTGCAGCACACATAGAAAGAGGAAATCGCCTGAATTTATTGATTTTGTGCAGGAAGATGTCCCTTCCTGCACAAAATGAATCAGCCCGCAATGCAGGCACCCTTGCACCATGGTGCAAGGGTGCCTGCGTTGGCGCATGGCCGCCCACTGTTCGCCGTCCCAGGAGGAAAGGGCATGAATGTGCCGTATCTCATAGACGCCGCTTTCCTGCCCTTTTCTTTTGATGCAGGGCAGCGCCGCAAGATTCCTTGGGGCACTGCCCTGCGCCAAAACCTCATAAATGTGGCCCAACATTTCTACAAGCAATGAAAACCACCCACTACAGACAAATGGCTGTTAAATCTAATGAAACACAAATATTGTATACATCTTGTAAAGAACCACTCCCGTCCCCCCCAAAAATAAGGTCAAAAAACCTCAAAAAACAAATCTCAACAACTAAAGGACGTCTGACAAGAGATACAGAAACTCGTGTTAAACGACAATCGAAACAGTACCATTGCAAGAAAGAGATACAGGCGTATGTTCCGTATACCATCCCCAAACAAGTCTTCACCCTAAGAACAACCTTGGACCTGCAATTTGTAAACACATTTATTAAGACACGGAAATTGCAATTGACCATCCTTCAAGGCGTCATTCTGTTGCTTAAAAGGAACGATTTCCTCACAGCAATGGACCCCAGGGATGCATATTTTGACCTCCCGGTGCATCCAGCTCACAGATTATATATAAATTATGCAATAAGCAGGGTACATTACCATTCAAGGTCCGTGATGAAGCTGTTGGGGGTGATGGCTTCATGTAGCCAATCAATTCCAAATTCATGGTTGCATATGAGACCAAATGAAAAACGGATAAAAATTCAGTGGTCACAAAACTTTGGGAAAATGGCCGATTGGTTGTCTCAAACAAGGTACACAAGGAGTTTACAGTGGTAGAGCTTAGAAAATATAACAAGGGGAAGTTTTTCCCACTTAACAGCACCCTAAGCCGTCATAAAAACAAATGCATCATATGGACAATCTAAACATCAGGGGCCAGTGGACAGAAACATGCTCTAAAGAACATCAATTATTTTGAGCTTAAAACAGTTTACTTATCTCTAAAGGCATTTCAAGTTCATAGCCAGGACAAGGTCGTGAAAATCCTAACAGCAATGCAACCACAATACTTTATCTAAACAAACAGGGGGGAACATTATCCTTTCCCCCTAGCAATTAAGACGCAATTAAGACAATCGCATTAAACACTGGTAACACATACCAGATGTGAAAAATGTTCAAGCAGACAGCCTAAACAAACAGATATGCATCACACATGAGTGGGACCTAAAACAGGAGATATTAGCTCACATATTCAATGTGTGGGGAAAATCCAGACATAGACTTGTTTGTAAAGCAGAAACATAAAATTCCAAAGCTTCGAAATCAGGTGTTGCCATCTGCAGTCAGTGGGGAATGCACTGTTGACAAATTGGAACAGGAAATTTGTCTATGCATCTTTTCAGTACTATTAATCCAGACTGCGATGAGCAAATTCAAAACTTCGAAGATGATACTATTATTGATAGCATCCAGTTGGTCACAACAGATTCTAGTATTCTCACCCCTATTTTTAGGTCGAGCCTGGGCAGCGCATGTGCTGCTCTGCGAGGCATGCTTTATTCAGGTAAGGACTTGAAGCTCTGCCCACTCTCCGCCCATATTTTTCATTGGCTTGTGTCATTGTCCACTGTAAACTGGAGCTGTTCATTGGTCAATAGGGTTAGTAGTTCCTCCTTAGTACTGCCTTGTCTCATTATGTAACCTCCTATGGTGATACCCCGTGTTACGTGTGTTGTTACTCAGTAGGCTTTAATTACAGCCTCTGAGCACTATTTTCTCAAATAGTTCTCTCCTAATGCTTTTTAAAAAAAAATTATAGCATGGACGCTGACATTTGCAATGCAACAGGTATCGCATTTCCGAGAGTTTAAGCTATTGGCATTGTAAATGGCAATACCTTTTATTTATCTGTTTTAAATACAACACATAAATAAAAAGGCATTGTCATTTACAATGCCAATAGCTCAAACTCTCATAAATGCGAGACCTATTGCATTGCAAATGCTTGTTGGCTCTGGAAACAGGGAGCGTGAGGGAGGCCAGTCGTTCCAGAATCACAGAATTTCGATGATCTACAACAAAGAAATAAGAAAACAATAAGGTTAGTAAACAATGCAAATTAAAGATAGTACAGTAAGCGGCAAGATAATAGTTATTTGTGGAGCAAAAAGATAACTACAAAGTTCAACCTACAACTGTATTTCTTGTAGGAAACATATGAAGAAGAAAAGATATAGAACGTTCTGCTCGGTTAAATGTGTGGTTTCTGATCTATGCTTAAAACTGTAGTGTAACAGAAAAAGATTGAAAGGATATTATATTGAAACTATTTTCCCCAAAACAATTATCTAACAAGTACTCTTGTGGCATACCAGATGAAGAAGAATGACCAAAAGAGGATCTGTGGCAAAAAACAGACCATAAAAGAACTACAAAGAAATTGAGAAAACCTGAGAGTAAATTAAGATGTCGCCTACACATGAATCCACAGGTCTTCTGGTGCCTGTGAAGGAACTTGTTCCTAGCAAAACAAAAGAAGGAGGGAATAACGCGATGCAGAGAGAACTGTTTGGCACTACTTTATAACTACTACTAATGAACAAATTGGACTCGGCCAGGGTTTTTTAACGCAACCCTTTGCACTGCGAACCCACTGCTATATTTTTCCAACCTCAGATTGTGTCACACCGTGCAGTCAGCATCTATGTTCTGCTTGTTACGACTATAAATAAACAATAATATGTGACTACATCTGGGCATCAATGTTTGTGAACAATGTCATTGTTCCAAGCTGTACATGTTTTCTATTGAGATGTGCTTTCAGGTTGAGGAATACAGGTATGCCATATATTTTAATTTGTAATGTGTTCCCATACGAAGTGATTGAGACACGTATTGAAAAATAATTGCCACTTGTATAGATACATCATAGATCTATTGAGAGTACGATAGAAGGTAAAAAGTATGAAATGATATCCTAGGAAATCACTGTAATGTGTAACCTCCATCCAACAATGCTACAAGTGAAGAACCGTGGCTCTCCATGATGCCAGCGCAGTGGTCAGAGCGGCTAGCCTGTTAACCAAGAATATCACAAACAATGGGACACCCAATAAATCCTTGAAGGCTTGGGCAGTTCAGTATGAGCAGGTAAGTGTGCCTACAAGGGATTTATTCAAAGATATTTCAGCAATAGTTAATTAAATCGATTTAGGTAAGTTCTATTCAAGTAACTCACAATTGAATTATTCAAAAAACAATTCGATTAATTTATCAATGAATAAATCATTAAGAAAAGAATTAAATGAAACACGGATGTATATATTCAAAAAATGATTTAGTATTGATTCAAGATTGTTCAATTATACAGGGTACATAAAAAACAACACAATGTAGCCAGAAGTAATGATTACATGAGATTAAATATCCTTCACAATTACAGT
Organism: Calotriton arnoldi; assembly: GCA_963921515.1. Classification (NCBI taxonomy): domain Eukaryota; kingdom Metazoa; phylum Chordata; class Amphibia; order Caudata; family Salamandridae; genus Calotriton; species Calotriton arnoldi. The sequence continues at coordinate 608,151 of CAWUFW010001280.1, read as the reverse complement.
TGTGGACACCTTTTTACAAAATGTTTTTATGGCAATTTGAAGAGTTTACACAAAGCAAACATTGCCTACAGTACATTGAGGTAAAGAATAGGTGTAATAGTCGACGTTTCGGTCTAATTATGTCTCTGTCCGTTAGACCATCCTCAGGACGCTGAATATGTTGATTAAAAAAGACCCTTTACATTAGTTAGTGATTCTATTTGGTATTTTTAGAACCACAATTTATTGGACGACAACAATTCATTGATTACAGCATAAAATAATCGTAGGTACTTAAATCAAGGACCCAGTTGTTTTCGGGCTCTTTAGAGTAAAATCAGATAATGAATCTGTATTATAATGCAGAGAAGTTCAAACAGTTCACGCTCGCGTAGCAGCCGACTGAGACTGCATGGGCTCATGGAAATGTTGGTTCGTGTGCTGCTTGTGCAGGAAGTCCAGACAGGGCTGGACTGCCCACATGGGGCACAAGGAAAACCTCCAGTAGACCGAGGACCAAGGGACTGTTTTTATTGGCCAGTGGGCAGAGGAATCATCAGCTATTTAGCCTGGCAAACGACCATGTAGGATCACACACCATTTTCACCATAGAGAAGAATATCATTTTCCCCCAGATCTTCTGCAGAGGGTTGGACTCCTGTGCTACACTTGTGGGCTGCTATAAATCGTTTCTCAGGGATGCTTTTAGCTCATAGTACACCGAGTCCTGATTTTTAAAGCAAGACACCAATCAAACTACATATCAATCTTCATTCAGTATTGGCACATGTGGTATTCAATATGTGCTTGTGATTTTAAGTAGTGTGTTCAGAAACAAAGTTTTATTATATATATTTGCAAAGCACACTATCACCTGCAAGGGTAACCTTGTATGTGCCTAGCCCTGCCTATGGTAGGTTGGTTTATCGAAAATACAGGTCTTCAGCTTCTTGCGGAATTGAAGAAGAAGAAGGAAGGAGGGTCTGATGTGGAGTGAGAGGTCGTGCCACGCTTTAGGGGCAATATAACAAAACCCTTCTGATCTGGGTTGTGTGCGAGTAGGAGTCCTTCAAGGCGGAGTTGATTGGGTGGTTGGTGGAAGGAGATACAACTGTGCTGGTAGGTGGGGCCTGAGTTGTGTAGTGCCCTGAACGTGTGTGTGTGAGGAGTTTGAAATTAATGCATTTGTGTATTGGGAGCCAGTGGAGCTAAAAAGTTTCAGCACTCCGTCCATCATCTCCTTGTGTTTGCTTTGTTCGCTCTAAGTTGGCAGGGTATGCCCAGAGGTGGGTCACTTGCTCACTTTGCCACTGGATTCAATCTAGCCTGGCTGGTGAAGGGTGTTACCCAGAAAACGGTCCTAGGATGCTTGTTTCCGGTTCAGGGAAGACCTGGTTTGGCAGTTCGGGCTGGACTGTTCCCATGAGGCACAGGGTCAAGACTGATTTGCATATAGCTGGGTCTGAACTGAGGTGGCGAAGTGAGCTAAAGAATTATGATGGATTCAACCCAGATCTGTGACTGGTGGTGAGTGTCTGAAAAGTTTCAGCGCTCCGTCCATCATCTCCTTGTGTTTGCTTTGTTCGCCCTAAGTTGGCAGGGTATGCCCAGACGTGGGTCCCTTGCTCACTTTGCCACTGGATTCAAGCTAGCCTGGCTGATGAAGGGTGTTACCCAGAAACCGGTCCCAGGATGCTTGTTTCCGGTTCAGGGAAGACCTGACTTGGCAGTTCGGGCTGGGCTGTTCCCATGAGGCGCAGGGTCAAGACTGATTTGCATATAGCTGGGTCTGAACTGAGGTTGCGAAGTGAGCTAAAGAATGATGATGATTTCAACCCAGATCTGTGACTGGGGGTGAGTATCTGAAAAGTTTCAGCGCTCCGTCCATCATCTCCTTGTGTTTGCTTTGTTCGCCCTAAGTTGGCAGGGTATGCCCAGACGTGGGCCCCTTGCTCACTTTGCCACTGGATTCAAGCTAGCCTGGCTGATGAGGGCTGTTTGGCGAATGCTCATTGCACTGTGTCAGGGGACACCACTCACAGCCCATGGGATCTGCATAGTCCTGTACCACCGGACAGCGCTGACTGCCTGCTCTGCTGACAGTGAGCAGGTGAAGGAGTCCAACAAGGTCACATGTAGTGCTACATTGCCATGTGTGTACTCTCCCTCAAGCGGTGTGTCAGGTTGAGGAACGTTGCCAGGCGCCGCTGTCCACTCACCTTGCACAGATGTGTGTCAACCCGCAGTGTTGCACGCACATGCATTCTGAGTCCAGGCGAATGCAGACATGTCCACTGTCATGGTGGGATATGTGTCCATTTCTCCAAGATGCAAAAGGGTGTTGGGACCTGTGCTATGGGTTACAATCTTTTGTGGCTGCAGGAACATAGTTACTCGTCCATGAAAGCGAGCGCAGCTTCATGGGCAATCAGTTCCAAGAGTACGTCTTTGTCGACTTCAACGAACACGGGGGCGAGCCAATCCATTAGCTGGTCCGGACAGATGTGCTCCGTCCACGCCGTTTCACCAATCCGCAACACAGCCCAATAGGGGAGCGCTTCGATGTGGTCACTGCACACGAGGAATTGTGCAATCTCACATGCCCAACTGCCAGCACATACGCCCAATTCCAAGGCATCCCATGACAGGGTATCACGGTTACACTCCTGGTCGTGGTCCAACAGGGGGCGCACGCACATGTCATAATCTAGTTCAGCTACCGTTGTGTTGGATAGGCAGACATCCATGGGCCACTCGAATATGCATGATCGGCAGTGGAACCAGGGCTGGACGCAGGTGACGTACGCAAGACGGAAGCTCAGACGGTAACTGATGCGCAACACTGCCAGTGCCCCCAGCAAATGCAGCATTCGGTCACGGTACAGTTCCACGTGACAGGGGTTGTGCATGTGCCCGGGATGTTCTGACATTGCGTTGTTCGTACTCGTAGAACCGGCACTCTTCTTACCTGCGGCTGTGGATGATATGCCACAGCTCGGAGCAATGAGTCGTATGAGTGTGCAAAGTTTGTACGTATGGGTTGTCCTGTACGTAAGTGTCAAGGCCGTTCCATGCAGGAGTACCTCGGGCAAGGACTTCTGTGTGTGGGGTGTGGATACGTTGATCTTTCATTGGCGCCGTGTGTAGTGTGGGAGTCATCTTCGTCTGCCATGGTATCTCTCTTAGGGGGTGCCTGCCGCATGCGTTTCCAAGGTCGGGGGTGCAGATGTCCTTCCGCCTTCTGTATTGAGACAAGGGGGCTTTCAGACCTAATGTTAGTCAGACTACTGCTTGTATCCTGGGTATGTGATGTGGCTATCGCGCTGCAATTGGGGCTAGGCCTTGGGCTTATGGTGCACCAAAAGCGATGAACACACACACCAGTTGCCATGTATGAGCCAAGACCCCGAGCGGCCTTGCGCTCCTTGTACAGTCCCTTCGTGCGCGGACGCCCTCCGGCTGCATGCAACATTGCAACATTGTCGATTGCGGGCCGTGTGGCGCAGACACTGCAACAGAGACACACGCATCAGTTGGTTTCCTGTGCAGCCCAGATATGAACCACGCCCAGAGGCCAGGGATAATTGTTCACACCTCTACGCTGGCCTGGCGCACGCCGACCCAGCCCATTCGGCGTATGTATAAAGGGGGGGACGTCGACGCTACGTGTCCCAGTTCTTCCTCACTGCCTGAGGTGACATGGCTGCGTCCGCCTGGCCTACGACGAGGCTCAATCATATAGGGTACATGACTTGCGTTGCACGGAGTCGGTGGCACCGGTTGCACTGCGGCCGGCACGGGCCTACCGCCACGGGATGGTGACTTACTGTGCCCTGAGGTAGGGGCACCTAAAGTGCTGAGCGGGTGTGCAGCCTGCGATGATGACGTGTGCACTGATATGGTCTCTGCCATTGCTATATCAAGACCCAGAGTCAAGTGTGTGCCTGGTGGACCGCAATGTAGGCCTGAGCCAGCGGGCAGCGCAGGCCTACCGCCACGTGGCGTTGCCTCGCGTTTCACAGAGTTAGTGGCACCTAGAGAGCTGAGCGGGTGTGCAGCCTGCGATGATGACGTGTGCACTGATATGATCTCTGCCATTGCAAAATCAAGACCCAGAGTCAAGTGTGCGCATGGTGGCCTGCGCTGCGGGGATGTGTGATGTGGAGGCTGCCAAGGTCGCGGGCCCCGGGCTCGGAGCTTGCAACAGGACGTGGTGTGCCCTCTTGGAGACACGCCGGTGGCGGAAGGTGAGCAGTGAGGCCTGGGTGCGCAGGGGTGGGCAATCCATGCTGGGCGGGGGGAGGGGCTGGGGTGCAGCGGCCTGAGTGCGCAGGGGCGGCCATGCGATGTTGCCGTGTGCAATGATATGTACTCTGCCATCATTAGCTGTGGACTCTGTTTCAGATGAGGGACCTGGTGGCCCGCAGTGTGAACCAGCACTTGGTTGGAGACACACCGGTGGCAGCAGGTGAGCAGTGAGGCCTGGGTGCGCAGGGGCGGGCAAACACTGCTGGGCGGCGGGAGGGGCTGGGGTGCAGCTGCCTGGGTGCACAGTGTGGGCACTGTCTCTCTCTCCCTCTCTTTCTCTCTCTTTCTCTCTCTCCCTCTCTTTCTCTATCTTTCTCTCTCTCTCTCTCTCTCTCCCTCTCTTTCTTTCAGTGTCTCTCTCTCTTCCTCTGTTATTCTCTCTCTCCTCCCTCTCTTCCTTTCGCTGTCTCTCTCTCTCTTCTTCTGTTTCTCTCTCTCTCTCTCTCTCTCTCCTTCTCCCTCTCTCCCCCTTTCTCTCTTTCACTCTCTCTCTCTCTCCCTCCCTTTCTTTCTCTCTCTCTTTCTCTCTCTCTCTGTCCTTTGTTTTGCGCATGACACACCTTCTTATCTTCAATTTTGTCTTGCAGGCTGTGACTTACGGTTTGTCCGGAGAAGACCCGCCATGACTCTTCCAATTATTGATGTTGATTGGAATTTGAATAAATTGATTACTTTTGGAATTCTGCGATGTATGTATGTTTTTACTTTTTCGAACCACACATGGATGTTGGTTGGTGTACTTGTGCGACATCAGGCGAATTGTTGTGTTCATGAATTTGTGAGGTAGATGTGAGATATCTTTGTCCGGGGGGGTCCCGGGGTAGGGCCATGGGGGAAGGGGGTGGCGGTGGGTGTTGTGGCCCTCTTGGGGCTCCGAGCTGCATGGTCAGTAGCTCCATGGCATCTGTTGTTCTTCTGGTGTGGCTGTGGGCTGGGCTCCCTTTTGTGTTGCAGGTTGTTGTCCGACTTAACACCAGGTAGGAGCAGGTGTTAAATCCCTGCTGCTAACGCGCCTAATCACATGTTTTGTGGTCTTATCGCCGATCTGGCTGGTCGTTGTGAATGTTGTGAAGTGGTGTTTCTGCGGGTTTTTGCACGGGAACGCCTACTCTGCATCTCATTAGCGTTAGTTGCCGGTGTCATCCGTGGCGATGTTTTTTGCGGCTGCTATCGCAGGAATACTGGTGATATCGGCTGTTAGCACCAGCTTGTGAATGGTGCGATGAATTTATCACCACTTTGGCTGCGATAAAGTGCCGCTAACTCGGCGATAAGTCCTTGAGAATATGCCCCTTAGAGCGATCTGTCGCCCTGCAAGCAGCCTGAGAGTTCTTTAACTCTCACTGCAGGGGCCAGCTCGCGCACCTGCTGTGATCTTAAGGGCCTGCAGCAGCCCCACCCCGAGTCGGTGCAACCAAATCTTTCCCCTCACAGCAGGGTCAGAATGGGACCAATCACCATTAAGAATTTTTTTTTTAAAGTCTCACTCTCGCTGAACTATATGTTCTTTTAGGTAGTATGGTGCCACATTTCAGATAATGTGGTAGACAGTGCATTTTACGGCAAACTGGGACAGCAGAAATAGGGAAAATTGTATATAATTTTTAAAGGGACCTTTACATGAATATGCCGGTTTTTCTACCGATGATTTTGGGACATGAGTGGCAAATCGCTCATTTTAAAACACGTTCGGCCTGTATCATTGGTGAATACAAAGGAATGGCAGGCAATTCGATATCATGCAGGAGGGATGGCTGTTCTCCTCCAATACATTGGTGATAAATAGTGCATTTGAAAGTACACCCGACTGCTAATTACTTACCTAAACTTGATAGGATTTAACAAGACAATTTTACAGAGGGTTATGGAGGGCTAGGGGTTGACTTCCTGCTAGAAATAAGGTAAACGTGTAATGAATAGTCCATTTTATTGGATGAATTTTTATCCTGAATTTTGAGCACCTGTCCTGAATTTTTGTTCTGAATATTGACCCTTTGTCCTGAATTTTTACACTCACCATTCTGAATTTGCATCCAGGCCAGTTGGTCACCCTACACACTGTGGCTCAGCTTCCCCCAACCTGATGTGTTTCCAAATGGAAATTATTATTGTTTTAAGCAGCACCAATTCCTTTAATGAATACAGTCTGTTTTTAAAAAACTTTTCAGTTTGGGAATGTGAACACTGGGATGGGCTTGCTGCTCCTAGCAAATAGCCCCGACCCTAACTAGTATTTCTTAGGCTGGTTGTTCTGCAGCCCTAAGCGACTGTAGATTTTGAGGTGCAACCTATTAATAAATACATAGTTTGCCTCGCAATATTAAATAGGTCGTAAAACGTTGGTGTAGAATTAGCGACCACTTGTGACCGCTTCTAAGGTCGGGTCCCAGGAGTGATGTGTCCTGACTGTACTCCAGACTTCATTCCTTTCTACTGCTCATTCCCGCTGCTAAGACTGGGGGCTCTGCACTGCGCGGACTGTCAAGGCCCGGAAGTGTGACGCACACCTCATAGACTCAGTTACAGCAGTGCTCTGACTCCACAGTGTACACACAGACGGCCCTGGCCAAGACCCCTGACTCTGGCTGTCCTTCATACTTGAAAGAATCCTGTCTGAGTCTTTTGGCTGCTGTGCATGTTTATAGGATTTTAAACAAGCATTTGCAATGCAATAGGTCTCGCATTTGCGAGAGTTTGAGCTATTGGCATTGTAAATGACAATGCCTTTTATGTATGTGCAGGAGGAGATGTGGCCTATGGCCAGAGCTGCCGACTGGGGAACCAGGCTGGGTACGCGACATTAGCTAACATCAAGTCCGCAGAGAGGGGGCGGCGAGAACCTCGATATTAAGGGAATGTTCTCAACATACATTTAATAAAAGCCATGGACACAGAACGTGACAACACTGCTTCGACAAAGCGCTTTCCTTCGCCGGAGTATGCTGAGGAGCTTCACTGCAGGCGGATACCTTCACTGCAAACATGGACCCGCTTCTGACTGAAGGCAGCGCCTAAGAACACACAGACACCGGAACTTCAGCCACCGGGGCGCCGTACAGCGTCAGACGGGGCCATTTGTACAGGGAGGGGAGGCGGGGGGAAGCTTCTCAGGGACGGTTCTGCAAAAAGAAGTGCTTACGACGGAAACACTATGAACGCTGAGAATGGTGGAAAGAGACGGCAAAGGTCATGTGCACAAGTCCCTTAAAACACAAAAGCTGGGAGGCTAAGGGCCAAAAGCACCATATGCAACACACGATTTCGCAAATACTTTCACCAGAACAAACAGGGTTCCTTCCGTCCAGTGCCCCTTTAGCGGGTGATAATTAGTAAGCACTTCTTCGTGGTCCATGTGAGAGAATGAATACTTTGGACACGAGAGCTCACAGCCCCTGACGTGGTCTCTACCCGAGTGAACATGGGCGTAGGAACCGTGGGAGGTGGAGGGGGATAGGAGATTGGATACGTCTATTGCTAAGGGTAGTTACCGTTAAGCACAAGGAGTTATCCAAGAAGTGACCGCGAAAGGACAGCGATCTCGGAGGGAGGTGGGGAGAGAAAAATAAAAAAAAACACAACACACGTGTGGGGTTGAGACAGATAAATCAAAAAAACACGGTCAAATGTAGCAACTGAAACAAATGGTGCAGAGAATCGAAGGGAGGAGGTGGCTCAAAATATAACGCTGCCGACTTTGGAGCTGGAGAACAGGGTTCGAGCCTCGGCATGGGATGTATTAATAAAAAATAAACGGAGATCTCGGAGGGGGGTGGTGAGAGACAGATAAACTACCTCTCCGTGTGCCTAGCTCCAGCCGCTTGTTTATATTTGCATCGCACTTTCACTTTAAGTGAAAGCGCGATGCAAAAATAAACATGTGGCCGCCCTTGCCAAAGGCGACTGAACCAAGCTGTCGCTATTACGCGATTAATAAAAAAAGTGCTTACCCACTAATTAAAGGAGACTGTATAATGCCGCAAGTAAAAGATCCAGTCCAGATGGGCCGTCCCAAAAGAAGACAGGGCGGTAACAAAGAAGCCTCATTTTCAATTGGAAGCCAGCGTTTACCATAAACGATGACGCCAGCCAATGACAAATAGGGGCGGGGTTTGAACCCCACTTTTAAAACCTACCCTACTACAATATGCCTCGCAGAGAGAGAGAGAGAGAAAGGCAGAGAATGAGAGAGAGAGAGAGACAGAAAGAGAGAGAGAGACAGAGAGAGAGAGAGAGAAAGGCAGAGAATGAGAGAGAGAGAGAAAGGCAGAGAATGAGAGAGAGAGAGAGACAGACAGACAGAGAGAGACAGAGAGAAAGGCAGAGAATGAGAGATCCACACATATTTCATATGTAATCTTTTCACGTATAATTTAAAGAAATACGCTAGTGGAACGCGTGTTATGGTCCAGTAATGCCGTTTCTGGGTTCTGGTGATAGGTACTAGTCACGTGTCCTTCTTCCGCGTGGTTTAGGCGCCGGTATGGATCATAGTGAATAGTTACCCTTTTGTGTATCTTTATGTAAATAAGCACCACCTAAAACGAATTGCGCATGACGTCACAGACTATGCTTTCGTAATATGGCGTCTTACATAGTTGTACGGCACTCTTGGACTTGCATCTAACAAGTCTCACTATAAAAAAATGCTAATTAGATAAAACACTCGGATCGCTCCACCAGGGTACACATCGTTGTCATTCGTATTGTGGTAAATTAAATTTACTTATTACCTCATTTCTGAATTTCTATGCTTAATAAATCATAATTTCTTGTCAATGCAAAGCGAGGAGTCCGTGGTGCTCAAATGAAGGAGGAGAAGACCAATAACTCGAGTTAAAGGGAGCGCTTCCAGCACCAAGCGGGCACAGGAGCAATCTCTCAAGTCCCTCTCTTTAAGTGGGGGTCTTTATTTTCAACAGCAGAATATTTATACAGTCTTGGTCACGAGGCAAAATAGAGGAACAAACAGGTCGTGGCAGATAGAGGAACAAAGATTCAGCAAGAGGAGCAGAGTGTGAAGAAATGGGGCGTGTCTTAGGCTTCGTGAGGGGACTTGCGATGTGAAATAGTCTGACAGTTGGAAGGGGAAGGCTTCCTCATTTGGGGGTTTGTGCTCGTGCTTCATGTCAGAAACATGAACCATCTCTGCGGGGGAGCAGGAACTCATGTACTGGTTTCCCGGACTTGGCAGAAACCACAGAGACAGATGGTGAAAATGAGGAAAACCAGGTGCAGGGGTGTCGTGCTCGTGCTCGGGGTCTTGGGACACCAAAGGGTGAATTAAAAACAAAATGGTGTCGGCTTTTAATGTGGGCAATTATTAATCGCGCAAAGGGGATCGCGCAAAGGGGCATAATTAGATCGCGCAGAGGGCAGCGAAGGGGCATAATTATAGATTTTATTTCCACATTCCCTCCTTGCCCCAGAGTGTACCTACATTATATCTCAATTTGCATGAGATCATTTATACATTCTTGTAACATGATTCTTTCCCTTTCTCTCTGCTGGACAAGTGGTTTAGGAATGCATTTTTCAGCGCATAGACCGCCTAGGGCAGGACCACATTGGATGCAAAGGCAGCATCCAGTTATTATCAGGAATATTATGCCTGCTGCTGACAGCAGTTGCCATCCCCAGGACGATATTATCTTCCAGAACCAGTCAGACCACGTCCAAGTGCCAGGTTCTTGATGTAAACTTACGGCTATCTTGTGTAATTTTGTTATGGCCGTGTATACAGATGGGGAATTATCAGGAATAAATATACAGCAGCTAGAGCCTATAATTTTACAGGCTCCGCCTCTGTCAGCCAAGATGATGTCAAGGACAAGGCGATTTTGGAGAGTAACCAATCGTATGGCAGACTGCTCCTGGGTTAAGCTCCCCAGGGCAGACGCCGTCTGGTTTACTACAGCCTCTAAGGTCCTTGTCAACCTGCGTATAAGCTTGCTGTTCTGTACAGGGCCAACAAAGAAGAAGAACCCTTTGTTAAAATCTGTATACTGTTCCCATGAGGTTTCCGTTTGGTCAACCAAGGAGGTATCGATCGTTCTTTTATGTCTGACATGGGGCACTAGGAGGTCTCTGTGGTAAGTGGATGGGGCCACAAAGACAGGGGGTAACAGGAATGCTATATAGCAAGTTCCCCCCAGTTCAAGGGCAGCTGCACATAGGCCGTTTGGCCACAGATGAAATAAGTATGGCGAGATGCTAGAAATGAGGACTTTCCTCTGTCTTCAAAACTTATAGTGGTATGACAGTCACTGTGTCCTAATGGAACAGAGCCATTTTTCTGGATGCACAGGTGTCCTTTTACTGGTGAGACCGAGATGGAAGGGGAACCAGCATTCTTTTTAGGTTTGGTATTTAACATCTTGTAGGACATGGTCATGTTCCCTTGCTTGTATTCTTCACTTTCTAGGACTGTACCGGTCGCCTGAGGATCTCCCTCCTTATTAGGGTAACAGGCAGTATTGAGTACCTTGTTTAAATCCCCCAAGGCCACCCATTCTTGCATGAATTATTTCCGTCAGGGCAGGAGGTGGGGGTAGTAGCGTCAGCTGTTATTAGGGCGAACCAGGCTTCACAAGTTCCATTATAAGAGAATGGGAAAGAAAAAAAGAGGCATCCCTCCCTTTTTCTGATGAGGTGGGATGCGGCCACATATCCAACAATTGGTGCTATTACTGGCTTGCTGAGTGTGGTGTAGCATCTGTATGAAGGTATTGTTTCGCAAGGCTAGTCTATGGGCTTGTTCATGAGGGGGTAGGTCGTGATAGGTGTGTTCCTGAGTGCTGTTGGGTGTATGAGAGGTGTGTTGTGTTGGGGGAAAAACAGTGTGGAGAATCCAACCAAGACACGTCATAACTGCCATGAGGAAAAATAATACTGTCAAACATATAATAGGACCATTATGTCTTTTTCTAGAGTTCATTTTTTTTTTTCTCCCACATAGTCAAGGTGTTAAAATCCATTCCCATGCTCCAACCGCTTCACCACTGGACCGACGCCCAATGGACTTAATTAGCCAGAGTCCGAATGGCAGACCTTAACTTTGATTTGTAATCCTGTTGTGGGGTTAGTTCCAAAGGCAATAAAGATTGTTCAGTCACAATGTCAGTGGGATTGGCAGGGCCATCAGCAACAGTGTCTTTTTGTCCAAAATGTTTCCGGCAGTGGCTTGCGTGGAGCCAGCCCTTCCTGCCCTCGACCTTCACTGCTGTCCGTGTTGTTAGTAGTACGAGTCTTGGCTTCTTCCACCTGGGCTGGAGGGGACTGGTCCGGTCGAAGTTCCTCACGAGGACCCAGTCCCCGGGTCGGATGGCGTGTTCTTCCGGGTTGGTTTTGTCAGGGAAGGTGGCAGCAACCTGAGAACGACAAGATTGGAGTGCAGACATCAAGGAAGCCAGGTAGTCAGTCAGCATAGTACTGTCAACATCAGTTATTCTTTTAGGCCTTGGCGTACCCCACATATTTGGTGGTCTGCCAAAGACCACTTCATATGGAGATAAGCCAGTTCTGGAATGGGCTACCATACGCATGTAGAAGAGGGCAACCGGTAAGGCTACCATCCAGTCCACGCCTTTGTCAGTGCATATCTTGGCCAATTTTGTCTTCAAAGTTTGGTTGTGCCTTTCTACTAGACCTGCTGCATGAGGATGTCTTACACAGTGAAACTTCCAAGTGTACCCTAACAGAAGAGACACTTGCTTCATGAGTTCAGAGGAAAAAGGTTGGCCGTTATCTGAGTAGATGACACGGGGCAACCCATACCTCGGAAAAAACTCTCTAACTAATTGTTTAGCAGGTGTCGTTGCAGTGTAATCTGGGACGGGATAGGCTTCTGTCCATCTGGTCAGAGCACACACTACAACTAGCACATACTTGTGACCTCTACATCTCTCCATCTGGATATAGTCCATCTGGAGAACTTCAAATGGATGGTCAGGGGTTGGAATCCTCCCTGTTCCACCTTTGTGCCTTTTCCTGGGTTGAACTGATTACAAATCATGCACGTTTTAACTTTTTGTTTGGCTGCAGCTCTCAAATGTTTGTTGTGCCATATATTCTGTATGCTGTCTAACATTGCTTTTTCTCCCAGATGTGCTGGTCCATGTATGGTGTTTACCATAACTTGTACCATGGCATCCGGTAGAAACCATACTGCTCTTTCAGGTGTCATCCAGCCTTGATCTGTAAGGACCCCTCCTTTTTCCTTCCATTCTAGCAGTTCCTGTGGTGTGGCGTGACTTTGGACATCCTGGATGTCAGAAAAGGGGTCTCGTATTGTATATTGGCGGTGTGGTATACTTAATTCTGTGTTTGCTGCTAACTTGGCTGCACTGTCTGCAGAATCATTTCCTTTTGATATTTCATCTGTTCCTTTTGTGTGCGCTTTACATTTTAGCACTGCGATTTTCTCTGGTAACTGACTGGCCTCTAAGAGGGCAGTGATGAGTGTAGCATGCTGTATTCTGAACCCATGTGATGTGAGAAATCCTCTCTCTTTCCATAATGTACCGAAGTTGTGTACAACTCCAAAGGCATATTGTGAATCAGTGTAGATGTTAACTGACTTTCCTTTTGCTAAGTGACATGCTCGTGTTAGGGCTATGAGTTCTGCTGCCTGTGCCGACAGTATCTCTATCTTGTGTGCTTCTAAAGTGTCTGTACCATTTGTGACGGCATAGGCTGCTGCTAATTCTCCTGTGGGGAGTCTCATACATGAACCATCAACAAAGAGTGTCATTTCTGCCTTAGCAAGGGGAGTATCTTGTAAATCTGGTCTTGGTTTGGTCACTAAATCAATTATGTCAATACAATCGTGAATTTCTTCAGTAGGAGAGGTCAGTGGCAACAGTGTTGCTGGGTTTAAAATGTTGCAGCGTCTAATCTCAATGTGTGGCTGAAAAAGTGTCATCTCATATCCAGTGAGTCTGGCTATTGTCAGATGCTGTGTTTGTGTTCTGTTTAACAGAAGTTCTACAGCGTGTGGGACCTGAACTATCAGATGATGTCCCAATACAATAGAATCGCTTTGTCTAATAGCTTGTGCAGTAGCTGCTACTGATTTTAGACATGCAGGCAATGCTTGTGCTACTGGATCTAATGTGCTTGAAAAATAACCACATGGTTTATGTTTGTCTGCTTGAAGTTGGGTCAGAACTGATAGTGCTGTACCTGAGTTTTCTGTTACAAATAATGTAAAATCTTTGGTGTAATTAGGTGTTGCCAGCACTGGGGCTTGACACATAGCTTTTTTAAGAGACTGAAAGGCTTGCGTGTGTTCATCTGTCCAGGGTAATTGTGGAGTAGCGCCAGCTTCGAGTGTTGTCAGCTGCACTAACGGTTTGGAAATGAGTGCAAATTGTGGGATCCACTGTCTACAATATGAGGTGAGACCAACAAAGGCTCGAACTTGTTTCTGTGTTGTTGGTTGTGGTATTTGTTGTATGAGTTGGATGCGTTCCTGTGTAAGCTGCCTACCCTCCTTTGACAGCAAGTGCCCTAAGTATGCCACTTGCTGTAAACAAAATTGGAGCTTACCAGGGAAACTTTATGGCCATTTGCAGCTAGGAATTCTAGTACTAGTAGTGATGCTTCAGCACATGCTGCGTCAGATCTGGCCGTAATGAGGATATCATCAACATATTGTAGTATGGCTGTATCCGTGGGCATTTGAACAGTATCTAGTTGTTTTTTTAATGCTTGGCTATATACGCTTGGACTCTCTGTGAAACCTTGAGGAGCTCTTGTGAATTGGAAACTTCGTCCTTGTAAGGAGAAGCCAAAAGGTATTGACTGTCTGGGTGAATAGGTATGCTAAAGAATGCGTTTTTCAAGTCAATGACTGAAAAATGCGTTGCTTCCGCATCTATGGCTGTGAGTAGGGTGGAGATGTCTGGAACCACAGGGTGTTGTGGAACGACACATTTATTGAGCTCTCTCAAATCCACCACTAGTCTGTAGACAGGTGGTGTTCCTGGTTCCACTTTTTTATGAACTGGTAAAACAGGGGAATTGCAAATGTTAGAAGTTGTTTCCTTAATCACACCTGACTGTATTAGGTCCTGAATAATTAACATTAATGCTTGTTCAGCCTGAGGTGGAATTTTGTATTGCCTTATGCGTGGTAGTTGGGCTCCCTCTTTCAGTGTAACCTTGTGAGGTGTTATTTCCATACATCCTACTGTGGTGGAATCAGTGGCCCACAGGGTGTGTGGCAAATCTTTCAAACGCTCATCTAATTCTCTACTTGTGTAGTGGCCCTTGAAATCTCGCAGAAATAGTCTGACATCTGTAGGTGAGCAAACAATGACAGCTCCTAATTCTTTCAATGTTTTTATACCAAGCAAGTTTTCTGGACATGATTTTGTCAATATAAGATCTGTAGTTGTCATGAGGGGACCAACCTGCAAGGGCAGTGGCTTTGACGTGACGTTTGTCACAGGTTGTCCCGAGAAACCCAGAGAAATACTTTTTGAACCCGAGAGAGGAGCCTCTGGGACCTCTTGATGGCTTATTGTTGTTTTACTGGCCCCAGTGTCTAGTAGAAACTTCCTATCCTCCCCAAGAAGTCGGACCTCTATAAATGGACCTGTCTGATCTACTGGAATGGGGATTAGGGGCAGTTTGTCATCTTCTCTCTCTGGGCAACATCATGAGAAATCTGGGTAATATTCAGTGTAGGCGCTGTCTATAATATTCATTTGGGCCATTTGTGTTGTCAGTGGAACTGAAGGTGTTGAACTGTCTAGGGAATCATTCTGTTTTGGCTGATATGGGCGTGGCTGGGTCTTACCAGTAGCCAAATTGTGCTTTAAGACAGGGCAATCTTTAACGAAGTGTCCCATCTTTTGCAATAATTACAAGTGCTTTTTATATTTGTCTGGCTACTTGGTGTCTGTTGACGCTGGGGTGCAGTTTGGGCTACTAATGCTTTCATCTTTGTGTCTTTCATGCGTTTCTTATCATTTTCTTCTTTATCCCTAATGCGATTCTGGTGATATTGTAGCATTTGTAACACCTGTGGAGGTGTATGTGCTTGCCAGGTACTTTCTACTTTTAGTACTCTGTCCTTAATGGCTGGCAAGGCGTTATCTACTAATTTGGAAACAAACAGATGCGGGTAAGCTTCACTTGTTGGCGTAAGGCCGCTATTTACCGCAAAACACTTTTCAAGTCTAGTGTAATAATCTCCTATGTCTTCACCATGTTTCTGTTTGCAGGAGGAAATGGCATCCCAGTCCTCCTTTTTCACTGTTAGTAACTGTGGTAGCACCTTTAAAATAGTGCCAGGAAGTGCTTTTAGTTTGTCTCCTATACCTTGACCTGCTACTCTAGTATTTTCGTCATTCTGAAGTTCAGTCCATTTAATGTGTTCACCTGCTACTTCCCAATCTTTTTCTCTTAGTTTGTCATATATACCTGATGGCAACAATAATTTCAGAATTGCTGTGATATCAGAAAGAGTATATGTTCCCATCATTAATACATCTCCTAATTCCTTAAAGAATCCAGCAGGATCCTTTGAGTGGGAGGGAACCATCTCTTTCATCCTTAGTAACTCAAGTTTTGTCAAGGGTACATAAATGAAGACGCGTTGTAGCGCGCCATTCGTGTCAGCTCTGGGGTGGACCTCTCTCATGGGGAACTGGCGTGTTTGAGGAAGTCTATTAGTTGATCCACACGTATTATGGGGAGATCTATATCCAGTCACTTTCTGGTATTTCTGTCTAAAATCTATAAATGTGTTAAGAAAAACTGAACTATTGTGGAGGAACATGTTATCAGCGCAGTCAGACAGAAAATCTTCGAGTCTTGGATCATGTTTAAAATGAGTGTCATTGAGTGTGATGAGATGTTGTACCATGTAGAGACTTGCTAATCTTTGATGTGAGCGTGGTAATGCTAGAAAAAGCTGGGCTATGAGATCATTGTCATATATCTTATATTGAGAGACCCATAGGGTCGCAGTTCTGGCTATTTCCTCCTCCTCCGGTGTAAGCGGAGGTTCCTGGTCTAACCAGTAGTCTAATGCATTGGATGTATTTTCAAATAACTCATCTGGAGATGACCGTTCAGAGTGACCTTGGAGGAATGTAGGCGGGGGTGTTCGTGAATTAGGGGCGGAAGAACGAACGGGTAGGACTTTTTCAGTAGGTTCAGTAATTTCCTCCTCAAGTTTCTTATTCTCTTCATTTGTTTGCAAGTTTTGCAGAATACGGGTCACATTACGGGTGAACCTGTCTAGTGCATCATTTATAAGTTCTAGACTAGTGTGGTCGGATGCGGAATCTAATAAGTCAAAAAGTGAAACTGGTACATTTCTTTCCTCTGCTTGTATGTGTTTTATGAAACAGCAAAGGAGGAACCTATACATGTGCATTTTTACAGGGTGTGATCTTCTTGTAGTCATAGCGTTAATGGCTCGTGAGTTCTCTCCAGTACGAAGAAACTCAGAGGCCGCTTGAAGAAACGTGTCAATTGCTGGTAGATGTCTTATTTCTTCCCAGGAGTCATGAAGTATTTTACTTATTCGGCCCGCCTCCCCTGTGTTGCTCGGAGTCGGGTCATAGGGGCAGTCGGGAATTGTTTTACCTGGGTCTGGACCTACGGCACCCCCTTCTGGAGTGAGAGGTGGTGCGTTATGTTGTGAAAGGGGTGGCGGAGGCAGAGGGTGTTGAATGACTCGAACTTCATAGGGTGGTGGAGTATCTAAGAGAAAATTAGTAAAAGTATCCTCTGGTGGTGGGGCTGTAGGCTGTGCTGATGCAATGTTAAGGTTTTCAGGTGCAGATGGCAATACAGGATAAAAACCAGTAGAAATGGCTGATTGTTCCCTTTTATTCCTTTCACTAACTACTTCTTTCCCTATTTCTTGTAACTGTTCTTTCTTGGCCTGCTCTGACATTCTCTTACCCTTTTCAACTTTATGCAATTCCTTCTGTTGCCTCCTATGGGCTTCTTTTCTCCATAATTCTACTGAGTCACTCTGTGACTGGCGGACTCTCTTTTTCTTCCATAACTGTTCCTCTAATTTCATAATACACTCCGTATCAAAACTACCATTTTCAGGCCATCTATATCTGAGTTCTAGGTCTTTAGTATATTCTACCCATAGATCACAATAAATAAGTGCACCGACACCATGTTTTGCATACAAGAAGTGTCCTGGAGTATCCCGAGGAGGAAGGGGAATTTCCTTCTCAAGAATACTCCTTTTGGTTGCCATCTTACGTATTTTCGAGAAAATAGGCATGATGGCAAGACTTTCAAAGATTTTAGAAGTGAGAAAAACATAAACAGAACAAATATCTTTACCGTACCCACGAAAGAGGTGAGTCCGTCTTTTATACTAGTTTAGTAGTCCTCACAAAATAAGTGAGAAACCCACAAAAAACATGTATCTTTACCGTGCCCACAAGGTAGTGAGTCCGTCTTTTATACTAGTTTTAGTAGTCCTCACCAAAGATAGGTGAGAAACCAAAAAAACGCGTATCTTTACCGCCCCCACAAAAGCTGTGGGTTCGTTTTTATACTTTTCAGCAGTACTCACCGAAAAGTAACTGGAAGGCCTCTTGAAGATGTTGGGAAAACGCGGTGCGCAGTTTCAAGGTGGGATTTGTAGAACCTCGGACTCGTCTGCTTCGCAGGTTGGGCTTTGGTTCAGGACGTTCCGCTATTTCCTCACCGCCTCGTGTGGATGCTGGGCCGCAGTCGGTCCCCCTCTTCGCCTCGAGGGAGTTAGCGGGAATTCCCCGCGTTGTGCACTTTTGAAGTCCGTCAACGGTCAGGAGGGGACAGTACCGGGTCCAATATCGCCGGCGCGTGGGGAAAGGGAAGGTCCCTGTTCGGGCGCCAATTACTGTGGTAAATTAAATTTACTTATTACCTCATTTCTGAATTTCTATGCTTAATAAATCATAATTTCTTGTCAATGCAAAGCGAGGAGTCCGTGGTGCTCAAATGAAGGAGGAGAAGACCAATAACTCGAGTTAAAGGGAGCGCTTCCAGCACCAAGCGGGCACAGGAGCAATCTCTCAAGTCCCTCTCTTTAAGTGGGGGTCTTTATTTTCAACAGCAGAATATTTATACAGTCTTGGTCACGAGGCAAAATAGAGGAACAAACAGGTCGTGGCAGATAGAGGAACAAAGATTCAGCAAGAGGAGCAGAGTGTGAAGAAATGGGGGCGTGTCTTAGGCTTCGTGAGGGGACTTGCGATGTGAAATAGTCTGACAGTTGGAAGGGAAGGCTTCCTCATTTGGGGGTTTGTGCTCGTGCTTCATGTCAGAAACATGAACCATCTCTGCGGGGGAGCAGGAACTCATGTACTGGTTTCCCGGACTTGGCAGAAACCACAGAGACAGATGGTGAAAATGAGGAAAACCAGGTGCAGGGGTGTCGTGCTCGGGGTCTTGGGACACCAAAGGGTGAATTAAAAACAAAATGGTGTCGGCTTTTAATGTGGGCAATTATTAATCGCGCAAAGGGGATCGCGCAAAGGGGCATAATTAGATCGCGCAGAGGGCAGCGAAGGGGCATAATTATAGATTTTATTTCCACATTATCAATAGCTCAGTGGGTAATGCGCTCGTTGTTGACGTCTTTGTGTAACCTTATAGTGACAACACCATCTGGTATCAAAGCGCCACGAGAATTTTCAGTTTGTAGTTTTTTTTTAGACATAACCAAATACATATTTTAATTATATCATAATGTTAAACAAATCTATCAGTTTTGGAACCCAGGAACAAAGCTGAAAAAAGAGCAATTTACTGCCAACCAATGTTCTTAAAAAAGCAGAGTTTTTCTTGAAATACCCTGAAAAAAAGCATATTTTACTCCAGGATACGCATAAACCGGGAAGCCCTGCGCGGTGTTTGCCAAATTGCAGTTTTGCGGAGTTAAGGCTGGGTACGGTGTTGGGTTGTATATGTTATTTATTATGTGCCGTGCCTTACGTGACTGTAGGGAATTTCCATCTCTGTGGAATTCCAGAACGGAAGGTACGGTGGGGAACAGTGACAGTTGACCTGATGAGCTGATGCCTGAGACTTGCGGTCGTTGCTCCTGTCTTGTTGGAGATATATATATAAATAAAGATTTGGAGTACTCACGTTTCTGCCTCCTTTCACTGGCGATGAGTTACTTCTCCTCCAAGACGTCCACGAGTGCCTCAATTTCATCCACCTACCGGAGTGGCGAACCTATTTCAAGTCTTCGAGGAGGTGAGGAATCTGAAGTATAACGAAATTGAGCGGGAAGGCATCCTCACAATCCACGTTTTCCTGTGTTCTTGAGGTGAGACTATTCATAATTTTAACCATTTTGCCTGTCTCGCAAGCGATAAGGAGTCTTCCTCGCGCTTCCTCGCGCGCATGGCAATAGGGTTTGTGACGTCTACAACGTGAGCAGTGCCTGTTTGCCTGGCGCTGCTCAACGATGCGTCTCTATGTCTCCTGCCGCCATTTTAGATGTATCCAATACGCTACCATAGCAACGTAGCTGCTTTTATAAACGCTGGCGAGGAAAGCGTTTAAGGATTACGCGCACAGCTGATTAAGACATCGCTGATGCGCACAGCTTATTTAAAGTTTCAAGGCTCACGCGCACAGTTGAAAAGACCGCTGATGCGCACAGCTCATTTAAAGTTGAAAAGATTACACGCACAGCTGATTAAGACATCGCTGATGCGCACAGCTTATTTAAAGTTTCAAGGCTCACGCGCACAGCTGAAAAGACATCGCTGATGCGCACAGCTCATTTACATTTCATTGTGCACACTATTACTTAGCAGTCATTTGGGAACACTGATAAACATATCGCTTATGTGCACAGCTCATTTAAACTTTCATCTTTAACACTCACAGTTTTTCAGCATCTTTACCCTAGATTCAAGAAGTCTAAAACGCTCACACGCACAGTTTTTGTTTTAAATTTTCACATTTGTGTGTATCCTCAATATATGCAATCCAATCCAACATACAATAGCATTGTATCTTCATTGTTTAACATAACAATACTTTTAAGGTTGCACATTTAAGAAGTTTTTTTAATTTATTTTTTATTCCAAAACATGCAGCAATCTTTGTCACCTCCTCCTGCGTTTTCACCGAATCCTGCTTCTCCTGAGTTGGATTGGGAGAAGTGGAAGGAAAGTTTCGAGGCATACCTAGATGCCCTAGACGTTGACTCTTTTACATGTAAAAAAAATTGCAATTTTAAGGCATTGTCTCGGTTCTGAAGGACGCACTATTTTAAAGCACACTCCTAAGGTGTTAGTTTTGTGCATTGAGGGTGAAGGTGACGGCGTTGAAGATGAATATGCTACAGCTATTAAGTCTTTTGATACCAGGTTCAAGGCGTGTAAGAATGTTACATTAGAAAGACATAAATTCTATAAAAGAGCACAACTTCCTGGAGAATCTGCATCTACTTACGTGGGCGCTTTACGAATTCTAGCAGTTTCATGTAATTATAAAACATTCGAGGAAGAGATGATTAGAGATCAATTTGTGGAAAAAAACAATAACAAAAAAGTCCAAGAGGCACTTTTGTCAAAACCAGAGTTGACTTTACAAAAAGCATTGGAGATTGCTACTAGAATTGAGAGTACAACTTCGTACTTAGAACAAATGTCAATTTCAAGTTCTAGTTCACCAGCACAAAATGTTTTGGCTGTTAAAAGTAAATACAAATCTCAAAAAGAAAAACCACGACAAGACAAATCTTGGGGATATACAAGAACTACTGCCACTACCAACAGACCGACAAGTAAACGTTGGGAGTGCTACCGTTGCGGAAGCACTTCTCATCTTGGGAATGCCAAATTCTGTCCTGCTCTGAATAAAACTTGTAGCAAATGTTTTAAGAAAGGTCATTTCGCCCATGTATGTAAATCAAGTGGTAAATCAGCTGTTAATCTTGAGTCATCTTCCAAGAAAGTTCTCAATGTTGAGCAACTCACTGGTGAATCATCTTCGAGTGAAGAGGACCAAATTTGTCTAATAACGGAGTGTCACAGCACTGATGTTGTTTCTACTGTATCACAAGGAACAAGACGACCCTTATGTACTTTGTCTGTGAATGGAAAAGATATCAAAATGTTAGCTGACTCTGGATCTCCATTTACAATTATAAGTGACAAAATATGGGAAGACTTGTTTAAATCTCATGGCATTATTTTAAAACATTCATCAGTCCGTCCCATTGCTTACGGAGGCAAAACCATTGAAGTACTTGGTGAATTTAATGCAAATTTATGTTTTAAAGGTAGTAATGCCCAAGGTGTAATTTACGTAGCAAAAGATGATACATGTTTATTAGAGTGGCGCAACCAAGGTAATTTGGGGATTATTTTGGATCCTAATGATCCTGAACAAGTCATATTGAAGAAAGATTTAGTGTGTATACAAACAGTGAAGGAAAATTCATGGGAGTCAATGTCTCCTGAAATTTTTAATGACAAATTAGGTCTATTTAAAGGCTTCAAGCACAAAATCAGATTAATCGATGATGCTGAACCTGTAGTACACAAAGTTCGCAGAGTACCTTTGGCTTTACGGGATGCGCTTAAAAAAGAATTAAATAAGCTATGTTCCAGCGATGTCATAGAACCCATTGAGTCTTCCGATTGGGTTTCACCCATTGTCTTAGCCCGTAAGGCCAATGGTGCGTTGCGCATGTGTGTTTATCTTCGCGATCTTAATCGCAATATCTGGGTTGATCAACACCCTTTGCCCAATATCACTGAGATGACTTCTAGCCTTAAGAATGGTGAATGGTTTAGTTTACTTGATATGACATCAGCTTACCATCAAATTGATTTACACCCCAATTCTAGACACTACACTGCGTTCATCACCCCGGAGGGTTTATTCCAATACAAACGAATGCCCTTTGGGCTTGCTTCTGCATCAGCAGTTTTCCAAAGAATTGTGGAAAGCATGTTCAAAGATATCCCCGGGGTGATGGCGTTCCAGGATGATGTGTTGGTTTATGGTTCTAACCAGATTCAACACAATGAGAGATTGCGTCAAGTTTTTTCTATTCTAAAAGAAAAAGGGGTCACTTTGAGTATTGAAAAGTGTAAATTAAATGTGACCTCTGTGGATTATTTAGGATATAGAATATCTGCTGAGGGTGTTGAACCTAAATCCAGTCTAGTTAAGGCAATAGAGGATTTTTGTGCACCTAGTGATAAGGATCAGTTGAGGTCCTTCATGGAACTCATCGAGTTCTATGCAAGATTTGTGCCTAATTGTTCTACCAAAACATTCCATATGAGGAATCTACTTTAAAAAAATGTCATTTTTAAATGGAATCCTGAATGTGAAGAAGAATTTCACATAATTAAAAAAGAGATTGCACATGCCGTTCCTCTAAAACCTTTTGACATCAATGATCACACAATTATTATGACCGATGCCAGTCAGAAGGGTCTTGGTGCTGTACTCATGCAGCATAGGGATGGCAGAGATGAAGTGGTAGCCTTTGCTTCTAGAGGTCTGAAGGGTGCTGAAGCTACTTACTCAGTGATAGAATGCGAAGCGTTAGCTTGCTGGTGGGGAACTGTTCATTTTAAACAGTATCTATGGGGCTCCAAATTTACTGTAAGAGTGGATCATAAACCTTTGGTTCAACTCTTTACCACCAAAGGAGGAGATAAAGCCACTCCTCGAATTGCAAAGTGGCAAAACAGACTGTTAGAACATAACTTTAATGTCGAATATGTTCCTGGAATACGTAACATTTTAGCAGATTGTTTGTCCAGGATACCAGGTTGTACTCATGATGCGGATGCTCAGGATGATAAGGGATCTGAGTCAGAGATTTTTTGTTACGCTGTGTCTAATTCAGATGGAGCCATTTTAGAAAGTGAATGGAGAGATGCGTATGACACTGATATAGACTTTAAGAAACTCATGGGTATAGTTCACACAGGTTGGACGAAATAATGTTTGAAGGATGAAACCATCAGCAAATTTAAGCATGTTTTTGATGAACTCTCTATTGTAAATGGACTTTTATATCGCTCTTCCTTACTTGTGGTTCCTATGAGTATGAGAGTCAAAGTGCTTACTCTAGTTCATGAAGGCCACATTGGTATGCGTGCCATGAAGAGAAGGATTAGAGAGCAGTTTTGGTGGCCCGGTCTTGACAAGCAAGTAGAACATTTTGTAAGAGACTGTTTATATTGTGCTGTAAGTGACAAGTCTCAAGTGACAGTACCTAGTCCAGTTCAAGCTGTTAGTGTTCCTTCGAAGCCATGGTCCAAACTGGCCACTGATATTATTGGTCCCTTATCTCTGTCTGACAGTGGTGTTTCGGAATATGGTATTGTTTTAATAGATTACTATAGTCGTTGGCGGGAATTGAAATTTGTAAAGGTTCCCACAACTTTTTGTGTAACAGAATTTCTTGAATTCTTATTTGCCAGGGAAGGTGTTCCAGACTAAATAGTCTCAGACAATGGCTGCCAATTTACTTCTTCAGAGTTTGAGAGATTTGTAAACTTCATGGGTATCAAACACACAAAAACCTCACTTTACCACCCTAGGAGTAATGGTCTCGTAGAGAGATTCAACAGAGTGATCAAGGACAACATACAATTGTCTAAAGCCAGTAGTCTAAATTGCAAAAATGAACTTAAAAGTTTGTTGTGGGCTGTACGTACCACCCCAAATTCTGATACTGAAGTTTCCCCTTTCATTTTACTAAGGGGCCGTCTTCCATCTTCTAAATTGTTAAGGAAGTGGATGGGTGAATTTAGTTTACGTGTAGATAAAATAAAAGAAGTAGAGAAGAAAAGAGTAGATGCTCAAAACAAGTACGTTCAAAATAGTTCTAGAGAGCTCAATGTGAAAGTTGGTGATCGAGTTAGAGTCAAATGTGCTCGCATTGTACCTAAAGGCGAGTCCAAGTTCTCTAGTCTTAAGTCTGTTGTAAGAGTTAACAAGAGTGCTGTACAATTGGAAGACGGTAGATGGTGGAACAAAAACAAAATCTCAGTTTCCAAATCAACCCATCTTTCGGTGCATAATGATTTTGCACCTCACCATAATCAAGGTGAAGTGGTTCATGGTTCTAATACCCGTGTTCCTTCGTCTAGGGTTTCAAGAGTACCTCAGAAATTTCATGATTATGTTATGCATTAATATGTTTTACTCCTTGTTGTTTTGCTATTTCTTTTTAATTGTTTTCTTTTGCAGAGGAGGAAGATGTGTTGGGTTGTATATGTTATTTATTATGTGCCGTGCCTTACATGACTGTAGGGAATTTCCATCTCTGTTGAATTCCAGAACGGAAGGTACGGTGGGGAACAGTGACAGTTGAGCTGATGAGCTGATGAGCTGATGCCTGAGACTTGCGGTCGTTGCTCCTGTCTTGTTGGAGATATATATATAAATAAAGAATTGGAGTACTCACTTTTCTGCCTCCTTTCACACGGCCGGTTTATTTTGCATGTCGAGGTGTTGGCAGATTCATGTTTGTGCCTGTGCCAGAAAGTTTTGTAGAAACCTCTTTTAATTACAGTTTGATGTCTGTGTTTTTGTTTTGCTAAAAACCTTGAATAAATAAACATATTTGAATTGAATGGGACTGTTTTTCGCAAAAGCAGCTTGGGTGGGTGGATTCTTTTGGCGTCCTTTCCCACAGCGTGAAAACAGATTTAAATAAATATTTAAATAAATAAACCAAGCCACCTCCAATAGTAGAACAATAGGAGAACGCCCCTGATTGTGCGTTAGAATAGAAAAGAAAAATCTGCGGTCCGAATCTACACACCACAGAGCTCCTCCGCTTCTTTTACCGCTCTAGGAGCTATTGAGCAAGTGATTTCACTTTTACAGCGCGTTTGAAGGAGTAGACCACTTCTAGCCGTTTAGCGAGGGTCCGGGATTTCACTTCAACTAAACACGCCGAAACTGTGAGAATGCATTTTTTTTTAAATGAAAAAAACATTATTTGACCTACATTGATTCCGAGCAAAATCTGGGAATTGTGTTAAAATCTAACGACGTAGTCAATTGAAAAACAGACACATCTCAAATATGTTCAACAATCACAGACACGTTTTGCACTACTTGTGGCCCATGTGGGTGTATGAGCCTGAGCGTCATACTCAAGCATGCCAAGGACAGCGGTATGATGGGTCCCAGAGAAGTCAAACGCTCCTGTGCAGGTTGACATCTTTTTCGGTTGTGTGAGATAAAGAACAAAAACATAAACACCGTAGAACTACCTGTTTCATTTTTGTGAATAAAAGGTCATTCTAAAATCAGACTTTTTTTTGCATTTGTTTAATTTTTGGAATCCATTTTAACTACCAAAATAGTTTCCTGCTCTGTGAAGAGTGTGCTCTTTATTCAAAAATTCTCTCTACCACAATGACGATGTTGCCAGTATAACACATATTTGGATAATGAAACAAAGACAATAAATGCGCTTTAGTGTTTTTGTGTGTGGTGATATTGCTTGATGTTCACTAAAACACAAGGGTTCTGCCACTGAGAAATGCGCATGCGCGTGCAGGAGATACAGACGCCAATTTTGATCTTTTAGTAGCACCGTAGATGATGCTGGGCCTTTCTAACGCCCTTGGCTGCGCATATTAGTAATAAAAATAAGCACAAATGCAAGTTTGAGCCAGTAACCTCAAAACATAAAGCTCCTTTACCATAACCTGATGTGACATAACATGGCGGCATAGTAACGCTTCCCACAACATGTAATATAACACTGCCGACTTTGGAGCTGGAGAACAGGTTTCGAGCCTCGGCGTGGGCTGTATTAATAAAAAATAAACTGAGATCTCGGAGGGGGGTGGTGAGAGACAGATAAACTACCTCTCCGTGTGCCTAGCTCCAGCCACTTGTTTATATTTGCATTGCACTTTCACTTTAAGTGAAAGCGCGATGCAAAAATAAACACGCGGCCGCCCTTGCCAAAGGCGACTGAACCAAGCTGTCGCCATTACGCGATTAATAAAAAAAGTGCTTACCCACTAATTAAAGTAGACTGTATAACGCCGCAAGTAAAAGATCCAGTCCGGATGGGCCGTCTAAAAAGGAGACAGGGCGGTAACAAAGAAGCCTCATTTTCAATCGGAGGCCACCGTTTAGCATAAATGATGACACCAGCCAATAAGAATGATGGGCGGGGCTTCAAGCCCACTTCTGAAATCTCCTCAATTACAAAAAGCCTTGCAGAGCGAACAGCGCATGCGCGCTGCAACGCAGGTCTGCGAGACCTAAAAAACGTGTCTGACGATTTCGCTTGTAGTTGCTGGGCGTTTGTTAGAATGCTCACTGCAAGGGGTTGTTTGCCAATGGTGTTGGCTGCGAGTATTGACTCCAAAAATGGGAAGAAAAAGCCCATTTGCGGGAGTCTGATTCCAGCAGATATTTTTGTACCATAACTGGGTTCTGGCTCAGCCCTGGTGAGTTGTCACCACAGTGCTCTGGTGCACTATGCCAACTCTGGGACAACTGCAGCTGTGCCAGAGCACATTCAGTGTGTGCTTTAGGGGGGGTATGAGGCTGTTTTTTACACGCAAATGTTGCACCATTAAAATGCTTTAATTCGCTAGCAGCCCCTAGCTGTGTCGTGGTTAGGAGTAGGTAGGTTAGAGTACATACCTACAGAGTTATATACGTTATGTATGGCTCTCACTGAGAGCCATTAGCGTGAATGTCACATTCTAGATGTGATAATACACTGCTGTGACGTTGCAACGGTGGGCTACAGATCTCTTAACTCACTGATGCTATGACATAAAGGAAGTCCAGTCCAGGCTGCTCTGTCTGGGCTCTGTGGGAGCCTGTCAGTGTGGCACTGTAATTTAGGGAGCACAGCTTTTGAAAGAGAGAGAAGGGAAGGCACAGAGAATGGTAGGGTGGGTAACAGAAGATCGGGTATTTTGTATTAATTTGAGACAGGGAGGAGAGGCCATGTTATGTATTGCTCCCCCATTACTCCCCTGCCCCTGTATACCAGTTGAAAGCAGGGGTACATGATATGGGGGGACCATACATAATATAAAATTATAAAATGGTAAAGAACAAATTACGGGGATGTTTTTCACCTCGGGTTTCTAAGTGACATTATAGATAACTCGAGCTTCGCTCTTGTTGTCTATGTCATGGTACTCAGAACCCCTCAGTGAAAAACATCCCAGTAATTCACTGTTACCTATCTATAATTCTATATATTCAATCAGTAAAGAGCCCAAAATATGCTCGGGCACTGAAAAACTCATGGTTCATATTTGTTAATTGCTATTTTTCATGAAACTTTGCTTGGGTAGGACCAGTAGAGTTTGCTAAAGAAAGGTGCTCAGCCCAGCCAAAGAGGGTGACAGGTTAATCAAAAGGCAAGTACAACATAGTCAAAGAAGATATATACCACGGCTGAGGGTGTGCTGCTTGTGGTTTAGGGTTTGCCACTTGAGTGAGGGATGGAAAGAAAATGTGGTTGAGGATGTGGACGGAAATACTGTGCAAAGTGTTAGTATAGCTTGGCCAGTGTGTCAGTATGTATGAGTGATAGTATGAGTGAATGCAAGTGACTGAGTGACATTGAATAGGAATGAGTGTAAGGGGGTTTAAGAGAGTATGAGTGTGATGTTGGGGTCATGTGACATGCCTTCCTGGGGTCATATGATGCCACTTTTCTCTGATGTCATTAAGGTCAAAGGGTATGTGATGTCACTTCCGGTACCGCTGGCATTTTGGTGAATTGACTCCCATGCATTAGACCATTACCAACATTGGCAACTCTAGCACTAAGACGCCTTGTCATTTATGCGCTTTATAAAACTTTTACTTACTTTTACTTACTAACTTACTTACCAGACCTCCACCATTGTGTGGTTTGTGTGTCAACCTTTGCAGCAAAAAAGCAAGCTTTGCAGCTTAAATGTATTTCATTTTAGCACTAGACAGAAAAGGGGCCTGCCACAAAAATACAGCTTGGTCTGTGCAGTACGTCACAGCTGGGGATTGTCACTGACCAGCAGAGGATTCAAGGGGCACAAGAGACCCAGGAGGAAGTGGGGAAGAAGATTCTTTGGGAGGTGTGTCTGCTGAGTCACAAGGGGTGACAGATGAGGCACTCAGCACCAGTGCGGGGGCACAGACCAAACCAAGAGGAGGGGAGCGAACAGAGACACGAGAGGGGAGTGGATTCACGAGGCAACGAAGGCAGGGGGCATAGAAGTCACATGAGACCAGGAGTTGTGGGGGGAGGCGGAGTCACAGTTATACTGGAGGAAGAGGGTCCGAGGTGACATGGACAGTGGGAAGAAGGGGTGCAGCAGGGTCCACAGGAGGCTGGGGCTCTGAGGGGAGACTAGGGGTATGAAGTATAATACAAAAGGTGCTGTAAAACAAGTGGATCCTGTACATACCTGCCTGTCTCTGGCAGTAACTTGTTAGTCTTGAAATCTGAGGCGGGCTGCAAGCTGCTTGTAAAGGAGGAGAGGCCTGGTAAATCAGGCAAGATCCAGAGGTAAACACCTGTCTTGCCTGGTAGGCTGTTGCTCACCCTTCGTTTAGTGGCCCAGCAGCAGTGCAGAACCAATAAAAGGAGGGCCAATCTAATTTAATTTTTTTTAGTACATTGTTTGTGGCGACTTCTGTAAAAATCGTTGGAATTTTTCAAAAGTACTGATTTCACATATTTCTTTTTTTGCAAGATCGCAAAATTCTGGGAATTTTAAGTAATACTATGTCACCAAGCTCCAACCCCCTTGCATGTATCAGTGTCGGCTACATAGCCACTAACATTTCAAAGTTTTAATGGGGGTTCTTGGCTCTTACCTGTAAATGTTGGGACTGCATAACCATTTCACTTAAAAGCTTTGGCTAGAAGGAATAAGACAAGGGTCAAAACAAGTAAATAGTCAATTTTATATTTTAAGGAGTATACAATTCTATTATTTCCTAGCTTTTTACTATAACTTATCTGATAGAGACTTCTAGCAGCAGATTCCTTACCTTTGAATATCCCCAAGCTTCAGATTGGGTCCGGAAGATTTCCGAGCAGTACCCCTGCGCGCCGGTAGGAGGCTCCACGTCAACCGCACCAGAAGTGACATGTGTGGTACCTATATAGACGCCACCTGTGCGTGCTGATGTCATTTGTTTCCTTTCCTCGTCAGATAGTACCGATCCGGATTGGGTTACCCCTCAGTCACTTTTTGACTGGCCTTTTTTTACTTTTTGTCAAACTTTTTGTGAGGTTTCATCTCCTGGTGTGAGGATGTCACCCAAGAAACCAGCTAGTTTCAAATCATGTGAGGCCTTACATAGGCAAATGTTGGTATCAGACCCTCACTTGGTGTGTTTGTTTTGTCTGGAGCCGGGACATAACTCCAAGGTGTGTGATGACTACCGCACCATGCACCCGAACGCTGAAGGTGCTTTCCCTCAAGCTCCTCGCCACCCGACGTCTGTCGACTCCGCCAAGCTCAAGGTCCGATTACGTGGGAGGTCCCTGGACTGTCCTCAGAGCACCTTCCGACATTCCTCCAAACACTCAAAGTCATCAGGGAAGTCGGGTAAGAACCACAAGCACAAGACGTCAAAGAAGTCCAAACACGCTTCGTCTTCCCCTCGTCCATCGAAGTAAGCCGATGAGACGAGGCAGCATGGTCACTCCAGGCCCTGCAAGTTAGCAGGGCCTGAACCTGGGTCTGCTACGTGCTTCCCAGATTTTTGGGGAGAGCAGAGAGACCTCTGGCCAGCTGAAGAAATTTTATGAGGTCATGCGCCTCATCTTTGGGCTGCCCAGCCACTCAGGATCACATTTTGGCCCATGGGTATGGGAGGGGCCTCTACTGAGACCACACTGGTGGTTTCGGCCTCTGCGCCAGTTGGGTCTCATGGATCCCCTGCTGGATGCAGAGCCAACGGCAAGACTGATACCTTCCTCTGCTCCCGCTCCAGTGCTGACGCTCCTAGACGATGCCATTCCCATCGTCTATAACAATTCCATCACAGAGCCAGATGGGCGTCGTCTGTAACCGCATATGCCGCCTTCCGAGGACATCCTTCCCAGAGCAGAGCCAGTGCCTTATTTGATGGATAGTCCTGGTGAGGGAGACGCATGGGAGAGGTCTATGAACCCGTATGGAGAAGATCCAGTTGACGAGGACACCTGGTATGAGGAACTGGGTGAGGCCAGTTGGTTGGACACCTCACAAGACACTGGTCTGGTTTCCCCTCCTATTGTGGCTATGGAGAAGGGAGCCTCTTTTGCTATGGTGGTGCGCAGGGTGGCTGAGGTCTTGGCCCTAAACCTACCCTCAGTCGCAGTGAAGACGTTGACAGAAGTGGTTCAGCAGGGAGTCCTGCCCTCAGAACCCTTTCTCACATTCCATGAAGCCCTTACGGACGTCCTACTTGGAGCCTGGTCTAAGCCCTACACAGGGGCTCTTTTGAATAGGACGATAGCCTGCTGCCATTGCCCCATCCTGGGGATCCCAGTTTCCTTACCCAGCACCCCACCCAGGAGATCTTTGTGGGCCAAGCCCGCATTCACCATGGTGTGTTCCGTACCACCCCCACGGATAGGTAATCCAAGAGGCTGGACACCTTTGGTAGGAGAATGTTCTCTTCCACCAGCGTGGCACTGCGTTCGGTGAACACTGTTCCTATTGTTTTTTTTTATTCCCACACACTATGTGTTTTGGTTGCACAAGTTCTGCCTATGGTCCCCAAGGAGGCCCGGGCCATACTCTTTCAGGCTGTTGACGATGGGAGAGATGCAGCAAAGTTCGCCATCAGATGTGGACTTGACACGACCGACACACTAGGTGGAGTGATTTCATCATTGGTGGCCTTATGACACCACACTTGGCTGAGAACATCTGGTTTTTCAGGGGATGCTTCCCTCATGGGCATGCCTTTTGATGGGTCTCGCCTCTTTGGAGGCATATTCAGCGCTGGAGCGTTTCAAAGACATCAGAGCTACAACGAGATCCTTGGGCTTGTCTATGGCCCCTCATCAACTCTGATCTGTCTTTTGCCCCTTTGCTGGCTATGGTAGGGGTCTCCAACCACACCCATAAGCTCTCAGCATGACCAGCAGGCTTCCCAGCCTTTTCATAGCCGAAGGCACTGATCCCGGCAATTGCCTGGGACATGTGGCAATGGTCAGTCAGTCCACCCCCCCGGCAGCTAATGCCTCTAAGCCTCTTCAGTCTGCCCTCGAACCATCATGGGCACCCAGTGGGAGGCAGGATACACCATCACCTTCCCCACTGACAGCCAGTAATATCAGACCGTTGGGTACTACAGGTAGTCCAATGGGGCTACTCCGTCCCCTTTGTGACACCCCGCCACCTATGCTACCCACTCACGATTGCTGACTGAGGACCATCTCTCATTGCTCCATCAAGCAGTTCAGGCTCTCTTGGCCAAGGGAACCATAGAGAGGGTGTCTGCATCAGAAGTAGGCCGTGGTTGCTATTCCTGCTACTTTCTGGTGCCAAAGAAGGACAGAGGCCCTAGTCCTTATCTAGATCTGCGCCTTCAAAACCTCTTCTTGAAGAAGGAGAAATTCAAAATGCTCACACCCGCTCAAGTCTTGTCTTCCCTAGGTTAGGGAGACTGGATGGTAGAGTTGGATTTGCAGGATGCTTATTTCCATATCCCCATCCTGCTGGCCCATAGATGCTAGCTGCGGTTCACGTGGGCCACAAGCACTTTCAATCTGCCATGCTACCTTTCAGCCTTACCAGCGCCCCTTGGGTAGTCGCTACTCATGTGCGGAGGTCGGGGATTTCAGTCTTCCTCTACCTTGATAACTGGTTGTTGAAGGGAGGCTCACTCCAGGCAGCCGTCACCTACCTTTCGACTATGGAGAACTTCTTGGACTTGCTGGGGTTCACTATCATGCCGAAGTCACACCTGACTCCCTCTCAGACCCCTCCATTCATCTGAGCTGTTTTGGTCCTATGGCGAGTCCAGGATTTTCAGGCTATGATACCGATGATTTGGCCTCTATCCTGGATTTTGGTGAGGCTGACTTTGAGGCTGTTGGGCCTCATGGCCTCCTGCATCCTGCTGGTGACACATGCCAGCAGTATATGAGGGCTCTGGAGTGGGACCTGAAGGCCCAGTGGGTTCAGCATCAGGGAAACCTCTCAGACATAGTTCAGATCTCGAAGGGAACTACAAAAGACCTGCATTGGAGGCTAACAAACCACAGTTAGGCCAGTGGCAGATCCCTCTCCCTTTCCCAACTAGAGTGGACTGTGGTCATAGATGCTTCACTTCTGGGCTGGGGTGGCCACCTGGGAGAGGTGGAGATCAGAAGACTCCGCTGGAGTATTAGCTTCACCTAAACCTGTTGGAGCTTCGGGCAATTCGCTTGACATTAAAAGCCTTTCTTCCTTCGATCAACCAAAGGCTGGTGCGGGTGTTCACAGACAACATCACCGCCATGTGGTTCTGCAACAAAGAGGGCTGGGTCAGGTCGTGAACCCTTTATCAAGAGGCTCTGCTCCTCTGGACATGGCTTAAACGACAGGCCATTTCCCTGGTGGTGCAGCATCTGGCGGGCTCTCTGAACACCAGGGCAGACAAACTCAGCTGAAAATGCCTAGCAGATCACAAATGGTGTCTCCACCAGGAGGTGGTTAGATCTGTTCACCACTGCTGAGAACGCACAATGTCAGCAGTTCTGTGACCTGGAGTTTCCAAGGCGACTCTTGCTCGTACGCCTTTCTGCCAATACTACTCCTGCCCAGAGTTCTCAAGAAGATCAGGAACGACTAGGCGCAAGTCATTGTTATGGCTACATATTAGGCACGGAGTGTCTGGTATCCTAAGCTGTCGAGCATGACCATAGGTCCTCCAGACAGGCTGCCTCTTCAGGAGGATCTTCTGTCTGCACCCGAATCTGCTCACCACCCACCTGCATGCATAGAGATTTAGGGGCTACAGTTGACAGCTTATGACCTTCCTCCAGAAGAACGTGATGTTATTCTTGCAGCCACCAAGTCTGTATACACCTGCCATTGGGAGAAATTTGTATCATGGTGTGCTTCCCACAACGTTGACCTCCTATCTGCACCTCTCTCATGAGTTTGTATTGTTTTGGTCCAGCAGGGCTCGCTTTGGGCACAGTGAAGGGTTACCTTTTTGCTAACTCGGCATTCTTGTGGTTGCTAGTCCAACCTTTTCTCTTTAAGTCATCTGTTGTGGCTAGGTTTCTTAAAAGCCTGCAACATATGTTTCACCTACGCTCTTCACCATGCCTCAGTGGGACTTTAACTTGGTCCTCACCTTTCTTATGTGTGCATCATTTGAGTCTCTACACAATTGCCTTCCTAGGCACTTAACCATCAAAACTGCCTTTTTAGTGGCCATATCATTGGCCAAGAGGGTCAGTGAACTACAAGTGCTCTATATGCACCCTCCTTATACCACCTTTTACCCAGACGAGCTGGTTCTCCGGACAGGTGCCTCTTTTCTTCCAACGTTTGTGACTCCATTCCACGTAGGCTAGACAATCACCTTGCCTACTTTCTTTGCTCCACCTCATCCTTCCAAAGAAAAGGAGAGACTCCACCTACTGGACCCCAAAAAAGCATTGCTATTCTGCCTTGACCGCACAGGAGAGTTCCAGGTAGATGATCAACTCTTTGCGGGCTATGTAGGAGCAAACAAAAGGGAAAGCTGTACATTAAAGAACCATCTCACGATGGAGTGTCCTGTGCATTAAGACCTGGTACGCATTTGGTTAGAAACAGCCCCCTGACTTGCAGGCTCACTCTATCAGAGCCAAGTCTGCGACCACTGCATTAGCGTGTGGTGTTTCTCTCCTGGACACATGGGACATTCACAGGACATTACTGCCTGGACAGACAGGTCTATTGTGATGGGCACTTCACACATTCGGTCCTGCAGGACTTTTTGGTGCAATGGAATCTGCAGCTGGAAGTCTCTATCAGATGAATAAGTTACTTACCTTTGGTAACGCCGTATCTGGTAGAAACTCTGCCTACCCACAGATTCCTTACTGTCCCTCCCATCCAACCCCCGCTCTGCGAACCATTTCATGTGTAAGGGACACCCTTTTCAGGGCCTTAGTCTTTTCTACACCAGTGGTGAGTTCTCATTGTGGCTCTGCGCTACTGGTGTGGAAAGTCACAAAAGTAACTGACATCAGTGCGTCAAGGGGGTGCCTATATAGGTACTGCGCATGTCACTTTCAGCATGACGATGCAGAGCTGAATAACACCACCTACTGCCGTGCAGGGTACTGTTCGAAACTCTTTCGGATCCAGTTTGACGTCTGGGGATATTCAAAGGTAAGGAATCTGCGGCTAGACAGTCTCTACCAGATACGGCATTACTTTATTTTGAGTGTAATATGCTGTTACGGCCTCCTAAATGTGTTCTGACCAACATTTTATACTCATCTTCCTCACTGCCCCACACCTGTTTGCTTCTTTCATGCCTGTGCAGAAAGGAGAAGTGAAGTTTTAGAAGAAAGAAGAGCAGTGACTGTGGTATTAAAAGCTGGAAGCCCCACACATCTCTTCCACAATATGATATACTTTTCCTTAGCCCTTGCTTCACCAGGGGCTAAAACTGAGTTTTTGTGAGAGCCTGGAGATAAGGACAAACCTGTCAGTAGGATAACAACCTTTATTTAAATCAAAATTTGGACCTTTGCTAATGTCCTTCGCATGCACCCATTTCACATATAATATATACATACACAAACGTTTGTGCTTGTTTCTTTTAAACGTTGCTTGTTACCACAGGCTTGAAATTAAATAGCACTGTGAATAATAGAAGCTGGCATGACTGTGGAATCAGGCAAAGCAGAGTTGAATTAAATAAAGAAAACTCCGGCCACAGCATTAAGCAGTTCCAACATCATTAGATTCCAATCAGATCTACCTTCAGTTTCCACTTGAACATAAACATTCCACAGGAACATACCAATATTACAGTGGATGGAATGAGGGAATTAACTAAAAGAGAATAACAACACAATATCACACATCCCACTCCTTAACACAACAGAAACAAGGAAAAACAATACCAAAAACAAAATTTATATTCTAGGCAACACTGCAAGTCTGTTAAAATTCCAAATTCACCAATTATCCGATTTAGCTGCCCCCTTAAACACTTTGGTCACTTTATAAGGTCTGCTAAAGTGAGAAAGAACAGTATTGGAATTTTTTGGCAACTAAACTTTCACCATATCCCCAACCTGAATGTCAATAGGTTTGACTGCCTTGCGGAGATCATAATGCCCTTTACTGTTCCCCGAAGTTGAATTTCTCTTGACCTCCCTCTCTCAATCAATTCTTCCATGTTAGAAAATGTCTTGCAATACACATCAAATCATGAATGACACAATTTAGTATATGGTCTACGCTTCTTAAAGAGAAAAAATGGACTTGTCCTGGTAGTGGTATGAGGAGTAAACCTGCAGTCCTCCACTCTACGTTTCACCATGCCCATCCAAATTACTCCCTTGTGTTTTGCAGTTTGTACAATTTCTTTCAACGTTTTATTAAATCTCTCAATCATACTGTTGTTTTCTGCATGATAGAAGGCCCATTTCTTATGATTAATGCCCTTTTCCTCCAAAAACTGTTACAGGGCTTTTACGGTTAATTGAACACCGTTGTCCGTTAGTTTACATTTGGGATTTCCTTCCTGAGAGAACAACTTTGTCAAAAACTTGATAACAGCTACTGTGATAATTTTGATCGTGACCACAACTTCCGGCCATCTAGAGAGCATATCCATCACAACAAACAATAATTTTGAGGAGGAACCCCCACTTATGGGGCTTATAATATAAAACACAATTTCATCCAAGGCCTCCTTGGTAATTTCACGACAAATCCTAGGAGATGTCCCTACTTTCAAGGTTTTAGCATTCAAAAAAATCCTCCCAACCATGGGATGCATTCCTGATCACCAATAGGTACACAATAGAATTCAAAGACTCAAGGTTAGCCAGTCCCTGTCCAATACCACTCTGGTCACTTTAGGAGTCCCACAGGGGTCCACCCTATCACCTACTCCCTTCAAACTGTTCATAGAGTCTTTAACCAAAATTTTGAAATCCTCCAACATCAAATAACACATGTATGTATTTGACAACCAACCGTATCTAAAAATCTCCTCCCTTGAAGATATCCGTCTAATCAACTTTACAAAAAACCCAAAACTGGCTGACCAGAAACCACCTCAAACGCAACTCGCTCAAAAACGAATTCCTCTTAATCTCCCCACAACCAAAAACGATCCCTCGACCTCAAAGATTGGATGAAACAATTAACAGCTTTCAATTGCCTTCCATGCGTTATAGATTCAACAAGATCACTGGGAATAACACTTGACAAGAATCTCAACATGCAGGAACACATCAGCTCAGCCACCTTCAAATGAACATACTAAGAAAAATAAAACCCTTCCTCCCCTTCGACGACCTCAAAGCAGCTGTGCAAGCTCTAGTGATCCCCAGGTTAGACTATGGAAGTGCTACCTTATGTGGTCTGCCAAGAGCCAAGCTGGCTCCACTAAGAACATCCCTTAACTCCGCCACAAGGCTCATCACTGGATCCAAGAGAAACAACCACATTACTCCCAATCTGAAGGCACTAAACTGGCTCCCATATGAGGCAATGATACAGCTGAAAATTGCTTGCTCGACACATAAAGCCCAACACATCAACACATCGAAGTACCTAGCTGATAAACTGGAGGTGTCTGGTGGCTGCAGATCCTCTAGAAGCACCAGCACCTTAGAGTTAAAACCTCAGAGATTTCGGAAAAAGAAAACCTACAACCGAGCTTTCTCCGGAATGGCCCCTAGAATCTGGAACTCCCTACCCCCTGAAATCAGACTGAACCCGTCAATCACATCATTCAAAAAAAGAAGTCAAACTGCTTTTGATGAATAAAACTCTACTCTAGAACACACTGACTTATTATATGGATAATTATTTGACACAGTTTCTCAACCTGACTTCGACTCTCCGTCTATGTCCTGGTTTATAACTCACTCACCTTCTCCCGATTTGCAACTGGTATTGGCAGCGTTTGTGTTCTTGGTTGTCATGTTTTCTTCTTGCCTAACCATTTGTAAAGCGCTCTGATGCCCTACTAGGGTCAAGTTCGTACCATATAAAACTTTATAAATAAAATAAAAAAATAAGCAACAAGAAGTACTCAAACATCTCCAACAAGCAAAAGCAGACACGATGAAGCAGGCCAATAAACATGAAGTCAAACTGAACTGAAACTGAATGAAGCCCCTAATTATAAGGAAGGGTATCAGGTTTGGCTCTCCACAAGACATCTACCGTTCTAGAGAGCATGGAAGTTACATCCTCGATATGTGGGTCCCTTCCATGTGACAGTATAATCAATCCTGTAGCCATATGCCTCCCATTACCCGATGACTTACCTGTCCATCCAGTATTCCATGCGTCCCTCCTAAAACCCTACTGTGCCCAGACCCGCCCAGCACCTCCACCTCCTCCTATAGCTATTGAAGAACAGCTAGAATTCGAGGCTTAATGGATCCTTGATGCCAAAAGAGTGAAAGGGCATTTATATTACTTAATAGACTGGAAAGGGTATGGTCCAGATGATCAATCATGGGAATCAGCTGCCAATGCATGCCATCCCGACAAACCCTGCCCATTAAGCTCTTCTTTGCTTGGGGGGAACTGTAATGACCCTCACCATCTTGTGTACTCACTCGTCATGTACTTTGTGTGTGGGAGGGGGGTTGCGGGATCATACAAACATCTCAATGCCTCCCTTGCTGTTCATTGCTCTCATTGCCCCGTAGGCTTCACAGCATTCTTGGCATGGCAATTATTCCCCAGGGCCCTAAGCCATAGAGTCATGAAACACCAAAGTACAAAACATCCTCCAGGGCCTTCAGGCTGACTCATCATGACTATGGTGATATTTGGGCTGACTTTTAGGCATATGACTATGGGGATATTTGGGCTGACTCATAGGCACATGACTATGGGGATATTTAGACTGACTCATCAGAAATTTGGAACAGTATTTATACTGCACTTAAACCATGAGGAAGTGCTTGGCTTACCCACTGGTTGAAGAGGACGGATCCTCTTCAGCGATCCCGCTCAACTGAACGCCTCCATGACCCGGCCAAGCTTCTTCTGCATTGCGGCTCTCCTGCAAATCTCCACCGCTATGAACATCTTCTCCCCTGTAAATCCAGGGATGCAGTGAACTCCATCCCTGCAACTTTGCATTTAAAAGGAGAAAACATGGTTAAGTACCATCCTCAAGGTTAGTGCACTAACGGAAAATGTATCAACCAAAGACTTGTTTTTATGATGCTGAAAATCAGAAAAAGAGGACAACTCTTGAACATTGAGTCATTGTTGGTATTATTTAACACACATACCGAGGCCTTGGTATTATCCCCCAGCGACATTCTTATGTGCCATCCTCTAGTGTGTTGTAGTCTGTGAATCCAAAAGCACACTCTTGCGCACCTTGTGCCTAGTGTTGAACAGACAAGGTGTACCTTAGTGTGTGATGTGAAAACATGATATAGCTTCTGCCTGGAGTGCAACATCTCAAAGGGTAACAGATGATTAATGGAATTCTATGCAGCAATAGATTCATTATCTTGTTAGTGACTGTTAGTGCACATGCCATAGGGAGGGAGGGAATATTTCATGACTACTCATTTGTTGAATGACCTCTCTCCTTGTATTTACAGTACAGCTCATCGTACACTACATTATGCACATATCACGACGACGCTCTCCAGGACTGAGAAGAGATGTACGTACGACTCCAAGAAGACAGTGGCTGAGCTCGAAGGAACGCGACTTTATTTGTTATTATGCCCCAACCCCTCTTCCCTGCTGTGGCGGCAGTTGATTCACGGTTACAATTCCCTGATCAGATGCCACCCTAGAAGAGATAGGACAGGAGCCAGGTGAGTGGCATGACACTATTGAAGAAACCAACAGCGGACCCCAACACCATCAGCAGCTACAGACCCATCGCTCCTGTCTTTTCTAGCTAAAGTAATTGAGAAAGCAATCAATACCCAATTGACAGACTACCTATAACTCCATCAACTCCTAGACAGCTCCCAATCAGGCTTTCACACCAACTACAGCACAGAGACAGCCCTCATTGTGGCCACCGATGACATCAGAAGCATCCTTGACTGAGGAGAAACGGCCGCATTCATCCTCCTCGACCTGTCTACAGCTTTCAATACGGTCTCCCACAAGTCACTCATCAGAAAGCTTCAGCACTTGGGTATCTGTGGGCTAGCCCTCAAGTGGATATCCTCTTTCCTAACGGACAGAACTCAAAGAGTTAGACTTCCCCCCACACCTCAGAACCCAAAAAACCCATCTGCGGAGTCCCTCAAGGATCATCACTCAGCCCAACACTCTTCAACGTCTACATGATGCCCCTCACAGACATCGTCAGAGCCTATGGCATCAACATAGTATACAATGCCAATGACACACAGCTCAATCAGGACCTCCAAAGAAAACTTTGCCAACTACATGAGCAACGTTGTTTCTTGGATGAAAAACAACTGCCTCCGGTTCAACACATACAAAACCGAAGCCCTTATCTTCGGCAACAACCACTACCCCTGGCATGCCTCTTGGTGGCCCTTGAACTTGGCCCCCCACCCACCCCTGTGGACCATGCCAAGAACCTTCGGGATCATCATGGACATCGACCACTCCATGAGCAGACAGATCAACGCCATCTCCTCTTCATGCTTCCACATCCTGCAAATGCTATCCAAGAATTTAAATGGATCCCACTGAACACCAAACGAATGAATACCAAGGCTCTTATCATAAGTAGACTTGATTACAGAAACACCCTCTACATTGGAATCCCAGCCCAGGTAGTACGTCGACTCCAAACCACCCAGAACGCTGACAGCAGACTGATCCTGAACATCCGGTGAAATAACCACATCTTTCCACACCTCAACAATCTCCACTGGCTCCCAGTCCAGGAAAGATGTAAGTGCAAGCTACTCACCCACGCATAAAAAGCTCGCCTCAACACTGGTCCAGTTTACCTCAAACATTGCCTCAACTGTTACCAACCCACCAGACACCTTCGATTTGTTTCCCAGTCAAGAGCATACCTCCCTCTCATCAAGAAGACCAGAAGCGGAGTACACTCCTTTTCAGACCTCGCAGCCAAGGCCTGAAATGACCTTCCGAAACACCTCAGAACCCCACTCCCTTAAGGACGTCCAAAGGAACCTCATTCAACCAATTAGGGATTCATAAAGCATGGCATATAACCCGTGAGGGTCTCAAGGCGCTGGACTAGCTAACTACTTCATGATGATCTCTTCATTCGAACAGCCAGGTCATAAATCCTTTCCTGAATTGCCGGAGCAATGGGGCGGTCCTGAGGTGCAAGGGAAAGTCGTTCCAAGCTTTGGCCACAAGGAGTGAGACAAAGCTTCCTCCGCTGTTACCTCTGTGGATCCAGGGGGCATCTGCGAGGTAGAGGGCGGTGAATCATTTTTGTCTAGTTGGTTGGTGGAAGGTTATGTTTTTGTTGATCTATGCTGGTCCTTTGTTGTGCAGGGCTTTGTATGCATGGGTCAACATCTTGAACTGGCATCTCTTCTGGATCGGGAGCCAGTGTAGCTTCTTGAGGTGGGGTGTGATGTGGGTCCATCTGGGGAGGTCGAGGATGAGTTTTGCCACTGAGTATTGCATTATCTGTAGTCTCTTCAGGAGGTATGCGGTGACTCCTACATAGAGTATGTTCCCGAAGTCCACCCTGCTGGTGATGAGGGCCTGCATGACGGTCCTTCTGGTGTTGACTTGGAGCCACCTGAAGATCTTGCAAAGCATGCGTACGGTGCAGAAGCAGCCGGATGAGATTACATTTACCTGTTTCTTCACAGATAGCTTGCTGTCCAAGATGATGCTGAGGTTGCGGGTGTGGCCTGTCGGGACGGGAGATGGGCCAAGTTCAGCAGGCCACCTTGCATTGTTCCATAGCGAGGTTTTGTTTCCAAAGATGAGGACTTCAGTCTTATCTGTTTTGACAGTTGTCCTTAATCCAGTTGGCGACGTTCATAATACATCTGTGGAAGTTGGCTCTGGTGGTGGAGGGGTCTTCTGACAGTGAGAGGATCAGCTAGGTGTCGTTGGCGTAGGAGATGATGTTGAGTCTGTGTGATATGACTTGTTGGCCGGTGGTGGGGTCATGTACCCCAAGACAAGGCTCTTCCAGACAAAACAGGTATGATCTCCTCCTCCTCCCTCAGGCCTGCCCTACTCAGCGCCTGGATACCCTAACGGGTGATTAGCCATGCTCTACATATTCACGTAGCAGTTAGTTATGAACCCTTTGCAAAGCCCTTCATGTTATTTGGATTATGTCTTATGTAATACACCCTCTGTGTGGCACTTATTTATGTAATTATAGATGTTGTATAACAGTCCTGTGTCTTCTGTACATGACTTAAGTATCCCTGCACGACATATGAATGTTAATATACCATGAGCAGTATATAATTTTGTGTCAGTCTCATTCTTCAATTTTCTCATTATTGATATTACACCATTGATTGGTTTTCTTAGTTTATCGGGATAAATTTAACTTTTCAAGAAATTGTGCATCACTCGACAGAGCCTACTGTTGTTATATAATGCTAATTTCGACTGGCAGCAGCATGAAGTTGAGGCTAAAAGGTACTCTGCTCTGAAGTCGCCTTCTCTAACAATATTTTCGCATATTCACACCCATCCTTGGATGTGGATGTGAGCCACAGTGAGCTGCATTGGGACCTCGAGGCAGGAAGAGGGTGGTCCATACTGCAGAGTGCATCTCTACCAGTCCACCATCTGTAAATCAGTCAATCAATAGAGGCAAGTTGACTGTTTTAGCTCATAAATACCGGTTGGTGGTTGGGGGAAAAACTCAGTCCATATGCTGGGATGTGGCCCTCAGGCACATGTGTATGTCCTTGTGGCCAATCAGACGGCAAGAGATCTTATTATAAGAAATGTACATTTATGTGAGCTCTATAGGAATGCTCGTGCATTTACTTGTGTGTCTAATAGTTTGCAATGGATTACGTGATCATTCTTCGTACAATAAAGGCTTGAGTTAAAACCAGCACAGATTCAAACTTATGTTAGCAGAGGGCATATCACTCATTGAGCCATTTTATCAGGATTCAAACTTGTAACCTGCACCAAGATAAGGATCTCTGCAACAAACACGTTCAGCCACTTAGGGATACTACATACGGTACACATCTGTGACATGCACCTTATAGGTAGTGTTTTTCTGCACATTTCGGATAAGAAAGAAAGGAGAAAAGGACATGCGCGCATGAC
Organism: Calotriton arnoldi; assembly: GCA_963921515.1. Taxonomy (NCBI): domain Eukaryota; kingdom Metazoa; phylum Chordata; class Amphibia; order Caudata; family Salamandridae; genus Calotriton; species Calotriton arnoldi. The sequence goes on along the minus strand of CAWUFW010001280.1, from coordinate 565,462 downwards.
AAGTATTCTTAAATTAATTCAATGGGGAGATGATGTGGCTCCTGGATAACCTGCTTTATTGCAGAGTGGAAATTTTCTCGGATCCAGGGGACTGGGTCTTTATTGGAGTAAGCACTGGCGTGCAGACCAGTTGCTGGAGAGTTTGAAGCCATGAAATCGCTGCATTATGCCCGTAAACTTTTTCCTGGTGATCTTGGTGCCATTCCTTAGGGACAATGTGGAAATTGTCTTGGTGATTAATAACATTTGATCAACAGATTGGTGGGTACTGCAACTGCTTGGCAGCTGACTTTAACTGGCCTTAGGAGGAATGTGAGAAGTTGGCCTGGTATATGCTGTTCACTAATTAAAGTGGACACCTTGCACCAGAACAATTCGACTCTTATGGTAGATAGGTTTAAGATAACCTTTATAGAAAGCTATCCTAGTGGTAGCTGTGGAGAGCAGCCTTCAGGCTAAGTCTTGAAGGAATGTAAAGCAGCTTGTTTTACCACACAATCTCTTGAATCACCAAATGAAAAGACACCCCACAGGTATATATATCAAATATATATGTATTTATTAATAAACAACTCTCTACTAATCTCTTTATGAGATTAGAAGTCAGGAACATATGTACAAGTCAAATGTTATCAAAATAAGTTTAGCACAATCGAATATCACAATCTTAGTTTGGCTAGACCTAGGTCTTAGGAGGAATCTACCAAAGACAACTCCACCTGCACTCTGAACACTTTCTACCATCCCCCAGGTGATAATCTTACCTTCATTGAACAAATCATGGAGATCATCTCCACCAACCTTACCCCATACAACAACCAGATTTTCCTAGGTGACTTCAACATTCACTGGAATGACACTAAGGATCCACTAGTGAATTGCTTTAAGGCTTTCCTCCAGGACCTCAACCTGACCCAAGTCTGTAATCGTCCTACTCATATAAAAGGTGCCATCTTAGACTTAATCATAGCCAAGGAAAATACCATACTATTGGATTCTATTTCACCCTGCGACTGGACCGATCATCACTGCATCACCTTCTCCATTGTTGTAAAGGCAACCATCCACAAAGGCCAGCCTGTGAAAGCTAAACATTGGATCAGAAACACCCTCAATCTCAATCCAGACATGATATCTGCCACCAGCCTTAACCTCCTGTCTCCTCCAACTGATATGGTTGATGCTCAAGACCTCACTAAGCACTACCTTAGCTCTATGTCTAACATCATGGACTCCATTGCCCCCAAACAACTAAAGAGAGTCCCGATAAGTAAAACCAATACCTGGTTCAACTGTAGCCTTAATGAGGAACGCTGTGCCCTTAGACTTGCAGAAAGAGTGTGGAGACAGACCCCATCTCTTTCAAACCTTAAACTGTTGCGTAAAAAAGAAGGAACTACAATAGGTGCATCAGAAGTGCCAAATCATCATTTTTCCGTCAGCAACTGGACACAGCCTTCAACCGTCCAAAAAACTCTTTGAACTAGTGAAACAACAAACTAATGGAAAGCGTAAATCCTCCACATCTGACACTACAACCCTACCTAATTGTCAATCATTTTCCTCCTTTTTTCTGATAAAACTAAGTCAATTGACAATGAGCTCCGCATTGCTGTGAATTGTTTACCGCCTGAAACCCAGTCACAATGCACCTCCACCTCGCAGGAAATTTGTCCTAGCCACCTTCTCTTTAAACCTAAAAACAATGCCTCCTGGTCCATCTTTCAGACATTTGAGGACACTGACATCTCAAAACTACTGTCTTCCACTAAACTTTCCAACCACTTTAATGACCCTCTCCCCTCCAAATTCCTCAAGGAAACTTCACACCTCCTGATACCCCTATGGACCAGAATTATCAACGCCTCTCTTACGCAAGGCACCATGCCGGAATGTCTAAAAAGTGGACAAGTCACACCTATACTAAAAAGCCAGACGCGAACCTCTCTGATCCCAACAATTTTCGCCCTATTTCGAGCATCCCAACCTTAGCCAGGCTCCTGGAAAAATGTGTTCATCAACAACTCTGCAATCACATTGACCAGCACCAACTCCTCGACCACTGCCAATCTGGTTTCAGACCAGGTCACAGTACTGAAACCGCCATGGTCCACATTGTCGACGATGCTTTACGCTTTCTCGATCATAATGAATCCTGTCTTTTAATCCTTCTTGACCTATCATCAGCGTTTGACACAGTCAAACATGAAACCCTCCTGAACCTCTTAGAACTTAGGATGGGTCTCTCTGGCACTGTCTTAAAATGGTTCTGCTCATTCCTACAAAACAGATCTCAACGAGTCCTAATCAATCATGACTTATCCGATCAGACACCAGTCACTATCGGCGTTCCCCAAGGTTCTTCACTTTCGCCCACCCTGTTTAATCTTTACATGGAACCCCTAACTGAAATCCTCAAACACTCCAACATCTCCTACCATATGTACGCTGATGATACGCAATTGTACATGAAGATTACCTCTCCTAACGACATCAGCACTCTCAATAACATCTTGAATAAAACTCAACACTGGTTAACACTTAACCACCTCAAACTTAACGCCCTCAAAACTGAATTCCTATTAATCTCGCCTCCCAACACCACCTCTAACATCAAAGACTGGCTCCCACTACTCACCGCCTTGAACTGTACCCCACATATTGTTGATTCAGCAAAATCCCTAGGAATAACGCTAGACAACAACCTCTCCATGATGAATCACATCAGCTCCACAACCAGAGCGGCCAATTTCCATCTCCACATCTTAAGAAAACTAAAGCCTTTCCTGCCCAATGCAGATCTCAAGATGGCGGTTCAGGCTCTTGTGATCTCCAAACTTGACTATGGGAATGCTACCCTTGTTGGCCTACCGGAAATAAAACTAGCACCGTTGAGGGCTACCCTCCATGCTGCTGCACGGCTCATCACAGGCGTAAAGAAAAATGATCACATCACCCCAGCCCTCCACTCTCTGAACTGGCTACCTTATGAATCTAGAATCTACCTAAAAATAGCATGCATGACATACAAAGCCATCCACCACAACACTCCTCGCTACCTGGCTCAGAAACTGGTGCTACCCGGAAGGAATAGAGCTTCTCGTAGTACATGCTCCCTACTGCTGAAACCCCCAAAATTTCACAAAAAGAAAACCTATAAGAGATCTTTCTCTGGAATTGCCCCAAGAATTTGGAACTCTCTTCCCCAGAGATCAGGACCATCCCTTCATTCGTTCTTTTCAAAAACAAAGTAAAAATGAGACTGCTGAATAATGTCCTTCCTATCTGAGGCGACTATCCATGCCAATTTGATTTCTTTGCTGGTGTTTTCACTATGTCTCTTTGTATTATCTTTTCATGCTGTATTGTCTATATTTTGCTCCTTGTATATCTAATGCTATTTATTAGGTTGTACAGCGCTCTGACACCAACATTCTGGTCATGTTCGCGCTTTATAAAACTTTATAAATAAAATAAAATAAATAAAATAAATGTGTTGTTTTGTAGAAGCCATATAGTTGTTGTGTGGGAGCCAAACCCAAATATTCATCTGACACCCAAAATTTTGAACAACCCACTTCTTACCCAAACAATTTGACTCCGAAGACGCCAATAGAGCTAGCGGTTAGAGACTATATAAGAAAAACTCTAATAACTGAGTTCTAGATCAAAAATAGCGCAAAAATAGATTCATTACAGAAAGTTTAGTAAATGAGGTACAGAGAAAAACACATGAAAATGCAATAAAGGCTCAAGCATAAAAATACAGAATCATAAAACGTAGCCCAATTTGTCATGTCTAGGACAAATCTAAGATAAATGGACATGGTCTCAGAAAATAAACCCAGCAACAGCATACATCATGAAACGCAGCATGCAAAAAATAGCCCCTAAGAAAAACAGAATGGGGCCCAAAAAAGAACAAGAATAAACCCCAGAGTGGCAGAATGAACTCACACCCAGCCAAGCCAAAAAAACAAAAAGCCAGCACTGCTAAGATCCAAAAGATTTTATACACAAATCAAATTTCTATTAATAGATTCTGCAAATTCAGCATAGTATGATCATGGTTAGGGTCACATTTGGCAAATCAGAATCAGCAAGGTAATAATTAAAACTTCGTGAATACTTAGCACTAACTCATTTCTTAAGGTAAGAGAAATCTTCCACCTACTCTCACAGCAACTGTTCTCTGAAGAGGATCAGCACAAAATGAAACATTTCTTAAACAATAGCTCATTGAATTAACACAAACACGTATTCAACTCAACTTCCAGAGGAAGTTCCTGAATATGATACATTGGGTACACGATGGAAGCTTCATTCACAATGCACATTTCTTAATACAATAGTCCATTTTGAAACTTTGACCTAGTTCACTCGATGTTCTGCAGAATGAACAGGAGAGATGGTTTGCAACTGGATACTGATTGGGAGGGGAAATGAGCAGAACAAGCGGAACACCTTCAAACTGCATCTATATTAAAACATATGGCATCATAATAAAATGTGGCACAACTATTGCATAGTGCTAATTACACTTCTAAATGACTCAGTAAATGCTTTTGAAGTGCATCATTATTAATTCATCGGTTACAACTGTATGGATCATTAAAACTCAAATATATCACAAATAATTTTCAGTCGATATTGCACATTTACACGGGTGTACCTTTTAGAAAAAGCATCTACACTGGTTTGAACGATGATGTATCTGAAGCTCTGTCTCTTGCCAAGTGGTCACGATTCCATGGTTCGCTCTCGACGTGGAGGGCATTGCACCTCAGATTGTGAGGCCAGTGAAGTTCACTGAAGATGAAAAGCTGCATTTGCTAAAGGGAAACCATGGGTGTAAGTAATTAGGAGTGGCTCTGAATAGGACAAAGGGATGCAACAGGATTGGAGGAAAGGAGACATGTTGTTATTGTCTTCATGGTGGAGAAGCAAATAATCATAGCCACCACTGCCAGCAAGGTAGCAAGGATGTTAAATATTTCTGAGGATATAAGCACAATGGAGGGGAGTTCAGGAAGAAGACTATGGAGGGTGAGGAAGGAAACTTGGGCTACAATTCGGATAATAAATAGCAAATATGGTGTCCTAATCAATTACCATCATAGCATAGGAAAGATTCATGCGTACATTCACCTGGGAGTTCTGACTGTTTAGGGCCCATTTTACATTGATGTTTTTTGGGCCTTTCAGGGTGTCCGAGATAGTGAGATGACAGACTATGGATTGAAGTTATCTATAAAAGGGATAGCCTACAGGTACGGCTATTGGTGTAGAGGAGCAAGACTTTCAAGAAGAAGAGGATAATGGAGTCAATGTGACACACTGATGAAAAGCATATTTGCTTGGTGAAGGTTTTTCACCACTATGGCCAATAGAGGGGCAACCAGGTGGGGTGACATTTACTCATGAAGATGGCAGCATGACAATTGACAGCAAGGTGTGGGAATATTATGACATGTTTAAAGGATGGGGGCTTGTCTCATAAGGAATCTGGGGTGCCTTCCTTTTGGATAGGGTCAGATACAGATTGGGCATGGGAGAAAAGGAGGATAGTATTCGTGGGCAGGTCGAAATCTGATTGAATGATATTGAGATTATTGTACATTCATCAGGACCGGGGTTATGACATGGGGTCAGTGACGTCTGACGCGGTGGGGTCAGGGGCATATGCAGCCCAGATAAGTCATCATTATTCGTGTGGGAAAGAGCTTCCCTGTACAGCAAATGAGCTTTGCCCTCATTAGATGGTGAAAAAAGATTTGAAGCAGTGCAATGGAGGTGAGACAGGGCAGAGCTGGTGTGGATTCAGCTGTTACCAAGGAGAGTTTGGGAGGAGCGAGGACACTTGGCATTGTGTTGATCAGTCACGGGTACGCACAGTACAAGCTTCCTGTTTGGCAGGGCAGGTGCACCAGTCTCTGATGAGGAAGAGGACCCGCCTAATGCAATTTATGGAAATAGCAGAAACATCATTTGCAAGAAAGCGGTTTATGGGTGGGGGAAAAGAGAGAACACTGGAGGGAAAAGTTTTACTAATGATGGAAGAAACGCTCATTAAAAGTGTATTGGACACAGCATAAAATTGTTAAAGCTAAAAAACAGGGGAAGAACGAAAGAAAGGGAATGAAGAATGGGGTAGCCTTGGTCTTGTAAGTGTCATGGGGGAGCCGTGGTCTTGTAAGTGCTATGGGGGAGCTGTGGTCTTGTAAGTGCTATGGGGGAGCCGTAGTCTTGTAAGTGCCATGGGGGAGTTGTGGTCTTGTAAGTGCCATGGGGAGCTGTGGTCTTGTAAATGCCATGGGGGAGCCTTGGTCTTGTAAGTGTCATGGGGGAGCCGTGGTCTTGTAAGTGCTATGGGGGACCTGTGGTCTTGTAAGTGCTATGGGCCAGGCTGACCGAAAGAACGGTAGTCAACATCATGAGCACACAGTAGAGAAGAGGAAGAATTTTGCTAGTAGGCTTGGATGTGACCCGTATGCCCCTGAAAGGTAATTGTAAAAAATAGGTGAATTTTGGAAACATGGACGGGGAAGGCAAACAAACATGGGTTGAGTTCTGTAGGGATGTATTATTTGTATAATATTTACATGATAAAAGCACATACTAGCATGTACAGCAGTAGCCAGGATAGCTTCAGTGTGAGCTTATGCTACCACCAAAGAAAAGTGAATTTTTTCACATTCAGCTAAAGTCTGTGTTATGTCCACTTCCCAATGTGGGACCAGGAAGAAGTTTAGGAGACTGCAACCTCCAGGGACATTGTGAGGTGGATGTGGACTGTAAAATGTGTATCATAATGTGATGACCAAAGACTAACATATCTGCCCATGTATGCGCAGGGGAATATCCATTCCCGTGCAGCGCTGATGCCCACGACCCTCCAGGATGGAAAGGATAAATGAAGGTGTGAGTTCATAAAGGATGATATTAGGGGAATGTACTATGGTTTATTGCAGGAGGCAGGCATAAGAAAAACTCAAGAAAAATAGCCGACAAGGGTGGGTTGTGTTGTATAGGAGTAGGAGGTGTAAGCTGTATAATGTTATTTAGGTAAGAGCGCACATTATTATAAATAGCAATGGTCAAATATATCTTCAATCTTAGCTCGTCCTGCTGCCAAATAAAAGAGGCATTTTTCTTGCTTCCCAAGGATGGGGAGAGTCTTCCTTGTTTAGTACCCTCGGTCTAGGTCCACTCTCTCCCCACTGCTCCGCTGTGCCGTCTCTTGCCTCCAGACCCCAGACCCCGACCTCCTCCTTGGGAGGTTCGAGGCTGCTGCCCGCTCCAACTGGGACCAGACTGCCTCCAACCACCGTAACCTTTCTCAGACGCTTTTTTTCTTAATTTTTTTCCCTGTTGTGCCACTGTTATTGTGCCCATCTGTGTCTTGCTCTAATTCCACCACTGTTTTTATTTTCTCGTGCCTGCCAGTTCCTTTTGCCTTTCGCCGCTGCTGCCCCTGCGGCCCCTCCCCCAGAATTCCCCCTGGAATTTCCCTCCGAATTTCCCCGGAATTCCCCCGGAATTCCCTGCTCCCGCCTCCCAGCCTCTCCTCCCTCCCACCTCCCCTACTTAATGGCGGCCACTGTGCGGTCGCCCCGCCGGCGCGCCAAAGGCGTGCCAAAGGCAAGCCCGTCTGCACCCGTCCGTGACCCGACCGCGGCCAGCGCCAGGAACCCTTGCCCTCCCACTACCCATCGCTACGATACCACCACCCTCCTCGCACTCAACCCGGGAAGACTTAGAGAATGCCAACAGGCCTCGCCGAACACGACCCACGGCCAGTTCTCCTGCCTCCACTGCCGCCAGACCCTCACCGCCACCCCAGCCTCCAACACCGGCGACGCCAGCACCGGCAACACCCTAAAATGCATCCTCCTCAATGTACGCTCCATACACAAACACGCCATGGAAATCTGGAACCTACTCGACTCTCTTTCGCCCGACATCGCCTTCTTCACAGAGACCTGGACCAACGCATCCTCCGCCCCCGACATCAGCACCGCCATCCCAGACGGATACAAGATCCAGAGGAAAGACCGCCCCAACCACCCAGGAGGGGGCCTCGCCATCGCCCACAAGAGCACCCTCCGCCTCACCACCTCCAGCGAAACCTTCCCCTCCGCCAAACACCTGCACTTCAAGATCCAGACCACCCTCAAAGCCACACTCCGAGACCCCCCGGCCCCCGAATACCCTTCGCCGCCACCATCACCGACTTCATCGCACCCCACGCGATCGCCTCAACAAACTACATACTCATTGGAGACCTGAACTTCCACCTCGACAACCCCAGCGACCCCAACTCCACTATCCTTCGTGACAACCTCGCCAGCATCGGACTTAAACAACTCGTCAACACACCGACCCACAGAGCAGGACACACCCTCGACCCCATCTTCGCGGCAGGAAACAGCGTCCATTTCAGCCACACAACGCAGCCGCCATGGACCGACCACCACTGCGTACACTTCGCCATCAACAAACCCAAGGCACCCAAACCAGCCCCACGCCCACCGCGAAGGAACTGGAGCAAGGTTACCGACGAGCAACTTAACTCCACCCTTAACCGAGACAACCACACCTGGGCACCCGATGCAAACAGCGCAAACGACGCAGCCAGAGAACTCCACACCTGGATCTCCAACTGCGCAGATGAGCTCGCCCCGCTACGCAACCCCGACAGACAATGCCCCAGGAAAGCCGCCTGGTTCACAACCGCTCTCCAAGAAGCCAGACGCACCTGCAGACGCCTGGAGAAGAACTGGAGAAACACCAAGACAACCGAAAACCACACCACCTACAAGGACGCCATGACGGACTATCACAACAAGATCAGAGCCACCAAAAGGAACTTCATCCACAACAAAATCCTGGCCAACTCCACCAACTCCAAGGAACTTTTCAGTGTCATTCAAGAATTCACCAACCCACGCAGCGAAGCCACAGGCATCACCCCATCCCAAGACCTCTGCGACAAGCTTGGAACCTATTTCCACCTCAAGATCAAAAATCTCTACGACAACTTCATTGACCATCCACCAGGCGCCACAGACGGCCCCCCAGAAACACCAGCCAGCCCACCATCTCCAACTGGACACCGATCATGGCCGAAGACACTGCCTCAACCATGAAAAGCATCCACTCGGGGGCCCCCACCGACCCCTGCCCCCCTCACATCTACCACAGAGCCGTGGCCGCCATCGCACCCAAACTACAACGCACCATCAACACCACCTTCAAAACAGGCACCTTCCCAGACGACTGGAAGCGCACAGAAGTCAGACCCCTGCTCAAGAAGCCCACAGCTGACCCCACCGACCTCAAGAACTATCGGCCCATCTCGCTCCTCCCCTTCGCAGCCAAAGTTGCAGAGAAAACAGTCAACAGGAAACTGACACGATTCATTGAAGAAAACGCCATCCTCGACCCGTCCCAATCCGGATTCCGAAGCAACCACATCACAGAGACCGCCCTACTCGCCGCCACAGATGACATCTGCATCCTCCTGGACCAAGGCCACTCCGCAGCCCTCATCTTACTCGACCTATCAGCGGCCTTCGACACCGTCTCCCATCGCACACTAGTCGTCAGACTACACGACGCAGGCATACAAGGAACAGCCTTGGACTGGATCCGATCATTCCTCACCGGAAGAAGCCAAAGGATCAGACTCCCACCCTTCCTCTCCGACCCCATGAAAATCACCTGCGGAGTCCCACAGGGTTCATCACTGAGCCCCACCCTCTTCAACATTTACATGGCCCCCCTCGCAGCCATTGTCCGACAACACGGCCTCAACATCGTATCCTACGCTGACGACACCCAGCTCATCCTCTCCCTCACCAAAGACCCCACCACTGCCAAACTCAACTTCCAGAAAGGAATGCAAGACGTCGCAGTCTGGATGACCAACAGCTGCCTGAAGCTCAACGCCGAGAAGACAGAAGTCCTCGTCCTCGGTACCACCCCTTCTGCATGGGACAGCATCTGGTGGCCGACCGCCCTCGGAAGCCCACCTACCCCCTCAGACCACGCCAAGAACCTCGGCATCGTACTCGACTCATCACTCTCCATGAACCGACAGGTCAGCGCCGTCACCTCCAGCTGCTTCAACACCCTCCGCATCCTCCGCAAGACCTTCAAGTGGATCCCCCCGAGTGAAGGAAGACAGTCACCCATGCACTCATCACCAGCAGACTGGACTATGGAAACGCACTCTATGCCACCATCAACAAGTCCCTACTCCGCAAACTCCAGACAGTACAGAACACCGCCGCCAGACTCGTCCTCGGCATCCCCTGACACGAACACATCAGCCAACACCTACGAAGTCTCCACTGGCTCCCCGTGGAGAAAAGAGTCACTTTCAAAATCCTCACTCACGCCTACAAATGCCTACATAACAACGGACCCAAATACCTCAATGACAGAATCAACTTCCACGTACCCAAAAGAAACCTCCGATCTTCCAACCTCGCACTGGCCGAAACCCCGCGCATCCACAGAGCCAGAGCAGGCGGAAGATCCTTCTCTCACATTGCAGCCAAGACCTGGAACGAGCTACCGGCAGACATCAGACGCGCCCCCTCCCTGAACACCTTCAGGAAGACCCTCAAGACCTGGCTCTTCGGCTAAACAGATCTGCGGACCCCCCCTCAGCGCCTTGAGACCCTCACGGGTGAGTAGCGCGCTTACAATTCCCTGATTGATTGATTGATTGAGGAGTTCTGCAGGTGAGAGCTTCACTTATTTCTCTGTTCCTAAAATGCAGCCAGTGAGACAGTGATGTAACATTAGTGACCTCTCTAGATGTGAAATTTAGGGGTGCACACAAGGGGGGGGCACAGATAAACTGGTGGGGCCAAGTACAACAGGCGATCATGAAAACTGTGAGCATATGTGTGTTTTATATTTATCTATCTATCTATCTATCTATCTATCTATCTATCTAGATATATAGATATATAGATATATACAGGTATGGCCGACAGCCTTCCACAGGACTATAGAGTCTAATTATGCAGAGTGTCATTTAAAGAGATAGTCATCCCATCTACCACCACCAAATGTAAAAAGACTACTCTGCACATTATATACATTTTGGTTTGCACATGTTTCTGCCATTTTGTAGTTGCTTCCTACTTATTGTCATTTATTTATATATTGCCATATTTTTAGAAACCTAACAAATCATATTGCTAATAAAGACTGCAAATTTATGGTCACTGATTATTGGTTTCACACATTTCTTAATATTTCAAACTGATAAGACAAAGTTCTAGGTAAAGTCCCCCTTATTCCACAGTTCCACATAAGGACAGCGGCGACTCCTCCGCAAAGGCGGAAGAGCTTCATCCCACTGCCTGGTCAGAGCCAGCAATTGAAAAATAAAATGTTGTTCTAGCATCGGTTTATTTTTCATTTGCTGGCTCTGGGCCAGCTTGTGCAGGTAGGGGGCTGCAATGGGAGGAGGAGTGCTACGTGCACTCCCTAAGTATGCATATGTGTTTGGCCGGCCGTCTCAGGACGACTAAAACACACATGCGCACTTAGGTTTCTCCAGCCTGGCTGCATTGAACAGTCGGGCTGGAGAAGCCCCCACAGACTCCCTGGCTCTGCAGCGCGGGGATTGTTAGATTTGAAAATCCCATTCCTGCTCTGCACTCGTATCATGCTACATTAGGTTAGCAGTGTGTGGCTAAATAGATGCCATTTGTATTCACGTTATGCAACCCACTGAGTTATCCCTGTAACGTGCAAGCTTTAGTTAGCAAGTGTGACTCCATTTTGTATTTTGTAATCCCTATTAGGCTGAGTCTGAACTAGGCCTCATTATTCGTACTGCTTGCCTCAGCAGAATACTGTATTTAGTTATTATTTTCCTCTCCTGTTCAAGGCAGCATCCCGGCTTAATAATGAATAGGCCATTCTGCCCTCGCATGCCTATCCGAGTGTGTAGTTCTGCTCCTACGTTAGGAGACGCTGAGACTCAGCGCAGTAACCTTGAGTTGCCGATAGCATGTACCCATCTGGCATGTGGTAGCCCATCCTTCTGTGCCCTCTTTGTCCATGTTCGGCTCAGGCCGGTAACTTTCCACTGTGGGCGCGGTTGGGGGTTCTTGGAGGAATTATCATGCATTGCAGGCCGTTGGGGAGCCAGTCCCTCAGCAGACATCTTAGGGTGCAGGTCAGATTGGACTCCTCTGCAGAGTATTGCTAATAAATGCTTGTTTGTATTCTCTACTGTCTGACTGACTCTTCATTCTTGGGAAGGCATAGCAGGTGGTTATTCATAATCCGAGTGGCCTTTGGGCCACTTCCTTCAGGATTGGATGAGAGTCTGACCCAGGGGCTGCTGGGACCAGGAAGAGGAGAGGAGGCAGGACGTGACGCAGCAGGCTGCTGGTGGGTTCAGGTAAATTCTGTTTATTTTTAATATATTATTCCTAGCACCCCCCCCCCCCGAGTAACCCCCTGCGCTCCCTCCACCAGCCTCACCACCCTTTGTTTGTGGTGGCCACCACTGCATAAGGATAATATTCTCATTACTTTCTGACATGATATGTTATAAAGTTCTAATTCCACAGTTGATTTTCTAATTAGTTGACACTGTGACAGACTCAAGTATTCCTCCAATTTAACATCTAGTTTTTGGTCCATATATAAATCTACTGATCCTCTGATTTTATACATACTTCATATGATGATGCATTTTTACTCTAAGATAGAGGGTGCATCTGCATATTTCACTGTGAATCCCTACTATAACATACAGGTCATAGGATTCATGTTTTGCTAATCTAATGCCCAAAAGATGTTTCCTTTGTATAAAGTGCTAAATTTGAAAAGGTAATTAATGCTATATGTACATTTCATCAGTACATCAACATTGTATCACTGAGAATATATATTATTGAGATTTTCAAATTCATATCCTTTATATATTTCCCAAAATATTCCACATATAATGTTTCGATGGAGATAAAGTGGCTAAAGAAATACTGTATAGCGGAACATTGGTACATATACGAGTCACGTATTGGGACAGTCATGTGAGGATATTTCACATTTGCTCATTCACTCACTTAAGGTGCATAATGGAAAGTGCTAATTCTCCTACCTGATATAAGGTAAAGTACCCTTGTAAACTGTAAACGCAAATTAAAACTCCATCTAAGTGGAAGCAATTACTCCTATAAAAAATGGCCCATAAAATGCTAATATGTGTGCAACTTCTCAATATGGAGATGGAGTCAAATTCATATAATGAGATGGGTCGACGATATAATTTTCTCTCATACATTAACATAAAACCTCGAAAGTTAGGATCCTGGAGTTTTTGCTTTTTTGATAAAGTGCTTGTGTTGAAAGTGCATGTGCCATCCAGAACAAATCAGTATTTAAAAAAAAAAATGATAATGTTGCAGGTTATAATTATTTTGATCCTAATACAATCTTCTCATAAGTGGACATGGAGCTCTGCATGCACATTCAGTCCCAAGGGAATCTCCGTCCCCATCAAAATAATTAACCTTGATTCAGACGTCCTCGAAATTAGTTCTAGATCTCCTTCTCTTGGTTTCTTAGAAATATGTTGAACACCATAATTTTTAAGACCCATTTTACTCCCATTGTGCATGTGCCAGATATTTTTTGCCACTGTGTTAGTAAATTCTTTGTTTCTAATAGCACGTAAATGTTGTAAAATCCTTACTTTCAGTTTGTTCACAGTGCTGCCAACATATTTTTGCCACAACCACATTCAATCACATTTACCACATGTGTGGTCTCACATGCAATCCGTTCTTTGATTTTCTTTTTCTGTCTACCATGGATTTCAAACATCAACTTGTTACAGCCACATTCATATGCTTTGCCCTTAGAACATTTCCAGAAACCATTTTGTTTACCTTTTACCAGATTGATGTATTTGCTTTCACCTTTTGCATGAAACTTTGGGGGATATGCACAAAGAAGTGGCGGAGCGTGTCATTAGCCTCCTTGGCTTAACGACACGCTCCGCCACTTCTGAAACACAAGGCTGCACCATATTTATAAGAATGTAGTGCAGCCTTGCGTTTCCCCCTGCGATGGCGCTAAGTTTAGCAACTAAGCGCCAACGCAGGCACCCTTGCACCAGAGTGCAAGGGTGTCTCGGTGCAGGGGAGGATTGTTTATGTGTAGGAAGGTGTCCTATCCTGCACATAAACAATCCTAAAATGCCATTCTGTCACTTTCATGTGTGCTGCTTCATGCAGCTCACATGAAAGTGACAAAATGGCATTTTTTTTTAAAGGTTTGTTTAAGTACTGGAAGGGACACCTTCCTGTACATAAACAAACCATGGCATTTTGCTTTTTCCATGTATGCTGCCCAAGGCAGCACACCTGGAAAAAGCAAAAACAAGGAAAAATAATGCATTTCTCCTCGTTTCGCCAACTTTACACTAGGGTTTTCCTGGTCTTAATTTTGGCGATGCCTCCTATGTACGCCACCCGTGTACATAGGGGGCAGCGTCAAATACAGTGGGTGTTGCGGTGGAACGCCCACCACAACACCCACTGCACGCCCCTTTCACTCTAACCACAGCGTGAAAAGGGGCCTTACGTACAAGGCAGCGCTAAGTCACGTTAAGTGGCTTAACGCTGCCTTGTACATAAGGTGCAGCCCCTATCGCCACCACAACGTTGGTAAAAGTGATGTTGTAGTGGCGAAAGGGGCTTGTACAAATGCCCCATTGTGTCACTGAGTCTTCTAAAGAGGCAACTTTTCAATATGTTACTATCTGTTATTCTCGCAACAGTGATTTGAGAGACGCATCCATTAATAAATCTTTTCAGTTATTTCTTATCAATTGTCTCATTACATAATAGTATGTATTCAAATCCAATATGTATCTTACACTCTCTTCATTCTTCTCCAAGGTTTCTTTCTTCTTCGGAATCAGGAGATTGTCCATGTTTTTTTCTCTTGCTCTCTTTAATGCATCAATCAAGACAACAGTTTTTTATCCTCTTTGCTCGAACCTTTCAAACATCTCTAACTCTTGATATTCAAATTCCTTTTGTACCAAGCAGTTTCGTCTAGCGCTCAGAACTTTGCCATACGGCACACTCCATTTGAGGGCTTTAGCATCTCCGCTATTTGCATGCAGTATCCTATTACAACTGGTAGGTTTTCTGTGAATCTTTGAACATATTATATGGGCCCTAATATATATTTCAATATCCAGATAATTGATCTTGTGTGAGCTAATTTCATATGTGAATTTTAAATTCTGATTTTTGTTCTTTAATGATTTACTAAAGTTCTCCAATTCCTCTCTACTGCCTTCCCAAATTATGAAAAGGTTGTCAATTTAGCAGACCAAAAAGTTTCACCTGTTCCAGTAAGCTTAAATTTTGTTCTGTCCTTGATGTTTCAGCCTCTCACCATCCATTTGTTAGTTTCACGTATGTGGAAGAAATGAAGTGCCCATGGCTGTGTCTTGGACTTGCAAATAACAGTTGCCATCAAACAGGAATGCACTGTGTGTTAGACAAAATAGCCACTCTGTAGTTATAGTTAGGATTCTCTTGTACAGGGATTCCTCTGAATTTCGGTCACTAATAACTTTGCCCCCGCTTTGACAAATTTGTATGAAACTTTACAGACCTATAGCTTTTTCTACATTGGCGGAGGTTGGAAAGTTTTGTGTTGATTAGTCAAGAGGGTGTAATGATACAAGAGGGCTCCCAAAACTCATTCTTCCACCATTGCATTTTCCATCGACTTTTGTATTTCATGTTGCACAAAAACGGCTTAAAGGATTTCCATGAAATGTGTCAGGTTTATATATTATGGTGTACAGATGATCCTTGTAGGTACTACAGCTAAGTAGGGTAAGTATTTTTAAGATATAAGGCATTTAAATATAGTGATATCTGTTGTGAAGGTAGCTTTGCGGTACATAGCAATGACTATGCATCATCTGATTGGCTAATGACTGCCTTTACAAAAATGAAAGGCAGACATGTTGTTTTCAGTACGCTTTGTCTGTGTTCTGCATTATGCCCTTATATATAGGTAAGTGGTATTAGGTAGGGAAAATTATTTATAAGTTTCTATATATTAACAAAAACATGCAGACTACCGGTGTACTTCCTAGAAAGTACCACAGACCTTAAAAATAATAACAAAATGTAAATAAAAATGTATAATACACAATACTACACTATATTTTACAAATATAATGTACTACAGTGTATTTTCAATTTTTACATATTTAATTCTTTACAATAATGTCTACGGAGTACCACTGTACTACCTGAAAATACTGCGCTACTTACAATTGTTTTTTAAAGCGCTATTCTCTGTAAACGGATGTAAAATATAAATTAATTTCTCTACTTATTACCACTTTAGGAAAGTGGTAATAGGTAGAGAACAATAATAAAACCTACTACTTACCTATATCTAAGGCCTTAACCCAGAACGCAGCAAAACACAGATCGTAGAACGCAGCAAAACTGTGCTGAAAATGACAGGGCTGCCTTTTACATTTTGTAAAGACAGCCATTAGCAATCAGATAGTGTCTTCTCATCTGCATATACTATGGTATATTACAGCACAATATATAACAAGTATTTTAATGCTATTACCTTTAACACTACTGACTCTATTTATACATACTACCAAAAATGACCATTTACACATCATGATCTATATTCCTGCTACATTACCTCTACATTCATTCACCCACTTTCATACTATGTCTTTTTCAAGCACCACACTCCACTCTATGCCACTCCACTCTACGCTGCTCCACTCTGTGCTATTACACGCTACGCCACTCCACGTCACTCCACTATACGCCTCTCCATTCAACGCTAGTCCACTGTACCCCACTCCACTATACCCCACTCCAAGTCACTCTATTCTACCCCACTCCACTGTATGCTATTACACTCTCCGCCACTTCATTCTAAGACAGTCCAGTCTACGCCAATCCACCTTATGCCCCATTACTCTACACTACTTCACTCTACGCTATGCCACTGTACGCAACTCCACTCTACGACACTACACTATTTGCTATTACACTCTATGTCACTCCGCTGTATACAACTTCACTGTGCGCCACTTCACTGTATGCCACTACACTGTACACCACTACATACGTCACTCCACTCTATGACAATCCAGAGATGCTATTACACTCTACACCACTCCACTCTAAACTACTACACTCTATACTATTCAACTGTACGAAACTCCACTCCACTCTACGCCACTCCACCCTATGCTATTCCACTATATGGCACTGTATTCTAAGTCACTCCACTATATGCCACTTCACTCAATATTATTCCACTCTACACCACTCCACTTGTATGCTATGCCACTCCACTCTGCGGCACTCCACTCTATGCCACTACACTCTATGGTATTAAACTCTAAACTAATCCACTATATGGCACTGACTCTATGTCCTTCCACTGTACGCTACCATACTCAACATTATTCCATTCTACATCACTCCACTGTAAGCTACTCCACTGTATGCCACTCCACTTTATGGCACTCCACTCTACATCACTACACTCTACGTCTACGCTATTCCACTGTCTGCCACTCCACTGTACACCACTCCAGTCTACACCTCTCCAGAGTACTCTATTCCACTGTATGCCACTATAATGTACCTCACTACACTGTACACCACTCCACTATATGCTATTTTATTTTACGCCACTCCACTGCATGATATTCCACTGTACACCACTACACTGTACATCACTCCACTCCATTCCATCTTCAACCACTCCAATCTGTTCCACTCCACTCTATGCCACTACACTGTATGCTATTTCACTGCATGCCAATCCACTCTACCACAATCCACTCTACACCACAACACTCTCCACCTCTCCACTGTATCCTATTCTAATGTACGCCGCTCCACTGTATGCCACTCCACTCTACGCTATTCCACTCTTTGCCACTCCACTCCACTGTATACCACTCTAATATACACTATTCCACTGTATGCCACTCCACTCCTTGCCACTCTACTCTACTCTACCCCACTTTACTTTACCCCACTCCATGCCACTCCACTCTACACCACTCCATTCTATGCCTCTCCACTGTATGGTACTCCACTCTATGCTACTCCACTCTACGCTATTTCCCTGTACGCAACTCCACTCTACTCCACGCCACTCCACTCTACATCACTCCACTGTATGCCACTCTACTATACGCCATTCTACTCTACACCACTCCACTCTATGCCACTCCACACTATTCTACTGTTTGCCACTACACTCTTCCTCACTCCACCTTACATTGCTCAACTTTATGCCACTCCACTCTACGCTAATCTACTGTACTCTATCACACTCTACCACACTCCACTCTATGCCACTCCACGATTCGCCACACCCCTCTACGCTATTCTACTGTACACCACTCCACTCTACAACTCTCCACTGTAGGCTTTTCCCTTCTAATCCACTCCATTCTACACCACTCCACTCTATGCCACTCCACTACACGCTATTCCATTGCACACAACGACAGTCTATATAACTCAACTCTACGCTATTTGCCTCTGTCACTTCACTCTACCTTACTCCACTGTATGCCACTCCACTGTATGCTACTCCACTGTATTCCACTCCACTGTACCCCACTCCACTCTACGCCACTTCAGTCTTCGCTTTTTTAGTGTATGCTACTGGACTGTATGGTATTGCACTGTATGCCATTCCATTCTATGCCACTCACCTGTACGCCACTAAGCTGTACGCTATTCCATTGTATGCCACTCCACTCAACCTCTCTCCTCTTCACTCTACAGCACACCACTGTACACTATTCCACTGTCCCCCACTCCACCTTTCGCCGCTTTACTATATGCTATTTCAATGTACGTAACTCCACTCTACCAGGTCATGGTACAATTCCATACCCCCTCTCAGTAATGACACCTCCCATTTAAACCCACCTCACATGGTGAAGCAGCCAATGATTCTCCCAAAGATCAGCCTTGTTGCTTTCAAGGTGGAATATTTAAAGAGGTTAATGAGTGCATTAGAGGATAACCTCTGATATATTAACACCATGCTAAAAATTCTTGCAAATTGTATTAAACACCTTCCACCAGCTGAAGGTAGTGGCCACAGCGGGGGAATCCCCCTCATCCTTTCTTCTAAGACATTGTACAAGCAAGAGGATATACAAGCAGCCCAGACTCCAGGCTCACACATGCAGCACTTATTCGATAAAAGGGAAGTTATTAAAATCATAGCGTAGCAATGTTTCTAAAACAGTATCTGCTACATCACATGCGAGGTTTCACTGTACAAGTCACTTTTTTAACAGCATTCAAGTCACGTGATTGTGTTAGTTATTAGCATTCTGTATAAGTATCCATCTTCAGAATATTTCTCACAATTGTAGTATGATTCATGGAGGTCGTTCATCAGATGGGTGCCTCAAATTTCTAGTGAACACTTGCTACTCTCCCAACTCCTCCGGCAACTTGTCATCCATTCTTTTTAGCCACATTTAATTTCCTCAGCTAAGGAGCAATATTCCACGTTTGTCAACCAACTTTCTACACTTTGGGGCTTAACCAATATATTGCCAATCACCTGTTTTAGCCAAAAGCAGAGCGAATTGCGATTCTCCTAATAACATGACAAGAGAATCTGGATTTCATTAGACACGGAGGCTAACATTATGCATATTTCTTTTAATGCTAACTTCAAGCAGCCACTTAAAAGCAATACATCATAAAGTAAAACAGATCTAGAATAGAATCTTCCAGATGTACAATAGCCATGCACATAGGATAGTCTGCCTCTTTTAAATGCAAGGTAATAAGGTAAGTCTTATTCTGTATAACATTTTCTTTATTTTTCTTCTTTCTTCTCCCTTTTTCTGTTGTGCATTCCAAATGGATAGAAAAAATGAAGATTGAATGAAGGGGACACAGAGTTAATTCTTTGAGAGTATCTTCCTTGCGGAAACATCAGTATAGATGAATCAGTTATGTTGAGTTTTCTGAAATAAGAAAAGGTATAAGTGCTCTGTTGTCATGTAACTGATAAAGGTGTAATATCAAAGCGGGCAAGTTATATGAAATATTTAACAGTCCATTGAAAAAAGGTTGTATGAAACTTTCAACAATACATTGAATAAAGGTTGTATGCAATTTTCAACAATACATTGAATAAAGGTTGTATCATAAATTATGCATCTGTTGTTCAGTAATTTATTTATCCACTCACGGGAGGGCAGGGGTGGGATAATGTTAGCCTCCGTGTCTTTAATGAAATCCAGATTCTCTTGTCATGTTATTAGGAGAATCGCAATTTCATTACAAGACGGAAGCTACCATTATGCATGTTGATAGTTTAGTAACACTATATCTGACATATGTTCAATAGGTTTACAATAGTGTTTAGCAAAAGTGTTAGAATTTGACCAATCAGCTGCTTTAAGAATGTCATCTAGTTTACCCCCTTTCCAAAATGATTCACTAGCCATAGCGCCCCGTATTGAGTGTGCCTGGAACCTTTTTAGGTAAATACCAGCTGATTGCATTGCATATTTAACCCATCTTGCTATAGAAGCTCATGTAATGGGTTTGAAGGGTTTTACAAATGAGATAAGTAGTTGGTTAACACCATGCGCATGATGTTTGCTCATTCTTGCATCATATTCTTTCATACAATCTACCACACAAAGTTTTTTGCATGTGTTAAACTTTGTGTAGAAAATTGTATCTGACATAGTCTTAGTTCTCTTAATAATCTCGAAATTGACACCAAAGGCGTCATAGACTCTATTAGTTACTTCTAGTGCTTTTACGTCTGATACTCTATGGCAGGTGAGGCTAGTTTTATGTAAAGTCTCTTCTTATCTAGGTATCTGTTCTCAGGCCAGGTAGTGAAAACGTCTGGTAGTAACTTAACATCCCATAGAGTCTTTGTATTTAGGTTTAGGTGGTCTCCTTAGTCAGATAC
Organism: Calotriton arnoldi; assembly: GCA_963921515.1. Classification (NCBI taxonomy): domain Eukaryota; kingdom Metazoa; phylum Chordata; class Amphibia; order Caudata; family Salamandridae; genus Calotriton; species Calotriton arnoldi. The sequence goes on along the minus strand of CAWUFW010001280.1, from coordinate 544,426 downwards.
TTTCCATAATTCTGCATATTATGGCATTTTTCCCTCTGGTCTTGCCATTTATTAGAGCGTGGCCTGCTGAAATAGCTGATCTGTAGCAATTAATTGATCTGTAAGTAAGACCTCTCTCATATGGTTCAACTAAAAGGTTTGCTACGTGTACGATGGGAGCCTCCAGGGAAACCAGGTTCCTCTCCAGGCACCAGCGTACCCAAGTTCTCCAGATGCCATTGTATCTATAGTGGGTTCAAGGAGCTCATGACTCTTGGAGAAGTATAGTAGCTTGTCTCGAAAGGTCTGTGATTTCATTAGATTTCCTGACACTTTCCAGGCAAGAAGGTTCAAAGTCCCTGTCTTGACGAGGGGATGTTCCCTTCCATCTATGTCTCTTAAAAGGCCTTCCGCGGCTGGAAGTAGAAAGGGTATTTCGCAGGCTAATTCCAAACTTGTGGGGAACCACGCCTGGGAGGGCCAGAAAGGGGTTATTAGTACTAAGGAGCATTGGTCTTGTCTCACTTTCTGGAGGACTCTCTGGATGGTGGAAATGCGTATGCTCGAATTCCTTTCCATGGTTGGAGAAAGGCATTGACTGCTTGAGCACCAGGGTCTGACATCCAGCTGAAATATTTCTGCAGTTGGAATGTCAGTCTGCTTGCAAAAAGATCTATTTCCAGAGGGCCCCAGAACTGATTTAGAGTTCTGAAGGCTTCCACGTCGAGTTTCCACTCGCTGTGGTCTAGGAGTGACCTCGAATTCCAGTCTGCAATGATGTTGCTTTTTCCCGGTACGTTTTCTGCTTTTAGGGCTATCTTGTGTTCAAGACGGAACATCCAGAGTTTTTTGGCTAGATTCGATAGATCTGAGGATTTTGTACCCCCTAAGCGATTTATCTATGCCACAGCCAATATGTTGTCCATTTTTAGAATAACCGATCTGCCTTGTAAGGGATTTTTTGAAGCTCATCAGTGCGTAAAGGCCAGCAGTTAATTCTAGGTAGTTTATATGGTGTGAGCTCTCTGTATAGGACCATAGACATCCTGTGTTCTGAGTCTGTAAGCACGCTCCCCAGCCATGAAGACTCGCATCTGACTTTAGAATGAATTCTGGGGAGTTTCCGAAAATGGCTTTGACATTCCAGGCATCTAGATTCTCTAACTGCCAGTTCAGTTCTGATTTGGGTTCATGGTCTAGGGTTACTTTGTCTCCGTACCATAGTCCAGCACGGAAGACTTTCGCCTTCACTCTTTGAAGGGCTCGATAATGTGAAAGGTCCCGGAAAGATAGCTTAGATAGAGGAAGATAGGAGGCCCAGGAGTCTGTCTACTTCTCTTAGGGACAAGAGGTCTCGTTTTAATACAAGTGGTATTTCTTTGCGTATTTTCACGATTTTCTTCTTGGGTAATAGCAAAAGTGATTTTACTGTGTCTACTGTGAATCCCAAGAATTCCAGAGATTTCGAGGGAGTCATGATAGATTTTTCGCGGTTTATTATGAAGCCAAGGCTCTCTATAAGATTTACTGCTGTATTCAGGTCTTGAAGAATCTGAGAGTGGTGTTGGGGCATAATGAGAATGTCATCGAGATAGACAATAAGTCGTATCCCTCTTTATCTCAAGAAGGATGCTATAGCTCTCATTACCTTGGTGAAACACCAGGGAGCAGAGAATAGCCCGAAGGGAAGAGCCTGGAATTGGAATAGATGATGGTTCCATGTGAATTGGAGGTAAGGTTGGGATTCTGGGGCCATGGGGATTGGGAAGTATGCATCTTTCAAGTCTAACTTCACTAGCCAGTCCTTTTCTAGAAGCATGTCACTGCAGAGGTGGATACCCTCCATTTTGAAGTGCCTCTAGGTGAGAGATTTGTTCAATTCTCTCAGGTTTATGACTGTCTCCAACCCTTGTCTTTTTTCTCTACCAGAAAGAGAGTGCTTACGAATTTCATACGATCCCATGGTACTTCTATAATTGCTCCTTTCTCTATCATGGACATTACCTCTTCCTCTACTATTTTCTGTTGTTCCGTGGTCAGGACTAGGTTTCTTGGGGGCGAGGATTGTGTCAGTGTTTTTGAAAATTCTATTTTGAAGCCTTGAATAGTTTCTAAAACCCAGGGGTCTTGTGTAATTGTTTTCCAAGTCTGTAAAAAGAATCTGAGTCGACCTCCCACCTTTCCTGGGAAGAAAGGCGATTGAGGGGTGTTTGTACTCACTCTGGAAATTACTGGAGCGTGGTCCGCGCACTCTGAATCCTCTAGAGTGGTAGGGTTTTCCTCTCTGGGGGTAGAATGGTGGGGGGATATTCACTTGGTAAGGTCGACTGAAACCTCATTGTCTGTAGTAGGGCCTTTGGTAGGCACGGCCGATAGAGCGCCCCTTGTGCCAGCTCTGGCAAAAACACTAGGGTTGAACACTCGACGCATTCTATTCTGAGCCTTGTCATGGCTGTGAAGGTTAAAACGTATTTGCCTAAGGTCTTGATCATGTCCTCTCCGAATAGGAGTCCTTTGGGCTTTGCTGAGGGTTCTTTGTCAGCCATGTCATTTAGCTTACAACATCATCAACACACTGTACATGAAGACCCTCTTCCTGAGGAACTTCTTCTGAATATCCGTCAGGCATATCTCCCAAAGCTATGGGATGTTCTGGATCCAGTATTAAAATAGGCCATCTTTGCTAAGTTCTGCCACCCAATGATATTTCGTCCCTTGACAGCCACAAAACTCTTGGTGCGAATGCACCTACCCAAGCACTCCAACCTGGACATGAAGTACTCCAACATATCTATGTCAGACCCACCAAACGCCTTGGGGTTCACGTCCGTCTGTACTAAGCTGAATTTGCCATTCCACTTGTCAAGAAACATTATCTCTGAAAGAATTGAAACTGGTGATCCTGAATCAGCCATAATTAGAATTCCAATATCACCAATTACTGCGGTACCCCAAGACCCCATAACCTTCTTGGATTCAAAGATAGCATTGCATTGAACCGCCAGCAAAACATCATTTTTTCGGTACATATTTCCACAGGATCAGATAACTCACACTGTTGATAAGTGTAGATTTTTTACCTGATCCACAAGCTCCTTGGAAGTGACCAATTTTTTTACAAAGCAGGCACCTCCTACCAGTGGCAGGACCGCTAGGGCTATTGGTGAGGTGTGTCTTAGAGTCACACCTGAAACAAACAGTAGCACCCTTCTTGAAAGGTTGTCTTCCAGGTTTACCTATATTTACAACACTAACAGAATCTGGCACCCCATCCCCAGTAACCTTTACAGCACTTACTGTGGGTTCATTATGAAGTGCTCTTTTTGCAATCATCGAGCGCTCAATGCACTTGACTATGTCAATTGTTTCCAGCAGTGTTGGCTTCCTACAACTGAGAAGTTGTTCTTGAATTTTTTTTAGAGAAACATGCAAACATGTACTGATCCCTGATGTATATGTCAGTGTGTGCCTCTAATTTGCATGTAGATGCCAGAACACGCAAAGCTGAAATATATTGCTCAACAATTTTGTCTGCGCACTGGCTTCTCATAAAGAAGTTATCCCACTCCAACATTATACTTGGTCCCTCGTCATGTTGTTTTCCCATGCGGGCTAGTGCCTCTTTGTAGGAATTCCAATCCTCACTATCACCTGAGCTGCCTTGAGGTTGGGCAATAGATGGTAAGTTTTCAAATACTTGCTGTGCTGCAATGCCATGACAATTATGCAAAATTGCCACGTGTTCAAGTGGGAACTTAACTGCATCAATGGCGATTAAGTAATTCTCAACAATTTTCACCCATTGCTGCCACCTAATACTGGGTTTCGCTGGCTGCTGCAGAAAGGCGGGCAGTTGGGCAAACTGCTGTGAAGTGGCCATAGCACAACTGTCAACAATCAAGCGTAAGCAAAATAACAGTAAAATAAAATGAAGCAAAATTCAGGTATCACCGTAATTATAAGATAAGAAGAGTTTTCACTAGGTAAGAAATGATGAAAGTCAGGTGTGCCTGTCACCGTGAGTGTAGATGATAAATATTCTCCTACCTGCCGATTCGATAGATATCCTCTATTGCTTAAATGGAATTCACTCTGAAGTAAATAAAAGACTTCGCATTGCGCTTTGTATGCTAGGCTTATTACACTCTGCCCAAACAAAAATGGCTGCCACGACGCAGAGGACGTTGTGCTGCGTGAGGGCCGCAGTGTGTCTCTAGTGCGCGCGCAGTTGCAGTTCTCGCAGACTAATTTGAATGAAGAATGTGTGCGCGCTGTCCACAAGCGCCAACCAGCATTGAAATGACCTAAAAAATTATCAGGAATGGTGGTGGGGTCACAACCAGGCCTTGACTTTAAAGGTTTGTGGCCCAGCACACGCTTTTTTATATTTTGGGGGATTATGGCTCACCCGTGTAGGTCATAGATGTTACACACAACTTATTTAAGGGGCCAAAGCTAGGCTGATTATAAATTCACTAAATGCTAGAAATTTTAATGTTCAAAGAAGTTGCCCCCGCTCTCCCGCTTTATTTGTCATTTTTACAGAAACTTTAGCTATTGCCATACGAGGTGCTAGTGTAATCACACCACCGTTGCCGCAAGTTGCCAAATACAATTGTACGCAGATGATATAATGTTATTTTTAAATCCAAGTAGAGTATGTCAGGAAATAATATTTGACATTTTTTCTCTCTTCCAGACACTAAGCGACTATAAGATGAAAATAATAAAAACTGAAATATTTTTATGTAATTGTTTACCAGATCAACAATTATCTGACCTTAAGAGCTATTATAATTAGGCCCGGGCAGTAAACTCCACTCAGCTCGTGGAGTTTTTGGAACTCAGGGACTCCATGATGGAGCACCACTTGAGTAGCTTTTGTGCTCGAGAAGGAGCTAAATCTACAATAAGAGGTCTTCGAGTAGATTTTCTTCTCCAACGGACTGTTCGAGTTGTTTTTTTTGTGCAAAAAGACTTTTTTTAAAAACCTTTTTTTCAACAGGAAGGGAGTGCCTCTGAGACTCCAACTTCCCGTTCCTGCCCAGCAGGCTCCTCCGATTGCTTTGTCCATCTCCTGGTCACTTTTCATTTGAATTTGGAGCTGGAAGGATCACTCTCTTTATCTGCTGCATATATATCATTGGATTTAAAGACTTTGTAGTTGAGATTTCACAAGTCAGTTCAAAAACTCTTGTATAAGGGTGTTTTTTGTTTGATATAGGGCATGCACCAGTATTTATTTGTACTTTTATTTGATTTAACACATTTATTGTGGTTCGGTAGGGGCCTAGTTATATTTTTGCATTTCATTTTTCTTCTTTTGTAAATAAACAATGTTGCATAGTTTAGTACATTTTCTAGATGTTTGTTAAATTTGTAATATTTATTTATTTTACTATGTGGCCTAGTCTGCTATGGGGCCATCCAGTCAGTGGGCCCAGGCGAGTACTAGTAATGGGTGCATGAAACAGCTGTTTCTGCGGTATATGTTGTTTTAAAACATAATTTAGGGCTGGGATGGCATTGTTTTTTTTGTATTTCACGTTTGTTTTGTGTACAGAAAATGTATATGTGGGGTAATATTTTATGCCTTGGAAGGATGTGTGTGGTAACATTTTTATTGCACAGTTAATTTTCGTTTTTGGCATTGCTGAATTAATGGTAGTTTTTTCTTCAGTGTTACCATGCCTCCTTTGTCTGGCCAGTGAGTGTGCTTGCCATAGTCCACCATTTATCTTTGTTTAACATGCCATGTGGCCATTTTGTTTAGTCTGTGTCCATAGGCCTGAATGTGTTCTCCTTGTTCCCCATGCCTCCTTGCTCGCTGTTGTTGTTTGGCCATGTGGTTGGCAGCAATTTTGTACATCCAGCCAGTGTGCCTTTGCCATAGGCTTGCATGTGTTCTGTGTTCCCCATGCCTCCTTGCTCGCTATTGTTGTTTGACCATGTACCACTGGCTGGCCGCCATTTTGTGAATCCAGCCAGTGTGTCTTTGACGTAGGCTTGCATGTGTTCTTTGTTCCCCATGCCTCCTTGCTCACTGTTGTTGTTTGACCATGTGGCACTGGCTGGTAGCTATTTAGTGCATCCAGCCATTGTGCCTTTGCCATAGGCTTGCATGTGTTCTTTGTTCCCCATGCCTCCTTGTTCGCTGTTGTTGTTTGACCATTTCGCACTCGCTGGCAGCCATTTTGTGCATCCACCCAGTGTGCCCTTGTAATAGGCTTGCATGTGTTCTTTGTTTCCTGTGCCTCCTTGCTTGCTGCTGTTGTTTGACCATGTGGCTGGCAGCCACTTTGTGCATCCACCCAGGGTGTCTTTGCCATAGGCTTGCATGGAGGATTGTGATATCAGTTTAATAATATGTCTGGGGATCATTGTAGTATATGTATATTACAAATATGATTTTGATGAACAGTACTTATATATTACATGCATTTCCTTGCCTCACAATAGGTTTCTTCTCATCCTCCCATACAAACATCAGCAAATATTGATGTTTTTTTTTAATTTAATTTTTTTAGTTTTAGTTTTGAATGTTTTTTTATTTAAACTTTTTATTTTTGTATTTTTCCATTAAATCTTTTTTTTGCATTTTGCCTCGATCGATTGATTGATCCATCCATCCACCATAGGTGCACAGCCATACAACAGAATTCAGTTTTTTTAGGTATAATTCCATTTCCTCTTGGACACTCTGGCTGCGGTGCTTTGCAGACACATCAGCATCATTTATTTTTTTAATGATTATTCCATTTCCCCTGGACTAAATTGCCTGCTATTGGCGCACATTAAACTCCATTTTTTTTTTAAAGATTATCATTCCATTTACCCATGCAGTTCCCTAAGTGCCACAGATGTCGCTTTTAGAATTTATGGACATAAAGGAAAGAGCTCTATCTGTGTGTTGTTTTATCCGATTTTGAAATAAAATGGTTTGGTGGTGTGGTTTGACTTTAAAGGGGCTTTAAAGTGGCTGATTTATTATTACCTAAATAACCGACCACACTAAAATTGACTCTGTCTGTACTAATTCAAACTGCAACAATGCCACATTTCACTAAATGTTTTTTCTTGCTTGTTTGCTTCTAGATGCACAACAGACAAAGAGACATCATCCACAGTACTGCCAAACAGAAGGCCTGTACAGTGATGTCAGTCTTCCAATCTCTTCCACCTGTGCAGCTGAATGCCACTGCCAACTGAGAGCTTTGAGACAGCCCCAAAGAAAGTTGTTCCAAGAAAGTGGTCAGTGAGAAGAAGCAGCTTTCCACCAGTGGCATGCGGACCCCAAACTTTTTTGCGAGACGTGTGCCTGCCGGACTGGCTTCCAGGCAGGAACCTGGGAGCAGCACTCCTGCATCAACAGCACCACCCCAACCTAAGCCCAAGGACCATGTTTGTCAGTGGGGCAGCCACTGCAATCATGACGACGCTGACGAGTAGTGACACTGAATTTGATTTTTCCATTTCGCAAAGTAGTACCCAGTCGTTTCAGGAAACAGAACAAAGTGGACATCAGCCACAGCCAGCAATAGTACATCTTCCTATGTTAGAGCACAATAGGATGTTGAGCTTCCTGCCAAGCAAGAACCTCTTCTTTTAGAAGCATTGGCCTCCAGATCTCCAGCAAAGAAAAGGAAAAGTACTACTTCACCACATCTCCAAGCACCACTTCTGATGATGATGATAGGGACATGGAGTAGACCCCGGCAGAGTCCGGAGACGCCAGGAGAAGCAAGGGAAAAGAACAATTCCTGAAAGCCTTAGAATTATGGAAGGGGATAATGAGGAGGATAACAACGAACTAGTCGTTGTGGAAGGTGACACAAAGGAGTCCAACCTTGCTGTTCAACCTGCTCCGAGGGATGCGGCACAAGTAGCACTGCCAGCTCCCATATTTGCAAAGCCCCAGCTGAGACCTGCACCAACCCCCTACCTCAGTAAAAGTATGCACTAGAGAGAGAATCGATGGCACGCGCACCTACCTCCAGTTCTTCATCAGCATTGGCAGTGCTAGTAGCCCAGTAAAAAAGCACTTCTCTCCAGTTTGGGACTTTTTTATGGGTAGCACACAGGGGGAAGCACATTGCAATATGTACCATTTGCCACACAAATGTTCGTCGAGTTGTCTGGTTCACATTATGGTACTGGATGCAAAACAACCCATATGAAAAAACTTTACACAATCCGATGGGAGGAGCACCTTAAACAAATTGCTGAACATGGTCGTGGTGGTGAAGGTAAGAAGAGCCAGGGAACATCAGCTACAAGTCCAATCATGGTGGGAGGTGATGATGAGGCAGAAGAGGATGACATCCTCACGTAAAGCAGACCTATCCCCAGCAGTGGGCTAGCAGAATCACCGGCCTCAGCGACTTATCAATGGCATAAGAAGACGCAGAGTCAGATGGAGACACCATGGCATATATTGACTGTCCCACCACGACGCACTCTGAGTCTACCACCACCTACTTCTCAAAAGTCACCTGTGTCAGTGGCCCCAGATAAGAATAAAATGCAGGCTTGTTTAGGCAGGAGGGGCCCTACGACTGCAACCACCCAACAGCATGTTTGTACAATGGGAAGCTGGCAAAAATGTTAGCGCTGGACTTCCTCCCTTTTGCTTTTGTGGAAGGAGTGGTATTCTTAGAATTTGTGGCACCCATCTGCCCAAAATGGAAGCTTCCAAGTTGGACCTATTTTGCCAGAGTAGCTGTTCCAGTGCTGCATCACAATGTGCTGCAATTGGTTGGACAAGCTTTGCAGCAAAGCGTTGTTCACACTGTGCACCTAACAATAGACATGTGGGCCAGTTGCCAGGCGACTGATTACATGTGCATCACTGCACACTAGATCTCTTTTGTGGGGGTAAAGCAAAAGCTATTGACAGGTCTTGGCCCTGAAGAAAGTTTTAAGAGCATTCAGTGGCATACAACAGTAGCCATGTACGCCATGGAGAAATCACATACAGCTGCAAACATCTTGGATGAATTTAACAGCAAGGTGTCTGAATGGGTGCGACCCAGAGGTCTCAGAATTTGATTTGTTGCAATGGACAATGGCAGTAACATAGTCAAGGCCATGGCAGACAGTGGCTATTTCAAGGTCCTGTGTTTTGAGCGTTGCATCAACCTGGTGGCACACAACTTTCTCAAAAAAGAAGACATAGTCAGCAATATACTGACCACCTGCAGAAAAATTTGCACTCATTTTAGCCATTCTTTAAAACCCGGAAGCAGTTGCGGATTATTCAGCATGCTAATAGAGTGCCAGTTAAAGCCCTGATACAGGAGGTGCCAACACGTTGGAACTCGCCCTATTACATGTTGCAATGTCTGTTTGAGCAGTACAAACAGATCAATGACTATGTCATTCCAAGAGGAGGGGATGCAATTGGGAAAGCTATGATCATGGATGTGGACAAATGGGGCCAAATCAAATGCCTGACACAGATGCTACTTCCTTTTGAGGTTTTCACATGGTAAGGTAGCGAGGACAGTACGATGGGTTGAGCTGTCCCGTTATTGCATCTGCTACAGGATCAGCTAAAGAAGTTGTCTGAAATGTTCACACTCACAGGTGTGAATGAAAACACAGAAGTGCATGCCTTGGTTGAGAGCTTAATCCTTCGCTTGGCTGCAACATTACATCATCTCGTTCAAAGAGTACATCTGTGCCACACTACTTGATCCATGGTACAAACAAATTCTGCTCACTTTCATTCCTTTTTCTGAAGGGGATGTTTCAAAATACAAGGGTTGGTGGACAGATGATCAAGCCAGAGACCTGGAAGAAGAACGGCTGGAACTTAGAGTCCCACTCTGCAGTTGTAGGGTGCCGCCTTCAACTTCCACCGAGAGCTATCTTGTCTCACAGCAGCCAACACCAGCAACCAGAACACCAGCAACAACAGCAACAGAAGGATCGGACCCAACCTCTACATTGGATTGGTATCAAATGGCAGGGCTTAAGTCCAGTGTAGGGGCAATGGCAAAAGAGGTTGAGGAAATGGCAGCACCAATGACCAGTCAGAGGATGTTCCAGGAGTATTTAGATGATCCAAAAGAGGTCTATGTAGATCAAAACCCATGGATGTAATGGTATGGGAAGATCTGCCAATGGCCTGAGCTCTGCAGGCTGCCAATAAAGTATCTGGCTTGTCCTGTGGCCAGTGTGTCTGCTGACCATGTGTTCAGTAGAGCTGGCACAGTGGTTACAGTGAGAAGGACTAGTCTCTTGCCTCATAACGCGGAGCGATTGACCATGATCAAAATGAACCAACACGTCTTACCAAACAATTATACTGTTCCTGAAACAGCACAGGAGGGGCAGGGGGAGGGGGAGAAGGAGGATTGGTCAGAATCAAGTGTGTTAGCTGACCAACTTCTGGGTGAACCACCTGAGTTTGAGGATAAACTCTACTTCATGGACTGAGAGTGTGAGTGACACCATAGAACTTTTTAATTATTTCTCATTGAACTTCTTTCTTTGCAAAAAAAAAAAGTAGCTCATGGAACATTGTGTTTGTGTCAGATTTATGCTGCCCCAGCATTGATTAGTCACATATATGCCCAAATTGCAGTTGGACCAGTGTGCAATGAAGAAGCCTCCACAATTCCTTCATGGCTTTGGAGACAATGCTTGCCTCCCTCACATGCCTATCCTTTTTTGCATTACTTAGCAGGGCTACCCCAGAAGATCTTTGATTTACAAGAGTGCCAATACCAAATTCCAATGTGTTACCTGCGTCAAAGATACAATTGTGTGCCTACTACCTAACCTACCCGTGCTTGGATTGAAAGAGGTAACTACAACTATTTCTACAATGAGTGAGTGATTGTGAATGATGATTGATGATTTGTGATTTATGTGGTGGCAGATAGTGAGGGAGGGTGTTCAATTAATAGTAAACTTGACATCGATGTATTGCAATGTTTGGTGCCTGATGGGTGAGCATTTTTCCTGAATGTGATTGGCCTTTACAAACTTACTTGGTGAAAATGTACCTGTACGGTCAGCTCCTATCCTTCTTTTCTTCATCACCTAGAAGGGCTACCCAAGAAAATCATTTGATTTACAAGACTGCCAAATTCCAAAGTGTTGCTTGCATCAAAGAGGAGATACAATTGTGTACCTACCATCGTGCTTGGATTGGAACAGGTAGCTATTGCACCAATGAGTGATATATTATTGAGTGCTTGTGAGTGATGATTGATGATTTATGTGGCGGTAGACAGCGAGGCAGCGTGTTCAATTAATAGGAAACTTGATTTCGATGAATTTCAATGTTTGGTGCCTGATGGGTGATAGTTTTTCTTGAAGGTGATTGGCCTTTACAAACTTACTTAGCGAAAATGTACCTATATAACATAACATAACATAAGATAAGATAACATAACATAACATAACATGTGTATTAGTAAAGCGCACGTTCACCCGTAGGTCTCTTGGCGCTGAATAACAGATGTCTATTGTTACCCAACTCAATGGTACTATATAATCCACTCCAATCCTCATTTTTTCAACACATAAAAGGGCTGCACCAGAAGATAATTTGATTTACAAAACTGCCAAATTCCAATGTGTTGCTTGCATCAAAGAGGAGATACAATTGCGTACCTACCACTGTGCTTGGATTGGAACAGGTAAATATTGCACAAATGAGTGATATATTATTGAGTGATTGTGAGTGATGATTGATGGTTCATGTGGTGGCAGACAGCGAGGGAGGGTGTTCAGCTAATTTTTAACAATAATTTGCAATGTTTGGGGCCCGATAGGTGATCGTTTTTTCCTGAACGTGATTGGCACTTTCACACTTAGTGAGATTTACTTGCAGGGTCCACTTTTTTTCTGGTTCTTCAGAGACCAGACCAGCCACTTTAGTTAACAAACACAAACCTATACAAAATACTGCAATTCTATTTCTCTACTTGTTCTTCAACAGCAGTGCACTATATGTCTATCTTGTGGGTTGGAACTGGGACAGAGTTTCTCGGAGTCATGAGGACGATGGAAGGACTCAGGGCAGGAGTTCCTCATCAACAGCTAGAATAAGGAAGTTATCGACTTCAAAGGGAAACCATGACTCTGAGGCCTTGTACTCAGCTATGTGGAATGGAGAGAGGCGTGTTGATGTGGGAAATGCTGCTGAGTGTGTGTGTTGCACTGGTGGCAAAAGTGAAACTCTGAGTCATCTTTTTTTTCCCTCTGCCTCTGAGTCTTCTTGGTACACTCCTCATTAAGCTTACCTTCCTTCTGTCCTTCTCCTTGACTCTACAATACAGTTTCTGTTTTACAATCTGCAGGCCTTCTCGTCTCCTGCACGAACAAAAGCCGAAAGCTGAGGTCAGCACTCCAGCTTACCTACCGGACCGGTCCACACAGGCACCCAAGAGTGACGGACATTCCAGAGGAGAATGCTGATGCACCAGCCAATTTGGCAATACAGTATTATTTTTCTTTTAACAATCATATTTTTAGAACTGGATGGGCCCAATTTACTCCTACATATTTGATTTTTTCACACCTCGAAGACACAACTTTTAGATATCTGATAACTTGAGTCTCTGGAGAAGAAGGACTGTTTGGAAATGCATTTAACTGCACTGTGTCACACTCATTCCTTCATTTCCTTCCACAACAGATTGATGATGATGATGATGATGTGCTGCTCATCGCCCTCATGATGATAGTTCTTGTGCTGTGTTTGATTTTGTCACACCTTTACCCAAATCCCCTTTCCCATCCATTCATCAAACCCCTAACCCTCTTCCCCTGGGCTGTGTGATTTTTTGGGGAGATGGATCTTAAAATACACCAAATAGATCACACTCTTGGTGGAGCAGATGTGATTAAATGTGACACCAACTCACTGCAGGATCTTCTATTTTCTGAGCAATAGCCCACACCAGCACCACTTACCCAACCACGAAGAACGTAATTCCTGAATGTCAACATTTCAGGGCTTTGTTATGAGTAAATAAAATGCGGAACCTTGTCAACATCAGAGTACAGACTTTGAGTACATTTTCCCTGACTTGAGGATTTCATAACTTTTGTTTTCAAATTCTATGCTCACTATTGCTCAGAATAATTTACTAGTAAGAGAACTATGGGATGAAGTGAACTACTTCACTCAGTACGTAACTAACTTGTACTGCAGATCAGATGACTTAATTGTTTATCTATGTTTCTGTAGGCAATATAGGGAATGGCAGCATACCCTCCTAATTGGCAGACACTTTAAGAAATAGTAAAGACAAGCTGCACGAAAAGGCATCAATGCAAAGTTGAAGAAAAAAACACACAAAACAATTTCCGACGTAACATGGAATATAAAAAATTTCCCCTTTATTAACATATATGTAATTAAGCCCACCCAGAACAGGCCCACCCATCTCCCACATTCTTAACCCATCCCAAACAAATTCCAAAATAAATATAAATCATGTCCAAATTGTCCAAAAATGTCCTGCCCATATTCTTACCCTCTCCACCCACAACTCCCTCGCACCAAAACAAAAAATAAAAAAAAGAGCTAGACGAGAGCATTCTCTAAGAGGGTCACCAGATGTTGGATGGAGGACTCGAGACATTCCATTTGACGGCCTAAGTGCCCCATCTCGAGCAGCACACGGCGATGGTGGAGGCGGTCTGAAATGGAGTGGCACGGGGACAGGCACGGGCAGCTCCAAACTGCCGGCGATGCTGGTGTGGCCTGGAGGCTGGAGACACAGGTGGTTGGCAGGTAGAACAGGGCACAGGGGCATGTGCTGGGTCCTCCGCATCCACAAGCCACTGGTAGAGCTCTCTGGGGGCCACCAGTCTCTGCCGCCGGGCCACGATCTCCTGCTGGGTCAGTGGTGGTGGTGGACCAGCAGGAGTAGCTATATTAAGAAAGAAAAAAAAAGAGCCAATTGTAATGAATGCTCTGTGCAAACACTTGTTTTTTTAAATTATATAGTGGCTCAGTATAAGTACATTTGTGGGTCCCCTATGACCATTGAACATTTTTTTGTGATTAGGAAAGTCAGTCAAAGGGACATGGTTTTAACAACAGATGCCTCACATAAAAGCACTGACTGGCTGAAAAGAGACAGCATAAGATTACAAAAAACAGAGTGATTTTTTTTTCTTGTTAAGGAATTCCTAAAAAAGTAAACCATACAAACACTTTGTCTGGAAAAAAAGAACGTAAATAGCTCTGTTAATTGAGTAAGGCATCATCCACTATGGAAACATTCTTTTCTTGTCGTGCTAAATGACTAGAAGTGTGCTAGCTAGCGCATTGAGTACAAATTTGCTGCTCTCTGCAGTCTGCAGCTGGGGCAGCTGCAATGGACAATAAATTATCTTTGATTCCAATAGCCCTGCTCTTCTCCAAATGCCTTTCAATTCTACCCTGACTCCAAAGAGGCAGATGATTAATAATATGTCACACACGTCATGTATAACATGCAGATAATAGATATCCTGTCTGCCGTAAGTAAACGGTGGGAAAAACGATGCATTGCAGCACTGCAGTACAGGGAAAGGAACGGGATATATAGATTTTATTGGGCACATTCGCCACAGTAGCCCATTCGCAAAACACAAAATGACAGACAATTAATCCCGTTTTACTTCCTGGCCTCACCCTCCAACAAAACATATTTAAATCAAATACATTTGCTTGGCAGTAAGGGAAAGAAACTTGACTTAAGGACTGATTTAGACTAGAGTTTGGTGGAGGGGATACTCCTTCACATACGTTACAGATATCCAGTCGTAATATGGTGGACAGGATATACGTTATGTGTGAGTAACTCCCTCCGCCAAATTCTAAAAATCAGGCCCTTAGTCTGCTGCAGCAGGTTATGGTACAGGGAAAAGGCCTGGTAGACACGGTAGAGATTTTGCTATAGAATAGTGGGGCAGGGGAGTGGTTCACTGATGATGTAGCTTAGGCTTAGTCAGTCACTGTAGTTGAAATTGAAAGTTGATGAATTGCAAATTTGAACAGGTGTAAATCCATTATGGAAGCCATATGAACCACCTGCACTGTGCCATAAATATTTTTTTCCAATGTTTCTGGTAGGCTGGGACATAAGAACTAAGAGGTGAGTGACTGAGTGGGCACTGGGAGGGAAGAGAAAGACACCTTGTTTTTGCTTTGGTTTGCAATCCATTGAAAGCTTTGTAAATGCTACATTAACAGAAGCAGACGCACATTGCACTGCAGTTCTGGATTGAACCATGCTGCAGTTGGGAGGGGTCATAGCCCATGGGTCGCGACTCATGAAGGGTCCTGGGCAGGGAGGTCATTGGAGAATGATGGGTGGGATCTGCCTGACTTAACAAATACAGTGGGTATACTAGTAATTCTCAATAACCAAGCAATGTGACCTATCATCTCCCGTCCCTGCCGCCGCAAATACTCCCCTTTCAGCTGCTGCTTGTGCACTGGTTCTGCTGGCCCCGTCACTGGTGGTCTGTGTGGCCAGAAAAAACATTACACATTTTAGGGAGGCCCGTTTTGGCATTGCTGCCCTGTTGCTGGAGAGGAGGGGGACACGGACCACCAGTCCCAGCCTCCCAAGCGGCCGTCGCCGCCATTGTCACTGCTCTGCGCCCGGAGGCGCTTTAAACACCGGCGCGGGCTCCCGCAGTGCGGGAGGCCCGTTTTGGCATTGCTGCCCTGCTGCCCTGTTGCTGGAGAGGGGGGGACGTGGACAACCAGTCCTAGCCTCCCAAGCGGCCATCGCCGCCATCGTCACTGCTCTGCTCCCGGAGGTGCTTTAAACACCGGCGTGGGCTCCCGCAGTGCGGGAGGCCCGTTTTGGCATTGCTGCCCTCCTGCCCTGTTGCTGGAGAGGAGGGGGACGCAGACCACCAGTCCCAGCCTCCCAAGCGGCCGTCGCCGCCATCGTCACTGCTCTGCGCCCGGAGGCGCTTTAAACATTGGTGCGGGCTCCCGCAGTGCGGGAGGCCCGTTTTGGCATTGCTGCCCTGCTGCCTTGTTGCTGGAGAGGAGGGGGACGCGGATCACCAGTCCCAGCCTCCCAAGCGGCAGTCGCCACCATCGTCACTGCTCTGCGCCCGGAGGCGCTTTAAACACCGGCACGGGCTCCCGAAGCGCGGGACGCGCGCGGGCGAAGCCCGGGCCAATTGCGGGCCCGTCTGCGCCCGTCAGCGGCAGGAGGAGGCGGGGCCAAGGCTCTTGGCTCTCGGCTTTGAAAATTTGACTACCTGGAACAGTGGATGGGGAAACAGGCAAGATAAGTATTAATCTCTCTCCCGGTTGAGTAATTGAGTAATTGTCTTCTATACCTGTAACTGTAACTATTTTCCCTACAAATAGCGGGGAAATTGAGATCTATGGGAGGGAAGGCGGCTACCCCAAAGGCGTTGTCAAACTCTACACTTAATTGTTTTCTCCTCCGGGCCACAGAGGCCATTGACAAAGAGATCCAGGTTGCCAAACGCCGGCTGTCAGTGGTAGGGGGATCAGTGGATCCTTTACTTGACCGACCTGTTGTGGAGGACATACAAACTGCACAACCAAGTGACCCAGACCAGGACAATGAAGTGGCCATCAGTATCCCTCTTGCCCTAACTCCTGCCCAGCCGTCCAGTATTATTGATCATTGTGGCTCACCCAATGTAGCTACTCCAGTGTGTGATATCGCTACTAAAAGGGAAAAAAAGGTCAAACAGTCGGAACCTCCACGTTATACAAGGACTACATCTAGGAAAAAGACCTAGGATCTTACACCTGAAGTTCCTGCTAACATACAACCCTCCACAAATGGCCCGAGTATAACTTTACCTTTTGACTCTGAGGGTTTATCTGCACAACTCATTGTGACACTTACATCATGTATATAGCAAACCATTGCCAAAAAATTTTCATCTATTTTTGCTAAGCTTGATAAACTGGAGTCACATGTGGATACAATTCATAAAATGGTTGGCGATATATCGACAGGCCTAGGGGCAAAAATGAAATTGTTGGAGGGGGAGTAGACCTTCTTAGGGGTACAATCTCTGGTATGGGTATACCTGTAAAGGATGCTGATGCTGAACTCGAAATGTGACATATGGTTTAGACAAGATTGCTATTAGTGCAGGGCCACCAAGGAAACCTGGGCGTCCCTACACTGAACAGCCGGGGAATGCAAGTCAGCCGGTATGCAAAACTGGGTGTAGCTCCACTAACACAACATACAGTAAGAATTTGGTAGGTGTTAATCAACAAGCACCCTGTGAAATGTTGCTCCAAAACGGTTTGGCCGTGAGTGAAGATAAGTCGGTTTTACATCTTCCCCCCGAGTGTTGCCCTTATGTGGCAATCCTTGTAAATGTTCCGTTGTTACAGGAAAATCAGAAAGAATCACAGGATCAGTTGAAGAGCAAAGTTTGATATTGGTTAACACAGAATACAAACTACTTAAATTCTAAGTACAATGACATCCTTTTTTTGAGGTGGGTAAGCTGGGTTGGCCCGCTACGCAAGTCATACGCTGGAGACTGCATTATTATAAACTGCAAGTCTCCCATGCTAGCGAGGCAATTGCTTAGGTGGGGGCTAACTACAACAAGTCAGAGGCCAGGCCTAGGGATTGACATTGTACTGCTTGGGTTCTTCTACAGGCATCTTAACCCTGGAGGTCGGAATGAACTGACCCCAAGCCTCTTACCAAGAAGCCCCCTTCGAGTTGGGAGTATCCCCTTCTGGAATTGAGAAACAGATTCCAACCACTGACCGTCCTAGATTCCCCAGATTGACCACTAAATGTTACTACTACCTCACTAATGTCATCTGGGGAGTCACTAGACATTCAATTGGAAGAAGCCTCTGGGATTTATATTAATAGCGACATAGCCCACTGTAGCCCAATACCAACGAATTGTCATCATCTTCAACAACTAGACCCCGAGGGAGCTAGGAGCACCCCAGGTAGTATGCAGAAACCCTCACTTGTAAGCCACGACTTGAAACTTTTATCCTGGAATATTGCAGGTATAAAGCCCAAGTTAATTGATCCTGATTGGTCCAAGTTTGTGGATGACTTTCATATTTGCTTACTACAGGAAACTTGGGCGGTAGAGCAGGTTCATTGGGTGGGGTTCACCACCTATAGTATTGAAGCCAGACAATCTAAAGCTGGACGTCCGGCTGGTGGTCTTTTAATCTGGGTTAAAAACACATTATTATGTAGAATTAAGGTGCTACAGCTCAGTTCAGAGGAAATTCTTGGGTTGGAATTGACATCATTGGAAGGGAACGTTCTAGTAAGGTTATTTAAAATCTATAACCGCTTTAGTACTCCCCACAAGTCATCTGAAACGATCACCACATTAACAAATTATCTTGATGCAGCTAAGGGGAATTTTAAACTCATAGTTGCAGGTGATTTCAATATAGCTTTTGAACCTGTAGAATATATACAGGAGTTAATAGCAGATGGAAATGAGGCCATAGAAATTGAGAAGCTTCAGATTCCCCCCATTAAGAAATGTACAAGGGTGGGCCAACAGGTTTTATCATTTACCATTTCTTATGGGGTTCGAGCTTGTAATGGTCGGACTCGCTCGGATCCAGAAGCACGCCATACATTTAAGAGGGGGGGAGTTAAGACCAGGATTGATTACATCATGGTCGACCTCGAACTTTGGGCCAGTGTCAAAGACATGGTTGTATTAACGAGGGAAGATAGTGACCACAATGCCCTGGCTCTCACGCTGAATGGCCCAATTCTATTACTTGGCTCAACGCGGCCTAAGAGTGCCCCCATAATCACCACACATAATAATAAAAGAGTCAAATGGCCACTAATTCTGGCTGATCCAAGTGTCCTCCCTAAAATCTACTCTGAGGTTGAGCATACTCTCCTGGACCTGAGTAATACTGCTATCAGCATAGATAACACTATGACCATATTTCAGCAATTAAATACCACATTAAGACCACTTTTTTATAAACAGGGCAACAAAGATCTAATTGCGAGGAAAACCGCCCCGTGGTTTAATAAGGCCTGTAAGGAAGCTAAAGATGACTTAATAATGGCGGTGAAAGCCAAAGTTCCGCTAGATATTAAAGTCAGTAGGAAGCTATATAAACAGGAACAAGAGAAGGCAAAAAGAGATTGGGAGTCAGGAAAATGGCGTTCACTCGTAGAGGCCTCAAAGCAAAAGAATAGCCAATTGTTTTGGCATCTCATATCAAAGGGGTCACCCGAAATTAAAGCAGAAACAGATTTTTACATACAGCCTCATGTATGGGAGGAGTATTTTAGGCAACTATACATAGGTAAAAGGGTTGCTTCTGAATTAGGCCCACAAGCGAGATCCCCAGGCTCTGTATTAACTGAGGATATTCTTATCTCATTAAATGAAACCAATATAGCCATAAATTCATTACAGAATGGGAAAGCTCCGGGCTTAGACAAGCTTCCTGGGGACATGTATAGGGCTGAGCCTGAGATATGGGGACCCCTGCTTCAAGTGGTTTTTAACGCTAGTATGTGTGGCGGTGAAATTCCGGCAACATGGAGGGGCGCTGAAATCATTCCTATTTTTAAAAAGGGGGACAAAGGATCTCCTGCGAATTACAGGCCTATTAACCTTATAGATGTCTCCCAAAAGATTTTTTGTAAAATTATTTTAACCAGGATACAAAACTGGATTGAGGAATGTAATGTTTTATCAAACTTGCAGGCAGGATTTAGGGCCTCCACAAGCACCATAGATCAAGTTTTTAGATTTCTCTTGTTAATATGGAAGGAAGTGACCATTAGAGGAGGTCACTAGTACGTTGTGTTTGTGGACTTAAAAACGGCCTTTGATTCGATAGAACGTACCAAACTATGGCTTGCCCTAAGAGAACTAGGACTCCCATCTTATCTATTAGATATTCTGATCCGCCTGCATTATGACACCTATGCAAAGGTTAGGTGGAACTCTGATGGTAGACTTACAAACGATATTCCGGTGCACAAAGGTGTACGCCAAGGTTGTGTACTTGCCCCAACATTATTCACCTTATATATAAATGGGCTAATAGGAGAGCTGTATGACTGTGGGGGTGACCCTCCTAAACTAGCAGGTAGCTCGGTGCTTTGTCTGCTTTTTGCAGACGATATGCTCCTCCTAGCAAGGACTCCAAGGGGGATTCAGAACATTCTAAATAAATTTGACAAAGCTTGCAAGGACAGGGGATTGGAAATAAACTGCTTAAAGACCAAATACATGATATTTAACCCCTATAAATCCCATAAAGGTAGTCTAATGCTGGGCCAGCAAACATTGGAGCAGGTCAAGTATTTTGACTACCTGGGAGTGCGAATTAGCAATAGGTTGGCTTGGTCACCACAAATAGAAAAGAGTACTCTGTCCCTACAGCATGCTGACTGCGCTATAGCCAAGAGAGCTAGGGCGTCTCCTTACCGACCGCTCTCGCCCATCTTGGAACTTCATAGGGCCAAAGGTGCAGGAGCAGCCCTCTACGGGGCAGAGCTATGGGCGTTGGAAAACCTCCATGACCTTCCCCTTGCTGAAAACAAATTTATTAGGACGATTTTAAACCTACCGGTGAACACTCCCCTCCTGCCGCTCAGACTTGATCTTGGTCTTAAACCCATTAATCATTTTGCTACTCTCAGGGCTCTCCTGTTCTGGATAAGAATATGGACTAGTAACACTCAAGTCCCGGTGAGGGAGGCCCTGGAAGAGTAAATGATATTACAGAAACTAACAGGACGAATAAAGTGGCTTAACAAGATCAAGGACTGGCTTTGTAAACTAGGGCTGGGGAGTCTGTGGGAGAACCCGGGGTCTATAACAAAAATGATGGTTCCCTCTTTTAAAAAAAGGTATTGGGAATACATGGATACACAAACCATCGAAGGATATGCACATGGCACTTTGACTTCTAGTTTCATAGACATGAAAGGTCGTTTTGGACTTGAAATGTTTATGGACGAAATTAAACCCCCCAAGCAAGAGCTCTGTACATACAATTTAGATCCGGATCTCTCCCATTAAATTCTAGAAGAAGTACCTGGGAAAATGCTTCTGTATCATCTGTGTGCCCCTCCTGTCATTCTTGTCCTGAGACCCTAAATCACTTCTTTTTCTTTTCTCCCTCTTATATTGACTCTCGGAAAACCTGGATAATCCCAGCTTGTCGTTTATTATCGTTTACACGCCCTAGAGATGCTTTACGTATTTTTAAGTCAGACACGACAAGGTGGCTAGTGTTTGCAATTTCGAGATTCCTCCTTTTTGCCTGGTGGAAGAGATCAAAAATGATGAAAAATTTCCCTGAGAATCTGGCATAAAATTGTACATTATTTGGATGCGGGCCTACCATTTTGTTTTTAGAGTCTTGACCTATGTAATGTCACTAGCACATATTTGCTCATGTATATGTAAATAAGCTCTTTTTCTTTAAAATTTACAATCTAGGATGTAGATCTTAGGTAATACTTTAAAAAGGGAAAATGTGAGATGCTGTGACAGCTGGTTTTTTATATATAATTTTTTTTAATGTGGATTGTAATGTATATTTTAAAATTTTTATGTCTCAAGTTTATGAAATGTTTTTTATGTTCCAAGTTTATGAATTGTTTTACGATGTAAATTATCATAAAATTGGTTGAATAAAATATATATATATACACATTTTAGATGCCAGATACACCACCCTCTTTTGATTTTTAAAAAAAATAAAATACAAAAGCAATACATGACTACAGTTCAAATCGCCATATCTTCTCTCCCATCTAAAATATAACTTTGGGCATTTTGCTGGAAAGTAGTGAAGTCAACCGTAATGGAGGGGCAGAGATATGATGACTGTGAGTCATATAAAGTGCAATGAAGTGGTAGAATAAATTGGTCTATGAAGGACATATGGTTTTGGTTGGCAAATGCAATGGGGCCATCCTCATACTACTCAACTGCCATGCTACACTGTCATCAAAACTGCTGGGATTCTGAATAATAAATAATACATACAACACAACATTGGGGGGGTCACCGTAACCATGGCCCCTCTCTCGTCATTTGAGCATGAGCAAGAAATAGAAATCCTTCTCAACAAACAAGCATGCAAGAGCTTGCTTGGGTCTGCAAACTGCATTCTTCACAGTAGATTACCTAATCTAGTGTCTTAGTCTGTACCAGTCCACAGGGTATAAAGCTAGGAGAGAAAGGCAGCATAACCAAGCAGAAGAAAGCTTAAGCTACAGATTAGTACAGACACAGGAGGAAGTCAGCTACAGACATAAAAATTATAAAAAAAGGGATAATGTAGGGAGGGATAAGTAACAAGAAAAAATATTAAATAGACCTGCAAGCATTTAAAAAAAGTTACAGTGTAATAGAAAGGAGGAAAAATTATGTATCTGATGGGGAGAGGTTAAAGTTAGAGAAATAAATATTATTAACGAGAACATACTAGGGCCAGCAGAGCCGTCTGCCGCTGTGCTGGTGGTGGTGGGGGAACTTCCACACGCTGCGGCACTGGTGGTGGCACCATCCTCGGCCTGACCCTCCAATGCCCCCATCCTGTTCTTGGGTGCTGAAGAAATAAGGAAGATAACAAAAATATATTAGTGGTACAGTTAATCTCTTTTTATATATTTTGACAGGCAAAGACAAACGCAGTAACATATTGACATTATACTTTTCTAAAACAGAATGCCTATATTATCCAGTTGACCTATTCCTAATTTCCGAAACCTTACCTAACCCTATTCTGAATTTCCAAAGCTACATTTGGAAATACTTGATCTTTGCTTCACATATCTAACCCCCTTTGATGGGCCAACTCAGTCAGTTTCCCTTTTCAATGCACAGATGTATATTTTGCATACTATTTCACTGGGAGATTGCTTGGGACTGTACAAGCTACATAAAAATAAAGTCACAGAGAACACTAACTCACTGATAATTTATTACTACTACTACCACAGTACCACTAACTTGGTGACAGGAAGACAGGATGACAGAGGAGTCAGTATAACTTCTATAACTGGGAAAGAACTGGGGCCCCTGTATGCAGGATAGATCAGCCCTGACAGGGAATAGACAATAACATGTAAAGATACACCTGGGCAAGGTGGATGACAAAAATTACGGGCAGAACAATTCCAGAACAATAACAAAAATGATAACAATGAATATCTCAAATATTGTCATAAGGATATTTATTTTGTAAAGTTTTTTATATATATAAAAAGGTATAAGACCATAGTTTATCAGAAGAATTCATTATTGTCACAAAAGTACATTTTATTTTTCCTATATATTCTTCATTTATATAAAATTAATGTTGCATTCATTCAGTGTTGTCATACAGAAAAGAGATGATGCATAATGATTTAATTCATTACAGCAGACAACTAGGTAACAAAATCCATGATCACATTATAACAATATAACAGTAGATAGCCATGATGTACAGAGACTGGCGGTATGTTGTTGCACTACGCGCGTTTCGGCAATGCCTTCGTCAGGACTCCGTCACAGAAATCACTGAATGAAATATATAACAATATTAAGCACTGGAATAGATATGCCCGCTGTTTACTATGGATACAAATTCAAACATATAAGGAGGGAGGATAACACAGATGTCTGTGTGGAACCGTTGTGGCTCTTGTTGATGAATAAACGATATAATAGCAGTCCACGAACCAAAAAGTGTTTCAAGCATTAATGCAACAGTGTGAAAATACCGTGAAGAGTAAAGAACTTGTGCTCTGCATGCGAAAAGAAGTGTGAATTCATATATACCAAGTAAGTCAAAAGCCAAGCATACTTCGCTCACTCCAGGTGTTCAATCATACATAAGGAGTGTCTATTAAAAATTGTTGATCCCCTTCATACCTGTTATGAAGTTATGTATTTGTATATAAAAAATTCTTTTCGGCAGGGGAGTTTGAGGTCAGTCACTAGCAGAATGAATCTTGCAGGAATATATGGGAACTCTTATCCTGGATGAGAAAAGATATAGGAAAAATCACATCGGGAACGACGAAATGGGGTGATTAAAAGTTCACAAAAGAAGTATATGTACCAATGAGTCCAAGAGATGCCTCTCTCTTAAAAAGATGGCAGTGAACTGTTCAAAAAGTCCATGTCCTCTCTCCAAATAGTGTGATGGATAACCGTAACATATAAATCCCACATAAGATAAACTGGAAGAGATAAAGTTGTCGCATGAGCAAACAGGATCATATTTAAAGGTCAATTGGTGCGCTCGCATTCAAAAAGACACAACAGTGCTATATGTGTCTAAAAGATACCTTACATATCTGATATACAGAGTATGGTGTTCATGGGACTCTTCTAAATCGAACGATGGAAGCGATCTGGGGCACGTGACGCTATGGAATGGAGAGACGGAACATGTCAAGTTTCTAGCGAGGGGGGACCTCCATTAGGTCTGAACAGTTATTACAGGTTAGTTGAAAAGCAGTTACGCATGGTTTTACCTGATCTAAAATAAATAGATAATGCCGTCGATATGTATGTGTCAAATCCGTGTGACAAGTACCCTTGACCAGGAATATAGATTACAGCCTACGGAGAATGACAAACATTCATTTGTTATAATAAGTTGTTTAGTTTTCTGTAAACTTGAATCTAATCCTATAGATGCCCCATGGTCAAAATCCTGTGGCCGGTACTGACCTTAAGCATCAATATGGTGTAAAGATGTTAAAGAATTTCTCTGAAGAGGTCGTTCCCACTTCTTCTCAGAGGTGTGTACCTCGTTCCCATCTAGCTGGAATAGTAAGAGGTGTAATGGTGAGACTAGGAATCTACACAAATCTCTCCATTAATACTAAACCCCCCTATATGTGCTTACCTATATCCGTCAAGCAGTCGGGATCCCTCCATGCTGACAAAGAAAGCTGTGCAGAAAATCGGCTTTTTAACGAGACGCCGACCCGCGGGCCCTGCCTGGCGATCATTTCCGGTTCTGGGTCATATTTCGACAATGATGAAAAACGGACTCAAGTCAACGGCGCCATATTTGAATGGCTAATTCAATATATGAATGATGATGTTAATTTATAAATATCTACTGAAACTGGCTATTAGCATAGGAATAATGAGCCCATAGAACTGCTAGAGATACAAATTCCGTTCCATACTGTAGAAGAAAGATGATATCACACCACTTACTGAGGCGAAGGTAATTGATATAAACGAAGTCACTAGTTACTCTAATGTAAATTCAAGATGATAATGATATATGAGAGTCAGTAAACAAGGTACCAAACTATGGAAATATCTCTGTCTAATATAACCACAGACCGTGAAATAAATATGAAAGATAAAAGGGTACCAAAATACAGATTATTCAATTGAACGAATAAAATGAAAGTTAGTGCCATCTAAATCTATTTTCTACCCGAATGAGTGCTCAAATAGTCTGTACTGGATACCTACACAGCTGCGGTAATGTCGGCATAGATGTAAGTCAGACATACCTTTGTGCAGTAATAAATATGTATATGCCTCAGATCTTATTAAATAATCCTGATTGCTAAAGCTTTTCATGAATGGCTAAAGATTCCTCAGTGAATTCCCTGGGGACTTAGTTATTGAATTTAATCGCCTGATCCCAAGGGATTTCCTGATTAAGGCCAGTGGTTGCTGTATCTAGGATAAATATCCAGTAAACCTCCCTCCGTTTTCTTATTGCTTCACTAGATATGCCCGGTTTATTCTGGATTTTCTCTAGCATATACCAACGTATATCATCTGGGGTGTGGTCTTTATCTATATAGTGCTGTACTAGTGGGGCTGCAGTCTTCTTTGTTCTTATAGATGACCTATGTTTAGTTAGGCGTGTGTTGAAAGCTTTGGCAGTTTCACCCACATAGCCCATATTACAGGGGCATATTAGTAGATAAACCACATCTTTCGTTTTGCAATTGGTGTGGCAAGTTGATTGAATGTGATGACCTCTGAATTGGAGGGAGGAGGCTTCGATAGCCGTTGTGCAAACTTTGCAGGTGCTACATTTATAATTGCCAGTCACTGGTCGTGCACAGTCAAGAGTTCTTTGCAACACGGTGGTAGTGGTCCTCATCCTTGAATGTACAACGTGATCCTTCAGATTTTTGTTGCGCCTATAGGCAAATATGGGTTTTGGCATTTTTTCAGACTTCTGCTTATTGACATTTAAGATATGCCAGCTAGAGCACACTGCTTGCCGTATTCTTTCATTCATCATGGAATGGCGTGTAACAAAGACTAAGGAGGAATTGGTTTGGGGTGAAGAATTAGTGAGTAGATATTGCCTGTCGTAATACCGGGCTCTTTTCATAGAATCCCTCACTAACCTTTTCGGGTAGCCTCTCATTAAAAATTTGTCTCTCATGATGGTTGCTTTAATGTCAAAATCTTTGATACTAGTACAGTTATGCCGAAGGCGTAAAAATTGGCCAAACGGGATACTATTTTTTTGGGCAGGAGGGTGAAAGCTTTCATAGTGCAACAGAGTGTTGCGTGCTATTGGTTTGGTATAAAGATCCACAGCTAGTGTTCCTGCCTCATTTTTGATGATCACATCTAAAAATTCCACCCGATCATTACTAACATTACTTGTGAAATGTATATTACTATCACACAAGTTGATCCAGGCCAAAAATTGTGTTCGATTTTCCTCCGTATCCATCCAAATAAAGAAGATGTCATCTATATATCGCGACCATTTGGTCACCGATTCGAAAAAAGGTGCTACCTCATTATAGATTAACTTCTTCTCGAATAGTGACATGTATATGTTGGCCACCGTGGGGGCACAAGATGCCCCCATAGAGACACCTTTAGTCTGTTTGTAGAGATTGTTATTAAACTCGAATACATTGTCTTCGAGCACGTATGTAAGGTATCTTTTAGACACATATAGCACTGTTGTGTCTTTTTGAATTCCAGTGCACCAATTGACCTTTAAATATGATCCTGTTTGCTCATGCGACAACTTTATCTCTTCTAGTTTATCGTATGTGGGATTTATATGTTACGGTTATCCATCACACTATTTGGAGAGAGGACACGGACCTTTTGAACAGTTCACTGCCATCTTTTTAAGAGAGAGGCATCTCTTGGACTCATTGGTATATACTTCTTTTGTGAACTTTTAATCACCCCATTTCGTCGTTCCCGATGTGATTTTTCCTATATCTTTTCTCATCCAGGATAAGTGTTCCCATATATTCTTGCAAGATTCGTTCTGCTAGTGACTGACCTCAAACCCCCTGCTGAAAATAATTTTTTATATACAAATACATAACTTCATAAAAGGTATGAAGGGGATCAACAATTTTTAATAGACACTCCTTATGTATGGTTGAACACCCGGAGTGAGAGAAGTATGCTTGGCTTTTGACTTACTTGGTATATATGAATTCACACTTCTTATCGCATGCAGAGCACAAGTTCTTCACTCTTCACTGTATTTTCACACTGTTGCATGAATGCTTGAAACACTTTTTGGTTCGTGGACTGCTATTATATCGTTCTATTCCTCAACAAGAGACACAACGGTTCCACACAGACATCTGTGTTATCCTCCCTCCTTATATGTTTGAATTTTTATCCATAGTAAATAGCAGGCATATCTATTCCAGTGCTTAATATTGTTATATATTTCATTCAGTGATTTCTGTGACGGAGTCCTGACGAAGGCATTGCCGAAACGCGCGTAGTGCAACAACATACCGCCAGTCTCTGTACATCATGGCTATCTACTGTTATATTGTTATAATGTGATCATGGATTTTGTTACCTAGTTGTCTGCTGTAATGAATTAAATCACTATGCATCATCTCTTTTCTGTATGACAACACTGAATGAATGCAACATTGATTTTATATAAATGAAGAATATATAGGAAAAATAAAATGTACTTTTGTGACAATAATGAATTTTTCTGATAAACTATGGTCTTATACCTTTTATATTTATTTAAAAAACTTTAAAAATATATATCCTTATGACAATATTTGAGATATTCATTGTTATCATTTTTGTTATTGTTCTGGAATTGTTCTGCCCGCAATTTTTGTCATCCACCTTGCCCAGGTGTATCTTTACATGTTATTGTCAGTATAACTTCTTACATAATCAGCCAAAACGAGCGCCTACTGCAACGAGCAGAACTAGGTAGCACCGGCCACCTGGCTTGCTCAAATTGGATCACATAATAGTTGTTACGTTACATGAATTTAACTTACCTTTGAGTATGAGTAGCATCTTATTTGTAAAAAAACTTAGCATTATAGGGTAGGACGCAACAAATTAGTAATAATTAATTACTAGTACTCACCAAGTCCCGCAACTAGGGGTGGACGGAACTCGCTGAGTTACCTAAAAACTCAGCAAGATTCCGGTCCGTCGCACTGAAGGAACCCCACAAAAAACATAGACAAATCCACCAAAGGCCATATTGTTTCAATAGTCCACTGCTGTAGTGTCTTCATCATTTCCTCTCCTCTTGTTGTTACTTTCCGTTTCAAACCGGCAAACTCTGCGGCAGCCACTGATCCATTTAGTGCTGCTCTCCCTGCAGCTGGCTGCTGACTAGTGTTCCGCTCTTCTAAACTCCCCCCACCTCTCAGTCTCTCCCAACCAGAGTAGTGTGCAGCAAGCGTTAGCCTCTTAGCCTAGCAACAAAACCACATCCAATAGATACAGGAAGCTCGGTCCAGGCTTGTTCTTGGTAGCCAATTGCAAATAAAGTCATCAGCCATTCAGAATGTACACTGCGGCCATCACCTCTGCTGCAGTCCAACCGCAGCTCTCTTTTGATTCATTACTGCAATCAGAAGCTGGCAACTGAGTCTCAGAAGAACCAGCTTTCTCTCTGTAACGTCGCCAACGGCGACAAAGAAACAGTGAGGTGCTCTCCGTCTCTCTCAACCCAAATCCATTTTCGTTCAAATAGTGCGACACAGAACTTTCCCAAGGATTAGCAATGGGAAGTGCTGTCTAAGTAACGCTGGTGCATCAGCGCTACTTTAATTCACGGGTGACGGCCCTGGGCTTGAGAATAAAGTTGCACTTAAATCATGTGTTTATAGAAATGAGAAAGTGACGAGATCTCTTCCACTCAGAAGACATGAAAGAAGCAGCAACTGTGTTCCACGATCCATACTTCTTAGTGCAGTAAGTGTATTGTGAGGGGCAAATATAACAGGCCAGCATGTTAATATGCCTCCTCCTTTTACGGTGATACATTAGAGTGTCAGACAGTCATCAGCATGGCTGCGCTGTGCCATTTCTGTTTACACTTTCGCTGATGAAGCTGAAGAAACGTGGAATACGATGAAACATCAGGTCTACGCCATCGCCTCAGCCTGCTTGCACACGATCCGTATGCTCTGCAAAATCTTTAGATGGCTCCCCATCAGCGTAAGCAAAACTGTGACGCAGGCCCTCATCAACAGCCGGCTCAACTACGGCACCACCGCCAACCTCATGCAAAGACTCTAGACAATACAGAATGCAGCAGATCCTCAACTTCTCCAAGAGGACACACATTACCCAGCACCTGAAAGACCTCCACTGGCTACCCATCCAGAAGAGATGCCAGTTCAAGCACCTCACCCACGCCTACGAAGACTTCCACAACCAAGGACCAGACTACTTGAACCACTGCCTGATCTTCTATCAGCCAACCAGAAACCTCCACTTCCTGCACCTCGCCCTCACTCAGACACCACGTATATGCTGCAGCCGCTCCAGTGGATGCTCCTTCTCCCACCTCGCTGCCAAAGCCTGGAACACCCCTCCACTCCACCTCTGCACTTCACCATTGCTGAACCACTTCAGGAAAGGACTCAAGCCCTGCCTCTTTGACTGATACCTGCAGCACAGCGCCTGGATTTTCCGCACTATACATATGACTTGATTGATTGATTGAAGCAAGGAAAGGTGCCAAGCCTAGAACTCCTAAGCTTGTGACTTCAAGCTAAACGCAATCATGAAAATGGGTTTACATATGAAGGGAATGAAGGAGCAAAAAGGTGCATGTATATATCGTGGGGCACTTGGGCCGCTGCTGTCAACCACCAGGCTTCCGTTGCTTTTTAGAGCCCTTAATCATGTGCTATTGTTGTGTGAAGAGTAGCGTAAGCCACTAGCAGTTCAGGAGGGTACTTGGAGCACTGTAAAGCAGCCAAGAGTGAAATTAAACAGCACCAACACCTTTACACAATTTCCATGCACTTTATGAAAAAAAAACTTTTGATGACAAAGTAAAACAGCACAACGAACAACAGTCACAGGGTTTAGTTTGCTTGAGATGACTGCAAGCTAATTAAGTTGTGTAAAAAGTAAAAACCAGTCATTAGCTGAAGGGGAAAGAAGGCTTATTCTGACAGTAACAACAAAAAGAACAGCAGTCACGCCACACCAGTGCATAGTCATCCAAGAAGGCTCCTGACTTATGGCCACGCTCCAACAGCTAACTCCAGGGCCCGGCTAGCTGAGCAGCACCACAGCAGTGTACCAAGGCAGCACCATGGCGAGCAGCTGCATGCAAAACCAAGTGCTATGCATTTTACACGGCCACCTCTGCAGTCATTCATTCACAGAGTTGATGCTCCAACCATGTGGCTTTATTTCCATTAACGCAATTAAAAGAGGAAGATGACACTTACTGTACAGCAGGGAGATGGAGCCTCCCTGCAGCCTACTGCATTTCACTCAGCACCGCATCCCGTGGTGGTGTGGCTGTCCACACCAGGCCCTTCGCACTTGGTATATATTAAGTTAACAAGTGCATCCTGCTGGAGGTCCGCTCAGCACACCTATGTTAGTGTTAGGCTCATACTCCACCGGTGCTGTGCAGCAGTGGGTTCCAGAAATCTTGCCGCCATCTGAGTCATACAGAGGAGACATTCCTCCCACTTTACCTTCCAGCCCGATCCCGAGCCCATCAAGCATGGTGAGCAGTAGAGGCGGAAGCACAGGAAGCAGGAGAAGGGTACTGATTAGTTTGAGGTGGGCGTTGGGCAGTAAACTCTGCTATGTGGCGATGGGCAGAGTTATTTGCTGAACTCTGCGCTCCAATTGGAGTGCGGAGTGAGCAAAACTCAACAAACACCGCTGGCGGAGCGGAGTTTGCCACCCAACACTACCCACAACCTGGACGCTCAGCAGGTCGAGCAGATCCCTCTCTGGGTTGAGGATGCCAGCCCCCTAGTGCATCAGCTGCAGCTGGGTGCGCCGAACCCCAGTGCATTGGCGAACGCAACTGCACACCCTCCCCACAGCAGCCAACGCTTCTGCAGGGGAGGTGGCGCTGGACAATAATAAAATAATTTTTAAAAAATACAGTAGGAAGAGAAGGAATAGACTAGAGAGGGAGAAATTAGGAAGTTAGGGAAAAAGTAATAAAAGTCACAGAAAATAAAAAAGGGGGCAAAAAAATAAAATACACCAACACAAATACACACACTAAGGAAATAAATGTAAAACAGGAGAGGATAACTTAAATAAAGTTAGGATGGCAAAGATATAGTTAAGATTCAGAAGTAGGCACAGCACCATGCACAGAATAGGAAAAAGAAAAATGGCAGCGGCCACAGGCAACCGCTTGGTGCTGTTTGTGCGCAAGTTACTACACAGAGGGGCATATTCACAAGGAGCTATCGCCGAATTAACGGCACTTTATCGCAGCCAAAGTCGTGATAAATTTACCCCCCCATTCACAAGCCGGTGTTAACAGCCCACAGCACCAGTTTACCCGCGATAGCAGCTGCAAAAAACATCGCCACAGAGGACCCTCGCCAATATCGCTAATAAGATGCAGAGTAGGCGTTCCCGTGACAAAAGCCGAGACAACAGCACACCTCAACATTCACAACGACCAGCCACAGCCGCGATAAAAACACAAAACAGGCGATAAGGCGCGTTAGCACCAGGAAATCTACACCTGCTCTGACCTGGAGTAAAGTCGGACGGCAGCCAGCACCACAAAAGGGAGCACAGCCCAGGGCCACAACCGAAGGGCAACAGATGCCATGGCGCCAAACATCATGCAGCCCGGATACCCAAGAGGGCCACAACACCCACCCCCACCACCCCAGGACCCCATCCCACACCCGGAACCCCCCCCCCCCCAGACCAACACAGACGCAGCGCAGACAAAGACAGCGGAACCCCAGGAAACGTACCAGCCGCACAGACCCAACATCTGACAATGTCAACTTCCACTCCAGGCTGAAAGAGACAACCAACCTACGCATCCTGACAATCATCGCCTAACAGGCCTACGGCAACAACACAGTGGACAACCAACATCCCACCCCACACAAAGCTGATGGCGTGGCTGCACCTGTTGGCCCCTGAGACCCCCCATCCAACACCGCCAGAGTCGGAGGACTCCCACAGCCAGCCACATCCAAGTCCCCCACACCTGTCCTGGACATCACCATCACCCTGGTACCCCAGTCCCCATACGTACAACACAATACGCAGGATCTGCTGGAGACCAAGCAAGGACCATACGCCATAGCAGGATGCACGCACGTGTTGGGGGCAACACACAGCACACATGTACTACCTGTGCACCCTGGTGACATAGCACACAATCACCGCAACAGGAAGCACACGTCTCACACCAATGTGCAGGCAACAACAGAACACCGTGGAACACCCAACAATGTCGCCCTCAAATACACAGCCAGTGTGCATGATACCTTCATCCTCCGACAGTCCATCATCAACCAGCGTTCCCAGGATGGCAACAAGGGAAATGTACAGCCCCTTGGCAATATACAAATGAACACCCCACACACCTCAACACCACAACCATGCAACTCACAACTCTGGCAATGCACACGTCACAAAAATCACATACAACAGGCACAACAATATGCCCACCCACCAGACACGACAGAACAACTTACAATGTCCACATGGGCAAGCCCTGAACATGAGCCAGCAACGGCATGGCACCTCAGCCACATACTAGCCGAATGTGGGGAGAGGTGGCAACCAGGCATGTGTGAAGGATGCTGTAGAACCATGATTGGGAAAGTACACAATGCCAACAGTGCCGGAGATGTGCTGGACACCTCGCAGTATGCAGAACACACCCATATCCATGGCGACAAACACCGCTTGCGTATGGAGTGTAGTGGACAGTGGATGCCACCATGTCACCACAGCCAGTTGGGGACCTCGCGGAAATGTTGCCTGTTACGCCCCCCCTAAGCGTCAGCAGAGTGGGATGGCCCGGCGTACGCCACGCCAGCGTTGGGGTGTGAATAAAAACCACGTAGGCCTGGGCGTGGTCCACTTCCGGAAAGACCCACGTCTCTGCCAGGGCGGTGCCTCCCACCTCGCCACGAGGCCGACGCCATCCCCGTGAGCGGTGTTGCCTGAGATGCCGTGCGCCTGCCGGACCCCGGCACGCTGGTCCACAAACCCGTCAGGCCAGCCCCTGTGCAACCAGGCCACACTGATCACCTTCCGACACCGGCGTGTGTCAAGGAGGGCCCACCATGTGCCGGCGCAAGCCACAAGCCTGAGGCCCGAAACCTTGGCAGCCACCTCAGACCATCACGGCTGCCACGACCCCGGCCCGCTTTATTCCTTTTTCGTTGACGTACTCCACTGCCGCCCCCGGCCTACTCTTCGGACCAGTAGGTCCCACATGTGTAACTGTGTCTTGAGTCATGAATGGCAGTGACCCCATATCCCGGCCAGCGGCCACAGCACCAGACCCCCCCAGTTCAGTGAGGCATAGTTCCATAAGGGCATCTTGCGACACGTGGTACCACTAACCCTGTTCAACGCCAGGCTGCTACACGTGGTGCCACTAACCCTGTTCAACGCCATGCTGCTACACGTGGTGCCACTAGCCCTGTTCAACGCCAGGCTGCTACACGTGGTGCCACTGAACCTGAACTACGCAGGCCGG
The DNA here is from genome assembly GCA_963921515.1 of Calotriton arnoldi. Lineage (NCBI taxonomy): Eukaryota > Metazoa > Chordata > Amphibia > Caudata > Salamandridae > Calotriton > Calotriton arnoldi. Next base: position 510,501 of record CAWUFW010001280.1, on the reverse strand, counting down.
TGGGGCCATCCAACCTATGCCGGCGACTCTCGGTGAATGGGCCATGCTGACCGCTGCCTCAGGCCTACACCATGGTCAGGTAGGTCACACATTTGGAACTGAGTCTTGATTACACTATGGCAGTGAACATCATTTAAGGCAGAGAACAATACACTGTACACCCTCCGATGTGGTGGCAACAAGTCTGTGCATGGCATCACAACCACACGTGTCTGTGGGCCTAAGCGGACCACTGCCCTCGGCCTACGCTGCGCACAAGTGGGATCACTGATTTGTAACTGAACATCAGTAATTCAGAAGGCAGAATACATTTCCTCGTACGCTCGGAGGGGCGTAAGAGGATGACACGTTGCAGTCCGGAGGGAACAGGATCAGCGTCACGGAGGTGATTGAACACTACCGACAACTGCCACTGTGTCACCAACTCTGTGCCTCGCGAGCCAACGACCCGTGGCTGTGGGTCACTGCTGACCGCTGCCTCCGGCCTACACTGCGGTCCAGTAGGTCACAGAGCCTTGATTTGGCATTCTTGGAGTTCACATCTGTGTACGGGCATCATCGCAGACTGCATCCCCTCACAGCACCTGTGCCACTGAGTTTGTTCCCCGACATTCATGGACACTCACTGGTCGGACATTGGTGGCGTTTGAGTCCATGGACTAGGGGCTAGTTTTCATCCTCATGTAGCTGATCCCGAATTGTTGCTGAGGACGAGAGTTGCGCTTTCCACTCCTCCATTTGCTGCTTCCAGATAACATCAGACCTTCCGCATCATGCCCTGGAGGACACCTTCCACTGTCCCCCGAAACCCTACGCAACATACACCTCGGACATTGATGGGGACCCGCTCAGGTCGCATGGCCCATCTGACTGCACCGCAAGTCACCGTCCCGTGGCTGGGTGCCTGTGCCGGCCGCAGTGCATCCGGGGCCACTAACTCTGTGCTGCTCAGGCCTGGGACCCCTTCTTCTGAGTCATTGAATGGCCTCTGTAGCGATGGTCTTGGGGTCATCAACGCCATGTGTCTGTGGCCCTACGCTGTCCGCCTCCTCCGGCCCCAACTGCGGTCCCCCAGGGCCCACACATGGCATTGAGTCTTGACCGACCCGGACGTCGTATCACCGCAGGAGACACACGCCACCACCGCAAGGACCAGCTTCAACCGCCATCTGCCAGAGTCGAAACGGTGGTCCTGACAGACCTAAGGAGTTGCTCAGACCTGTCGTGGATGCCATCATCGGCCTGATACCCTGCTCAGCACTCCAGGTGCCAGTGACTCAGTGCAGCGCAAGCCATTGTCCGTTACTGATGCTGTTGTGAGGTTGCGCAGCAATGTCACCTCATGCAGTGGGGAAGACCTGGGACTATGATGAGGAAGATGTGTCAAGTGTGCGGAAGGGAGAGGGCACAGACAATGGGAGGGCAGGAGGCAACAGCCCCACGGCAGGAATGCAGACTGGTGGTGGTAGTCAAGCTACACACCCGGATCTATTGCTGGGTATTGCGCTGTGGACTGCGGACGCAACTGTCACCTCAGGCAGTGTGGGAGACCTGGGACATTGATGAGGAAGTTGATGCAGGTGTAACACACCCCACTGCATCTGCATCAGGACTGATCCAAAGGGACACAATCCTAGCAATTTCTTCACATGAGCGCGCTCTTCTCTAGTGCCCCTGCCTCAGTGCACTGCAACTCAAGGAACATCCAGACTGAATATTGGGTGACCTCTGTCCTTAGTCCGGATCCCTCCATGTTTCTCTGCAGTTGACTGTTATGCTGGTGTTTTCTGTTTCCATTGCACTGGTGTCCACTGTTCAGGTTGTTGGCAGCACCAAGCACTCCGTGCAGGCTGGCTTATACTCACCCCACACACATCCGGGCACAGGCGTCACTGTACATGTGGCCCTGCCAATAAAGGGGCCGGGCGCACGTGCCCGTGGCCAGTTCAACATGATATGTGCATGTGTATCTGTGGAGGTGTGGGTCTTCTTTGTAGGGTGTGGGGGGTCCCTGAAGGGTATTGGACACCCACGTATGTGTTCTAGTTCGCATTCCATGGGTTCGGCAACACCCTCACCTGTTGGGCCACCTCCTTTTGGCGTTCTGCCACCTGGCATTGGGATGCCATGTGTGGGTGGGTGAAGTGTTGTGAGCCAGCCGTGATTGCGGGTGCTTCATGCGTGTGGTCTGTTGCAGGGGCTGGGTTCTCCTCTGAGTGGCTTGTCTGCCCTGGTCCTGGTGGTGGGTTGTGTGGGATGTCCATGGGCTGTTGTAGGGCATTGGTGTCTGGGCTGTGGTGTTCGTCTCGGGCATCACTGATGGGTTGTCTGTTCAGACTTGCTGGAGGTGTTGTTTGTCCCTCTGCATTGTGAAGGGGAGGTGCATGTTGGCATTGTGTTGGCGCCTTGTTCTTGTCGACATGCAGACTGTGTGACAATGTACATTGTGACTGTTTGGGCGGTGGTGGCTATTTGAGTTGGGACAGTGTACATTTGGCCTACATGGCTGATGTGGGGTTGTAGCTGTAGATGTGCATCTCAAAGTTCCCTGCTCTGTCCAATGTGATTGTTCTGTTTCTGCACCTGGGTGGACCCAGTTGTGTCCCCTGTTCTGCAGTGTGGGTGTTGCACTTTGTGCCACATTGTCATGGTATGTGCTGTGATTGCTATGTGTGTGTGCTGCAGTGTGTTACGGGGATGGGGGACATGTCCCTGGGTAATTGTGGATGTGCAGTGTGCTACGCCTCATTGTGCATGTGTGCCATTGTGCCCATCACCCCCCGTCCCCCCAGTCCCTGTTGGATCCTCACCCTGTTGTTGTTGTGCCAGGTCCTGTCGAGCTGTTTCCGTACTCCCTACTCCTTGCACCCTCTCCACACTGATGACTGTGGCCTGGCTTTCCTCCTGCTCCTCCTGTGTCCCTGGACTGCCACCTCCTGTCGCCGTTGCTGCCTTCCTGTTGGCAGCGGGTTTGTACCTGGTTTAGGTTGTCACGTCCTGGCAGAGCCTCTTGGCCTCCTGGATTGACCTCCTGGGCTCTGCGACTGCATTCCAGGCGGTCTGCTTGTGGGTCATTTGCTGGTAGTGTTCTGTCGCCTCCGTGGCCTTGGTCTTGTTTTCCTGCGGTCTGCACCCCGTCTTCCTCTCCCTTTTCTCCTTGGCCTTCCCCGACCCACTTGTTCCCTGCTGGTGGTCTGTGGGGGTTGTGGTGTTCGCATTGCCCTCTGCGCTGGGTCAGGGTGCACGGATGTTGCTACGTGCTTTGGCTTGTTTCTGGTGTGTTGTGCCTGTGGTTTTTATGGTGCAATTGCACGCCAGACGCGTGGGTGTTGCAGGTCTGCGGCTGCTTTTCGCAGCTTTTTGTACCGCGATTGGCCTCATCGCATGATTTCTCGTGTTTCGCATTTTTTGGGCATGGTGTTGATTTACACGTTGGCATTTGACGCGTTATCTGGTGATTATCGAATGGTACCGCCTTGTTGTGAATTCCACGTTGACACAGGGTTATTTTCCCATGATATGCTGCGTTATTGAAAGTTGCGTTACGCTACTCTTGTGGTAGTTATCACACGTTCTTGTGAATATACCCCAGAGTGTGCTAATCGTACCAATTAGCGCAAACAGGCGACCGAGCACAACTCCCCCCGCTCACGCGGAGTTAGGTGAAGGTCACTGAGTTTTCTTTTCACTCCGTGGAATTCTGCTGAGTGGAACTCAGCGAACTCCGCCCACCCCTAGGTATGATCTTCACCCAGAACGCTATTTTGGGATTATATTATCAAATAATATAGAAGATCTTCATGATTTAATCTATAAACCTCTCCTAGATCAAACTAGTGCATTGCTATTACAATGGATTTCCTTACAATTTGCATTGCTAGGCAGAGTATCTCAGATTAAAATGTCAGTATTACCAATGTATAATTTCTTTTTTGCTTTTTTCTCCTTGCGCGTTATTTGCCTTATTTTTTTAAGAAGATAGAATCTATGATCTCATGTTTTTGGTGGCACGATTCTTGTAAGTCTTCCTCACCACATGATAAACGAAGTGAGCTTCAGCTCGACACCAGAACCCTCCAAAGCAAAAGTTAGCCTCCCATGCCTCCCATCCCTTCCCAACATGGCCGACCCATATCATCCCTGACCTCTATAAGAGGAGGGTCGGCCCAACCCCCAGCCTGTTTTTTTGGTTCTGCGCTGACTCTCCAGATGCGCTGTCAGGTAAGTGGTTCATGGTGTAGCTGGAACAGGGGTCCCTGGTTGGTGGCCCTGCTCTATCGGGCCCTAGGACTCTGGGACCCTCCTCCTTCCTTCCCCCGGTGTCTTTCAGGGATAATTAGGCTCTGCCTTTACGAGCCAAGGGTTTACAGGGGGGCGGACGAGGTGGTCTGGGGCTCTGCCTAGCGGCCCCTTCCTGACCCCTCGTCCGTGTGGGCAGAGTGACTTTGCGTTTTGCTTGTGCCCTGGGCCTTGTGTTGCTCCTTCTGTGTTCCCCGCTCCCGGTCTACTTCCCTGTGTCTCCCGTTTCTGTGTGTGGGGGGAGAGGGGTACCCGGCGGTCCGTACTACGGTCCCCGGGCGCGCCTCCGCTTCCTGGTTGTCTTTTTCGGTGCCCTCCCATTTCCCTCACACGAGTGCAACAAAGGAGGCTGGCTGGGTGTTTAGCACACACAAGGTACCCTTGATTCTCACAGCAGTGCCCCCTCACATGGCTCCCGTGATTCTGCGTGACACATTAGGGGGGGACACAGCAGGCTGTAGTCTTAGCCGGCCTCCATGTACACGCTTTGGTTTCCATGGGGGTTGGTCGCATTGTGCTTGGGTGACATCGCGGGCGGTTCTCGGCTGCCTGCGTGCTGGAAGCGGGCAACTCTCGGTTGTGCGCAGGTTACTGTGAGGGGCCGCGTTTGTGTTGGGCCCTCGCGGGTCCTGGCCTTACCTTTCTGCCGGCGTCCGGGACGTGGGTAATTCCTGGCACCGTTCCTCGCTTCCCTCATTTCCGCCCGTGCTTGTGTTGAGTACAACAAGGGGGTTGGCGGTGCTCCATTTTCCCCCTCAGGTCACGCGCAGCGGACCAGTCTGGGTTTATCTACGGGGGGGCGCACTTTCCCGCATTTGTGTCCGGACACTTGCGGGGCGGGTCCGGCCGGTGTCTTCGCGACTGGTGCCGTGTGGAGTTAGGAGTATTGCCTTGGCATTTTTGCAGCGTTTTCACCTCTTGTAGGTCACAGGCTGTGTCTTGGGGTTCCTTGGACTACTTTTCACTCACAATCAGTCGCCTTGGCCTAGTGGTTAAGTTCTCTGACTCTTACTCCAATGGCTGTGGGTTCAAATCCTGGTGTTTCTGTGGTTCAATTTTTGCAATGGTACTTTCTCTGTTAGATGTTGGATAAAATATATATATATATTTTTTGGGGGTGTTTATTGCCTGTGTGCAGTGCTTCCGGCTTTCTTTGTCTTGGTTCAGGGGGTGGTTCATCCTGTGGTGGCTGGCTCTAGCACGCAGGTCCCTGCTGTGATCCTGTCTTTGCAGTCCGTTCGTGCAATGATCCATGCTGCGGTGTAGGCAGCATTTGTGGAGCGCGATGGGGGGCTGGGTCCCTCTTCCCCCTCACGTCCACGCATGGACTCCGATGTCGCTGGGGTGAATGTGGACCTCCTGGGTCGGTTTGTCCTGGGCCAGGGTCTGCGTGATGTCCTACAACACCTTAGGGTCATCATGGCGTCTCCTGCTCTCACGGTCAATTGTACTTTCGGTGGATTTCTTCTTGCTGTACCTTCGCAATGAGCCGGAGTCCCTTCCTCTGCTTTCTTCCGTTAAGTAGGTTGTTGGCAGTGTGTGGCGGTACGTCGGGTAAGCTGGCGTTTCCTCAGTTTCTGGCCCGGCGCTACGCCATCCAGGACTTTGCTGAGATGTTCCCTCCCTCCGTGAGGGTGGGCTCTCTCATGGCTGGTCTTGCCACTCAGGGCTCCATCTTCTCCGAGGATGCTTCTCCTTCAGACCAGGTTGCTTATCGGGTGGCGGCCGCGGCCACGCAGGCCTTTGCGGCGGCCTTCTTTTCCTTCCGTGCTTCGCCATACTTGTCCTACATGGTCCAGTCTTTTTTGTTGCCAGTCCCTTCGTTGCTGGTTGGGTGCGAGATCCTGTTTTTACTGTGATCGTTTGTCCCATTGGGCTGGGCATGGCCTTTTCTGGCTGTGCTTTCGCAGAGGTTCGTAGTTTCTTTCCCATTGCCTGTGTTGTCTGCCTTTGCCCTGCCGCTCCTTGTCTCTGCCTCCACGGAGTGTGGTGTGTTGGTGGTGGATGGCCGTGGTATTTGTTTCTGGGGTCCCCGTTCCCGTGAACCCTGTTGGGTCTTGGGGTGTGCCGGTTCCCCTTTTTATCGTTTGGGGGCAGCCCTCTTCTTATTCCCTTGTGTTGCTGCAGTACTTCTCCTGTCTCTGACGGTACTGTTAGTGCCTGGTATGGGCTTCTCTTTTGCCCTGGCTCTGTTGTGTTGCAGGTTGGGGGGGTTGACTGGCCTTATTGGCCTCCTTGGTTTCGCCTACTTCGTCTGCTGGATCAACTATGACAGTCTTGCACCTGTGTTTGTTGTGGTCATGGTGGTTTGCTGTCCGGGGACTTGGTTGGTGCCATTTTCTTTCTCTGGGTTTGGGTTGTTTGCCCCCCCTTTTCCCTTGGTGGTCATGTTTGTGCAGGCGGCTGTGTTTCGCTTGCTGTTGGTACCTGTGTTCTTTGGGGCGGTCGATTTCTTGCCTCTATGAGGCTTTTGGTGTTTTCTAGGTGGGCGTAGGCCCCGCTCCTGACGGGACGCCTTGTGGCCGGATCTGGGTTCCCTCCTGGGTCTGGATTCCGCCCCTGTCCATCTAGGGTTGAGGGGTCAGGGGTTGTTTGCTTCCATCAATGTGCGGCCTTAGGCTCGCCTCCACTTGTACCCCTTGGTGTGTCCCCTCCTGGCCCATTGGGATCCCTGCTCAGGGGATTTTGTCATTCCGGTGGTGGTGTCTCCGCAGCTCCGGGCCGGCCGTGGCTGATGGTTGGTGGTAGGCCCTTCTCTCCAGGGGTCTCCCCTTCCTGGGCTAACCGTCCCGGGTGGTCGCGACCAATGCCGGTCTCATGGACTGGGGGGGGGGGGGCGACCCTGGGTTCCTGGTCTAATCCGGGGCTGTGAGTTCAGCTTCAGGCAAGGTGCTCCTCCTTCTTTCAGGATCTGTGGATGGTTCTCAGGGCGTGCCTGGTGTTTGCCTCTTCTCTCCAGGGTCATCATGTGTTGTTCCAGTCAGGCAGTCAGGTGGTGCGGGGTGCATCACTCATCAGGGGGGGGGTGCCGGGCTCGCTCCCTTTGGCTGCTGTCCCTGGAGCTGGTGTCCTGGGCGGATTCTTCGGTCCTGTACCTCGGGGCGGTGTATCTCCCGGGGTGGGAGAATGTTGTGATGGATCTCCTGTGCTGGGTGTTTTCCACCTCTGTCTGCCCTCTCCCTGGGTGGTGTTCCGGCTTGTGGTGGCTCGGTTTGGCCATCCGCGGATCGACTTGCTCGCGAACGGGTTCGTTGCTTTCCTGCCCTGTTTCTGCACTCTCCATCCATGCCCAGGGGCTTGGCGGGTGGAGGCATTGTCGTTCCCTTGGTCGGCCTCCTCTATGCCTTTCCTCTTTTTCCTTTGGTCCCGTGAGTCCTGTGCTAGTTCCACCTGGATTTGGCGTTTGTCCTCTTGGTTGTTCCTGGTTTGGGTTCGCCTTCCTTGGTTTCCCCTGCTGGGCTAGCTAGCTGTTTGGGAGTGCTGGGCTGTTCCGGCTCTGCCTTGCCCGTTCCCTGTGGGGATGGTGCGCCGGCTCCCTCTGCTGGCTTGGCTCTTACTTGGGTGTCCTTGCTGGCTCAGGGTTGTTCTGTGGGGGTGCTGGACTTGCTGCTGGGTTCCCGCAGGTCTTCTGCTCTGCGGTCTTATTCCCGCCATTGGCTTCCTTCTCTCATTGGTGTGGGCTGAACGGGGTCGGCCCGGTTTCGGTGGATCCCTTGCGGATGCTTGATTTCCTCGCTGAGGTGGTTTTCCCTGGGTCTGGCTCCTTCCTCGCTGAGGGCTCGTTGGGCTGCCTTGCGGGCTTGCCGCAGTCCGGGGCTGGACGGCCTTGATCCTCTGGTGGCTCGCTTGCTACGGAGTTGTTTTTTGCAGCGGCCTCGGTTGTTTGCCTTGCTTTGCCCTGGGTTCTCGTCTTGGTTTTGCAGGCCATCCGGGAGTCCCCTTTGGGCCCCTTGGCTCGGTGGTTTTGTGTTTCTGGCCTTCAAGGTGGTATTCTTGGTGGCTTTTGGTTCGGCTGGTAGGTTGGGCGCCTAGCCTCCTTCCTTCGGTCTCCTCCTTTCTTGCGGGTCCTCCCGGATCATCGGGTGTTGCGCCCTGACCCTCGGTTTCTTCCCATGGTTCCTTCGGTCCTTCACCGCTTCCGCGTGGTGGTGTTGGTCGGCGGTCGGTCTTGGTGTTTCTGGTCCGCTCTGCCGCTTTCTGTTGTTGTGGCACATATTTATTTTTTTGTGTCTTTTGGACTGGTCCGGTCTGGTCTCCTGCCTTCTGTCTCCATGTTGAGTCGGTGGATTACGCTGGCTATCTGGCTGGCCTGCGGGCCGCGGGGGTCTGTGCTCCTGGCCATGGTTCAGGGTCGTTCCGCCCGGGGCCTCTCTGTTTATTGGGCCTCGTTTGAGGGGGTTTCTACGGCGGTTTTTGCAGGGCCGCGACCTGGGCCTCCCCGCACATGTTCCTGGTGCACTACCCAGTGGTTTTGGGTGGTTCTCCTCCTGGGGATTTTGCGGAGGTGGTTCTCGGTGCTGGGTCCTCCGTCCCTTGAATTTGGCCTTCTGGGTGAGGACTGTATGGTTTGGCGTCATGTACTCCTTGTCGTTGGTTTCTTGTTCACTATGAAGCCTCTTGGCTTGGGTATGTGCTCACTTCGTTTATCATGTGGCGAGGAAGACTTACGAGGAGGTAATGCCCCGGTTACTTACCGGTAATCTTCATTACTCCGAGTATAGTCTTCCTCGCCACATGAGTTCCCAACCGTCCCTCCCTTGGGTGCTATCAGCTTCATATTTGGGCTTGGTAGTTCTTCAGGCTGGGGGTTGGGCCGACCCTCCTCTTATAGAGGTCAGGGTGATATGGGTCGGCCATGTTGGGAAGGGATGGGAGGCTAACTTTTGCTTTGGAGGGTTCTGGTGTGGAGCTGAAGCTCACTTCGTTTATCATGTGGGGAGGAAGACTATACTCGGAGTAATGAAGATTACCAGTAAGTAACCGGGGCATATACTGTGCTTCTGCAGAATGTCGGTTAGCATTGCCAAATTTTAAACCCTACTACTCTACATATTTTGCACAGTACTCTTCCAGAATTAAAACAGAGCAATACTCTTTTTTAATCACGATCATGAATTTGTAGTATGTTGAAAGATAATAATATTAGGGATATCCTTTGAATTACAGAATCACTGAAGAAAGGTCATACAATGGTTTCAAAAGAGAAGGACACAGTTGGACAAAAATGTTGCCATCCAATATGTGAATTCAACAATCCGATTGGAGGATCTTAACTTTAGAAATCAAGATGTTATTAGTAGTGCAATTTTAGCTAGATGGAAATTGAATGGGTTTAACAAAATAACAGACTTAATGGATGTTTATTGTTGGAAAACTTGGGCAGGAATAGAGAGTACATTCTGGCCGGATAAAAACTATGGTCTTATAAGTAATACATCTCACAAGCAAAAAGTTTTCTCCGAAGAGCAGGATGAAGAAGTTATAAATTCAATTGTGAATAAAAATTTCTTGGCAGCTTGTTTTAGATGTGACATTCCAGACTTTGCTAACTGGTCTCATACCATAGGCCAATGCCCAAGATTAAATAATTGTTGAAACATGATTCTATTATATCTTGCAAATAACTTTTGCATTCAAATTCCTCAAGATCCAATGATTCCCTTATGAGGTTACTATCCATCTTCATGTATAGCTAGGAAGTATCAAAAATTGATTTATATTTCGAAGTTGGTGACTCGCTCATTAATTCTACAAAAATAGAGAACCCGCCTGATTCCACTATTCTCAGATTGTCTTAGTAAAATGTCTAGAGTTTGTAAGTGAGAAGAATTGTATGCAAAGTGAAATGGTGCTGGCTTAAAGTTTTTGAAACTATGGGGGATTTCTTTAGTTTAAATATGATACATTGATTGCATTTTTAAAACTAAAACACTTAATGAGTATATCCCATTGATTGTTCTGGAATGATTTCCACCTATGCGAAAAATAGTAATGATTCTTAGGATGGGATGCCTACTTGTCTGTTCAACTTCTTTATAATGATTAGGACCTGAACTTCTAAAAGAACTTGGATCATGGCAATAGTTTTAATCCAGGTTAGTACTGATGGGATGGAGTGATTTATGTATGATATAATATTTACTATTAACTAAGTAATTTTGCAAATATTAATTCTTGTGAATGATTTCATCATATACCTCTAAGAAAAATGAAATATAAAAAATGAGAGGTGGTAAATAATATCTGACAAAAAACCTAAATAAATAAGGTATTAGTAACTGAGGATCTAGGACACCAGTAGTAAATGGCAGCACTAATAACTAATACTGGCCAGTAGCAACTCACTGCCCATGGTCCCATAGAAATTGTCTCATAACCATGAACATTTGTGATAAAAAAATCACTTTTATCTCAAGTTCTGGATTACTATCCATCTGTCTACTCAGCAAATGATTCACATACAGACACGGAAAAAATATCCTGGATATACAGTTCGTTGTATAACTGAACAGCTTATGAACACTCCAGGACACAAGCAATCAAAAACGGGCAGCCTCACAATGAATAACAGGATCAACTAAGAAAGCGCTATATATGTGACATGCCAACGTGGCAGGTAAAAATGAGATGGAAAAAGTACAAGAAAGTAAGTATGTCGTGTTGCAGCTAAATAAGAGGGAACAAAGTTACATTGGTCATCAGAATCAAGCATCATAACATACTTAGCCCTTTCAAGTTACCTTCTTCCAAATTCAGACAATTTCTGCAAAAAATAGAGAGCTGCAAGAACTAAATCTCAGGAAACGTAACATCAGGCAATACCCTTGGATGTGAACACTGAATGCAAAAGAAAGGAGAAACTTCTGTAGCTGTGTGCATACTATCCCAGGAAAACTGTGCCACTGTAAAACTACTTCCAGCTAGTCTGTGTGATATTCACAGAACATTGCAAATGTTTCTCCAGTACATACTATGTGCATTCAGTTGACCATTGAAGTATGGCTGATGTCTAGGCATCAAACAACACTCAATTTCAAGTCCAGAATAAATATTTTTCAAAAATGTTGATACCTATTGTGAACCAAAATCTGAACTTATCTTATGGGGCAAAACATAAAGATGAAAACTTGATCCTTCTGAGAAGTAGATGTTATGTGCATGCTACAATAAGTATCCACTATTACCTTAACAGCAGTACATCTTTCAGATCAGAGATTTCTACTTAAAGTAAATTGATACTGTATGGATGGTTTCAGGGCAGCATGTAATGGCTACAAACATCACACTGGATTAATAAAAGAAGGTTTAAACTTCTGCAGCATAACCACATGTAGGGTAGGTTACAAAAAATGATGGACCACTTAGAATATAGAAGAATATTCCTAGTGACTATCAATTTAATCATTACAGCTTTGGACATGGGCTATAATATATTCAGTGCCACTGGTTTACGTTTAAGACACTTTAAGATAAGAAATATGTTGCATTATACTCCATAGAACCATTTTAAATGGAAATGCAGGCTTGTTTCCAAATGCCCTAGAAGTGATCATATAGATGCCGATGAATTATACGTTTGTGGACATCTCAGAGATTTCTGGACTAACTTCAGGGCAGCAACTTCGGATTTATTAAAACATGATATATTTTTAACTACTAAGGATATTATGGTTGGAACAGATAATGAAATGGTCCATAGGAATACATTTTTTGTATTTACTTTTGAATTATTGAAATATGTTATAATATGAACAGTTATTAAATGAGAATTGTTTTTTCATTTGTTTAACAATCGAAGGGGTATCATTATGTGAACATTTAATTTCAGCAGTGAAACAAGGAGTATTGAGACTGACAAGCGAATCCTAATGATGGTCCTGGTAAATGCTTCAAAGGACCATAACATCGACTATTAATGTCATACACTGAATTATGAGTTTGATATGATGATGTAAATACTTACGATATGGAATGTGTAATAAGCCTACTGGTGACATTTTTATGTTATTTGTTTTGTATGTGTAGTCTTTATTTGTAATTTGTGTGTGTATTCCGTCTAACATTTGTAATTATTCAAATACATTTTGTGACACACAATAGTTGAAAAATTTGAGAATAAATGAATTTATATATGTATTCTGTAAATACCACTACACAGATTTAGTCAAATGAATATGTGACTATGAAGTGATTTCCTGTGGTTTTCAGTGTGTTGTTGATGTGTTTATGACCCCCCTCTCCCCCCCTCGGGTAGGGAGTGTAAATAAACACTTATGTTTTTGTGCTTCTTATTAAATAGGACACTTTCACTCAATCAATATTAGAGTGATGCTGGGAGCTTCACTGAAGACAGCAGAGCACTAAATGTCTAATAATGACTGGTTTAACTTCCTGCTTCTTCCTATTTAACTTACAATATTCTACACTCAATGGGTGCAACTTTCTTATACCATTAATGCCCTCTGCCTCAGGCTATACCAGTTGTTAAAGGCCCTGTCCATCGCTATAGGCTCGTGCCTGCTGCTTGGACGTACAATTCAGGCCAGGGACCTTTAGCAATTGGTTTAGCCCATGGTAGCAGGCTAACTGCTATATTGTAAAAGGTAAATTGAGCCCAGAGGGCATTCAAAAAGGATTTTACCCATTGAGAGACCCCCAATAAAAATGGGCCTCCCTGTACGGGCATGTTGGCTTAGTGAGTTTAGTGCTCACTGTTGGCACCTGCTGTTCCCTGCAGGCCATTAGTTTGATTCCTTGCAAGGCAAAAAACTAATCTCCAGTCCTTTTGAGGTTAATAAGCTGAGTACAGCTGAATTGGGGAATATTGACACCTGTCCTTTATAGCACCATGCTATATGAAGAGCCACATGAAAGGAAGTAATATAATCCTGCCCACCAATTGAAGACCGAAGAGTAAAAGTGTAGATTGTCTGTGGATACCATTATTATTTTGTACGGCATCTATGAAAGTACCCTACTTTGTTTTATTGCAGATGTAAACCCATCGAGTTGATCCATAGAAACAAAAGCATATGCAACTCTATAGTGTTGAAAATTCTTTAGAATTCAATCTGCTTCCTTTGAATAATTGGCAGCACCTTCCAAATGCCACACTCTATGTTCCAGTAGTCAAACTGAGAGCGCCTTGATGTCCCCAGTGATACTAAATACCATACTTCTGCCAAGTATATATATATATATATATATATATCTATATCTATATATATATATATACATACACACAAGCACACATATATATATATATATATACATACACATACGTATATATATATATACATATATATATATATTTTTATATTAAAAATAATTTTTTTAAATGTAACTGCTACTGTGCCAGCAAGGTGCCAGCGTGCTGTATAGAGACACCAGATAGAAACGTGTGACATCCTCTAAAAAGACGTATCACATAACAATATAATGAAAAAAGTAGAAAGAAATGAGCATTTTCAATTAAACATAGATTAGTGCATGAACCAATAATAGCAGATAAATGATTACATTCAGTACAGGGGAAACTTGCACACATATCTAAATGGGGTGCATCCTGATGTAATAAATGTGTTGGCCTTGTTGTGTTCCCTTGCAGTGCGCAGATGCAAACATTGCCACACGTCAGAGCGACGCCTTACAAAGCGCACCTCGTGTCCTTGCAGAATTTTGACAGAAGGGAAGCTCCTTTAATGCTGGATTACATGTGCTTTGCATGGGAGAGGGCGGCTGGTTACGGCCCCGCCGGGTCTGAGCCGTCTGAAGGACACGCTTCCCGCAACAGAGATGAATTCGCAATTTTCCAAATAAATACACAAAGACTACGCAAAAAGCTTCCAGGAATGATGCTGCCTGGGGGTTAGATTGGTCAATAGGCAGAGCTAGGAGCAAAGAAAGAGTCCTCTATCGCGTCCACAAATGGAAACTGCGGTCATCCTACAATCAGGACAAACAGCTGGAACTCTGAACATGGCGAACATTGTAAGCACATTTGATTTCTCAAATAAACAGCGCATTACGGTTCAGGGACTAAACAGCCTATTGACATCGAAGAAGTGGGTAGTTTGGGAAATGTAATGTTAAAAAAGAGACAATATGTGAAATAAATAATTACATGCATCAAGTAGAACAAACTCTTATGGCCAGTCTGGGCAGTTCCCAGTGGTGGTCCAAACAAATAGTTCTGCAGATCCAAATAGGCTGTCAAAAGAATAGCTGAGTTTCTGTAACCAAACGATAGCTTAGCGCCAAGATCTTGCACTCCCCAAAGAATCATCCAAATTTGTTTGAAAATGACGGCTGGATCCGCAAGGAATCTGGGGCCAGATGTATGAAGCATTTTTGCGTTTGTAAAATGTCCGATTCGAAGTATTGGGACGTTTGTGACCGAAAAAAGGATTTTTTGTATGTATGAAACACAGATTGCGATTCGGTAACACGTAACCGAACCGTAATTTGTGTCCAAATACCGAATCATATGGGACGTATTAATGCTTTGCTTTCAAAATCCAATCTCAAAACATTAATATTTTACCACCTCCTCAAGGGAGCTGGTAAGCCATTCGCAAACGGGAAGGGGTCTACAAGGGAATGTTAACAAAAATTATTTTTTAAGAGTACGTACTCTTAAAAAATGTTGCGTAAACTTTTAATTTTTTTTTAAAACGCATCCCGTTTTTTTTTAAGGAAAGTGGGTTGCATTTTTTTTTTAAAAGTCTACGTTTAAAAGCAATCATAGACATGGTGGTCTGATGGGTCGGATTCAGTGTAAGTTGCACTTTGCAAACTATCTCATTCATTTGGTAGGTCCCAATTGCGACCCAATACAATTCGGGCTTTTGTGAACCGACCTATTAGTACATAGGTTGGTTCTCAAAAACAGAAAGGGCTTGGTAAAAGTCAGTGCTCAATTTGCAATGCCTTTTACGGATTTCATTCTTCGTACTCTCTGCCCTCTCTGTGTAGTATGGAGAAGAGTGCAGGGCAGCCCTCGAAAACTTACTGCATGGAGAGAGGTCCACCATCGAGTAAGTGAAGCACCTACCTATCAAGCAATGAAGTTGTATGTTAATATTACTGTCACTGTTCCTAACCTAGGTGGGAGATCGCTGAGTAGAATAGAGAATAAGGTTATTTTGCAGTTCAAGTGAGAAGTCAAGTAGAATCTATAACTCATCTTCCACAAGAGAGTGTGTGGTGATGAAGTTTGGGGTAGTTAGTTGGGAGAAATACCAGTGCACACATATATCTTGAGATACTCATCTCTTATCGATCTAGGGGCATATGTATAAGGAAGTAGCGGAGTAAGGCGTTAGCCGTCATGGCTTAACGCCTCACTCCGCCACTTCAGAAATGCAAGGCTGCACCATATTTACATAAATATGGTGTAGCCTTGCGTTTCCCCCCTGCGCTGGCGCTACACTTAGCAGTGTAGCGCCAATGCAGGCACCCTTTCACCATAGTGCAAGGGTGTCTGTGTGCAGGGGACGATTGCTTATGTACAGGAAGGCCCCGTAAACAATCTTTAAATGGCATTTTGTCACTTCTATGTGTGCTGCTTAATGTAGCACACATGGAAGTCACAAAATGTCATTTTTTTTAAAGATTGCTTATGTGCAGGAAGGGGGACCTTCCTGTACATAAACAATCCAAGGCTTTTTGCTTTTTCCATGTGACAAGACGGCACATATGGAAAAAGCAAAAACGAGGAGAAATAAAGCATTTCTCCTCATTTCGCCAACTTAAGACCAGGTTTTCCCTGGTCTTAATTTTGGCGCTGCCTCCTATTTACGCTGCCCTTGTAAATAGGGGGCAGTGTCAAAATCAATGGGTGTTACGGTGGAACGCCCACCGCAACACCCACCGCCCACCCCTTTCACGCTAAGCATTGTGTGAAAGGGGACCTTATTTACAAGGCAGCGTTAAGCCACGTTAAGTGGTTTACGCTGCCTTGTAAATAAGGCAAAGCCCCTATCGCCACGGAAACGTCACAAAAATTGATGTTCCCGTGGCGATAGGGGCTTGTACATATGCCCCTTAGTTTTCAGAAATTGTCAGATTCATAATGAAGAACAAAAAGTTGATTACCCGTAGGTAGAGCTCGGGTATATTTCTTCACAATCACATGCATATTTAGCACTATAAATGATGAGCTACTTAAGATATCTCTTTATCTTTAGAGAGCCACTATGCCCAGCAGGCATCATTGACTAGCTGAAGCTACGAGGTAAAATGGTGGAGTCTCATGTCTCTGTTTTCTTCCCTTTTCCCTGCTCTTACACTGGTCCTTATATCCCTGTGTATGTGGTCACTCACGGGGGTAGTGAGAAATGGAAAAGAGTATCACCCCGGTTGGATCCTGCGCACAGGGTTAGTGTAACCTGACAAACTTTCACTGTGTCCTTCTTAGGGCACCGATCACTGAGCACAGTCTGCCAGCCACCTAATACATGTAACATGTTGTACTTAGCATGCCCAATGCAACAGGAGTGGGACAGGGGAGGTAGTAACTGGTGTGAGGAGTGCAAGTAAAGACTCAGGTGGATATTCTCAAGAACGTGCGATAAACATCGCCAAAATAGGCTAACGCAATTTTTCATATCGCCGTCTATCGCGGGAAAATAACTCCGTGTCAACGTTGTATTCTCAACACGGCGGTAACATGCAATAGTTTCCCGATAACGCCTCAAAGGTCCGCGTTACAACTACCGCGACTGCGATAAAAAAGGAAACCCGAACGTGAAAAAAGTTGCGATGGGCCCAACTGCGATAAAAATCCAGCGAAAAGCAGAGCCAGGCCCGTAAGTCCCACAAGTAAGGCGGGAAAAATCACTATAAAAGCAGCAAAAATGAAATACAAATAAAACACAAACAACTGCGAAGCACCATGGAGGTAGCCGGAGCAAGCACAGAGGACAACCTGAACCCCACAAGCCCTACGGAGGACCAGCCTGGGACCTCGGGGTCAGGGAAGGGCAAGGAGAAGAAGAAGAGGAAGACGCGGTTCAGTCCGCAGGAAAACAGGATCCTGATTACGGAGGTGACAGAACACCATCAACAACTGTTCGTCACCTCCACTGTGTCATTGGCAACAAAAAATGGAATATGGCAGTCCATCGTGTACAAGGTGAATGCAGTCGGAGTGCTGAGGAGGACAATGGAAGAGGTCAAGAGGCGCTGGAATGATGTGAAGCGCAAAACCAACCTGAAACTCGCCAACAACCGCAAAGCAGCAATGCAGACTGGGGGTGGGAGTCCTGCGCCACAGGAGGAGCTGGATGAGATGGAGGAAATGGTGTCCACAGTCATCAGTGTGGGGACGGAGGCAGGAGTCGGAGGACCGGATACTGCTCAACATGACCTGATACAACAGCAACAGGGTGAGTAACCACCAGGGACTGGGGGGACGGGGGGAGATGGGCACAATGGCACACATGCACAAGTACAGCACATCTGCGGACAAACCATGCCCAAGAATCACAACTCCGACCAAGAGCCCAATTTACCCAAGTCTGCAACAGCTCAGCACTGTATAAGCACAGAAGTGAAAGGCACACCGCCTGAAAGGGATAAGGGCCAGCCAAATCAGAGCTGAAGGGGCAAATCACCCACAATGCAGCACACACATATAACACTCAGAGCACCTCAACATTTACAACAAAGTGGACCAAACTGCAACACTTTCACAACAGAACAGAGGACACAACTGCTGCCGCTTTTGTGTAGAAAATGGCCATTCGCATTTGGCATAGCAGGAAACTGTGAGATGATAATGAACAAATACAACCTCACATCCGTGATGGTGGCAAAATGCCAACTGTCCAGCATTAAATAGGCATCTCCACACAAACAGTCACAAGGTACATTGACATGCAGTCTGTTTGTAAACTTGGCCAATGCGTCAACATACATGTGAATACAATGTCAAACTGCATCTCCCCTTCACATTGCAGAGGGAAAATCATCACCTCCTGCAGAGCAGACCGTACTCCTCATCACCGATGATGAAGAGGACCTACACACCATCGACCCCGACGCCCTCCAACAGCTCATGGACACCCTCAGCACCCCACCCCCAGGAGAAGGGCAGCCCAGCTGCATCGAGGAGAACCCACCCCCTGCACAGACCACACAGCAGGAAGCACCCACCACCACGGCCGTCTCCCAGGATCCCCATGAGCAACACATGGCATTCCAACGCCGTGTGTCGCAGGGCCAGAAGGGGATGGCAGAGCAGGTGCGGGTGGGGTTCGACCTCATGGCAGCCAAACTAGATGCCATACGTGGGTGTCCAAGTCCCATCAGGGACCACCTACAGGCCCTAACGGACACCCACAGTCCGCTCCATGGTCTCCAACAATCCATGGCTGACATCGCCGGAGTCATGACTCGTAGACAAAAACAACTGTCTAGTCAGAGTGGCTCCAGCGATCTCAGCCGTGAGTTGGCCAACATGGGGAGGAACATGGAGCGGATGCAGGCAGGAAGAATGGCTGCCACGGCTGCACACCAGCGAGATGTAGCAGGAATCTACCATGCCCTGCAGATCCTCATCATGGCAGTGCGGCCACAAGGCCTGGCGCAGATGAATGCTGCTGCAACTACTCCCTCCACATCACCGCCCCCTGATGTGTCAGTGCCTCACAGTGCAGCTGACAATCCACCTCCGGCCCCTGATGTGTCACTGCCACACAGTGCCGCAGACAAAACACCACCACCCGCATGTGAGGCACATCACACATAGGAGGACGATGATGAGGATGAATCTGCCGTTGGGCTAAGTAGGAAGCGGTAGCATTCATCTCCGCCATATGGCCTCTTTCTGCTTGGTTCTGCCCTCTGCATCATGCCCAGGAATAACACCCTCCACTGTTCCCCTTAACACTCTGCGACACTCACCTTGGCCCCCGACATGGACTGCTGCATTTGTTTAGGCAACCAATGACACAGAAATCAGACTGCGGACTGAACTCCCTCTCCTATGATGTACTTTTCCCTCCCCAAAGGACCCTGGCTGGCCCTCCATGGGACAACATTGTAAAGTAGCGTGTGCATGGCCAGGTACTGGTCCACCTTCACCACTCCACCGAATGTGATTAAGACATTCAAATTCACACAGATGAGTCATGTCCATGATCAAGCAAGTATGAAAGTATGGATGTATGTAGGGGCAGTGATTCCAAACAACGGTGCTCCCTGGGAACTGATTTCAATGCGCATGTATGTCCGTGACCCAGATAGGCAGTGAGATGACTGGGAATGTGTGAACTAGCTGTGGCCTCATTGCTCCAAAACAACAATCTCGCTATTTCCAAACTTAGCCCCACGTCAATGTATGAAATAGGGCTGTGTGTCACAAAGGCAAAGTCAAAGTTATGTGGAAGCCACAGCTCGGAGCAATGATTGGTTTAAGTGTGGAGCGCTTGGACTCCTGGGATGGTCGGTGCATAAGTGTGAGGGTCATACCATGCAAGTGAACTACAAGCAAGGACTCCTGTGTGTGGGGTCTGTATACGTTGGTCTCTGGTTAGCGCTGTGCGTACTGTGGGAGCCGTCAGCAGCTGCTATGGTATCGCTCAGGAGGTGCCGGGCGCATGCATTCCCAAGGTTGGAGGTGCAGATGTGCTACCGCCTTCTAGTTCAGACAGAGGGGCTGTCATCCACAATGTTAGTTTGTCATCTGCCAGCTGTTGGACTTGGCCCTTTTTGGCCGGTTCACCCCTAAACTTTTTGCCTTGTATGTCAGTAGTTTTAAGTCTCTGGGCACTTTAGCACTGTGGGCCAGTGTAAAGTGCGTGTGGTGAGATGGTCCTGCCCTCCCATAGGAATGCATGGGGGATATGTGTGTCCATGGTAATTCCTGGTGTGAGTGGAGTGCAGGGGCGAGTTTAGTATGTGCGAACTCGTGAGAATAAATGCTGCGCAATGGTGTGCGCAGATTTACTATAACTGGGGTAGAAATGCCACTTCTAGAAGTTGGCATTTATGTGTGCTCTGTGTCTGCCTGCCTGATGTGAATTGCATGTCTGGCTTGTGAGTGACAGGGGCAGGGTGAGTCAGCGCAGTGGTGAATAGGGAGATCTGCATCTAGATGGGAGGGAGGAGTTGCACCTGGGACCTGAATAGGGCTGTGCCTTCCCTCCACAATGCTGGCTCCACCCCTGTGGTGCGTCTGATGTCCCTAGCCTGTCCTGTGAAAGGAGAGAGGAGCTGAGCAAAACAAAGTGCTCCCAAGCTCCCCCAAACCAGTTGCATCTGGTTTTCCCTGAACCCTACACCTTTAGACAAAGGAAAAGGGTGTATAAAAGAAGGGGCTGTGACCCCATGAAAATGTTCAGTGTTCAGTTCTCTGTGCTTGGGTGCTGTTCCTGACGCTGCCGGGGCATGCGGCCGGGGCCTAGGGGGGGCTGCCATGAGGGCTGCCTCCCTGGGCCCTGCATTGCCCCTTGATGCCTAAAGGATTTGATGGGACCTTTTTTCTTCTTCTTTTGCACTCCAGGACCTTGAAAAGACTTTTGCTACATTCTTGGCGCCCTGGGAGTGCTGTGCTCTATTTCTTTTACTTTCCCCAAAGGAGGAGAGCCTGGGGGCTGCGCAGCGCTGAGCTGCAGCCCTTGGTGAGGGAATCCCCATCGTAGGGATTCCCCCGTGGTGCCAGGAAAGCGGGTGCCCACCCCGCTTGTGCTTTTATTTAATTACGGGAGCCTACCCCGTCTTCTGAGTATTTTAAAGGCGGGTGCCCACCCCGCTTGTGTGCTGTTCTGGCCGGTGCCCACCCCGCCAGTGTCTTTAAATCGAAGCGGGAGCCCACCCCGCGTTTCACCGCCGCGGCCCGAGTCGCGGCAAAGCGGAAGTCAGGCAACATGGTGCCTGGCGGCGGGCGGGACTTCTGGTTTTGCGGAGGAAGTCCCGCGCCCGCCCCCGCAGCCTGAGGAGACGTCCGGAGCCCTGCAGGCTCCATGCTGAAGTCCCGGTCCCATGAGAGGAACCGGGCGAAGAGAGGAGTGCCGGCCCTGGGAGCTCCCGTGACCGAGGAGAGCCCCGCATCTGGCAGAATGCCGGTCCCGAGTCTAGCGAAGAAGGAGACCCGAGGAGCCGGCGAGAGAAGGAGAAGAGTCCCCGCCAGGAGAGCCGGTGAGTTGAGCTGGCTGGGGGGAACAAAGTCGAGGCACCACGCCGGTGCCTCTTTCCCGAGCGGCCCCGCTGACAGAGGGCCGCTCCACCGATGGGCGCAGGTTGGTGGTGC
Source organism: Calotriton arnoldi (assembly GCA_963921515.1). NCBI lineage: Eukaryota > Metazoa > Chordata > Amphibia > Caudata > Salamandridae > Calotriton > Calotriton arnoldi. The sequence continues at coordinate 488,948 of CAWUFW010001280.1, read as the reverse complement.
CAGTAAAGGCACCGTGTTTAGGTTTCTTGAGCGGCCCCGTCTGGCAGCGGGCCACTCCAACGTGGCGATATTTGTTTAAAAGGCCCCCGGGGGGGGCCCGAGGTCCTGTGGGCCCGTGCTGCCCATATTGGGCATTATTCTCAAGCTGCCCCACTTTGCAGGGGTCAGCTCCAACGCTTGGGCAGAACTATTTTAGAGCCCCGTGTGGCTCCAATAGGGGCAATATCAAGAGCCCCAGCAAGGCCCAGAGGGCACAGTTGTGCCAGGGCGTATTATTGATTCACAGCTGCAGCGCACCAGCGCGGGCAGCTGCAACGTTTTGCTCACCTTTGTACAGGAGGGCACAGAAGTGCCAGGCCTTGTTTGCATTCACAGCTGCCCAGCAAGTAGTGGGCAGCTGCAACGTTTAGGCTGTTAGTTCTTGGGGGCATTTTGTTAGGGAGACCGGAGTGAGATGCACTCCTCTGCCCCAGTACTTTCCCAGCTGCCCAGCAAGTAGTGGGCAGCTGCTACGTTTAGGTTTGCGCAGTTGCGCACCCTTGACTTTCGCTGCGTTGGCAGCGTGCCCTGACTCTGTGGACATAGGGCATTTGAGCCCCTTTAGAGATGGCCAGTTGGCCAGGGGGACAATTAGGTTTATAGGGCGCCAGGCCCTAATCTGATCTACGTGCTAATGTGATTATGGGTGCTAGGAAATGTGATTCCTATATTATGATTTACGCACCCTGTTTTATACCTCTAATGTACTGTCATGATTATGAGGTTTTGCATAATATGTTTATGCTTGTGATTTTATTATTACCTAATGCGTTTAGGTTGTGAGTTATTCTCTACTGTGATTTACGCCCCTAGTGTGAGTTATACTTAGGAGGTTAGGGTCTAATGTGTTTAGACTTATGAGAGGATTGCATAATGTATTTATGCTGGTGAGGTTGGCGCAGAATGTAATTCGCGCCTAATGTGATGCTGTGCATAATGTGGTTTATGTTGCAGGCTGATGCTAAGTACAGTAACTACCAGTGAGTACTGGTTGTACGTTTATGATGTTCTACATTTATTATAAGTTCTACATGTACTAAGTTCGCTTTGTGCTGGTTCTGACAGTGGTCCAGTTGGCCCTGTCAGGTGTAAATAATCCCTTGTAAATATGACCTAGTGCCAGGTGGCACGATGTATATTATGTGAGTACTATTCTAATGTGTTTTATGATAATACAAAGGCTATTTTTATATATAACCTTGTGTGGAGTTCCTTTTTGTGGTGTGCCTAGTATGTTGTTGCTGTGGGTGTGTTGCGCAAACGCTTTACACATTGCCTCCGGGATAAGCCTGACTGCTCGTGCCAAGCTACCAAGGGGGTGAGCAGGGGTTATCTGGGATGTGTAACTCCCTTGCCCTGACTAGAGTGGTGGTCTCTGCCTGGCTTTGGCGCAAGCCTTAGCCAACCAGAGATCCCATTTCTAACACCAGCATTCTCGAAATGTGATGGGGATTGGGTGGGGGGATGTCACTGCTTCGCCTTCCGGCATGGTTGAACCCTTACCAGCCATGTACGTGCCCTCACGGTCAGTATTGCATGCTCTGATGTAGCAGTGTTGTTTTGCTGCAGTCTGACCGTGATGGGTGCAGCTAGCTGTGAGGAGGCGGTTGACCACTCACCTTGCACATATTAGCTGGCACTGATCACTACTCTTGATGGATGATGTTCATGTACACATGTGACCTGTACATGGCACATTTGACCAGGGGACACCTTGGTGTGTTCCTTGCAAGGTGGACCTGCTGGCTTCTAGGCTGGTGTGCATCTCCCAATGTTGCTGAGGTGTCCACTGTGCCCATATCCCCCTTACGGCCATGTTGTTCATGTTGTGGGACTCGACACACAGGGTGTATATTTGCATCAGGCAGGTACATCTCTGACCACAAATGGCACCCTGTTGTCTTTTCCTGAACACCAATGACGGCCTTCATGTCATGTTCATGTACACGTGGGACGCTGATGAGTGGCATGACGTACTACATGTGACACCCTGATATGGCATATCGAATACGTGATGCCCTAAACAGCCTCTCGGTACAGAGGTGACATACACACCATCTCTTCTTGCAACATATGCGAATGTTAGCACTCATTGTTGCAATTACACCCGTCAGAGTAATGTGCTAATGCAGAGGACTGACATGCACACGGGGAATGTGTGTTGCTAAGATTTTATTTGCACATGCTGGTCATGTGGTCATCTTGTACTGTGCCATGATTGCTGTGGACAGTCACAATGTGACGTGCTCATGCGAATAAATTGTTGATGATTGTGTTCCTTCGGGCTATTCCTGCTGTGGCTGCAGTGGGGTGAGGTCCACCTGCATCATCTTCCTCATCATCGTCTGGTGCTTCTGGGACTTGGATCCATGGGGCATTGGTGCGTACACATATGTTGTGCAATACACAACATGCAGTGATCATCTTGCACACTATTTCTGGGCTGTACAAGAGTCTTCCACCGGTGATGTCCAGGCACCTGAAACGTGATTTCAACACGCCAAATGTGCGTTCAACAATGCCCCTGGTGCGTTTGTGAGCCACATTGTACTGCCTCTGGGCTGGGGTGTTCGGGTCTCGGAGGGGTGTCATCATCCACGGGCAGAGTGCATATCCTTGATCACCTGTGAGAGGTAAGTGAGATTAGTGTGAACTGGTGGTTCTGCATGCTGTGTTGGCAGACATACAAGTTTCGTGGTGTGTGATTTGTGCGACCTTGGGATTCATTTTAGCCATGTATTGCTGCTGGCAAATGTGGTAGGACAATGTGTATTACGTAGCCTCACATCTGATCCTCACTCCCACCGAGCCTATTTACTTGTGTGTGCTGTGCGGTTGCATCACTTGCACTCCTACGGCACACCATTGTCATGCCTGTCTGCGCATGTCCGCAGGACTGACAGCAAGACTGTAATGTTGGCCGTTGAAGGTGGGCGGCCACTTGTGTGTAGGCCTATGGTAAGGATAGGGCGGACACAGATGTGGAGTTCTGGCCTGGCTGAACTCGCGCTGATATTGAAGCTAGGCCTTCGGTTCAGGCTGCGGCAATGTAGATACACACATAACAGTTGGCATGTATGAGCCGAGACCCCGAGCGGTCTTGCGCTCCTTTATTAATCCATTCGGGCGAGGCCGCCCTCCTGGTGCATGCTACGTTGCAACATTGTCGATTACAGGCCGAGTGGCACAGACACTACTACGGAGACACACGCCATAGTCACTTTTGTGGCCAGGCCGGATCTGAACCACACCCAGAGCCCAGAACTGAACCACGCCCAGAGCCCCGGGCCATTTCTCCGCACTCCGCACACACGTGCGCCGCCGCTGCGGCGCTGAGATGTCGTGCGCTTCGGAGTATGTCTCCAGACAATCTACCCAGGCTTACCGGCGGCCTGCCTGGGACGGGGGTGGCCCCGTGACTGTGAAGGGCTCCTGTGGCGTTACCGAGGACATGCTGTTGGCTACTGGAGGCGGACTTGTGGGGTAGCCCCTCGGGACAATGACTTGCGGTGCACTGAGTTCGGCCCACCGGAAGAGCTGAGCGGGTGTGCAGCCTGCGATGATGCAGCAGGCCTGGTGGCTGGACAGTGACTTGTGGTGCACTGAGTTAGTGGCAACTGAGGCCCTGCATCCCGCACGGGCCAACCGCCACGTGGCGATGACTTGCGGTGCACTGAGGTAGGCCCACCAGAAGAGCTGAGCGGATGTGCATCATGCTATAATGCTGGAGGCTGGACGGTGACTTGTGGTGCACTGAGTTCGGCCAGTCGGAAGATCTGAGCGGGTGTGCAGCCTGCGATGATGCAACAGACCTGGAGGGGTGGACTGGAAAGGATGGGTCTGTTACTTGCTGTACCGCAGTGTGGTCAGAAGGCAGCAGTAGCCAGCTTACAACTCCGCGGTGCGGTGCAGCTGGGTGCGCTGGGGGCCTGTTGCGCAGAATCCAGCGATCAGCTGGGGAGGCTGCCAAGCTCGCAGAGCCCGGCCTTGGAGATTGCACAGGTACGTGGTGGGCCCTCTTGGAGAGACGCCGGTGGCGGCAGGTGAGCAGTGAGGCCTGGGTGCGCAGGGGCGGGCATTCACCGCTGGGTGCAGGTAGGGTCTGGGGATCAGCGGGCTGGGGTGCGGCAGGCGCACAGGATCGCGCAGGCACCACCGGTCATGACGGCGGCCTCGTGGCAGGGTGAGGGACGCCGCCCTGGCAGACACGCCACTGCAGGCGATGACGAGATGTGCGCTGGGTGGCGTGGGACGTAGCCACCTCGTCGCCGGTGTGACTTTGCCCGTTGTAGGTGGTTGGCCATGTGTGTGAAGGCCTATGGTCAGGTTATGGCGGACACAGAGCCACACGCAGTAGTTACTTCGGTGGCTGTCCCGGAAGTGAACCACTCCCTGAGCCCCGGCCTATTTAGTCACTCCCTATGCTGGACTTGCGTGTGCCGGCCCTGCCCACTACGCTTACGCTTACAGGGGGGCCGACATGGCTACTTGTCCAAGGTGTTCCCCACTGCCTGTGATGACATGGTTGCGTCCACTGTCCATGACACTACAGACTCCAGCAGTATGTGTCCACATGGACATGTCTGTGCTCTGCATACTCAAGACTGTCCAGCACATCACCGCCACACTTGGCATTGTGTACATTGTTATTCATAGGTCCACTGCCTCCTTCGCACAATCGTGGTTCCCACCTCTCCCCACATTCTGCAAATGTGTGGCAGAGGGGCTATGCCTTAGTGTATGGTTTGTCCACATTTCTGGCCCCTCTTACCACGGTTACTTGTGTTGTCGTGTCTGGCAGGTGTGCATGTTGGTTGGCATGTTGAATGTGATTTTGTTACGTGTCCATTCCTACAGTTGTGCATTGTGTGATTGTGGAATTGAGGTGTGTGGTGTGTTCCGCTGGTACTTACCAACGAGCTGTCCATTTCCATAGGTGCCATCCTGAAAGCGCTGGTTGATGATGGACTGTCGGAAGATGTATGAATCATGCACACTGCCTGGGAAGTTGGCGACAACATTGGTGAACAGTCCCCGGTGGCCCACTATTGCCTGCACAGTGATGGAATGCGTGTGCTTCCTGTTGCTGTAATTGTGTGCAGTGTCGGCAGGGGGCACAAGTAGGACATGTGTGCAGTCGATTGCCCCCAACACGTGCGGGAATCCAGCTATGGCGTAGAAGCCTTGCTTGGTCTCCAGCTGTTCCTGCGCAGTGTGGGGGAAGTGAAGGTGCTGGGGTATGAAACTGATGATGGCATCCTGGACAGGTGGGATGGCGTTTGATAGGGCTGGCTGTGAGACTCCTCCGACTCTGGCAGTTGTTGGTTGGAAGGTACCAGAGGCCAACAGGTGCAGCACAGCCAGCAGCTTTGTCTGCGGAGGGATGTTGGTTGTCCGCTGTGTTGGTACCGTCAGCCTGTGGGCAATGTGGGTCATGATGCAGAGGATGGTTGTCCTTTTGAGCCTGCAGTGGGCAATGACATCCTCTGGCATTAAGTCTGTGAGGCTGATGCATTTTTGGAAGGTCCGCTGTCTTGTTCTGCCCTGCCTCGGTGGTGGTCCGGGGGAGGGAGTGGTACTAGGGGTGGGGGTGGTCCTGGGGGTGGTGGCGGTGGGTGTTGTGGCCCTCTTGGGTCTCCAAGCTGCATGATTAGTAGCTCCATGACATCTGTTGGTCTTCAGATGTGGCTCTGGCCTGGGCTCCCTTTGTACTGCAGGTTTTCGTCCTACTTAAGACCAGTAAAAAGCAGGTGTTAAGTCCCTGCTGCTAACGCGCCTTATCGCCTGTTTTTGTCCGGCATCGCAGATCTGGCTGGTCGAAGAGAATATCGCGAAGTGGTGTTTTCATGTGTTTTTGCACGGGAATGCCTACTCTGCATATCATTAGCGTTAGTTGTCGCTCTCATCTGTGGCGATGTGTTTTGCGGCAGCTATCGCAGGAAAACTGGCGATGTCGGCAGTTTGCACCAGCTTGTGAATAGGGCGATAAGTCTATCGCCACTTTTGCGGCGCTAAAGTGCCGATAAATCGGCGATGACTCCTTGAGAATATGCCCCTCAGGCTTTGGGGATATTAGGTATGTTACAGTTAGAAGCCAAGAGTACCTCTGCCTCCCAGGGAAAGGAAGAAAGGTTCTCTATGACCTTTTAAAAGTGTCCTACAGACACTATTGATATGGGGTGGGGATTGCACTATGGGCGCACCCCAGTCCAGCAGAGCAGTGTGTTCAGATGACGAATGCCGTTAAAAACATGAATCATGTATGAAGATCTAAGAGGTAGTTAATTTGACTAGAATGAAAAATACGGTAAACCAGAAAAAGTAGGTAGCCTCTTCATAGGACTCTACATATTTTTTTATAATTTAGAAACATATTACTTACTGTACCTGATTCACAATATGTACTATATTTCACACCCTGGATCCTATTACTGGTGAACTCTTGATCACTGAGTAAGTAAGTAAGTTTATTTGTATAAGTTAATAAAAACCTTTACAATATTCACTTAAACGACATGACACATCAAAAATCCCTATTTAAAAGTTCAAAAGCATAACTTAAAAGCAGCTGATTCCTGGTCAGTGTCAAACAATAAAAGCTGAAATTTCTCTTTTACGATTGAGCATAGAATATATCATTCTAGCTAATTAAGTGTGCAACACTTCAGCGGCGTGACAGTTCATTGAGTATGCGATACAAAATACTTGGCGTCTAGACTATTAAACTGAAGTCCTGGGTATGTATGTAGGTATTTTGCGCGCTCATAAAATGCCTAGTGCATTGTGGATGCAAGTAAATACCTTTAAGTATCTAGATTTTTCCACATAAAAGACAAAATACAGCAAAATCCATATTTACAGGATCAAAGAGCATAACTTAAAACAACTGAATCCTGGTTGATATCAGACAATAATCAATCAATCAATCAATCAGGGAATTTTAAGAGCGCTACTCACCCGTGAGGGTCTCAAGGCGCTGAGGGGGGGGGGAGTCCGCAGATCTGTTTAGCCGAAGAGCCAGGTCTTGAGGGTCTTCCTGAAGGTGTTCAGGGAGGGGGCGCTTCTGATGTCTGCCGGTAGCTCGTTCCAGGTCAATAAAAAAGCAGAAGCTTCGAATTTACGATCAAGCATAAAATATTCCACTCAAACTAAATAAGTCTGCAAAGTTTCAATGGCATTGCAGTTGCAAACGTGTTACTTGGTTTCGAAGACTTGACTCCCGTATGCTTTCTTTATTTAAGTTGACAAGCAGAGTTGTTGACCTTAGACGGGTTTTAACAAGTCGGCGTATTGTGTTCTCATAAAGTGCCTAGTGCATTGTGCATGTAAATAAATAACATTAGGTCTCTTGTATTGTAAAACCGCCATACTGATGAATTTTAACAGTTTAGTGTTGTGTATATGCCGTGCCATTTATTGTACTTTCACAGGTTTTTGGCAGGTTTGCATATTGCAGTCTCATAAAGTGTTTGGTGCTGTGTGCTTGGAGATAAATGACTTTGAGTCTCTTGATTTGGAAGACAGCTGTGCCGGTGAGATCTAGATTTTGACACTGTGTAATTTCTGTAAAAGGAGTAAAAAAAGAGAGAAAAAAGCAATATTGTGGGCGGGGACCAGTTCCGGGAAGTGACAAAACCAAGTTTAAAGCTCTGGTTGTTGTGTACCAGAACTCTGAATTTTTTCCCCACCCACCTCCATGAATCTTACAAAGCGACACACCAGCTGTACGTCTCCACCTCCAAGGCATACCTTCACTGCTTGTCTGCAGGATCTTATCCTCTTGTTTTTAAAGATGGGTTTCAGAAGCAGTAGTCGTTCAAGATCCAGTTCTCCGAAAAATACGGCTTCCTAGCACTCTACATAAATTTTATAATTTAGAAACATATTACTTACTGTACCTGAATCACAATATGTACTATATTTCACACCCTAGATCCTATTACTGGTGCACTCTTGGTGACTGAAGCCAGACTCCATTTTGAACATGTTGAGCTAGCCTGCCTGACTTTGGACCATATGACAAATATCATCATCTTTTTCAGAACTCGTGAAAGTGTCAATGTATCAATCCTAAGGTGACACAAGTCTGCTTAGGGTTCCCTGATATCTACATTTCAAGTTCTGTCAAATGAATTTTCAAAGTAAACATGTAGTCTGAATTGACTCTATTTTTGTCATACTGGTTCATACTAGTTATATCTAGGCTAAGTGGAAAATCCCCAAAAGTAGCATCTTCACCCCAGGTTATCACCAAAATAACCGTGGGCAAATAATTCCACTCACAACACGGAATTCATGCAAAAACATTGACTCTGCCACGTAGCAAAGTTAGCTACTGCACCCTCAACCCTTTGATAAAACAACTTTATCTTTACATGCTAAAAAAAGTGAGCTTTGAAAAATATCAGGCAATGAGAGAGGTGATGATTTTGGGGTCCCCCCTAACCTAGGGGGAGGACCAAGCAGAAGCCTTGAACACAAAGAGCATATCATGCTGAACGATTCGGTGGTGGTCCCATCCTCCTAGGACCACCCCAAGCAAAGTTATGGGCAAAAATACAATGCCAACCAAAGGCCCAGCAAAGCATTATAGGGTGAGATTCTAGAGGGGGGCATTCATTTTAAATTAAAAAAAAGAAAAACTTACCTTCGGCGGTCCGGTCCCGCGTCGCGTCATCCTCGCAGGAAGCAGCCGCAGGCAGCCTCCCTCCCCTCCCCAAAGCCAATCACAACACTGCAATGGCAGTGCTGTGATTGGCTGGGACGCCGACCGCTCAGGCGTCTATGGGGAGGCCGTTTTCTCCATGTAGGCTGCATGCAGCCTACATGGAGAAAAGGGAGAGTGTGTATGACTAACAGTCAGCGCCTACAACATTGGGCTAGCCAGTCCTCCCCTGGAATCCAGCAGACCCGCCCACCCACCCGCCTCCAACCAAACCTTTCTTCTGCTTTCTCGCAGTGCAAGAAGCAGAAACATAAAGTGGTATTTATACCATTTTATGTTTCTGCTTCTCGCACTGCGAGAAAGCAGTGGGGCGACGCTCCTCCACCCACATGGAGGAGCCACCTCTGAGCAGAACCCAACTGGTGTGTGTTTTCCTTCTAAGTGAACACTCTCTCCTGGCCAAAGTCTGTTAACCACTGTTTTTCCGCTGTGAACAAGTATGCAGTGCATTGAATCCCAAAAAGACCTACAGCCAAAATAGCTACTCCATGCTCTCATAGTGCAGCGCATAGAAGTAGTTTATAGGGTGTTCTGCTGCCAGGAACATTCTGACCATGTTATAACTGTTCATATTATTCTCGCTGCTTGTGACATGCATTAGTGCTGTTCTCATTGTATTCTTTGTGGTTATTACTCATGTAGTAAGCAACAGGATGAAACTGTTGAAATAAACACTTTTAACTATACAGTGTATTTTCTTAGTGCAGTACTTGTATATACTATTCTAAAGAAAGAAATTGGGTTTGAATTACCACTGCACCCCTGACCCCTTTATGGGAATGCTACTAACTCAGAAGGCATGGCCACTACACCATCAGGTATGTGAAGTGTGGTTGTGTGGGGCTAAAGTCCAAACACTGATGGATGTAATGCTTGAATTAATCTCAGCCACATATTACTTGGGCCACATCCCAGTTCATTGTTATTTTGCACACCATGACACCTCAGTTTGGAACCAGCCATATGCTAATCAGAATTGACCCTGCTCAAATGGGAACAGTCCAGCCTGAACTGCCTGGCCAAGTCCTTCCTGATCAGGAACACAAGCAACCCAAAACAGGTTTTGCCTTAGTTACGGCTCATCAACCAAGTATAGCTTGGTTCCTGTGACACAGTGTGCACAGGACCAACATCTTGGCATACGCCTATCCCTTAGGAAGACACATTAAAGTATATTAAAAAGTGATGGATCAAATTTTTGCATTAATCTTAGCTACTCATAATTGATAGGGCTGCATCCCAGTCCATCGTTATTATGCACACCATGCCACCTCAGTTTGGACCCAGCCATATGCAAATCAGATTTGATCCTGTTCCAATGCAAACAGTATAGCAAAAACTGGAAGGCCAGGTCCTCCCTGAACTGGAACACAAGCAATCCAGGGCCAGTTTTGCTCTAGTTAGGGCTTATCAGTTAGGTAAAGTTTGGTTCCAGTGACAGTGTGCATGGGACCACGTCTGGGCATATCCGTACCACATAGGATGACAGACTAAAGTATACAAAAAAGTGATTGATGGACTACTTGAATTAATCTTAGCCACTGGTAATTACATGGGCCGCATCCCATTCCATTGGTATTTTGCACACCATGCCACCCTTCATGCCACCTTCAATACCTTTGAGCTTAACAAGAAAATTACAAAAATTCTGAAGGATATTAAATTCTACAACGTAGACAAAACATATCCTTACCTACGTGACAAATTTTTCTCCACTTCATACATCCCACCGAGAACACGCAACTGGGGTAGATACCGTAATAATCAACAGATTACCTTTTCCGATTCTTCCAATACCTCACATGAGGATTCTGACCCGGGTGAGGGACCCAGCACCTCCAGAACTGCCAACAGACCACCACCGTTACTAGCAACAGGTTTTTTAGGACAGGGCCGCGGACGCGGCCTACCACAACCTCGACCACGGACCAATCGCCAATACCAACCTCAATTCTCCGGAGAAAGACAAACACGAAACAGGTTCTACCAATGGTGACCACAACAACAATTGATCACATTCCCTCACCTACTGCCCTAGACTCACTTTCCATACCCATCTTCAACCTTTCGGAGCATATCCTTTCACATGATGAAACGCTACTCCTCAGCAGGGGCCTAAGTTTCGTGCCCACAGAACGGACCAACTTCCTGGACCTTCAGTCCAACCTGCTACTATTTTTCCGAAGAATTCGGCTAAGACAATTCTTCTCGGACAAACCTTCATCCATCCTACCGACGGGACCGCGATTCCACCCGCCCTCCACCTTTAACCCCCCCTCCTCCTCCATGCCTCCTGAAATATTGACGTTCGAACGCACTGTTTTACGAGAAGTCAAAGACCTCCAAACAGAATTTGAATATGTTCCCTATAACTTATCGCTCCCTGAAAAACAAGCCTTGATCAACCTCAAAAACAAATCTCATTTAATAATCAAACCAGCGGACAAAGGCGGAGGCATTGTGGTCATGAACATCGACAAATACGATCAAGAAGTAAAACGACAACTATCCAATCTTAACCACTACCACCCGCTCACCAAAGACCCTTTACCTGACCTCAGAACCAAAATACTACAAGTCACTGGACTTGCTAGATCCCTTAACATCATATCTCAGAAGGAATACACCTTCCTCAACAATCAACATCCATGCACACCGGTTCTATATGTACTGCCGAAGATCCACAAGGACAGTGCCAACCCACCGGGTCGGCCTATTGTCTCAGGTTGTGGCTCCATCCTGGAACCCTTGGGTAAATACATTGATGCCGTTATAAAAGAATTTGTTCACTCTACAACCACTTTCATCAGAGACACTATGGACCTCATTCTCACCATTGAAGACAGACCCTTTGACATCAACACAGATCTGCTGGTTGGATTCGATATAGAATCATTATACACTAACATCCCACATGTTGAAGGACTTGAAGTCATTGAGACTTTACTAGAAACCAGACCAAGACCCACTTTGATCCCTACAGAATTTATTATGGATCTGCTCCACATCACCTTAGAAAATAACTATTTTTTGTACCGCGATACCTTCTACCTCCAGGTTAAAGGTGTCTCTATGGGAGCTTGTTTCGCCCCGAATTTTGCTATTCTCTTCGTCCATCACCTGGAAATTACTCACATTCTCACCGCCAGTAACCCCTTTGTCGACCACATCTCGCTTTGGCGACGCTACATTGATGATATTCTTCTATTATGGAAAGGCACTACACAGACCCTTAACCCCTTCATTGAATGGCTCAATCAGTCCCAAACCCACTTGAAATTCACCTGCGAGTCCAAATCCAATGACCTTCCATTCCTAGACGTCATAATACACGCAGAAGACGACAAAATCGGCACTTGCCTGTACCGTAAGCCGACTGAAAGAAACACTCTTCTTCAGTACTCCAGTTATCACCCGCGAGGTCTCCGGGATGGCCTTCCCTATGGCTAATTCTTACGTATTCGCAGGAACTGCAAATGGCGGAAGGATTATTTCCACGAATCGGATATCCTGATCCAAAAGCTGCTTGACAGAGGTTACCCGAAGCGTCTAGTTACTAGAGCCCGCAAAAGAGCCTGGTACTGCCATCGGGAACATCTTCTCACGCCTCAACCTAAGAAAAATATGACCCGGATCCCCTTTGTCTCAAGATTCAGCCCCAGCAGCAATAAAGTTAGCAAGATCATTAAACGCAACTGGTCGCTGCTACAACCATTTGAATTGTTCAGAGAAGCTCCGCTCCTCTCGTATCAACGAGGTAACAATTTAGCCACACATCTAGTACATGCCATCACGTGGCCAACAGAAACCCGAGGCAAGAATACCATCACGGCCTCCTGGGGTTTACCCCCTGTTATTGGACACTACCTATGCCAAGCCTGTGTCGTCTGTGACCTCACTGTCAATACCAAAGACTTCAAAATCAATAACCAATCCTACAAACTCAACACCCTTACGAATTGCAGGTCCCAAAATGTGATTTACGCTATTCGTTGCCCATGCGACCTCATCTACATTGGTCAGACCACTCAAATGGTCAAACAAAGGATCATTCAACACAGAAGCAGAATCCATTGTAAAGTTTTTACTGCACCATTGGTCTCACACTTCATTGAACGTAACCACTGCGAAACAGACATCACCTGGCAGGTGATAGACCAACCCACACTTCCCATCAGAGGCGGTGACATCAAAGCCCTTTTGAACAAATGTGAATGCAAGTGGATTACTATTTGTAACTCAGTTAACACAGTCTTGAACACAATTGACGAATGGAATAGCACCATTTCATTTTGACAATTTTCCATAACTAGCTCCTATCCTTCCTGAGCCTCATGTACCATGTCTGCCCTGAGTCTGTCAACTACATGTATTTCCTACACTCAGGCTCCCTTGTCTCTTGCACATCAGTCAAACATACTAGTCCTTACCTTACTGATTCAGCCCTCTTTCACATTGATTTGGTTCACCATCCCCTTGGTCTGTTATTTCCGTAAACACAGGTTTACAATGTATGCATACAATCCATTTGATCGATTGCTTTGACTTTATATAGATAAAATGTTTGATGTGTATTTGTGACTTTTAATTCGTTACATCCAATATTCTTCTCTGCAATTTATACGTGATTGGATCCTTATTATGCTTCTACCACCACGCCTGTAAATACACTTTTATTCTGTTCCATACGTGTTATAGACCCTCCCACCCTTCCCTCCTCATCCCCGCCCTTTATCGTGCAGCGCGACCTCCTATTGGCCTTTTCGTGACCACATGCTGCATGACGTCACTATCCCGGAAGCAGTGAGTGATGCCTTAGACTACTGTCGCGGCAATTCACTACTCTACCGCACACGATCGTGGCGGCCAGACGCTAATTCCGGCGTCCCCTTATTTTTCCAGGATCCATTCCTCACACCAAGGTAAGCTCTGCTGTAATCCTCTTCAGTTCCTTTAGACGGGCTTCCTCTCGGCCCAAGGTAACAGTTTACCCTTCCTTTTCTTAGATCTCCCCCATCGGTACCGATTCACGGTACTTCGAGGAGCTCCCTTAATTGCTACCCAGCCGCCGATGTTTCCTCCGTGACACGGCACCAGCTACCACGCTCTTTTGACGTGGATTGCTTCCAGGTATACTTAGTTTCCCTGTGCACTCTCATCACTGCCGTTAACACACTGGCTAGTTTATTTACGTTTTTCCCCCCCTTTTCCCCAGGATCTCCTTTCTTGGAAACCTGATGTAATTTGCGATTCGCCCTCCCCCTGGAACACGAGTCCTTCTCAGGTAGACCTCGTCGCGCCTGCATGTTTCCCGAGCACTTCCATTAGCCCTATCTCAATATACTTCTGCCCATGTGCCCACTGATCTCACTCCTATAATAGTCGCTAGACGCGCACGGATACTTCTTGACTATGTCTCTCCCATTTGGCCATTTCTCCCTCTCGCGCTTCACTCCGTTGATACCTTTCACGGTTTTTTCGTTATCTCACATTCACGCGTAAATATTAGTACCTCTCCCTTCCCCCTTCCCTGATCCCTTTCCATTCCCTCCCTGTACAGCACCGCTTACATACAGCAACCCGGTCCTGAAGATGATCCTGAGTTATAGGATCGAAACGTCGTCGACCCCTCAGCGCAACTGATGGCGCATTACCCTTTGTGGTTCAACTATAAAATTACTGTCTCGATTACAAATTGTAAATTACTGTTGTGAACCACATATACTCACTGTATATATTTGTTCACGAATTGCACTTTGCGCCGTTTTCGCTGATTTCACATTGTCACTTGCGTCGCCACTTTGTGTGTCACAAACACAATTCAGCACCAAGTCCAATTCGGGTTGCTCTTGCATTTCATTGCCTACAGTGCTGCTACAACTGTACCTGCATTATTGTGTTCTTAAAATATATGATGCCAAGTGCACTTTTCAAAAATTTCTTTTTGAGTCTCCCTTTTTCCTTTTTGCAATGTGTTGTCTATGCAATTCTAACTGTCCTTACTAATTATACCGGTTGAGATATTGTTGTTTAACATTACCCTTCATGCCACAGCATGTCTCATCCAGGCCCTGAAGAAATTTGATCACATCATCCCCATCCTGATGGAACTCCATTGGTTTCCCTTGCCGTGCCACACCATCTTCAAAACCACATCATGACCAACACCCCTCTTATCTTGCAGACAAGCTCACCATCTCTTTTGTTTTTCGGCACAGCCAGGGCACCATTCGACTGCAGACATTGAAGTGTGAAAAAGAAAAAACAAATTAGCAGGCATTTTCCACCTATGCACCCAGGGTCTGGAACAACATCTCTGTATCCATCAGGATCCCCTAATGCTGCTGCAATTCAGGAAATAGTTCAAGACTCACCTCTTTAATAAACTCTACATCACAATGCATTAGCCATCCACAATCCTATCACTTGTTGTCTTTATGCTTGTCTTTGACCCTGTACTGCACTCTGTTGTCTTTGGCTAGGTTTGCGTTATAGAAATACCATATACATACATGCACACCATAATAAGGATCAAGTGAAAAGTTGGTACATGATTGATATGATATCATCCCCTGGTGGTGTGGCTGCCCGCACCAGGCCCTTCACACTGGATATATATTAAATTAACAAGTGCATACAGCTGGAGATCCGCTCAGCACACCTATGTTAGTGTTAGGCTCATACTCTGCTGGTGCAGTGCAGTAGTGGGTTCCAGAAATCTTGCCGCCCTCTGAGTGGTACAGAGGAGACATTCCTCCCACTTTACCTTCCAGACCAATCCCGAGCCCATCAAGCATAGTGAGCAGTAGAGGCAGAAGCACTGGAAGCAGGAGAAGGGTACTGATTCGATAGAGGTGGGCGCTGGGCAGTAAACTCCGCTACGTGACAATGGGCGGAGTTATTTGCTGAACTCTGCACTCCAAGTGGAGCACGGAGTGGGCAAAACTCCACGAACACCGTTGGCAGAGCGGAGTTTGCCGCCCAACCCTACCCGCAACCTGGATGCTCAGCAGGTCGAGCAGGTCCCTCTCTGGGTCTAGGATATCAGCCCAGCAGTGCATCAGCTGCTGCTGGGTGCGCCGAACTCCAGAGCATTGGCGAATGCAAAGTCACAACCTCCCGAACAGCAGCCGATGCTTCTGCAGGCCACACCCACTCCCGTATGCATGCCACCTGCTCTTATCGTGGAAGGGAGGTGGTGCTGGACAATAATAAAATAATTTTTAAAAAGACAGGAGGAAGAGAAGGAATAGACTAGAGAGGGAGAAATTAGGAAGTTTGGGGCAAAGTAATAAAAGTCACAGAAAAAAAAAAAAGAGGCAAAAACATAAAATACACCAACACAAATACACAGACTAAGGAAATAAATGTAAAACAGGAGAGGATAACTTAAATAAAGTTAGGATGGCAAAGATATAGATTCAGAAGTCGGCCCAGCACCATGCACAGAAAAAGAAAAAAAACAAAATGGCGGGGAGCACGGCGACCGCGTGGTGCTGATCGTGCGCACATTACTACACAGAGGGGGATAGTCACAAGAATCGGCGATAACTAACGCTAACCTCAGTTAGCGTGCGTTTAGTTATCGCCGTGTACCGCGGGAAATTATCGCCGTGTTAGCGGCGTATTCACAACACGCCGCTAACAGGCGATAATTTCCCCTACCGGGTCAAATGGCAGGTGATAAGGTTAGCGTCACGGCGATAAAATTCATAATGCTAACGTGAAAAAAGTGGCGACGGGCCAATTAGCGACCAGGAACGGCATGCTAATCAGCGTTAGCGCACCTTTTTGCACGTTCGGCGGGAAAAACCACTATAAAACGCCCGCCAAGCAGCCCAAACAAAAAAAAAAGAAGAAGGAAACCTATGAGAAGAACCATGGAGGAGGCTGGACCCAGCACAGAGCCAACAACAACCCCGCAAACACCCAGGAGGACCAGCCAGAGACCCAGGGGAAGGCCAAGGAGAAGAGGAAGAGGAAGACGTGGTTCAGTCAGCAGGAAAACCAGGTCCTGATTGCGGAGGTGACAGAACTCCAACAACAACTTTTTTGTCACCTCCACTGTGTCATTGGCAACTAAAAATGCAATATGGCAGTCCATCGTCGCCAAGGTGAATGCTGTCAGAGAGGTGAGGAGGACAGTGGACGACTGCAAGAAGCGCTGGCATGATGTGAAGCGCAAGACCAAGCTGAAACTCGCAGCCAACCTGAAAGCAGCAATGCAGACTGGAGGTGGGAGTCCAGCGCCACAGGAGGAGCTGGATCCGTTGGAGGAACAGGTGTCCCAGTAAGGAGACAGTGGTCGGAGTCCCGGGACAGGATACTGCTCAACACGACCAGACACAACAGCAACAGGGTGAGTACCAACCAGGGACTGGGGGGACGGGGGGAGATGGGCCCAATGGCACTCATGCACAATCAAATATATTGCAGTGGACACCCACAATGACTGTGGACCATGTCCCGGATCCCCTTGTCCCAGGTGGCATAGACACATATCACCCTACTCAACCAATACATTGCAAGACACATATTGGTGGGCACACAGACATGGAAATGTGCACAGAAATTCAAACAAATATAGTCCAATGCCACATGTCTGATAGCATTGGTGGTGGCATGCACACTCATGCACATGCTCAGTCACACACACGGTGCATCCACATGTCAAGTATCAGAGAGATGGGGCCCTGTGCAGACGATCTGGAAATGTGTGATGTTGAGGCAAGGGGGCCATGTAGACATCCTGCCACATCTCCAGTAAATGTGTCCCCCTGCATGTCCATGAGATGCAGTCCTGTGTACACATTGACGGCTCGCAGCATGAGCCCTGTGGGGCGATGGTGCATGGTGGTTGTGCTGGGTGGGGGAGGGGCAGGATGGGGGGTAGTGGAGTTGGAGAAATGACGTGCTGGAGTCAGGCACGGAAATAAATAAATCCAAACAATTATCTCGCCCTTACTGCATTGCTCCCTCCCTGTACATAAACAAACCATGGCATTTTGCTTTTCCCATGTGTGCTGGACAAGGCAGCACACATGGACAATGCAAAAACGACGAGAAATAAAGCAGTCCTCCTCGTATCGCCAACTTGAGACAAGGGCTTTCCTGTTCTCAAGTTTTGTGTTGGCTCCTATTTAGGCTGCCCTTGTGATCATGGGGCAGTGTAAATATCAATGTGTGTGGTGGGGGAAAGCCCACCACAACACCCACTGCATGCCCCTTTCACGCTAAACACAGCGTGACAGTGGGACTAATCACAAGGCAGTGTCAAGCCACGTCAAGTGGCTTAACGCTGCCTTGTGAATAAGGCGAGGCCCCTATTGCCACCACACTGTCACAGAAAATGACTTTGTGGTGGCGATAGGTGCCTGTGAATATGACCCGCAATGTCACAACAAACTGACCATGCAGCCAAATGGTACAAACGTGCATATCACACAATGCACCCAAACAGCAGACTCCACTCAAAAGGTGATGTAATACAATGAGAAGGGGGGCTATGCCCACAACACCATAGGGCGGGGACAATGCAAATCAGGAATGTGGCAACCAAATCTGTACTGCATTACTTGTGCCAGACTCAGAGAACTACAATGTCCCTGCAAAGAAGTAAGACAACCAAAGCATGACAACAAGCAAGGATAGCAAAGTAGCAACAAAGAATGACAAGTAGCAAAATGGCACACACACCCCTGAGGTCAAATTGCACACCTCCACTCCCAAGTGTGCACATCTGCCATAAAGAAAACACCATTCCACATCAGTCCTGGTGTCAGTTGCCCATGACACCATTATGTGCATGTAAACATAGCTGTTTGTTAAGTCAACTGTGTCAGTGACCAAATATGCAGTCATGGTCGTTATCACCCACACGTAAATCCATGCATTGAATATCCATAACCAGGACAGCATGTATCATCCATGTGACCAGCTGCGTGTCACATACACAAACACACATCACCCTGCCAATTGATTCTGTTGGCAGGGTGGTGGTGACAAGGCCTGAGCACCACAAATATGCATTGGAATTCCACAGCCATCTAATCCCGGGCCACTTACATATCACACGTGGGGTCAACGTAAATGGTCATTGTCGTTGACACTGTCTGTCCAGCCAGCAACAACAACATAAACTCACGCAGCACCATACTCACAAAGTAAGCCAACAGGAGGGTATCAAGCAATGCACACAATACAAACCACAATAGACAAAGCTACCTGGATGCACATGTATACAACATAGTGCAGCACACATTGAAACAGCAAGTAGGCCTTAGTAGCCAATGTGCCTAAAGGGGGCCCTCCTCACACACAACTGATCTTGCAATCAACCGATGCACATGTGCAGTACACAGAAAAGGTGTGGGTCTGTGAGTCACACTGACAATGCAAGTGCCAGTGCATGATGAATACCATGCCTGCACCCCAAACATCTCCACACGGTGCAGGCCACGTCACAGAGGTGGCTGAGTGTGGGCCACATCCTAAAGGAGCAGGTCACACTCTGACACATCCACGTGTACATACAACCCCTGACGTAACCAAGACCTCTGCTCGTAAACAATGCACAAGTGTCCCAACTCTGACCATGACACATATTTAGCCCAGCTTGCAAAATCTCTGCATTGGAAATGCACAGATGTGCAGGCCTACTGACTGAAAGGGATAATGGGCAGAAAAACTAAAGCTGCATGGGCGAGTATTCCACAATGGAGTGCACACACATAAAAATGGAGTACAACCACATTGACTACAATGTTGCACAAACTGCATCACCTTCACAACTGAGCAGAGGACACAACTGGTGTCGCCTGTGTGTATGAGCTGCCCAATCAGATTAGTCATAGCTGTAAATTGTGAGATGACAATGTACAAGTACAACCTCATACCCGTGATGTAGTCGAAAAAGGCAACATCCAGCAAGAAATAGGCAGCCCCTCACAAACAGTCACAATGTACATTGTCCAGCAATCTGCTTGTAAACTCATCCAATGCATGATCATCCATGAAACACACAGTTAAAATGCTTCTCCTCTTTAAATTGCAGAGGGACAAACATCACCTCCTGAACAGCAGCCTGTCCCAATCTTCACTGATGAAGAGGAGGAATTCTCAACCATCAACTCGGACACCCGCCAACAGCTGCTAGACTCCATCAGCACCCCACCTCCAGGAGCAGGGCAACCCAGTTGCATCGTGCCAACCCCACCCCCTGCACAAACCACACAGCAGCAAGCACGTACCACCACGGCTGTCTCCCAGGACCTCCCAGTCCCAAATCTTGAATTCCAATGCCGTGTGTTAGAGGTCCAGCAGGAGATGGCTCATCAGGTGTGGGTGGGGTTTGACAGCCTGGCGGCCAAACTTGATTCCGTTTGTGGGAGTCTGAGTTCCATCCGGGACCACGTACTAAACATCACGGACACCCACAGTCCGCTCAATGCTCTCCAACACTCCTTGGCTGCCATCGCTGGAGTCATGACTCAGAGACAGGAACAACTGTCCAGTCGGGGTGCCTCCAGCGATGGCAGCCAGGAGTTGGGCCGCATGCGGAGGATAATGGAGAACATGGAGCGGATGCAGGCGGAACAAATGCCTGCCACGGCTGCACACCAGTGAGATGTAGCTGGGATCTTCCATGCCCTGCAGATCATCATCAATGCATTGCTGCATCAAGGCCTGGCACAGATGAATGCTGCTGCTGCTGCTGCTGCTGCTGCTGCTTCTACATCCACATCTCCGCCCCCTGATGTGTAAGTGCCTCCCAGTGCTGGAGCCAATCTACCACCACCCACATGTGAGGCACATGACACATCAGAGGACGAAGATGAGGATGAATCTGCCTTGTTGCAAAGAAGGAAGCGGTAGCATTCATCTAGGCCAAATGGCCAGTTTCAACTTGGTTCTGGGCTGAGCATCATGCCACGGAATATCACCTTCCACTGTCCCCCAATACACTCTGTGACACTCACCTTGGACCTCGACATGGACTGCCATATTTCGTTTGGTTACCAATGACACAGCAATCAGACTGCTGACTGAACTCTTCCTCATCCTCTGGACTTGTCAACCCTCAAGGACTCTGGCTGGCCCTCCACTGGGCATCAATGTAATGTGGGGATTGCATGGCCAAGTACTGGTCCAGTCTCCAAATATGTCAACAGACATGTGAATAAATATCTTTCAATCACGCAGATGTCTGTTGTCCATGAACAATCCAGTATAGCTGTCTCGCTAAATGTAGGAGCAGTGAATCCACCAAAAGGCACATCCAGGTAAATAATACAAATGTCAATGTTTTACTGTGATCCTGATAGGCAGTGAGAGGACCGGGTATATGTGGACCAGCTGTGCCCCCATTGCTCCAATACACCAATCTGGCAGTATCCCAAATTAGCCCCACATCCATGGAGGAAATAGGCATGGCTGACAAAAGGCAAAGTCTGTTGCAGGCCACAAGTAGTGTCACCCTTTACAAGTGCAGGAAGAATATCTCCGGGCATAACTACTCGCACCCTACAGGCTGGACGGAGCCTGTTGTGAAGGTGCACATTGCATTTCACATCCCAAGATGGTGCACACCATATACACATTGATGAAGATACGTAGGGGCACATGTCTACCAGCCACTAATTGAACCACAATGTCGGCCTCAGTGAAGTAGAGTTGGCAATAGGGACTCACCCCAAAGTGTAAGGCGTCAGTCAGCCCCTTCCTGTGGACGACCAATGCTTACTGACTATGGAACCCTCACATGGTATGACCACTGTGAGCGGGTAGGGCAATGTGACATGGGATGCGTGGTGCACTGCACTGACCATGAAATCAGAAGCAGTGCCACCATTTCAAGGGTGAACTTGGCAAAACCAAAGGAGATGATGGACGGAGTGTTGAACATTGCAAGCACTCACCCCCAGGCAACTGATCTGGGTTTAATCCATCATCATTCTTTAGCTCACTCCGCCACCTCAGTTCAGACATGGCCATATGCAAATCAGTCTGACCCTGTGTCTCATGGGAACAGTACAGCACGAACTGCCAAGCCATGTCTTCCCTGGACCGGAAACAAGCATCCTGGGACCGGTTTCGGGTCCATAACCCTCATCAGCCAGGCTATCTTGAAACCATTTCAAGGGTGGCATCACTGAGACAAAAGGTAACAGATGTGAGAATATGCCATGACACTGGCACAAGAGGGAGCAATGCAACATATTACCTTTTGTGGGCACCAGAACTGTGTGCATGGCCCAAAACGTTAAAGGTGACAAAATCATGACTTCACAACTCCATTGATTCCCAAGAGGCATATAGGAGAAGTGAAGTCAGTACATCTAACTGTACTACTCCTAAATGCCTGTTGTGAATACCGGAAAACTTAAACTCATGACTTATTCTCAGATGACTTATTTGTGAATCAGGACCACTGTTCTGCCATATACAATTCCCAATGGACACACAGAAAGACTACTACTTGCATGGCACAGAGCTTCTGCCTCCATGCACAGGAACATCTAAGTCTAAAGAATCTGACACACTTGCACGACACAGCAAGTGTGCCAAGGTCTGTGCAATGTTGATGGACTCTGCGCAAGGAGCATGTGAGATGCAGGGCTATGATGCAATCTGTGGTACCCGGCGCATACATCCATCTCCATGATGGATAACAGAAGCTACAATATCCTCTCAATGCCATGTCCCTACCTTGTGTTGTAAATGCACAACAATGTGCTGGCCAACTCTGTGAGTCACACTTAAGATGTACAACTTCCCAAATGACTGCGCCTAGACTAGGCCATAAATCCTACTTGCCACCCTGTCAACCATGCAACTTTTCGGTGCTCACATCTAAGGTATCCTGACACAATTCATCCTGCTAAGTGACATGTCATGACCACACTTACACATTCAACGGAGAGTCCATTGATGATATTAGATGCATACAAGGTGAAAATACACACTCCACCACATCACCACTGGCATAAGTGCAAGCCAAAATCCAAACTATTAACCATTTATTATAAAATTGAAAAATTTACCTATCCTACACTAACTATGATCATTACTACTACTACTCTAAAATAAACTACCTAGAATTAAGAGAAAAAGTACCTAAACTATCTACCCTAACTAATCCTAAACACGCAAAACATATCTAAGACATCAACCCCCCTCCCACCTTTAAGGCACATCACGAGACCAGACAAAGACATCTAAGCTATACATGAACTACCTACACATTTAACCTACACAAAGATATATATTTTTGTTATTTTTTGTTTTTTTTATTAAAAAAAGACATCAACCCCCCACCCAAAGGAAAAGGAAACTTATCCCCAAATACTATACAATATAAAAACACAAAAACTACCTTAAAATCTAACACTAACTATACCTACACTAAAACTACACTACCTAACACTAAATAAACTTACCTAACACTACCTAAAATACTAGTTCAAACATTGGTGGGAGGGAGAAGAGGGGGATGGGGCACAACATGTCCGGACATCATGGCAGTCCCAGGTGTTTTGTAATGTCCCCAAGGAGCTTTGTCTGCTCGGCCATTTCCCGCCTCATCTCGGCCAGCAGCATGTTGTTGTCCATTATGAGCCTGCTGTGCCGGACAGTAAATGGAATGACCTGATCCGCCGGGCCAGGTGGGATTGTCCCTTGGGTGGGGGTTGTTATAGGGGGATGGGACACTGACTGACCACGTTGGGACCCACCACTGACGCCAGAGGGGCCTGGGGTGGCCTGTGTGCCACTGCCTTTTCCACGTGTTGCCACATCGACCACAGATTTCCACTTGCCAGCCGCACTGTCCTCCTGGTACCTCCGCGCCATGTTGCGGTACCCTTTGGCAACCTTCTTGATATGCTGGTACCGCTCCTTCCTCACCTGGAAGGTGTGTGACTCAGCTGGCGTCATGTTGTCTGTAAAATGTGAACAATGGGAAATTGTGAGTCCTTTAGACTATGTCAATGTTCTCCAATCAAATCCATAATACATGATCACTTCAACATGGGAGCCCACACTCTAGCGTAGCTATGTGAAGTAAGAGAGTGACGTGGACAACTAGATGTTGGATCCTGGATCACTGACTACATGCTGTGGAGACTGACATGACAGTGCATGGCATGGGACATGTTCTGTCACAACCAAATTGTACTGACAGTGTCCAATGCTGTTGCCCTGACATTCCCTGACTGAGGGTGACATGTACAAGGAATCGGAGGGGGGAGGCATTAGCCCACAGTGTGTAGCAGCACCCTCATCCTCTCCTGTGACACAGTGCTGCATCATATGTGCAATGCTCATGTGCAGCCCTGTGGGTCCCACAGCAACGGTGTGCAGTTCATCTAGTCAGCGGTAACACAGGCACTCTTGCACAAGAGTGCAAGTGTGTCTGTGTTTAGGGGGGCTTGTTAATGAGTAGGAAGGTTGCCCTACCTGCACAGGAGCAATCCTGGGACAGCCCTACTCACACTTTCAGTTGTGCTGCAAACAGGTTGGGTGGCTGAACACTGACTTGTACATGAGGCGCTGTCCCTCTCTCCACCACTACTTCACAATTGGTGACGCGTTGCAGCTATAAAGGGGGAAACATCCTTTCCTCTAGATTGTCACTCATGCATGTCTTGGATCCACTAATATCACTCCGTAGTAAAGCCAAGTATGCTGGCCTTTACAACGCAGACTGATACAACCCATTCACCATTGTAACGGCACCCTGGAGTCATGATGGTTATAGTGTTGTCATGGGTAATCCTTTCTCACAGATAGCGTTCTAGAGGCCTGCATTTTGAAAATATGGCACAGCAATAAATGCTGAGCTAAAGCATGTGGGGTAAATGCATGCAGAGTAATGTCAACAATTGTGACCAAGGAACTCGTACACCTGATCCTGAGTCGGCCTGGAAATGACCCCAAGGAGACAGCTTGACAACCCCATTGCAGTGGACAAACATGCCAATGAGATTCATAGGGCCATCTTTGCTTGGTGTGTGTGGAACATGCCATTGATATGCTTGGCTCACAGCTATGCACTGCCACTCCTGTGAAGCTGGTATGCAGCATACCTACGAAAGCACAGTGCAGACCTGTGTCTGAGCAAACACGGCCTGAAAACCACTGCCTCCTTGTGCATGATAGGGCACACTTGCACAGTCTTCTCAGTCAAGGATGTACATGCATTCCATGTCTGATGGTACTCATCGGCAACACCACTTACATGTCTCCTCTCCTATCAGTGCACTCTGTAATCCACATGCATGTGCTGTGGTGACAGAATCCATAGACCTTAGTCCCATGTGTATCACTGAATGGGGATGTGCAAACTTACAACTGGGAGAGAAATGCATTGCTCCACCTTCACTTACAGATTTGTACACACTTCTGACTTCCACAATACATCATCACACTGTAGTCATGATACATGTGGTACACACCCATACTGCATAATACAACGTAGATCATTTGAGGCAGACATTCATCACACCGCACTGTGCCAATATATGATGTCCAAACTCACCTGTGGAGTGGGTCCTGGAATCTGTCAATGTCCTCCCGTGTGATGATAGGTCGTCCAGCTGTGAGACAACAAAAGTAATTTGTGTTAGTATCAGATGTTAAATCACACGTGTCATATTCATCATACAAATCATCACCATGACTGAAAATGCTACGTAACTGTAGTGTTGCGTTTCATGTTGGCTACATGATTGGGTGTACTTTTCCTGCCATTCACACAAGACCTGTGGATGCTGAGTCTGGCCAAACAAGACAATAATGCTAGCAAACATGCACATACTAGTTGTGTGACACATTCACAAGGCCCCATTTCTACACGCAAAATGATTTAATACATGGTCTGTGTACAAATGCATCGCTGCAGGTCGCACACGGCAGTTTCACAGATGGTGGTGTAAGTCACTCTGGAGCTCTCCTATTTCATATGAGCATTTGTTCAGATCTCATATATTGTCACACAGAGACTCTGTACAAGGGCAGCATAGCTAACGTACCACAATTTATGAGGACAGCATCTTTACACTTCATTTTGGCCAGCACACAGGTCACAGAAACAATGCTTTGGATTGTTCATGTACAGTCACCCTTTCTGTACACATACAATATTTATCCTGCACCCATTTTTGCACAGGTATGCCAGTTTTGGCACAACAGTGCTAAGTGTTGCTCCAGCGCAGTGGGTTACACAAACTTGCAGCCTATGATTGTCAATATTATATTGCCTTGTGTCTCTGATGTGCCAACATTGTGCGTGGACGCATTAGGTCTCCCACCTCATGGTGCAACATTTTTGCACTTGGACACCAGTGTGTCCCACCCGGCATATATATTATTTTGTTACAGTATTCATGGATGGATTTGAATTTTGAACTTACCACACTCTAGGCCACCGATGAGTCCCACGTAGTCCAGGAGGTCACCCTCCTGGGCCAGGCTATCCTGCCAGCGGTGCTTCCACTGGTGCACGGTGCGGTCCACTCCAAAGACGCGCAGCATCTGCGCACGCACACGCTCCCACCTCTGCTTGCGCACACTGACAGGGTATCCTGCGAGGATACGGCCTCCCCTCTTCACCATCAATGGCAGGAAAAACTTTACCAGCCATAGGAAGCCCCCCCAAAGCCCCCTCGGACATCCTGCCCTCCCTGCCCACATCCACCATCTCCCTGCACACACCTAACACCACTGCCAAAATATTAAGAAACCCTAGTTAATATCCCCAACAACTACAAATAAATTTAACTACCCCAAGACAAACATCCGACAAGATTGAGGACAGGAGACAATAAAACACGTAAATGCAAGGACACCACACTTCACAGTGACACAATCGACAGGACACAGCAACACTCTCAAACTCTCCAATCTGTAGCACACACCACCAAACACCTCTAACACTCTCCACAATCACCAGCAATGTGCTCAAAAGAGAAACTGAAAGTGCACAGCACTCCTCCAAGACACAGGAAGCATGCTGACATCACTTCTTGTGTGAATGCGGCCCGTTTTTTGACTTAGCGATGAAAATCTGCACGCAAAAAGGCTTTGGCCTGACATTTTGTATATATCAATGTGTTTAGCGATGTATTTCCCATCGCTAGCATGAAAAATACATCGAATTTTCGGAAAAGCGTGCAGTTTTGCCCACTAAATGCAACTTCTTAAACAGATGAACATTATTTTATGGAGATGCATCATTTTACAAAAAATACACCATGTTAATTTTGATTGGACCCCATATGACGCACTATATTTCATAATTTACCCCAATTGATGCCCTATATTTCATAATTTATCCCAATTGACACCCTATATTTCATAATTTACCCCAATTGACGCCCTATATTTAATTATTTACCTCAATTGACGCCCTACATTTCATAATTTACCCCAATTGACGCCCTATATTTCATGATTTACCCCAATTGACGCCCTATATTTCATAATTTACCCCAATTGACGCCCTATATTTCATAATTTTACTCAAATGACACCCTGATATTCATAGTTGTTCACTATTGACATCCTATATGTGAATGGAATACACATATGACACGCTGATCAGTAGATTTTCAAAACACATTTGACACCCTAACATGTCTAGTTTGGAACTGATGTCACACTAAACAGCATCTCTGTTCAGAGGTGACAGATCCACCATCATTTTCTAATTGAGATATTGTGACCACTTAATGTTACACTTACACGTGTCAGAGTGATGTACTCATGCAGATGTTAACATGCACACATGGTATGTGTGTAGAGTTTTTTTTTTAATGTATACTGTGCTTGGGATAATTTGGAACAGATATATGATCGGTAGGGACAGTCACAATGTGACGTGCTCATGTGAAGAAATTGTCTATGATTCTGCTCCTTCGTGCTGTGCCTGCTGCAGAAGCTGTGGGGTGTGCTCCACCTGCCTCATCTTCATCATCATCCTGAATATCGCCCGGTGCATCTGGCACTTGGATCCATGGGGCATTGGTGCGTACACATATATTGTGCAATACGCAACATGCTATGATCATCTTGCATACTATTTCTGGGCTGTACAACAGTCTTCCACCTGTGATGTCAAGGCACCGGAAACGTGACTTTAGCACGCTAAATGTGCGCTCCACAATGCCCCTGGTGTGTACATGTGCAGAATTATACTGCCTCTGGGCCTGGGTGTTGGTGACTCGCAGGGGGGTCATCATCCATGGGGTGAGTGCATATCCTTGGTCACCTGTAACATGTAATGGAGAGATGTGTCCATTAGTAGTTATGCATGCTGTGTGGGCACTGTTAATAGTTTTTTGGTGTGTGATTGGTGCTACTTTGTGACTAATATTTGGCATGTGTAGCTTCTGGCCAATTGACCAGCATCAATGCAAATTACATTGGCTCACAGATGCTCATACCTCCCCCACAGCATATTCACTTATGTGCGCTGCGCGGTTGCATTACTAGCACTCCAACAGTGCACCAATGTCAGGCCTTTTTGCACACGTCCGCAAGTCTGACATCTACACAAGCAGGGTCCCTGGCTCTCATAACGTCTAACGCTGCCACCCATCCGCACTACTCACAGTCAACGCCAGGATAACGTTTGGGTACCAATGGGCCACACCGAACACGGCTCACGTTCTGTTCAGCTGCTGCCACTAGACATTCCCCACCGCCCAACACCTGCAGTTGCCGGTCCAGACCTGCCACAAGACAACAGTCAGCGGCACCCTCAGCTGCAGGGCCCACAGAGGGCATGGACACTTAGCATTCACCATGAACGTCATCACACTCCACGCCATCTACTCCATGGGCTACGTACTCAGCCATGATCAGGGACTCCACCTCACATACCACAAGTACTCCTAATCCATTACCCTCTGGCAGATGCTTGCTGACATCGAACTTAGCCAACTCTTCTCGACACTGATCCACAAGTCAGGGCCCACCTTTAACCTCATCTTCACATGTGGAAACTGCGTCCACTTCAACAACACCACTCAACGCCCATGGTGTGACCAGCACAGCGTACAGTTCCTCGTCATGAAACCCCATGACACCCAAACCCACAGCAGGCGCCATACAGACTTACAGGAGCTGAGTCAACGAGGATCTGGTACATTCCACCATCAACATCAACACCCACACCGCTGCAGGCAACGCCAACAGCGCAGGCCAGATTTTTCACATGTATCTCCAACTGCACATACACACTTGCCCCAATATGCAACTCCAACATAAAGCGTGCTATGAATGCCACATCGTTCACATACAACATCAAAGATGACAGATGCATCTGCAGACGCCTGGAGTAGGACTTGGGCTACATGAAGGGAAACATTGGACATCACCACCTACACGAACACGTAGCTCATACTCTCCCTCAACATGGTACCCCCACACACCAGACTGAGGTTCCAGGGAGGATTGCAGCAAGTTGCAACATGGATGTTCAACAGCTGGGGGGTGCTCTACATAGGGGGGACATTGGTCCTCATCCTCCTGACCACACCATCAGCATGTGGCAACACCTAGTGGGCCACCGCCTTTGCCAGCCCAACACACACCAACTCTAGATACCTAGGCATCGTACTCGACTCCTCCCTCTCCATGTACTTACAGGTCTATGCAGTGGCCAGCAGCTGCTTTGACAGGCTCTGCATCCTACATGCTGCCTTCACATGGTTCCCACCCCCGTCAGGTAGGACAGTCAACAACGCTGTCATTGCCATCAGGCTGGACAACGGAAACGCACTATATGCCCACTTGGACATGTCTGTGCTCTACACAATCAAGACTGTCCAGCACACCACTGCCACACTCGGCCTTGTGCACATTCTTTCTTCGTAGGTCGAGTGCCTACATTGCACATACTTGGTTGCCACCTCTCACCACATTTGCTAATGTGTGGCAGAGGGGCTATGCCTTTGGTGATGGTTTATCTACATGGCTGACCCCAGTTACCACAGTTACTTGTGTTGTCGTGTCTGGTAGGTGGGCATGTAGATTGGCATGTTGAATGTGAGTTTGTAACGTGTGCATTCTCACAGTTGTGTGTTCCATGATTGTGGAGTTGAGGTGTGTGTTGTGTTCAGTTAGTACTTACCAACGAGCAGTGCGTTTCCATATGTGCCATCCTCAAAGCACTGATTGATGATGGACTGGCGGAAAATGTAGGAATCATGCACACTGCCTGGGAACTTGGCTACGACATTGGTGAACAGGCCCCGGTGGTCCACTATTGCCTGCACATTGATGGAATGTGTGTGCTTTCTGTTGCGGTATATGTGGGCAGTGTCCACAGGTGGAACAAGTAGGACATGTGTGCAGTTAAATGCCCCCAACACATGCGGGAAGCCAGCTATGGCATAGAAGCCTTGCTTGGTCTCCAGCTGTTCCTGCGCAGTGTTGGGGAAGTGAAGGTGCTGGGTTATCAGGCTGATTATGCCATCCAAAACTGTTGTGAGGAACTTTGATAGGGCTGGCTGTGAGACTCCTCCGACTCTGGCAGTTGTTGGTTGGAATGTACCTGAGGCCAACATGTGCAGCACAGCCAGCAGCTTTGTTTGTGGAGGGATGTTGGTTATCCGCTGTGTTGGTGCCGTCAGCTTGTGGGCTATCTGTGTCAGGATGCGGAGGATGGATGTCCTTTTGAGCCTGTAGTGGGCAATTACATCCTCTGGCGTTAGGTCTGTGAGGATGGTGCGTCGGCGATAGACCCGCTGTCTTATTTGGCCCAGCCTCGGTGGTGGTCCTGGTGGCATTGGCGGTGGTTGTTGTGGCCTTCTTGGTGCTCCAAGCTGCATGATTAGTACCTCCATGGCATCAGTGGGTCATCAGATGGGGCTCTCGGGTAGTCTCCCTTATATGCTGCCCCTTTTCACCATTTTTAAGACCTCCTTTTGTCTGGTCTTAAGTTCCTGCAGCTAACGGGCCTTAGCGTGTGTTTTTGTATCGCATCGCCGGTCCGGGCGATCGTTGAGAATATCGCGTAGTGTGGTTAGCGTGCGTTTTAGCACGGGAACACCTACATTGCATATGATTAGCGGTATTGGTCGCTGACATCGTTGGCGATGTTGTGAGCGGCCGCTATCACAGGAAATCTGCCGCTAACGGCTGTTAGCGACAGCTTGAGAATAAGGTGATAAAAATATCGCCGCTTTAGCGGCAGAAGAGTGCCAATAACGCGGCGATATCGCCTTGAGAATATGCCCCAGAGTGTGCTAATGGCACCAATTAGCGTGAACGGGCTACCGAGCACAACTCCGCCCACTCGCGTGGAGTTAGGTGGAGTTCACTGAGTTTTCATTTCACTCCGTGGAATGCCGCTGAGTGGAACTCCGCAAACTCCGCCCACCCCTAGTTATAATCTTCACCCAAAATGCTATTTAATCATTATATTGTCAAATAATATAGAAGATCTTCATGATTTAATCTATAAACCTCTCCTAGATCAAACTAGTGCGTTGCTACTAAAATGGATTTCCTTACAACTCACATTGCTAGGCAGAGTATCTCAGATAAAAATGACAGTTTTACCAATGTATAATTTATTTTTAACTTTATGCTCCTTGTGCATTATATGCCTTGATTTTTTATTTTTTAAGAAGATCAAGTCTATGACGTGGCACAATTCTTGTCCTACATTAGCACTATACATCATATACTGTGCTACTGCAGAAGGTGGGTTAGCATTGCCAATTTTTAAACCCTACTACTTTTTTTTGCACAGTACTCTTCCAGAATTAAAACCATGCAATACTCTTTTTTAATCACGATCATGAATTAGTAGTATGTTGAAAGATAATAATATTAGGGATATCCTTTTAATTACAGAATCACTGAAAAAAGGTCATATAATGGTTTCTAAAGAGGAGGACACCGTTCTACAAAAACTTTGCCATACCATATGTGAATTCAACAATCCGATTGGAGGATCTTAACTTTAGAAATCAAGTTATTATTACTAGTGCAATTTTACTTAGATGGAAATTGAATGGGTTTTACAAAATAACAGACTTTATGGATGTTGATTGTTGGAAAACCTGGGCAGGAATAGAGAGTACATTCTGGCCAGATAAAAATTGTGGTCTTATAAATAATACATCTCACACACAAAATGTTTCTTCCGAAGAGCAGGATGAAGTAGTTATGAATTCAATTGTGAATAAAAATGTATTGGCAGCTTCTTTTAGATGTGACATTCCAGACATTGGTAACTGGTCTCATACCTTAGGGCAATGCCCAAGATTAAATAATTGTTGGAACATGATTCCATTTTATCTTGAATATAACTTTTGTATTCAAATTCCTCTAGATCCAATGATTCTCTTATGAGGTTACTATCCATCTTCATGTGTAGCTAGGAGATATCAAAATTGATTTATATTTCGAAGTTGGTGTCTCTCTCATTAATTCTACAAAAATAGTGAACCTGCCTGATTCCACTATTCTCAGGTTGTCTTAGTAAAATGTCTAGAGTTCGTAAGCGAGAAGAATTGTATGCGAAGTGGATTGGTGCTGGCTTTAAGTTTTTGAAACTATGGGGGATTTCTTTAGTTTAAATATGATATATTGATTGCATTTTTAAAGCTAAAGCAATTTATGAGTATATCCCATTGATTGTTCTTGAATGATTTCCACCTATGCGAAAAATAGTTATGATTCTTAGGATGGGATGCCTACTTCTCTGTTCAACTTCTTTATAATGATTAGGACCTGAACTTCTAAAAGAACTTCGCTCGTGGCAATAGTTTTAATCCAGGTTAGTACTGATGGGGTGGAGTGATTTATGTATGATATAATATTTACTGTTAACTCTAAGTAATTTTGCAAATATTAATTCTTGTGAATGATTTCATCATGTACCTCTAAGAAAAATAAAATATAAAAAAATGAAAGGTGGTAAATAACATTTGACAAAAAACCTAAATAAATAAAGTATTAGTAACTGAGGATCTAGGACACCAATAGTAAGTAGCAGCACTAACCACTGATACCGACCAGTAGCAACTCACTGCCCACGATCCCAGAGAAATTGTCTCATAGTCATGAACATTTGTGATTATCCCAAGTTCTGGATTACCATCCATCTGTCTACTCAGAAAATGATTCACATACAGAAGCTGAAAAAATATCCTGGATATACAGTTAGTTGTATAACTGAAGAGCTTATGAACACTCCAGGACACAAGCAATCAAAAATGGGAAGCCTCACATTGAATAACAGGGTCAACTAAGAAAGAGCCGTAAAAGTGACATACCAACATGACAGGTAAAAATGAGATGGAAAAAGTAAAAGAAAGTAAGTATGCCGTATTGCAGCTAACTAAGAGGGAACAAAGTTACACTGGTCATCAGAAGCAAGCTTCATAATATACATAGCCCTTTCAAGTTACCTTCTTCCAAATTCAGAGAATTTCTGCAAAAAATAGAGAGCTGCAAGAACTAAATCTCAGGAAACGTAACATCAGGCAATACCCTTGGATGTGAACACTGAATGCAAAAGAAAGGAGAAACGTCTGTAGCTGTGTGCATACTATCCCAGGAAAACTGTGCCACTGTAAAACTACTTCCAGCTAGTCTGTGTGATATTCACATAACATTGCAAATGTTTCTCCAGTACATAATATGTGCATTCAGTTTACCATTGAAGTATGGCTGATGTCCATGCATCAAACCAAGCTCAATTTCAAGTCCAGAATAAATATTTTTCAAAAATGTTGATTCCTATTGTGAACGAAAATCTGAACTTATCTTCTGGGGCAAAACATAAAGATGAAAACTTGAGCCATCTGAGAAGTAGATGTTATGTGAATTCTAGAATAAGTATCCACTATTACCTTAACAGCAGTACATCTTTCAGATCAGAGATTTCTACTTAAAGTAAATTGATATTGTATGCAATGGTTTCAGGGCAGCAGGTGATATACTCCACAGAACCATTTTGAATGGAAATGCAGGCTTGTTTCCAAATGCCCTAGAAGTGATCATATAGATGCTGATGAATTATACGTTTGTGGACATCTCAGAGATTTCTGGACTAACTTCAGGGCAGCAACTTCGGATTTATTACAACATGATATATTTTTAAGTACTAAGGGTATTATGGTTGGAACAGATAATGAAATGCTCCATAAGAATACATTTTTTGTATTTACTTTTGAATTATTGAAATATGTTATAATATGAACAGCTATGTAAGTTATCAAATGAGAATTGTTTTTTCATTTGTTTGACAATCGAAGGGATATCATTATGTCATCATTTATTTTCAGCAGTGAAACAAGGAGTATTAAGACTGACAAGCAAGTCCTAATGATGGTCCTGGTAAATGCTTCAAAGGACCATAACATCGACTATTAATGTCATACACTGAATTATGAGTTTGATATGATCATGTATATGATCATGTATTCCTATAGGGAATGTGTTAATAAGCCTACGGGTGACTAGTTTATGTTATCTGTTTTGCATGTGTAGTCTTTATTTGTAATTTGTGTGTGTATCCCGTCTAACTTTTGTAATTATTAATTTACATTTTGTGACATACAATAGTTCCAAAATTTGAGAATGAATAAATTCATATAATTTTTTCTGTAAATACCGCTACACAGATTTAGTCAAATGACTATGTGACTATGAAGTGATTTCCTGTGGATTTCTGTGTATTGTTGATGTGTTTATGACCCCCCCCCCACCCCGCCCGGGTAGGCAGTGTAAATAAACTCTTATGTTTTTGTGCTTCTTATTAAATAGGACACCTTCACTCAATTAATATTAGAGTGATGTTGGGAGTTTTGCCGAAGACAGCAGAGCACTATAGGTCTAATAATGGCTGGTATAAAATATCTACTCCAGCATTTCAATTCTTGTCTTCCTAGATACATTGAACCCAGAGATCCAAAAGGGACCCCCATATAAAAATGGGCCTCCCTGTACGGGCATGTTGGCTTAGTGAGTTTAGTGCTCACTGCTGGCACCTGCTGTTCCCTGCAGGCCATTGATTTGATTCCTTGCAAGACAAAAACTCATCTCCAGTCTTTCTGAGGTCAGTAAGCTAAGTACAGCTGAATTGGGGAATATTGACATTGTTCTTTATAGCACCATGCTATATGAAAAGCCACATGAAAGGAAGTTAATAATATGATCATGCCTACCAATTGAAGAGCGTAGAGTAAATGTGTGAATTGTCTATGGATACCATTATTATTTTGTATGGCATCTATCAAAGTACCCTGCTTTTTGTATTGCAGATGGCAACCCCTCGAGTTGATCTATAGAAACGAAAGCATATGCAACTCTTTAGTGTTGAAAATTCTTTAGAATCCAATCTGCTTCTTTTGAAGAATCGACAGCACCTTCCAAATGCCACACTCTGTTCCAGTAGTCAAACTGATAGCGCCTGGATGTCCCCAGTAATGCTAAATACCATACTTCTGCCAAGTATATATATCTATATATCTATACTTATAGATATATAGATATATATCTATCTATATATATATATATATAGTACACACGACATATAAATATATATACATTATTAAAAAAAAATAAAAAAATAAGTGCTACTGTGCCAGCAAGGTGCCAACATGCTGTATAGAGACACCAGATAGAAATGTGTGACATCCTCTAAAAAGACGTATCACATAACAATATAATGAAAAAAGTAGAAAGAAATGAGCATTTTCAATTAAACATAGATTAGTGCATGAACCAATAATAGCAGATAAATGATTACATTCAGTACAGGGGAAACTTGCACACATATCTAAATGGGGTGCATCCTGATGTAATAAATGTGTTGGCCTTGTTGTGTTCCCTTGCAGTGCGCAGATGCAAACATTGCCACACGTCAGAGCGACGCCTTACAAAGCGCACCTCGTGTCCTTGCAGAATTTTGACAGAAGGGAAGCTCCTTTAATGCTGGATTACATGTGCTTTGCATGGGAGAGGGCGGCTGGTTACGGCCCCGCCGGGTCTGAGCCGTCTGAAGGACACGCTTCCCGCAACAGAGATGAATTCGCAATTTTCCAAATAAATACACAAAGACTACGCAAAAAGCTTCCAGGAATGATGCTGCCTGGGGGTTAGATTGGTCAATAGGCAGAGCTAGGAGCAAAGAAAGAGTCCTCTATCGCGTCCACAAATGGAAACTGCGGTCATCCTACAATCAGGACAAACAGCTGGAACTCTGAACATGGCGAACATTGTAAGCACATTTGATTTCTCAAATAAACAGCGCATTACGGTTCAGGGACTAAACAGCCTATTGACATCGAAGAAGTGGGTAGTTTGGGAAATGTAATGTTAAAAAGAGACAATATGTGAAATAAATAATTACATGCATCAAGTAGAACAAACTCTTATGGCCAGTCTGGGCAGTTCCCAGTGGTGGTCCAAACAAATAGTTCTGCAGATCCAAATAGGCTGTCAAAAGAATAGCTGAGTTTCTGTAACCAAACGATAGCTTAGCGCCAAGATCTTGCACTCCCCAAAGAATCATCCAAATTTGTTTGAAAATGACGGCTGGATCCGCAAGGAATCTGGGGCCAGATGTATGAAGCATTTTTGCGTTTGTAAAATGTCCGATTCGCAGAATCGGGCCGTTTGTGACCGTAAAAAGGCTTTTTTGTATGTATGAAACACAGATTGCAATTCGGTAACACGTAACCGAACCGTAATTTGTGTCCAAATACCGAATCATATGGGATGTATTAATGTTTTGCATCTGAAATCCAGTCTCAAATCATTAATATTTTACCAACTCCTCTAGGGAGCTGGTAAGCCATTCGCAAACGGAAAGGGGTCCGCAAGGGAATGTTGATAAAAACAATTTGTTAAGAGTACCCACTCTTGAAAAATGTTGCCTAAACTTTTAATTTCTTTTTTTTAAACACATACCGTTTCCTTTTAAGGAAAGCGGGTTGCATTAAAAAAAAAATCTACATTTAAAAGCAATCACAGACATGGTGGTCTGATGGGTCGGATTCACTGTAATTGCAATTTACAAACAGCCTCATTCATTAGGTAGGTCCCAATTGCGACCCACTACAAATCGGGCTTTTGTGAACTGACCTATTAGTACATAGGTTGGTTCGCAAAAACAGAATGGACTTGGTAAAAGTTGGTGCACAATTTGCAATGCCTTTTACGGACTTCATTCTTCGTACTCTCGGCCCTCTCTGTGTAGTACGGAGTAGAGTGCAGGGCAGCCCTCGAAAACCTACTGCATGGTGAGGGATCCACCATCGAGTAAGTGAAGCACCTACCTATCAATCAATGAAGTTGAATGTTAATATTACTGTCACTGTTCCTAACCTAGGCGGGAGATCGATGAGTAGAATAGAGAATGAGGTTATTTTGCAGTTCAAGTGAGAAGTCAAGTAGAATCTATAATTCATATTCCACAAGAGAGTGTGTGGTGATGAAGTTTAGGGTAATTATCCAAAAAGTAGGGAGAAATACCAGTGCACACCTATATTTTGAAATACTTATCTCTTATAGATTAAGTTTTCAGAAATTGCCAGATTCATATTGAAGGACAAAAAGTTGATTACCTGTGGGTAGAGCTCTGGTATATTTCTTCACAATCACATGTATATTTAGCACTATAAATGATATGCTTAAGGTATCTCTTTATCTTTAGAGAGCCACTATACCCAGCAAGCATCATTGACTAGCTAAAGCGATGAGGTAAAATGGTGGAGTCTTGTGTCTCTGTTTTCTATCATCCCATTCCCTTTTCCCTGCTTTTACACTGGTCCTTATATCCCTGTATATTTGGTCACTGGTGGGGGTAGTGAGAGATGGAAAAGAGCATCACTCCGGTTGGATCCTGTGCACAAGGTTAGAGTAATCCGACAAACTTTCACTGTGTGCGTAAACTCTCCGGAAGTGGGGTAAGGGAGAGATACATACTTGAAATGTTTGTGGGAGTGTGACACAATAGCGATTGAATTTTAATAGAGTGAGGTTTGATGTGAGTGGCACTGGAGTGGTTTCGAAAGTGACCACACATGCACTACAACGTAAATAGTGACAGCATGCGATATTCATCGCCACATCACCATATATATCACAAGGTAAAGTGTTCCATTGATATATAGGCCTGGATACACATACCAAGATGGTATGATGAGTGATGACCTCTACACACCCTCCCTGTATGACAAGCATGGGTGTATACAAGAGCACATCACCAATGGGAAACGTTGACATTATGCTTATAATGTTGCGCTATGATCTCCTTTTCTTTCTTCTCCTTCCTTATTTCCAGATGGAGTCAAGAATCATAATGAAGCAAGATAATTAATCTAGCGATTTATAAAAAAAAGGAGCAGCTATCTGCCCTTATAAAAACCAAAGTGGATAAGGGAATCCCTGTCCGCAATAACCAGGGAGGATACCCCCCCCCTCTTTTTTCGGCCTTGAAGAAAGTCCTGGACCTTACTGGCCAATCACGGACTGAAACATGTTGGCACTAGGGTCATAGGACCATAAAACTCCAAATGACCCCCCCCTAGTTTTTATTTTAATATCCCCGACAGTTCCATGAATAAAGGGATACTGGGATCTGTCTGAGGATTTTTAATCTTTAAACACCCCCTGGTCATATACATTTTTCTAAGAGCTCCCTGGAATACGGTTGAGCCCACCCTGACCTTTAGGAGTCGGGGTGACCCGATGATGAAGCATGACACTACTATAGTGTGTGAGGGTAAAATTAACAAAAGGAATTGCTTCCTTCCCCACAGTCTAGTGGGTAACAACTAGAGTGCTTCAGAAAAACCTTCCCATATCTAACTAACCAGGGTTAGCTTTAAAAACTTGTGCACGTGTTGCACAAGACCGTGGGGTACATGTTGTGGAATAGACTGAAGCCAGACTCCATTTTGAATACTTTAAGTTAGGCTGCCTGACTTTGTCATCATATTTCTCAGAACTCGTGAAAGTGTCAATGCATCCAAACAATGACGTTGCTAACACCTATGTTGACACAAGTCTGCTTCAGGTTCCCTGATACCTGCATTTCAAGTTCTGACAATGAATGTTCAAAATAAACATGTAGTCTGAATTTAAGTATTTTTGTCATACTGGTTCATACCGGTTATATCTTAGGCTAAGTGGAAACTCCCCTAACGCAGCATAAAAGTCAGTAGTCAGCCCTATAAAAACACCATGAAATGACCGCTAAGACAGAAAGGTCTTCACCCACTTATCACAAAAGTCCTGCCATACCGATGCACAGAGGTGTGTGTTTTTCTTCCAAGGAAACACTCTCTCCTGGCCAAAGTCTGTTAACCACAGCTTCTCCGCTGTGAATAAGTATGCAGTGCGATGAATCCCCAAAAACCCTAGAGCCAAGATAGCTACTCCATGCTCTCATAGTGTAGCCCATAGAAGTAGTCTATAGGGTGTTCGGTTGCCAGTAACATTCTGACCATGTTAGAAATCCTCATATTATTCTCGCTGTTTGTGACATGCATTAGTGCTGTTCTAATTATATTCTGTGTGGTTATTATTCATGTAGTAAGCAACAGGATGAAACTTTTGAAATAAACACTTTTAACTATACAGTGTCTTTTCTTAGTGCAGTACTTGTGTATGCTATTCTAAAGAAAGAAATTGGGTTTGAATTACCACTGCATCCCTGACCCCTTTACAGGAATGTTACTAACTCAGAAGACATAGGCACCACACCATTAGGTATGTGAAGTGTGGTTGTGTGGGGCGTCAATAACCTGGACTTTCACGCTCAAGCGTTGGTGCGCTGAACTAAGTTTAAGTACCCGTGAGCGGGAAAGTCAAACCTTGTACAACTAGGCCAGAGCCCTAATTTACACAAAACTATATGCTAAGTCCAAGTCATTAAATGTCTTTATTAATTGGCAACACAAATACATGTTAAGATCGCTACTTTGCAGTTAGTCTGTATTTGACAAATATTTTTTAAAAAGTCTTGATGTTGCATTTAAAAAACATTTTATTAATATTTTTATAACTTCACGGACTAGAACAAGACCTCAAGATAGGACGAAACCGATGTTGGCTGTAGAATGATCTATTGATGCAACTTCTAACTACTCCAATTAATGTGGATTTTGTTTGAAACATATTCTTTGTACAGACCAAAAGACTGTCAAGTCAAATCATAAGACTAAAAAGCATCAAGAAATTAAGAACACATGTGCACACCATGAATATCTTCATGCCTCATTGTGCTATGCACCTCTATTGTGTTTGGTATGCAACAAACCTATCTGTCAATACCCATATGCTAAAACACAGTGCTGAAAACAGCCAGTGCCTTGCAGTCCTTTAAATAGCAGTCTCATAATTCATTGGAAAATCGCTGCTGTGGACACAATGCCCAAAAAGGCCTCCTATTAAACTGAAATACACCATCTGGGCAATGAAAGAGGTCAATATGTACAAAGAAGGATGCAGTTTGTTCTGGTTTGAAGCAAATAATTAAACCATAACACAGGAGATTGTGCAGTCTGCATTTTTCACTTTACATCACACATAAAAAAAATAATAAACCTGTGGGGCCATATTACACAAAGTGCCCCAGGGGTGCAACGGGCGTTTTCACCCGCTTTGCGCATTGTCAGTGCACCCCCTGATAGCAGCCCTCTGGAGGGGGTAAAGGGGGCCCTATGGACCCACCAGACATCCCCTTGCAGATGGGGGCAGTCACTAACTGCACCTGCCTACAAGGGGCCTCTATCCCCTTTAAAAGTGCAGGCGAGTTACCGACTGCACAGTGAAACACAGAGCGGCTGCTTCAAAGCCGCTCCATTTTTCACCTGAATGCGCTGCCCTGGGGGCAGTGCGAGTTAGCAGCTGCCCTGGGGGCAGCACATTCTATGTAATAGGGCGCGCTTTCCTTGTTTGCACCTGGGCACCTGTTTAAAAGGTGCACCGGGCGCAAACAGGGAAAGTGCGCCCTATGCATAATAGGGCCCGTGGTGTGCAACCATAGTTGAATTACCATACAGAAGTGTGATCTCATCCCATAGGTTCTCTCTGTGACAAAACCAATCTGTGGCATCATATGAGAGTCAAGTCATTACTGTTGCAGCATAGAACACCCACTTACCCAAGGTAAACAACAATTGCTAGTGAGAAACTGTCATACCCATATACCATGCATGTTCTTTCTGACAACAATCCCCCTGCCCCATCAACAAAGTCACCACTATTCTCAGCAGGTCACAAATTTGTATTGTATTGTAATGTATTATGACATTTGTGTAGTGCGCCTTATCCCTGTACGTGTCGCTGACGCTCTTACCTGAATGTATAGCAAGGAAAACCATGTAGATTGTGTAGTTGTAAGAAATATAACTTTGTTTTGAGCCTATGTGGAAAATGTTTTTATATCATTTTAAGAATTGACTATTTAGGATCTGGAGAGTGGACTATGTAAGAGTTCTCTGTTGACCAGCACTGTAGCAGATCTCTTCATTCACACCAAACTGGTTTGATTGGTATTGAGTTAAATGTATCAGTGTCCTCCAGTTGCCAGCATATTTCAAGAGGTCCATGGATACATATATGCCAAGCCAATTAACAATAATGAACACTGCTGCCTTACATATTGCAGAAGATGCCCTCTTGACCACAGAGGAAGAAGATCACTGACTCTTCATATTGCTGGACCTTTCAGCTGTCTTCAACACAGTTAAATATCTCACCCTCAAATGCCCCTTGCAGTCTCGAATGGGATTAACCGGCAATGTCTTAAACTGGTTCTCCTCCTACTTTTCCCAGATTTACCATTATGTTCACATGGACATCTACAGGTCCCAAAAGATCTTTTCCCCTTCTGAGTCACGGAGTCCAACAGGGTTCCATACTGTCTTCGGTCACCTTCAACCGCTACAGGAGCTACTTGGTGCTCTACTCACAGATTACACTTAAGTATACAAAAAGTGATGGATGTAATGCTTGAATTAATCTCAGCCACATATTACTTGGGTCACATCCCAGTCCATTGTTATTTTGCACACCATGACACCTCAGTTTGGATCCAGCCATATGCAAATCGGTATTGACTCTACTCCAATGGGAACAGTCCAGCCTGAACTGCCTTGCCAGGTCCTTTCTGATCTGAAACACAAGCAACCCAGAACGGGTTTCACCATAGTTAGGGCTCATCAACCAGGTGTAGCATGGTTCCAGTGACACAATGTGCACAGGACCAATGTCTGGGCATACCCCTATCCCTTAGGAAGACACACAAAAATATACTAAAAAGGGATGGATGAAATTTTTGAATTAATTTTAGCCACTCGTAATTACTTGGGCTGCATCCCAGCCCATCGTTATTATGCACACCATGCCACCACAGATTGGACCCAGCCATATGCAAATCAGATTTGATCCTGTTCCAATGCAAACAGTATAGCCAAAACTGGCAGGCCAGGTCCTCCCTGAACTGGAACAACAGCAAACCAGGACCAGTTTTGTCCTATTTAGGACTTATCAGCTAGGTATAGCTTGGTTCCAGTGACAGTGTGCATGGGACCCACTACTGGGCATACCCGTACCACATAGGATGACACACTAAAGTATACAAAAAAGTGATTGATGGACTACTTGAATTAATCTCAGCCACTGGAAAATTACTTGGGCCGCATCCCATTCCATTGTTATTTTGCACACCATGCCAACATTCATTCCACAGAATGTCTAATCCAGGCCCTGAAAAAAATGATCACATCATCCCCATCCTGATGGAGCTCCATTGGTTGCCCTTGTCAATGCCGCACCATCTTCAAAACCAACAGCATCATTCACAAAGCCATCATGACCAACACCCCTCTTATCTTGCAGACAAGCTCACCATCTCTTTTGATTTTTGGCACAGCCAGGGCACCATTCGACTGCAGACATCGAAGTGTAAAAAAAAAAAAAAATTAGCTGGCATTTTCCACCTATGCACCCAGGGTCTGGAACAACATATCTGTATCCATCAGGATCCCCCCAATGCTGCTCCAACTTAGGAAAGAGTTCAAGACTCATCTATTTAACAAACTCTACATCACAATGCATTAGCCATCCACAATCCTATCACTTGTTGACTTTATGCTTGTCTTTGACCCTGCACAGCACTCTGTTGCCTTTGGCTAGGTTTACGCTATAGAAATACCACATACATACATGTACACAATAATCGGGATCAAGTAACAAGTTGGTATATGATTGATGTGATATGATATGATGTGATATGATATGATCAAACAAACACATTGTTCACATTGAGACAGGGAGGACCAATTGAATGATTGGGAATCATTCACTGAGCTAAAGAAGACCCAGATAAAAACTATGCTCCACGGGGCAATAATGACCGAGTTTTTGAGGGAGCACAGCCCCAGGGGCCTGCTAGTTTCAAATTAACCAAGATTTAAGGGCTTGCTAATACAATCCAAAATTAACAAATTCCAAGAAGATATGAATAAATTATTGCACAAAAAAGTGTATCAATACTCTAAGGAGAACTACGAACAAAGGAACAGTGGTTCCTCAAACACATCTGGCAATGATATCGAATCATCAGAAACAGAAAGAGTGACAGAAAATAAGAAAACCCAAGGGAGAAATAATTTTAGACAGAACCCCTTACCCCAGGAGGGTTTCAATCTGGGCACATTCTATGCCCCACAATGGGGCTGGCACCACCCTTTTGGTTTCCCCCAATACCCACCCCAACATGGGCTTCCATAGCAACAACCACCACTGCCACCATCGTCGTCATAGGCAGAGCAGTGCTTAATTTGAGTCTGTGGTTTCCTGTGCTCAGCACCAGCACTTAATTGCCAGCAGCAGTGCTTATGACAGTCTGCCACATGGTGGAGCTGTCTGCCTAATTTAGGTTTGAGCAGCTGTTTATTAATTCAATTTACATTTACAATGACTAACACCTGCCTCCCAAGCCATTCTTGTAGCTTTGGGGACCTGGAATATTATGAATTGTCACACTTGTAAAAGTGTGATGGTTAGTTGTTGTGTTGAGACTGTCATTGGCAGCGCTGGCAGGGACAACGGATGGCTCAAGCTGTAGAGTCCCCCTGACAAGAGCCCTGGCACTAATTTCTTTACAAACTAAGCACGACAGGAGAGGGAGGTGGAGAAACGAAGACCGCAGAGTATTTTGGAAGGAAAAAGAATCCGAGCAGAAAGGAAAAAACACCAAGCAACCACAACTAAGGACCAGAAGGATATAAGTGACAACATTATTAACCTGAGTAACACAGCACTAACTGAGACCCAAAGGAAGGTGATAAACAAGTTGTTAGGTTTTGCCCCAACACCTATGGACGACTAGTTTAAGTTGAAAATTTAATTTTCAGAATTCCTAAGAAAGATTAGATTACAAATATTCTTCTCCTCTAAAGATGTGGAAAGTGACAAGGGGGAACGATAAAAAATACAGGCCTCCACAGACGGTCTACATTTACCCCAGCACTAAACCAGCTCCCTCCAGCATTTGAGTGAGCTGAAATTTAAGTATAGATGCTTTAAGGGGGCGCTAGAGGGCGCCAAGCAAGATGGCCGCTCTTGCTTGAGGCTCTTGCAGTTCGGGCTCCTATCCGATCAATATCCTCATCATCTTGAACCTAATCTGGCAATAAAAGGAGTCACCTGAACGCCGGGATTGCGTAGATACACGCCGCCGCTTCTGACACCTATGAAACTGCCTGGAAAGCCGTAAGATCGTGAGCTAACTCCCGCGGCAGAGCAACGCA
This sequence comes from Calotriton arnoldi, assembly GCA_963921515.1. NCBI lineage: Eukaryota > Metazoa > Chordata > Amphibia > Caudata > Salamandridae > Calotriton > Calotriton arnoldi. Next base: position 444,395 of record CAWUFW010001280.1, on the reverse strand, counting down.
AAATGGCGGCGGCACTGCCCGGGTGAGTTGAGCGGGGCGACATCACGGGAGACGAAGCGAACCCGCTGCCTGCATCCGAGCTACTGCGGAGCCCGCCTGGAGGGAGACTCGGCCGGGGCTACATCGACATTTGACTGCGACAGAGCCGCCTCCCGGCTTGTCGTTGGGCCTGTGCTCACTGTGTAGGGCGCCATAACCTGCCAATCCTGTAGCGCGGCCTTGGGGAACAACGAGGCCAACCCGCGGTGCCAGCGATAATAGAGGCGGTGAGTGACCGGCGCTGCTCTTGGGCTTGCCCGTACTTGCTGGGGGGCGGCTCTTGCGACTGGGAGCTCCGCGGACGCTGCTCAGGCTGATCGGTGACCGGGCCGCTGCCCCTGGCGGCCGCGTGAGGCCGGGCCGCGTCTGGACGCTCCCGCTGCTCCAGTGATGTTGCGGCATCTCGCGGTGCGCTGACCTGCTGTCCGGCGTGGCAGCTGTGAGGATTGCAGAGGGAGACGTCCAGGCTCTGCGACTCTGCGCTGCGGAGAGAGAGACGCCTGCATGACTGGCGGCCTACTCCCACTGCCCACCAAACTTGAAACCCACTGGCTAGGGAGCGCCACTGAAGACAGCCGCGATGTGCCGGGGGCGGAAGATCAGGGCCCAATAACACAGCACGCACCCCCTGTAAGAGGACTGAATTCCGGGCGAATCACCGCCGCCGTGACTCCCTGGGCCCGTACTACCTCCCTGCCTCCAATACATTTCTGAAGGAGCGGCCTGCGCGTTGGGTCCGCGCGGACGGCGGTGTGGGCCCGACACCGCAGGGAGCAGAGGATCTGCTAGGGGGAGGCCTGAACCCCCATTGATGCGGGGAGGCCCTCGACGCGGGACGTGGCGTGTGAGGTGCCTGGAGGCCGGGCCCTGCGACCTGCTGGATGACGGAAGGGGTCATGCTGAGACGCGGTGCCTGCGTTGACTGGGACCCACCCTCCATACAGCTGTGACCCCCCCGCTCCATACTGTGGAGGTGGATCGCTCCAGACCAACGTACTTGTTTGACCCCGCGTTGGCCCTCGGTGCAAGCTAGGGAGAGGAACCCAGCTGGGACGGTGCGTTACCTGTCGCACGTGGCGGCCAACCTGCATGAGAGGCGGGCACTCCACTACCTGACGGACGTCCCGCACGCTGCCCTGTCATTCACGACCGCCACACTCAGAGAGCAACTGATCATAACCACTAGACGGTCCCTCTCAGATTGCGCCCACCGCGGAGCACCTATCACTCCATCACCATGGGGAAACCAGACGGGCGCCAACCGAAACTCAACTTCGATGCACGCAAGTCTACCCGCTCCCAGGCGGAACCAGATGAAGATCAAGCTGATACCCCGTCCACCTCTACTGCGGACCTAAAAGAACTCTTACTGGTGATGCAGTCTAGTCTGACCTCCATTGAGTCAAAAATGGACACTATGAACGCTAGGCTGGATGGCCTTACCCACAGGGTAGAAAAACATGATGACCGGCTAACGGAGGCGGAGCGGCGCATCTCTGATCTGGAGGACGCCTCCACGTCCACAGCTAATCGCACGCTCGAAATGGAGAGGGTCCTGAAGGTCATCGCGGCCAAAAATGAAGATTTGGGATCTCGCTCACGACGGAACAACCACCGGCAAGATGGAGGAATATATCGAGCGCCTCCTCACAACGCTGTTTGGCAGAGAGGCCTTCTCACCGGTCCTTGTTGTCGAGCGAGCTCATCGATCGCTGGCAGCACGGCCTGCTCCTGGAACACCTCCCCGCCCGATAATTGCCAGAATACTTAACTATCGGGACCGAGATGTGGCCCTCCGCCTCTCCAGAGAACGTGGTCAACTCCACTACGAGGGGACAGAAATATCGATATACCCTGACTTCACCATGGCTGTGCAGGAACAAAGGCGGAAATTTCTCCAAGTGAAGAAAAAGCTGCAGCAACTCAACCTGCCCTACGCCATGCTGTTCCCGGCCCGTCTCAAAGTAACACACCAAGGAAAACAGCATTTCTTTCAGAACCCGCAACACGTCCAGGACTTCCTCAAGAACTTACCCAAACAACAGACCGGTCGGTCTTCCCCAACCCACCGACTAGAGGGCAACGGCAATATCTCGGACATTGAATGAATTCATGTGACACCGCCTGTGCCGTACGAACCGTAAACCAAAACCGGGCATACATTACACGGGGAAGCTCAGGAGACCTCAGCGGCCTTCACATTGCCGAGGCAAGGAAGATCATGCTTCTAATACAATAGAAATAGCGCCGACTCCCGGGGACTGCACGCTCCCTGAACGACGCCCGCTGCAGGACATGGACCTTTATGCAACTCTAACAGAAGCGGCTGTGCTGGGAGGTCGGGAGCAGAGTATGGGTCTTTGATGCGCTGAGAATGCCCCGCTTCACTTCACTGGAGTGACTCATCAGACCAGACAACCGCAAAAGACATTGTGATGAGATGAATACCTACACCACTGCCCGAACACCCTCGCTCAAGCGAGGAGACTCTGGACCGCCCTTTAGCTTCCACCAGACAGGTAATCCCTACACACTGTACTACCAAGTTATGTTAATGTTTAGACCACCTTCCCCAGTTGGGAATCTGGTGAACAGGGTATATTGGGAGGGGGGGCAGGAATGGGACCACGGCTGGATTGGGCTGCTGATGTGGGAGGGGGGGAGAGGAACCCTGCATTGCTCCTCGAACGGAACAGGAGACTATGTTATGCCACTCACCACCGCGCTGACACGTACATATAGATCCAAACTGCAAACTCAAAGAAGACAACGTCCACACCCTAGTACCCACACTTTGCACTACCACCATGGAAGACCGCCCTAGACCCCCTGCATATAACTTCCTAACCTGGAATGTACAAGGCCTGGGTGACCCCCGCAAACGCCGACACATTCTATCTTATCTGGACCGTCACAATATTCACTGTGCGATGCTGCAGGAAACTCATTTTAACCCTACTGCCTCGCCCGCATTCGCATCGCAATGGGCAAATTATGCCCGCTTCTCCTCATACTCCTCTTATGCCCGAGGCACGGCCATATTGATGAAGCGCTCTCTTCCCTACACCCCCATAGGGTCCCAAGACGACTAGCAGGGCCGATACAACATACTTTGGGGTCGGCTAGCCGCTCATTCCATAACATTTGTTTCCTGCTATGGTCCAAACACTGATGACCCAGAATTCTTCCGGGTACTCTGGGGTAAGATCTTAGACATCGGATCCACGCATTTGGTATGGGGCGGAGACTTTAACGTTACCTTAAACCCCACACTAGACCGCTCACACCCACAACCGCTCCACTACTCCAACTCGCATTACACCCTCAAAGCAATTATAGAGGAATACGATCTGATCGATGCTTGGCGTCATATACACCCGCAGCGCCGGGAGGGAACATGTTACACCACGGCTCGCTCCTCTTGGTCGAGAATCGATGGGTGGCTTATCACTAAGGGTCTTGCCCCCTGGTTGTCACACGCCTCACATCTCTCCCGCACATACTCTGACCACTCCCCAGTACACATCACCCTCACCCCCCCACATGAAGACTCGCCCTTCCTGTCCTGGCGCCTAAACCCACAAAACCTACTATATCCAGTGTTCAAACAGGAATTAGAACAAGAGATAACGGATTTCTTCCCACGAAATGACAACTCGGACAAGCAATATTCCATGATATGGGAGGCATTTAAAGTCACCATTCGGGGACTCTGTATCGCAAAGAGTGGAGGAATCCTGAGGGATATCCGCTCCACGATTCGCAAGCTGGAAACGGAGCTTAAACAGACGGAAGCTAAGATACAAGATGCCCCCACCCCAGTACTGCAGGCTCGATTACGAAGCTTGCTTACCGAATATCAAGCAACAGCTGAGACTGAGTGCAAGTTTAGGGGGAAATACCATCAAGCGCGCCAATACGGGGAGGGAGAAAGACCGGGGAAGGCGCTCGCATCCCTGACCCGCCCCTCGCTTCTCCAACATGGTCCTTGAGATCGAAGATGAAGATGGTCAACTACAGTGAAACACCCCTGAGATCGTAGGAGCTTTCCGCAGCTTCTACAAAGCTCTGTACAAGACACATAGAACTCACCCGGTGGATTTTACCCCCTTCTTCGAAGATACCGCAATAGCATGGCTGGGAAATGGACAAAGGGAATCTCTTCTAGCACACCACGAGGACGAAGAAATCATACCCGCTATAATGCAACTACAATCCGGCAAGGCCCCAGGGCCAGACGGCCTCCCGGCCGAATTTTATAAAACATTTCGCCACTTACTTATCCCTATACTGCGACAAGTATTTGAAGAAGCGCGCAAAACGGGCATACTGCCCCCAACTATGCGAGAGGCACGCATAATCTCCCTGCCCATACCAGGTAAACCGACCTCGTGCTGCGACTCATATAGACCCCTCTCCTTAATCAATGTTGACGCCAAAATATTAGCAAAATTAATCGCTAACCGCATCAGCCCTCTCATGACAGCCCTAGTACTTCCAGACCAATCGGGATTTGTACCCAACAGAGGCACGTCTCATAATCTGCGCACCTTGTTTGCGGTTCTCCATGACATTGACCCCGAAATGAACGCAGCGGCAATATTCCTAGACGCCACTAAAGCGTTCGATTCACTAGAATGGGACTACCTGGCCTTTGTCCTGCAACGCATGGGATTTCCCGCTCCTTTCCTGGCCTGGATAGACCTGTTATACACGGGCCTGCAGGCTAGAGTCATGGTCAACGGGGCCCAGTCCCCCCCCTTCACCATAGCCAGAGGCACCCGCCAGGGGTGTCCCCTCTCGCCTTTGCTCTTTGCCATAGCGATTGAACCTCTGGCGGCCAAAATCAGACAACATTTCCGGGACCATGCCCTTATCTATCCAGAAAGGCAAATATTAATCTCTTTATATGCTGACGACCTTACGCTATTCTTGCGTAATCCGGACGTAAGTCTCAACCCCATCCTCAGACTCCTCATCCTATTTGGGCACCTCTCCGGGGTAAACATTAACTGGGGGAAATCCCAGATATACCCCCTCACGGACAATACCACGTGCTTCGAGCCTGACTATCCGCTCACGTGGTGCGGAGATACGCTTACATACCTTGGAATAGTTATTTCTCGAAGACGAGACGACTTGCTGCTGTCCAATTACGGACGTGTGCTTGATCTCCTCACAGAAAAAATCACCAGGTGGATCGCGTTACCCCGCTCCTTGGCTGGCAGAGCCTCCCTGATTAAAATGGTGGTACTGCCCAAATTGCTTTACCTCTTTACGAACATTCCGTACGCGCCAAGCCGCCGTTTTTTTAAAGAGATTAAAACTCAACTGATTCGTCTGGTATGGGGCGGAAAACAAGTTAGGCTGAGCTGGGACATCCTCACGCGACCCTTTGCTGCCGGAGGATTTGAGGTACCTGATCTAGAACTCTATTTTAGTTGCGCCCAAGCTCACTTCGCAGCCTATTGGATACATCCCCCTCCCTATATGCCCCACCTGGTGATAGAGGATGGATATATGGCCCCCACACCATGCTCAGCATATCTGAGCACCTCTGCGGTCCCAAGACATCGGGCATCCACTACGGTTCAATGCACGACTAGTGCCTGGCAGGACCTAGCTCAAAGGACTAACTGCCCGCTACTCTACTCACCCTTGCTACCCCTCCAAGGGAGACATAATCTCCCGGTCACACAAGAAGGGGGCTGCCGCCGCCTGCTTCGCAAGCTATCCAGTCTTACCTGGGGACAGCTCTACTTAAACGGTAAATTTCGCACTAGCGAAGAATTCTTCGGAACCTCCTCCCCCACCTCTCTAGATTGGTTCTATTACATCAGGCTCAGGCAAGATTTGCGGACCCTCACCCCATGCTTCCCTCTAGAACCTTCCGTTATGCTCCCCCTACATGCCCTTATGCAGCAAATCACTCCCACGCATGTAGTGTCGCTTCTATATCGTACCACTCAAACAAATTGTGAACGTGGCCCTCCCACCGCCAAGAATAAATGGGAAAGTGACCTCGGACATCCCCTCACTGACGAGCAATGGTCCTTCTGCTGTCGCCAAACCGGCGAAGTCTCTGCTAACAGTAGACTGCGTATCATACATTACAAATACCTTCACCGCTTATATTATACGCCAGCACGCCTACATCGTCTCCACTTACGTGATAATGCTAACTGCGATCGCTGCGGGGAAGAGGGAGCTGACTTCAAGCATTTAGCTTGGGACTGCCCGTCTGTCCACCGATACTGGGGGGAAGTTATGCTCGCTTTAGATCAAATGATAGGGCTACACATATCGGAAGACCCCCTCACCGCACTCCTGGGATACATTGAACCGCTGCCCGTTAAGGTGCGTCGATATGTCTCCCTGGCACTCCTCCTCGCTAAACGAAAAATCGCTTGCAAGTGGGGCAGAGGAAGGGCTCCTAAATTTAAGGACTGGCTACACGACCTTACATATTGTCAAGAACAGTTAAACACCTACGCTGAACTCTTACCACCCTCCTCACGACCACGGGATGTATGGGCTCCTCTCCAGGCGTACCTCCTGGAACACACTACAACCGCAGACGCATTAACTGACCCCCACACCACAGGGGAGGGCACATAGGGCAGGGAGGGGAACTGATGCATATGGGAAATCATACAGGTTGGGACGCAACGACCACAATGAAGTCACGGGGTTTAGGGTAAACCATGTATAAACGCAAAAATCGGTGGCAGGAATCATTGGTACGTGGACATTTCAGTCAACCAAAATTGGTGAATAGTGGTACTATTATAATGTTAGTTGGTTTCTTTTTTAAATCAATAAATGTTTGGGACCTTTTGAGGCCAATGATGATGCTAGCCCACCTGACGCGGCCGGCCCGGTGTGGTTGTAGGCGGCTTGCTGTGTACCTTCCTACCCACCTCCAGTGCTATACAACGCGTCACCTTGCATTGCCGGCCCGCTTGGGATGTAGGCATAATGCTGTGTAAAGAACTTTTGGTGTCAATAAAGGTCTTTAAAAAAAAAAATAGATGCTTTAAAAGAAGACAGACAAAGCAGTTTCCAAAATTTCACCAAAGCCGAAAGGGAGGCATTCGCTCATTTACAAAAAGATATCTCTATTGTCATCACACGTGATGACAAGAGGGGCAGGGATAGTGATACCACTGAAAGAAATGTTCCAAGCAGTCTGAATGCCTCAGACTGCTTGAAGAGGAATAAATACTAATATAAACTGAATAAGGGTCCCACACTGGACATAATGGAGGATATCTCCTTCCTGATAAAAAGGCCCCAGGAGAACGGGTTGGTAACAGATAAGGAAGGAGACTTCCTCATTCAAAAAGATCCGAAAACCCTGTATTTTTTATTTTCTTCCCAAAGTCCACAAGAACAAACATCCTCGACTTGACCGCCCAATAGTATCTGGGATAGGCTCGGCATTGGTACCGTTGTCACAATTCTGGGATTTCTTCTTGAAAGTCCTGGTGAGCATGATGCCTTCATATCTGAAAGATACAAAAGACATATTGCATATGATAAAAGACATTGGACCTTATTTATAAAGAGGTTGCGCCGCCAATGCGTCAAACTTTTTGACGCATTGGCAGCACAATTCTTACTCCATATTTATAGAGTGACGCATCTTCGAAGATGCGTCACTTTCCCCACCTCTGCGTGTAGAAGACACTGTGTCAGAATGGACTGCATCATGTAAGTATTTAATTATGCAAGGTAGGCGTTCCTTCGTAAATACATGCGCAAAAGTGTCGCATTGATATTTGACTTTTTTCAAAAGTGACGCAACCGCAGCTTGAGTGGCGCAACGTTGCGCTTACGTCAAAATCGCTGCGCCTGCAAAACACATGCATAGGAAATGACGCATCCATACATATATATAGGAAAAGTTGGACTGGACAGTGCTGCAACTGGAACCACAGTATGGAGGTAGTCATTTTGCGACTAGGAGCCAGACGGAGACGACCACCAGCATCCACCCCACCACAGCCACCCTCCCACACTCTCCCTCATCCCCCACACGCAACGAAGGAGAAAGGAGCGCATATTTTGCCAAAGGAGCACTCTGAGACACCTCAGGGAGGAGGAGGTCATCACTCTTCATCGCCTCAAGAAGCAGACTATATTAGGCCTACTACACCTGATTGCTCCAAGGCTAGAGGTCACAACCAACAGGCCTAGCAACATACCTCCACAGGCAAAACTCATGGCCATGTTACATATACTAGCGTCGGGCTCCTTCCAAACAACAACAATTGCCAAAGTGGCTGTAATATTTCAGGCATCCTTGTCATCATTCATTCCCACTGTCCTGGACGCTATCATCCAGCTGTCACCCCGCTACCTCCGTTTCCCCAACACCTCGGAACAGCAGATGGAGATCAAGCAAGGATTCTATGACATTGCAGGGTTCCCACATGTGCTGGGTGCCATGGACTGTACACATGTGCAATTTGTACCTCCTGCAGCAAGCTCACATCTGTATAGGAACCGGAAACACACCCACTCCATCAATGTACAGGCCATTGTGGATCATCGTGGACTTTTCTCGAATGCGCTGGCTAAATACCCTGGCAGCGTACATGATGCCTTCATATTCCGGCACAGCATCATAAATGACCGCTTCAAGAATGGCCAGTATGGCAATGGCCTACTTGTAGGTAAGCTAAACAGTAACACCTAACGCATCATTCATGATGCCATACTGGTGTCACGATTTGCACCCTGCATTCTCGTGCACACCACCAGGGGGCTAAATTGTGGGGCTCTCCAGTGTTCTAATAAGCTTCCAGATACTCCCCTGCATGCATAACCTGACTTCCATCCATTTGGTCACTATTTGGGAATTGGTATCCATTCCCAATCCATGCCGGGTTTTGTGAAAGCCAGTCTGCTCATGCTTGAAGCCAGCCTGCTCATGTTTGACACTCCATTACCTAGAATCCCCTGCTCACTGCTTTGTCTCCACCCCTGCAGGCCAAGGATGGGTGGAGGAATTCAGCTCACCTGTGGCTGGCTGCTGCTAGCCTGATCACACCTGATGTATGTAATTACTGTGAGCTCTTTTTAGCCCCAGCTCCCTTCAGCCCAGGGTTGGTCATTGTAGCTGTATACCGGTGAGACCGATCCTTGTTCCAGTGTTTCCTGAGCCTTTGATATCCTTGTTTCCAGTGTTTCCTGAGATTTAGTTATTCCTTGTTCTTGAGCTCCTGCTGTTTTCCTTATTCCTGAATTAGCACTGCCTGCAGTGCTACCTTGACTTCTGAGCCTTAGCATTCCTTGTTCCAGAACTGCAGCCGTTTCCCTGTTCCTGAACTAGCACTGCGTGCAGTGCTACCCTGACTCGTGAAGCTTTAGTAATTCTCTGTTCCTGAACAAGCACTGCCTGCAGTGCTACCTTGACTCCTGGGCTTTAGTAATTCCCTGTTCCTGAACTAGCACTGCCTGCAGTGCTACCTTGACTCCTGAGCCTTAGCTCAATTCTTGTTCCTGCCCCAGCACTGCCTTCAATGCTACTTTGTTTTCTTGATTCCTGAACCTGCACTATTCTAGTATACCTTTGTAGCCTCCCCTTCTGTATATCCTTTTCCAGTCCCTGCCTTTCTTCCCATTTCATTGGTTCCAGTTCCTAGTTTGCTATCTTTCTATTCTGCTGTCTTGCTTCTGTTGCCTTGTATGTTTGTTACCTGCTTTCTGCCAAGTGTGCACTGTGATTTCCTTCCTTTCCTGTTAGGCACTCCTCCTTGCTAGCTCCTTGTCTATTGTGCTTGTGTTTAGTTCTACTCCGTTGCTGTTACTGCCTTGCGTGTTCCTGTTTGATCGCCAGGATCCGTGGGCACAGCTGACTACCTAGGTGGTGTTTGTTGTTCACTGTGAGTATTGTCTTTGAGTTGCATTTATAACATCACCATAGGTATAAGCTCCACAGACCCTGCCTTTGCATGCATATCCTATATGTGGGTATTTGCAGTCAGTATCTGTAACAGCAATTGTGGGTGAGAAACTTACTGAGCTTCAGTCTTACCCTGTGGAGCTCTTGAGTGCTTTACCCCACACTCCCCTTTATTGTTAATGTTGTTTCTTATATATGTCTTGCACATTCGTCCTGGGTGTAGTTTTTCTGAATGCTAAATTGCTTCATAAGTGCCTGTCCTTTCTGGGTCTTAGCCATCTTGTTCACTTGTACAGGCTTCCCCTTTGGATCCCTTTTCCTCCTCTGACTTCCTGTGTGATCCCGGGCAGCGCTGTACTCCTCTCTGTGTACGTTTTCTACCCCGTTCCCAGTCCTTGCCCAAGTCCCTGACTGTGTTCCTGACATAGTCCCGGACAGTCCCTGACAACTGGCACTATTGCACTGCTGGAATGTCCCGTTTGTGACGTTCCGGTGGCACAATGCGTCACTGGCATATTCATAAGGCCATGTAAAGCTAGGTAATGTGGCTTTCCATGGCCTCATTAAATATGTGCCCCATTTCACGCAGACCCCTGTGTGAAAGGGGTGTTTCATGGGTGTTTCTGGGGGCATTCCCAGCAACATCCATGCCTTTTGGACACTGCACTGTCTGAAAAGGGAACAACACACAAGCCATATGGCCTGTCTTGTACCCTTAACTATGTCCAAGAAGTGACAGTATTTTGTTTCATTTCTTTTCAGCTGACCAGGGATATGGGATACAGCCGTGGGTCATGACACCCTATGGAAACCCACAGTCACCCCAGGAAATCGCCTACAACCAGGCTCTGTGCAGGACAAGAAACATTGTTGAAAGAACCTTTGGCTTGCAGAAGGCCAGGTACAGATGCTTGGATATTTCTGGTGGTCGATTGCTGTACTCACCACAAACAGGGCCGTTTCTACCACTAGGCAGGACTAGGCGGCTGCCTAGGGCGGCAAAAGGTGGAGGGCGGCCAGCGGCCGTGGCAAAAGTTAAAACATGAGTTCTTTACTCTCTTCTATTTAATGCATGCGAATCTGCCAGCCTGGCCAGGTAGCGTAGCGCGGGTGCGGCTCGCCTTCAATTAGACTGTCGACGTGACCAGGGTGACGTCACGTTCGGTGCCACGGCGGCCGCGGGGGCTGTGCCTGTGCACTCGCGGCCGGCAAGAAGAGGCAGAGAGCAGAGAGAGTTACCGCGGCGCTGTGGCCCGCCTGCAGGCCTATCATCAGGTACGGGGGGATGGGATCGGGTCGGCTGGCAGGCAGGCAGAAAGCCCGTATCCCTTGAAGGTAAATTGATGTTATGCCTAGTACATGTCCCCGCTCTCAGGGCCCATTACAAGCTGGTCTGTGTGTAATATGGTCTCAACTTGACTCCACACACCATGACCTTCAAGTTGAAGCACCTCCTGCTCCAATAAAAATGTTCTCCATTATCCATAAAGCGCTGCGCTTCTTGGAATTAGATCCGCTCTATACACTACGGCAAAAAAGAGTTTGTAACTTGCTTCCCAGGGTTGGCTTTTGGTCCACTGAACGGCCTGGTCAGCGGCACCTTGGACCGGATGTTCATGGCGTCGCTACAATCACAGAGGCTTCTTTCCATCGAGTTTGTACCTCTCCCACCCTCGATGTGCTCCAGTCTCCAGGGTGTGGGTCCGGCCCTGGCACACCTCACTCCTCCATTGGGAGCTGGCGTCTCCCGATGCCCTCTGCTAGCCGGGGCATGTAGGCATTGAACCAAACCCATTCCCCGTGGCATCTTCAGGTGGCACATGTACTCTTTCTTGCAGTGATGCCAGAGGGGAAAGTTCACTTCTGTGCCATCAGTTTTGCCCTCGGGCCAGATAATCTACTATTCTAACTCCAGTCCTGAAATATTTTGGGGAAGGTGAAACATGACATATATATTCTAGGTTAATGTATATATACATTATGTAAGTTAGCATCTCAGAGCAGTCTGAGTGGCTGCGGCCTCAGGCGCAGCTGAAAGCAAACAACCGGCTAGATTGCCGACTCTGGTGCTGAAAACCAAGGTTCGAGCCTCGGGGTTGCGTCCACATCCTGTGATTCTGGGCAAATCACTTAATCTCCCCGTGCCTACCCAAAAAGAAAAAAAAATTATTGTGACCTTGTGTAACGTAACAGGTGCTCATGTAAAGCGCTCCAATACCTTCGGGTCGAGTTCGCGCTATATAAATCTGCATTAAAAAAAAAACCCTGAATAGCAGGTTTGGCCTCTCCTGATCGCTGCAACCAGAAGGAGGCCCACTGAGCTAGCGCCCAACCTATGGAGGCCAGGCGGGGATGTATAGTGTTGAAGAATGCCAACAGACCAAAATAGTGCCAAGGTGCCCTCTGTCGTACGAATAGGATAATGTTGATTATTTGTTTAGCGCAGCAAAGAGTTTTGGTGCCTTAAGCAAAGGGACATGTTGCCATGTGCATGCTCCCTTTCAGCTAGCCATGGCACCTTATGTGAAGCTGTTACAACCTTGGGTCCTCTTGAGGAATACAGTAGCAGAGTTTTAAGACAGCTGCCCGCAGTTTCTCTGATGTAGCACTGAACCTGCGCCTTAGATCACCTCTAAGCGCTGAGTTGAAGTTACTCGTCCAATTCTTTTCCATGTCTGCTGTTTCTGTCCCCTGCTGATGGAGAAATCCAGCCCGTTTTAAGTCAGCCGAGTTATGCGGTGGAGTAAAGCCGGCAGCGCTCCAGCTGCTTCTAGGCACCAGACTTCACACCACAAGAAGCTGCCAGGGCAGGAACCCATGGATAATTTCTCGATCATCTTCCAATTGACTCATGAAACTGAAGAGAGAAACTTTTTCAAGGATTTACAGAAGGAGTGATGGTTGGTGCTGCGCCTAAGGGAAGGTGGGAGAGTATTCCAGTGTTTTGGCTACCAGGTAGTAGTGGAAGAGCGTGTGCCTGTCTAGGTTTTCTGAATTGCAGGGAGCCAAAGTAGATGGTGAGAAGCATAACCGAGGATATGAGAGGGAACATATAGCAAATAGCCTCTAGAAGTAGAGGGGGCAGTTTTTCTAGAACTTAAGAATTGAAGGGGAAGTGAGGAGCCCGGATTATAGTTACTGGGAATCTAAGGAGCCAAAGAAGGTTCCTTGAGGAGTGGGACTACCAGAGCCTGTTTCTTGGCCATCGGAAAATGGGCCTTGGCAAGTGAGTAGTTGTAGTGGTTTGTGAGCACTGAACAAATATACGTTTCACCTCTGGCCAAATTAGACCTGGGAAAACATCAGGGGTAACAAGCGCTGGATGACCGGGGGAGAGAGTGATGGTAGTAAAAGGGAGGGGGCGGCATTTTTCAATTCTCGCCTAGGGTGGCAAAACACCTAGAAACGGCCCTGACCACAAACTGTATGCAAAATAATTTTGGCATGTGCAATACTGCACAACATCTGTGTGCTGACAAATGCCCCCTGGGATGATGAGGTTGAAATCAATGAGCATATAGAGGAAGATGACGAGAAGGATGGCCAGGCTCCAGCAAATCCAAACACAGCAGTAGGCATTCGCAGACGTGCCCACATTGTCCGTAATTTCTTAACATAATAGTAATGTATTATTAATCCTCATGCACCCTGATTTGCATTTACAAAAACACAAAAAAGTCTAAAACTAGTGTGTGTATCACATGTCAAATAAACATTGAAATTTGCTGGCAATCATTAGACTTGGAGTATCCCTCAGAAATGGACTCTCATGTCTGATGCCAGGCATCAAACATCCATCAAACTAAAAATATGGGCCTGTGGCACATGAATGTCACAGTTTCGCCATACAGTTGGCGCAATGTTCACAGGCATATAAACATGGCCACATAAAGGAAAATCATGTTTCTAAATGTCATTGTTAATATGTGCTTCTGTCATGCAAAACACTGCATGAAAGGAGCATACCATGGGTGTTGCTGTGGGTGTCCCCACGCATCACCCATGTATTTTGAGAGAGTTTATAACAAGTACAAACATTTTTTTAAAATCCACTTGGACAGTGGTGGACTGTAAAATGATGTCATGGAATGAATTTGGTGGTGTCAGCACCTAACGTCAGATTTGGCCCACCTCAAAATATGACTCAGACCCAAAAATGATGTTAGAGCATCTAACGTCAGAATCAGACCTATGCATTATCCACTCAACCCCCAAAATTGACGTTGCCAGATGAAACGTCATTTTGAGACATCAAGTCACAAGCATGTAGCATGGTCCACAGGGACAGTGGTGGACTGTAAAATGATGTCATGGAATGAATTTGGTGGTGTCAGCACTTAATGTCAGATTTGGCCCACCTCAAAATGGGCCCGATTCACAGAACTAACTTAAGACAAAATCCTAAACTTACTACCATTTTAGTATTCACAGAAGGCACTTACTCATTTTGGTGTTCACAGAAGGCACTTACTCATTTTGGTATTCACAGAAGGCACTTACTCATTGGTGAGTAAGTGCCTTCTGTGAATACTAAAATGAGTAACTTACTCATTTTGAGTAACTTACTCATTTTGGTATTCACAGAAGGCACTTACTCATTGATGAGTAAGTGCCTTCTGTGAATACCAAAATGAGTAAGTGCCTTCTGTGAATACCAAAATGGTAGTAAGTTTAGGATTTTGTCTTAAGTTAGTTCTGTGAATCGGGCCCAATATGACTCCGACCTAAAAATGACGTTAGAGTATCTAACGTGAGAATCAGACCTATGCATTATCCACTCAACCCCCAAAATTTACGATGACAGATGAAACGTCAAATATTGTGCTCCAAGATAAACAATCAAGAAAGACACTGATGTGATAGAAAAATGTATGTCATCCATGCAATTGCCAAAATCAGACTCACCTGCTATCATTTACAACATAAATTGACGCATTACTAATGAATGTTTCTGTTGAGACACATTTATGTCATGCGGAAAACATGCATCTGGTGTCCTGCGTGCAAAACACTGCCTCTTAGATTGTGTAAATTAACATTAACATCTGAGATGATCGATGCGTCCCAAAAATGTGACGCACATGCGAAAAATGATGCATAGGGTAAAAACATGTCGCATCCAAATTGGATATGATGTCATGAGCCTGCCATGCTGCAAACCAGGAAGTTCCAAGTTCCTTTCACTTTCTCTTTCACTGTCTTCTTGTCTGTGCTTGGTGTAGGAGGGTGTTTTGGATTGCTGCTGAGTTTGGTCAAGTGTGAAAGTTGTTTCTCTGTCTGTGCCTTGTCTTTGTATCCATATTGTGTCAGAACTGTTGTGTAGTTGTGTAGTTTTGTGTTTTTTTTTAAGGGGTGTTTGTCTATATAGGGGTATTGGTTTATAGGTATAGGGGGAAGGGTTGTTACATCATAGAGTTAGTAGTTTCAGTTGTTACAGTGTTTTATGCTGTGTCGCAAAGATGTCGGGCAGGACCAGGAACCTGACTGAGCAGGAGTTCGGTGGCCTACTGTGGCTCATTGTCCACTACCTCCCCAATATGACTGGGAGCGGAGGCAGGGTACTCCAGGGGTACCCAACCCAGGAAAGGAAAACATGGTGGGAGAAGGTACGATTCCAAATGAAGGGCCTTTTTAAAGTGGATCGGAACCTGCGCCAATCTAAACATTCCTGGGCTGACATTGTCAACCGTGAACAGGATCTCTTGGACCACCTGGGCCTGGATGTCTCCAGTATAGTAGGTAGGTTGACTGACACAATGATGTTTTGGATTTATTCCTATTGTCAAGCTTAGAGCCCCATTTACGAAAAACGAATGCAGCACAGTGGCGCAAGTCAAGTTTTCTGCACCGTGCAGCGTTACTTTCAAAGCACAATGATGCAACATATTTACAACTAAACGTCGAATCTCTGTGATTTTCCCTGTGCTGGCGCACAAACTGTTGCCATGCACCGGCACCAGCACCCTTGCACTTTGCCTGCATTGTGTGAATATTGTGTTTTGTGTAGGAAGGGGCACCCTCATGCACAAAAACAATAAATTGAGGTGATTACCTCTTCCAAAGTGTGCTTTAGAATGCAGCACATATTGAACGAGTAAAAAAATGAGGAGAAAGGAAATAATTTCTCCTCGTTGCGCATAGCTATCCCTGGGCTGGAGTAGCATTCTGACGCATTTCCAGGTTTACCATTTCTCCTAAATTATGAAATGCATAAGTGGACATGGGTGTTGCGTGGGAACACCCACATCAACACCCATGTCACGCCCCTAACACACAGAGGGGCCGATTCCGATCTCGGTCGGAGGCGCACCCAATACCATTCGGTCGGGAAAAAAGCCAAGCGAAAGCCTGTTTCCCGACTGATCCGTACAGCACACCGAACGAGTAAGTACGATGCGCAATACAGCACAGAATCCGGCCGAGCCGTACTCACCCAAACCAGGTCCTGTTCTCCGACCGAGGCGAATCCGGAAACGCTGAATCGAGTCGCACGGAAGGGAAAATGCAGCTCCGTCCGGCCGAACAAGTACGATGCGCTTCCCGTACGCGCCGAACTTGTCGCTACGCACGGCACGTCAAAGCATCCGGGAGAGGCGCACATAAGCTCCGATTCGCGCCACAACACGATCCACGGCTACGAGACGAACACGCCAGCGACGAGGACGACGCGAAGCGACGAGGACGACGCGAAGCAACGAGAAGGACGAACGACACGAACCATCCATGAATCCCTTCGTCCCGATCATACCAATATTCTACATTTACTACCGGAACAGGCACGGACGCGTACGGCGCATAAGGTAAGTCAGACACCAACCACAAAACACATACAACACGTACACGACACATCACACACACACAGAGGGATGCAGAATATACTTACACCAGCAACAGCAGCACCATAGGGGCGGGATGCCCATCACCAATGCCACATATGCACACAGGGGCCTGAATGCGCACCACCACCCCTACCCAGGGGGGCAGGATGCCTACCACTACTACCACCCTCACCCAGGGGGGCTGGATGCCTACCACAACTACCACCCTCACCCAGGGGGGCTGGATGCCTACCACTACTACCACCCTGAGCCAGGGGGCTGGATGCCTACCACTACTACCACCCTGAGCCAGGGGGGCTGGATGCCTACCACTACTACCACCCTTAGCCAGGGGGGCTGGATGCCCACCACCACCCTTAGCCAGGGGGGCTGGATGCCCACCACCACCCTTAGCCAGGGGGGCTGGATGCCTACCACTACTACCACCCTTAGCCAGGGGGCCTGGATGCCTACCACTACTACCACCCTGAGCCAGGGGGGCTGGATGCCTACCACTACTACCACCCTTAGCCAGGGGGCTGGATGCCTAACACTACTACCACCCTTAGCCAGGGGGGCTGGATGCCCACCACCACCCTTAGCCAGGGGGGCTGGATGCCTACCACTACTACCACCCTTATCCAGGGGGCTGGATGCCTACCACTACTACCACCCTTAGCCAGGGGGGCTGGATGCCCACCACCACCCTTAGCCAGGGGGGCTGGATGCCCACCACCACCCTTAGCCAGGGGGGCTGGATGCCTACCACTACTACCACCCTTAGCCAGGGGGCTGGATGCCTACCACTACTACCACCCTGAGCCAGGGGGGCTGGATGCCTACCACTACTACCACCCTTAGCCAGGGGGGCTGGATGCCTACCACTACTACCACCCTTAGCCAGGGGGCTGGATGCCCACCACCACCCTTAGCCAGGGGGGCTGGATGCCTACCACTACTACCACCCTTAGCCAGGGGGGCTGGATGCCTACCACCACCCTTAGCCAGGGGGCTGGATGCCTACCACTACTACCACCCTGAGCCAGGGGGCTGGATGCCTACCACTACTACCACCCTTAGCCAGGGGGCTGGATGCCCACCACCACCCTTAGCCAGGGGGCTGGATGCCTACCACTACTACCACCCTTAGCCAGGGGGCTGGATGCCCACCACCACCCTTAGCCAGGGGGCTGGATGCCCACCACCACCCTTAGCCAGGGGGGCTGGATGCCTACCACTACTACCACCCTTAGCCAGGGGGCTGGATGCCCACCACCACCCTTAGCCAGGGGGGCTGGATGCCTACCACTACTACCACCCTCACCCAGGGGGCTGGATGCCTACCACCACTACCACCTTCACCCAGGGGGCTGGATGCCTACCACTACTATCACCCTGAGCCAGGGGGGGCTGGATGCCTACCACTACTACCACCCTGAGCCAGGGGGGGCTGGATGCCTACCACTACTACCACCCTTAGCCAGGGGGGGCTGGATGCCCACCACCACCCTTAGCCAGGGGGGGCTGGATGCCCACCACCACCCTTAGCCAGGGGGCTGGATGCCCACCACCACCCTTAGCCAGGGGGCTGGATGCCTACCACTACTACCACCCTCACCCAGGGGGGCTGGATGCCTACCACCACTACCACCCTCACCCAGGGGGGCTGGATGCCTACCACTACTACCACCCTGAGCCAGGGGGGCTGGATGCCTACCACCCTGAGCCAGGGGGGCTGGATGCCTACCACTACTACCACCCTTAGCCAGGGGGGCTGGATGCCTACCACTACTACCACCCTGAGCCAGGGGGCTGGATGCCTACCACTACTACCACCCTTAGCCAGGGGGCTGGATGCCTATCACTACTACCACCCCCACTCATAGGATGGACAATGCATGACACAACCAGCACACCACAACCTAGGGAATGCAAGAAAAAGACATCCCCCAACACCATGACAAGCGTGTGTAGACTGTGTCAAATGCCTACAACACCGAACATGACTTTGAACATACAATGTGACCCCCTAGCACATGTGCCACACATATATGTGTGTGGCACCCACAATGCAAGCAGGCCATGACCATTGTGGCAATGGGGTCCAAACCCCATCATCACAGTGAGCAAAATGTAAGTGTGGGGTCCATAGCTGAAGCACATTTTGAACATTGTGGCAATGGGGTCTACACCCCCATCATCACAGTGAGCCAAATGTAAGTGTGGGGTCCATAGCTGAAGCACATTTTGAACATTGTGGCAATGGGGTCTAAACCCCCATCATCACAGTGACCAAAATGTAAGTGTGGGGTCCATAGCTGAAGCACATTTTGAACATTGTGGCAATGGGGTCTAAACCCCCATCATCACAGTGAGCAAAATGTAAGTGTGGGGTCCATAGCTGAAGCACATTTTGAACATTGTGGCAATGGGGTCTAAACCCCCATCATCACAGTGACCAAAAGGTAAGTGTTGACAAAGAAAGAGCTGCAACTGCCAAACTGCATGGATGATTCCTGGTCACAGAACAAAAAACACATCAGTGGCAAAGTAGTGTATGTGTCCCATTGCAACATAAATTGGGTGAGCCAAATACTGCAGTGCAAATAAGACATACCTTTGGCCATGTGCAGACAAACAACACCCATGGGGGCTGACACTGTCAACATTCATCAATGACACAATGACAGAAGTGACCATCAGAATGCAGACCCACATATTTGCACCAATGGGCACACAAATGCAGATACCCTGTGGAGACTGCAGATGTGAGGTGAACAGATACCATACCATGGCAGCAATGGGACACACAAACCATGATCATTGTGCTGACCGATGACCTAGGAGTCCCAGGGACAGCAGGGGAAACCCACCAAACTACATACAGCCAATGGCACACCCAAGATATGCCAATGCAGTGGTGCAGATGCACAAACACAAACAGGCAGACCCACACTGCACATCATACACAACAGGTGAGGGGGGGTGCCAGTGTCCCCAGGCAACCACACAACACATGAGGAGACCTGAATACCAATCATACAGATGTGCATACAGTGCCACACAAAGGTAACTCATGGATCCAAATCCCCTATGTGGGCAAGCAGGCATTGTCAGATGAGAGGGAGCACAAATCACACATGTCACACAGGCACGTAGGAACAGCAACTGACACAGCAAGACACAGACACACCACAGCACCACCCCCAGGGCCCCCACAATATGGTGACCCTGGGCTGCATTACAATCCCACTGTGATGACAAAGCTAAATGTGGTTCACACTGTGAACCACAGTTATGTGTCCTGAGCAACAAACTACCATCACACCTACACAAGCACAAATCAATCAGCATGGCCAGTAAGCCAAGGCCAACATGGAGGCAGGGGCCTAGCCGGGCAACAACTCTCATCTGCACACACTCAACACCACACCCCTCGACCTCCAACAATGTGCAGCAGTGAAGAACACATGCACTGGTGACATTGCACATGCACCCATGACTATTCCAGGGTGGTGGGTGGGAACCAAGGTGCAGAAACACATCACACATGGCCACTCAACAAGACTCCTGAATGTCTGACACACTGCACACTACGCTGTACATGGACATGACGGCAATACCACACCAACCAATGGGATCCCAGCCACAGTCACACACCAATGAAGAAGCCAAGGTCACCCACAAAGAACACACATAGACAACAACCAACATTGCAGCCCGGACCCTGAGGAGTGCCAGCAGTCACACACACAACGTGTCACAATCACTGAAAGATAACACAAACTGGAAATCACATGACAGGGGCAAACAACAAGTGCCAAGGGGAAACCTGACTGTGACCCATCTGCGTCTGCACACAAACTCAGCCCTGACAGCAAACACACCTATGGGTGACACCCTGATGACAAGTAATGTGCCATGCACCCACATCACAGAGAACCCAGGGAGAAGACTTTGGGGGAACATAGGTCAACTCAGCAAGCATCACAAACAGGTACAACACTAGGGATCACAGCATGCACAGCTAAACGGAAGTGAACACACAGACATGCACATACAACACACACCTTGGGCGCAGGCAATGTCACAGGTGTACACACTGCCATGAGGGGACTCCACTCCTGTGTGAGGAAAGCTGTGCCATGTGTTGCCTCAGTAGGGCCCCATCATGTCAGCTGAGCACTTGGTCACACAATCAACAATTAGCACCAAATGAGGGCTCCCGTCACATCAGCCTGGTCATGGAAGTGCCAACGGAATCATCAGCACAGATCCAACACACTTGTATAGCAATGTTGCACTGACTACACGGATGAGTCCTTCCCCATTGATGCCCAAACCTGCATGTCCAGTGGAGATGGCCACACGGTCAGGGAAGTAGACGAATTGAACAATGGCAGGCACAACAGATGTGCAGGGGTGGAAGCCACAGATGTGAAATAGCTAATCTAAGTAGGAAATCCCATTGCCAAATACTGAACACATGACACCCTCAGATGCTGCTATGGATGACATGGATACACCACAGGATAGGACACATTCCCCCTGGACCACATGGGTTCCTGCACAGTAACACTTCATTATCATGAGACCAAATATCACCATCACTGCAGCAAGGGCATGGTTAGCATCATCAACAACATGTACATCAGAAGCATAAGCACTAGAGAACAGAAAGTTGCTTTATTCAGCATATGTGTGGAATGAAAACAAAGTCCAGAAAAAACACAAAGGCCAATGGCCAGTCCATTGTCAAAGTCCAAACTTGGTGACAGTGGCAGATGTCACCCTACGCATGCCTGCACAAAACCAGGGACAATCCACTAGGAGGGGCAACCGGGGGGCAGGCCAGGCACCGCAGGGACAGGATCAGGGCTCACCAGGAGGAAGCAGGGAAGGGGTGGTGGGTGCTGGAGAGCCACTGACAACTGCAGTGGAGGTGTCTGACATGGTGTGTGCCGGCACAACTGGGGGCATGACTCAGATGTTGTGGGTGCCGGCACGACTGCAGTGGACCCTGCAGATGGAGTGGACAGGTCCGCCACTGCAGTGCCCAAGTCAGACAGGGTGGTAGTGGACTCCACTGCAGTGCCTACCACCAGGGGAGGAGAATGGGGAACAGGCAAGGTGGGCTGGACAGAGGGGAGGACACCCTCACCACATCAGTGGCACAGACAAGCGCAGCGGGGGGTGTGGTGCCGGGAGAGCAAGTGCCAGGGGGAGAAGGCCGGATCCTCTTGGGGATGGTATATCTGTGGGTGGGGGAACCTGGGGCAGGGTGTGGTGGGGGCACCTGTGGAGTGGGGGCCTGAGGGATGGAGGAAGGAGACCTGGTGCCTGAGCTGCAGGGCGGCGGCGGGGTCTTGCTCTTACGGCTCTGGGGGGACTTGCGGGTGGGGGCCTCAGTCTGTCTGCGCCTGGGGGAGGGTGTCCGGGGGCGAGGGGCACTCTGCTCCGTGTGGGTGGGCTTCCTCTTCCCCCTGGATGCTGGAGCAGCTGGATCAGAGGGGAAGAGGCCGACGTCACTGAGGAAGAGGCGCTGGGTCTTTGGGGTTGCAGGTGAGGCAAGGGAGGGTGTTTTGGAGGGAGAGGCAACTGAGGACTGCGCAGTGCTCGTGGATGCGTGTGTGTGTACCAGGGCCCCATCCCCTGTGAGTCTGGTTTCAGTCCCCTGACTGTGCGTGCGTGTGCGTTTTGTTTGTGGCGTGTGTGTCTGTGTGCTGGATGTGTGTGTGCTGGTGTGTGCCTGTGCCGGTGTGTGTGTGCTTGGGACGGGTAAGGTGCTGGGGAGTGTGGATGGAGCAGAGGCAGGAGGGGTGAGGGACTGTCTGAGGAGGGACACTGCTACCGTCAGGGAGGAGTCCATGGACCTATTGCCCCTCTGTAGGTCAGACATGCCCGATGAGATGCCCTCCATGAACGACACCAGCTGAGTCAACAGAGCGGTGTGCGCATGGAGGACACTCAGCATGGCTGTCTGCCCTACATGGAGCTGGCGAAGGAGGTACACAGACTCCTCACTCAGGGCAGCAGGGGACACAGGGGCAGGGGGTGCGGTGCCTGGCCCAAAGGAGACACGCTCCCGAACATGGGAGCCTCCACGGACCTGGGGAATGGGAGCCGATGGGAGGGCGGTGGTGGTGCTGGTGGTGGCGGGGACAGCAACACTAGCTGGGGTGTGGTGGCTGCTGACACCCGCCTCCATAAGGGAGTCATCCTCCGAGTTGCTCTGGTCCTCAGCTGAGGTGGATGGTGCTGAGGACTCCTCGGTGTGGCTCCCCTCGCCCTCCGTGCCACTGGGTCCCTCCGACCACTCCTCGGCTGCTGACCCAGTCTGGCTCTCCGGCTCCTCCTGGTCCGTGGAGCTGTCCCCTTCCGTGGCCGTGGATGTATCTGCAAACAATGGGGAAACAGACAGACATCAGTCACCTGCACCAAACGCACACACCACTGTGAGCACAGCACATTACAGAGCAAGCCCTGGCATCATTAGTTGTACATTGCTAAAAGTGCCCTAACTGAACAGGAGCAGCCAATTGTCAGTCTGATGCCAACCATGTCACTCACATCCCACATGGCCTTGCACCCATCTGTCTGGTGTCTGTTGGATTGCAACACCCCAGTGTGGACACATGCACCAACTACACAGTAGTTGGACAGTGCAGAGGACACGGTGTAGCATGTGGACATGCACACATCACAGCTCTTGCCACTGAGTCAGTACAGGTTTCCGGATGAAAGGGATACCCAGAGTCAAATAGGAAATGCATGTGATGCATACCAGCGACAGACACCATGATGCACCCATGTCCTGATAGCCATCGCCACAATGGTGTGCATGTAGCACATGTCACTCCCCTGCAGGATCACCAATAAGTAGACACATGCCATGGCGGAGGCATGACTGCTAAGTCATACATCACTGACTCAGTGATGTATGACTTGGCAGCCAGACAACAACACTCTGCACTGTGTCACAATAGTAGGTCATGGGGAATGCAAGTCCTGGAGCTGCACAAGTGCACATGTACATCCCCCACAACACATCATCTTAACCCTCATCTGTCCAGGTCATACCTATTGGACATATGGGAGACCTGTGACACTACCCTCTGAACCTGAGCCCCTCACAATCTGCTGTGAATGGGGAACAGCTGCCTGAACTTCACATTCGCATACCCCAGTCTGCACGGGCAGCTGATCAAACACCTATGTGACACACAAGTATCGTCTCCTATGGTCACATCTCCAGTGGCATGCTGAGCCCCTACCAAGAAACACCCCAGCAGTCCTGGCAACTAATCCACAGCACACTGACACAGAGGCAGACACCTGAGGGGTCAAATCACTGCGCACAATGTGTCAGCTGATACACGGGAGTGGGAGTACAGAGTGCATTGCATGGCCTGGAGTAGGCATGACTGTCCTGCCCCACATGAATGAGGGATGAGCCCTGGACAGTGGATAGCTGGCTATGTATGTGTGACACACGTAATCTGCACACTCCTGGGGCCCAAACATTGTTCCCACCCGCTGCATGGGCGTGTGCCACATACCGGAGGCACATGTGGTGGCTCAGCTCAGCAAGTGGACCGCATATCAAAGCAACACGCAGATTACATGTCCGAACACAGGCGTTGTGTGAACAATGGACCCACCCATGATGCCCACAACAGAGTTAGGGAAACAGATGCTGTCCCCCACCTTTAGTGAAGCAAACTGCAAGGACATAGTCCCAAGTGACACAATTCCCTGAATGTAAGGGCCACACCTGGGTATCAGATGAGGAGTGGGCAGTGCACAATAGAGGGACATGGCTCCTGGACAACATGACTGCTGCACTGTGGCAGTTGAACCAGGCCAGAGGAGGGCACAAAGCATGTAATACAGAGTTCACAGTGCAGTCTTTGACTCACCCCTTCCTTGCTGCTGTCTGGCCTTCAGCTGCCCATCCAGGTCTGGAAACACCACCACCAGGATCTGGAGCATGTGGGGGTCAGGGTCCGTGTTCCGCCCCTCCTGCGAGGAGGCGACAGCTTCAGCTGGACCCGTGCAATCCTCCGGGTCCAGCCCCGAAGGTCCTGCCACCTCTTCTGGCAGTTGCGGATCCGGCGCTTGTAGACCCCCACGGACCGGACAGCCCGGACGATGTCCTTCCAGATCTCCTGCTTCCGATGGGCATTAACCTGTCAGGATGACAAAGTGAAAAGGCCATTACTACACATGCAACATATCCGTGCATGACACAGTTGTATATACATGTCTCAATCACAGGGGCACATGATGTACACAGGCAGTGCAAAGCTGCCCATGGACAGTTTGCCAGACGTCACTACATGGTATCATTGCATGGGAAGTAAAACCTTGTTCAAATGCACTGTCACTGCACCATACCTGTCCAGTGCATGTCACTACACACTATGGGAGGTGACAACTACTCAGTGAGCCTGCTAGCCAGTGGCGTGCAGACTTTCAGCCTTGCTAGTCAGACAATATGCACATTCAGAAAGGCAGTGCACAGAACACTCACCTGCTCCCCTGGTGTCCCATACAGCTTGCTGTACTGTGGAAGTAGGCTGTCCAGCAGGGCCTGGTTCTCCTCAAGGCTGAAGGCTGGGGCTCTCTCCACAGTACGTGCCATTGCAGGGTCCAGAGGGGCAGAGACAGCAGCAGTGCAGTGCCAGATGTCATCCTGGAGCATGTAGTGCAGGCAAGTGAGCTCTCAGGGGAACAGCCAGCAATATATATGTGCTGGAGAGGCAGATACTGTCCCTTGTGTCCAAAGTGATAGGTCCAAGTCGTTTGCATCTTCTGAATCTGGCCAATCCATGGAATAGCAGCACCAATACACGCCCACAGCATCCTTCAAATCTTCAACTTCATGACATACATGATTTTGCAACATTGTTGTGGATGACCAACTGAATTTCCAGCAACCGACTCGTTCTAAATTCGAAAACGCGTCCGTTGCCAGGCAAGGTCATTGTCAATGGGTGCGCACCGATCGGTCCATTGCGGTACAACGCGTACAGGGGTACAACGCGTACCCGCACACATTGAATGCAATGGGCCGGCCGGGGGCACCGATCGGTCCATTGCAGTACAACGCGTACAGGGGTACAACGCGTACCCGCACACATTGAATGCAATGGGCCGGCCGGGGGCACCGATCGGTCCATTGCAGTACAACGCGTACAGGGGTACAACGCGTACCCGCACACATTGAATGCAATGGGCCGGCCAGGGGCACCGATCGGTCCATTGCAGTACAACGCGTACAGGGGTACAACGCGTACCCGCACACATTGAATGCAATGGGCCGGCCGGGGGCACCGATCGGTCCATTGCTGTTCAACGCATCACTGTACAAGTGACTGGCATATGTCACCATGCCTGTCTCAGATGGACATATGCCAGCCACAGATGGCTCCCAGGGAGTGAGGGGCACACCTACATCACGACAGCCTGTCCAAACTTTATCATAAGGCATGTAAGGCTGCATTTCCTATTGTGTGTATGTTGGTGTACATGTTGTCCTGTGGGTGTCACCTGTGGGCAGCCACCCCCAGGCTGTGCACGTGTTCATGGGGACAGGATCCTGGGTGTTACGTGTACATGACCACTGTGATGTGCAACTGTTCATATCTGTGCATGTGCCATGGTCACATTTCACGGTGGTGTATGTGTATGTCATGTCACATACCCCGTGAGTCCCATGTGGGATGGTATGTTTGATCCAGGGTGTCCCCGTGGCACAATAGTGATGGTCCTCCACAGTCTGTGTGCATGTAGTGTTTACAATGTCTCTGATTTCATGTGCACAATGGGAGACAGTCTCCACATCCACGTTGTGTGTGCATGGACTTTGATGTTGTGCGTGTGTGTGTCACAGACGTCCATGTCTGTCCTGCCGTGGCAAGTGGGACCACTACCTGTGGGGGTCATGGTTGTTTTGCTGTGGTGTATACATGATACTCCATGTAATGCCAGTGTCCATGTGGCAATACAGGGTCCCTGGGGATGTACCTGTCGTTGAGCTGTGGTGCCTGGGGCACATCTGTCCTCACATGTCACTGTGGGGGGTGATTGTGACACGGCAGCAGGAGATGGGAACTGTGACACGGCCTCATGATATCCAATGGGCCAACCTGGGACTAATTGATGCCACTTGTTGGACCGTGTTGACAGATGTTGGCCATGTATGTACCATACATGTCCTTACGGAACTGCACACTTCATGTAGTTGTGCCTCATAATGATGTATGTTGGGATATTGAGTGTGTTCAATGCCGCATATGTGGGGTGACTGACAATCTTGCTTACTTCTCCTCTGCACTGCAGGGCTCCTGCTGTCCATCGACCATTCCCAGACCTGGCAACGATGGTGGAACGGGACAGCATCCGACGGTACCGCTTCACCAGGCAGCTGATTGAGGATTTGGCAGTGCAGTTGGCCCCACATTTGCAGCCTGGCCGGCCGTATCCTACAGCGCTGACCCCCAAGGTGAAGGTGATGGCAGCCCTACACTTCTTTGCCACCGGTACCTTCCAACATACTGTGGCGACTGCTGGTGGGATGTCACAGACCATGTTGAGCCATGTGCTCCGCGATGTTTTGGCGGCAATGTTGCTATTCCTGAACCGGTACATCTATTTCCCTAGACTGCGACGACTCACTGACGTGAAGAGTGACTTTTATGCCCTGGGGAGGATGCCGCATGTCATTGGCTCCATTGATGGGACACATGTGGCTTTGGTACCACCACAGGCCCAGGAGCAGGCCTACAGGAACCGCAAGCACTACCACTCGGTCAATGCACTGGTGGTGTGTCTTGCAGACATGACCATCACACACGTGTGTGCCCGTTTCCCTGGTTCAGCACACGATGCCTTTGTGATGAGGAGTAGTCGCATCCCCAGGATGATGGCACAGATGCAGAACCAGCGTGCCTGGCTTGTCGGTGTGTACTGACTTTGTGCCATTGTGTGTGATCTGATCTGTAGTATTCCGCCCACTTTTCCAAGTCAGCTAATGTGCACTTGTCTGTCCGTAGGTGACTCGGGATACCCCAACATGTTGTGGTTGCTGACACCCCTCAGGAACCCTGTGACACCAGCCCAGATGCGCTACAATGAGGCACATGGTCGGACCAGGAGAGTGATTGAGCGGACATTTGGTCTCCTGAAGAGCCGCTTCCGCTGCCTGGACAAGACCGGAGGGTCCCTCCCATATGCCCCTGCGAAAGTGTGCAAGATTATCATCGTCTGCTGCATGCTCCACAACCTGGCAGTGCGGAAGGAGTTGCCTCTCATCCAGGATGACAATGACCAACATCCGCCACCTGTGGAGGATCCTGGCCTGGACCACGATGCCAGTGACGATGATGATGATGATGATGAGGGTGATGTCTGTACACAGCTCATCACCAACTTCTTTAGCTGAATGTGAGTATCCTGAGGTGTCATGTCAATGATGTGAGTTGGCATGATATGTGTAGGTGGTGCTCTGGTGCTGTTGGAGTGTGTCCATGGGCTACTTGACTGGATGTGTGTTGCGATGTGTGCTTACAGGTGGGCTGTACTCCTCAACAGTGTTGACATGCTAACTTGGTTCTGGGTGGGTATCTTGTAACATGTATTGTGCATGAGTTTTGCTGTTCTGTCCTGTACTCCATTGCTTTTGACTGTGTGTCATTTCTGTCCTTCACAGGGTACTTTCAGATTCGTTTGGTCAACTGTGTCCACCGACGACGTGATTGCACTTCCAGGGTGGTAGCTGTTGTGTCCCTACAGGTGATGTGCGCCACACCCATGGACTTCCTTCCGTCTACAGTTGTTGACTGTGTGCCCACTGCCAGGTGGGATTACCTTGCATCTGTAGTGGTTACGACATGTTGCAACTGTGTAATAAACCTGTGCTTCACTTTGTGATGTGCGTTGTCTGTGGTCACACATTTGACTGCCATTTGCTTACTGCACCTGTGGGCTACTTGACTACAACTGGGAATGGGTGTGGTGTCTGTGCATTGCACCGTCTTCCCTGGCAACATCAGTGTATGCAATGAGTCAGATGGCCTAGGTGTGTATGTGTTGTGTAGCCCTGGTGGTGTGTCTCCCTCATATGTGTCACGTTGCCTTTACTCACATGCCTGTGTTGTACTTGCTGTTGCAGTTCGCATACACAGTGTAATTTTGCAGTTCATCATCCCCATAACAGCACCCACGTTGGAATCACAACAGAGGCAAGTATGGTGTATTAGTGTGTTTATTGTGATACATTTGTGTGAATAGTGCATACGATGGGTAGTGCTGTACATAAATCTTGCAATCAGAAGTTCCTAGGTGAATTGAAAGTCCTGGTAGACAGAATCCCCAGTATCGGGGCCACAGTTGTCTGAGACATTGGTCCAACTTGTACTCCCCATGCAATGTGTGGGAGTAGTGTTGCCGTCAACAGGGTGAACAGTCTGTGCACAAAGGTGAACATCCAGAACAGGTTCAGGCTTCCTGGGAGTTGCGCTTGGCCATCGGCCTCTCACTTGCCCCTCTTCGGACGACCCCTCTTCTTGGGGGGGGCCCCTCAAGTACAGGCTGCTGCGGTGCAGGGGACTCTCCGCCAGAGTCTTTCCTCCCTCCCTGTGGCAGTTGCAGTTTGGGACGCACCAGATGTTGTTGGCACACAGGGAGGTGTGGACTCGTTGCTGTTCATCTGGCGGAGGCATTGTAAAATGTCCCTGTGCACCGCCGTCATCTCATGCAGTGCATCCCACTTGGACTCCACGCGGGACATGTGTGAGTCCACGCGGGACATGTGTGACTCCACGTGGGACATGTGAGAGTCCAAGCGGGCATGATGGGCAGCCTGCTGCTGTTTCATGTCTCTGAGGAGCCCCACTACCTGGTTGAGGTCTCCGGTGCTGGACTGGTACGCATCAGCTATGCGTACCAGTTGTGGGTCATCATGCACACCAGCAACCTCTGCAAGCAGCGACCTCTGTCTCCCACCCCTCCCACCACCCCTGCTGACATGTGCAGTGCATGCAGTGGCACGCAGAGATGACCCTGGTCCACCTTGGAGGTTGGTGGTGGTGGTGGTGTCCATGGCCCCAGGTTGGTCCAGGGTCCCTGTGCTGGTGTTGCTCCTTGTTCTGTCCATGTCGGCAGGGATGGTATTTGTGTTGACAGTCGTTGGAGGGGTGGGTGCAGGGGGTGCAGCTGGTGGTCCTGCTGGTGCTGCAGCTGGTGGTCCTGCTGGTGCTGCATGTAGACTTGCACCGGATGTGCCAGGTTGGTCTTCTTCGTCCGAGGAGGGCAGAGGCTGTACGACACCAGTGAGCTCCGCATCCTCTTGATCCTGGGACTGGGACTCCTCAGCGTCTGCTGCTGTGTCCCCATCATCACCTGTTTTTGGGAGACACACACAATGTATGTTATGTTTCTGCAGGCATCAATGGTTGACATACCTGACAGTTGTGACTGTGCCTCTTTGTGCGGGCCTGTACATTGCATTGTCCTAAGTCGTCACAGTCAGGGGTTGATATTGGTGTGGCACATTGTCCTGCATTATTTGGGCATTTCTATGTATTTGTTGGGGTGTGAACATGGTCTGCATTGGTTGTGTTTGGTTGACAGCCGGCCCTCCTTCCCACCCACCCAGCCAGTCAGTTATCCCACCATGGACTGTGCTTGCATTGCAGGGAGTGGAAGTTGTCTCTCAGGATGTCAGTCAGTGGTGTCCTGCTGTTGGTTGATGTGCAGTTCCCAGCATGCCCTTGTGCTCCCCACGACACAGCAACAGTGTCAGACATCTTTGATGGGCCTTTCTACTCTCTGTGGGATGTGCATGCGTGAGTGTGAGCTTGCTGGGCCATGTGGTGGGGGATGTAGAGCTGTGACTACGACTCCCATCATGCTATTGCCTCCACCCCCTTCCCAGCATGCCCATGCTTCCTTCCTTTTGACTCTGCTTCCCTGTGGGGTGGGCTGGCTGTGCTGACAGGATGGCTGGGAGTGTTGTCCTGGCAGTTGTTTGGCTAAAAGTCCCAAGAGTGTCCCTGTGCTTCACACAACATAACCCAGGGTGGTGGTTCTTTGTGGGATCTTGAGTTAGGATGGGAGGCATTGCATTCTACCAGGTGGGTTCTGTGGAGTTTGTGTTGAGGGGGTGTGAGGGGAGGTGCTTGTGACTATGGTCAGTGCTGCAAGTCCTCCTTCCCACCCAGCCAGCCAGATATCCCACCATGGAACGTGCTTGCATTGCAGGGAGTGGAAGTTGTCTCTCAGGATGTCAGTCAGTGGTGTCCTGCTGTTTGTTGGTGCACAGTTGCCAGCAGGGCCTTGTGCTCCCCACAGCAGTAGCCAGTGTCAGCCATCTTGTGAGTCCTTCTCCACTCCCTGTGATGTGAGCATGGTTCAGGGTGGTGTTGATGGGACAGTTGTGGGGGTGACCAATATCAGTGACTGCCACTCCCATCATGCTATTGCCTCCACCCCACTTGCCAGCATTCCCATACTTACTTGCTTTTGTGGGGAGTTCAGTGTGTGTGGGTGTGAGGGCAATGGCAAGATGGCTGACAGCGGTGTCCTGCTGTTGGTTGGTGTGCAGTCCCAGCAGGGCCTTGTGCTCCCCACAGCAGTAGCCAGTGTCAGCCATCTTGTGAGTCCTTCTCCACTCCCTGTCATGTGAGCATGGTTCAGGGTGGTGTTGATGGGACAGTTGTGGGGGTGACCAATATCAGTGACTGCCACTCCCATCATGCTATTGCCTCCACCCCACTTGCCAGCATTCCCATACTTACTTGCTTTTGTGGGGAGTTCAGTGTGTGTGGGTGTGAGGGCAATGGCAAGATGGCTGACAGTGGTGTCCTGCTGTTGGTTGGTGTGCAGTTCCCAGCAGGGCCTTGTGCTCCCCACAGCAGTAGCCAGTGTCCGCCATCTTGTGAGTCCTTCTCCACTCCCTGTGATGTGAGCATGGTTCAGGGTGGTGTTGATGGGCCAGTTGTGAGGCTGAGCAATATCTGTGCCTACTACTCCCATCATGCTATTGCCTCCACCCCACTTGCCAGCATTCCCATACTTACTTGCTTTTGTGGGGAGTTCAGTATGTGTGGGTGTGTGAGCAATGGCAAGATGGCTGACAGTGGTGTCCTGCTGTTGGTTGGTGTGCAGTTCCCAGCATGCCCTTGTGCTCCCCACGACACAGCAACAGTGTCAGACATCTTTGATGGGCCTTTCCACTCTCTGTGGGATGTGCATGCGTGAGTGTGAGCTTGCTGGGCCATGTGGTGGGGGATGTAGAGCTGTGACTACGACTCCCATCATGCTATTGCCTCCACCCCCTTCCCAGCATGCACATGCTTCCTTCCTTTTGACTCTGCTTCCCTGTGGGGTGGGCTGGCTGTGCTGACAGGATGGCTGGGAGTGTTGTCCTGGCAGTTGTTTGGCTAAAAGTCCCAAGAGTGTCCCTGTGCTTCACACAACATAACCCAGGGTGGTGGTTCTTTGTGGGATCTTGAGTTAGGATGGGAGGCATTGCATTCTACCAGGTGGGTTCTGTGGAGTTTGTGTTGAGGGGGGTGTGAGGGGAGGTGCTTGTGACTATGGTCAGTGCTGCAAGTCCTCCTTCCCACCCACCCAGCCAGCCAGATATCCCACCATGGAACGTGCTTGCATTGCAGGGAGTGGAAGTTGTCTCTCAGGATGTCAGTCAGTGGTGTCCTGCTGTTTGTTGGTGCACAGTTGCCAGCAGGGCCTTGTGCTCCCCACAGCAGTAGCCAGTGTCAGCCATCTTGTGAGTCCTTCTCCACTCCCTGTGATGTGAGCATGGTTCAGGGTGGTGTTGATGGGCCAGTTGTGAGGGTGACCAATATCTGTGACTGCCACTCCCATCATGCTATTGCCTCCACCCCACTTGCCAGCATTCCCATACTTACTTGCTTTTGTGGGGAGTTCAGTATGTGTGGGTGTGTGAGCAATGGCAAGATGGCTGACAGTGGTGTCCTGCTGTTGGTTGGTGTGCAGTTCCCAGCATGCCCTTGTGCTCCCCACGACACAGCAACAGTGTCAGACATCTTTGATGGGCCTTTCCACTCTCTGTGGGATGTGCATGCGTGAGTGTGAGCTTGCTGGGCCATGTGGTGGGGGATGTAGAGCTGTGACTACGACTCCCATCATGCTATTGCCTCCACCCCCTTCCCAGCATGCCCATGCTTCCTTCCCTTTGACTCTGCTTCCCTGTGGGATGGGCTGGCTGTGCTGACAGGATGGCTGGGAGTGTTGTCCTGGCAGTTGTTTGGCTAAAAGTCCCAAGAGTGTCCCTGTGCTTCACACAACATAACCCAGGGTGGTGGTTCTTTGTGGGATCTTGAGTTAGGATGGGAGGCATTGCATTCTACCAGGTGGGTTCTGTGGAGTTTGTGTTGAGGGGGGTGTGAGGGGAGGTGCTTGTGACTATGGTCAGTGCTGCAAGTCCTCCTTCCCACCCAGCCAGCCAGATATCCCACCATGGAACGTGCTTGCATTGCAGGGAGTGGAAGTTGTCTCTCAGGATGTCAGTCAGTGGTGTCCTGCTGTTTGTTGGTGCACAGTTGCCAGCAGGGCCTTGTGCTCCCCACAGCAGTAGCCAGTGTCAGCCATCTTGTGAGTCCTTCTCCACTCCCTGTGATGTGCGCATGGTTCATGGTGGTGTTGATGGGACAGTTGTGGGGGGGCAATATGTGTGACTGCGACTCCCATGATGCTATTGGCTACACTGACTTGGCCAGCATACACAGAATTCCTTCCTTTGAGTGGTCTTCACTGTGTGTTGGTGTTGTTGTGGTGGCTACATGTCTGGATGTGTTTGTTAGTTCTATTTGTGCCACTGCCTAGCTGTAGTTGTAGTTGTGTTTGTACATGTGATGGCACGGTTGGATGTAACTTTTTTGATGGCATGTGTTGTGTTTATCTGACTGACATACACATTTTGGGATGATTCTGTTCTGGTTGCTGTGTAATTGCTATGAGTGCATGGTTTGACTCTCCCCTTGACAGTGATGTGTGTGTGTTTTGTGGCAGAATATTGTGTACATTTGTTGTGTACTCACCAGGCTATGGGATGTTCTCTAGTCCATATACGCTCACTGGCGGAAGGATGGCCCGCACCTTCTCCTCCCAGGGCCTGAGGTATATTGGCTTGGCAGGAGGGCCACTGCCGGTGTGTTGGCTGATGATGTAGTCTTTCTTGAGCAGGTCCCGTACCCTCCTGCGCACGTCATACCACCTGTTCTGGATGTCGGTCTTTGTGCGCAGACATGGTGATTGTGCGTTCACCCTGTTGATGATCCTCTCCCACATCTTGGTTTTCTGGGAGATGGGGGTCTGTTGGACCAGTGTGCCAAACAGCTGTGGCTCTACCCTGAGGATCTCGTCTACCATGACTTCCAATTCACAATCTAGGAACTTGTGATTCTTCTTGGGGGGCATGGTGGTGATGGTGAGTGATGTGTGTGTTGGTGTGCAGGTGAGGGTGTGTGAGTGTGTGTTTTGCTGGGTGTATGTGAGGTAGGTATTTGTTGGTGTGCTGATGGTGTGTGGCTTGTGTGAGGGATGAGCTGTGGGTGTGTGGTTGCTGTCTCTTGGGTGCTGGCAGTGGAATGGCATTTGCAAAGGATCATGGTTGTGATTTGTGTCCTTTATATGGGTGGAGTTGTGGGTGTGTCTTTGTTCTCTGTCCCCACCCCCCAGAATTTATTGGCTTTGTAATTGCTTGTTTGGCCTTTTTTTGTGTGATTTTTCCTTTGTACTGTCTGTGCATGTTGGAAACGTTCTTGTGACCGAGTCGGACCCTGCATTTGTCTCGTACGGTGTTCTCCGTTTCGTTCACGCTGTGTTTGTGCAGTTTTCTATGCTGCGTACGCGTCGGTCGCGGTGTTTTGTGGTGCTTCGGCTCGGTTTTGTATGCGTGTCGGTCGTATGGCTTGTCCTCCGTCCGACTCGGTCGTGGTTTTCGCGCCTTGCATCGTACTTTGCGGTTTGGAGTTCGCGTGTACGTTTCGGTCGGATTTGTTCCGGGTGCGTGTCGGTCGGTTGGATTCGCGTGTTTTTCCGGCCGGATTGGTGTTTTCCGTGCGGCTCGGTCGTTCGGCTTGGGTTCGGTACGTGTCGGTCGGATTTTGCACGCCTTGCATCGTACTTGGCGTGTCGGGCGCCACAGGTACGTGTCGGTCGGTATAATTTCCGGCTCCGAGTCGGTCGGTGCTTTTTCCGGCCCGAATCGGAATCGACCCCAAAGTGTTGCGTGAAAAGGGGAGATATTTACAAGCACACATAAAGCCATGCAGCGTGGCTTTACGCGTGATTGTAAATATCACGCAGCATGTTGCGCCGCTGGTGCATCACGCAACGTGACGCAACAGAGGTGCAAGGGCCTTGTAAATAAGCCCCTTAGATGTTAACATTAATCATTAGTAAATGTCATGTTGTGTAACATTTGAATGTAGCATTAAATCCAAACACAATGAAGAGTATACTTCACAACACATGGCACATGGCCACAAGGGAAACATGATGTAAACTAGCAATGTCATGCAGTGCAGTAGTGGCACATATATCATGGCCTCTTACATGAGGCCCTATGTGCAGGTGGAATTTAGGGCCTCATTCATGAAAAGTGTTGCATCACCTTGGATGCCCTGTATGTACAGTACTCATCACCAGGTCCATCATAATTGAGAATCTGATGTCGGGCAGCGCCACAAGGAATCTTGCTGTGCTGCCCAACAACATAACAAAAGTGTTGGAATGCGTCATTTACAGTACATATTATGGTATCTGGCACTTGTACCCAGCGCACATGAACAATGGTCTGCCTTGTGCCAATGCACGCACACTTTATCTATACTGCAAGGGTGTCTGCGTTGTGGTGAAGATTGATTGTGTGCAGGAAGGATCAACTTTTTGTGAAATTACTTCAAAATGAGCTGATATTCACTTACTATGTGTGCCGTGGAATGCAGCACACATTGACTTACCAAATGCTAAACTTAATAAAATTTCACCTCTTTGTGCATCCATAACACCACACCAGGGGCTACATTAGGTTTGGATCTAAGAGGACATGTATGTATGGAAAGGTTTAGAAATCAAATGCAACACCATGGGTGGCGTTGGGGAGGTCCAACTACGATAAATGTTTAATTTCATCGACTTAATAATTGAACCATGTGTGCTGCATTCTGCAGCATGCATGCCTGGAGGATTTTGGATGGTTAATGTGATTATTGTCAGAAAGCTGTCCCTACCTGCACAATCACAAGCCTCACCACAATGCAGACACACTTGAAACATGATGCAAGGGTGCAAGTATTTGTGTCTGGCATCTCAATGGATCACCATTGCAAATGTGATCACATGTGTGTTGCTACTTTCATGCGAGAGAGTCTGCTTCATATGTAAAGCAATTAGGCAGGACATGGTGTTATGTTTTGGGCGGTATATGGGAATCACTGTAATTACCTTGTGAAGATGCCACTAACACTCATGCCCAACATGTCCAGTGTGGAGCTGTACATCATCCACTAATCAATTTGACATAATTTTTGTCTCATAGGTGGCCCCCCGCCCCCCTACACACAGGAAGAGGTGGCAAGCTTCTGGGATCCTAATGCCACTGGTGAGTGTAATTTCATTGCTAGTCTTGTCTGTTTGGTTACAAAGTCTCCACATACATACTTTGCTCTGAGACATGCAAGAAGCATCACCATCTCATGCAGCATGGTTGCTCATCACATGTGCATGGAAGACCAAAGGAGTTCTCAGTACTATGTGCACATGCATGACTACAATAATCTGGACCACATTTATGTGTTGCCGCAGGGCAGTGTAGAAAGTTTCCTTGTTGAGCCACTTTTTTGGGCTTAATGCTGCCTCGGAAATATTGTCCCCTTTAACGCGGTTTTCTGAGTTTAAGTGACGTGCAGTGGGTGTTGCTGGGGGCGTTCCCAGCAACATCCATGGCATTTTGACACTGCCCCAGATTTAAGAGAAATTGTAAATCTGAGGCAGCGCCAAAAAATTACACCTCCCCAGGGGAGGCGTAAGGGAGGCACAACGAGGAGAAATATCTTTATTTCTCCTTGTTTTTCATTTTTCTATGTGTGTTGCAAAATGCAGCACCACACATAGAAAAATGAAAAAGCCTCTTGTGATTGTTTTTGTGCAGGAGGGTTTCCCTTACTGCACAAAAACAATCATCCACTCAACGCAGGCACCCTTGCAACATGGTGCAAAGGTGCCTGCATTGGCACACAGCAGCCTATTGTGCGCAGGGGCAAAGGACAGGAATGTGCCTTATCTCAAAGAGACATGAAAATAGTAGAAGCACAAATACATGATGTAGGCAGTTACCTACTGAACACAAAATGTGGTCCAAAACACATAAATTGTTCTGAACACGTCTTTTGTGACATGTCACACATGACTGACACCTATCCATAGACATGCATCTACAGATCATGTAGACACGTGGTAAGAGCTCTCAGAGAAATCTGTGTTGTCACTTGGAGTACATACGACATGTCAACCACAGTGATTACAATACCTTGCCTGAATCCTATTACCCTTTGTATCTTCTTGAAGGACTGCCAGCATGTTTATGTATATTGTGACATAACAGACGTGTGCTGAGGAATTCCTTTGTATATCTGTCAATTGGCCAAGGCCATTTTGTATTTTGAGGAGGTCAGTGGTTCTCTTCACCTTGCAGCACCGTGATCAATACAGCAAGTAAATATCAAATATTTGTGTTATCTCTCCCGAGTGGCGCCTTCATTTACCCAACTAAATACCACTGCTCATTGACTGCCAGCATGTCCCACATTCAACCCATTCACACAGATTGTTGTATGTCAATCCTGACATACATATGTACTCCAGCCCATTTTCAAAATGTGGTCAGGAATTGTTCGCACATAGCATGAAATGAAATGAAATGAAATTCGTACTTGTAAAGCGCACTTATACCCCCAAAGAGGTGTCCTGGCGCTGTACGCATACCGCTGTGGAACCCTTCCTGGCTTTTCCCTGTGAAATGTCCACTCCTGGGCACCCCCAGGGTGAAGCCAGGCATCCCAGCGCTGTTGGGGCCGTTGTGGAAATTAAGCAAGCTATTGCCCAGAGTTGCAGAGTGGGACCCATGAT
The DNA here is from genome assembly GCA_963921515.1 of Calotriton arnoldi. Classification (NCBI taxonomy): domain Eukaryota; kingdom Metazoa; phylum Chordata; class Amphibia; order Caudata; family Salamandridae; genus Calotriton; species Calotriton arnoldi. Next base: position 406,448 of record CAWUFW010001280.1, on the reverse strand, counting down.
TAGAATAGGCACCGAGGCGAGAATTATCAGGTCCGAGGAAATTGAGCCCAAGACCCGCCGAGGCGGGAATTGAACCCTGGTCCTGGGCCAGATCTCTGCATCAGGGTCTGCCGCTCTAACCATTGAGCCACACTTCTCCATCTTCATGCTCACATTAGTCAGTGGCATCTGTGTATAGATGCCACATCAATAGCAGTAATGTGGCATGGTTGACATAACACTTGTCATCTGACATGAGCATTGTGACAAAATTACCATCCTCTAATGCGATTATCTGTGAACAACACTATTAAATGACTGCTGATAAGATGTCACAGATTGAAATCTCCAAATCATTGACAAGATCTTCACTTTGGGTATTGTAAATTGGTGTCACCAGAGCTGAACTGACAAAAGACATTTGTGCAAAATGCCATGCTTTACATAGCCCGACACCGTTTCCCCAGAGTTGTCTGCTGCACTGGCTATGTTGCTTGTTTTTGCTGCTTGGCATTACCACAAATAGAAGTACTGTTACGGTCTGCGTCATAACAAAAGAGCATGAATGCAACATACCATTGAGAATGAGTGGATTACTGCCATTTCCACAGACACCATCAGACACTGGTCTGTCATGTACCAACACATGCACAATTGTACCATGGTGCAAAGAGGCCTGCGTTGGCAATTGGCAGCTGTATGTGCAGAAATGCCCCCAATCTAATTGACATGATGCTTCACATACCTTTTTCATGATGCAGAGCTGCACAGTCAGATCTCTTGTGGCACTGTCCACCGGATATTATTCTGGCAATACTCAGACTACATGTGGGCTCATTCATTATCTACTTGCCCCGCAGATGTCTCACTTTACACTACATTCTATTTGAGCAGGAACAAGCTCAAGATTTCACACTCAGCACTGAGGAATTATTTGTTGTGTAACTCCTGCCTTGTCAATATTGTTCACGTCATTGCATATTTCAGTCAGTCAGGGGTGGCCTATGAGTCTAATTGTGGCATTACCTGCAACATACAGTGCTTTTGGTTACTGCCCCTGAGTCACAACACATTTGAACTCTGAGGCAGGCCAAAAACACTTGTGCATCCCCAGGAGAGGGGTAAGGGTGGCACAACGATGAGGAAGATATTTAGGTCTACAAAAATTACTGTTTCTGTGTGTGCAGACAAATGCAACACAGATGGGAAAAAGCAAAACGTAGAAAAAATGAGATTTTTATCATCGTTGTGCCTCCACATTGTCTCACCCTGGTGAGGCTCTAGTTTTTGGCCCTGCATCAGAGTCGATATGTGTTATGACTCAGGGGCAGGGACAATAAGCCCTGGTCCTCATTTATGAGGCCCCTTGCGTCCAATGAATGTCATTTTTGTGACGATCCGTGGCACAGGAGCCAGCTTGGTATTCACAAGGCAGCATTGAGACAAAAATGAGTCTCATTTCTGCCTCGTCCATATGGAGCAAGCTCATGTGCCACGGAACATCACAAACAGTGATGTTACAGATGCGCAAGGGGACTCACAAATGAGGCCCTGGATGTTCAGAGAGATAGGAGGTTGTTTGCCTTTCCATGCCTCTTATCCCAAAACTAATGGGCCTATCTACAATTAAATTGGTGAAGTGTGGCATTTGGCCAAGAAGGCTAATGCCGCACTCCGCCACTTCAGTAACGCAGGTCTGCACCATTCTAACAACAATATGCGGCAGCACTGCGTTTCCCCCTGTGCTGCTTCTATATTTTGCTGCCAAGCAACAACGCAGTTACCCTTGCACCATAGTGCAAGGTTGCCTGCGTTGAGGGGATGGATTGGTCATGTGCAGGAAGGTGTCCCTTCCTGGAGATAAACAATCAATTGTGTTTTTCTGTTTCTATGTGTGCTGCACAACGCAGCACACATATAAACAGCTTATACCTGACATTTTTAACATTTGTTCTTGTTGCCCCAGGTTAAGTCCAGGTTTGCCATGTCTGTATTATTGACAGTGGCCCATATTTACGCCTCCCTTGTAAATCTGTGGCAGCACCGAAATCAATGGATGTGGAGGTTGAACGCCCACCGTAACACCCATTGCCCTCCCCTTTGACACCAAGTATAGAGTGAAAGGGTGCTGCCTCATTTACAAGGCACTGTTAAGCCATGCCAAGTGGCTTTACGCTGCCTTGTAAATAATGCGAAGACTGTATCGCAAACACAAATCTTTCAAACTTTGTAACTATTGTAACGTTGTGTTGGCAATAGGGGTTTTTAAATATGACCGTTGGATTGCTTGTTTGTTAATATGTACAAGTGTTAATGTGTAAGTGTAGACTGAGGTATATGTCATCCCTCTATTACAGCCAACATGACACCAGATGAGGAAATGCAGTACAGGATCAGGCTGGACAGATAACGCCACATTCTCCATGTGGCACGTTTCTTCAGATAGTCAGGCAATATGAGCGGGCAAATGCAGCAGGGAGCTGGAAGTCACCACCTCCATGTTAAGCATCAAAAAGAGGCTCACGTAAGAACAAGCCATTGTCGTCTGCACTGGATACCCAAACAGGACCAGTAGCGGGGGGATCAACTTCCCCACAACCAGGACCATCCTCATCTCCACAGGCTGGACCCTCTACTGGCCAAACCTCTGGCCCGTCCACTGCTCCCCAACCTGGACCTTCCTCAGCTCCACCCTCTGGACCCTCCACTGCTCCCAACCTGGACCTTCCTTTGTTCCACCCTCTGGCGCCTCCACTGCTCCCCAACCTGGACCTTCCTCAGCTCCACCCTCTGGACCCTCCACTGCTCCACCACCTGGATCTGTTGCTGCACCCTCAGACATTGTGCTACCTCAACTTTTGTCCAAGGTGGAGAAACTTGAAAAGGACCAGCAGGACTTGAGCATCAAGCTAGCTGGAGTTCAATTGCAGCTGGCCACCCTCTTAAAGAGGGTGTCATCTTTGCAGGATACTATAAGAAAAAGGGACCAGAGGTTGTAGCCCCCCCTCCTCTCCGCCATGACATCAAACTTTCCTGCTTGTGTTTAAAGTGTTCATATTTGATATAGATAGTGTAATTGTAGGTTTTAAATGTTTTTAGTATTAGTGTAGTGAGAGTTTATTATCTGTTAGTGTTGTTTTAGTGCTTATATTAGTAGTAGGATAAGTAGTTAAGTTATAAGTAGTGGGCGGAGGGTTGATGTTTAGTAAGTGCTTTAAGTATTTTAAGAAAAAACTTTAAAAAAAAAAAAATATATATATATATTTGTTTAGTATGCTAAGTTTAGTTAGTCTGTGTTTAGATATAGTATATGTGTGTCTCACGTTTGATTGTTGCATGGGGGTGGGGTTTGATGTTTTAGCGGTCTGTTGTGATACATGTGTAAAGTAGTATAGGGTATAGTTATTTAGGATAAGTTTAGATGTTTGGATGTTAGTGTAGGTGATTTAGTGTAGTGTAGGAATTTGTATTTAAGGTATTTATAATGTGGTGTTTAGAATAGCTTTTGTGTGATTTTACAAATTTGATAATAAAGCAGTGTTCATTTTTCAAAAACGTATTACTTGTTGTAGGCGTTCTAAATGGTGACATCTGCTTAGGTTGGGTCATACACATGCTGTGCGCAGACTGTCAAGTTGGATGTCTGCCAATAGGGCAAAAGTACAAGTAGTCAAATAGCCTTGATGGAGCAAGGACTCGAACGCGAGGCTTCCTCGGAAGCAATCCTCTCGTTTAAACTCATTAACGAATTACTAACAACGTGTTTTGTGATTAATAATATGCATTTCCATCATACGTGGGAAAAGAATTAAGCTTGCCTATGTGTTTACTAGCCACAATAACATGGACGTAGGACTAGAACGCATTTAACGCGGGATCTTTACTGCGCATGCGTCTACTGCATCTACGTAGTATGACGTGCTGACGCTTGGAGGGAAATTCTGGCGCTTGCACAAAGAGCTATAAAATGGCCACTTGAAAGCTCACATGCATGGCATCTGCTTTGCTGAAATTAGAAAATGAGTTTACACTAACGCAAATGCAGAAAGAGAAATAATAAATGGTATGGGTTAGAGTAGAGGTTGGTGGTATACAGTAAAATCATTTATTTTTGAGAATAACATTTCTCCTTTTGACTTTATTGTTAGTGCGTATTTGGGCCTGTTAAACTTGTCCGAGTCGAGCAGACTTACGTGGCGCAACGCATGCGCCCTGGTGTGGAGGCTTGAAAGGATGACTAAGGACTTGACACGCGTCCAAGGTTGGCGGATATGTGCCCTGGGAACATGATGGTGAAGAGTTCATATGAAAGAACCGTATTCAGAAAAATGATACATTTTGTATTAATAAAGTTTAAAGATGTATGGGAAAGGAAGGGCGGAATAAATGTTTGAGGGGAGGAGTTTGGAAACAATGGTTTAAAGGAATAAATGAAGTATAAGCATGGTGTGATGATCATCCCCCCCTCGCCTGTCCAATCAGAAGTTAGTATTCTGTAAAAAAATGAAACATTAATGGGTGGTACATGCCTATGGAAGGGTATAATTGAAGTAGTTTAGTTAGTTAGTTAGGCTAAGCTTGTTGGGAGCGGAAGCAGCAGAAACAATTCGAAGCTCGTGATGCTGTCAGTGCTGGGGTGGTGCTGATGCTCTGAAATGCTGATGAAGAAATCGAATGCAGAACCATCTACTTAAATTGGGTGGGTTAGAAAGAAGATCGCAGAAGAACCACGAGGAGGAAGAGAGTGTCAGAGAGGGGTGCAATGTAGTCGTCGGTATTTAGAGAGGTGAAGTATCCTGTCCTGGTTCCTGTCTTGAAGTCTTTGTCTCCTGATCTGTCCTGGGGACCCTTACCAGCCCTTTGGCCAGGGGGTTGGTCTTCACACCATACTTTGGTAAATATGAAGTTCATCGTTTGATAATTGCTCTTTTCTCTCTATCCTCTTCTTTCTGAGTATTGTTGTTGCGTGGAATCTGAATTTCTGTTATTTTCCAATGAATTTTGATTGAATTTGGCACTCTTATGAATGAGGGTGTTTGTACTGAAACGCTTTGAGATGGTTCATAACCCATTAATTTAGATAAAGATTTTAAAGCTTACTGAGTCTGTCATTATTTTTTTTTTTTTGTATAATAAGGTTATGTTAAGTATCACCATCAACTAGTTTTACCTAACTGGTCCATTGACCAGAGGAAAGAACTGTTTGATCAGTGAAAGGTTTAGTTAAAGAACCAATAACTGGATCTTGAGGTATGAGAATCTTATAAAAGTAAAAGTTCCGGCGGTCTACTTAGTGTTAGCGGAAGCAAATTGTATAGGCCCAGGTGAGTATATGGTAGTGGAGTATCTGTTGCTAGTAAACCGCTGGATCAGTTTTCTGGTAGCAGAGGATGGTTGTTAGTAACTAGTTTGGTGATAAGTATAGATTATTGATTTTGGTTAATGTTTTAACAAAAGAGCTAGTGTCCTGTTTCTATGTCTTCTGGAAAATTCCCGGCGAATGAATATCAGGTGGCGATAGAAACCACACTGCAGTGAGGTTACTCGTCTGTTGGAATAACACTGAGAAGCTAGGTAGGGCTGGCAGTGTTAAACTAGGGACTATTTTCTGTATAAAAGTGAGGATGGTTGAAAGCAAAGAGTTTGCTGGTGAAACTTTAGGCATTATATCACTTAGGAAGGGTAACCCTGAAAGAGTAGCAGGTTCTTCTAAGCTAGATTGGCAGCAAAAGGAGTTCGCTGGTGAAACATCGGTCTCAAATTTCCCTAACGGGTGATACCGGAAGAGTAGCAGGTTCTCTGGAGCTTAGGTGAAGAGTAAGCAGAAGGTTTTACTCGCAGTGAAAAGAAATAAACTATCCTTTGATTTAGTGGAACAGACAGAGTAGCGAATGATTTTACGTTGTTAATAACAAAGAAGTTTAAAGAAATTTTGAGAAATAAAGTTTTCGTATTACCTTGCAAAGGGAGGGTCAGTTGCCGGAGTGGTACTGACGTCACAGTGAGCCGCGCTGGGATTGGTAGACACAGCGGGCGTGTGACAGGAGGAGCTTGGTAAAGGAGGGGTGAGAAATCGCCTGAGTGGGACTGACGTCACAGGGAGCCGCGCTGGGATTGGTAGACACAGCGGGCGCGTGACAGGACCAGCATAGTAAAGGAGGGGTCAGTAGTGAGCAGCAGAACTGACGTCAAGAAAAGGCCACGCTGGCATTGGTCAGAGTACGGGTGTGCTCCTGATTTGATTGGACGCTTAGTTAGAAGCCGCGCTAGGATTGGTGGAGAGAAGGATTGTATGCGGGATTTTGATTTGACTCTCAGTGCAAGACGTACAGGTAGAAGATTTCAAGGGTTTGCGGAATACAATTTCCTACACCGTTCTTCAAGAATGTATGGAGAGAAAAGAAAGATGTCATTTTTAAAGAAAATAAAGAATTTCTTTGTTAAGGATAAACCTGTGTTGACTAGAGAAGGAATTCCTATTCCACCACCGAAGACACCAGCATCTTTTATGATGATGGAAAGAGGATATCATACCTGCGTGTGGTTGGAAAACTGGGTAGAGTACACGAAAGATGATGGTGTGTTAGCGTTTCCTAAGGATGGTACGTTTAATGGGAGGATTCTTCAGAATTTGAGATTGAAAATGAATGATTTAGAACCTAGACCTAGGTTAACTCAATATGAGGCTTTGGAAGAGTGGGAGACTGAGTCATATGAACGAGAAAAATGCAGAGGTGGAAGATATAGAGGATTCTTTCCGAGACATTTGCATGAGTCACGAGAAGGGCAGATGAAACAGTGGAGGAGAGCAATGGTATTAGAAGGGTTATATCCAGTGTTGATGGCTGAGGAACATTCTGGAGGAAAGTGTAAGGAGAAAACAAAACATATGAACACAGCAGGATATGGTGAATCAGATGATGAGTTACTGGAGGATATTTTAATTAAGAATCCACCACCGTATCAAGAAGCAGCTAGTAAGGTTGTCCCAAGTGCGCCAGTAATGGGAATACCATTAACTCCACAGATTTTACATGAGACATCATACAACAGAGTGTTGCAAGATAATGAAAGAGAAGCTTTGAATAAAAATAGGGAAGAACTAGTTCAAAGGATAAGTCAATTGAATTTAAATACTGAAGCTTTGACGGTACCTGTAACCATTGGTCCAGTAATCCCATTATATGGGGATAATAGGATTACCCAGAAATCACAACTTGTGACAGTTCCATTAAATAGTCCTAGAAAAGAGATAGTAATCACAGATGATCAGGTTAGTGAAAGTGAGTCAGTTATTTCATTAATGGATCTCCCTATTGTGGAACCTCATGCGGAAACTTCAAAGAAAGTTATGCCAATGAATTTGAGAGAAAGAAGACCTTTAGTTCCAGCTGGAACTGCAAGCGCAACAGTAGTCACTTCTGAAGAAATAGAAAGGTGGGCTCAGGAAAGGGACAATCAGATCCCAAAACCAAAGATTTTAGATAATATTAGATTGAAGGTGGAATTGGAAGAGATGATGACAGGATGTGTGGGCACAGAAAGATTAAATGTTTACAATGATGAAGAATTGTTGTTTCTATGTAAGAGTAAAACTAGGAAAGCAAGAATATTTCACGAGAGATTAACTGAAGTTGCTTCAGAGATTGGAATAGACATAGGGAAATCAAAGCTGTTACAGAAGCACTATCAAGTGGATTTTACTGATAAAGATTTAGAAAGTGTAAATGCTTCGGGAAAAAGGTTACAGATAAAGGAATTAATGAGCATTTTGCGAAAATGGGGAGACATTGATAAATGGAGAATTAGATGGATAAGGAAGAAAGAGGAAGTACAAGCGAGAGAAGCAGCAGCTGCATTTCCAGTAAGAGAATCAGGAAAAGTGGAAAAATTGTGTCCAATGAGAGAGGTTCCTGGAGGTGGATATGTTCATGTCCCTTGGAGTAGACAAGATATTTTATCATTTACAAATGATTTTCCAAAGTTGAGAGAAAAACCAGTTGAGTGGTACAAACAGGCAGAAAGGTTTGTGAAGGTTTCAAAGGTGTTATTGAAAGATATGGATGGTCTATTTGACATAGTGGTACCTGCTGATTTATGGACAGAATGTAAGATCACAATTGATTGGCCTAATGAGGAGTATCCTAGAGATGCAAAAACAGGAGCACCCTCGGAAGAGGTGATGAAAAAGTATCACCAAGTAATTACGTATTTGAAAGGGAAAATCCCTCCCAAAGAAACAGATTGGGTAAAAATAGATAGAACAACACAGGAACCAAATGAATCTGTACATGTGTACTATGAACGATTATTGCAGGTGTTCAGGCAGTATAGTGGTTTTGAGAATATTGGTGATAAAGATATGGGACATTTTGTGTATCGGTTTGTATATGGTTTAAAACCGGAAATCAGTCAGATGATACAGCAGCACATGTTGTGTTGGCAAAGTAAGACAGTGGATGAGATTCTAAAGTATGCGAAATATTGCGGAGATGACATTGAGGCCAGGCGTAGGAAACTAAAAGAGAAAATGATGTGGGCTCAAGTTAAATTGGCAGAGCAGCAAGAAGAGAAAGCAAATGATCAAAATAATAATCAAGTGAAAGAACAGAGTCAGAATAATCAAGGAACGAATGGCAATAAATTTAAGGGGCGAATGGACAGAGAAGAAGCGAAAAGAAGTTTCCTTGTCATGCGTGCGGAAAGCACGGACATTGGAAGAACGAGTGTAAGAGTACTCAGAATAATAATAATAATAATGGGCCAAATCAAAATTTAATCCCACAGATGCAGAATGAAGTACTTATCAATCAGCAGCAACAGGTAGTCACTCCACAATATCAGGTGCCACCAGCTCCTATGCCAAATTTTGTGAACCATCAAAGTTTCAGTGCGAACACCGGATTTCAAGGAGAAAGTGGTAAGAATAATAGAACAATTGCACAATATTTTTTGCAGAATGATGAAGAACATTCAGATACTGCACAATGACGGTGCCTGAGGGGGGAGGAAGAGGAGTGCGTCCTTGGCGCATCCTTGCCGGTAGATCAGTCAGGTCCATTTGTTGATGGGAGAGTAGAAGGTAAAGACATTACTTTCCTATTGGATACTGGTGCTACCAGGTCTACTGTGAGAACAGCAGACATCCCAAACCTACCCCTCTCGGGAGAGACAATCCAAGTTGTAGGCGTATCAAACCAGCAGATTAGAACCCCTATCACAAAGCCAATGGAAGTGGACATTGGAAACTTCAAAGAAATGCATCGGTTTGTAGTATGCAATTCCAGTCCTGTAAATCTGTTGGGAAGAGATCTTTTGTGCAAGATGAATTGCACGATCTATTGTACACCGGATGGTGTTGCTTTCCAAACCCCCGATGAGGATGTTGTTTACAAGATGATGCTTGCCAAACAGGGAACAGAAGTAGATGAAATGTTTTCATTAATAACTGAGAATGAATTGCCAGAAGAATTAAGAACGACAGTCAATCCAGAAGTATGGGATTTTACAGGAAAAGACATTGGGCTAATGACAAATATAGACCCAGTTAAAGTGACAGTGAAAGAAGGTGCAGTGTATCCAAATACCCGACAGTACAAAATGAGTCCAGAAGTAAAAGCAGGAATTATTCCATAAATTGAACGAATGGTTAAACAAGGTATTCTAAAAGAGGTGATGGGTAGTCCCTGTAATTCGCCAATAATGGGACTGAAAAAGCCTAGCGGAAAGTACAGAATAGTGCAAGACCTACGAAAAATAAATAAAATTGTAATTCCCTGTTGTCCAATTGTGCCAAATCCAGCAGTGATCCTTTATCAGATACCGTGGAATGCAGGATGGTTTACAGTAATTGATTTGTGCCAAGCGTTTTTTTCTATTCCTTTGCACCCAGACTTTTTACGTTTAAATTTGAAGATCGTATTTACGCATGGTGTCGTGTCCCTAAAGGGTACACAGAAAGTCCTTCAATTTTTAATCAGATTTTGAAAAAGTGCCTAGAATCATTGATTATGCCTGGAAATTCTGTACTGGTTCAGTACATTGATGACCTATTGGTGGAATCAAAAATGCAAGAAGATTGTGTCACAGATACAATTGCGTTACTGAACCATTTGGCTGAAGGAGGACACAAGGTGTCTCCAGAAAAATTACAGTTTTGTCGAAAAGAAGTAAGATATTTAGGGCATAAAATAGAAAGAGGAGTTAGAAAAGTAACACCGGAAAGAATAAAAATAATCAAAGAAATGCAATTGCCACAGACTCAGAGAGAGATGAGAATGTTTCTGGGAATGGTTGGATATTGTAGACAATGGATTTTCTATGCTAGCAAAGCCATTAATACAGATGATCCGGAAACGAGCAAAAGACCCAATGGATTGGAATGATGATTGCCTGGAAGCATTTGTGAAACTGAGAAATTGCTTGTGTGAAGCTCCTTCTTTGGGCATGCCTGATTACTCAAAAGACTTTGCTTTGTTCTGTTGTGAGAGAGAAAATTGTGCACTTTCAGTCTTAACACAGAGACATGGACTGAGCCGACGTCCAGTGGCATATGTTTCGGCCACATTGGACCCAGTAGCTTCAGCATTGCCTGGCTGCTTAAAAGCAGTAGCTGCTACTTGTATGAGTCTGGAGCAGAGTGAGTCGATAGTGATGGGACATCCAATAAAAGTCTTCGTTCCCCACTCGGTTGAGATCCTTTTGACAAGAACAAGAACACAGCACCTCACCCCTAGTCGTTTGACAAAGTACAAAAGAGTGATTTTGGGAGCTGAGAATGTGCTGTAATAAGATGTATGATTCTGAACCCAGCCACTCTATTGCCAGACCCCTGCGACGAAGAAGTGAAAGATGAAAGTGATCATGATTGCTTGGACGTGACTGAGTTATGCACAAAGCCCCGCCCAGATATAAGAGAGACGCCTTTGAAAGAAGCAGATCATGAGTTTTTGTAGACGGCTCCTGCCTTAGGACACAAGAAGGAGGTCTAAGTGCTGCATATGCTGTTTGTAAAATTTCCGGGGTAATTGAAGCATCCTGTTTACCTGGGGTCAAGTCTGCACAAGTAGCTGAATTGGTTGCCTTGACAATGGCATGCAAAAAGGGGAAAAATTGGAGAGTAACCATATTTACGGATAGTCAATATGGTTTCGGGATTGTGCATGACTTTGGCTAGCTTTGGATGCCAGCTTTGGATGCAAAGGGGATTTCTGACTTCCTCAGGATCTCCTATCAGAAACAGCAAAAATTTAAAGGATTTGTTGGAAGCATTACAATTGCCAAAAGAGATAGCAGTTGTAAAATGTGCTGCACATCAGTCAGGAAATGACTATGTGACTGCTGGCAATAATTATGCTGACCAAGTGGCGAAATACTGCGCTAAAAATGCAGTAGCCATAAACAGAAAAATTGAAACGGGGGAAACCAGATGCCAACTTATGTACTTCTCAGTACCAGAAACATGGGATGAGATTAGACAATTGCAGGAAGAAGTTGAGGAAAAGGGAAAATAAATCTGGATAAAGGCAGCCTGTGCCAAAAGACCACATGATGAAGTATGGGTGTATCTAGATGGAAGACCAGTCATGCCAGATTGTTTGCTTTCAAAAATGGTGAGAGTGTACCATGGAGCAACACACATAGGGAGAGATTCAATGATCAGGCTATTCAGACAAAGTTGGTATAATCCGAAGTTCAGGGTAGTCGCAGAGAGCCTTTGCCAAAGATGCTTAACCTGTCAACAGCAGAACCCAGGTAGAAAAACAGTGGTAAGCTGGGGAAAAATTGGAAAGGCAGAAGGACCCTTCACCAGATTTCAGTTAGACTTCATTGAATTACCCCCATGCAACGGATTGAAATACGTACTTGTCATAGTATGCCTTTTCTCAAGATGGGTGGAAGCCTACCCTACTAGAAGAAATGACAGTCGCAAAATTGTTGTTGAGGGAGTTGGTGCCACGATTTGGTTTTCCGGTCACTTTGGAATCAGATAGAGGCCCTCATTTTAATAATGAAGTAATTCGATTAATCTGTGCTGCGTTTAACATTGAACAAAAACTACACTGTGCTTATCGTCCAGAGGCTTCTGGAGTTGTTGAGCAAATGAATGGCACAATCAAGTCAAGATTGGGAAAGGTGTGTGCATCCACAAAGCTGAAATGGCCAGATGCATTACCTCTTGTATTGATGGGTCTCAGAAGCATTCCAGACAGAAAAATAGGAATGAGTCCACATGAGGTTCTCATGGGAAGAGCCATGAGACAGGCATTTATTCCTGGAAATAAGCTAATGAGTATAACTGTTGATCTGGTATTGGACTATTGCAAAGGATTGGCTGAAATGATGCGTTCTATCTCTCACCAGGTTGGAGAAGACGCAGTCAAAAGACAGCCAGATCAAGCGCATGATTTGAATCCTGGAGATTGGGTGCTAGTGAAGAAACACGCAAGGAAATCGTGTCTAGCTCCAAGGTGGGACAAACCAAGGCAAGTCATACTAGTCACTACCACAGCAGTGAAGTGTGCAGGTTTGCCCAATTGGATTCACGCTAGTCATACCAGGAGAGTTCCAAGCCCATCAGACCAACAAGAGCCACCACTGACTGAGCAGGCTGAAGCGTCAGGAGTTGTAAACTGTGAAATTGAAGAATCTAGAGTGATAGATTCTGAAAGACAACCATATGATGAGCAGCCCGAGATAAGTCAGGAAGAATGGATCCCAGTGATTGAAATAATTGATGATGCTATTGAAACCAGAAGAAGAACAGAACTGAAAAGACAGGAAGGTAGTCAGAAAGAGACAGGGGAAGAAGAACACACTCAGGTGAAAAGAGAAAGAGACATAAACAAACCTGAGGAGGCAAAAAGAGAAGAAGACGTTCAGGCAGAAGAAGAAAAGTTTGAATTAAGACCTGAACAGGACCAGATAGAGTTAGAAGAACAAGCTCAGGCAGAAGAAGAAAGATTTGAAGTAAGACCTGAGCAGGATCAGACAGAATTAGAAGAACAAGCTCAGGAAGAAGTAGAACAAAATACAGTAGAACCTGAGCAAGAAGAAGCAGAAGAAGGTAAAAGCACAGAAAACAGAGAAATAGAACAGATTGTGCCCAGAATAAATGAAATAAAAAGAACTTTACAAGGAGATAAGGAAGGTGAAAACGCAGTACAAATTAAAAGAGTCAGAAAGGGAGACAATTGGCCAACTGGAGTAAAGAAACTAAAATATCACCTGAGAAAATCTGAAAAGAAACCAGAGCAAGTGAACGAAATCACAAGTCAAACAAGACCTAAGCAAACTTTAGCGAAAATAACTCGAAGAAGTCCAAGATTGAGAAATCTAAACAGAAAATACAAGGCTCCAGAGTGGACATACGTCATTCTTGAGGAATTTGAGTCCCTGGATCTGTCTGATGAGACAGAAGAAGTCCATATTGCACAAATTGACGAAAGCCAATTGAAACCTCCTTAAGAACAGAAAGAAGGGCAAAAGACTGTGTCTGATGAGACAGAAGAAGTCCATATTGCACAAATTGACGAAAGCCAATTGAAACCTCCTTAAGAACAGAAAGAAGGGCAAAAGACTGAAAAAGGGAAAAGATAAGAGAAAATAAATTTTCTCAGGAACAAAATGGCTGACAATGAAGTTAGCGGAAAACCAAAATGTGGAGTAAAAAGAAAGTGTCTTATATTTTGTTTTTGTAGTATTTTATTAGCAGTATTAGGATGGCTATTCCTAACAGAAGGGGTACCTTTAATAATGAAAACAAGTAACGAGAATAATACAGAAACTAATGTTAAGGTAGATAGATTAAGAGAAACTAAATTAGAAATAGGAGTGGAAGATAAAGCAAACTATCACAATGAGTCAGACTATAATACGTCCTCTAATGTGTTTATTAAATTATTATTTCAGTATGTTAGCACTATGCAAATTAACAACTGTTATGTATGTATGAAATTGCCCTCATCAGTATCAGAAGGGATTACATATCACCATATACCTTTAACCTATGGTGTGTCATGTAGTATTTTATCAAGTTTATTTTACACTACAGGGAGATTGCAGTATTTTTATTCTAATTTAGATGTAGTATTTTCTGAACTACCTATTAGAAAGAATATGAATCCAGTAGCTAGTAGTAAAAACACAAAGTTTATGGGTGAATTTTTCATAACAATGAGTTCAATAGATTTAGTTCAGGCACACAAAGATAATCTAACATGTACATTAAGAAAAGAAGAAAAAGATTTCTTGAATTTATTTGAAGAAAGGAGACAGGATTTAAGGAGGAAGGCAACTACACAGAAAACGCATGTACCTCCATGGGTTCGGGAAGGAGGGAATCTATGCAAGTGGCAAGGCTCATGCTGCGATGTCCCTGGATTTTGTGAAAAGGGGAAAATTCTGCCTCCATAGGTTAAAGACAGATTATAACAATAATTACATTGGTTCCAGTGAATGTGAACATAACTTCCTAATATTAGGAGGATGGGGACTAAAAGGGGAACTGATCCTGTGTTTCCAGGAGTGTATTATGTTTGTGGGAACAATGCCCATTATAGGTTACCTGCAAGATGGTACGGAAACTGTTATTTTGGAATAGTTTTTCCAAAAATGTATCATGTAGATAAAATCAGTGGAACCAATGGGAATTCTAATGGACTAACACGTAAAAGAAGGGCTAGTTTTTCTGAAATTGTAAGAGATATTTTTAGTGCACTGATACCCTCAGTTGGAGTCATCCTGAATTCTCAGAACATTTGTAAGTTATCAACCATAGTTGATCGTCTTTCTACAGATACTGCAGGAGGATTTTTAATGATTAACACAGAAATGGTTGCAATTAGATCTATGGTTTTACAGAACCGTCTTGCTCTTGATATATTGTTAGCAAAAGAAGGTGGGGTTTGTGGCATGTTGAAAGTTCAACATTGCTGCACTTATATTCCGGACAAGAGCAGAGAAATTAAAGGATATATTGAAAATATTACGGGAATGCATAAAGAATTGACCCAACTGGAGGTTGACAGTGTGTGGGGAAGACTAACAAAAAGTATAACATCAATAGGGAAATGGTTTGTTGATTTTGGGAAAAGTTTTCTAGGTCAGATAATAATACCATTAGTTATGATAATAACAATAGTGATGTTAATAATGATTACATATAGATGTTGGAAAAAAGGTACGAAAGGAAAGGTACACTTGAACAGAAAAGGAAAGGGACAGACACAAAAGAGAAAGTATGAAGAAATACAATTGGAAGAAATGAAAGGCAGGTTATATAAGAAGATGCGAGATTTAGAAGGAAACGAAATCATTGATGAAAGTTTGAGAGGACAAATGGAGAAAACTGAGAAGTGTTAAAGTTGGTATCTGGGATGGATGGGAAATTTTGTGATGGCTTAATATGCCATCAGAGAGGGGATTGATTGAGCAAGGACTCGAACGCGCGACTTGCTCGGAAGCAATCCTCTCGTTTAAACTCATTAGCGAATTACTAACAACGTGTTTTGTGATTAATAATATGCATTTCCATCATACGTGGGAAAAGAATGAAGCTTGCCTATGTGTTTACTAGCCACAATAACATGGACGTAGGACTAGAACGCATTTAACACGGGATCTTTACTGCGCATGCGTCTACTGCATCTACGTAGTATGACGTGCTGACGCTTGGAGGGAAATTCTGGCGCTTGCGCAAAGAGCTATAAAATGGCCGCTTGAAAGCTCACATGCATGGCATCTGCTTTGCTGAAATTAGAAAATGAGTTTACACTAACGCAAATGCAGAAAGAGAAATAATAAATGGTATGGGTTAGAGTACAGGTTGGTGGTATACAGTGAAATCATTTATTTTTGAGAATAACATTTCTCCTTTTGACTTTATTATTAGTGCGTATTTGGGCCTGTTAAACTTGTCCGAGTCGAGCAGACTGACGTGGCGCAACGCATGCGCCCTGGTGTGGAGGCTTGAAAGGATGACTAAGGACTTGACACGCGTCCAAGGTCGGCGGATATGTGCCCTGGGAACATGAGGGTGAAGAGTTCATATGAAGGAACCGTATTTAGAAAAATGATACATTTTGTATTAATAAAGTTTAAAGATGTATGGGAAAGGAAGGGCGGAATAAAAGTTTGAGGGGAGGAGTTTGGAAACAATGGTTTAAAGGAATAAATGAAGTATAAGCATGGTGTGATGATCATCCCCCCCTCGCCTGTCCAATCAGAAGTTAGTATTCTGTAAAAAAATGAAACATTAATGGGTGGTACATGCCTATGGAAGGGTATAATTGAAGTAGTTTAGTTAGTTAGTTAGGCTAAGCTTGTTGGGAGCGGAAGCAGCAGAAACAATTCGAAGCTTGTGATGCTGTCAGTGCTGGGGTGGTGCTGATGCTCTGAAATGCTGATGAAGAAATCGAATGCAGAACCATCAACTTAAATTGGGTGGGTTAGAAAGAAGATCGCAGAAGAACCACGAGGAGGAAGAGAGTGTCAGAGAGGGGTGCAATGTAGTCGTCGGTATTTAGAGAGGTGAAGTATCCTGTCCTGGTTCCTGTCTTGAAGTCTTTGTCTCCTGATCTGTCCTGGGGACCCTTACCAGCCCTTTGGCCAGGGGGTTGGTCTTCACACCATACTTTGGTAAATATGAAGTTCATCGTTTGATAATTGCTCTTTTCTCTCTATCCTCTTCTTTCTGAGTATTGTTATTGCGTGGAATCTGAATTTCTGTTATTTTCCAATGAATTTTGATAGAATTTGGTACTCTTACGAATGAGGGTGTTTGTACTGAAACGCTTTGAGATGGTTCATAACCCATTAATTTAGATAAAGATTTTAAAGCTTACCGAGTCTGTCATTATTTTTTTTTTTTTGTATAATAAGGTTATGTTAAGTATCACCATCAACTAGTTTTACCTAACTGGTCCATTGACCAGAGGAAAGAACTGTTTAATCAGTGAAAGGTTTAGTTAAAGAACCAATAACTGGATCTTGAGGTATGAGAATCTTATAAAACTAAAGGTTCCGGCGGTCTACTTAGTGTTAGCGGAAGCAAATTGTATGGGCCCAGGTGAGTATATGGTAGTGGAGTATCTGTTGCTAGTAAACCGCTGGATCTGCCTCATTGCCAAGCAGCACTGTACTAGTGTTGGGAGAACAGTATCTGAAACCATGGATGAAAAAGTATAGTACAACACTTCGAGTAGACCACAGGAATGCACCATTCCTGATTTTACAAGGCCTTTGACATTTATGGTCCATTATTCTGCAATAGTCTGTGTGACAGGGCTGTTCAATTGTTGATATTGTGGGTGTGTGCAAGCTACATCCAAGGCCCCTTACACATTTCCAGATTTGCAAAGAGCCTTAAACCTGGTAATGTGTCAGATTGTCACATCTCTCCATGAAATGTGTAACGTAGCTCATGGAATATTGGGATGCCTATTGGTAGTCATTCTCTCATATTTTCATATGTGTGCTGCATAATGAATACCGCCATGTCAGGGAGGTTATGTATAAGTGGCTAATTAGAAGTCCTTAGTGCCGCTGCAGCATCTTCTTTGATATGTGGGAAAGTGACATTCCAGCGCCACAAAAGTACAGGTAGGGCCTGATACATGGGGACCCTGTTGAGTAATGTAGGATGTGGTTGCAGGCACACTGGTGGGAAACACGTATACACTTTACAAATGAGCAAATTGCTATGACAACAATAGGGTTCACATTATGATGTGCCTTTGATGTAAGCCACCGGGACATCATTCACATATGCACATACCACAAGGATGTCAACGATTGTGGCATAGCAAACATTCACCTAGGAATGCCACCCGGAAGTTCAAGATTGCAATCAGATTTGCTTGTACCATTTGCACATTCTTACCAGTTTTGAAACTGGTTGTCATACCAACATGGGACATCATGTGATATCTTTGGCATTGCAATTTCTGCCTTCCACACTGTACTAGTCACTCAATTAATGGGGACAGTAGCACCATGCATGCTGAACATGAAAAGTCATTTTATTGAGACAAGAAACCAAGGAGCAAGGTATGACGGCAGGCCTAAAAGCAAGAGGCACTTACAGTGAGGATGAGGATGCCCAGGCACAGTCCAGGCTAAATAAATGTCATGGAACATATAGGTGAGAGTAAGATTTCAGTGTGGAGGAATGGACAATTGCCATCATCATTTACATCAGAGACAGTCCACAGATATGTGAGGGATAAACTGGTGATAATGAGAAGAAGGACAGTTACAGTTTTGGGTTACACTGGCATGAATGTAAGCACAGGGCATTGTAGATTTTGGGACATGTGGCAACAGTTAATGCTAACTGGAACTTTTCCTAACTACCGGAGTAACATCACCATCTTCTTCCTCTGATGTATGTGTTGGCTCAGCTGATGGTGTTTTCAATGGTCCCATAAACAAAGGAGGCATACACACACCAGGGGCTGAAGATGTGGAAGGCAGGTTTCCGGCAGCATTTCCCTGTGTCAACAGGTAAGGCAGCAAAGTACTGAGCATGACTTGCAGGTTTGCCAGCACTGCAGCTACATCACTTTTGTAGGCAGCCAAGGTGGTGAGGTATGTATCCTGTTTCTGCTCCATGGCTTCCAGAATGTTCTGGATGGCCCCCAGCCTGTTGGCAACCTCAATGGTGCCACTTGTGCTGGGCATTTGCTCGTGCCCCTGCCGCATGGCAACAGATATGTGATCCAGGGCCCGGAACAATCCACTGAGTGGAGAGTCGGTGCCTCTTTCATGCTCTGCACAGCCACAATGTGAGCTTAGACAACGAAGGACTCCCTCTAAGGTGGCTGCCATGATCTCCATCCCTTTCCGCACCTCCTGTACCAACTGACTCTGCACCTCAACAACACTTGTTCAAAAGCATTTAGCATGTCCTCAGAGTGTTGAGGTTCAGATGTTGTGGGAGGTGGTGTATGACAGGTTCCAGATAGGTCATGTGGAGACCTCGCAATGCAGCTTGATCTTCTTGTGACCAGTGAGGGTGTTGAAAGGATTGGAACAGTTCCTGGAGGAGGTCTTGGTCCAGGCTTGGCTCACTGTCACCTTCCACATGATCCTTTACCAAGACAGGTTGCTGCTCAGGAGTAGGTGTTGCATGCTCTGACATGTGACACAATGTAGGTTGACGCACATGTTTGCCATCTGTTCTCAAGAGTCACATTTTTTGATTTTTTTGCCATCACTTTGTAACTATGATGTAGGCCAACAGAGCAAAGTTCATGCAACACAGCATCAAATGTAAATTTCAAGTAATGATAGCAACATATCCAAGTAGATTTGGAAATTTGTTTCCTCTACCATGGCACATGCCCAGACAGGCCAGCCCTGGAGCAGCACATGCACTCATGCACCATGGTGCAAGGGTGCATGCCTTGATGGGCTGATTGTTAATGGGAAGGTAAGGGCACCTTCCAGCACTGTAGCAAGCCTAAGCGGCAATATGCACTTTCTATGTGTGTAACATAAATCAGCACACATTGTATGAGGAATTAACACATAGAAATGTTAACTTTTAGCATTATAGCACCTCTCAAAGCCATCCCTGGTGTGGTGTTAGGATGGGACCCATTCCCATGTTTACATGATCTTTTTGAAATGTAGTAAGGCTACAGATTCAGGGACATATTTACAAACCCCTTGCGCTGCCAGTACAACCCTTTTACACATATTGTGCTTGATGCACCGGTGGCACAAGGGGCTTGTGAAGAAGGCCAACAAAGATTTTGTTGTGGGGTCACACACAGCAACACCAATGGAAAAAGCCAATCATACTATTTTGTAATTGAAAATGTCACATGTTTACAAGCCCATGTAAAGGTACACTAAATCTCTATACGTAGACTTGTTAATATGCCATTGAAAAACATGTAACACCGGAGTAAATCAGATTTGACATTACAGCAGGACAGTGGTGACACAGGGCGTTGAAAAGACTGAGAACCATTGTATGTCTGGCTCTTGTTCCAGTGATACTTCACTGTTGACATGGACATTAGTGACATACCAGCCATACCTTGTGATTAAGCCACTTACTTTTACTATGTCTCCCTCATTTTCACATGAACTTGTGTGAACTGTCAATTTACAAATGTGACCAGGTACAGGACTTCTCTACAGACAGTGTTAACCATATCCTACATAGCTTGACATGTTCCATGGTAGAACACGATGATAAATGGACATAACCAGACACTTACATGGCAACAAATGTTAGTTGGCTGTGGTTAAAGTAGCTGCCCTATTTGAGAGGGGTATTAGAATGTAAAAAATATCCTAGTCTGCTTATACACACAGCATGAGCAAGTATATTGAAGCTACATATTATCCCTTCCAGAATGGATTAGTTGTGACAAAATATGTTGTCCTGTACCTTGCTTAACCTTGTTTCTTGAGGTGCAACTGTGACATATGTATAAAGTTGTAGAAGTGAGGCTACAGACTCCCTCCTAACACATGTTCCATTTTATGGCTGGAATACATCACATATATGATGTATTAGCAAATTTACTCAGATGTGTAATGGGTTACCATGTTCCTCACAGGGCTGACGCTGTCTGACACAACAGTGGATATGTTGATTATTGTGAACCTAGCTGGAAATTAATGCCTTATCAATCCCTCTGTAGGCAATACTCTACACATACACACACACTGCCTGTTGTATGTGCAATGGCTGCCCCTAAAGTACACAGCTGTTACTGGGAAGATCCATGCTCAGCAATGGGGCCTCCCACACATGTATTGGACATGGGCATGCTCCACTGGTGAACCAGCTGTACAGCCCTATGGTTAAATGTAGCCTCATGATGATGCATATTGTAGGTGAGGGCTCAAGTTTTAGCACTTTTGACCTGTACTGGCATCACAGAGAAATTCCATGGACATGAGCAGGCATCCTTGAACCTTGGAGTGATGTTGTTTTAGTTGTTGGGGAAATGTTTATGAATTCCAAGAGGACACCATCTTTCTCAAACATTGATTCTGACAATTCAATATACTTCAGTATCTGTCATGTTTCCATTTTGCTACACATGTAACCCAGGGACAGACTGAGGAGGGGGGAGATTTAGCCTTCCTATGAGCGTTTCCATAGTCAGCTTTGGAATAGTACACATAGCAAATATGGCAACAGCTAGAGGCACTTGGGGGCTTATTTACAATCCCCTTGCACCACCAGTATATCACTTCTTCCCATTTTGACGGTGACACACCTGCTGCGCAAAGTGCCTTGTACAACTCCCCTTTTTTTTCGTCTGATTCAATGGCTCATGTTTGGGACACACTATGCAACACACACAGACCACACCTTTGAGACATTGAGGGGCATATGTACAAGGAGTTAACGCCACCTTAGAGGCACTTTTCCGACGGTTCGGCGGTGATATTTTCATCGCCATATGTACAAGCTGTCGCTAACCTCTGTTAGCTGCAGTTTTCCGGCGAAAACGTCCATAGAAAAGATCGCCACTTCTTTTAGCGATAATGACATGCAAGGGAGGCGTTCCCATGCAAAAACGGCCGGTAACCCCACTTCGCTATAAATTTCAAAGGGAATTCTTGAAGGTAGGAGGACCTAAAAAAAACTGCCTCTAACTACAGTTAGAGGCAGTTTTTTAAGACCAGAAAATAGCTGGTCTTAAAAATGGAGATTACACTTGGGGCCTCATTTCAGCAGGTTTTGGTGCTGGACAGCGCTGCAAGCAACGTTGCTGCGCTGCCCTGCGACAAAACTACAGGGCAGGAATACGCACCATCAATAAGATAGTGCGCATTCCTGGGCCTCAGTCATGAAAAGTGTTGCAGTGCTGCGAAAAGACAGCGTTGCAACACTTTTCACTACGCCCTTTTTGCGACACCATGGATGCGCTGTATTCACTGGACAGCGCTCCATGACACAAGTAATGACAAATACGTCTGGAATCCTGACGTATCTGTCTGCGCTAAAGTCACGCATTGCTGCAGTTGTGACACAAGCATGACGCAACTCCAGCAATGCATGTGGCCAGCCTATCCATGTGGCACCGCGTCACCCTTACGCCTGCCATCAGGCAGGCGTAAACTACTGACGCAGTGCCGTCATACAATTGTTGCAGTGAAATCTGATGGATTTCACTGTGCCACTCCTGTGAGGCCTTGTCGCGTGGGTACGCACACCCTCCATACATCATACCTGATGCAGGTATGATATGGCACAGGGCTTCACAAGGTCACGCATATGCCTACATGCGTCACTTTGCAAATACGGCGCAACGTGGTGCTAGATTTTGCCTGGTCATTTCTTGAGGGGTGCCAGGGTGTCGGCGCAGTTGGAGATCCATCGGTGGTGGTTGCGCGCTGCGGTGTTATTGCCTGTAAGCGTTGGCGGAGTGGTGGAGCTGAGGGAGTCGACGAGAAGTTCTTTGGTGGCCTTGATCCAGCTGCGAGGGGGGGCGATGATGGCGGTGGTGTACGGTGGGCATGGTGAAGACGTGATGTATACAATGATGGTCGGTCCAGGAGAGTCCGGTGGTGTGGCTGTAGTTGAAGTACCCGCTGGCGAAGGAGACATGCTCGACCGTGTGTCCTGCTATGTGGCTTGCTGCGGTGACTAGCTGCTTGAGTCTGATGTTGGCGAGCTTCCCCAGGAAGGGGTGGTGTTCTGGTCACTGGGGTTGTCGAGTTGGAAGTAGAGTTCACCGAGTAGGATGTCGTCAGTGGATGGGAGAGCCTTGGGTACAATGAGGTCTACAATGGTATTGGAGAATGGGGGTCCATGGCCCGGGGGGCCTGCAGATGAGGGTGCCGCAGAGGATGGGGTTGGGGTTGGTCCGGATCTGAAAGTTGAGGTGTTCCATGGTCACCGTTGGGTCATTAGAGTGGGTGGTTAGTCGGAGTGTGCTTCTGTAGGTGATGGCATTGCCTCCTCCTGAACAGTCGGGGTGGTCCTTGCAGGTGATGTAGTAGCCGTCAGTGATGGCGATGGCGATGTCCGGTCCGGAGCAGAGGTTGGTCCTGGCAGGCGATGTGGGGTCCAGGGTTGATGGCGAGGAGGGTGCTGGCGTCGTAGCGGTGGAGTGTCCGAGAGGAAGGGGCCTTGGTGCTGAGCGCGGTTCACGGGCAGACTGACGCAGACGGGCTGGCCTATGGCTTGCCTTTGGCACGGGATACGTCCATTACAACGCAGGCATTACGATCGTAATGCCTTTACAACGCAACTACAACAACGCAGGTGCCTTTACATCTCATTCCATTCCAACGCATTGTGAGGTTAGTAATGGTGCCTTTAAGTTTTACGGTGGGTATGGGTTTCGGGGTCAGAGATGAAATTTGGGGTGTGTTTTGGGGTCAAATATGAATTTTAGGGTGTGTTTTGGGGGTCAAATATGGATTTTTGGGTTTGGGGTGTGTTTTGGGGTGCAAGGGTTAGTTTTAGGGTTGCACTCACTGAAGTGGGAATAGTAATTTTTTCATATCCGCTATCCAGCACTTTCCCTACTGTTGCAAAATGCGTAGTATTAGATTGCATTGTTATGGAATGCGATGTAATGATATGCGTTGTAACGTCATATATACCTTTGGCACACCAGTGGTACAGCCGTTGCGCATGGGCGCACAGCGCCCACCATAGAGAAGTGCTGCGGGGGGACTGGACAGCTGGAAGGTGGGAAACGCCAGAAAGGACACTGGATGGGGCGGGGATACGGGGGAGTGTGTGAGAGCGGGTGTTGTAAATATTTAAATGAAAGACATATTACCTCGAGGCCGGGTCCCGTGTCTTCATTGCTCCTGGTCTCCTGAGTCTGCTTGAAAGCAGTGGGGTGATGCTCTTCCGTCATTACGGATGAGCCGCCACTGGGGGTGCGTCACACCAGGTGCTAGGCCTGGGCGACTCGACCCCCGGTCCTCCTCTGCTACACGTCCCACCTTCTCCTTACCTGGACATTGACACTGTGGCGCAATCAGCTGCACTCTCTCCAAATCTGTGACTCAGCCAGCAGGAGCCTCAGCCAGAATGGGATTTCACAAGCCTGGGTACAGCAGTCGCCGCCAAGTCCACTGGGGAACCTCTCGATGCAGGTGATGCAGCAGGGCCCCGTTAGGCGTGAAGTTGCAGCGCTCCCGCCACACAAGTTCGGCGCAGCTCAGGAACCTCACCCTCACAGCGTCCGGCCAGAGCATATTCATCCGGCCTGTGATGCAGAGAGGCGCCGCCCACCATTGGTAATCCCCTCCGTGCACCCCGGTGTAGTGGCGGATCATAGTATGCGACGCAGACCTCCCTACATTGGTGCGCAGGAGCGCCTCTACCATTCACAGCTCCAAGGGGCTCAAGGCAGTCTTCTTACACAGGTCAGCAACGTGTCTCCGTGCGCCCTGCCAGACTTTATCACCAGGTAAGGGCGACTGCTGTGCCTCAATGTCTACCGCCACAGCTCATCGACTCCACAGCACCTCCGCATCCCACTCCAGGCTCCAGACGCAGGTCCAGCGAGGCATCCAGGCTCCAGACGCAGGACAAGCAAGGCATCCAGGCTCCAGATGCAGGACCAGAAAGGCATCCAGGCTTCAGATGCAGGACCAGTGAGGCATCCAGGCTCCAGACACAGGACCAGCGAGGCATCCAGGCTCCAGACGCAGGACCAGTGAGGCATCCAGGCTCCAGACGCAGGACCAGCGAGGCCTCCGGGCCCCAGGGACTGTCCGCGCTTTCAAGGTTTTGGATGCCATGGTGTTGCGAAGAGTGCGCAATGAGAAGTGATGCGTCACTGGTGTTGCACCGTGATGCACCTCTTTTCATGGATGTAGCCCTGCATTTCCTCTTCCCCTGGGACTCTGGCTGGTCATCCTGGATGTTGGGGGGCTTGAGGGGGTTGTTGATCTGTGCTGCACTTGGCCCTGGCTGCTCCATTCTGCATTCCATTGTTTTTTTGCCTATTTTTCATTGGAGGTCAACTGATAGGCTATTTTTGGCTGTAGAGGCAAAAAAAACTCACGTTGGGCTGACTAACGTGCGTTTTTTGCCGCTAATGGGCCTTTCGTTAGTTTTCGCCCGCTAATGCCGGAATTTCTATCGCCATCACGCTAATGTTACCGGCAGTTTTCACCGCTGATCCCTGAAGCTATCGCCATGTAGCGACGTCTTGTAAATACGTCGCTAACAAGGCGATAGTTTTCAGCGGTACACGGCGGTAAGAAAAGTGCAGCTAACTAGCGTTAGCGGTAGTTATCGCCAGCCCCTGTACATATGCCTCTGAAAGTCTTGTATTATGGACAATTGTAATTAGGCATGACAAACCAAACAGGGTTGACTTGCATTGCTACACATGTCGTATTGATAGACATTGACAACACAAATATGATGAGATGTATGTTTTACACAGTTTAGGTCTATGCTATGAGTTGTACTGGGCCCATCAGTTCCCAGCATGTAATGTACAGCAGCACAGCAAACCATCACACTGCACTGTCATTTGTGTCATTGTACACTTAGAAGGATGTGACATCTATGGAAGATATGGGACTTTCTGGACCATTGAGCCTGCGGCATGTAACAGGCAGTAGCCTTACATCAGTGGAGGCACCCATATGCCATGTTTCAAATTTGACTCAGTTGCAGGAGTGATTGGTGTTGTGCAAGGAGAGATACATTCCTGACAAATACTAAAGATATGATGGCCTTTATGTCCTGTGATGTGTGTTCCAGATTGGGGCACACAGTGTGTGCCTCATTCATGAGGTGTCAGCCACGGGAAGTACCACAAGACATCATCCGGCACTTGCCAGCATCAAAACAAAAGCTGATGAATGTGCCATTATGTTTGATGAACAATACATTATGGTCCTTTTACACTACAACAGCACAGACTGGTTTGGCATGTGGAAAAGTATTCACCCGTGCACTATGGTGCAAATGTGCCTGCCTTGCAGAGCAGATTACTTTTGTGCTTGGAAGTCGACCTACATGTGCAATGTTGGTGACATTAAGGACTAGTTTGGGAACCTCTTGCATCACTGGTGCATCACTTTTGAAATGTTAAGAAGTGAGGTACAGGCAGCACTGACTTTCAGGCAATGCCCCCCTAAGGCATTTTCGATGGTGTCTATATGCATCAAAGAACATTGTTGATGTTACCGCAAGGTGAACTATCAACATTTTTGCAAGGGGAACAACACTTTCCACACACCTGCATTGGCATTATGGAGGCCTTATGAAGTGAAATTAGTTTATTGCTGTATATTTCTACCATGTTACATGTGGGCTGCATTCTGCAGTACACATCTGTCAGGTAATTTGCAATTTACAACTGATTAGGAGCAGGTAGGCTTCCATTCTGGCACTGACTAAATCAGCCCCACTTCACAGGCACCCTTGCAACATAGTGCAAGGATGCGAACATTGGCACATGGCAGACCATTGTGTACCATGCAGGGCTAAAGGTTAGGAATGCGCTGTAGCTTGAGGATCGAACACATTTCACAGCTTTTATGTTGACACAGGGCAGCGCAGCAAGACTCATTGCAGCAGTGCCCAGCCCCAAATAAAGTACAAATATTGATCAAAGTGTGTGTAGTACACCCTGGATGTTGTGTCGAAACACAAACATCAACACCCATGCTACAACACAGTCCCACATTGTACTGGATGGACTCTGCATGACCTTGAAAATGGGTGCAGAACCATTCTGCCACCAGTACAACTCATGAAGGGACGCACAAGTGGTGATGTGTTATTCTTATTACTTTGTCACCTGCACCTTGCACCTCTGGAGTTTCAATTTTAAAATGTGTGAAAAGTGATAGTCCAGTGTTGCAAGGGGATAATCTGGGAGACCATGGGCCTCATTTATGGCGTTTTTGTCGTAGGGCAGCTCAACAGGCCTTGCTGCTGCCCTGCCCTACAGCAGAAGAAAAGGGCAGGAATGCACCGTATCTATTAGATATGCCGCATTCCTGTCCTTTTCCCCTGCACCAGCACACAATGGGCTGCCGTGCGCCAATGCAGGCACCTTTTCACCATGGTGCAAGGGTGCCTGCATTGCAGGGGATGATTATTTTTGTGCAGGAAGGTAAACCTTCCTGCACATAAATAATCACAAGGGGCTTTTTCCTCTTTCTATGTGTGCTGCAGAATGCAGCACACATAGAAAGAGGAAAAACGTGGAGAAATGAAGATAATACTCCTCATTGTGCCTCCCTTGCGCCTCCCCTGGTGAGGCGTAAGTTTTTGGCGCAGCCTCAGAGTTATGATTTCTCGTAAATATGGGGCAGTGTCAAAAAGACATGGAACACCCCCAGCAACACCCATGGAATACCCCTTTCATGCAGTTTCCTGTGTGAAAGAGGCACATATTTATAAGGCCATGAAAAGCCACGCAACGTGGCTTTACGCGCCCTTATGAATATGCCAGTGGCACATTGCGCCACCAGAATGTCAAAAAAGTGATGTCCCAGCAGCGCAATAGTGCGGGTACGGCCTCATAAATGAGGCCCCTTATGTCTGTTACAGTGTGTTGTTGGATTTGTAGTTCAAATGGGTTCTGTAGTGATACACCTACATGATTCACAGGGGCAGCAGTGGCCTGGTACTGCACTTCTGACATATAAATTGTGATTTACATGATGGATCTAGAATGAACTGGGCAACATCTGACTGTCCAGGGTACAAGGCTTTTATGTGACACTTCACTGTTATTGACATACATGACTTCCCTTTGCTTGACGTATGTCGCTAATGAGGACTGGTACATTAGAAAATGCACTGCGCAACATTAGCTTGTTAGCCACATTGCCCTTTATTACAACTTACCCTGTGGGTCTTGCAGTTCCTCATGCTCGGTACTGTCCTGTTCTGGAAGTCCTGCCACCAACTCCTCTGGGATGACTGCTGCCACCCGCTCCTCCAGGGCATCCTGCTCCTCATGTTCTGCTGGGCTCCCTCCTCTGGTCTGCATTGCTGCCTTCAGGCGCCATTTTCTCTTTGGTCCTGCGCTTAATGTCATGCCAGCATTTCTTCAAATCTGGAACTGTCCTCTTCGCTTGAGCCACACTGTTGACCTTAGCCAATATGGACTGCCAGATGGCATCAGTTTTGGATAACGGCAACTTAGAGGTGACAAACAGCTGGTGTTGGTGGTCTGTCACCTAATTGATTAGTATTTCATTCTCCTCCGCACTGAAATTTACTTTCCTCTTCCTCTTCCCCTGGGTTTCGGTCAGGACATCCTGGCTAGCGTGTGGGAGGTTCCCTTGGCTGCTGGTGTCTCCTTCATACTCCATGGAAACTTTATTTACCTCCAAAATAGATTTTTGAGGTAGATGCGTGTTTTTCTGCCTATTTCCAAATCGTGATGCAACGAAAAAGTGGTGCAAGGCAAGTTTGTCTTGCGTCGGAATACGCGATTCTGACTTACAACACTTTTTCAGCAGTTGCGTCAGTTTTTTTTACATCAAGACGGCTGCGTCAGCATAATTTTTTTTAACTTTACTTGTCACCCGCGACATGGTGCACCAAACCATAAATCTGACGCATTCATGGTGCAAAAAAGTGATGCAGCGTATCGTAAGAAATGGTGATGCATCTCTGCGCCAGTCCAGAGACGCTCCACTTTTCATAAATGAGGCCCATTGAATTTGACCTGGCCACAGAGGTTCTGTTGACACTACATGTAGAATCATTATATACTAACATTCATTAGTAGTCCACAGAGAAGTAATTGAAAACCTGTTAAAATCCTGGGATAAAAATGAAATGACCGCTACTGACTTCATACTAGACTGTGGTCATATGGTATTGACTAAGAATATATTCGAATACGAGTGTAAGTACTTCTTGCAAACTCATAGCACTTCCATGGAAAGCATCTGTGCTCCCAGTATAGCATGCCTATATGTACATAGTTTCGAAAAACAATTCATCTATAGTGAGGAGAATCCATTTCTAAATCAGATGAGACTATGCAAAATATACATTGATGACATTCTGGTAATCTGGAGAGGATCAAAAGAAGAGGAAACTGAATTTAACCTGTGGGTCAACAGATTATAACCATTTTTGAAGTTTACCATCAGCATGAGTCATACAGAAATATCATTTTTAGATCTAAGAATATACCTTGAGGGTATATTATGTAAACCAAGGTATTTTCTAAACCTACTGACAGGAACAGCTTACTCCGTTTTGTGAGTTTCCACCCCATGGCCCTGAGGGAGGGTTTGCCAATAGGGCAGTTCCTTAAACTGAGATGCAAGCTTCCAAAAACATGCTGAAAAACATAGCGAAATACTAAAAGCAGAACACTACCCTGAGAAGATTATCAGAAGAGGGCTAGTAACAACAATAGAGAGGCTTTACTAACGACATATGAAAAACTCATAGGGGCAGATTTACGTTTCCTGGCGCATCCCTGCAAATCAGCAGGGATGCGCCAAGAAACGTGCGACACGCAATGCCATCGTTGCGCCACCACGGTTGCGCCGCATTTATAATGCGGCGGGCCATGGCGCTAGGATTGGCAGATGCGTGTCGCATCTGCCGACGTAAGGTTGGCGCAGTGCTGGAGTTGTGTCGCGGGCGCGACGCAACTTCAGCACTGTGCCAACCCGGCCTATCTTCCACATGGTGCGTCACACCTTACGTCTGCTTCAAGCAGGCGCAAGGTTTTGACGCAGCGGGGTCGAGAAAGTGACTGAGTGAAATCTTGTAGATTTCACTCAGGCACCTTTCCGAGGCGTTCCTGCACCGGAACGCCCACCCTGCGCCGGAACACCCACATGAAACCTGACGCAGGTTTCATGTGGCGCAGGGCTTTACAACGTGACGCATCTCCCTAGATGCGTCATGTTGTAAATCCCCCGCAGCATGGCGCTAGCTTTACGCTGCAGCTGCGTCACAGAGGTGACGCAACGGCGGCGCAAAAGTGGCGCACGGGGCTTGTAAATCTGCGCCTTAGTATCAAAGCCTATCTGTAATGACAACCTACTGCCCTAGTTCAAAACTGACAAAGCTGATTAAACAAGCATTGGCATAGCCAATAGGTCTCGCCTTTGGGAACTTACAGTGTTTAGCCATGCAGCACACAAGCTGCGAGTTTACAAACATGAGAAAGTAGATAGTGCAGCCGATTGCACATTGTACATAAAACTTTGGAAAATGCAGAGAAAAATACTGCAAATATTCTAATAATGCGACTGCTGTTTGCATTGTTGAATGTTATGTTGGCGCTTTGGCAACAGTCATATGGAGGGAAACTGAAAGGGATAAGGTGGTCGGTTGAGAGGATAGAAAGCTAGGGAGAAAGATAATGCATGAGAGAAGGGAAGAGAGAAGAGCTTAATTTGTAAGTGAATGAGTGCCGGTGCTGAAAGATTTGCTCAGAAGCAGCGTCCAAACCAGCCGAAAGTACATGAATAGAGCGGCCGTATTCCCAAACTGATACCTATTTGTTTCATTTCCTCTGTAGTGTTGAGTCTGCAGAAGTGGGGGTGGGGGGCGGGAAGGGGGGGGATTGGTTCACGCGGAGTAAAGCTGCCATGAATGCAGTCAGCCAGGGGGGCACCTCAAGCAGGCGCTGCAAAACACGAGGTGCGTGGAGCGAAAAGGAGGGTGGGAAGGGAGATGGGGAGGGAAGAAGGAAGGCGCGAGGCAGGAATGGAAATAAGTGGAGCATGGCTGATACGGAAAAAGCATGCAAACGGGGAGAAAGCAAAGAGCGTTGCTGCAGGCCTCGTTAGTTGTCAGCTTGAATTATTATCTGGAAGTTACTCACTACTCGGCAGCACGTGCTTTAACCGAATAAACTACTGTCTCATTGGGATTGGGGTCACACGATCCTCCTTGGAACAGCAGTTACACACTTGGCTGGTGCACCGACTCGGTTTGCGTGCTGTGTTGGGATCTATGCAGCAGGCACATGAACAGCTGAGCTACCATCTTTAAACGTGGGACTGGCGGTTACGCATTGATCTCGGGTGTATCGTGCATGAACCAGCTGGGATCGGGCTGTTGTCGGGTGCGCACCTCTGCAGCAGGCGCCCGGCCCACTGACTGTCCTGGTAAGTTACGGTTATGTTTAATCCTACCCAGCAAGGGCTCTGCTGCCTGCATCTCCAGGGATCCTTGCTGCGGTTTCCTAAGGTGGAGGCGCTATAGCAGCTATAGTCGGCGTGCGGCTCGAGGCGTGTGCACGCGGGGTGGGAGTTCTGCTTGGATTGTAAGTGCCACGCATGGCCCGGGGCCACCTGGCAGCCGTGACTCACTCCTTTGGGAAGCTTTGGGCGGGAGGAGCTTGTGAAGTGGAAGAACGGAGAAAAAGTAGGGAAGGTGAAAAGGAAGCAAGGAGAGGGAGAAAGGGGCAAAGAGGGGGCAAAAGGAGGGAGCAAGGGAGGTACATGGGGAGCAAAGAGCGGGACCCCATGAGGAGAACAGGACGCATGGAGAGGGCGAAAAGACTGGGTGGGGTTACAGGTTATAGAGTAAGACCTAAAAAGCCCGCGAGTGGTGCGCGCGTGCTTGGGAGAGCGAGAAATAAATAAATAAATAAAGTGAGCGCGGTGTCCCTAGCGGGCGCCGTGCTGGAAAAGATTAAATAAAGCACTGCAGAGTGGGAGAGCGAGCCCTCTTCCTCCTCCTGACAGCTGCTCCCGAGGCGGATTCACCACAACAATAATAGCCCACGGGTTAACAAGTGGGAGGGGTGGGGGGAGTGCGGCCAAGGTCGAGGTCACACACAGTGTTTCCCTTGCGGGAGCGAGCCTTGGGCACCATCTGTTTGGAAGTTAATTACAAACAGATGGTTTCAAAGCTCGCTCCCGCAAGGGAATCGCCAAACGTGCACGCTTTGCCATTGAAAGCAATGCAAAGCATGCACGTTTTTGGACCAAAAAGTGAATCGATTTCTAAAGGTCTCCTCCTATCCTCCCTGGTTCATGCATGCGCGCTGCGTAGGCGATACCTAAAAACATTGGAATATCTTGAATTCAGGAAAACTAAAAATAGAGAAACCCATGTTCACTTTTAGGAGAGGCCAAAATATAGGAGATAAACTAGTACAAACATGTCCTTGGAAACAAATACCGGTGAGCAAGCAAACCACTCTTTGGAATACACCTACTTCACATGATAACCAACCTTGTGGCAAATGCAGTGTATGCCGGTTTACAAAACATTTTTAAACTGTAGACCTCGGACTCCAGACACACGGGCAATTGAGCAACTTTACAAACTGCGATTCATGCAATGTGATATATCCTCTGAGATGCCCATGTAAGCTTTGATACAAAGGCATTACAACAAGAAAAATACGGAATGAAAATCAATAAGCACAGAAGCACGATAAGGTACAGAAAGGATCAAACTAAACTAACAAAGCACTTTACTGAGAAACAACATTCAGAAGATGATCTCAAATGGCACATGAATGAGAAACTACAACCCGTACATGCCAACATGGGAAGAGCTCTTTTGAGATATGAGCAACAATGGGTTTTCAGACCACGTGCAGATTTTCAGGGGCAAAATGATGAAATGCCCTGGGGAATCCTAGGTAAATGAGTACACATCATTGGATGAAAAAGCCTGTTCTTGAACAAATATAAGGATCTATCTAGGATACATGGGCGATTAAGTCACAAACCTTGTCTGACAACAGTATCTTCTATATGATACACCTGAGCATTATTCTACAAATTTGTTATCCTCTGTAAGGCCCCAACCTACAATGAGTTACAACACCTTATACAGTATTGTGTGCATCTTTCCCATGTCTTGTTATAGGAATCAGGGACTACGACTCCCATGTAAAATGACTCGTTTTTGTAGTTCTCCAGGGAGCCATTTGAACTACAACTCCCATCATGCACATAATGTGAAGAGTATATGGGCAATGTAAGTGTGGATATGAAAGCGTAGAAAAGTCCCTGCTTCCTTTTCAAATATTGCCCAAGACATAAGAATTGTACATTAAGGAGGTAGAAATGCTTCCCCAGCTCCCATGTAAAATGAGCCATTTTTGTAGTTCTTTATGGAGCCGTCCGAACTACAACTCCCATCATGCGCATAACATAAAGGGGCATATTCTCAAGAATGTGTGATAACTACAGCAAGTGTAGCTTAACGCAACCCTACACATCGCAGTCCATCGCGGGAAAACAACTCCGTGTTAACGTGATATTCAAAACACGGCGGTACCATGCAATAGTCACAGGACAACGCGTCAAATGAACGCGTTAGAAACAACGCGATGCCGCAAAAACGCGAAACCCCAACGCAAAAATAGTAGCGATGACGCCAATCACGATACAAAAATCTACAAAAACCAGCCACAGGCCTGCAATTCCCACGCGCCATGCGGGAAAATGCACCATAAAAGTAGAAAAAAACATACCAACAAAAGCCAAACAACAGCGAAGCACAATGGAGGCAGCCGGGGCAAGTACAGAGGACAACCAGAACCCCACAAGCCCCACGGAGGACCAGCCTGGGAACTCGGGGTCAGGGAAGGGCAAGGACAAGAAGAAGAGGAAGACGAAGTTCAGTCCGCAGAAAAACAGGATCCTGATAACGGAGGTGATAGAACACCATCAATCACTGTTCGTCACCTCCACTGTGTCACTGGCAACTAAAAATGGAATATAGCAGACCATCGTGGACAAGGTGAATGCAGTCGGAGTGCTGAAGAGGACAATGGACGAGGTCAAGAGGTGCTGGAATGATGTGAAGCGCAATACCAAGCTGAAAATCGCAAACAACCGGAAGGCAGCAATGCAGACTGGAGGTGGGAGTCCTGCGCCACAGGAGGAGCTGGACGAGATGGAGGAAATGGTGTCCACAGTCATCAGTGGGGAGACGGTGGCAGGAGTCGGGGGACCGGACACTGCTCAACATGACCGGACACAACAGCAACAGGGTGAGTAACCACCAGGGACTGGGGGGACGGGGGGAGATGGGCACAATGGCACACATGCACAATTAAGCATAGCACATCTGCGGACAAAACATGCCCCAAACCCACAACTCCCACCAAGAGACCAATGCACACAGATATGCAACATCTCAGCACTGCAGAAGCACAGAACCCAGGGGCACACCGCATGGAAGGGAGGAGGGCAGCTAAATCAGAGCTGCAGGGGCGACTCCCCCAAAATGCGGCACACACACATAACATGCAGAGCACATCAACATTGACAACGAGGCAGTACAAACCGCAACACGTCCACAACAGAACAGAGGCCACAACAGGTGCCGCATGTGCGTAGAAACTGGCCAATCACATATGGCACTGCAGGGAAATGTGAGTTGACAATGTACAAGTACAAACTCACATCCGTGATGTAGTCGGAATGTCCACTCTCCCGCATCAAATAGGCAGCTCCCCCTAAACAGTCACAATGTACACTGTCATGCAGTCTGAATGCAGACATGTACAATGCGTCAACATACATGTGTACACGATGTCAAACTGCATCTCCCCTTCACATTGCAGGGGAAAATCCAACACCTCCTGCAGAGAAGTCCGAACCTCTCCTCTCTGATGACGAAGAGGACCACCACATCTTCGACTCAGACGCCCTCGAACAGCTCGTGGAGAGCCTCCGCAGCCCACTTCCAGGATCAGGGCAACCCAGCTGCCACGAGGAGCCCCCCCCTGCACAGTGCACACAGCAGGCAGCACCCACCACCACGGCTGCCTCCCAGGACCCCCACGACGAACACATGGCCTTCCAATGCCGTGTGTTGGGGTGCCAGGAGAAGCTGGCTGAACAGGTGCAGGTGGGGTTCGACCACATGGCAGCCAAACTAGACGCCATACGTGGGTGTCTAAGTCCCATCAGGGACCACTCACAGTCCCTAACGAACGCCCACAGTCCACTCCATGCCCTCCAACGGACCATGGCTGACATCGCCAGAGTCCTGACTCTGCGACAAGAACGACTGTCTAGCCAGAGTTCCTCCAGCAATCTCGCCCAGGAGTTGGGACACATGCGGAGGATTATGGAGAACATGGAGCGGACGCAGGCGGAAAGAGCGGCTACCACGGCTGCACACCAGCGAGAGGTAGCTGGGTCCCTCAATGCCCTAAAGACCTTCCTCATGGCATTGCTGTCACAAGGCCTGGCGCTGATGCATGCTGCTGCTACCACCCCATCCACATCTCCGGCCCCTGATGTGTCTGTGCCACACAGTGCTGGGGACAGTACACCACTACCCACATGTGAGGCACATGCAACAGCAGAGGACGAAGATGCGGATGAACCCACCCTCGTGGTCAGGAGGATGCAGTAGCATTCATCTCCGCCATGTGGCCTGTTTCTGCTTGGTTTTGCCCTCTGCATCATCACCTTCCACTGTCCCCCGATGCACTCTGCGACACTCACCTCGGACCTCCACATGGACTGCCATATTCTGTTTGGTCACCAATGACACAGCTATCAGACTGCGGACTGAAGTCCTCCTCTCCTGATGTACCTGTCATTCCCTGAAGGACTCTGGCTGGCCCTCCACGTGCCGACAATGTGAAGTGGGGTTGGCATGGCCCTGTACTGCTCCAGCTGCAACACTCCCTTGAATGTGTAAAAAACATTCATATCCACACAGATGTGTCATGTCTATTATCTTTCAAGTATGGATGAATGTAGGGTCAGTGATTCCCCCTTACGTCCATGTTGCCCATGTTGTGGGACTATTGTCACAGGGTGACAGATTGCCGATTCCGGTCCGGGTGGCGCCGACGCTACAACGGAGACACATCCATTAGTCACTTCCTTGTCCAGCCCACCACGCCCAGAGCCCCGGGGTCATTGTTCGTACCCTTACCCTGGACTGGCATACGCCAGAACAGCCCACTCCGATTACGCACACAGGGGGGGACGACAGCGCTACATGTCCTAGGTCTTCACTGTGGGGATCTGCAGCTCACAGGTCTAGTTGTCAGCATGCCACAGCCACTCCCTCACGGCTGGTGTACACCCACACCACACCCATCCAGCACTGGCATCACAGGACATGTGACCCTGGCAATAAAAATGGCCTGGCGCACGTGCTGGATGCCATTTCCACTCTCTCTGACTGGGTGTCTCTGTGTAGTTCTCATGTGTGCATGAGGGCCTAGGGCCCTGCCACCTCACATTTCCCAGTGATGGCGTCCCCACAACGGGACTCAATCATTAAGGGTCCATGGCTAGCGGGGCACAGACTTGGTGGCACCGGATACACTGCAGCACGCACAGGCACCCCGCCACGGGACGGTGTCTTGCGGTGCAGTGAGATAGGGGCACCTAAAGTGCTGAGCGGGTGTGCAGCCTGCGATGATACGCCGTCCTGGCGGTCCGGACTGGCAAGGATTAGTGTGAGCCCTGCTGGGCCGCAGTGTAGGCCTGGGCCAGCGACAGTGTGGCCCTCCCGCCATGTGGCGTTGCGTCGCGCTTCACAGAGTTAGTGGCACCTCAAGCGCTGAGCGAGTGTGCAGCCTGCGATGATGCCGTGTGCACTGATGTGGTCTCTGCCATTGCATAATCAAGACCCAGAGTCAGGTGTGTGACCTGGTGGCCCGCGGTGCGGGGCTGCATGATGTTGAGGGTGCCGTGGTCGCAGGCACTGGGCTTGGAGATCCCTCCGGAACGTGGTGGGCCCTCTTGGAGACACGCCGGTGGCAGAAGGTGAGCAGTGAGGGCTGGTTGCGCAGGGGCAGGCAATCACCGCTGGGCGGTGGGAGGGGCTGGGGTGCAGCAGCCTGTGTGCGCAGGGGCGGGCAAGCGATGCTGGCGTGTGAAGCTGTATGGGCTCTGCCATTCATGTCTCTGGAAACTGTTTCAGATGAGGGACCTGGGGGACTGCTGTGAATACCGGCACGTGGTTGGAGACACACCGGTGGCAGCAGGTGAGCAGTGAGGCCTAGGTCCGCAGTGTCGGCACTCTCTCCCTCTCTCCCTCTCTCTTTCTCTCTCCCTCTCTTTCTCCCTCCCTCTCTCCCTCTCTCCCTCTCTCTTTCTCTCTCCCTCTCTCTTTCTCTCTCCCTCTCTCTTTCTCTCTACCTCTCTCTTCCCCTCTTTCGCTCTCTCTCTCTGTACTTTGATGGGCGCATGGCACACCTTCTGATCCAGATTTCTGTTTTGCATGCTGTGACTTACAGAATGTCCTGAGACAACCCGCCATGCCTCTTCCGATTTTTTTTTTTTGGTTTGCTCTGTAATAAACGTATTGTTTGGATATTTTGATATGGGTGTATGATTTTCCTTTTTCTGGCCACACATGTATGTTGGGTGTTGTGATTGTGCGACTTCAGGCGATTTGTTTGGTTCATGATTTCGTGGAGTTGATGTGCAATATCTTTGGTTTGAATCAAATGAGGGGGAGGGAGAGAGAAGAGAAGCGATGATCCATTCAGCTTCCAAATATGATACAAAAATCAACAGGGGGAATGGATCACTTGTAACCACGTTACCAGGGTTTGTTAGTTAGTGGTGCCTTCATAAAAACCCTCATACACGTACGTAGATGGAAAAGAAAGGCGGTATATCTTGATTCTCTGCCTAATCGTAGCGTGACAGCATCATCATAGGGTTTTGTTTGGTATGCTGACCTCCACCTGGAGGTTAACCACTGGTATTGCAGTAGTGTCCAGAGACCAAAAAGATTTCTTAAAATAAGTGCTCGCAGTGAAGTGAAATTAAAATTCTTTGAACATCCTCATTTGCGTGTAATTATTTATTAGTGAATGGGAGTTTAAAGAAATTTAAAAATAGTGAGCGTGCGTTATTAGACCGTGTTACTAGATCTAGCGCACTAAAAAAAGGTCCATACGTAAGGTCGACATGTTTCAGCCCCATTTTGCACAGCCGGGTCTAGGGGGCTTTCTTAAAACCCAGAAAAAAGTGTGTGTGTGCAAACACAATTTGTGTTGGGCTAACAAGTGGTTTACTATTTGTCCACTGTGGAGATTAGGTCGATAGTACCTGTAATTAAAAGCACAAAGAAAAAGGGGATACCTATAAATACCTCTTTTTGATGCTGTTCAAGTCTTATCTAAACATTCCTAAAACAATCGGAAGGTTAGTAAGATTAGGGCTCTTGCTCTTGCCATATTGCGCATTTCGCTAAATTAAACACTACAAGAATTACGGCGTTTCTGAGAATTATTGCGCATTAGTTGTGGAGCGCTGGGGGTCTCGCGATATCAGTGGGATTCGTTAGTTATGTTTGAACATTGTTACTTAAATAACATTTTTCAAGGGGCAAATTAATGAGTAGGTTAGTGGAGCCAGACGTGCTTATTTCATATGTGTCCATATTTGCCAAGTGAATGTTAAAGGTAGAGCGGAAATTATTATTACTCTCTCACAACATATTAAAAAACCGCCTCATATCGGGTGTGCTTATTTACAAATTGTAGTTTATGCTAATGTGATCCGCCATTACTGATGGCTATAACTCGGTTATCAAACCCCATGACGGGTAAAAAGTTACCTTTTAAAGACACACTTTAGGGCGTCTTCGGGGTCCGGCAAGTGTTTCCCGGCTTGCTGTAGTGAGAAAACAGTATTTAATAAAGGCCTTACTTTAGTTCTGACGAACGTGGTCCTTCGGCGTGTCTCCCTCACCTGCAGCTACGGGAGTTTCTCACTTGTGCTTGCTCTGCCCTCGGTGGGACGGGTCTGTTTGGAACCATCATTTGTTTCTTTACTACGCTGGACATAGAAGAAATACTCTATGGCGTGTATTAAGTAAAGTGCTGTAGGTGACTTATCAGTAGGAAAATTGTGAAATTAGTGTACCGTATTTCTCAGAAATAAGGGATTCATATCCTAAATTTTAAGTAGTGGATTTGTGGTTTTAATTTGAATTTTTAGTTCATCTGCTGATTCTCAAAATAACGTGCCAGTTTAATTGCCCTTAAAGAGCTAATATGTGATGTTTGGTGTGCCACTAACCAGTGTTTTATGTGGCAAATATTTAATATATGTTCACAGTATGGCTTTGTCCGTATTTTGACCATTTGAAGGGTTGCGTACTCAGTTGTTCGGATCATTTTTCTATCTTCACTGGTCTTAGAAAGGAGAATTCTTTTGGGAGAATACGTGGTCAATTGAACTGGTGCCATGGTATATCATCGTTTAATCCTTGAACATTAGTCTGTAGGCGATGAACCCAACGCTGTTCTTTCTCAAACAGTATGCGTTCTGCATTGTTATTTTTGGTAGTTAGCATCTCTATGATCGTCCAATTCAGTTCATCAATTGTGTGATTTGAATCTATATAGTGTTTGCTCATTTTGGTTGTGGATCTTTTGCACTTGATGTTACTCTTGTGTTCCCCAATTCGCAGCTTCACTTTACGACAGGTCATCCCAATGTATCTAAGCCTGCATGGGCACGTGATCACATAGATGAGGGGGCAGATTTATGACGACTGGTGCATCCCTGCAAATCAGCAGGGATGCGCCAGGTAAGTTGCGTCACGCAAGTTACCCTTGCGCCACCACAGATGCGCTGCATTTACAATGCGGCGCATCGTGGCG
This sequence comes from Calotriton arnoldi, assembly GCA_963921515.1. Taxonomy (NCBI): domain Eukaryota; kingdom Metazoa; phylum Chordata; class Amphibia; order Caudata; family Salamandridae; genus Calotriton; species Calotriton arnoldi. Next base: position 366,945 of record CAWUFW010001280.1, on the reverse strand, counting down.
CAAGGATAAACAGATGCGTGACGCATCTCCCGTCGGAAGGGTGGCGCATTGCTGGAGTCGTGTCGCAAGCGCGACGCAACTCCAGCAATGCTCGTGGCCTGCCCATACATAACGTGGTGCGTCACGCCTTACGCCTGCTTCAAGCAAGCACAAGGTTTTGACGCAGCGGCGTCGGAAAAGTGACTGAGTGGAATCTTGTAGATTTCACTCAGGCACTTTTCTGAGGCTTTACTGCGCCGGAACGCCCCCCCCCTGCGCCGGAACGCCCACATGAAACCTGACGCAGGTTTCATGTTGCGCAGGACTTTACAACGTGACGCATCTCCCTAGATGCGTCACATTGTAAATAGGCGCAACGCCGCCGCTGCGTCACAGAAGTGACGCAACGGTGGCGCAAAAGTGGTGCAAGCGGCTCGTAAATCTGCCCCCACGTGTGTAGAGTTACAGTTAGTATGTTGTCGTTGTGTCCATACTAGATTGTCGGACAGGGACAGGGTTCTCGTTGCAGTAGTCAATTTACAAACTACGCAGGAACCACATGGATAGTGTCCTGTGATCGGGTTCATATTCCAAGCAGTAGTAATACTTTCTATTTTTGTCTTGGGTGCAGGTCGGGTATGTACCAGAAGGTCCTTCAGGTTTCTTGTCCTTCTATTTGCAAACCTTGGTTTTGGCCATTTCAGACTGCCAGAAGTGACAATCTTCCAGTTCTTGTTGATAATCTTTTTTACTGTGTTGCTGGCAGTATTGTAAATTGTCACACATGTGATTAGATTATTATTAGTTTCCTTTGGAGTAGTATTCAGCAGGCATTCTCGTGGTTGATGTCTGGCTCTCTTCTGACATTTGCGTATGGTTCTCATCAGGTAGTCTCTTTTCACCAATTTATCGGTTAGATCGTCAGCTTGTTGTTTATAATCCTCCAACTTACTGCAATTACGCCTAAAACGTAAAAATTGACTGTAAGGGAGATTATCCCTTAAAGGTCTTGGGTGAAAGCTCTTGTAAGATAACAAGCTATTCTTTGCAGTGTGTTTATAAAACGTTTTTGTTTGGATGCTGTTATTCTCTATGTAGAGGGTAATGTCCAGAAAGTCCAATCTGCTTCTGTCAGCTGTGTAGGTAAATTTTAGGCATTCGTCTCTGGTGTTAATCCAGTATATAAAGTTCTGGAGATTATCACTGGTGTCTTTCCAGACAACGATAATATCATCTATATATCGTTTCCAGAACAAAATTCTGGGAAAGAATGGATTTTGGTCATTCAGTATATGTTGATTTTCAAAATTGCTCACGTACAGGCCTGCTACCGATGGCGCGAAGGCACTGCCCATGGATGTTCCGTGGCATTGTTCGTACAGTGATCCGTTGTACTCAAAAAAATTCTCCGTTAGGGCTAGTCTACAGCATTCTAGGACGAAATGCCTCGGTGTTCTATGTTGCCATTGTTCAGAAAATAAGATGGTCTCTAATGTTTCCAAAGTGTTTTGTTGCGGAAGGCTCGTACAGAGACTCTCTATGTCCAAGCCTACCAAATACATTTCGTTTTCATCAAAGGGTAGGCCTATAAGTTGATTCAGGAGGTCCCGAGTATCTTTTAGGTACGTAGATGTTTTTTGGACCAGGGGTTTAAGAAACTGATCAGCAAATTGGGACTGTGGTTCTAGTATTGAACTTATCCCAGAAACGATTGGACGTCCTGGGGGGGGGGGGATCTCCAGGTGGAGGTCAGCATACCAAACAAAACCCTATGATGATGCTGTCACGTTACGATTAGGCGGAAAATCAAGATATACCGCCTTTCTTTTCCATCTACGTACGTGTATGAGGGTTTTTATGAAGGCACCACTAACTAGCAAACCCTGGTAACGTGGTTACAAGTGATCCATTCCCCCTGTTGATTTTTGTGCAATATCTTTGTCCATAGGGGGGGTGTGTGGGGGTGCCCGGGGTGGGGCCCGGGGGGGGTGTGGTCCTGGGGGTGGTGGCGGTGGGTGTTGTTGGCCTATTGAGGCTCAGGCCTGCATGATGGGTTGCTCCAGGGCATCTGTTGTTCTTCATGTGTGGCTTTGGGCTGTGCTCCCTTGTCTGGTGCCGGTTGTCGTCCGACTTTACACCAGGTAGGAGCAGGTGTTAGTTTCCTGCTGCTAACGCGCCTTAGCGCATGTTTTGTGATCTTATCGCCGATCTGGCTGGTCGTTGAGAATGTTGTGGAGTGGTGTTGTCGCGGCTTTTTGCACGGGAACGCCTACTCTGCATATCATTAGCGTTAGTTGCCGGGCTCCTCTGTGGCGATGTTTTTTGCGACTGCTATCGCAGGTAAACTGGTGTTATGGGCTGTTAGCACCAGCTTGGGAATGGGGTGATAACTTTATTGCGGATTTGGCTGCAATAAAGTGCCGTTGGCTTGGCGATAGCTCCTTGAGAATATGCCCCAAAGAGTATATGGGCAACAAATATAGCCAATAATAGCATGACAAACATATTCAGACAATAAGCGTTTAAGGCTTTGGCTAGCCGATTTGCAATTTGTAGAGCTTAAAATTCTGGGAACTGTATAAAACTTACAAAAAAACATAAAGTGCATAGTAGATTGCTGGCTGGTATTGTCATAAGGACAGCAGGGCAAAGATGAGAATCAGCTGCCCTGCTGAGGAAAAGCAACCAGGAAGTGAAGGACACACAACCTAAAGCGTGGCAAATACACTCACTGACTGCAGAGTCCTAACCTCAAACACTTCAACTTTACTAGTGCTGATAAATTCTGCCGGCGGAACACAGCGGCGGAATTTACTAGTAATTCCACGTTACAACAGTAATGCGGAATTCCTAAATTCCTCCAATTCAGCCGGGGGAATTAAAAATTCCGCCCATCTCTACTTTAAAAGGTGAATTATACCACAGATAGTATATGTGATAAATACTAAATCTCATTACTACTACACAAAGAACATGAATTAAATTATGCAGTACCTCTCTACATATTTTTCATGGTGAAAAACTTTCACAAAACACTTACACTCACTGGATGATGTCATCAGTGATGTTATTTGAGATGTCATCAGCGATGTCACTGACCATGTCATGAGTGATGTAATATATGAGGTCATAAGCAGTGCATTGTGGGGGCGTAAGTTATAGTTTACTCAAGTAACTATAATTGCTAAATTTTTATGGATGTATGTGTGTAAAATCTGAGCTGAACTATAACATCCCTGTAATCTCCGTTTTGTTCAGTGAATTTCTACATTTTTTAAATTCTATTTCTTAACTATAATGTCCCTGTAATCTATGGTTTTTTCAGTGCATATATATATATATATATATATATTTATATATATATATATATATATATATGTATAAATATATATATGCAAGCTCCTTCTTCCCCACTCCAATATTCCAAGGAAGAGCACTCACGGGGGTGATATTAGAGTCTGTTTATTAAGAGCAAAACAGACGCGTTTCGGCGGGTGCCTTTATCGATGTTTTGCGTTTTTGCACGTCAAATAAAACCATGTTTTTTTATACATTCAAAAGCATTTGACACGTGATGTGTTAGCAAACATAGATGATGGACTCACATCCTAAAATCACTTATGGTCGCCATATTGGAGTGATATGTGATTTAACATTTTATACAAGTCACAAGGCATTATATACATTCACCACATTGTCCTATTTTACAAAAAAGACAGTGTTTTGCCATATATCAACTCCGCTCTCTTGTCCTCACTTTTCAAGACAGCGCTCCCCTTTTATGCTCGAATTTGAATATTTCGCTGTATATCGGCTTCGTATCAAGGTGTGCATCTTAAAGAGCATATATGGAAAACCAATAATTATCTTTAAATACAAGGCAGAGACCATCATCAAAATGAATTTTTCCAAATCTCATTTGGACATTATTTTGCCGTGTATCGGCCTTATATTCATTTATATTCACGTGTATGTTAAATAATCCATGATCAATTATGCCTGCTCATATGAAAAAAATTGATACAAATTCATGTGTTCAGAGCTATCATATATTTAAGGTCTTTCAAGTCTTATTAACCTCTTTAGTCTCCAAGATGTATTGCCAATTCCTCCCCACTATTCATTCCATTGGACATCTTTGTTTGAAGGTCAATAATATATCTCGATTCTAACCTTCTAAGCTTTGTAATCCTATCTCCCCCTCTTTTACATACTGGTACCGAGTCTATACCAAAATAACGCAACAGGTCCCTGTTGGTCTGGTGTTTTTCGGCAAAATGCCTGGCGACGTTTATAGCACTTATGGACCTTTGGGTAATATGTAGTACACACAAAATTATAGTTCCCTGTAAAACTTGTCATGGTTTATATATATAATTTTTAAAAAATTTATGCAAATGTACGAAAAGATTTTTTAGGTAGGAGATACTAATTATGTTAGATATTAGGTGTAACTGTTCCCCACAAACACCTATATGTTTATTTGTTTCAACCTAGGTGTGTGGAACACTCAATTGTGGAAAGGAATTAACCAAACCCCTTGTCCTGAAGAAGGTGGCTTTAATGATGTTATGCCACTGAAACGCGTTGACGCTTAAAAAACTGTGTTAGATCTGTGGAAAGACAGCAGCAATACAAACACTTTATTCCTTTGGGTTGTACTGTTTATTACTCTAGGATTAACAGTGTCAAGACAAATACAATTGTCTCACCATATTCCTTTCCAGGAACCTTTGTAGTGTAATGAGTGTGTTTGATTGTCCTACCTATGTAATAGAGATGGATTTTAATATATTTTGAAAAATTCTTTTTATATTAATTGTTCATTTGCACATGTTTTTAACATATTGTGTGATTTTGTAATAAAAATATATATTTTTCGAATAAGTGCTTTAGCATCCCGAGTGAAATTTTAACCTAATACTGTGTGAATGTCACTTGTGGTTAACAGGTCAGTGATTTAGATGTGCAATACCTCCAAAGGGAATCATTATTTTTAACCTTCCGGTTTTCGGTGCTCTGTCCCTTTGGTACGTTTGAGCCCCTCTCCTTGTTTTCAAGGTTTTTTGTAAAATAGGACAATGTGGTGAATGTATATAATGCCTTGTGACTTGTATAAAATGTTAAATCACATATCACTCCAATATGGCGACCATAAGTGATTTTAGGATGTGAGTCCATCATCTATGTTTGCTAACACATCACGGGCCTGATTCACAAAACTAACTTACGTCAAAATCCTAAACTTACAACAATTTTGGTATTCACAGAATGAACTTACACCTTTGGGTATTCACAGAATGAACTTACACATTTGGGTATTCACAGAATGAACTTACAACAATTTTGGTATTCACAGAATGAACTTACACATTTGGGTATTCACAGAATGAACTTACAACAATTTTGGTATACACAGAATTAACTTACTCATTTTGGTATTCACAGAAGGCACTTACTCATCAATGAGTAAGTGCCTTCTGTGAATACCAAAATGTGTAAGTTACACAAAATGTGTAAGTTACACAAAATGAGTAAGTTACACAAAATGTGTAAGTTACACAAAATGTGTAAGTGTCTTCTGTGAATACCAAAAGGAGTAAGTTTATTCTGTGAATACCAAAATGAGTAAGTTCATTCTGTGAATACCAAAATGGTAGTAAGTTTAGGATTTTGTCGTAAGTTAGTTCTGTGAATCGGGCCCCACGTGTCAAATGCTTTTGAATGTATAAAAAAACACGGTTTTATTTGGCGTGCAAAAACGTAAAACATCGATAAAGGCACCCGCCGAAACGCGTCTGTTTTGCTCTTAATAAACAGACTCTAATATCACCCCCGTGAGTGCTCTTCCTTGGAATATTGGAGTGGGGAAGAAGGAGCTTGCATACTTTCACGGTACACCGCCGCGATCAAAGCACCCGTCCGCGAGTGCACCAGGAACGGTGTGTTGGAGCGGAGATATATATATATCTATATATATATGTATATATATAGATATATATATATATATATATATATATATATATATATATATATATATATATATATATATATATATGTATGTATTACCTACTGGCGGTTGCCTGTAGGTAGTTATAGGTAGGACCATGTTTCCATAGGAAAAGTGATTTTTGACTTGCCTATATCTTTGATGCTGGTGGATGAATCTTCACGAAAGTTTCCAAACAAAGTGTGCTGGTGATTCTAGTTGTACATGGAAAGTTTCGGGGTGATCCGTCAAGCAGGGGCCGAGAAAAGGGGGGTCAAAAAAGTGTGTTTCCCATGTTAATTCCTATAGGGATTTTGAACACGACTACAGCCCGAGTTGCTGGACGGAATAACAACAAATTTGGCAGAAAGCTAGCTCTTGATCCAGAAAAGGTGCTTTTCGTTATTTGGTGTAAGTCTGTTCAGTAGATTTTCAGATATTAAAAGAAAACCGAATTTTTATATCTAGAGGCAGCCGTCTTGGGACTCGGCTTCAGCCGAGACCCCCCCAATTTTTTTTTAAAAAGAAAAGGGTTCAGGGTAGGAATACCCTGACCCTCTTGCCCTGGTCAGGGCAAAAAGCATTTTTTTGAATTTTTGCCAAAAATTGTTATGGCGAAAATTTTAAAAAAAAGCGCAGGCTTCTGTGTTTGTTTTGAAAAGAGCCACCAGGTGGGCCAGGTCCTGGGGTCATTTTTCTGAAAAAGGAGGCGGTGCACAGGCCCCCCTCGTAAGGCTCTTTGAGCCCCGGGGACCACCACCTACCCTGGGCTTTTTTTTATAAATGGAGGGGGGCCATGAGGACCCCTCTCCTGGGCTTCATAGAAGCCCCAGGGACCACCACCTTCCCAGGACAAGAAAGTAACCAATTAAAAAGAGGCCGCTGGGACCCCCCAGGGATCACCACCTCCCCGGGGTCTATGAAATATATAAAACTGGAAGGGGGGCCATGCAGTCCCCCCGGACCATATACGGCCCTGGGGACCACCACCTCTGTGGGGCCAGCCCATCAAAACAGAAGTGGGGGCTGCACGCCCCCCTCCTGGAACCCTTAATGGCCCTGGGAACCGCAATCCCCCAGGCCCGGCTCCCTATGTACCAGGGTGCCCACCACCAGGACATAGCTGTTTGGTCTGACTTGGCAGGAGCTTTGACAGCTTCAGCCAAGTCAGAGCAAACACCAACTCCGCTCCCAGCAAGTGGGAGCTGTCAAACTGCTCCTGCTTGCTGGGAGCGAAGTTTTCATCTGTTTCCCTTCCAACTGTCATGCGGGAAGGCAAACAGACAAACAGATTGCTCCCACGCAGGGGGAGCTGCATGTTTAGCAGCTCCCTGTGTGTGGGATCAATGCCGGCTCCTGCTGGAGGTGGGGAGCTGGCAGGGACTGTGGGGGCATTCAGGCTCCCCCGCAGTCCCCAACGGTGCAGACTGGGTGCCCTGGGTGGGGCCGTGAGCACGTTTCCAGACAAGTTTGGTGCTGCATCATTGATGCAGAGGAATATGAGAATATCTCCACTAAATAAAGAAGCACTTACTTTATTTAGTCAAGAGGAAATATCCCTGTTTCACCTTTTGTAGTCTTGTCGTCTTCTCTTGACGAGGATTCGCTTTATCATAAATTTATGAATGAAGATGCTTGAGGAACAATCACATCATCAAATTTATATGCATATAAGGTCACTGGGGACATAACCCCGTGGTCCTTTATGCAGCTGTAGTGCAGAATATGTATGATACATTTACCCAATGAGGTAGCACTTACTAATTAAACAGATGAAAGTATTCCAGTTAGGTAGACATTTTCTGCAAAACTGGGGACTCCTCTGGGAAAAAATTTCACAGAAATTAAACCTTGACGAGAGCACTTACAAATATAAACATAGCAGGTGCCCCAGTTGAAAAAAAAGCACAAAGGTTCATAACTTCTTGGACTTGGCGAAGGCAAATCAAATGTGTTTCCTCTCATATTCCACATTGAAAAGCAAACTGAAATCCATAATGAAGGTGACTGCATTGTTAATCTAATGGAGCGCAATATGATCAGTAGTGACTGTGACGAGAGATTTCTTTCTTGTTGTTTTCTGGTGAGAGCAGAGTCCATGGTTCTCCCTTTTAAATACCCTAAGTATGCAAATGCCCAAAATCCATACCTCCACTCACACACCCACTCACAGACACACATACTCACACACCCATTCAAACACCCACACACCCACACACAGACCCACACTGCCACTCACACACCTACTCACTGACCCACACAGGCACTCACACATCCACTCACAGACTCATAGCACCATTCACCCATAGCACCATTCACACACCTCGTAAAACTCACTTCATGTAGTCCTACTTTGATTGTGGTGTAGGCACTGGTTTATGTAGAATTGTGAAGCAAACACAACTGACCCGTGAGAAAGGAGCGGTGAGCTCCGAAACTCGTCGGGCATTTTAGTGTTGCTTATGAAATAAAACAACACGCTGAAGGAATTGAGCCGTGGCTGGTCTTTTTTCGTGAAAACAAGGATACGGTGGTAATAGTGGGGGTTTGCTACCCCGCCACGGGCTTGCTGTCACAACAGGGGGGAGATCCAGCGACAAAGGTGACGGGATATATATATATACTCCCAGGTGGTGGTCACCACTAAGTAGTTATAGGTAGGTCTGCTTTTCCATAGATGGAGCGTTTGTTGGCTTGCTAATAACTTTGCCCCAATTTGACGAATCTTCACAAAACTTTCCAAAACAAAGTTCAACCACCTCAGTTCCTTCTTGGAAAGTTATGGGGTGATCCATCAAGCGGGCGCCGAGAAAAAAGTCGGGTCCCAAAATGTAAAATCTCCATGCATTTTCTATAGATTTCTTTAAGCAGGGCTACAGCAAAAACTGCTGAGCGGAATTACACCAAATTCGTCAGGAAGCTAAATCTTGGCCACAGATTGTGCTTTTTGTGATTTGGTGTAAATCTGTTCAGTAGTTTTTGAGAAATTCAGGGTAAAAAATAATTGTATAATTTGGCAGTTGGGCTCGCGAGAGTGCAAAATCAAAAATGGAGCCCTGTGATTGGTTGAGAGGGCCGTTTTTCCTGTGAATCTTCATGCTCTTGCAGGAGCAAGAGGCTCCTGTGAGTTTAGTGAGAGCGGTCACTCTGATTGGCTAGCTGTTGAAATGTTAGAAATGAAATGGCCGCCATTACTGTTTACTGTGAAATATTGGAGGTGTTGTGAAAATGAAGCAAAAAAGCTATATAACGCGGCAGCTGAAAGGCATGCTGTCTCCCTAGATTTAGAGACCAGGTGTCTAAAGGATAACTACTGTGAAGAAAATAAATATGTAATGTTTTTAACTAATTTTTACGATCTCGCGGGACACTCACAGGATTGTGAATAGTAAAAAGGAGTAAATGAGTTCTCAATACACTCTATTAGAAGGAACGCATATTGGGGGCCTTGTTTTTGAGAAGACGTGTGTAACAGATAAGTACTGTAATGAGTAAATAGTTAAGTCTTATTAACCAAACGTTAAAGTAGCGTTATAGTTAGGTGAATTTGTCAGTGACAACATTAACGTTTTGAACTAAAAACACAGAAAAGCACTAGCTATAGTTAGTAGCAGTAACTATAACTTGCACCTCCGCCATGCACTACTTATGACCTCGCATACGACATCACTCATGACATGTTTTATGACATTATTTATGACATCGCTGCTGACATCTCAAATGACATCATTGATGACATTATTGATGTCATCATCCAATGAGTGGGCTAGTTAGTTTTATAGCTTACATAGTGACGGGTAGCTGTCATATTACTTTTTTACCTAATTTTGCACAGCTTGAATTCAGCTAATGTGTGTAAGTGTTTACAAAATGCATGTGCTCCTAATGCACCATAGCTGTGTAGAGGTGTTGAACACGTTATACATTTTTTTATTCAATAGTAACTCTGTGTGTTGGTGACAGTTGACTTGCGTTAATTATGCTTCAGACAAGTTTTTTGGTTCTACAGAAAAAGTTTCCTACCGGAGAAAGATTCCACGTAGTAGCTACTAACTTTTGTAAACTGCTTAAGTTATTAGAGAGAATCTTGTCAGCATGATAATTTACCCTTAACATAGAAGACTGTGTGTAACAGGAACTAAATTATGCAAGCGTGCTAGTTTTTCTAGAATAGATGAACTATCTGTAAAGTTTTCACCAAAGCATGATGGGTGCAGGTAGTATGTTCTTTAGTACATTCAGATTGTGGCTATTTTTAGCAAATAGTTTTTTTTTACAACTGTTCCATAGAGTGTATACTGTTCTTAGTAGTGTTTTTTTTAATACTCATTGGTGCATTTCTTAAGAGAGTTTCACGGTCTGCAAAAAGTGTGATACCAACAAAACTCTTGCTTTAGAAAAAGAACTGTTGTTTACAGTACCTACTTTTCGGCTCATATAAACTTAATTTCTCACTGTAGGTTTGGTGAGTGTCAAGGGTTTGATACAGATAAAAGCTGACCATAATAGGGCATTTGTTTTTGAACTGGCATTCATTATTTTGGCTTTCTGTCAACAATTGTATAGATATAGAATACTGCAGTCAATGAGTGTTTCTTGTGTGTCTGTGGTCGATTGTTAATATTTATTTATTTATTTTGAGAGTTTTATATAGTGCTGGCTAGACCCGAGGGCATCAGAGCACTTTACAAGACATGTGACACAGGCACATGTCCAAGACACAGAGACCATAGCATTGGTAGAAGGATTACAGGTTGATATAGTAATTTGATCTATGCTACCTGTAAAGTGTATGTTACAAGCTTAATGTTGCACATAATGCTTGTTTTCAACATCTAAGTGAGTTGTTTGTGTGGTGGCAGTAATAATGGGTGAGCTATTTTGTACTTACTGTCAGGCCTCTATTATTATACTAATTTATACAGCAATATGTGTGAAAGTCAAATTCGGATGATGCTATCAGTGATGTCATCAATGGTGTAATTTGAGATGTCATCAGTGATGTCATAAATGATGTGATAGAGCATGTCATGAGTGATGCTGTATGTGAGGTCATAAGCAGTGCATCCAAGGGCGCAAGTCATAGTTAGTGCTGCTAATCATAACTGGCGAATTTCTGTGTTTTTGTAGTTCAAAACGTTAATGTTGTTACTGACAAAGTTACTTCAACGTTTGTTTTTTTCAGTGAATATATGTATCTATATATATATATATATATTCCCAAAAAAGCCTCCAAGCTTTAGAGATGCACTCCGCAGGGGATTAGTTCACTGAACTTTTATTTCAAAAAACGGTTGCACAGTCCCAATTAATAAAGTCCCTGACGCGTTTCAGTGCCTCCGGCACCTTAATCATAGGGTGGGCAAGAAGGTAAACCAGTACTGGACTGCCACTTATTTTTACCCATCATGCATGTGCTTTCCAGTAAGCAGCATGCAGGGAGTAGTAGTGCCAATTCTTCCCCTTTGGTGGGGTCCGTTTTCCGACGATAATATTTCTGCCAATGATCATTATAAAGTTTTCACAGCCCTCTGGTGGGCCTCAGGTCCGTGCAACCATTCCAAATTCCGATGTCCCTTGCGCTGGAACAAGCTGTGAGGATTCACAACCACACAGACCTTCCTTCGGTATTCTCGGCGGTGCAATCTCCCACGGCCGGAGCCGCCGTGCGTTAACATTCCCAAAAAAGCCTCCAAGCTTTAGAGATGCACTCCGCAGGGGATTAGTTCACTGAACTTTATTTCAAAAAACGGTTGCACAGTCCCAATTAATAAAGTCCCTGACGCGTTTCAGTGCCTCCGGCACCTTAATCATAGGGTGGGCAAGAAGGAAAACCAGTACTGGACTGCCATCATGCATGTGCTTTCCAGTAAGCAGCATGCAGGGAGTAGTAGTCCCAATTCTTCCCCTTTGGTGGGGTCCGTTTTCCGACGATAATATTTCTGCCAATGTTCATTATAAATATAAATATGTACATACAGTCGAAATTTAGAGTATAGCGCGCTCTCGGGTCACAAATACACCATCCAACGCTCCAATTGTAGATAAGGGGATTTATTCAATTCATAAACCCTTCGTGACGCGTTTTGACCTTACAAGGTCTTGATCACACATCAGAGTGGAAATTCCAAGGGTCTTACATACATTTCCTGGTAAACAGTGAAGAAGGACAAAGCCATAGTATGTAAACGTAAAGTTACAGCAAATTTGTCGCCATCTTTTGACGATAAAATCATAGGTAAAGTCCTAAACAATACTAGACTCAAGTGCAGTACTGAACATGATATAAAGAATAGAAAAAAATAAAAATTCCTAATGTGGAAAATTATTCAATATATATATTAAACATCTTGTTGTCCACAATACCATACTAAGCCCTGGTGCATTGGGTTAGTTCCCTGCAATCAGATGTTATGTCCCCACTGGCTTACTCGAGTTCATGTACTGCTGATAGTAGCTTGAGTAAGAATCTAATGCCGCTGATATATTACTGTTGTTATGTGGAAGCCCGCTATGATCAGGTGGGCTGGGCCGAACTCCATTCTTGCGTGTGTTCTGCCGCTGCAGTGCATTCTGGTCCCTGGTGTCAGTGGAAGGAATACCTTGTGGTCTTGCATATTATGTGTCTGTACTCTAGTGGTAGTAAACAGCAATAGTTGACAAGTGCCTCCCCGTTCTTCTTGGATCCCCGATATGTCTGTATTCACACTAGTGGTATGTAATGTGGTGTCTCCCCGTACGTGCGGGCTACCAAAAAATAAAATAAAATAAAATAAAATGCTGCATTCACACTAGTGGTGTGTTGTAATTTATCAGCGGCATATTGAGTTTGTCTCAAATTGACCAGGATGAGAAGCCAGACCCTATGTACCAATCACAACCCCTATATGTCACCCTACTAAAGTGCATGACAAATACAAATTAAATCAGATAAAGAGATATAGCAAGCGAAGATGTCTTATCTGAGGGCTGAGATGCAACACGGAGATGTCGCGAAGAAAAGGGTAGGGACCCCGTTGTCACAGGAACAAGGCATGGATCTCTTCCTTTCCTCCTGTAAAAGATGCAGAGAGAGAAGAGAAGAAAAGCAATGTCACAATCCATTCAACTCTAATCACAGATAATCCAAGCACAGGTGACATTAATCATGGTAGCATGGCTTAGCAAAAGCATGTAAATGGCCCTGAAAACAGAGAATCAAATTAGCAGAATATCAGGTTGTAGATCATAATGCAGCCTGTAAATGGAGGATGGCACACCTATGTGTCTCTGCCTAGACTTCCTGCAGGTGTACTGCCAATTCTTCATCTAAATTGTGTCCATTGGGGTAACGGGTGCCCAACCCTACTATATGCCTGGACTCATGTTGCCTAAGTTTCAGTGTGCGTTTACCTCCTCTTCTGTTCCCGCTCACCTGTTCTATGGCATAGTACACTAGTTTGGAACTGTCCGAAAAATGGTGTGTTTCGTAGTGTCTGGCAATAGGGTATTGTTGGTCTCTATTAGTTATGGCCCTCATGTGCTCAAGGATTCTTTTCTTGGTCATATGTGTCGTACTGCCCACATATCTTAATCCACAAGGACATTCCAAAACGTAAACCACAAAAGTGGTACTGCATGTAAGGAACTGTTTTATAAGAATCGAGCTATTCGTGCTGGTGTTATAGTACTCTTTCTTCATACGACTGCTGCCACAGGCCTTACAGTGGCCGCATGGGAAGAATGCCTGTAGATTAACTCCCCTGGTTACTTCTGTGCTAGTAATGTCACTGAGCACAAGTAAATCTCGAAGGTTGCGTCCCCTCCTGTATGTGATTCTAGGTCTTGTAGGAATGCTACTCCCTATGATGGGATCCTCTCTCAGCATATTCCAATTGCGTGCAAAGGTTTTGCGAATGGTATCCGCATTGCCATTGTACATCAGGATCACCCTAGTTTCACTGCTGTCAGTGGTTGCCATGTCACTGACAGTCTTACCCTCTAAAGTGGTGCATCTGTCGATGTTCTTGACCCTCTCTGTTGCTCTCTTGAGTACCCATAAAGGGTAACCCCTTTCCTGGAATCTGGTGATCATGATTCCTTGCTCCCTGGTGAATGCTTCTTCAGAGCTACAGTTACGTTTAGCTCTGAGCAATTCTCCATAGGGGATGCTCCACTTTAGATTATCAGGGTGGCTGCTCATGGCGTGGAGCAGAGTGTTGCCTGCTGTGCATTTCCTTAACAGGCTGGTGTGAACCCTACTGGAAATTATCTCTACCTTGGTGTCCAGGTACTCCACTTCACTCCTACTAATCACACTGGTAAGTATGAGGTTGTGGGAATTCTGGCTGAGTTTGACTGCAAACTCACGGGCTTCCTGATCACTGCTCTTCCAAACGACGAACAAGTCGTCTATATACCTTAGCCACAGAATGACCTTGGCTAGGTCCTGACGCAAATCGGTATCCTTCCTTATCTCCTCCTCCCAGGCCCCCATGAACAGGTTCGCAAAGCTAGGAGCAAAGCATGTTTCCATTGCTGTACCAAGGGTCTGTCTGTACAAGCAGTCATTGAACAGAAAGTAATTGTTCTTAAGACAGAACTTGATCATGTCTAATAACATCTGTGTGTGTTCCAGATATCTAATGGGTATGCGTCCCAGGAATTTAGCACAAGCCGTTAATCCCTGCTCATGGTCAATCACCGTATAGAGTGAGTTTACGTCCATGGCCATGAGGAGATAATCTTCTTGCCACTCAAGATCATTGCTCCGCCCACCTGAACGTAGCGGGCTTCCACATAACAACAGTAATATATCAGCGGCATTAGATTCTTACTCAAGCTACTATCAGCAGTACATGAACTCTAGTAAGCCAGTGGGGACATAACATCTGATTGCAGGGAACTAACCCGATGCAACAGGGCTTAGTATGGTATTGTGGACAACACGATGTTTAATATATATATTGAAGAATTTTCCACATTAGGAATTTTTCTTTTTCTATTCTTTATATCATGTTCAGTACTGCACTTGAGTCCAGTATTGTTTAGGACTTTACCTATGATTTTATCGTCAAAAGATGGCGACAAATTTGCTGTAACTTTACGTTTACATACTATGGCTTTGTCCTTCTTCACTGTTTACCAGGAAATGTATGTAAGACCCTTTGAATTTCCACGCCGATGTGTGATCAAGACCTTGTAAGGTCGAAACGCGTCACGGAGGGTTTATGAATTTAATAAATCCCCTTATCTACAATTGGAGCGTTGGATGGTGTATTTGTGACCCGAGAGCGTGCTATACTCTAAATTTCGACTGGATATTTATTGCCGGTTTACTCCGCCGGCTTGCGCGCCACCCCTCTACGGGCAGGGATTTCCGGAAGGAGTGTGTTTGTATTTGGATATATGTAGATATATATATATATATATATATATATAAACACACATATACATATTCTTTAGGGTTTTGTAAAT
The DNA here is from genome assembly GCA_963921515.1 of Calotriton arnoldi. Taxonomy (NCBI): domain Eukaryota; kingdom Metazoa; phylum Chordata; class Amphibia; order Caudata; family Salamandridae; genus Calotriton; species Calotriton arnoldi. Next base: position 351,521 of record CAWUFW010001280.1, on the reverse strand, counting down.
GTATCAAAAATACGATTCACCGACTACCTTTACCTAAGCAGTAACTTTCACCAACATCCCATCCTAATTATTTTGATGTTAGTGGGGGTCAGTTGTTCTTGGATATTTGTATTGTGTTTTTCAGTTTATATCACCTACTCTTATAGGGAAGGAATTTAGACGCAATGACGAACGTTTTCCTTTGCAAGCTATGGAGTACTGAGGTTAATGCTTTTTTAAGCTATGAGTAAGAACTCCGCCATGCTGTTTAACCTGGAGCAGAGGTGCGCTTGGAAAGGTCATCTTTTCAGTTGTGGGTTTCCACAAACCGACATCACTGCAGCTAAACGTTATGCAAAGAACAAAGCTATTTTGAGAGCGCTGGGCTGGTATGTATTCTGGTTAGACAACTCTGCCTCGTCAAAAAGGGAGCAGCACAAAGCAGAGGCACTTGCTGAGGTACCCCCAACGGGGCCACAAATGGAAAGACTGTATTGCTCCAGCTTCCGGGGAACAAAGGAGTCTCTGGTGTAAGAACCATAAATGCTCAGGGATTTATGGAATTTTGGGTACAAAATGAGTATGTGTGCTGGGGCCTATGGAACTTTGTGTGTGAGGATGGTATGCCTCCGATTCGCAGGAAATTGCAGACTATTGGGTTTAGGGATCATCATTTCTGCTCTCAAGGATCTTTGTAACCTTAGCACAAGACAGAAACACAAGACCAAGAAATATACCAACACGAGGAAAGAGCAGCTAAAAGAGAAGGGTAAGGAAACATGGCAATGGTCCTCTACAACGCATATTTTCCTTGTACATGCAAAAGTAACATTGAGGATCATTAAAGAACTAATAAACAATAAGAACATAAAATCAAATTAAGTCCTTTAAATGCTTGTCTTGCGATTCTTCTCCCATTACATCGAAGAGCACAAGATCTGTGAGTCTCCAATATAGGTTCCATTTAAATCTTTCACATAATCATCTAAAATACAAGACTAGTTATTCAGTGACTCATTGTGGTCCAACACCATATGTTGGAAATCCACTCACAGATTCCCACCATTGTCCTTATGTTGTACTGCGTGTGACACTTCACATCTCTGCTAAACGCTCTACCACTTTCCCAGGGTCAGTAAGTTTAGGGGGGGGGGGGCGGGGAGGGGGTAGTGAGCTTCATATTTCCAACAATTACGCTGGTTAAAATACATTAGATGAGAAGCAGGGCAGGAGGTGGGCTCAAGGAGCAGTGGTAAGAGAGAGGAGTAGGATTATGAGATGAGGGGTACTTAAAACTCAATATTTTGTAAAACCTTTAAAACGGAGAACAGAGTGTGTGTGTTTTGTTTGTCTGCATGTGTATGTAAAAGTTCCAAATACAATCCGACAAACACCTCACCATACCCTATTTAAAGCACCTGTACCCAACTATTTACTACAGAGTATATTTTTTAGGGGCGTTTAACGCCCCAAACACCTCCCCACCCAAAGCTACGACCCTGCACTTTCAATATGACAAAGGATTTAATTCTCTCAGCAACTTGGAGCTACCCTTGCAAACTGAACATGTATTGTTGGCTTTGACCCAATCACCCTTTTCAATATAGAATGATACCAAAAGCTTTTTTTGTATCATATCGTTTCTTGACATTTTGTTTTTAGATTTTTACATTTTCACAAGCAATCTAGTGCATTTTCTTCGTTAACTCACATGGTCTCTACTTAGATAACTAAGAAATACTCGATTATAAACCCACAATTTTCCTGAATTTCCCTTCCACCTCTGCCAATGGCCAAAGCATTTTGAACCTCTACACAAACCATTATGTCGACTCTCACGGCCAAACCATTACAATTGAGAGACTATTGCTTTGAAGAGGCCATGCTGTTCTGAACATAGTCTAGGCATAAAATATATATTTTGAGGCTCTCACTGTAATTAGATGTTGCTGTCATGACACATGTTACAGGTATAAAGGATCAAATCCGAGGTCATTAACACGATTAGAGTGTGCTCTCATGATATACAGTCTCATGTAAATTGTACTGTTTGAGCTATCAGATAACTCCATTTGTGTATGTATGTGTAAACCTACACATAATGCACAGAACATGAACAGGTAAATCACTGAATAAGAACCAGTACAATTAGTTTCTTTATTAGTCTTGGGGGTACTTGTTCTGAGGTGTCAGGGTGACACAGCTAGTCTAAGTCATTGAGGGGCATATCTACAAGGGCTGGCGATAATTATCGCTCAGCGCTCTTAGAGTGAGGATAATTATCGCCGGCCAACTCTGAATTTTATCGCGGAGATAGCGTGCTATCAGCAACGCTTATCTCCAAAGCGATAAAATTCAGAGCGCAAGCTGCCAACTGTGCGATTATCGCTGGAAATCCAGCGATAATCGCACAACTTCTGGCGATAGCTTGCTGATAGGGCTACACATACTTAGCCATGATATCCACCTTCCATAGGATATCATGGCTAAGTCAGTGTCAAAGCAGGCGTAAGGGAAGTAGCGATAACAGAGGTTATCGCTACTTTTCTTGTCGCCATGCTTCGTAGCGTGAGGCTTGATAATAGGAGAAATGTCGCTTAGTGACATTTCTCCCGTTATTCTGGGGAGGAACGTCCACTTTGCATCTCATTAGAGATGCAAAGCTGGGCGATATGTGAAAGGGCGAAGAAGCATGGATTCACGCGTTAGCGTGTCCTTGCTAATAGGGCGTTAAAATTATCGCCGCTTTTTGTCCGAAAACGGACGCTAAAGCGGCGATAATTTTATCGCCAGCCCTTGTAGATATGCCCCTGAATAGTTAAGCTTTCATCTCATTTTGTCATGATCATGGATAAGGTTAGAAAGGAATACAGAGGTAAGAACACAGGATGCAATAAAAGGAAATGGAATCTTACTGCTAAATTCCTTACACACTTCGATTGCAGGAATTTGTTTGCAGTGATGCCTCATTCAAGATGGCGGTCGTTGTGGACAATGATGCCACAAAGTGAAACTAAAGTCAAATATCGCAAAACTTCGAAATCTTATCTTGTGAGATTTCATGGTAGAGGCAATCATGAATCTTCAGTATAAAAGGAGAAAACAAAGTGAATCAAATTGCTACCCAAACTTGCCGCTGGAGTCTTGGAAACCTGGAGGTTTTGGAGCCATCTTTGTCCTTCATGTTGTGAAGAAGCTGACCTTGGAGATAATGTGGCAGTGAGAGGGGGAACCAATGAAGTTCTGTGAGCGTGGGGACAATGTAGTCAACCCTTAGTAAGTCATTGACTACACTGAGGATGCCCTTCAGGGAGTATGTGATGCCTGTGAGTGAGTTGGGCATTACATCTGTCCAGCCAAGATATGACCAGTACTTGCACAACTGCTCTGAACTGAGATTTGCAAGATATATTTTCATGTAATATGGTTCTTGTAGGTGAAAGCTGCTGATAGTGTGCAATCTGTTGGAGTTCATGCAATCCAATGGTGAAGGGATGAATCCTATATGTTTATTTCTAAACATCAACCTTGTACTTATGAACTTTGGAGAAGCAGACCTTCAAATAGTCATCAACACCTGAGACCTGTAGTTGGAGCTCATGGTCCTCTGTGTACTGATGCATCGTAATGTTCATGCTGGTCAGGCATTCCAAGCAGATGTTGAAGATGATGTTGAATATGATGGAGCATTTAGGAATATACACAACTTAATCGTATTATCTTCATCTTGAGACAAGTTGGTAACTAATGCTCAATTATGAGAACATCTGGAGCACAGTGTCCCTGAAGCTCATCCATGCACACAGGGTGATCTTCGATGGTAATGAACACTGTTGATAGGTGTAGGGAGAAGAGGCAGCAAGATTTACCATTGCAACCTTGATGGCTGTTGTTTCTGTACTGCATTGTGGCCTACTGTGCCTGAAGGAAAGCACCGCTCTTGATTTCGTAGGGTGTTGTTGGTATGTAGAATCACTTTGCCCAGGAACGGATGATGATTGTTTGGCCAATAGTTGAAGAGTTTGCCTAGACTGATGATGACTTTCTGCAAAAGTGCCAAGATCTATGATCTCCTGAGACAGCTGATGAAAATACTTAGTATGAGAGAGGCATTTATGATGTTAAGCATGGCTTTTAGTGGTTCATCAAGGTTGAAATTCAGAAGGGATGATAGGATGACATAATCTTTAAATGATGCATCTTATTGAGACATGAGGATTTTTTTTTAAAGTATTTGATAAGTTGGCAAAGTATGTCTGCTGGTGTGTGCTGCTGTGACAAAATATGGGAGGGGTGGTGGCTGGTATTTCAGTATCATCAATGTGCTTTCTGTATTATGCTTCTCTGTGGTGTGATCAACCGGGAATGTGGTAAGGGGTCGGTGTGTGCATAATGACCTTTAACAGAGCTACGCTTTTGTTAAAACCTGAGTTGATGGTGTATCCACAATAGGATTTCTTGGCTGCAATGATGAATCTTCCGTGGGATGTGTGAAGTGCTTTCAAGGCCTGGAGGTCTTTAGTGAGATTTGATTGTTGTCATTTCTTCTCTTACCTCTAAATATCATGTTCAAGAGTAGCAGGGGGCTGACGGCTTCAGTTTAATGAGCAGATTTCCATGGGTGCATGCTTGTCTACAAAGGCTCAGAGTGGCTGATTGAGGGTGAAAAGCTGGGTGTTGATATCAGTGATGGGATCTGAAGTAACCTTAAGGGGGTCCATGTTTTGCTGTTGAGGGACAAGTCTTAGAAGGGGCATTATTTTTTCTTGCTGTGATTTGCCTACCCATGTAGGTAAAGATGGCGCTCAGGAGATTGAAGAGGAAGTTGGCATGGTTGGTCAATCCACGGACAGTGACATGGAGCAGCCAAGAGATGAAATTAATGAGTAGATGAGAAATGAGATATTGTTCTTGAAGCTAGTAGGGAGTTTAATATGTTTTTGAGACATGTTAAAGAGTGTTTCTTTCAAGTTAAAGACATCAAATGTCTGAAACAATCTACCACCTTTTTGTAAACAGATAGATCGGCATAGTGCTCCATCAGCTTGTAGAAGGTAGCCCCACCTAGTGTCTAATAAAACTATAGGACATGTATTTTGGCTTATAACTTCCATTCTTTTGGAAGATCATAGAGTTGCTGTAAGAGAATCACTCTAGTGAGAGAGCAAGAGCCATTTTGTATGAATGCCAATGGGCACAAACAAGAGGCTATCTTGCTAGGATCATAGGGTTGATCGCCATAAACATTAAGGGCCTCATTTATGAGGCTTTGCCGTAGGGCAGCGCCGCAGGCCTTCCTGCTGCGCTGCCCTCCAGCAAAAGAAAAGGACAGGAATGCGCCGTATCTATCACGTGTGGTGCATTTTTGTCCTTTTCCCCTGCGCCTGCGCACAATGGGCTGCCTTGCGCCAACGCAGGCACCTTTGCACCATGAAGCAAGGGTGCCTGAGTTACGGGGATGATTATTTTTGTGCAGGAAGGGTACCCTTACTGCACAAAAATAATCACAAGAGGGATTTTCCTCTTTCTATGTGTGCTGCAGAACATAGAAAGAGGAAAAACGAGGAGAAATAAAGATATTTCTCCTCGTTGTGCCTCCCTTACGCCTCCCCTGGGGAGGTGTTAGTTTTTGGTGCTGCCTCAGACTTACGATTTGTTGTAAATCTGGGGCAGTGTCAAAAAGTCATGGATGCTGCTGGGAACACCCCCAGCAACACCCATGGAACGCCCCTTTTACGCAGCTTTCTGCGTGAAAGGGCACATATTTATAAGGCCATGGAAAGCCACGTAACGTGGCTTTACGTGGCCTTATAAATATGCCAGTGGCACATTGGGCCACGGGAACATCAAAATAGTGACGTTCCGGCGGCGCAATAGTGCCAGTAGGGCCTCATAAATGAGGCCCTAAACTGCAGCCTTTTTAATACATTTTTATCTATCTATATATGTAGATAAATATATAGATATTAAGCACAAAACAAAGTCCTCATTGTAGTGGTCTGCGACGGCCTCGGGTGGGCCCCCAAGTTTCATACAATGTTCTTTAGCCCATAAAGAACAGTCGCAGACACACGTTGAAGGCTGCAAAAATGTGGATTTAATGCAAACAAAGTATGTATTCATTTATGTGTGTGTATATATATATATATATATATATACAAAAGAAGAGGCTTATTGCAGCACACCCATTACTACGTAAACCAATCCAAAATGGTATTGGACAAATATTAGTTACAGATTAAGTCACTATTATGCTAGGCATATGAGGATAGTACAGTGAGACAAGTGATATGAAGAGCATTCAAATGGTCCACAAGCGTCATTAGTAGATAATTCTTTTATTTGTTTCTTAAAGATTCCCAGCACACGATTCAGCCGACACGTGTTTCGTCTGTACTCAGACTTTTTCAAGGCAATATTGGGAATAATGAAGCAGTAAATTCCAATGTGGGTCTGTTCACGTGCAAACGATTCCAAATTTCAAATGATGAGCTGCGCACTGTTAGAGATCGATATTACGAGCAGACGGACGTGCCATTCCGGTGGAGTCAAACGCGCACACAGGGTCGTCGACTTACTATGGTCGCGCCCCGTTCTTTGCAATTTACCACAAAGTTGCAGCAGACTACCAAGACAATGACATTGGAGATATACCATTATATAACTACTGTACATTTTGACAGCATATATAAAATACACGGGGCAACACTCTAACAGTGCGCAGCTCATCATTTGAAATTTGGAATCGTTCGCATCATGTACCGTATTGCAGTTGTTCCCCTTTTTTTGACTACCGGGTACACTGCGTGACCATTTTTGGGCTGGCGAATACGCTACCGGACGTGCCACGTGAACAGACCCACATTGGAATTTACTGCTTCTTTTATGTCTATTTGTCACGTAACTTTGGCTTAATTGCATACAGGTGCGTTTTTTCGCTCATTTTTTTAAACACCTTCACTATTTAAACACATGATGTCTTGTATCGCGTTATGTGAACAAGACCGAATCGTATCGGTCGAAACGTGTCATGCTGAGGCACTGGCCAGGACTGACTGGTTGCTGTAATCATGGAATTTAAATAAAGCACAGCAGTTTTCTCTACGTCCCTCGAGTGGTCCATACCTGTGTTTGTGCGCCGTGGAGGTTTGGTGACAACCCGGGATTTGCTCTGATATATATATATATAAATATCTATATATATATATATATATATATACTATATATATATATGCATATATATAGATATATATATATATACACATACTATATATGTATGATGACAAAGCCAAAGGTTAAAGAAACGTTATAGAAAGGTGAAATGTTCATTGGGGCCCTAAGGTTTACTATATCTCGCTCCCCCGCCATGCAAAGTTTTCTCATCAATATTTTCATTGCAAATGTTGCAGTGATGTTATCAGTGATGCCATGGAAAGATGTCATGAGTGATGTAATATGTGCGGCAATTAGCAGTGCATGGCGAGAGCGTGAGTTATAGCTACCTTAGGGCATGAGTCATAGTTACTTGAGATAACTATAACTGGTGAATTTCTGTGTTTTCTTTTTAGTTTAAAACATTATGTTGTTACTGAACATTTCACCTAACTATTATGTGACTTTAACCTTTGTTTTTTTCAGTGAATTTCCAAGGTTTTTTAACCTAAAGTAATATTTTGTTACCATGCGTAACTCCAACTCCCTGCCGTGCACAGCCTTTGGCTGTGTGGGATGGCTGCAGGGCCTGGCTTACGGCCAGCCCCCCCTTCTAACCCTCCACAGGCAGCTAACCCTATGCTGCGAGGTCAGCCGCAGTGTCATATTCCCGAGTTAGGCCCATGAAGTGAGGCAGCTTAGTCCTTACATTGTCCTAGAAAATAACATTTCAGCGGTGACCTTTTGCACACATTTGCATGCACGACAATGTTGGATTAGTTTCTCTGAAACTACTTTGTTTATACATCCAGCTTCACACAACATTATCACAATGCCTTGAACATCATGTACTAGGCCTCTTTACGCACTAGGTACAAAAGTCGTGCTATCTTCATCCACGGGGCGACAGCGATATCTACATATCCATAACATCACTAATCTAGTGCGAACATCGCAAAGGCTGCTTTTTATTAGAAATAATAGGCATCCCAATAGATTGGTAGAGGAGGCACTTCTGCTGACACCGAAGGTCCCATCATGCTGAGAAATCACCATGCACCAGTCTGACATTCCGTGAGGGGTGTCCAACTCGAGACTAAGACGGGGTCCTTCACTCTCTCCCATCAGGTAATGGGGTTGTATCATCCCTAGGGGGGATTCTTGGCTCTACACCCATACACACTCTAGGTACACGCAGAGTAGGGTCCGCATCATAGGAGTACGTTAGATTACCATTTTGCATATATGCCTGCATATATTCATTGCTTCAGCACCATGGTAGAAATGTATCTACTGTTTACTCTTTTTGTGCTTGTAATCTCCTTTATTTGCTTCTGTCTCCTAACCATTGCAGCACATGAATTTTATACAAGAATAACGTTGGTTCAATAAATATATTGAAAACATCCCACTGTGTATTCTGAATACTTCTCTGAGAGAAAGTAAGCACGAGTGACTGAGCAAAATATTCTGTACTGTTTCCACGATCGCTGAGTACTCAGTGTTGTCATGTTCAGTGGTTGCCAGAAACTGTTTACTCCCTGGTAGGTTAGGGGGGCATACAGTGGCACTGTGAGCTAGCTGGTCTATAGGCCAACATATCCTGCGGGTGTTCTGGAATCAGTCTTGACACCAAGCACTTAGTTTATGTTGTCCAAACCATGTGCAGATCCTACGGATTGGTAGGAACTACAAGAAGCAGGCCCTGGCCTTCAGTCAAGCCCTGTGGCCAACCCCCCGCAGGCAGCCAACCTCACGCTGCACAAGGCCTTTGGCCCTGCGCAGCAGGGGGTTGGATACAGGGCCCCCATTTCCTGGGGCCAAATACAATTAGACAGGTGAGGGTGTGTGCGGCCCCCCTCACCAAACCTCCTTAGGTCTCAGGGACCCCATTCCTCGGGGTAAAATTCTAAGGAGAGGAGGCCACACAGCTCCTCTCCCGAAGCCTTTACAGCTCCCGGGAGCCCCATCCCTCAGGGTTGTACCATATTTTAAAGGCTCCCCTCCCGAGCCTCTTTTGGCCCCAGCAACCCCATCCCCCGGGGCCAAATATAGTAAAAAAGGGGAGGGGGTCAAGTGCCCGCCTCCCAAAGTCTTATTAGGCCCTTGGACTCCATCCCCTGGGGCTGTTTGTCTTTAAAAGGGGAGCAGGGCCATGTAGCCCCCATCCCCAAGCCTATTTTGGCCCCAGGGACCCCATACTTCAGGACATCCATTGATAATACGTGGGTGCCCCAGTGCCCACACAGGGCACCCACAAAGCACCAAGTTGGGAGCAGTGGAGTAGAGCCCCTGGGCCCCCACGTCCCCAGCCAGCTCCCCACATTGTGTGGGAGCCTGCATTGCTCCCTCAGGATGGGTGCAATATGTGTTTTGTTTCCCTGCCTGCATCAGTGCAAGCAGGGAAACGGAACACAAGTCTGCTCAGAATTTTGAAATCTTCGGCCAGCTGGGAGCAGACTTTTAAAAAGGCTCCCACCAGACGGGAGCAAATACGTTTCCCTGCCTGCAATAGTGCCAGCAGGGAAACTACTGTGTCCCGGGGGTGGGTTCTCAGGACATAGTAAGTGAGATGGCCCCAGGGGATGGGGTCCCCGTGGCCTTTAGAGGCACCCCTCCCTTTTGCTGGAAGTGGTGGCCCTGGGGCATGGGATATATATATATATATATATATGTATCCATGCATTTGATATCACAGTAGTAAATGTATGTAGTATGTTTTTTATTGCTTTGATGACATGCACTTACACCAATCATGTTTATGGCTTTTGATTTTGATAAAGAACGTTCTGGTTGAAACGCATCAAGCTAAGTAAACGTTGCATGGCCTGAACCTTCTGGAGTGCGAGATTCTTTTCCTGCCTAGATTTGTGTACGCAGGGGACTTCTGTGTTATTGTTAGTGGGCCCTGCTCCCCCTCTCTCGCACTGACTCCTTGTGGTTGGATGGCAGCAGGGAAATTGCATAAATATATATATATAACCTACTGGCGGTCGCCAATAGGGAGCTATAGTTAGGACATAATTCTCATAGATGAAGCTTTTATTGTTTTGCTAATAACTTTGGCGCTGATTGACGAATCCATGAAATTTTCAAAACTAGTTTGCTACTCACTTCAGCTATTGTCTTGAAACTTTTGTGTTGATTCGTGAGGTGGGGACCAAGAAAAAGGTTGGGGGGGGTCCAAACCCCATTTTGCCCATACAATTTCCCATAGTGATTTTAGACAAGACTGCAGCCCGAACCGCTGAACGGAATTACACCACATTTTGTAGAAAGATAGCTCTTGGTCCAGAACAGCCGCAGTCCATTCAGGTAACAGCATGGGGCGGTGGGGCCGCATGGGGGGATTTCGAAGGACGATGCAGAGGGAAAATTAATTATTTATTTAATTTTCCCTCTGCATCGTCCCTCGAAATCCCCCCCAACCCGGCCCCACCACCCCACCGCTGTTACCTGCATGGACTGTGGCTGGTCCAGAAAGAGCTCTTTGTGTGATTTGGTGTAAGTCCATTCAGTAGTTTTGGACTTATAAAAGGAAAAATAAATGTGTATAACTAGGGCCGCGAATCCTCCGTGTATCTGACAGATCTCATTCTTAGATTCTGATTGGCTTCCAACACTTCAACCAGGAAGTGTTAGCAGCCATCTTGAAAAAAAAGGGGGCAGGGAAGGAATACCCTGACCCCCTTGGCCTAGTGGCCTTCGTGGAAGTTCTGAGAATTTGTAGCAAAATTGAAGAAAAAAAAACAAGCTTGTGTTTTTGTATATAGCGGGTGAATTAATTATTATAAAGGGGGGGCACACGTGGCCCCTCTTCTGGGCCATTTTCGACCCTGGGGACTGCCAATGCTCTGGGGCTCGGCCATACATAATTAGGGAGAGGGGGGCTGCGTGGACCCCTTCCCGGGTCGATTTCAGCCACGTGACTGCCACCCCCTGGGACCCAACCATACACAAATAATAGCAGGGGGGCCACACGGCCACCTCCCCCGGTTGTTTTCGGCCCCGGGGACCACATCCCCGGGGCCTGGCCATGCAATCAAAAGGGAGGGGACCAGCTGGGGAGACCTTTCAATAATGCTCCCGCCAACTGAGAGTGGACTTTTTTTTGCTGCTCCCTGTATGCTGGAGCAATGCTGGCTCCCGCTGGAGGCGGGCAGCCAGCTGGAGTCACGGGGATTAGGGCTCCCCCATGGCCCAATGAGTGACGAATGGGTTCTTTCTTGTTCTCTCCTGGTGAGAGCAGCGTCCATGGTTCTCCCTTTAAATTACTATGAGTATGCAAATGTATAAAATCACCTGGAAGCCTTGCCTGTTTGGCCCCGCCCTGTCCAACTTAGTAGTATGCAAAGGTCTTCCCGCCTTTTGCCAGGATGATGGACAGCTTAACAAAAGGCCTGCAGCGTGTTTCCAGGGCTGGCTCCCTATGTCCTGGGGTGCCCACACCCTGGACATAGCTGTTTGCTCTCGCTTGGTGGGAGCGTTGACAGACTTTTCATCTGTTTTCCTGCCCGCTGCTCCCTACATGCAACAGCAATGCTGGCTCCCGCTGGAGGCAAGGAGTCGGCAGGGACCGCGAGGGCTTTGGGGCTCCCCCACGGTCCCCAACAGAGCACACTGGGTGCCCTGGGTGGGTTCCAGGGCACCCAGGATTAAGAGGCCAGGCCCTGTACGATGGGGTACACAGGGCTGAATTCTGCCCAGGGAGGGGGTCACGCAGCACCCCTGCCCCAATAATTTTTGGCTAGGCCCCGGGGGATGGGTTTCCGGGCCGAAATCGGCCCAGGGAGAGGGGTTGCGTGGCCTCCCTCCCCTTCTAATAATTGGCCGGCCCCCAGGGGATGGGGGCCCTGGGGCCAAAATCGGCACAGGGAGGTGGGCTGCGTGGTACCCCTCCTCATCCAAAAATTGTCCATGCCCTGGGGGATGGGGTCCCCAGGGTGAAAATGGGTCTAGGGAGGGGTGCTGCGTGGCCCCCTCCTCCATTAATTCTTGGCTGGGCCCCAGGGGATGAGATTCCCAGGGCTGAAATCGGCCTGGGGAGAGAGGCCGCACGCCCCTCCTTGTATAAATGGCGACGATTAAAGCAAGTGTGTTTTTTCTGCAGTTTCACATTGAAAGACGACCTGAAATGCTTCGCAGAGGTGAATGTATTGTTGATCTATTGGAGCGCAATCTGTAGTGACTGCGACAAATGGCTTCTTTCTTGTCCTTACCTGGTGAGAGCAGATTCCATGGTTCTCCCTTTAAATTACTGCGAGTATCCAAATGTGCAAATCACTTGGAAGCTTTGCCTGTTTGGCCCCGCCCACCTCAGTAGTATACAAAGGTCTTCCCGCATTTTGCCAGGATGATGGACAGCTTAACAAGGGGCCCCCAGCGCGTTTCCTGCCAATTTTAGTGAGGCGTTCTTGATGCTGAGGAATATGAGGACATCTCCACCAAACAAAAAAGCACTTACTTCATTTAATCTTAAATGGCAGATCAGCCGCTGACGTGCCAGTCGCCTATACCCACCCTTCAAATTTTAGATTGGCCACACTGGACTACATCTGGATTTCGATTGCCCATTTTCACGCAATTCAGGACTTTTCGGTAACAATCTCTGCGGCAAGTGATCACGCAATCATCACCTGTGATATTATAGCCCTGCAATGTCGCCGCCCAAGAATCAAACTGATTGGTGAAGAGGGAAAACTGGAACCAATAAACAAAATAAGGTGGGTGATAGAACACCAAGAAGAAATCAATTCTGAAGTGGAATCGCTATTGAACAAAGTAACCCAGGGTAATGGTGAATTGCTCTCAATTAAATCATGGGAACTCCTCCTGGAAGAAACAAGGGAAACATTTATAATGGTGACAAACTCAAGAACTAAACAATTTCCCCAAAAAAATGATCGCCTCTAAAAACAAAAATTACTAATGATGACAATAAAACGCAAACTAAATAATATCATGCGTAAAACCGCTAAGGAGGTGTTCAACCATAGATCCCTAAAGGCAAAATGCATAGATATCCGCAGAGGATATAGAAAAGCAAGATTCGCTTATACGAGAATGAGTGAAGAAAACCATTGGAGTAAAATGCATGAGATTATAAAATCACGTGACCAGAAGCGCTTCTGGAATTGGATGAATAATTGCTGCAGATCCACTCATCACCCCACAATCACAAATATCTCGCCTACAGCTTGGGGAAAATACATCGAAGTTCTATATTTGGAGACATCTAGTGATAAGGGCACAATTCCCCTCATGAGGAACACTAACAACGTACAGCAGATCACAAAGTCACGAGACACCCCCCATGACCGAAAAGAAATTACCCCCGATGAAGTCATCCATCTCCTTAAAGAAAAAATGTGTTCTGGAGGGGCGCCAGGCCCTAATGGTATTACGCCTGCAGTCTTTAAGGGGATGGCACGTAAATGGGCAACAATCATGGCACCTTTATTCTGGGACTATAGGTTGGGGAGAAGTATCCCTGAGTCAAGGAGGGGATCACTTCTTGTACCAATACATAAAAAAAGGCTCAAGATCCATCCCAGAAAACTATTGAATGATTGCGCTGCTAGATGTGGATGGGAAATGCTATGCCAGTATACTGCTACAAGAACTGACCGATACAAAAGGGGATGATGGACGGAACGCTTGAGCCAATCAAACATTCACCCCCAGTCAACTGATCTGGGTTTAATCCATCATCATTCTTTAGCTCACTCCACCACCCCAGTTCAGACATGGCCATATGCAAATCAGTCTGACCCTGTGCCTCATGGGAACAGTCCAGCCCGAACTGCCAAGCCATGTCTTCCCTGGACCGGAAACAAGCATCCTAGGACCGGTTTCTGGCATTCCAGCCGTCATCAGCCAGGCTTGCTTGAATCCAGTGGCAAAGTGAGCAAGGGACCCACGTCTGGGCATACCCCCGCCAACTTAGGGCGAACAAAGCGATACAAAAGGGGGTACAAAGGGGATGATGGACGGAACGCTTGAGCCAATCAAACATTCACCCCCAGTCAACTGATCTGGGTTTAATCCATCATCATTCTTTAGCTCACTCCACCACCCCAGTTCAGACATGGCCATATGCAAATCAGTCTGACCCTGTGCCTCATGGGAACAGTCCAGCCCGAACTGCCAAGCCATGTCTTCCCTGGACCGGAAACAAGCATCCTAGGACCGGTTTCTGGCATTCCAGCCGTCATCAGCCAGGCTTGCTTGAATCCAGTGGCAAAGTGAGCAAGGGACCCACGTCTGGGCATACCCCCGCCAACTTAGGGCGAACAAAGCGATACAAAAGGGGATGATGGACGGAACGCTTGAGCCAATCAAACATTCACCCCCAGTCAACTGATCTGGGTTTAATCCATCATCATTCTTTAGCTCACTCCACCACCCCAGTTCAGACATGGCCATATGCAAATCAGTCTGACCCTGTGCCTCATGGGAACAGTCCAGCCCGAACTGACGGCTTGGGCCGAAGTACGTAAATTGATCCCTCACACGCAAACGAGGTTTCACAAGGGATCACACATCAAAGGCAACCTGATTTGTATGTCCTACTTGATCGAGACAACATTGGCAAAAAAAGGCAGGGCTCTGTATCTTGCATACATTGATTTCCAAACTGCCTTCGACAGTGCGTCCCGCCAGCGACTATGGACGAAATAAAAAAATTGTGGCATTGATAACAGGCTTCTAACAGCTCTGATTGCTCTATATTCGGATACCTGGGTCAAGATAAGAGTCACTCTAGCATGGTCCACCACCAAAAAAATACAAACCAATAAAGGCCTAAAGCAAGGATGCTTATTGACCCCAATGCTTTTTAATCTATACTTGGCCGATTTACCTGAATGGCTGGCGGAAGCACGATCTTTTCCTCCCAAATTAGCTGACACCAAAATTCAATCTCTCCAATATGCGGATGACACAATATTGCTCGATCAAACCCCGATTGGACTACAGCGGCTATTAACGGCATTGTCTCTATATTGCAGAGAGAACAATTTAAAAATAAACGCGGCAAAAACAAAGGCAATGATAATCTTACGACAACTAAAAAGGAAAGGTGCATGGAACATTGAAGGTAAATCAATTGAGATAGTCACCACCTACAAGAACCTTGGTGTGTGGATCGATCATAAAGGACGACCCTCCGCCCACATCACAGCAATGCAAAGTACGGCTCAATCTTTGGAGGGCATTTTTTGTAAAGCAAGGAAAGCCATAAACTCTCCTGATCTCATACCCTTAATCCGAATAATGGGGGCAAAATTCTTACCGTCTGTAGCCCACGGAGCAATAGCCTTCAAAGATAAGATGACAACATGGCTGGACAGAGCTCAGTCAGCCTGTTTCCGTAAAGTCTTCTTTCTACCAACCGCCTACTCACATGCGCAAATACGCAGGGAATTCAACCTTTCTACCCAAAAGTGGATCCTGAAAGCTAGATTCATAGCCTATTTTCTAAAAGCAAAACAAGCCCGGGACAACACACTAAAGAAAAACATCTGGTCAATGATAAACACCCGAGGGTCCACATGGTGTGTATTTCTAGCTCATTGTGTTGAGGTATTGGATGCAAAGGAAATATGGCCAGCTCCCATACCAGCGGCAGCGAGACTTTTAACAAAACAGGCGAAGCTACTGTCGGCCGACAGTGATACGCAAACCATAAAAAACTTAAGTCATGGAAGCTGTGCATCAAAACTTTATAATAGTGGGTCTTTGCAACACTACTTGTCCACCCCCTTAAAACCAATATTTAAATGCCAATTAATGAAATTGTGGTTCGGATTGATTCAATTATGGGCGAGGGTACAAAGAAACAGTTGCCACTCAGTGCCCAGCATGCGGAGCTGTAGAGGAATCTTTAATCCACATACTGTGCATCTGCGAGAAACTCCGCAAACTAAGAATATACTGGCTTCGCCCCATTTGGCGCTCTTTAAATATACGGTCATGTCAAGCTGCCCTGGTAGAGTGCATGAAAGGCGAATCAGTGCAGCTGGCGGCACGCTTTATAAAATACCTGACTGCAGTAAAGGCAGTTTTGGATTCGAACTATCATTCAGAACTATAACTCATAATGCGGTGCCTAGCTTTTTAAGGTTTTTCACGTCTATAGTTGCTTAACCGGTGCCTAAACCCTTTTTAATATTTAAAAGCAACAACCCAAAATAATTCTTTTTATACGTCCTTTTTATAATATTCTGAAATTGTGCACTACACATTGTTTTTTTATTCGGTCTCATTGCAATGATTTTAATTGATTGTGCAATAAAATTGATCTTATCTAAAATTCATCTTCATATAGTCATGAAGAAGGACCCTTGTTTGGTGGAGATTTACCTCTTTGTAGTCTTGTTGTCTTCTCTATAGGAAGATTCATGTTATCAAAAATTTCTGGATAAAAATGCACAAGGAACAATCACATTGCCAAAACACACACAAGGTCACTGGTGACATTTCCTCGTGCTCCATTACGCAGCTGTAGTGTAGAATGCATGCTGGACATTTACCAAAGGAGGTAGCATTTAAAAATAAACCAGTTGAAAGTACTCCAATTGGGTAGATATTTTGTGCAAAACTGTGGACTCTTGCTGGATAAAGGGGCAAGAGCGGTTCTGTTGTGGCCCAGTCATTCACACACCCACCCACTTGCAGACCCACACAGACACTGATACGACCACTCAGAGACCTACGCAGACACTCTCACATGCACTCATAGACCCACTCAGACATTCATTTACCCACTTACAGATGCACTCAGACACTCTCTCACCCACTCACAAATCCACACAGGCACTCATGCACCCATTCATAGAACCACTCAGACACTCTCACAGCTACTCACAGACTCATTCAGACACTCACAAGCCCACTCAGACACATACACCGACTCACAAACCCACTCAGACACTCATGCACCTACTTACAGAACCACTCATACTCTCTCACACCCACTCACACACCTACTCAGAGACTCACGCACCCACTCACAGACTGATTTAGACACACATGCACTGACTCACAGACTGACTCACACACTCAAAGAGGTACTCACAAACCTACACAAACACTCTCACACCCACTGTGAGAGGCTGGCCTGGTATATGATGTCCACTAATGTAAGTGGGCACCTTGCACCAGTCCAGACAAACCTTAGGGTGATTTAAGAGGTCTTAGACAACCTTAGAAAGCTCTCTAAGTGGTAGCTGTGGAGAGCAGCCTTAGGCTTAGTCCAGAAGGAGTGTAAAGCAGCTTGTTTTATCAGAATGCAATCTTATAGTATAGATTAAGTGAAAAGAACAACACCAAGTATTTATAAAAATATGTATTTATTAAATAATACTCTTTAGAATGTTCAAGTATCTCCAACATGGAGATAAACACAATGCACACAATACTTTAGCAAATAAACACAGTAAATAGCATGAAATACACAGTGGCCCCAGGGGGGGACCAAACCTTATACTAAGAAAGTGGTATGAAAACCACGACTCGAGTCAGGACGATGTCGAGAGGACGCAGAATTGCTGGGGACCCACAGAACAACCCAAGGTAAGTAGATAGGGACCCCATGGAGAGCGTGTGCAGTGTGGGAACAAGACCTCGTGCTCCGTACAAGTCTATGTGCAAGTCGCGGCTGGATTTTTAAAGATTAAGGACCCTTCTCAGTGGACCCTGAAGAAACCCCGTGGAAGACAGAAGGTTGGAGAGCCACCCCAACCGTGGATACCCCAGTACCATGTTACCTACACCAGGGAAGCCGGGTGCATACATGTGAAGTGGTGTCGGAAACCGCTGTCGAACCCAATGGAGGACTTCAGGAAAGTGCTGCTGCTGGAAGAGGAGAAAGTGTCCGTGGGAATCCAAACGTGGATTCTTGAAGAAAAATACCTGAAAGCAGAGGGGACAGAGTCTATGTCACTCGGGAGTGACCAGGAGACTTGGAAGACGAATGCCCTCCGATGTCGGGTGCTTCAGGAAAGATGACAACCTTGACTCTGCAGCTGTGAGGACCAGGTGATGCTGAGGAAGACCAAGACCCAAGCTGTCCCACGAAGGATGTCGAGTGCTGAGGGGGTCGGTGTCCGGCGGGAGCACCAACAAGCCTTGGCAAATGCAGCCCACGCAGGAAGTCAAGAAGGAGCAAGGTTGGGACCAGCAAGGTCCAGGGGACTCACCTCAAGCAGGGGAGTCAGGGCAGGCCCCAAGCAATCAGGGGAGCCCAAGAGAAACAAAGGTGACCCTCAAATGGACCCACAGGCCGGAGGCACAGGAGTCTATGAGGACCTCGAGCAGCTCACCAAAGGAGCAGGTCACGGTGCCCACGATGTGATGTGGCTGAAGATCTTGGTGGAAGAAGTTGCCAGAGGTTGGGGCTACTTGATGCCCAATGCACTTGTTGCAAAGTTGCAAAGTTGCCAACAAGCCTTTGCACTTGCAAAATAACGCAGTGCACAGGGGTTTGGTTATTGCAGCCCCCACGAGGGATACTGGCCTCAAACACAGTGAGAGGACAGCTCGGACCTCGAGGGATGTAGGAAACTACCACCTGTGTTGTTGAACCCTTCGGAGTCTGCAGGAGCTCAGGATCAGCAGACCAGTCAGCAGTGTTGAGGTGGTGTCAGTTCTGAATCTTATCCCACGACAAATCTAGGGACTTACACCCAGGTAAGCCCTCAAGTCCCCTAGGGAAAGGGTTGGGAAGATTCAGGGGACCCTCCCAGGGGAGGGTCAGGACAGGGGGGAGGTTACTCCCATGTCCTTTGTCCAGTTTCGCACCAGAGCGGGAGACAATGGCTCCCAGAAATGGTTTAAACTGGACTATGTACAGGGACACCAAATGTGCCCCTCATGCAGACTTTCAGGCGCTGGCAAGCACACCCACCCAGTCCCAATACACTAAATCCTGTCTGGGAGGTGATCACACCTCCCTGTGACAGGATGCCTATTGTTCTACCTTCCTCTGCTCGAGCTTGGCTCAGCAGCAGAAGGGCAGAAATGTGTCTTTGGTCGGCAGCAACCATTTTGTGCTGTGCGGGACTAGAAGGTTGGCACCGGGAACACTGAGAGCCTAATGGATGGCTCTTCCAGTGCTTGGAATCATACCCCCACACCGTTTATGGTGTGTGGGGGTATGATTCCAACATGTTTGATACCAAACATGATAGGATTCATTGCAGCCGTTTTCAAGATGGTCATCGTGTAATTACGCGGTGCCCCTCTATATAGTATATGGCTGCTTCACTGACAACCCAGGAGAATGGACTCCGTAGGCTGAAGGGGTGTCCTGCTCCTGCAGGGACACCCTCTCACTTAGAACTAAGCACCCTGCCTTCAGGATTTCAAAGGCCTGCTCTAGGGGTGACTTATAGGTTTTAAGTGCAGTGACCCTTAGATATAGTAAACCTATATATTTAGTAAGTGGTGCATGCACCAACTTACACAGGCTGCAATGGCAGGCCTGTAGTTCCATTTTGAATGGTCTCTCATGGGTGGCATAACATGCTTCAGCCCATCAGAGACCTCTGTGGTACCTATGCCCTGGGTACATGGGTACCATATACTAGGGACTGACAAGGGTACCCCAGTATCCAATCTGGGATGTACCTAAGTACTGAACACAAAAATTTGGGGAGAACGCAGGTAGACTGGGGTCCTGATTAGCAGGTTCCAGTCAGACTAGTCAAAACACAGCTTAGTACCAGGCAAAAAGTGGGGGCAACCATGCAGAAGGATCCTACCTTCCTACACCCCCCACCCCACAAATGAAAGGAGATAAGGCTAACCTTGCCCAGTTGAGACTTTATTTCCAAAGTGGCCATATAAGGAAGGTCCTGCATTTGCATGGATACTCCCTATCCTATGGTCCACTGACAAGTTCCTCCCCTGTAGGGTCTTGGATCCTCTCAAAAGTTTGGGGTGACTACCTGTAAGCTGTTTGAGCCAAGAAAGAGGCTGATGGGGTGACTGAGTAGGGAAGTAAGGCCCTAACAGGGTTGGTCTCAGCTTCCTTAGAGCACTGGCCACCACGGAGGCCTTTCTTTCTATGACTGACATATCTATCCCTAGGGGTCAACCTCTAGTTGCCTACAGCTTTTGGTTGATCCCTTCTGGTTGGAACAATGGAGGGCCAGGGAAGGTTTGGGACAGCTTGGTCCCAGGTTTTCCTTTGCCCAACAAAGTCCATCCGGGGGATGTTATTACCTAAGGGTAAGAGGGATCCCTCAGATTGCTGAGGATTATCCACCTGTCTTGTACTACTAGGCTGGGGTCCCTAATCTGTGGATGAGGGGATTCCTCCTGGCAGTGGGCCCTGTGGGGTCAACTGACATCCCTGACCTCTTCAGCCCTAGGCTGACTGAGGCTGGGTAGAGAGGGGCAGGATACCTGCTCCAGACTGGGTGCCTCCTTGGAAGGTTCCCCTGCCCTCAGTGGCTCTGCCAGGCCAGGCCTGACCACCTCTGGGGCAGTTCCTTCACAAGGGGTAGGATCAGTTCCCTGAGGAATCTGACCCTTACCTATAGTCTAGGGGAAGAAGAATTTTCTTCATCCCCTTTGCTCTCTGGTGGAGTACAGTGGCCCATTCTTTCAGGCTCCACTACTCCTGAACTTCCATGTGGTTGGACTGGGGCCCCAAGGGTCACGCCAACTTTCTCAGGGAGGCCTAGCATCTCTAGATGGGCCTTCAGTTCTATTTCAGCCCAGGCCGAAGTCTCCAAATCATTACCCAAGAGGCAATCTACAGGTAAGTTTGGGGACACTGCAACCCTTTTGGGACCAGTGACCCCTCCCCAGCTGAGATTGACTATGGCCATGGGATGATTTGTCCTAACACCATCAGTATTGGTCACCTGGTACTTGTACTCAGGTAAAAGCTGAAGTTGGGGCATTAGGTTTCCTGTCACCATGGTGACACTACCCCCTGTGTCCCTATAGGTTACAGCTTTTATGACCATTTATTATAGGCCCCTCTCTGTACTTGCCCAAAGTATAGGGACTTTCAGTAAAAGTGACAAACCCCATGCCACCATCACAGACTAAGGTGTTCTGTGTGGGGGATCTGGCTAGGCCAGTATCCACCTCAGTACCCCATGAGAACCCAACTAAATTTTTGAGTGTGCTACTACTACCTGGGGGGTTACTGCCAGGAGCACTAGGGGGTGCTGTAGAAGTAGTAGTAGGAATATTTTCCTTATTGTTGGCCTTGGGGCAATCAGAATCATACTTCTTGTGGCCTTGCTTTTTACAACCAAAGCAAAAAGGTATCTTCCCAGGGGAAGCAGGAGTTTGGGACCCCCCCCCAGAGGAGGACTTTTGGGGACCTTCAGAGGACTTCTCTTTAGACTTATCCCCACCTTTCTCTTGGGTTTAGAAGTATCTTTCTTCTGATCACCACCACCTTGGTTCTTCTGCTTAACCCTGGTTCTGATCCATTTATCTGCCTTCCTTCCCAATTCTTGGGGAGAAGTCAGATCTGAGTCCACCAGGTACTGGTGCAAAAGCTGGTTTTGACAATTATTAAGGATCTGCTCCCTCATAATCAACTTGTACAATCCTAAGTAGTCATGCACATTGCTGCCAAGTATCCAACCTTCCAGAGCCTTTGTGGCACTATCCACAAAATCTACCTAGTCCTGGGTCTGTGCTTTCTGGGTGTCTCTGAACGTAATCCTATATTGTTCAGTGGTTAAGCCAAACCCATCAATGAGAGCACTCTTCTCTAACAGTGATGAGCTTATCTCTACCTTTGTCAGCAAAGGAGAGCCACAAGACAGCTGCCCACTGCTCTTGAGGGACCCTCTGAACTTTACAGGCCCTCAGGTCTCTAAAGCAGTTATCCATTTGTGGATGTCATCCCCAACATGGCAGGGAGGGACTATCTTGCTCAGGTTCCTATGGTCAAAAGAAGTTTCTCTAACTCTAGGGACCTTGTTGCTGCCAACATGGGACTCTAGTCCCAATTTATTCCTAGCTCTCTGACCTTCCAGGGACTCTTTATCAAGGGCCAGCTGCTCTTGCCTGAGCCTAAGCCTAGCTTTCTCAAGTTCAAGTAGCTGGTATTCCCTGTCAAAAGAGTGGTCCCTCTTACTAGAGATGGAGGTCCCTGCCGAATGTCCTGAGGCATTGGATTCTGCAGAGGAGGATCTAGACCTCCTTGGTCTACTCTGCACCTTCCCAGGAGGATCAAAGGGGGCATCCTCTAAGCCACCTGTGTTCTCCTCTGGGAGGTCTGAATTGTCCAGATGGGAGTCATCAGGCTCCACCTGGTCAGGGTTAGATTCTAGGTCGAAGGGGGCATCCCCTCCTGGCCTATCCTCATGCCCTGCCCCACCCACTCTTTCCTGCTCATCTGACCCTGAGGTTTGCCTGAGGTCATCCAACAGTAACACCTCTAAGAGGCGTTGAGTAGTGGCTCCTTTCCCTGTCTTCAACTTTCTAGAGGCACACAGTGCTTTCAGTTCTTGGAAAGACAGTTCACTGTATCTGGCAGTCAGATAGCCACTGACATCTCCTTTGGAAGACATACTAAGTGTGGTGTGATGTTGCACCTACCTAACCTAGTGGGAACTAAACTCTCTGAGGTTGGAGAAAGGGTGTGCTAGACCCTTGACTTACCCAACCCCAAGTTCAGTAGAACTTACTTATTCTAAGCTTATATTATATGTGCCTAGCAGTAGTGATAGTTTTCAATTAATCAATACAAAGATTTATCTGGTAAAATGATGCATGCTTGAATCCCAACCGCTGTACATCAATGTGAGAGGCTGGCCTGGTATATGATGTCCACTAATGTAAGTGGGCACCTTACACCAGTCCAGACAACCCTTATGGTGATTTAAGAGGTCTTAGACAAATTTAGAAAGCTCTCTAAGTGGTATCTGTGGAGAGCAGCCTTCAGGCTTAGTCCAGAAGGCGTGTAAAGCAGCTTGTTTTACCACAATGCAATCTTATAATATAGATTAAGTGAAAAGAACCACACCAAGTATTTATAAAAATATGTATTTATTATATAATACTCTCCAGAATGTTCAAGTATCTCCAACAAGGAGATAAACACAATGCACACAATACTTTAGCAAAGAAACAAAGTAAATAGCACAAAATACACAGAGGCCCCAAGGGGGAACCAAACCATATACTAAGAAAGTGGTATAAGAACCATGACTCGAGTCAGGACGATGTTGAGAGGATGTAGAATTGCTGGGGACCGACAGAACCACCAAAGGTAAGTAGATAGGGACCCCACGGAGAGTGCGTGCAGTGTGGGAACATGACTGCGTGCTCCGTACAAGTCTATGTGCAAGTCGCGGTTGGATTTTTAAAGATTAAGGACCCTTCCCAGTGGACCCTGAAGAAACCCCATGGAAGACAGAAGGTTGGAGAGCCACCCCACCCGTGGATACCCCAGTACCACGTTACTTACACCAGGAAAGCTGGGTGCATACGTGTAAAGTGGTGTAGGAAACCGCCGTCGAACCCAATGGAGGACTTCAGGAAGGTGCCGCTGCTGGAAGAGAAGAAAGTGTCCGTGGGAATCCAAACATGAATTCTTGAAGAGAAGAACCTGAAAGCAGAGGGGACAGAGTCTATGTCACGCGGGAGTGACCAGGAGACTTGGAAGACGAATGCCCTCCGATGTCAGGTGCTTCAGGAAAGATGACGATGACTTTGACTCTGCAGCTGGGTGGACCAGGCGATGCTGAGGAAGACCAGGACCCAGATACGAGCTGTCCCATGAAGGATGTCGAGTGCTGAGGGGTCGGTGTCCGTCGGGAGCACCAACAAGCCTTGGCAAATGCAGCCCACGCAGGAAGTCAAGAAGGTGAAAGGTTGGGACCAGCAAGGTCTAGGGGACTCACTACAAGCAGGGGAGTCAGGGAAGCCCCCAAGCAATCAGAGGAGCCCAAGAGAAACAAAGGTGACCCTCAAATGGACCTAGAGGCCGGAGGCACAGGAGTCACAAGACGACCTCAAGCAGCTCACCAAAGGAGCAGGCCACGGTGCCCACGAGGTGATGTGGGTGAAGATCTTGGTGGAAGAAGTTGCCAGAGGTTGGGGCTACGTGGAGCCCAATGCACTTGTTGCAAGGTTGCCAGCAAGCCTTTGCACTTGCAAAAGAACATGGTGCACAGGGGTTCGGTTATTGCAGCCCCCACAAGGGATACTGGCCCCAAACTCAGTGAGAGGACAGCTCAGGCCTCGAGGGACGTAGGAAACCACCACCTATGTTGTTGAACCCTTTGGAGTCCGCAGGAGCTTGGATCAGCAGACCGGTCAGAAGTGTTGAGGTGCCTGCGAATGCAGGGAAGTGACTCCTTCACTTCAAGGGAGATTCCTTCAAGTGTCTTTAATGCTCCATAGGTCCTGCATGGATCCTGTATGGTGCACAGGCACAGACGATGCAGCAGCCTGGAAGGGAGATGAAGTCAGGCCCAAATGAAGTCCAGCGAAGTCCAGAGTGCCAAGACGGTAGAAGTGCAGTTGTGTCAGTTCCCAATCTCATCCCACAACAAATCTAGGGACCTACACCCAGGTAAGCCCATAAGTACCCTAGGGAAAGGGTTGGGAAGATTCA
Organism: Calotriton arnoldi; assembly: GCA_963921515.1. NCBI lineage: Eukaryota > Metazoa > Chordata > Amphibia > Caudata > Salamandridae > Calotriton > Calotriton arnoldi. The sequence continues at coordinate 326,791 of CAWUFW010001280.1, read as the reverse complement.
GGGGACACTCCCAGGGGAGGGTCTGGACAGGGGGGAGGTTTCTCCCATGTCCTTTGTCCAGTTTTGCACCAGAGCAGGAGCCAATGGCTCCCAGAACTGGTTTGAACTAGACTATGCACAGGGACATCAAATGTGCCCCTCATGCAGACTTTCAAGTGCTGGCAAGCGCACCCACCCAGTCCCAATACACTTAATCCTGTCTGGGAGGTGGTCACACCTCCCTGTGACAGAATGCCTATTGTTCTACCTTCCTCTGCTCGAGCTTGGCTCAGCAACAGAAGGGCAGAAATGTGTCTTTGGTCTGCAGCAACCATTTTGTGCTGTCCGGGACTAGAAGGTTGGCACTGGGAACACTGAGAGCCTAATGGAGGGCTCTTCCATTGCTTGGAATCATACCCCCACACCGTTTACGATGTGGGGGTATGATTCCAACATGTTTGATACCAAACATGATAGGATTGGTTGCAGCCATTTTTGAGATGGTCATCGCGTAATTACACGGTGCCCCTCTATATAGTATATGGCTGCTTCACTGACAACCCAGGAGAATGGACTCCGTAGGTTGCAGGGGTGTCCTGCTCATGCAGGGGCACCCTCTCACTTAGAACCAAGCACCCTGCCTTCAGAACTGCAAAGGCCTGCTCTAGGGGTGACTTATAGGTTTTAAGTGCAGTGACCCTTAGATATAGTAAACCTATATCTTTAGTAAGTGGTGCATGCACCAACTTACACAGGCTGCAATGGCAGGCCTGTAGTTCCATTTTGAATGGTCTCTCATGGGTGGCATAATACATGCTTCAACCCATGGGAGACCTCTGGGGTACCTATGCCCTGGGAACATGGGTACCATATACTAGGGACAGACAAGGGTACCCCAGTATCCAAGCTGGGATGTACCTAAGTACTGAACACAACAATTTAGGGAGAAATCAGATAGACTGGGGTCCTAATTAGCAGGATCCCAGTCAGACTAGTCAAAACACAGCTTAGTATCAGGCAAAACGTGGGGGTAACCATGCAGAAGGATCCTACCTTTCTACACCCACTCACAGACCCACTGAGACACTCACTCAGACACTCGTGCACCCACTCAGACACCCACTCAGACACTTAGGCACCCACTTACAGACCCACTGAGACACTCACATACCCACTCACAGTCTCACTAAGACACTCACTCCCCCACTCACACACCCAGTGATACATTTATGCACCTACTCCCAGGCCCCCTCAGACACTCACACACCCACTTGCACACCCATTGAAATACTCACACGCTCACTCACACACCTAGTGGGACATTCATGCACTCACTCATACACTCACTCTCAGAGGTTACAGTTAAGAAATAAAAAAAAAATCAAACTTAGAAATTTACTAAAAAAAGAAAGGTCACATGGACATTTTAGTACGTTTTAGTTTAGAAGTAACATTAAACAAAACGTAGAAATTCACACAAAAAAACAAAGATTACAGGGACTTTATAATTAGGAAATACCCTTAGAAATTAACTAAAAAACCCAAAGGTTACAGGGAAGTTATAGTTAGGAAATAGAGTTTTTAAAAACTTAGAATTTCACTGAAAAAAGAAATGTTACATGGACGTTATAGTTAGGCTCAGATTTCACTCATACAAAACCAGTGAAATTCAGCAGTTATAGTTACCTGAACTAATTATAACTTACGCCCGCAATGCACTGCTTATGACCTCATATATTACATCACTCATGACATGTTCAGTAACATGACTAATGACATCACTGATGACATCTCAAATGGCATCACTGATTACATCATCCTCAGAAGTACTCACATACCCACTCAACTCACAACCTCTCGTACATCTGCTGACACACCCATATAACCACTCACACCCCCACTTACTCATCCACAGAGCAACTCACACACCCACTCACTCACACACACAGCCACTCACTTACACATACACCTACTCACACAGCTACTCACTCACCCATACAGTCACTCACATAGCCACTCACTCCCCCATACAGCCACTCACACACCCACACACTCACCAATATAGCTACTCACACTCAGTCACTCACCAATATAGCCTTTCAACAGAGCCACTGTTGTGCAGTTCTCGCAAGACGTATGTCGGACGTACAGGTTTGCGGGAGAGAGACCACGGCGAGGAGGAGAGCAGCCCGGAGATGACACAATACAGGTAAGTGCCTTTTTTCTTTTTAAATGTATGTTTTATATTTTTTATTAGGGGGAGTGGAGGCGGGAGCCTTTTTTGTCGGAGGGAGCTGAATAACTCCGCTCTGCTGCGGAGTCGGAGTTTTGCCTACAACTCCTCGTTCTCAGCAGAGTGCGGAGTAGGCAAAACTCCGCACACTCCGCTGGCGGAGTGGAGTTCTCTGCCCGGCCTTAATATAAATGCCCTAAAGAGATTTTACTCTTCATCCAGAAAGAGACATTTCCAATCCCTCCTTGAAATCTACTGTGCTAATATTCCCTCTACCTTGTCATATGCATTAGAATATATTTCCATAAATAAATGGCATACTGTGAATATGAATGAAGGGAAATTACTCTGCAAAATAACTACAATGAGCCAATCTACACCAGTTCAAGCACTTCGTCTAGAACTTTCTATAGCTACTGCCTATGCAAGAGCCTCGGCCAACGTAACTAGATGGACGTATAATCTATTACATGCAGAAGAAGGCTCTTTAAGCATACAATTTGAAGGTCAGAACAAGTCATTATACTTTTAATAAAAACCTCACAACAGCGCTAGAGCACTAGCTCTTCAATGCACTACAACACTCCTACATTCTTCGTCACCAGCACATTTTCAGTTATTACGTTTTGACCTAGACATGGCACATTGCTCTCTATAATCACACTATAGGCCTTCAATAGCTACTCTAGAGTATAAGACTAAGACTTACCAGTCAGTCTCCAATACAGTCACTTCCAAACCCACTCAGTTCCTCCAACACCCACTCAAACAATCACTCACTCACCCAAACAGCCACTTACATACCCAGTCACTCACCCATACAGCCATTCACACAGCCACTCACTTACCCATACAGCCACTCACACAGCCACTCACCCACCAATACAGCTACTCACACAGCCACTTATTCCCCCATACAGCTACTCACACACCCACTTATTCACCCATACAACCATTCACACACCCACTCACACATCCAGTCACTCACACACCTACTCACACATGGGTATATGCAGTCACACAGCCACTCAAATAATATATGTTAGAAATAGTATCACTCATTAGTAGTACACAAAGTATACTAATTTAACTTTTGTAGTACCATAGTATAGATGTTTAACACTCATAAACTTTTAGAAAACACTCACAATCACTGGATGATGTCATCAGTGATGTCATTTGAGATGTCATGAGTGATGTCATTAATGAGTCGCGTACTATGTCATGAAGGATGTAATAGCTGAGGTCATAAGCAGTGCATTGTGGAGGCGTAAGTTATAATTAGCTCAGGTAACGATAATTGCTGAATTTCACTGGTTTTGTATGAGTGAATTCTGAGCCTAACTATAACGCCCCTGTAATCTTTGGTTTTTTCAGTGAATTTCTAATGTTTTTTAAATCCATTTCCTAACTATAACATCCCTGTAACCTTTGATTTTTTCAGTGACTATATATATATATATATATATATATATATATGTATATATATATATAACCTACTGGCGGTCGCCAGTAGGTAGCTATAGTTAGGACCTTGTTTCTATTCAAAAATGTTTTTTCTTTTGCTAATATCTTTAGCGCCGTTTGATGAATCTTAGTGAAATTTTCCAAACTAATGACCAGCGCAGGTTTGCTCCTGTCTTGAAAGATTGGGGGTGATTTGTCAAGCGGGGGCCGAGAAAAAAGGGGGGTCCCAAAACACGTTTTCCCCATGTTAATTTCCATGAGAATTTTGGAACAGGCTACAGCCCGAACTGCTGAACGGAATTACACCAAATCTTGTAAAATGGTAGCTTTTGGTTCAGAAAGCGACCTTTTTTTAAATGGTGTAAATCCGTTCAGTAGATCCTGAGAAATTTAAAAAAGAAAAATATCGATATCTGAGCACCGAGGAGGATTCGCGAACCCTCCCGAGCACGAGCTTCACCAGGAGGTGCGTTTGCAGAGTGTGTAAAAAGGGGGCGTGGCCTCGGACCACTCTCAGCAATCCAGCTGTGTGGGGCTTACTGGAGGTACCTGGTGGGCTAGTTGGCCCCCAGGGACCCTCAGGAGGCAAGGGGACTTAATCCCCCAACCCAGAACGTGCCAGGAGGCGTGTTTGCAGAGTGGTGGCGAAAGGGGGTGTAGCCTGTGTCCACCTGTCAGCTATCCCACTACCTGGGGCATACTGGAGGTATCAGGTAGGCTAGTTGGCCCTAAGGACCCCCAGCAGTGAAGTGGACTTTAATCCCCATCCAAGAGCGCGCCAGAGAGCGCGTTTGCAGAGTGGTGGGAAAATGGGGCATGGCCTTCAATGAGAACTTAGCAATGCTGTTGTGTGGGACTTACTGGAGGTAATAGGAGGGGTAGTTGGCCCCCAAGGTTGTCCTGGGGGGCCAACTACCACTCATGTTGCCTCCAGTAAGTCTCACACAGTAGTATTGGTAAGACGTCTTCGGAAGCCATGCCCCCCTTTCTCCACCGCTCTGCAAACGCACCTCCTGACACACTACGGGTTGGGGGATGAAGTCCACTTTGCTCCGGAGGGACTTTGGGGGCCAAGAAGCCCTCCTTGTACCTCCTGTAATTCCTATGCAGCGGAATTCCTGAGCGCTGATCGGAGGCCCAGCCCCCTTTCTCCACCTCTCTGCAAACGCGACTACTAGTTAAAGAAGCATTTGCAATGTAATAGGTTTCACATTTGCGAGAATTAGATCTATAGATGTTGTAAATGTAAAAGTGTTTTACTAATGTTTCTTGGAGTGGAGTGGATGTAGGTTGTGTGTAGTGGAATTATTATGTGGTATGATGTGCAGTGAAATTATGTGGATAGACTTTGACTTTGATGTGGATAGAAAGTATGTGGTATTTAGTGTATAGGAATTATGTAGAATGAGATTATGTATTACGTGGTATGGTAGTCTGTGTTGTGGAGTGGTAACCCCAGGTTTATTCTTCCTCATTTCCATAGAAGCTAAACTATAAACTCAATGAGACAAAAAAAAGAAGGAACCACTGAGGAGCACTTCTGGACCTAGTCAGAGGTATGAGCAGGGCCACTGGAATTATGCGACTGTTTGGCTGCACTGACATTTGCACAATTATACATTTTCCGCATTTGCCACATAATCCATCATCTGCTGCATAATCTGTAGATTTGAACAAAATAACCTTGTTTCTAGCTCAAACGGCTCAAACGTTACCAAAAATGCTACAGCGTGGTGGAAGGCCCTTTGCAAACCTAGAATGGTCACCTGTTACTTATTGCTAAATGTGGGTATTAAATTGGTACTAATGGTGTGCAAACCACTCTTGCTTCTTTCTGCGCCTCTCTTGTCTCTTTCTGCATTTCTGTTGCTTCTTTCTGCACATTTCTTTCTTTTTCTGCACTTCTTTTGCCTCGTTTTGCTCATCTCTTCCACTTGCTGCACCTCTCTTGCCTCTTTCTGCACCTCTGTTGCCTCTTTCTGCACCTCACTTGCTTCTTTCTGTACCCCTCTTGCCTCTTTCTGAACCCTTCTTCCCTCTTTCTGCACCTCTTTTGCCTCTTTCTGTACCCCTGTTCCCTCTTTCTGCACCCCTCCTGCCTGTTTCTGCACCTCTCTTGTCTCTTTCTGCACTTCTCTTGCCTCTTTCTGTACATCTGTTGCTTCTTGCTTCTTTCTGCGCCTCTCTTGTCTCTTTCTGCATTTCTGTTGCTTCTTTCTGCACCTTTCTTTCTTTTTCTGCACTTCTTTTGCCTCATTCTGCTCATCTCTTCCACTTGCTGCACCTCTCTTGCTTCTTTCTGCACTTCTGTTGCCTCTTTCTGCACCCCTCTTGCCTCTTTCTGTACCTCTGTTGCTCCTTTCTGCACTTCTTCTTTCTCAACCTCTGTTGCTTCTTTCTGCACCCCTCTTGCTTCTTTCTGCACCCTTATTCCCTCTTTGTGCAACTCTCTTGCCTCTTTCTACACCTCTCTTCCCTCTTTCTGTACCCCTCTTGCCTCTTTGTGCACCTCTGTTCCTTCTTTCTGCACTTCCCTTGTCTCTTTCTGCACCCCTCTTGCACTTCTGGTGGTTCTTTTGCACTGCTCTTGCTTTTTTCTGCACCTCTCTTGCCTCTTTCTGCACCCCTCTTCCCACTTTCTGCACCTCTCTTGCCTCTGTCTGCACCCCTGTTCTCTCTTTCTGCACCTCTTTTGCCTGTTTCTGCAACTTTCTTGCTTCTTTCTGCAGTTCTCTTGCCTCCTTCTGCACCTCTGTTGCTTCTTTCTGCACTTCTTTTGCCTCTTTCTCCACCTCTCTTGCTTCTTTCTGCACCCCTGTTGTCTCTTTCTGCACTCGTCTTCCCTCTTTCCGCACCTCTCTTGCTTCTTTCTGCACTTCTCTTGTTTCTTTCTGCACCTCTCTTGCTTTGTTTTGCACCCTTCTTCCCTTTTTTTGCATCCCTCTTGCCTCTTTCTGCAGTTCTCTTGCCATTTTCTGTACCTCTCTTGCCTCTTTCTGTACCTCACTTGCCTCTTTCTGCACTTCTCTTGCTTCTTTCTACACCTCTGCTGCTTCTTTCAGCAATTCTCTTGCCTCTTTCTGCACTGCTCTTGCTTCTTTCTGCACCTCTCTTGCGTCTTTCTGCACCTCTCTTGCCTCTTTCTGCACCTCACTTGCTTCTTTCTGCACCCCTCTTGCCTCTTTCTGCACTCCTCTTCCCTCTTTCTGCACCTCTCTTGCCTCTTTCTGCACCCCTCTTCCCTCTTTCTGCACCTCTTTTCCCTCTTTCTGCACCCGAGTTCCCTCTTTCTGCACCTCTCCTGCCTGTTTCTGCACCTCTCTTTCTGCACTTCTCTTGTTTCTTTCTGCACCTCTCTTGCTTCGTTTTGCACCCTTCTTCCCTTTTTTTGCATCCCTCTTGCCTCTTTCTGCAGTTCTCTTGCCATTTTCTGTACCTCTCTTGCCTCTTTCTGCACCTCACTTGCCTCTTTCTGCACTTCTCTTGCTTCTTTCTACACCTCTGCTGCTTCTTTCAGCAATTCTCTTGCCTCTTTCTGCACTTCTCTTGCTTGTTTCTGCACCTCTCTTGCGTCTTTCTGCACCTCTCTTGCCTCTTTCTGCACCTCACTTGCTTCTTTCTGCACCCCTCTTGCCTCTTTCTGCACGCCTCTTCCCTCTTTCTGCACCTCTCTTGCCTCTTTCTGCACCCCTCTTCCCTCTTTCTGCACCTCTCTTCCCTCTTTCTGCACCCGAGTTCCCTCTTTCTGCACTTCTCTTGCCTCTTTCTGCACCCTTCGTGCCTGTTTCAGCACCTCTGTTGCTTCTTTTTGCACTTCTCTTCCTTCTTTCTGCACTCCTCCTGCCTCTTTCTGTACCCCTCTTGCCTCTTTGTGCACCTCTCCTACCACTTTCTGCACCCCTCTTGCCTCTTTTTGCACCTCTGTTGGTTCTTTCTGCACTGCTCTTGCTTCTTTCTGCACCTCTTTTGCAATTTTCTGCATCCCTCTTGCCTCTTTCTGCATCCCTCTTCCCTATTGCTGCACCTGTCTTGCCTCTTTCTGCACCTCTGTTGCCTCTTTCTGCACCTCACTTGCTTCTATCTGTACCCATCTTGCCTCTTTCTGCACCCTTCTTCCCTCTTTCTGTACCTCTTTTGCCTCTTTCTGTACCCCTGTTCCCTCTTGCTGCACCTCTCCTACCTGTTTCTGCACCTCTCTTGCCTCTTTCTGCACTTCTCTTGCCTCTTTCTGTACCTCTGTTGCTTCTTTCTGCACTTCTGTTTCCTCTTTCTGAATCCCTCTTGCCTCTTTCTGCACCTCTGTTGCTTCTTTCTGTACTTCTCTTGCTTCTTTCTCCACCTCTGTTGCTTCTTTCTGCACCTCTGTTGCTTCTTTCTGCACCCTTCTTCCCTCTTTGTGCAACTCTTTTGGCTCTTTCTACACCTCTCTTCCCTCTTTCTGCACCCCTCTTGCCTCTTTGTGCACCTCTGTTCCTTCTTTCTGTACTTCTCTTGCCTCTTTCTGCACCCCTCTTGCCTCTTTCTGCACTTCTGTTGGTTCTTTTACACTGCTCCTGCTTCTTTTTGCACCTCTGTTGCAAATTTCTGCATCCCTCTTGCCTCTTACTGCACCTCTCTTGCCTCTGTCTGCACACCTGTTCCCTCTTTCTGGAACCCCTTTTGCCTGTTTCTGCAACTCTCTTGCTTCTTTCTGCAGTTCTCTTGCCACCTTCTGTACCTCACTTGCCTCTTTCTGCACTTCTCTAGCTTCTTTCTGCACCCTTCTTCCCTTTTTCTGCACATCTCTTGCTTCTTTCTGCACCCTTCTTCCCTTTTCCTGCACGTCTCTTGGTTCTTTCTGCACTGCTCTTGCCACTTTCTGCACCCCTCTTGCCTCTTTCTGCACCTCCTTTGCTTCTTTCTGCACTTCTGTTGCCTCTTTCTGCACCTCTGTTGGTTCTTTCTGCACTGTTCTTGCTTCTTTCTGCACCTCTCTTGCTTCTTTCTGCACTTCTCTTGCTTCTTTCTATACCTCTCTTGTTTCTTTCTGCACCTCTCTTGCCACTTTCTGCATACACAGGGCTACTTTTAAACTGGCCTCAGGCTCAGCAGTGCACACATGCAAGTGCAGAAAAGGGCTGCTGGCCTCTAAACTGCCATGCCCTATGATATGCTAGGGACTTAGAGTTAGTTTTTTTTTTTGTCCTCATTTGCCTCTTAAAAAAGAACATCATTCCACTTACACATTTGGATGGAGTGTCCTGCCCTTATGTGCTGGAAACAAGAAAGAAGATTTGGGAGTTACACTCTTTGCCGCCCTCGGATTTAACCTCCCTCTTCCATAGTTCACTTTTTATCTCTCTCCGCCCGCTCCCAATTATCTGGAAAGGAGCAGGAAGCAGAAAGAAAAAACAAAGTTCCAGTCGAGGCAGAGAAGGCTTAATCATCGGACCTCTGTTTTTATTTACTTAACCTTGTTGCTCACACCAATCAAGCATGGGAAGCCAAAAATCATGATTCCTAAATCCCAACATATCCAGACTGGCAATATGCTTAACAGAGCGCATCCAATCATCAAAACTAGGAGGAGCCATGGCCACCCATTGTTTGCATATCGCCCTACGTGCCAGTAGCACACAGTAAAAGATCAACCTTGCCTGATTCTTTGTATTTTTTACCAGCGAATCCACGCATCCGAAATTAACAAGCATGACGCTTACCTCGATGTTAATCTCCAGCATATTGGACAAGGCCCTACTCACATCTTTCCAGAATGTCTGGATCTCTGGACAAACCACAAACATATGTACATCGTCCTATCTCATACTGCCGCAATTCGGGCAGGCTACTTCACCTTCTCTCCCAAACTTTGATAATCTCTGGGGGTCCAGTAGGCTCTGTGAATGGAGAAAAGATGATTTCTTCTCAGGTATGCAGGTTTAACTATTTTAAATAACATGGGCATAGATACTTGCCATTGATGTTCCAACGATGCCTCCGGCAAGCATCTTCCCCACAGTTCTGTTGGCAAGGTGAAAGCTCCTTCCTCCAGTTCAGCCATCAACCAATAGATGACAGCCAGCTCCTTCTTGACTACTGTCTCTTGCATTAGTCGAACTTCCAGCTCATTTTGTTCCCCTATTATTGTTTCCGGGGCTTGGTACCAGCTCCACATTTGAAGGTATTTGAATCTGGATATTTTATGGTCTGTTTGTTGTTTACACATTTCCCAAGTAATCAGGTGACCATCTTGAATTATATGCTCCCATCGTGTAAATCCCGACTTTAATAATGGTACTGCAAAGGCATCTTTTGTCCATTCCGGAGAGCCAGGTGAGTCCCAGATAGGAGCCAGTAGACTGTAATATGGTATTTTTAAAACTTTCCTGATCTTATACCAAGTCTCAGCCAGCCCCTTCAAAATCTTTAGCCTGACCTTTTTAAAATACTTGGGGTCTGCATATTTAAACAAAAAACCTTGTTTGCCCCATGCCTCCAGACTCGACATCATGGCCCACATGCCCCCAGTCTTGGTTGGTCTTGGTGTGTTAAGCAACATTCTCGCGTTCTTCAATAAAAAGCCACATGAGTAAAACAGCAAATCTGGCAGCGCTAGACCTCCTTTCTCCACCCTCCTTCTCAGTTTTTTCCATGCTATCCTTGGGCCTTTACTTGACCAAATAAAAGTACTGATCTGGCTTTGCATCTTCTTTAACCATTCCTTCTCAAAAGGCAGGGGTATAGTAACGAAAAGAAAAGTGAGGTTTGGGAGAACTATCATTTTAACTAGATTTACACGTCCCAAAAGAGATAGCTGAAGATGAGACCAAATTTTTTAGGAGTCTACAGACCTCTTTCTTAACTTTCTCAAAGTTAACTTTAGTTATTTTATTGACATCCTGTGATATCATGACTCCCAAATATCTCATTTCCCCTCTTCTGGCATCACCTCCTGCGTCCAAATTCCAGGTCATAATCTCCGTCTTGCCCCTGTTGATGTCATAACCCGAGATCTTTCCGAAGTCAGCCGTCAAGGTCATAATACGAGTCAGGGTGTCTTGCAGATCAGTAGTGTAAATGAGGATAGCATCCGCATATAAACCCAATTTCTTGCTCCAGTCGTCATATTTAAAAGGTACAATATCAGGATCCTCCCTGATTTTTCTAGCTAGAGGCTCTATATAAAGGTTAAAAAGGAGCGGTGATAAGGGGCAACCCTGCCTTGTACCCCTAGTAATACGTACAGGGTCAGTTAAGGAGCCGTTGACCAAGACTCTAGCTTCTGGTACCTCGTAGAAACCCGCCAGGGCCCTACAGAAATTTGACCCAAGATTTAAAGATTTTGCCACAGCTTGTAGGTAGGCCCAGTTTACCCGGTCGAATGCCTTGGTGGCATCCAGAGCCACTACCGCAAGTGGGAGCTCGTAGGAGGTTGCCAGGTCTATTGAGCCAATTAGTGCATAAGTCAAGTCCTTCAGAGATCTTCCGCGTATAAACCCTTTTTGGTCCTCATGCACCAACTCAGCCATTAACCCATTTAACCTATCAGCCAAGATTTTTGCATAGATCTTATAGTCGCTGTTTAAAAGCAAAATTGGCCGATAGGAATCACAATTTTTGGGACACTTTCCTGGCTTCAAAATTAGCGAGATAGTAGCATCCTTCCAAGAGGCTAGCAAACCAGACCCTTCAATAAACAGGTCGTTAAAGATCCTTACTAAAATGGGGGTTAATGTGTCTGCCAAAGACTTGTAGACCTCATGGGGCAAGCCATCGGGTCCAGGAGCCTTCCCCATCTTGGCCTGCCTAATTACCAGCTCTACTTCCCTCGTATCAATTTCCCTATTCAGCTGTCTAGTTTTTTCTAGTGAAAGGGGATTAGCACAGTCTTGCCCTAACCATACTCTTAGCTCTTCTTCCGTAGTTTTTAAATCTTCCCGATAAACTTTGCTGAAGTAACTGAAAGGCTTGCTCGATCCCTTTACTGTCTCCAACTAGGGCCCCAGTTTGTTCACATATGACCTGGTCTATCCTATTTCTCACTTGCTCCTTTTTTGCCTTCCAGGCCAGCAGCTTGCTACATCCCTCACTATATTCAAAGTGAGCCAACCGGCTGGCCTCCCACCTTTTCCTTGCCCTATCTTGTAGAATTATTGCTAATTTGGATTTTGCTTGTGTCATTTTCTGTAGCAGCCTTACCCTGACCCCCTCCTCTATCCTAGGGTCAATTAGGTCCCTTTCTAGAGAACGAACCAACTCTTCCTGTACTGACACCTCTTCGTGGTATCGCCTCCTTTTTCCCGCGGCCAATACCCCTAATCTTCCTCTTAAAAAGGCCTTATAAGCATCCCAGATCACACCAGATGCAGCCGAGCCCCAGTTAAACTTGAAAAACTCTTCAGTCTCTCTACTTAGTGCTTCTATAACTCCCTCATCCTGCAGAATCGAACGATCCAAGGTCTACCTGGACTGAGTAGCCCTCTCGCCAATCTTCAAATGGAGAGTCACTGCCGAGTGATCCGACAGATGAACCCCCACATGGTCGATTCGCTGAACCTTGTCCTTTATACTGCTATCGATGAGGAAATAGTCAATCCTCGACTGATGTCTATATTTTTTATTATAGAATGTAATGCCTTTTTGTGAACCTGCCCTCTGATGCCATATATCACACAGCCCCAGTTGCTCCATCATTTGTTTTATGAGCCCAGACATTTTAGGGTTTACCAATGCTCTGCTGTGTGAAGATCTATCTAAGGTGTGATTTAGAACTGCATTAAAATCTCCTGCCAGGATGATTGGGTCAGAGGAGTTTAATAGTTCAGCCAACAGTTCACCTAGGGGAGTGACATCATCCTGGTTTGGTCCATAGTAACCCGCAAGGGTGAAGCTGCGGCCCAAAATCTTTAATTTAGCCACTAGCCATCTTCCAGCTTTATCTGAGACATGGGCCTCTAAGCTGACTTGTGCCCCTCGTTTAATTAATATCGTCACCCCCTTTGTTACGGCTGATTGAGCTGTACATGCCACTTGAGCAATCCATTTTTTGGCCTTAAAAAGCTCCATACCCTCCTTCTCCATTAAATGCGTTTCCTGCACAATAATAATCTGGGCCGGGCAGTCCTTTAAATATTGCAGTATTCTTGCACGTCTCCCCCATACCCTAAGGCCATTTAAATTCCACAAGAGAATTTTAATTACATTCTCTCTCTTCTCACCCATCCCTAATACCGGCTAGAAAAGACAAACACCCCGGATTAACTAAAGAGGCTTTAGAGGAACTTTTTTTTTTTTTTTCTCCCGCTGCTCCCCACCCTGTGCTCCCCAACCCCCCACCCAAGGAAAACCCCTCCCTGACTCTACATGGCCTAAAGCCATATGGGTACCCCCCTCAGAGCGAGCTTCTCAACAGCAATTGATTTATATCTGAGTGAGATAAGAGTGTTTTTAATCAATTAGTTGAAACAGCCCTAGAGATAAAAATGGTTACTTTTTTCAAAGCCGTGATTGTTTTTTGATTTTTATGAAATGTCCTCCCTCTTATTCAAGGTTATTCAGGTTTCTGACCCCCTGCTTGTAAATCCTTGATAAAATTGTCTACTTTTTCACTGGAATGGAAGATGTACATCTTATTATTGAACATCACAATCAAATAAGCCGGAAACCTCAGCTGAACCGAGGCGCCCAATCTCTTTAGTGAATCCATCCTTTGCCCCAGCTCCCATTGCCTGTTGGAGGTAACATTAGAGGCGTCTTATCTAAACTCGTATTTAGTACCATCTACCTCTATCGTTTTCATACTCAGAGCTTTAGACAGAATTTTCTCTTTTAACGTAAACGTTAGAAAGTTGAGCAAAATCTTTCTGGGCTTAGTCCTATTAGTGTTTAGTCTAAAAGGATCTCTATGAACCCGCTGTGAATCTTTCGCTATATCTTCTTCTGATTCTTCCATTTGTAGCTCCCTCTTAATCAATTTCACTACATACGTTTTTATGTCTTCACCTTCCCTACCTTCCGGCACCTTCAAAATTTTTAAATTGTTCCTTCTCTGAAAATTTTCCAGTCTTTCCACTCTGTCTTGCTGCTCCCTCTCCACTGATTTTAATTTTTCTATTTCAGAGCAGTTAGCATGCACCTTTTCTCGGAGCTCTTTAACCTCACCTTCTAACATTGTTGTTCTATTGCTTAGATTGTCCATCTTCCTCTCAAGAACTTCGCAAGCATTTCTTATCTCCTTCTGGTTTACCTCCGATGTCTCGAATCTATTTTTGATTTCAGCAGTCAAGGCTATTAGGAGAGCTCCAATAGCCGGATCCTCCTTCTCCGACTGCTTTAGATTCTGCTCGAGACCTTTGGTATTGGATTCAGAAATTATTAACTCTACTGAGGCTTGCCCCCCCTCTTCTAAGGGTTGTTGGTCACTCCCACAAGCGTCAGGAGAGAGCGAGTCCAGAACTTGATATCTATTTGGTGACATATCTTTGCTCCAATCTGTCCCACCTGCTGTACCCAGCCCTTCAGGAGCTTTTGCCTGCTTTATACTACCCCTCTCCTGGAGATTTTTTGCCCCCTACATTTTGTTGTCAGCCAAAATTAGCGTTTTGGGTAGAACTTTAAAATAGGTCTTAAGAGATGGAGTGACCTTTACCCTTTGGTCCGGTGTACGTTTCTTTACCGCTATCTTATTTGGCTTTGCTTTAATTTGAAAAACTGAATAATCTTTCACAGTACCGTAAAATTTATCAAGAATTTTGGCAGGGCCCTTTAACTCCTTATCTTCCTCCCTATCTCTCCCCAAACTCCTCAATGCATACCGTGAAATCACCTCCCTTTGAGCACTCCCACTCGCCACCTTCCGCCTAACTTTAACTGATTTTGATCTTAAGCAGTCCGCTACCCCGAGTCCTCCATTCTCCTCTCGCTCCAGGAAAAAGAGTCAACTCTGCCTGCCTTCTGGCTCACTCCTGCTCGCCTCTGACTGTTCTTCTGTCCTGAGCTCTCTCCCGGTCGTGAAGCCTACGCCGCTGCTGCCGCGACCTCCTTTCCCCCGGAAGGGGATCCTTGCGGCCGCGCCTCTCCCTCTACGGAGCTCCAGGGCTGCTCTACTCCAAGGCTGCTCCGTCGCCGTTTTAGCTGCTTTTCACCGCACTCCAGCTGCCGAAACGGTAAGCATACTCCCCGAGCCTTATTGAAGAGTCGGAACAATTCAATTTCTAGCTGAAAGTACCGACTTTCATTTACATACGTTTATGGGCTGAAAAAAGAGCTTCCTCACTCAAAATTTGTGCTTCATTCCTCCGCTCTGAGGGTGCTCCCGCGACCCGCTACTCGCCGGCCGCCATGTTTTCCCCTGGGTCGACTTAGCGGTAGTTTTAATCCCCCTGCCCTATTATGTACTAGGGCCTTACAGGGGAGGTCATGCCAATCACAGGGGTACACCAACCCATAGTGTACCCTAGTGTATGTAGGTGTTTTCACTGTATTCTAATTGTCTTTCAGCATAGCACTGGCTCGGTACTGGTTAGGCAGAGCCCAGGGTCAGTCAGAGTCATTTACCACCAGTACTAATCAGCAAAAGGTTGGGGGGTGCCCAGGGCATAGGATGACTTTGCAACAAGGCCTCTTTCTGCACCTCTGTTGGTTCTTTCTGCACATCTCTTGCTTCTTTCTGCACCTTTCTTCCTCTTTCTGGACTTCTGTTGCCTGTTTCTGTATTTCACTTGCTTCTTTCTGCGCCTTTCTTCCTCTTTCTGCACATGTCCTACCTATGTAGGCATAGTTAGAAATTAGCATTTAGAAAACCCTTGAAATTCACTGAAAAAACCATAGGTTTCAGGGACGTTATAGTTAGAAATTAGCATTTAAAAAACCTTTGAAATTCACTGAAAAAACCACAGGTTTCAGGGACGTTATAGTTAGTTGGACATTTCACTCGTACAAAACCAGAGAAATTCGGCCGTTATAGTTAGTTGAGCTAAGTATAACTCGCGCCCCGCAATGCACTGCTGATGACATCACATATTACGTCACTCATGACATGGTCAGTAACATCACTGATGACATCACTGATGACATCTCAAATGACATCACTGATTACATCATCCAGTGACTGTGTGTTTCTGTAAAGTTTAAATATGTTGTATATAGGCCAAGGTGTATTGAAGAATGAGTGGGTGTATGAGTGTCTGAATGGATGATTTAGTAGGTGCGTGATTGCCACAGAAAGTGAAATGCTAAAATGGTTCAAGCAAAGAGGATACTCTGATGGAATCCTAGACACAGCCTGCCAAAGAACTAGATGCATAAACAGGACGAAAGCATTGTTTGATCCTGCTAAAACTAGCATAAAAAGAATGAACACCACAAACACACCTAGATTCATAACAACATAGAATCAGGAACATCAAAAGGTACGTCAGATCATGTCACAACATTGGCATCTCCTGAGAGAAGATCCTACTATAGGTTCTCTAATTCCCAAATGCCCTATGATCACCTATAGGAAATCAAAGGCCATGAGAGACTATCTAGTCAAAAGTGACTTTGAAAGAAAAGCCAGACCACAATCATGGCTGAAGAAATATGATGGCTTTAGTAAATGCCTCAAGTGTAAGGCTTGTAGGAACGGTGAGAACCGGACTTGCATAGAGACACCATGTAACAAAGTCATTAAGATAAGGGGCAACTTAACATGCAAATCCGAATTTGTTGTATATATCCTTTTGTGTCCCTGCAAGAAAATCTATGTGGGGAGTACCACGCTGCCGGCACACAAAAGAATATTACAACATATTTGTGCCATTACACACAGAGATCGAAGCTACCCTGTTGCCCGCCATTTTGAAAAAGTCCACCAGGCCGACCCAACAGTCCTGAGGTATAGCTGTGTGGGCCAAATACCCAAAAAGAAAAGAGGAGGGGACAGGGAGAAAGAACTACGCAAACTCGAAACCTGGTTCATTTTAGAATTAGACAGCAAGGAACCTGCGGGCCTGAATATGGACGAAGAATTGTACACCTGCCTCCTCTAAGAGACACAGTCTGACTCTCTCTAGGATAGACTTTGAACGGTGTTGTTTCATTAGTATATCTATTACTTTTCATAAATAATTTTTATCGTATTTAGCATTCTGAGTACTCTTTCCTATTTGGGCATGTCATCCTCCCTACTGTATTATAGTGTCCTATGACACTTTGAGGAGATGCCACATATTCCCAATCCGCCCATGACTTTGAATTATTCTGATATGTCACATTCCTGCCTCTAGCAAGCTTTGTAAATACTTTTGTTGTTTGGATCTTTTTTACACTAGTGCACTTATGATATGTGATATAGGTACACTACATGGCATAGGGGCACTTGTGCACAAATATTTCTCATTTTCGAAAAAATCCCTTTGGACATCCATGTTTATTTGAGGCATGAGGTTTGTGTGTAGCTCCAGACCCTTGCATCTGATATTGAGGTTTGGTACCAACTATAGTAACTGAATTATAGATAGCACTGTGCTTTATGAATATGTAATATAGCATTACCTCAGAAAGGGACAGCATAAAGGTTTTTCTGTTCCCTTGATTAGGATAACTTTTCTTATGGTGGATTAATTAAGGTTACCTAAATGTATAGTTCGAGAACTGCTCTATTATTCTGATATGGGGGCATTTATAATTTCAGGAATCAAACCTGAAAATACAGAAAGTCCTTTACTATAATCATGCCTATGTATAGTATACATTTCTAATTGGATATGTCTTCTATGTCCATTGCATCTTTTGTTTATGTCTATTACTCACCCACATTACTACTATATATGTTTTGGAAATAATGGCGCCTACTGTCGTGATCAATGCTGCTGTGAGCAGTTGAAACGGGTAGACAGTCATTCTGCACACTCTCAAATAAAGCTTTGCTGAAACATTTTGCTCTGGAGTTCGTCCGTATCCTGGATTTACGTGTTGGGATACATTGTTGCACGTTACACGGCGAGACGGCAAACCGCCCAAGGACTGAACCACCGGCGTTTGGGAAGCACGCCTGCAAGCCGTGGTTTTGTTTTGCTGCAGTTATGAGGCAGACGTGCCCCCCGTGTGCTCAAAGACTTTGGCCTGAAGAACGGGAATTGGAGGCTTCGGACTCGGGAGTCGGAGGACACCGGAGATCGGGGATCTCCTTTTCCGGGTAAGAGGCAACACTGTTAGTGAGCAGCAGCGGGAGCCGGGGCCAGCGCGGGCAGTATAGACCAGTGGGTGTTAACTTAAAGACTCGCGCTAGACAAGGTATAAGTCGGCATTGGAACAGCGCACTATGAATGAGGAAGAATGCGCCGCAAGGGAGCAGGAAGCCCTAAAGATATTTAACGAAAGTATTACAGATCGGATAACCGAGGGAAACACTGGGATTATAGTCACTAATGACCTTGGAAAGAATCTAAATCTGCTAGAAAAACTGAAAAAGAGAGAAATCTCGCGCTGGTGGGAAAGCGCGTCTCTCAAGCAATATGTCCAAGTTGGACGTGTACCGAGGGGACTGTGAATTATGATTACACCCACCTACGAAAACCCACACCCAGACCTCCTCAAAGAATGTGCAGATCACAATGCGCAATGTTCAATGGGTATGATTCATATGCTAATCAAATATGCTGAGATTGAGCGGGTGGATGTATTAGAAAGATTCAAAGAACTCAGTGCCCAATTAGAGCAAGACAGTTATCAAGACCGAATTACGAAATTTAAAGGAGAACTTAAAGAACGGTTGCAAAAGTATGAATTACGCATCAAAGAGAGGAAAGCAACCAAATTCCTAAGAGACCGACTAGCTTACCAAAGAGGGCAGATATATACATTTGCCAAGCGCTTTGAGAGTATACAGCGCCAACAAAAGCAAGATACTAACAAAACGCGCCAAGAGTAATTTGAAAGTGAAACCAGCTCAGATACTGGATCTGAGATTGAAGCAGAGGATCAAACCAGGAAAGAAGGAGCAGCAGTCACATTCTCAACATCAGACGAACTGCGTTTTTTACAGGAGGACAGGCGCAAAGAGTTCAAGACGGGGAGAGGCCGGGGAAGAGGAAGAGGCGGCGCAAACAAAGGAGGGGCGGCGAAGGCCGACGAAGGAACGCAAGGAGACTCGACAGAGAGAATCACACGTATGCAGAAGAAGAAAGCAGGCAAGTGATGAACAACAACACTACTATTGTCAACCTTAGCACTGCCAACCTAACTGACAAAGACTTGAGTACACTAGAACTAGGATTGTCCTATTGCCATAGGAACAATTTTGATTACCCTAGCACCAGACTTGATCTCAACAAATTCACGAGAAAACTTAAACTGACTAAAATGCATATGTTACGAATGCGATCTAACAGACCTCATATCCCTGAAGTGGGGACATGGATGCACAATAAACAGACAACGATATGTCAAAGGATGAAATCCTTGAGAATCTTTTGGCCCTACAGGAGGAAGGGGTGTCAAATTTGGAAGAGGCAACGGATGCAACCGAGGAAAGAAATGTTGGACTGATTAAAGGAGCAGGCATTACTCCATTCAGAACAAGAACCAGATTCATCCCAAATACACCAAGAGACAATATAGATATATTTTCGGACATCATGATCAAGGAACTGCCAGGCATGAAAGTCAAAAGGAATCTTAATACATCCAATCAGAGAGATAAAGATTTTTTGAAACCATGGGGAGACTCAAACAAATGGATGAAGTGATAGTGAAACCTTCAGACAAAGGAGGGAACGTGGTCCTCTGGGATCGAGACCTCTATGAAAAAGAAGCTTTATCTCAATTAAGTGACAAGAACTGCTACATCCCTATTACTATGGAACAATAAACGTCAATCAAAGAGAACTTTCATGAACGCTTGCAATTCTGGAAAGATGCGGGAT
Source organism: Calotriton arnoldi (assembly GCA_963921515.1). Lineage (NCBI taxonomy): Eukaryota > Metazoa > Chordata > Amphibia > Caudata > Salamandridae > Calotriton > Calotriton arnoldi. The sequence continues at coordinate 307,225 of CAWUFW010001280.1, read as the reverse complement.
ACCTGAGCTGGGATGAGTATCGTTTTTTGAGGAAAGACCACCGTGTGATACCCACATTCTACATGATCCCCAAAGTCCACAAAGACAGCTCTAAACCACCAGGGAGACCAATAATAGCAGCCCAGGACAGCATCTTTGAAAATACCTCTAAATATATCGATTTCTTTTTTAAACCTATTGTTAGTGCGCTGCCCTCTTTTATCAGAGACACCTCTGATTTCCTCAAACGCATCTATGATGTTAAATGGGAAAGTGATATGAGACTAATAGTTCGTCCGTATCCTGGGTTTACGTGTTGGGTTACATGGGTGTATATATACATATATATGTGATCAAGGCTGGTAACGGCCGAAACGCGTCATGGCGGTATGGAGAAGCACTAAATAAAGACTTCATTGCACTCTATTGGGTCCACTCTCATTTCTTTCGTGGAGGAGCAGTAGACGAGTATCTTTGGATATATATATATATATATATATATATATATATATATATATATATATATATATATGACCACCAAATGCTGACCTAAATAAAAAGTCAGCGGGACACATGCTCCGGGTACAAAACGTAGGATTTATTTAGCTCAATGAAGCACTTCCCTGCAGTCCGTGAAACGCTAAGGCAGACGCGTTTCTGGCCGGAATGGCCGTCATCAGTGCCGGTCCCACAGGCTGTTAGATTCTCGTGGGCTTCAGAGACCACTCCTTTTTAAGTAGTCTCTCGACTCCTCCTCCCACAGGCAGGTGTGTGGATTGTGCTGAAGACACCAAGCCCACTGCATGATGGTAATTGCAGTCCACGTGGTTCCACATACAGTGATGTGGAGCTCTGAGCAACGATACTGCCCCCAAATTCATGGCGCTGGACTGCACTCCACCGCAGGAGTCCTGGAAATGATGGTCCGGCTAACACCTCTGTTTGTACCCTTATCAGGCAGCACAATGCCGCCTCCTCTCTCCCCTCGCACAAATAGTTTCCAAAATGGAAATAACTCTGCTTGGGGGGGTGCCGCGATGTACTCCTCGTACTCCACCCAAAAATTGCTGATTTCGCGGTGCTCCAAACCGAGAGGACGTGTCCCCAGCCGGTATCAGCGGAAACCGGTTACACAAGACCACCAAATGCTGACCTAAATAAAAAGTCAGCGGGACACATGCTCCAGGTACAAAACGTAGGATTTATTTAGCTCAATGAAGCACTTCCCTGCAGTCCGTGAAACGCTAAGGCAGACGCGTTTCTGGCCGGAATGGCCGTCATCAGTGCCGGTCCCACAGGCTGTTAGATTCTCGTGGGCTTCAGAGACCACTCCTTTTTAAGTAGTCTCTCGACTCCTCCTCCCACAGGCAGGTGTGTATATATATATATATATATATATACATATATATATGCATATATATATATATTCACTGAAAAAACCATAGGTTTCAGGCACATTATAGTTAGAAATTAGCATTTAAAAAACCTTAGAAATTCACTCGTACAAAACCATAGAAATTCCCCTGTTATAGTTAGTTCAGCTAACTATAACTCGTGCGCCCGCAATGCACTGCTGATGACGTCACATATTACATCACTCATGACATGGTCAGTGACATCACTCATGACATCACTGATGACATCACTGATGACATCATCCAGTGAATGTGTGTTTTTCTGAAAATTAAATATGTTTTATATATGTATATCTCAAGGTCGATGGAAGAATAAATGGGTATATAAGTGTCTAAATGGATGATTTTTTTTGTAAAATTGATTGTATAACTGACTGATTAAGTGTATTTTAGTGAATACATGGGTTAGTGAGTAATGTTTAAATATGTAAATATCTGTATCAGTCTCTCACTTTGTGTATAAGTGGCTGCATGGGTTGGTGAGTAGCTACATCAGTCGCGGTCCGTGTAGGAGTGCCGGCCGGGCGGTGACGTGGGGCGGGGGAGGGGCAGGGTGGGGGGTAGTAAAGTACGGATTATGGACCAATACAGGTAAATAAACTTTTAAATCAATGAAACGAATTTCGTTGCGCGCACTGCATCGCATTTGGCGATGCAGCGCTCACAACGAAATTCGTTTTATTGATTTAAATGTTTACTTACCTGTATTAGGCCATAATCCGTACTTTACTACCCCCCACCCTTCCCCTCCCCCGCCCCACGTCACCGCCCGGCCGGCACTCCTACACGGACTGCGACTGAGCTACATGAGTGTCTATATGGGTTATTAGTTGGTTTTTTGAGTATCAGTATGAGTGTCTGAGTGTCTGTATGGTTCGGTGGGGGGTATTACTTAGTGCATAGATGCATGAATGAGTGACTCACTGTTTGTATGTGTTGAAGACAGCATGTGTGCAGGACTGTATTGGTGGATGAGTGTGTGTATGGGTGTGTTAGTGAGTGAATGACTGTCTCAATAGTGTCTTTAGGAGTAACTACATATGTTTTAAACTAGTATATGTGAGTATTGGTGTATGTGAGAGTGAGAGATTGGAAGAGTTCCTGTATAAATAAGTATGTGTTTCTATAAGTGATTGTTTAAGAGAGTAAGTATGGGTAAGTTTCTGTAGAAGTAAGTGTGGTGGTGTGTGTATAACTGTATATGCAAGTAAATGGATGTTTGATACTTTGTTTGCATGTGTGACTATGTGTGTGAGTAACTCTATGGATGAGTGTCGGTGTGTAACAGGATGTATAGGTGTATGAGTACATATGATGAGTGAGTACATGTATGAGTGACTGTATAGGACTGTTGGTGAATGAGTGAATGTGTGTGTAGATCTTGGAATTACTGAATAGGTGTGTTGTAACTGGTATTGGTATGTCCATTGTTTTGAAAATGTTAGTTTCTATCTTTGAATGTGTGTATCAAAGGTTATATTCGGGTGAGAGGAGGTCTGCCACTCTATCACAAGGATGATGTCATCAGTGATGTCATCACTGATGTCATTTGAGATGTCATCAGTGATGTCATGAGTGATGTCACTGACCATGTCATGAGTGATGTAATATGTGACGTCATCAGCAGTGCATTGCGGGCGCACGAGTTATAGTTAGCTGAACTAACTATAACGGGGGAATTTCTATGGTTTTGTACGAGTGAATTTCAAAGGTTTTTTAAATGCTAATTTCTAACTATAACGTGCCTGAAACCTATGGTTTTTTCAGTGAATTTCAATGGTTTTTTAAATGCTAATTCCTAACTATAACGTGCCTGAAACCTATGGTTTTTTCAGTAAATTTCAAAGGTTTTTTAAATGCTAATTTCTAACTATAACGTGCCTGAAACCTATGGTTTTTTCAGTGAATTTCAATGGTTTTTTAAATGCTAATTCCTAACTATAACGTGCCTGAAACCTATGGTTTTTTAAGTGAATTTCTAAGGTTTTTTAAATGCTAGTTTCTAACTATGCCTACAGAGGTAGGACATGTGAAGAAAGAAGAAAAAACGCACAGAAAGAAGCAAAAGAAATGCAGAAAGAAGCAACAGGAAGTCCACAAAGACGAAGAAAAGAGCAGGAAGAAGCAAGACATGTGCAGAAAGAACCAACAGAGGGGCAGAAAGAGGCCTTGTTACAAAATCATCCTCTGCCCTCAACTTTTTCAGACGGGTACTGGTGGTAACTGACTCTGACTAACCAGGCCTAGAGCCAGTGGTATGCTAAAAGACACTTAGAATACAGTGAAAACACCTACATACACTAGGGAACACTATGCGTTGGGGTACCCCTGTGATTAGCATGACCTCCTCTGTAAGGCCCTAGTACATAACAGGGCAGGGGGATTAAAACTACCTCTTAAAACGCGCCACGGGGCGCTTTTGAACACTGGTGAAGGGAGGGGGGGGCCTGAGGTGACATGTGTGCAAACACGCCCTGTGGCAGTTTTAAGTTGGGGGATAAAGTCCCCTTGAATCCTGAGGGTCCCTGGGGGCCAACTAACCCACCAGGTATGTCCAGTAAGTGCCACAGAGTTGCATTGCAGAGAGGTGTAAAATGGTGCATGGCCTCGGACCACCTCTCTGCAACGCAGCTCTGTGGTGCTTACTGGAGGTACATGGTGGGCTAGTTGGACCCAGGGACTCTCAGGATTCAAGGGGTCTTAATTCCCCAACTTAAAACGCGCCACAGGGCACGTTTCCACACTTGTGACATTAGGCCACGCCCCCTCCCTGCACCACTACGCAAACGCACCCCCTGGTGTGTTGTAAATTGGGGGATTAAATCCCCTTGAGTCCTGAAGGTCCCTGGGGGCCAACTAGCCCACCACTTACCTCCAGTAAGCGCCACAGAGCTGCGTTGCAGAGTGGTGTAAAAAGGGGCATGGCCTGGGCCACCTTTCTGTAACGCAGCGCAGTGGCACTTACTGGAGGTACCTGGTGGGCTAGTTGGCCCCCAGGGACCCTCAGGATTGAAGAGGAATTAATTCCCCAACTTAAAACGTGCCACAGGGTGTGTTTGCACACATGTCACCTCAGGCCCCGCCCCCTCCCTTCACCACTGTGCAAACGCACCCCGTGGCGCGTTTTGAGTTGGGGGTTAAAGTCCCCTTGAATCCTGAGGGTCCCTGGGATCCAACTAGCTCACCAGGTACCTCCAGTAAGCGCCACAGAGCTGTGTTGCAGAGAGGTGTAAAAAGGGGCGTGGCCTCTGAACACCTCTCTGCAACGCAGCTCCCTGGCGTATACTGGAGGTACCTGGTAGGCTAGTTGGCCCCCAGGGACCCTCAGTATTCAAGGGTAATTAATTCCCCAACTTACAACTCACCAGGGGGCGCGTTTGCACAGTGGTGAAGGAAGGGGCGGGACCTGAGGTGACATGTGTGCAAACACACCCTGTGGCGCGTTTTAAGTTGGGAAATTAATTCCTCTTCAATCCTGAGGTCCCTGGGGGCCAACTAGCCCACCAGGTACCTCCAGTATGCGCCAGGGAGCTGCGTTGCATAGAGGTGTTCAGAGGCCACGCCCCTTTTTACACCTCTCTGCAACGCAGCTCTGTGGCGCTTACTGGAGGTACCTGGTGGGCTAGTTGGACCCCAGGGACCCTCAGTATTCAAGGGGACTTAATCCCCCAACTTAAAACGCGCCACAGGGCATGTTTGCACACATATCACCTCAGGCCCCGCCCCCTCCCTTCACCACTGTGCAAACGCGCCCAGTGGTGCGTTTTAAGTTGGGAGATTAAGTCCCCTTGAATACTGAGGGTCCCTGGGGTCCAACTAGCAAACCAGGTACCTCCAGTAAGCGCCACAGAGCTGCGTTGCAGAGAGGTGTAAAAAGGGGCGTGGCCTCTGAACACCTGTCTGCAACGCAGCTCCCTGGCGCACACGGAGGTTACTGGTGGGCTAGTTGGCCCCCAGGGACCCCCAGTAATCAAGGGGAATTACTTCCCCATCTTACAACGCGCCAGGGGGTGCGTTTGCAGAGTGCTGCAGGGAGGGGGCGGGGCCTCCGGCGTGATGCCGGTCTTTTTTTTTAATTCATTTTTTTAAGAAGGGGAGCTGTGTGGCCCCCCTTCTTTTCCTATTTTATTGGCCCTGGGGACCCCATCCCCCAGGGCCTGACCCCTATATATATATTTTTTTAATAATGGAAGGGGGCTGCGTAGCCCCCCTCCCGAGGCCATATTCGGCCCCGGGGACCCCATCCCCCGGGGCATGGCCAGTGTTTTTTTTTTTATTAAACTTTTTGGAGGGGGGCTGCGTGGCCCTCCTCCTCAGGCCATATTCGGCCCCGGGGACCCCATCCCCCGGGGCCGGCCTTTGCGGTTTTTTTTACATTTTTTTTAATCATGGGGGAGGGGGGCTGCTTGGCCCCCTCCCGGGCCAATCATGGCCCCGGGGACCCCATCCCCCGGGGCATGGCCTCTCGTTGGGGACCGTGGGGGGAGCCCCAATGCCCCCACGGTCCCAGCCGGCTCCCCGCCTCCTGCGGGAGCCGGCATTGCTTTTCCACACGGGGAGCTGCTAAGATTCAGCTCCCCGTGTGGAAAAGCAATCGGCTTTGGTTTTTGGAAGAGAGAGCAGGTTTCCTTGCTCTCTCTTCCAAAAACCAAAGCAGAGTTTGTTATGACAGGGCGGGAGCCGCGAGGCTCCCGCCCTGCCATAGCAAACTGCAGTGTCCCGGGGGTGGGCACCCCGGGACACTGCAGGAGCCAGCCCTGGGGGATGGCGGTCCCCAGGGCCATCACTGGCTCCAGGAGGGGGGCCGCGCAGCTCCCTCCCAATCTGTACATAGCCCCGGGGAGGTGGTGGTCCCCGGGGCTCGGGGGTCCTTAACGGACCCCCTAATTTACATATTAGTGCCCCGGGAGGTGGCGGTCCCCGGGGCGTGTGGGGGGCTCGAGCCCCCCCACACAGGTACATTTTTTTTTTTTAAAAAGAAGCCCCAGGGGGTGGCGGTCCCCGGGGCTGCAGGGGGGCAGTGTGCCCCCCCACAAATATAATTAATGGGAGCCCCAGGGGGTGGCGGTCCCCGGGGCTTGGGGGGGCCTCAGAGGCCCCCCCAACTTTATAAAAACAAGCCCCGGGGGTGGCGGTCCCCGGGGCTGCGGGGGGGCCGTGTGCCCCCGCAAATATTTATGCAAAGCCCCGGGGGGTGGCGGTCCCCGGGGCAGTGTGGGGGGGATTGGGACCCCCCACACACTTATTTTTTTCACTGCCCCGGGACCTGGCTCACCCGGGGGCTAAATATTAATGAAGCGTGGGAGTCCGTGCTTCGTTTTTTTTTTCCTTTTCGCGGCCGGATTTGCGGATCCGGCGCGCATTTTGCCGATTTTTTTTTTTTAAATGCTTTTTTGGGCCCTGGGGGTCCTTGTGGGACCCCCTGAGCAGGCCTAGGGGGTCAGGGTGTTTCTACCCTGCCCCCTTTTCTTGTTTTTCGCGTTTGTTTTTCTGTTTTCTTGTGCCTCGGTTCTACGGAGGCACAAGATGGCTGCCAACACTTCCTGGTTTGTAGTGTTGACATCCAATTAGCATGAAGCTCGTGGTCGGGAGGGTCCGCGGATCCTCCGTGCCTCTAAATATCGAAACTTTTATTTTTGATTTTCTCAGCAACTACTGAACGGATTTACACCATTTTTAAAAAGGGTGCTTTCTGATCCAAGCACTACCTTTTTGCCAAATTTGGTGTAATTCCGTTCAGCAGTTTTGGCTGTAGCCTTGCATAAAGTTTCCTATGGGAAATTGATTTTTTGACTCTTATTTTTTGAATTTCTCCGCAACTACTGAACGGATTTACACCATTTAAAAAAAAGGTCGCTTTCTGAACCAAGCACTACCTTTTTGCCAAATTTGGTGTAATTCCGTTCAGCAGTTCGCGCTGTAGCCCTGGCTAAAGTTTCCTATGCGAATTAACATGGAGAAAACACGTTTTGTGACCCCCCTTTTTTCTCAGCCCCCGCCTGCCGAATCACCCCGAAACTTTCAAGACAGGAGCTGACCAGAACGGGCCATAAGTTTTGAAAGTTTTGCGAAGATTCGTCAACCGGCGCCAAAGTTATTGGGAAAAGAATGTTACGAATTTCCTATGGATAATAGGTCCTAACTATAACTACCTACTGGCGACCGCCAGTAGGTAATATATATATATATATATATATATATATATATATATATATATATATATATATATATATATATATATATATATATATATATATATATATATATAATATATATATATCCAAAATAATCCCGCTAGCACACAGGATCGAAGCAGGCACCAACAACAGGAAACTGGAAAGAGTGTTTATTCGGCAGAGATGTACGTTGGACGACGCGTTTCGGTGGACACAGCCACCTTGATCACATAGCGCGCTGCCACCATTACACGGCCATTAAATACCATTTGATGACGTGTGGTTGAAAGTGGCCACAGAAGACATACCGGTATGTATGCAACAATAGAAAGTGAAGAAGTAAATACGTTCCAACCGTCTCAATTAATGACATGAAACAAAGTAACTCATCGTTGTGTGACAATTGTAACAAATAAATCAAACACTCAAATAGTAATGATATTGTGCTGTGGGAGTAATGTGCCAAATAAAATAACCGAAGTTAAATTAAATTGAATTGGAAACCCCACAGTATATGTGTAAATACACATAATGAATGTGTGACTTAACACAGTGCAGAGCGATGTAATTAGTCAACATATATACATTGAAATCAGTCATTATCACGCTCTGCCTAAACATTAAATATATGAAAACGAGTTAGGAGAATCCACAGTTAGGCACAGTTCCAATTAGAGAGTGAGAGACATTACGGGAACTCGAATTGGTCCTGATGTCAAATTAAGATCCCTGCTGCAGTTATACACGCTCAAAAACATGACACAGTGGACTGTGTGAATAAATGAGTTAAAATCCCAAGTGGGCATGTGCTGAACAACTATTGGGATGTGGAGCAAACTAGCTAGTTGTGGAACTATAATGGCCGGACAAGTGTCCAATCTGAACAAAAAAGGCCTCCCAGGAAAGACCAAACACACCTCTCTGGGTTCTCAATGTGACTCTGCTATATGATGTAGTGGAAGTGAAAATGAGTGCTTGACAAGTGTGGTGACGTACAACTAAATCAAGTGAAAAAACTTTTAGTTAAAAGATGAAACAATGGCCGGCAGAATATTCTGCATGCAGCTAAAAGCACTTGAACTGGGCTGAAAGGGCACGGGGAACTCTCCCATACATATGTGCATCCATTTTGTTCTTGAAAACCGGCATGTGTAAGAAGGTAACCTTGTAGAGGTACAGTATATCTGGATTACAGCAACAGGTAAGGCCTTTAGGGGTGGACTGGTACAGAAATAAGTCCAGGACACAAATTAAAATTGAACCTTATTAGAGAAACTGATAAAAAATAAAACATAAACATTGGCAAAGCCAATAGGTCTCTCCTATGCACAAGCTTTTTGATTTGTCAATGTCTTTTAGCAATGTTATACAGCAGCACAGCTGAAAGTTAAAAAAATAAAAGCGCTATGACGTGGCGAGCACTGACCACAAGTGGCAGTGTTCCCTTTTCTTAGTACAGGATTGTTCTCTGCTTTCACAAAAAAAAATGCTTTCAGGAACAAATGACAATAACAGCTTGTCAGCGAACATAAACCAACAAGAAATTAAAATGCCCATTTTTCATGGGGCAGGAAATGTCAGCCAAATTCTGAGGGTGCTTGGCAAAACACAAATTAAGCAACAATAAGAAAAATAAAAGATAATCACCATCCATAAACAGGTGTGAGGGCTGCCATTGACAAAGTGGTCTGAAGTTGTCAAAAGCAAGAAGGATCAAGGCATGCCTGTGATCTCTGACACTCACAAATACGTAAAGGGCACTCAAGGAAAATAAACTCACTTGTTTAATTATCTTATGTCGAAGCTTAAGTTTGCTGTGTTGGCCCTGAAAAAAGATAGCACCAAAAAGGTCAAGCATCATAATCTGTATTTTTGTAGTATTTTGAAACCTGTGGGCGTGACTTTTGGGTGCTTTTTTCTGGTGGGACAAGAGAGGGGCAAGCAAAGAAGGAGGGTGGGAGAAGGAGGTGGGCAGACAGGGCAAGTAACAAAGAGGGAGGGGGTGAAGGTGGCCCGGACAGGCAACAACGCAGGCGGGGTGAGGGAGCGAGGCAAACAACAATGCGGGAGGGTCGAGGGAGGAAGGGGGTGCCAGTAAGAGGAAAAAAATACCTCTAAAAGCCGTGAGCAGTAGAAGGGCACTGGCCAAAGGAAGCAGTACTAAGGCCATTGACAGCACGCTGATATTTACACCGCAATCTCTTAGTAAAGTCAACAAAGGTTTTTCCCCATTGGTCGGATGGACCTTTGTTGATTGAAATGAAGCACTGCAAGGGAGAAGACATAAACAATACATTTCTAGCTTGTGAAGCCATTGTGACTCCGCAATAAGGACCAGGAATAGCCAGATATGTTTAAAGGGATTTTATTTTGGATTACCAATCAATCCAGTATATAGACAAACAAAAATAAGTTAAAAGATAAAATACGGAATATAAGCTCAAATATCTCAGTTGATTGAGTCATAATAAAATGAGATACAGGATGGTAAAATCCACAACAATAAAGAAACAAATTAAAACAAACAGTTGTTCCTTAAAGAAACTTCCCAACTCTCTTCTAAACATAGGCCAGATATAGGATCATCTACCAAGGGTCTCTATTCAGGGAGCATTGAAGGTTTCAGCATGATCAGACTTCTGTAGAAGTCTTGGAAAAGGAAATAAGTGTTTAGCATAAAGCATCACACTTGGAAGAATAAGGGAAGCACAGAGGTCTGTACCTCTCAAAGTCTAAAGGGACTCTGCCTTCTCTAACTGTGAGAGCACCAATTAAATGTAACAGGAGATTAAGAAACATCCTTATTTCCTTTTACACCATCAGGAGACAACCAAATCGTTACTCGAGTGAGCATCTGCGACATCCCTTCAGTCTCTCATCGAAACTTGGAATGTCGTTCTCAACCTTGAACATCTCTCCATCCTGGTACATGATGAACAGAAGGCCTCTTTCAATCATTAATTCTCCATGTTTACTGTGAGAAGTTGGCCTGGTATATGCTGTCCACTAGTTATAGTGGGCACCTTGCACCAGTCCAAACAGCCCCTTAGAGGTGATAGGTTTAAAGACAACCTTTATTGAAAGCTATCCTAGTGGTAGCTATGGAGAGCAGCCTTCAGGCTAAGTCTTGAAGGAGTGTAAAGCTGTTTGTTTTACCAGTCGATAATCTCCTGAATGGCTAAATGAAAGGAGACCACACCAGGTATATATATAAAATATATGAATTTATTTCTAAACACACCCTACTAGTCGCTTTATGAGGCTAGAGGTCAAAGCACATATGTTACACTTCAAATATCACAGTAAATTAGCACAATATACGATAGGCCGTAGGGGCGAACCAAACCATATATTAAGAAAGTGGTATAAGAACCACGACTTGACTAGTCACAAGGCCTAGAGCCTGTAGAATCGCTGGGACCCCAAGGAACCACCCAAGGAAGTGACACAGGGGACCCACGGGGGACGTGTGCAGTGTGTGAACACAGCCGCGAGCTCCGTTAGCGTCTATGGGGAAAGTCGCGGTTAGAGTTTTAAAGTTTAGGGACACTTCGGAGTGGACTAGGAACAAACCCTTTTGGACTTAGAGGGTTCTAGGGCCAACACCCATGGGAGCACCAGAGTACTCGTGTTACCTCACCCAGGGAAGCCGGGTGCATAGTGTCAAAAGGTGTCGGGCCGCGCCGTCGTTTTCAATGGCAGCTTGCTGGAAAGTGCTGCTGCCGGGAAGATGCGAAGTGTCCGAAGAGATCCAAGCCTGGATCGAGGATGTGAAGAACCTGAAAGCAGAGGGGACAGAGTCTGGGTCACTAGCCAGTGACCAGGGGCACGATAGTCGAATGCCCACCGATGTCGGGTGCTTTAAGTTCAAAGAGGTGAAGATTGTCTCTGCAGCCACAAGGACCAGGAGGCATCGACGACAACCAGGAGCTGGATTCGATTCATCAATCACCGGTATGCTCGAGAATAGGAGACAACTTGATGATAGAGCCATTGCTAGCGTATATGACTGCGCAAGCTCATGCGGGAGTAAACATTGTCGCTAAACGCATGCGCCCTAGTACCATAGGCTCAGGACGCATGCGCAACACCGCTGTTACGCGTTAATACAGAACCGGGGAGGAGGGCTGCAGACGCACTCGTGCTCTCTCGCTCCCTCCAACTGTTGGACCGCAGACGCTCAACCAATAGGGAGACTGTGGCTTTTGAGGCAACGCCCTTAACCAGGCAACCAGGCATAATCGGAGTCAGACACCGGACCTTATCCAGGTGCTACCCATTTACTTCTCAATTAACAAACAATTACACTTACAATGACAGTATAAAAGACCGCCCTTTCCCACCATTACCCACCGGCGGGGAGGCGAAGCGGACATACCGTAGGAGACAAAGCTGGAGGCGCTGAATATGACAGTAAGAGTATGTGTGGTGTTTTGAATGGATGGAGGAGCATATTGAAGTGCTCTGGTGCATTTTTCTCCCACAAGGATGCACCTTTTTAAATAAGCATCTATGTGTATGCTTTTTACTCCCTACCATGGACCTGATTTATCAACATTGGGCCGTGATTCTATGTCTCTCTTTTCAGAATGTCACAGTAGGCTCTTCCACCCTCGACCTTCCATGGCGTAAGTAGGATAGTGACCTAGGGTAAGCGGTGAGAATCATGTTTTCTCTCCTGTTTAAGTGTTAAACACGTATGAATGACACGTGTTTCACTTAGAAACCACCACGCGCGCTTTTAAATGTGGTGATGTATGTTATATAACACTACAACAGGAAACTTTCATATTTGGTATGCATTTGTTTCCCTTTTCTATTTTCCTACAGGTACCTCTTGTGAGTACTAGACTGGCGGGGAAATTGATACTCACATAAACACCCACTCTTATAGTGGTTGATCTTTTATACAACGTGTGTACAAAGACAGAGCCCTTAAAAAACACTTTGGTCCTGATGAATGCTATGTACCCTTCGGGGACCTTAGAGCAGAAACATGTTGACCACATCTTGCACGGTGAGGGGATAATTAGTTCCCAAATCACCGCTCACTTTTTTTTTTTAATACCATGCTGTTGCCCCTTGAATTAAATTAGGTTTTTGACAACTGTAATGGTTTTTAGATCACTTTTCACTAAATCACGGGCCACCACTTAGTTTAGAAGTGCATCCCTGTCTCCAGGTGTATGCCCGCCCTCCATCAAACAAAGTTTTTAGAGGGCGAGGACGGCCTATGATGAAGCATGACACCAGGTGGTGTGTGAGGCCAGTCCTTCACTTTTTGTGAGATGCCCCCACTAGATATGCATCTTTAAAAATCCTGTAGGATTTTCAACTAGGGACAGCTCCATTTGTGTTTACATATCGTATTGGAGGCTGGCTAGTCCCTAGGCCCTGTGCCTCTAGTTCCCATCCCCAGTTAATAACTAGGGCTAGTGTGTCTTTGACTTGCTCCTGTGTCCCTGAATGCCAAAGCCTCTTTTCCATTTATCAAAGGCTGCTGTCTGTATTTGCCCAAGTTACTGGGACTCACAAAGGAGGACATGTCCATGCCTCCATCACAGACCAGGACAGCCTGAGTTGGAACTCTGACTAGGCCAGAGCCCATCTCTGAACCCAGGGTTAACCCTACTACACCCTTATTCTGAGTACCACCAGTTGTAGCTGCACTAGGGGGAACAGTTGCCTTAAGGGCAATGGTGGCTGGACTTGAGTCTTTGGACTTGGTGCAATCACTGGTCCAGTGTGTTTTCTGTTTACAGATCTTACACCATGGTTTCTTTTGGCCTTTACTTTTGTTAGATTGGGATTCCCCCCCAGAAGAAGATTTTTGGGCACCTTGAGAAGACTTCTGGTCTTTACCCTTTTCCCCACCCTTGTCAGGGTTCTTAGAATCTTGCTTCTTTGGGTCACCACCTTGGTTCTGAACCTTCTGCCTCACCCTGGTTCTGACCCATTTGTCTCCCTTCTTTCCCAACTCTTGGGGAGAGGTCAGATCAGAGTCCACCAGGTACTGATGCAACAGCTGATTTTGACAATTATTAAGGATCTGCTCCCTCATGATTAAGTTGTACAATCCTTTGAAATCACACACCTTACTGCCAAGTAACCAGCCCTCCAGAGCCTTAGTAGCACAATCTACAAAGTCCACCCAGTCTTGATTCTGTGCCTTCTAGGTATCTCTGAACTTTATCCTATACTGTTCAGTGGTTAGGCCAAACCCCTCAATCAGTGCACTTTTCAAGATTTGGTAATCATCAGCATCCTCTTCTCTTACAGTGAGGAGCTTGTCTCTACCTTTGTCTGCAAAGGAGAGCCACAAGATTGCTGCCCACTGCTCCTGGGGGACCCTCTGAACTTTGCAGGCCCTTTCCAGTGCAGTAACCCATTTGTGGATGTCATCCCCACTTTGGTAGGGAGGGACAATCGTGCTTAGGTTTCTATGGTCATGAGACCTTTCCCTAACACTAGGGAAGTGGCTGCCACCATGGGACTCTAGTCCCAACTTTCTTCTAGTTTTCTGAAGCTCTAGGGACTCCCTATCTAAAGCCAACTGCTCTCTTCTGATTCTAAGCTGAGCTTCTTCATACTTGAGCAGCCTCTCTTTCCTTTCATGAGAGGATTCCCTCCTATGAGAGGAAACAGAGGTCCCTACTGAGGTGTCAGAATGGTTAGACTCCTGAGAAGGAGATCTTGACCTTCTAGGCACACTGTCAACTCTCCCTGGTGGGATAAAGAGGGGGCCATTGTGGCCATCCTCCTCATCTGCTGGGGGAGCTGGATCATCCAGGTTAAGATCATTGTAATCTTCCTGGCCAGCTTCAGAGGTTAGGTCATGGGTATCCTCACCCCTAGGCCTTTCCTCATCTGCTGCCCCACCCTCTCTGCCTACCCCATCAGACCCTGAGGTCTTTTTGAGATCATCCAACAGCAGTACCTCTATGAGGCATTGGGTGTTTGCAGTTTTTCCTGTCTTCAATTTCCTAGTACTACACAATGCTCTCAATTCCAAGAATGGGAGGTTGTCATACTTGGATGGTGGAAGCCCATTGGCTTCTGGCAGGGACCCACTGGTTCCTGGCCTTGAAGACATCACTAGTGAGGTGTGGTGTATGCACTACCTACTCTAGTGTGGCCTACTAAACTCTCTTGAGTTGTAGAAAGGGTGTGCTAAGCCCTTGACACACAACTCTAAGTTCAGTAGAACTTACTGTAATTTTAAGCTTGAATTATATGTACCTCAGGTACCTTTGTGGTTTTCAGTTAGTCACTCACTTGAGATTATCTGGTAAAACAAAGGCAAGCTTGAATCCAACCACAGCACACCAATGTGAGAAGTTGGCCTGGTATATGCTGTCCACTAGTTATAGTGGGCACCTTGCACCAGTCCAAACAGCCCCTTAGAGGTGATAGGTTTAAAGACAACCTTTATTGAAAGCTATCCTAGTGGTAGCTATGGAGAGCAGCCTTCAGGCTAAGTCTTTAAGGAGTGTAAAGCTGTTTGTTTTTCCAGTCGATAATCTCCTGAATGGCTAAATGAAAGGAGACCACACCAGGTATATATATAAAATATATGTATTTATTTCTAAACACACCCTACTAGTCGCTCTATGAGGCTAGAGGTCAAAGCACATATGTTACACTTCAAATATCACAGTAAATTAGCACAATATACGATAGGCCCTAGGGGCGAACCAAACCATATATTAAGAAAGTGGTATAAGAACCACAACTTGACTAGACACAAGGCCTAGAGCCTGTAGAATCGATGGGACCCCAAGGAACCACCCAAGGTAGTGACACAGGGGACCCACGGGGACGTGTGCAGTGTGTGAACACAGCCGCGAGCTCCGTTAGCGTCTATGGGGAAAGTCGTGGTTAGAGTTTTAAAGTTTAGGGACACTTCGGAGTGGACTAGGAACAAACCCTTTTGGAGAGGGTTCTAGGGCCAACACCCACGGGAGCACCGGAGTACTCGTGTTACCTCACCCAGGGAAGCCGGGTGCATAGGTGTCAAATGGTGTCGGGCCGCGCCGTCGTTTTCAATGGCAGCTTGCTGGAAAGTGCTGCTGCCGGGAAGATGCGAAGTGTCCGAAGAGATCCAATCTTGGATCGAGGATGTGAAGAACCTGAAAGCAGAGGGGACAGAGTCTGGGTCACTAGCCAGCGACCAGGGGCACGATAGTCGAATGCCCACCGATGTCGGGTGCTTTAAGTTCGAAGAGGTGAAGATTGTCTCTGCAGCCACGAGGACCAGGAGGCGTCGACGACAACCAGGAGCTGGATTCGAGCTGTCCCACAAAGGAAGTTGCTTGCTGCGCTGTCGATGTCCGGATTGGACCCAACAAGCCTTCGCAACAGCAACCCACGGAGAAAGAGAACAACGGCTTTGGTGCGGACCAGCGAGGTCCGAGGGACTCCCCAAGGAAGGGAGAGTCAGGGCAGGCCTGGAACAACCAGAGAGGCTCATTGAAAGTAGAGTTGTCCTTCTGAGGGACCCACAAGTCGACGGACAAGGGATCATGAAGGGACCTCAAGTGGAATCACAAAATGGCGACCCACGGGTCACTGGGAGTGGCCAGGCCAGCAATCTTTGGTGTATTCACTGCTCGGGGTTGGGGCTACAAGTAACCCAAAGCACAGCCTCTAGGATTGACCAGAAGCTTATGCACTTGCAAATGTGCACGGAGTCCAGGGGTTCTGGTTCCACAGTACCCACGAGGGCTATGGGTCTCAGCTTTGCTGGGGACTCGGGCCAGCCTCTAGGAAGTCTGGAAACCCACCTCCTGGGTTGCAGAGTTGTCGGCGTCCGGCGGGAGCTTCAGAGATGCAGACCGGACAGATGCATCTTAGGTGCCTGCCAAGCAGGGGAGTAACTCCTTTACTCCAAGGGAGATTTTTCAGTCATCTGGCGTTTAACAGATCGTCGAAGGTCCAGGATTCAGTTTCAGAGTTTTGTCCAGGGATATCTAAAGTCCTGTTGCCAGGGGTTCCTATCTTATACCCAAGGAAGGGGTTGGACTAACCCAGGGGACCCACCTATGGGAGGGTTTGGAAAGAGGGGTGGCTACACCCATTTCCTTTGTCCAGTTTCACGCCAGAGCAGGGGCTGGTAGCCTCTGCAACCGGTTTGAACTGGGCTATGCACAGGGACACCAAATGTGCCCCCAGTGCAGGACTTCAAAGCACTCTGAGAGTGCACCCACCCAGCCCCAATACACTAAAGCCAGTCTGGGAGGGGGTAACACCTCCTTGGGACAGGAAACCTACTGTCCAGGCCTCCCCTGCCAGAGTTTCGGTCAGCAGCAGGAGGCCAGACCCGTGTCTGTGGCTGCAGCATCCATTTTGTGATGCCAGGGCTCTGTTAGCTGGTACCAGGTATACCGGTGCTGTCATGTCTCTCCCTCTAGAAGGCTGGGATCATACTCCCACACCAGTTACTGGTGTGGGGGTATGATTCCAAGGTGTTTGACACCAAACACAACATGTTTCTGTGCAGCCAGTCCAAAGTTAGCATTTACTGTTTAGTTATAATGCACTTAAGAGTATATGGTCAGGCTGCATCACAGACAACCCCGGAGGATAGATTCCGAAGGCTGCAGAGGGGCTCTGCTCATGCATGGGCACCCTCTCACATAAAACCAAGCACCCTGCCTTCAGTATTGATAAGGCCTGCCACAGGGGTGACTGATAGGTGTATATGTGCAGTGATTTGGTGAGATATAGTGAACCTATATCTCAGTAAGGGGTGCATGCATCACCTCACTCAGGCTGCTGTAGCAGTCCTGTGGTGTCATTTTGGAAGGCTGCCCAGGGGTGGTATAATACATGCTGCAGCCCCTGGTAGGCCTCTGGGGGTACCTATGCCCTGGGTACATAGTATACCATATACTAGGGACTTATAAGGGCACCCCAGAATCCAATCTGTGGTTTACCTAAGGTACTGGGAATCAATTTAGAGAGGAAGCAGCTAGGCTGGGGTCCTGGATAGCAGGGCCCCAGCCAGACTAAAGTCGAAAAACAGTGAAACATCAGCAAAAAGTGGGGGTAACCATAAGAAGCAGATCCTACTCTCCTACATTTACTGCCAAGTTCTTCACTCCAGGCCTCCCTATCGGCAGTCTAATACAAATAATAATCCCTTCTCTAACTAATGAAAATCATGATAATGCACCTACGTAAAGAAGGAAAGAATATGCTGACAAATCTAAATGCATTTCAGTTGAGCCATGTAGTCAGGCTAAGTAAGCTGAGTAGTTTATTATGAACTTCGAATACATGATTTTATATACACATGTGTAACTTCAAAAATAAATGTTAAACGTGAGTAAAGTACATGATTACACGTTTCAACTGGACACTAGTGAACACTTATATAAATCTCTAGGTTCTACTATGATTTTATATTCATTAATACATTTAAGTGCTTCTCACACGTTAATTAAGTTAAGGCAAACATTGAATATAATACAAAGACAAGTAAAAATTGAATAATTGTGACGTATAAGAGTGGTACCTATATTGCGCTCCTCCACCATTCTCCAGTAGGGACAAACACTTGAAGAGGACGTGAAGCTGACAGTCGCTGAAATAAGAGAAGCAGAGAAATGAGAGTGATGATGATTCCAACCAATAGAAAGTAATAGGCGGACTCTAAGCCCCATGCCCTGTGAGTAAGCAAAATGTCTCGCAAGTGACAGGCGTGCCCTGTCTCAGGTGACACCTACAGTCTAGGACATGGGATGAAGGCCTCAAAGTTTCAAAGAGATGAAGGTGCCTACCAAACATACCGAAGGGCATAAATCAACCAACAGTGCCCCCAAAGCATTTAGGGGATCTAAGATGAAGGCATGCCAGTATTTAAGGAGGAGGCGTGAATGTGTCCTGTCTGAGAGGAAACAGCCTTTACCACACAACCTTTACCACGCAGGTAAGTACCACACAAGTAAGTATTTCTACCTTTACCAAGTAGTACTTTATCACACAGGTAAGAGTTTTTTTAATAACATACTTTTTATGTTATTTAAAAACAGTGATTTTAGTGTTTGGGGTGGGTAGAGGTAAAGGGAGGTAAGAGTGAATTTAGGGTTTAGGTGTAAGTAGAGGTAACGGGAGGTTAGGGTGATTTTAGGGTTCAGTAGTGGGTGGAGCTAGAGGGAGGTAAGGGTGATTTTAGGGTTTAGTGGTGGGTAGAGGTAAAGGGAGGTAATAGTAAATTTAGGCTTTTGGGTGGGTAGAGGTAAAGGGAGGTGAGGGTGATTTTAGGGTTTGAGGGTTGGTAGGGGTAAAGAGAGGTAAGGGTGATTTTAGGGTTTAGAGATGTATAGAGGTAAAGGGAGGCAGGGGGTATTTTAGGGTTTAGGAGTGAGTGGAGGTAAAGGGCGGTAAGGGTGAATTTTGTGTTTAGAGTTAAAGGAAGGTAAGGATGGATTTAGGGTTCAGGGGTGGGTAGAGGTCAAGGGAGGTAAGGTTCATTTTAGGGTTCAGGCATAGGTAGACGTAAAGGGAGATACAGGTGATTTAAGGGTTGAGGGGTGAGTAGCAGGAAAGGGAGGTAAGGGTGATGTTAGGTTTCATAGGTGGTAGACATAAATGGAGGTAAGAGTGATTTTAGGGTTCAGGATGGGTAGAGATAAAGGAAGGTATGGGCAATTTAGAGTTTAGTGGCGAATAGAGGTAAAAGGAGATAATGGTGGAATTAGGATAAGGTGTGAGTAGACGTAAGCGAAGGTTAGGTTTTGTTCGGGTATAGGGCTGAAAAGAGGGAAAGGGAGAGATGGGTGAATTTAGGCTTTGTGGTTAGGAGAGGTAAAGTAAGATAAGAGTGATTTTAGGGTTAAGGGTTGGATTGAGGTAAAGGGCGGTAAAGTGATTTTAGGCTTCGAGGTGGATAGAGGTTATGGAGTTAAGGTTGATTTTAGGGTTAAGGAATGGGTAGAGGTAAAGGTAAGGCTGATTATACGGTTCAGGGACGGGTAGAGGTAAAGGTAGGTAAGGGTGATGGGATGGGTAGAAGTAAAGGGAGGTCAGGATGATTTTAGGGTTCAGAGTGGGTAGAGGTAAAGGGAGGTAACAGTGAATTTAGGATTTAGGGGTGGGTAAAAATGAAGGGTGGTAAGGGTGATTTTAGGGTTTAGGATGGGTAGAGGTAAAATGAGGTTAGGATGATTTTAGAGTTCAGGGGTGGGTAGAGGTAAAGGGAGGTACGGGTGAAGTTAGGGTTTGAGATAGGTAAAGTTAAAGGGAGGAATGGGTGATTTTAGGGTAAACATTGGGTAGAAGTAAAGGAAGGTAAGGATGTTTTTGGGTATATGGGTGGGAAGAGGTAAAGGGAGGCAAAGGTGATGCTATGGTTTGAGGGTGTATAGAGATTAAGGAGTTAAGTTGATTTTAGGGTTCCAGGGTTAGAGGTAATGGGAGGTAAGGCTGATTTTAGCTTTCAATGGTGGGTATAGGTAAAGGGAGGCAAGGGTGATTTTAGGGTTCAAGGGTGGGTAGAAGTAAAGGGAGGTAAAGGGGATTTTAGGGTTCACAGGTGGGTAAAGGTACAGGGAGGTAAGGGTGAATTTAGGGTTTGGGTGAGTAGAGGGCAAGGGAGGTAATGGTGACTGTAGGGTTTGAAGTGGGTAGAAGTAAAGGGAGGTAATGGTGATTTTTGGGTTCTGGTGTGGGTAGAGATAAAGGGACCTAAAGGTGGTTTTAGGGTTCAGGAGTGGGTAGAGGATTTATGAGATCAGTAGAAATAAAGGGAGGTAAAGGTGATTTTAGCTTTCAATGGTGGGTATAGGTAAAGGGAGGCAAGGGTGATTTTAGGGTTCAAGGGTGGGTAGAAGTAAAGGGAGGTAAAGGGGATTTTAGGGTTCACAGGTGGGTAAAGGTACAGGGAGGTAAGGGGGAATTTAGGGTTTGGGTGAGTAGAGGGCAAGGGAGGTAATGGTGACTGTAGGGTTTGAAGTGGGTAGAAGTAAAGGGAGGTAAAGGTGATTTTTGGGTTCTGGGGTGGGTAGAGATAAATGGACCTAAAGGTGGTTTTAGGGTTCAGGAGTGGGTAGAGGTAAAGGAAGGTAAAGGTGATTTTAGGGTGCAGGTGTGGGTGGACATAAAGGAAGGTGAAGGGTATGTTTAGAGTTCAGGGGTGGGTAAAGGTTAAAGGAGGTAAGGTGGATTTTACAGTTCAGGAATGTGTAGAGGCAAAGGTAAGGGTGATTTTATGGTTTAGGGTTGGCTAGAGGTAAAGAGAGGTAAGGGTGAGGTTAGGGTGCAGGGGGGTAGGAGTAAAGGGGGGTGAGGTTGAATTTAGGGTTCAAGGGTGTGTAGAGATAAAGGGAGGTAAGGGCGACTTTCAGGTTTATGGGTGGGTAGAGGTAAGGGGAGAATACGTGTGAATTTAGGGTTTAGGGCTGGGTAGAGGGAAAGGTGAAACATAAACCTTTTGAAATCACTGTGTGTTTGATGCTAATTAAAAAATCCTCTAAATTATAAAAAAAGTAACTAACAATTATTTAAATTTGACACAGCGGTAAACGTATATTCTGAAAAACACATACTGAATGGCCACAGTCTTAAATGAAGGGGGTATGTTTACAGCTTCATCATCAATAAAAGTGTCAAGCAGCAAAAATGTATGTTTCGGAAATTGATCACATGCCACAAAGTTTTGTTATTGCTATTTGTTTGCATTCAGCTCTTGGAAACACCGAGAAGTGCAAACTTCAACTCTAATTGTTTGCAAGCAAATCTTTTTTCAAAAGCTGAGTGTAAGAGCACTAATCAATAAATCAATCAATACCTGATCCATGATCCAGGGAAGAAAACAAACACAAGGAGACAAAGTGGTGCTGAAAGGTGCTGACGTAGTCACCAATGAAATGTAAGAAACTAAGATTGATAGTAAAGCCAACCAATGGTATGTAATGGGCGGGCTAAAGGCCTCTTTTTATAGTCTTTTTTTTAAAGAAAGAATAGATCGTCGCAAGGGACAGCACAAGCGA
Organism: Calotriton arnoldi; assembly: GCA_963921515.1. Taxonomy (NCBI): domain Eukaryota; kingdom Metazoa; phylum Chordata; class Amphibia; order Caudata; family Salamandridae; genus Calotriton; species Calotriton arnoldi. Next base: position 285,664 of record CAWUFW010001280.1, on the reverse strand, counting down.
TATCTCAGGCGAGACCAGAAAAGTCTTCCACATTTGCAAATCAGGGCAGTTTTTAAAAAATATATTTTTATTGAACAAGCTCAGTGTAAATCACAGGATCACAAAGTCACGGTTACATATTCACATTATATCATCTTAGTCTATAGCATGGCCACAAGTACCAGTCAATTCTTCTTACCCATAATGACAACAGAAGCTCTCTAATCTAATCCAAAGCATCGGCCCCACCTCCCCCCATTCAGTCTAAATACCCCAGATATTCCTGCCAGTCCCCCCATATTTTCTCCCATAAGTGTGGGCAGCCTCTAGCTTTATATATCACTTTCTCTGCATTGGAGCACCAATACAAGTCACCCTTCCATTCTCTCAATTGTGGTGCATATCGTGCACCTCATTTTTGAGCGATGTTTCGTTTTGCCACCATCCCCGCAACTCTCAGTCAAATGGTGGTATATTTCGGCCATTTTTCTTCCCCCGTTACACACAGAAGCAGCCATTGTGGCTCTACTGGGATGTTTATCCCAGTGACCTCTGACATAACTCTCGCCACTTCCTTCCAGTAATCATTAACCCCTTCGCTGCTAGGCCTTTTCCCCCCCCTGTGCTAAGCCTTTTTTTGGCTATTTGGGGTAGTGCGCGCTTAGGCCCCTGTAACTTTTTGACCACATAAGGTATCCACGCCAAATTTGCGTCCTTTTTTTCTAGCATCATGGGGATTGTAAAGGTACCCAGGGTTTGTGGATTCCCCTGGAGGGGACCCAGAAATTAGCCAAAATACAGCAAACTTTTGTTTTTTTGGGGAAAAATGCGAAAAAGGGCTATAGATGAAAGCGTCTTGTTTTTCCCTGCAAATGGCATCAAAAAGGGGTTGTGGTGCTGAAATCACCATCTTCCCAGCTTTCAGGGACAAGCAGACTTTTGTCAGAAAACCAACTTTTTACACAGTTTTGGCATTTTTCTGGGACATAGCCTATTTTTGCTATTTTTTGTGCTTTCAACCTCCTTCCAGTTAATGGTAGAAATGGGTATAAAACCAATAATGGATCCTGAAAAGCCATACATTTCTGAAAAGTAGACATAATTCTGAATTCAGCAAGGGGTCATTTGTGTAGCTCCTTAAAGTTTTCCTTATAGAAACTAACAGTTAAATGAAGGAAAAATTGAAAATTAGTTGAAAAAAACAGCCATTTGTGTCAACGTTTTCACCTGTAACTTCTTCTAATTATGACAGCTATTTGAAAGCAATATACCGTTATATCCGCTGGACCTTTCTGGTTGTGGGGATATATAGGACTTGTAGGTTCACCAAGAACCCGACGAACCCAGAGCCAATAACTGAGCAGCATCTTGCAATGGTTTTTTATTATGTACCGGGTATATAGCAATTATTTTGGGAAAATGTATACATGGAAAAATTGTTATAAAAGACACCTATGTATTTCTGAAATGGGAACAAAATGTAGATTTTAGAAACAGTAGATATTTGCACATTTCCGAAATTGGGAGTACCCATACTAGCTTGAGAATTATAGGTCATTTTTCAAAATGACTTATTTTTTACACATTGTCTTTCATTTGGAAGGCAGAAATGCATCGAAAGTCAATAGGTAATAACAGTTGCTCTACAATTCTGTGTTACCCTAAGTCTCCCGATAAAAATGGTACCTCACTTGTGTGGGTAGGCCTTGTGCCCACAACAGGAAATGGCTCAAAATGCAACGTGCTCGTACCACATTTTCACAATGACAAATTACCCTTTTTTTGCAAAGTGCCTAGCTGTAGTTTTTGAACCCTAGCTCTGCGGGCACTTAGGGAAACCAAGCAAACCTATACATTTTTGAAAACTAGACACCCAGGGGAATTCAGGACGGGGTGACTTGACTGGCTCTCACCAGGTTCTGTTACCCAGAATCCCTTGCAAACCTAAAAAATTGGTAAAAGAAACAAATTTTCCTCACTTTTCTGTGGTGGAAAGTTCTGGAATCTGCGCGGACCACAAAATTCTACCCACCCCGTGTTCCCCAAGGTCTTCCGAAAACAATGGTACCTCACTTGTGTGGGTAGGCCTAGTGCCCGCGACAGGAAGCAGCGCAAAACGCAACGTGGACGCACCACATTTTCACAGTGAAAAATGACCCTTTTTTTGCAAAGTGCCTAGCTGTAGTTTTTGAACCCTAGCTCTGCCTGCACCTAGGGAAACCTAGCAAACGTATACATTTTTGGAAACTAGACACCCAGGGGAATCCAGGATGGGGTGACTTGACTGCCTCCCACCAGGTTCCGTTACCCAGAATTCCTCGCAAACCTAAAACATTGTAAAAAAAAACACATTTTCCCCACATTTCTGTGGTGGAAAGTTCTGTAATCTGTGTGGATCCACAAATTTCCACCCACCCCGCGTTCCCCAAAGTCGTACGTGAAAAATGGTACCTCACTTGTGTGGGTCGGCCTAGTGCCTGAGACAGGAAACGGTGCAAAACGCAACGTGGTCACACCTCAATTTCGCAGTGAAAAATGACCCTTTTTTGGCAAAGTGCCTAGCTGTAGTTTTTGAACCCTAGCTCTGCCGGCACCTAGGGAAACCTAGCAAACCTATACATTTTTTAAAACTAGACACCCAGGGGAATCCAGGATGGGGTGACTTGACAGCCTCCCACCAGGTTCTGTTACCCAGAATCCCTCGCAAACCTAAACAATTATCAAAAAAACCACATTTTCCCCACATTTCTGTGGTGTAAAGTTCTGGAATCTGCGTGGATCCACAAATTTCCACCCACCCCGCGTTCCCCAAAGTCTTACAAGAAAAAAGGTACCTCACTTGTGTGGGTCGACCTAGTGCCTGCGACAGGAAACGGCGCAAAACGCAACGTGGTCACACTTCAATTTCGCAGTGAAAAATGACACTTTTTTGGCAAAGTGCCTAGCTGTAGTTTTTGAACCCTAGCTCTGCCAGCACCTAGGGAAACCTAGCAAACCTATACATTTTTGAAAACTAGACACCCAGGGGACTCCAGGATGGAGTGACTTGACTGCCTCCCACCAGGTTCTGTTACCCAGAATCCCTCGCAAACCTAAAAAATTATCAAAAAAACCACATTTTCCCCACATTTCTGTGGTGGAAAGTTCTGGAATCTGCGTGGATCCACAAATTTCCACCCACCCCGCGTTCCCCAAAGTCTTACAAGAAAAATGGTACCTCACTTGTGTGGGTCGACCTAGTGCCTGCGACAGGAAACGGCGCAAAACGCAACGTGGTCACACCTCAATTTCGCAGTGAAAAATGACCCTTTTTGGCAAAGTGCCTAGCTGTAGTTTTTAACCCTAGCTCTGCCGGCACCTAGGGAAACCTAGCAAACCTATACATTTTTGAAAACTAGACACCCAGGGGAATCCAGGATGGGGTGACTTGACTGCCTCCCACCAGATTCTGTTACCCAGAATCCCTCGCAAACCTAAACAATTGTCAAAAAAACACATTTTCCCCACATTTCTGTGGTGGAAAGTTCTGGAATCTGCGTGGATCCACAAATTTCCACCCACCCCGCGTTCCCCAAAGTCTTACGAGAAAAATTGTACCTCACTTGTGTGGGTCGGCCTAGTGCCTGCGACAGGAAACGGCGCAAAACGCAACGTGGTCACACCTCAATTTCGCAGTGAAAAATGACACTTTTTTGGCAAAGTGCCTAGCTGTAGTTTTTGAACCCTAGCTCTGCCGGCACCTAGGGAAACCTAGCAAACCTATACATTTTTGAAAACTAGACACCCAGGGGACTCCAGGATGGGGTGACAGGTTCTGTTACCCAGAATCCCTTGCAAACCTAAAAAATTGTCAAAAAAAACACATTTTCCCCACATTTCTGTGGTGGAAAGTTCTGTAATCTGCGTGGATCCACAAATTTCCACCCACCCCGCGTTCCCCAAAGTCGTACGAGAAAAATGGTACCTCACTTGTGTGGGTCGGCCTAGTGCCTGCGACAGGAAACGGTGCAAAACGCAACGTGGTCACACCTCTATTTCGCAGTGAAAAATGACCCTTTTTTGGCAAAGTGCCTAGCTGTAGTTTTTGAACCCTAGCTCTGCCGGCACCTAGGGAAACCTAGCAAACCTATACATTTTTTAAAACTAGACACCCAGGGGAATCCAGGATGGGGTGACTTGACTGCCTCCCACCAGATTCTGTTACCCAGAATCCCTCGCAAACCTAAAGAATTGTCAAAAAAACCACATTTCTGTGGTGTAAAGTTCTGGAATCTGCGTGGATCCACAAATTTCCACCCACCCCGCGTTCCCCAAAGTCTTACGAGAAAAATGGTACCTCACTTGTGTGGGTCGGCCTAGTGCCTGCGACAGGAAACGGCGCAAAACGCAACGTGGTCACACTTCAATTTCGCAGTGAAAAATGACACTTTTTTGGCAAAGTGCCTAGCTGTAGTTTTTGAACCCTAGCTCTGCCAGCACCTAGGGAAACCTAGCAAACCTATACATTTTTGAAAACTAGACACCCACGGGACTCCAGGATGGGGTGACTTGACTGCCTCCCACCAGGTTCTGTTACCCAGAATCCCTCGCAAACCTAAAAAATTATCAAAAAAACCACATTTTCCCCACATTTCTGTGGTGGAAAGTTCTGGAATCTGCGTGGATCCACAAATTTCCACCCACCCCGCGTTCCCCAAAGTCTTACAAGAAAAATGGTACCTCACTTGTGTGGGTCGACCAAGTGCCTGCGACAGGAAACAGCGCAAAACGCAACGTGGTCACACCTCAATTTCGCAGTGAAAAATGACCCTTTTTTGGCAAAGTGCCTAGCTGTAGTTTTTTAACTCTAGCTCTACCGGCACCTAGGGAAACCTAGCAAACCTATACATTTTTGAAAACTAGACACCCAGGGGAATCCAGGATGGGGTGACTTGACTGCCTCCCACCAGATTCTGTTACCCAGAATCCCTCGCAAACCTAAACAATTGTCAAAAAAACCACATTTTCCCCACATTTCTGTGGTGGAAAGTTCTGGAATCTGTGTGGATCCACAAATTTCCTCCCACCCCGCGTTCCCCAAAGTCTTACGAGAAAAATGGTACCTCACTTGTGTGGGTCGGCCTAGTGCCTGCGACAGGAAACGGCGCAAAACGCAACGTGGTCACACCTCAATTTCGCAGTGAAAAATGACACTTTTTTGGCAAAGTGCCTAGCTGTAGTTTTTGAACCCAGGCTCTGCCGGCACCTAGGGAAACCTAGCAAACCTATACATTTTTGAAAACTAGACACCCAGGGGACTCCAGGATGGGGTGACTTGACTGCCTCCCACCAGGTTCTGTTACACAGAATCCCTTGCAAACCTAAACAATTGTCAAAAAAAACACATTTTCCCCACATTTCTGTGGTGGAAAGTTCTGTAATCTGCGTGGATCCACAAATTTCCACCCACCCCGCGTTCCCCAAAGTCGTACGAGAAAAATGGTACCTCACTTGTGTGGGTCGGCCTAGTGCCTGCGACAGGAAACGGTGCAAAACGCAACGTGGTCACACCTCAATTTCGCAGTGAAAAATTACCCTTTTTTGGCAAAGTGCCTAGCTGTAGTTTTTGAACCCTAGCTCTGCCGGCACCCAGGGAAACCTAGCAAACCTATACATTTTTTAAAACTAGACACCCAGGGGAATCCAGGATGGGGTGACTTGACTGCCTCCCACCAGATTCTGTTACCCAGAATCCCTCGCAAACCTAAAAAATTGTCAAAAAAAACACATTTCCCCCACATTTCTGTGGTGGAAAGTTCTGGAATCTGCGTGGATCCACAAATTTCCACCCACCCCGCGTTCCCCAAAGTCTTATGAGAAAAATGGTACCTCACTTGTGTGGGTCGGCCTAGTGCCTGCAACAGGAAACGGTGCAAAACGCAACGTGGTCACACCTCAATTTCGCAGTGAAAAATGACACTTTTTTGGCAAAGTGCTAGCTGTAGTTTTTTAACCCTACCTCTGCCGGCACCTAGGGAAACCTAGCAAACCTATACATTTTTGAAAACTAGACACCCAGGGGACTCCAGGATGGGGTGACTTGACTGCCTCCCACCAGGTTCTGTTACCCAGAATCCCTTGCAAACCTAAAAAAGTGTCCAAAAAAACAGATTTTCCCCACATTTCTGTGGTGGAAAGTTCTGGAATCTGCGTGGATCCACAATTTTCCACTCAACCCGCGTTCCACAAAGTCTTACGAGAAAAATGTTACCTCACTTGTGTGGGTCGGCCTAGTTCCTGCGACAGGAAACGGCGCAAAATACAACGTGGTCACACCTCAATTTCGCTGTGAAAAATGACCCTTTGTTGGCAAAGTGCCTAGCTGTAGTTTTTGAACCCTAGCTCTGCGGGCACCTAGGGAAACCTAGCAAACCTATACATTTTTGAAAACTAGACATCCATGGGAATCCAGGATGGGGTGACTTGAATACCTCCCACCAGGTTCTGTTACCCAGAATCCCTTGCAAACCTAAAAAATTGCCAAACAAAACACATTTTCCCCACATTTCTGTGGTGGAAAGTTCTGGAATCTGCGTGGATCCACAAATTTCCACCCACCCCGTGTTCCCCAAAGTCTTATGAGAAAAATGGTACCTCACTTGTGTGGGTCGGCCTAGTGCCTGCGACAGGAAACGATGCAAAACGCAACGTGGTCACACTTCAATTTCGCAGTGAAAAATGACCCTTTTTTGGCAAAGTGCCTAGGTGTAGTTTTTGAACCCTAGCTCTGCCGGCACCTAGGGAAACCTAGCAAACCTATACATTTTTGAAAACTAGACACCCAGGGGAATCCAGGATGGGGTGACTTGACTGCCTCCCACCAGGTTCTGTTACCCAGAATCCCTTGCAAACCTAAAAAATGTCCAAAAAAACACATTTTCCCCACATTTCTGTGGTGGAAAGTTCTGGAATCTGCGTGGATCCACAATTTTCCACTCAACCAGCGTTCCCCAAAGTCTTACGAGAAAAATGGTACCTCACTTGTGTGGGTCGGCCTAGTGCCTGCGACAGGAAACGACGCAAAACGCAACGTGGTCACACTTCAATTTCGCAGTGAAAAATGACCCTTTTTTGGCAAAGTGACTAGGTGTAGTTTTTGAACCCTAGCTCTGCCGGCACCTAGGGAAACCTAGCAAACCTATACATTTTTGAAAACTAGACACCCAGGGGAATCCAGAATGGGGTGACTTGACTGCCTCCCACCAGGTTCTATTACCCAGAATCCCTTACAAACCTAAACAATTGTTAAAAAAAACACATTTTCCCCACATTTCTGTGGTGGAAAGTTCTGGAATCTGTATGGATCCACAAATTTCCACCCACGCCGCGTTCCCCAAAGTCTTCCGAGAAAAATGGTACCTCAATTGTGTGGGTCGGCCAAGTGCCCGCGACAGGAAACGGCGCAAAACGCAACGTGGTCACACCTCAATTGCGCAGTGAAAAATGACCCTTTTTTTGCAAAGTGCCTAGCTGTAGTTTTTGAACCCTACCTCTGCCGGCACCTAGGGAAACCTAGCAAACCTATCCATTTTTGAAAACTAGACACCAAGGGGAATTCATGACGGGGTGACTTGACTGGCTCTCACCAGGTTCTGTTACCCAGAATCCCTTGCAAACCTATAAAATTGGTAAAAAAAACACATTTTCCCCACATTTCTGTGGTGGAAAGTTCTGGAATCTGCGTGGATCCACAAATTTCCACCCACCCCGTGTTCCCCAAAGTCTTATGAGAAAAATAGTACCTCACTTGTGTGGGTCGGCCTAGTGCCTGCAACAGAAAATGACGCAAAACGCAACGTGGTCACACTTCAATTTCGCAGTGAAAAATGACCCTTTTTTGGCAAAGTGCCTAGGTGTAGTTTTTGAACCCTAGCTCTGCCGGCACCTAGGGAAACCTAGCAAACCTATACATTTTTGAAAACTAGACACCCAGGGGAATCCAGGATGGGGTAACTTGACTGCCTCCCACAAGGTTCTGTTACCCAGAATCCCTTGCAAACCTAAATAATTGTAAAAAAAAACACATTTTCCCCACATTTCTGTGGTGGAAAGTTCTGGAATCTGCGTGGATCCACAAATTTCCGCCCACCCCGCGTTCACCAAAGTCTTACGAGAAAAATGGTACCTCACTTGTGTGGGTCGGCCTAGTGCCTGCGACATGAAACGGCGCAAAACGCAACGTGGTCACACCTCAATTTCGCAGTGAAAAATGACCCTTTTTTGGCAAAGTGCCTAGCTGTAGTTTTTGAACCCTACCTCTGCCGGCACCTAGGGAAACCTAGCAAACCTATACATTTTTGAAAACTAGACACCCAGGGGAATCCAGGATGGGGTGACTTGACTGCCTCCCACCAGGTTCTGTTACCCAGAATCCCTTGCAAACCTAAAAAAGTGTAAAAAAAAACACATTTTCCCCACATTTCTGTGGTGGAAAGTTCTGGAATCTGCGTGGATCCACAAATTTCCACCCACCCCGCGTTCCCCAAAGTCTTACGAGAAAAATGGTACCTCACTTGTGTGGGTCGGCCTAGTGCCCGCGACAGGAAATGGCACAAAACGCAACGTGGTCACACCTCAATTTCGCAGTGAAAAATTACCCTTTTTTGGCAAAGTGCCTAGCTGTAGTTTGTGAACCCTAGCTCTGCCGGCACCTAGGGAAACCTACCAAACACACACATTTCTGAAAAGTAGACACCCGGGGGCTTCCAGGGAGGTATGGCTTGCGTGGATCCCCCAACGTTTCCTTACCCAAAATCCCCTGCAATCCTCAATTTTAGCTGAAAAAATCACTTTTTTCACACATTTTTGTGTGGGAAAGTGTGGCATCACTGGCCTCACACAAATTTCCTACCACCCAGCGTTCCCCCAGGTCTCCCGATAGAAATGGTGCCTCACTTGTGTGGGAGGCCCAAGTACCCGCGACAGGCAAGGACCCAAAACGTAGTGAGGCGACATCAAAATTGCCTATCTCAAAACCACCTGGTTTTGCAAGGGGTGTCACCTGGGTTTTTGGCCCCGTGCTCGGCGGCCATCTAGGGAAACCTACCAAACCCACACATTTCTGAAAAGTAGACACCCGGGGGCTTCCAGGGAGGTATGGCTTGCGTGGATCCCCCAACGTTTTCTTACCCAGAATCCCCTGCAAACCTCAATTTTAGCTGAAAAAATCACTTTTTTCACACATTTTTGTGTGGGAAAGTGTGGCATCACTGGCCTCACACAAATTTCCTACCACCCAGCGTTCCCCCAGGTCTCCCGATAAAAATGGTGCCTCACTTGTGTGGGAGGCCCAAGTACCCGTGACAGGCAAGGGCCCAAAACATAGTGAGGCGACATCAAAATTGCCTATCTCAAAACCACCTGGTTTTGCAAGGGGGGTCACCTGGGTTTTCGGCCCCGTGCTCGGCGGCCATCTATGGAAACCTACCAAACCCACACATTTCTGAAAAGTAGACACCCGGGGGCTTCCAGGGAGGTATGGCTTGCATGGATCCCCCAACGTTTCCTTACCCAGAATCCCCTGCAAACCTCAATTTTAGCTGAAAAAATCACTTTTTTCACACATTTTTGTGTGGGAAAGTGTGGCATCACTGGCCTCACACAAATTTCCTACCACCCAGCGTTCCCCCAGGTCTCCCGATAAAAATGGTGACTCACTTGTGTGGGAGGCCCAAGTACCCGCGACAGGCAAGGGCCCAAAACGTAGTGACGCGACAACAAAATTGCCTATCTCAAAACCACCTGGTTTTGCAAGGGGGGTCACCTGGGTTTTTGGCCCCGTGCTCGGCGGCCATCTAGGGAAATGAAAGGAAGTACAACGGAGGCAACGGTAGGTACTTCATTTATTGTCTTCACTCTCCAGCTCCCAGGCAGCAACTGCCAACCTCCCCACATTCCGTATTCCACGTAGGGAATACTCACGAGGAACACTCCATCCCAGAACATAGACAGGTCCCCACACACCTCCCTTCCTATAAATGAAGAACCTAACAAGAAAACAAATGTACAAGATAATGAGGGGAAATTAACTCAAAAACAATAAAACAAGATTAACAACTAAAAATAAACGGCAATGTTATAACACCTTCCACTAACAACATGAAGCACGATTAAAAGAACACATATACCAAAAGTCACTGCATTTTATAATCTCGAAACTTTACAGGTGTGGATCTTACTCTGGAGGAAAAGAGCTCGGATAATTGCATCTATTGGTAGGAAGCGAACTTGGAAGAGCAGGAGTAGTGTTGGGGAACCAAGATGAACAGGGATAGTCTGAGAGGAGTCCAAATGAACACCCATCTTCCCTCCCACATACTCCATTTTGGATCGAGGAACAACAGAAATGGCACACTTGTTCCAAACTTTGCCATTTTCTAGCACAACAACACGGTCTTTCACTTCCCTGACCTTAACCGGAGGAGAAAACCGAGACACCCCTTTGCGGACAAAACCAGGTTTCTTAATTCTCACCCAATCACCCACGCACACAGGAGAAACTCTCTCAGACACCGTAGTGTACTTAGACTGGACAGCAGTCCTCACATCAGCTACCCTGCTAAGTTTGGATTGATCAATCTCCTTCCTGAACATCCAGTTCTTGTTCAACTTAGAACCAGCAACTCTCCCTCTAAGTAACGTGAAAGGAGATATCCCTGTACTTACATGGGGCATGGTTCTGATGGCCCACAACATGTCAGCAATGACAGAACGCCACGACAACCCATTAACTAGAGCCAACTGTATCTGGTCCTTAATGACGCGATTCAGGCGTTCCACCAAACCATTACTGCGGGGGTGGTATAAAGATGTTAAAACATGTTTGATACCATGCTCCTTGAGGAAATTCTCCATCTCTAATGACACCAATTGCGTACCATTGTCCGTCACTAATACTTCAGGAAATCCTTCTCGGAGAAATACTTCCTTAAAGAAATTGATGACAGCCCAGGTATTCGCACACTCAACAAATTTGATTTCCGGCCATTTTGACATATAGTCTATCAAAACCAAAGCATACATCGGTGAATTTCCTGAAAAACCAAATGGATCAGCCACATAAAAAGCCAATTTGCTCCAAGGTGCGTTTTCCACAACCACAGGATCAACTGGACTAGGATGGGTCACTTGGGACTTGTCACTGAGGACACATGCACAGCAATCTCTGACAAAATGTTTGATAGATCGATCAACACCAGGCCACCAAAAATCCTTACGAATTCTGCATTTCATGGCACGGATACCTTGGTGACCCTCATGAGCAAGATCCAAAACTTTTTTCCGCAAACTTGTGGGAACAACTAATACGCCACCTCTACGTTAGACTACAGACAACTCCTCACAAATCCTTCTAAAAGGGACCAAGACGGAGGGTAAATCCTTGTTTACGGGCCAGCCCTGAACTAAGAATTTAGTAACCACACAGATATCCTTGTCTTCAGATAAAGCTTCCAACCACTCACGCTCAGAGAGTGCACCCCTCGCCACATCTTCTACTGTCCCAACAGCACACACAACATCAAGATCATTTTCAGCAGGTATACTATTGTCACCAACAAGGGGCAGACGGGAAAGACAATCGGCAACATTGTTTTTGACTCCTGGTACATATTCCAAATGATAATTGAACTCCTGAAGTCTGTACTGTCACTTGGCAATACGCGGCGTGGCACAACCACCCCACCTTGTGGAAAATAGATCAACCAAAGGTTTGTGGTCAGTCCTGAGAGTAAACTCATTTCCCCATAGGAAATTTCGAAAGTACTGGACACCCCACCATAGTGCTAATGCCTCCTTTTCGATGGTGGAATATGAGCTTTCAGCACCACGAAGAGTCCTAGAGGCAAATGCAATGATTTCTTCATGACCATTACTCCTCTTCTGCAACAGAACAGCACCCAGCCCGATGTTGCTAGCGTCGGAGGAAACTATGCACTTGTCATTGATGTTAAACATTTTCAAGGGACGAGCTTGTACAATCTCCTTTTTCAAACTTTCAAATTGACTGTTACATTTTCCGCACCACACAAATTTCACATTCTTTTTCAACAATTCTCGTAAATTGGAAGTTTTATCAGCAAAATTCCCTACAAATTTTGCATAGTATTCTATGAGCCCTAAGAATGAGCGTAACTGGTCCTTATTGTTGGGTGCAGGTGCATTCTGAATGGCATCTAAGATTTTTATCTTAGGTTCGATTCCCTTACCAGAAATGTGATGACCCAAATAGTCCACACCATCCCTGAAAAACTTGCACTTGTCTTTTCTTAAGGTAAGCCCATGGAGTTTCACAGTATCTAGTACATGCTTGACTCTACAATCATGCTCTACTTCAGATTGTGCATACACCAGAATGTCATCCTGGAAGAACACCACCCCCGCCGTATCTTTAAACAAATTCCCCATGAGACGTTGAAACACAGCGGAGGCCGATGCTAGACCAAATGGCATACGCTTATAGCGAAAAGCTCCTTCAGGTGTTACGAAGGAGGTGAGATGCCTGGACTCCTTACATAACTCAATTTGGTGGTAAGCTGAGGAAATATCAAATGACGAGAAATACTTATCCCCGTTAAGCGTCGCCAGCATTTCATTAATGTTGGGCAATGGCTGGCGATCGATCCAGATGTTCTTATTCAGATCGCGCAAGTCAACACACATTCTCAGGGATTTATCTGCCTTGCATGCGAGAACTATGGGGGCCAACCATTCAGATCCTTCAATCGCTTCAATCACATCCATGCGACACAAACGTTCCAATTCTTGCTTTAATTCTGCACGCAAGCTCAAAGGTACTTTACGCACTTTATGTGCGACCGCTATCGCTCCATTTTTCAGAACAATGCGATGCTGGAAGCCTTTAAGCTTCCCAAGATTGTCGCAGAATACTTCGGGTTATTTTTGGATCCACTCATCACCTGACAAGTGTTTTACACTCACAGCATTAGAAGAATCTATTGAAGTAGAAGAAGTGTAGAACTTACAAGCTTCTCGTTTAGATAAAACCATGTTGGGATGATTGGGGTCAAGAATGATGCCTAGTTCCCCTTGGTCTTGCCACCCTAACAAATTCGCACCATCCTTGACAACGAATACAGGCCCTGAAGCCTGATCTCCATCAAATTCCATTTCTGCATCAAAACTCCCCAAGACTTCCACTCTTTTGCCACCATAGGCAAAAATTCTGATATTCGACTGGTGTATTTGAATACTATCTAACTCCCCAAGGTCTTTTACGTTAATAAGGGTGAAAGGAGACCCAGAATCAGCTAGAAAATTTACACTCCTTCCATTCACTCTAACAACGCATGCAGGAGATTTCCGTCTGCATGTACTTCCCATGGATGCAATTTCAACTACACCCTCAGACTCGACCGATGACGATGATAACATCAGAGACATATAATCACTCTCTTCAACAGAGTAACCCAGGTCCTGTACAATAGATTTTACAATCTGAACATTACGCTTGTTGGACCCTACAGCTTTACAAAAACGATGACCCTTTTTGCCGCACTTAAAGCAAGTTTGGTTCAAGGCAAAGCAGTACTTGGCGTTCCCTAAATGATTCTTGCTCCCGCAGCGGAAGCAAAATGGTTGAGCATTCTCAGACTTAGTTTTGGATGCAAATCGTGGAGAAGAATCCCGCATCGCACTCTCATTAGGAACAGTAGTCAACTTGGTCTTGTGTTTTAACGACATTGACTTGACCTCGGAAGAGTGAGAAGGGTTGCTCATTTCCTTCATACAAATTTGGGAGTGTTCAATGCTTTTAGCGAGCGTGATGGCTGTTTCTAGAGCAGGATCATCAGAAGATAGTAACTTTTCCTGAATCTTTTTGTCACACGTGCGTTCGATCAACTGATCACGTATGATTTCGTCTCTGAACTCCCTGTAATTGCACGAGATAGAGAGAGTTCTGAGTGCAGAAACAAAATCATCTATGGATTCCCCAGGAATCTGAGCTCGTTGCAGAAACTTGTGACGCTCGAGTACCACATTCTTTTTAGGATTGAAACGCTTGTCTAAAGTTTTGATTAACGATGCATAGTCATCAACTAATAAGGAGTCTCCATCTTCACCACCATTCACACAAGTGGTGACAACCTCGAGAGTCAAGGTTTTAACAATGCTTCTCCCTTCCGCACCCAAATTATACATAAGTAGAGCCTTTTTCTTTTTAGTCGTGAAGGTGTCACCATCAATAGCCTCCAAATAAGTTTCAAAAGTATCCTTCCACTGGTGCCATGGCATGGAAGGAGAACCAGGAGATTGCAAAAATGATGGCGGAGCAATAACGTGATCCATGCCTGCACTATCCGTGGGTGAGTTGCTGCCCACACACACTCCGCTAATAAATGTATCTTAATTTGTTTTACAACTAATTTGGGGGAAGTACTATTAGCAAAAGACTGTGCACATCAGTGAAAAATGTGCACACACAGTAACAAGTGACAACAGCTGTGCGTATCAGCGAGATGAAGGGTTAATGACACGCATGGGGCTGAGTGCATCAGCGTGATTATTGTGACTGATGCGCTGGAATTAAATGCTGTGCGCATCAGCGTAGAAAACTGGAAGTGTTGGGAAAGCTGAGCGCATCAGCGTAACCATGGTTACTGATGCGCGGAGAAAATGCTGTGCGCATCAGCGAGTGAAAGGTAGAAGGGCACGGCACACGGGGAGAATCAAAGATGGCCGCACGCAACGTAGCTACGTTGTGTGAGTGATCAGAAGGTCAGGCAACAGGCAGCAGACAGCGCGTCTGCGTAGGATGACGTCACGAGGCGAAGGCTCGAGCTAGGGCGATTCCTATATCGCGCGAGCCCGGCAGACACTGTACACCAAGAAATACCTGCCAAACTGGAAGCAGAGCACCACGAAGAGCACGAAAAGGCCACACAGACTCCCACGAAGTGGAGAAAACGGCTCAGGAACTTCGGTGCCACTTGGGGAAACAGTCGAGGAGCGCCGTCAAAGCCTCGAAATCAGGGAGCAGGAGATACGATGGCGCTGGTCCCCAAGACAGAAGACTCCAGTCTAATCCCAAATCGTCGCCAATGAAAGGAAGTACAACGGAGGCAACGGTAGGTACTTCATTTATTGTCTTCACTCTCCAGCTCCCAGGCAGCAACTGCCAACCTCCCCACATTCCGTATTCCATGCAGGGAATACTCACGAGGAACACTCCATCCCAGAACATAGACAGGTCCCCACAGGAAACCTACCAAACCCACACATTTCTGAAAAGTAGACACCCGGGGGCTTCCAGGGAGGTATGGCTTGCGTGGATCCCCCAACGTTTCCTTACCCAGAATCCCCTGCAAACCTCAATTTTAGCAGAAAAATCACTTTTTTCACACATTTTTGTGTGGGAAAGTGTGGCATCACTGGCCTCACACAAATTTCCTACCACCCAGCATTCCCCCAGGTCTCCCGATAAAAATGGTGCCTCACTTGTGTGGGAGGCCCAAGTACCCGCGACAGGCAAAGGCCCAAAGCGTAGTGAGGCGACATCAAAATTGCCTATCTCAAAACCACCTGGTTTTGCAAGGGGAGTCACCTGGGTTTTTGGCCCCGTGCTCGGCGGCCATCTAGGAAACCTACCAAACCCACACATTTCTGAAAAGTAGACACCCGGGGGCTTCCAGGGAGGTATGGCTTGCGGGGATCCCCCAACGTTTCCTTACCCAGAATCCCCTGCAAATCTCAATTTTAGCTGAAAAAATCACTTTTTTCACACATTTTTGTGTGGGAAAGTGTGGCATCACTGGCCTCACACAAATTTCCTACCACCCAGCGTTCCCCCAGGTCTCCCGATAAAAATGGTGCCTCACTTGTGTGGGAGGCCCAAGTACCCGCGACATGCAAGGACACAAAACGTTTTGAGGCAACATCAACATTGCCTATCCAAAAATGTTTTGGGCCATTGCCTGTTGCGGTTACTTGGGCCTCCCACACGAGTGAGGCACCATTTCTTCAGCAAAATGTCAGGTTTGCATGGGATTCTGGGTAAGAAAACGTTGGGGGATCCACGCAAGCCATACCTCGCTGGAATCCCCCGGGTGTCTACTTTTCAGAAATGTGTGGGTTTGGTAGGTTTTCCTAGGTGGCCGCCGAGCCACAGGCCAAAACGTCATGGGACCTCCCTTGCAAAACCAGGTTGTTTTGTGAAAGGCCATTTTGAGGTCGCCTCAATACGTTGTGGGCACTTGCCTGTCGCGGGTACTTGGGCCTCCCACCCGAGTGAGGCACCATTTTTATCGGGAGACCTGGGGGGACGCTGGGTGGTAGGAAATTTGTGTCAGCCCGGTGATGCCACAACTTTACCACACAAAAATGTGTGAAAAAAGGGATTTATTCAGCAAAATGTCAGATTTGCAGGGGTTTCTGGGCAAGAAAACGTTGGGGGATCCACGCAAGCCATACCTCCCTGGAATCCCCCGGGTGTCTACTTTTCAGAAATGTGTGGGTTTGGTAAGTTTCCCTAGGTGGCCGCCGAGCCCCGGGCCAAAACGTCATGGGACCCCCCTTGCAAAACCAGGTCGTTTTGTGATAGGCCATTTTGAGGTTGCCTCAATACGTTGTGGGCCCTTGCCTGTCGCGGGTACTTGGGCCTCCCACCCGAGAGAGGCACCATTTTTATCGGGAGACCTGGGGGAACGCTGGGTGGTAGGAAATTTGTGTCAGCCCGGTGATGCCACAACTTTACCACACAAAAATGTGTGAAAAAAGGGATTTTTTCAGCAAAATGTCAGGTTTGCAGGGGATTCTGGGTATGAAAACGCAAGCCATACCTCCCTGAAATCCCCCGGGTGTCTACTTTTCAGAAATGTGTAGGTTTGGTAGGTTTCCCTAGGTGGCCGCCGAGCCCCGGGCCAAAAACCCAGGTGACCCCCCTTGCAAACCAGGTCGTTTTGAGATAATGTGTTGTTTATTTCTGCAGCGTGAAAATTTTGGCACAATATTGCAAGGAAAATGTGACAGACATTTTGAGGTTTGCAGGACATTGTGGGTAACATAACTTGTTGGGATCCACAAGAGAGATATCACCATGTACTCCCATGGGTGTTTCGTTTACGACAATATCTACAGTTGGTAGGTTATTCTTAGACGGAATGTACACCTTGGCAGACAGACTAAAAAGACAAAGATTACTGCACAGCCATCTATTCCTCAAGCACACACACATACTGGTTGGATTTGGCACGAGGGCAAGTGATGGTTCAGTATATACAATATTATTAACAAGAGATTTCACAAAAATGAAATGAACTGTCAATAATTGAAAGGACAAAAAACTGAACCAGTGACTCGCAGCTCGTGAGCTGTAAAGCCACGTCAAGGCCCCAACCGCTTTACAGGCCATTCACACACCTTTCATACGTGATACACACAAGACCATTCACACCACCAGGCACGAAATAAACACATTACAACATTCACAAAAAGGGACAAGGTACACCCTGCTTGAGAAAGACAAAAAAAAAATATTACTGCACAGCCATCTAATCCTCAAGCACACACACATACTGGTTGGATTTGGCACGAGGGTGAGTGATGGTTCAGTATATACAATTGTATTAAGAGTGATTTCACAAAAATGAAATGCACTGTTAATAATTGAAAGGACGAGAAACTGAACCATTGACTCACAGCTCGTGAGCTGTAAAGCCACGACAAGGCACCAACCTCTTTACAGGCCATTCATACACCTTTCATACGTGTGACACATACAAAACCATTCACACCACCAGCCGCGGGCCCATCACATTACAACACTCACACCAGCAGACAGCGCCATTCAAGGGCCCATCACTTTCACACGCCCACATTCCTAACACAGCAACCACACAAGCTGATGGATTGCGTGGAGTGTTGCTCGGCTAGCAGTGTGTGTAGTGACCAGCAGCAAGTCACTACTCACACACCGCCAGTCGAGCGCCAGTCCACGCACACCGCCAGCCAAGTGCCACTACACGCACACCGCCAGCCAAGCGCCACTCCACGCACACCGCCAGCCAAGCGCCACTCCACGCACACCACCAGCCAAGCGCCAGTCCACGCACACTGCCAGCCAAGCGCCACTACACGCACACCGCCAGCCAAGTGCCACTCCATGCACACCGCCAGCCAAGCGCCACTCCACGCACACCGCCAGCCAAGCGCCAGTCCACGCACACCGCCAGCCAAGCGCCACTCCACGCACACCGCCAGCCAAGCGCCACTCCACGCACACCGCCAGCCAAGCGCCACTCCACGCACACCGCCAGCCAAGCGCCACTCCACACACACCGCCAGCCAAGAGCCAGTCCATGCACACCGCCAGCCAAGCGCCACTCCACGCACACCGCCAGCCAAGCACCAGCCTACACACACCACCATCACATTTAGGATTTTTTTATACAAAAAGAAAACACAAACAAATTGCAAATAGATACAAATCTACTAACACAAAATCAGAAACTAAATACATTGCACTAATGCCAACCTTGAAACAGAACAACAATTCTTAAACATTACAGACCAGGCAGTTCACTTTACCACTCATGGTTGCTCCCAATAATTCTTTTGCTTGTGGTACGCTCTATAACAAGCAGGCACACACAGCCCAGGGTTAGAAGGACACTCAGGGCAGTACATACGAGTCTCCTTCCGCGCACCTCTTCGCCAACAGACTCTACATCTCCTAGTGGGAAAGTCTTTTGAGGGTGTAGGAGGAATGTGATCAGGAAAGTGGCGATCTTTCAATCGAGCCACATCCTCCACCACTCCAACTCTAGGAACACTTGCCTGTTCCACAACAACAAGGCTGCCTATGACAGACTGCTGAAACTGAACAAAAGTCAACTTTGGCGCAGGAGAACACTCCTTGAACACAACAAAAGCATTGAAAGTTGCTAAATTGAAGAGATGGATGGCCAACTTCTTATACCAAATGTAAGCCTTACGAATAGCAGTGTAAGGTTCCAACCTCTGATCTACTCTATCAACACCACCCATGGGCTTATTGTAGTCTAAAATGCACACAGGTTTGCGCACTTCAGCAATCTGACCCCAAACAGCCACAGGTGAAGTACTCTCATCATGGATGGTAGTCAGCATGTACACATCCCTCCTGTCCACAAATTTCACAGCTAGTAGTTCATCACTACGCAAGGAACTGCACTGTCCCCTCGGAAGTTTTTTGCAAACAAGCTCTTTTGGATAACCTTTACGGTTAGAGCGGATTGTGCCACAAGCAAAAGTGTCCACTTTGAACAATTCCTTAAACAATTGCACAGCAGTGTAGAAGTTATCAAGGTACAAATGGTGGCCTCTGTTAAACAGTCCTCTAGCAAGATCCCACACAATTTTCTCTGAAACTCCAAAAGTGGACGGACAACCAGGGGGTCAATAGTGGAATCCCTACCAGTGTACACACGCAAATTAAAAACATATCCTGTCCTACTCTCAGACAACATATACAGCTTAATTCCATAGCGTGCCCTCTTGCTAGGAATGTACTGCCTAAAAACCAAACGGTCCTTGAACAAGACCAAAGACTCATCAATAGATATTTCTTTCCCTGGAGTATAGATCTCTGAAAATCGATCTACAAAGTGATCAAGAACAGGCCGAATCTTAAAAAGACGGTCACATTCAGGGTGATCTCGTGGCAACGCCAAACCATTATCAACAAAATGCAGCATCCGAAGCAAAAGTAAATACCGATCACGAGTCATAACTGCAGGAAATATGGCCGTTGCCATCAAGGGACTGGTAGACCAATATGAACCCATGGACGGCTTCCTTATCAAACCCATCAAAAAAGTCAAACCCAAAAACTTCTTCATCTCTTCCAGATTTGTGGGACTCCACCGGGTAGTTCTAGAATGGGGCCTAAGTCTGGCACTGTTGTCCCTCAAAAACTGTTCAGCATACAAATTAGTCTGCTCAACAATCTCACCCAAAAATACATCATCCATAAACAACTGAAAATACTGTATAGGCAAATAATGTTCACAATCCACTCTACACCCTGCATAACCACTAAAGGCAGGCAACACCGGCTGCACCATGTTTGGATCAACCCAGAGTCCAGCACTTCCAGTAGGAAGCCTAGCAGCCCCAGGCTGCAATCCAGATGCCTCTTGCACCATCGGCACAGTAGTATCCTCCTCTAAAACAGGCACTTCATCTGCACTGAGAGTACCTTCATCATCCGATGATTCCATGTGGAGAGAAAACTCACTGCCTGAATCTTCCCCTCCCTCCTCTCCCTCAGACGCACTGTCAGTCTCATAATCCTGCTCAGAGGAAGATTCAAGAAGCAAACCAACCACCTGCTGAGCAGTCATTCTACGGCTAGCCATAATGCTTACTAATAAAGGTTACTTGTCAAACAAGTCAACAACAACAAACCCTTTGTAAAAAAAGAAATAAACAAAATGTAGCTTTATCACAAAGACCTATATACTCCAACACTATACCACTCACGTGACAGAAGCAGCTAGACTCACCACCACCTACTCTGCACAGACACAGTAAGGATCAACAATATCCCACTAAAAAAGAAGAAAAAAATTACACATAAGACAATGCAAAACATCGCAAAGAATTTCATGCTCTGAACACTAACAAATATGCTGCCATTATGACACCACTTACAAAAAAATTCATTCATGCATGACAATAATACTCATTTGGAGTACACACAACAAAAATATTTTTCTTACCAAATAAATGCAATTACGCAAAACTGCAGAACAACCACTACCGAAACCGCAAACAGGAATCAAAAGCTTTACACTAGAATAAAAAGGAGAAAAAAACCATTACAATCACATATGCAAATAATGCACCAGTCCACACACAATACACCAGCCAAGCTAAGGGGTAGGTGGGCCAAAGAGTAGAAATAAAATATTCACACCCGTAAAAGGGGAGAAACCCTTGCCCTTTTGGCCACTCCCCAACACAAAAATTAAAAAACCCTGGTGTCTAGTGGCTTCTGCCCTCCTTGGGGGCAGATGGGCCTAAAAACATACTGCTATCCTGCCACCCAAAGAGGGCAGAAATGGCCACAATCATCCTCCCATAAAGGGGAGCGACCCTTGCCCACGGGGCCGCTCCCCAACATAAAAAAACCCCTGGTGGCCTAGTGGACCTACAAAAAAACAAATCAGCCGATCTGCCCCTCAAGATGGCAGAAACGGCCAAATTAATGCTCCCCATAGGGGAGCAACCCTTGCCCAAGGGGCCACTCCCCAAAAACAAATCCCTGGTGGTCTAGTGGGACAAATATAAAAAAAATGGCGACATCTGCCACCCCCCATGGGGGCAGACAGCCACAAACAATGCCCCCAAGGGGGAGCGACCATTGCCCAAGGGGCCACTCCCCACAAAACAATCCCTAGTGGCCTAGTGGCCTACTGGCCATACAAAAAAAATCAGCCGATCTGCCCACCCAGGGGGGCAGAAACGGCCAAATTAATGCTCCCCATAGGGGAGCGACCCTTGCCCAAGGGGCCACTCCCCTCAAACAAATCCCTGGTGGTCTAGTGGGCCCAATTTTTTTTAAAAACATGGCGATCTGCCCTCCTGGGGGGCAGACACAGCCACAAATATTGCCCCCAAAGGAGAGTGACCCTTGCCCAAGGGGTCACTCTCCACAAATAAATGCCTGGTGGACTAGTGGGAAGATACCTTTATCTTCCGCACACGATCTCTCCCTACTCAACTCTACTCTCAACTCTATTCACAACTGGATGTTAGCTCACCAACTCATTCTGAATCCCGCCAAAACTGAATTCCTCCTCCTCCTCTCTACCTCTCTCTCACCTCCTCCTGTTCAATCTTGGATGGATCATCTGAACCTACTCAACAACAAACCCATCATTGTCGACAGCGCTAAATCCCTAGGTGTCATTCTTGACAAAAGACTCAACCTAATCTCCCACATCAACTCTATTGCTAAGAACGCACGTTACCAGTTGCGCCTTCTATGGGGGATCCGTCGGTTCTTCCCGGAGAAAGACTTAAAAACCTTGGTACAATCTCTGGTTCTCTCAAGACTGGATTATTGCAATTCTCTTCTGACGGGCCTACCCAAATCCCACCTCTCCCCTCTCAAATCCATCCTCCATTCAGCAGCTCGCTTCATTTCAGGGTCTAAACGAAGCGACCACGTCACTCCTATCCTGTCCTCTCTTCGATGGCTTCCGATCGAGGCAAGATCTATTTACAAAACTGCCTGCATCACACACAAAGCCTTACACACGTCCTCCCCTCGTTACCTGGCGAATAAATTGAAATTGTCCGGTGGCTCTCGCCCTTTTCGCAATGCGGAATAGCTTCTGCTTGAGCCCCCCCCGTCTTCAAAAGGGAAAGATCGATGGCGCAATCCTTCTCAGGCAATGCGGTGAGAATCTGGAACTCGCTTCCCCCATTGCTCCGTGCCACCTCCTCTACCCGGATCTTCAAAGCTGACCTCAAATCTCTTCTCTTCCAAAGACACTTTCAGAACTAATACTTTCACTCTCAGCCCCCTCTAGGAAGTTCGCTCTTCATTGTAAATTTGTACTTTTTCCTGTACATTCCTCACCCTTGCGTGCTGTGCTGCATTTGTGTACCCTTCATTTTAAGTCTCCTGTTTAATTCACGCCCTCACTACTCCCTCAAGGAAGTTCTTCCACTATAGGAAACTCTGTACTCCATGCCTATAGAAGTGCCTTCCCAGTGTGTTCTGAGTGACTGCCACTTATTGCAGTATTATACCTCTATTTGTATTTTGTATCTCATGTATCTTGAAACGCATACCTCTTTTTGTATCTTGTTTGTTTTATTTGCACAATTGTCACTTTTTCCTCATGTAATGTAACGCTTGCTTTTGTATTATGCTCACTTGTAACCTTCCCCTCATGTAATGTTACTGTTCCTATTGTGAAGCGCTCTGACACCTGCGGGTTAAGCCTGCGCTATATTAAAAAAACTGCCCCCCCCCTCCAGGGGGGCAGACCACTATCAATCAATCATGTCACTTATAAAGCGCACTACATACCCGCGAGGGTCTCAAGGCGCTGGGGGAAGAGGGGGGTGGTGCTGCTACTGATCGAAGAGCCAGGTCTTGAGGAGTCTTCTGAAGGCCAGTAGGTCTTGGGTCTGTCGGAGGTTGGTGGGGAGGGTGTTCCAGGTCTTGGCGGCGAGGTGGGAGAAGGATCTGCCGCCGGCGGTCGTTTTCCGGATGCGGGGGACTGTGGCGAGGGCGAGGCTGGTCGAGCGGAGCTGGCGGGTGGGGGTGTAGAAGCTGAGTCGTCTGTTGAGGTAGGCTGGTCCGGAGTTGTGGAGTGCTTTGTGTGCGTGGGTGAGGAGCTTGAAGGTTATCCTCTTGTTGACAGGGAGCCAGTGCAGGTCTCTCAGGTGGGGTGTGATGTGGCTGCGTCGGGGGATGTCGAGGATAAGACGTGCAGAGGCGTTCTGGATGCGTTGCAGCCGTCTCAGGAGCTTAGCCGTCATTCCTGCGTAGAGGGCGTTTCCGTAGTCCAGCCTGCTGGTGACGAGGGCCTGGGTGACTGTTTTTCTTGTTTCGGTGGGGATCCACTTGAAGATCCTGCGGAGCATTCGGAGGATGTTGAAGCAGGATGAGGAAACGGCGTTGACCTGCTTAGTCATGGAGAGGGTGGGGTCGAGGATGACCCCTAGGTTGCGTACGTGGTCGGTGGGTGGCGGGGCTGTTCCCAGTGATGTTGGCCACCAGGAGTCGTCCCAGGCTGAAGGGTTGGAACCAAGGATGAGGACCTCCGTCTTGTCCGAGTTCAGCTTCAGGCGGCTGGTCCTCATCCATTCGGCGACGGCCTTCATTCCTTCGTGGAGGTGGGCTTTGGCGGTGTGAGGGTCTTTGGTGAGGGAGAGGATCAGCTGGGTGTCGTCGGCGTAGGAGATGATGTTGAGGTTGTGCTGTCGGGCGACGTGGGCGAGGGGTGCCATGTAGATGTTGAACAGCGTTGGGCTGAGGGAGGAGCCTTGGGGTACGCCGCAGATGATCTTGGTGGCCTTGGATCGGAAGGGGCGAGGCGGACGCTTTGTGTTCTGCCGGAAAGGAAGGATGTGGTCCAGTCCAGGGCCTTCTCTTGGATCCCGGCGTCGTGAAGGCGTGTTCGTAGTGTGTGGTGGCAGACCGTGTCGAAGGCGGCTGATAGGTCCAGGAGGATGAGGGCTGCTGTTTCTCCGTTGTCTAGCAGGGTCCTGATGTCATCGGTGGCGGCGATGAGGGCGGTTTCGGTGCTGTGGTTGCTGCGGAAGCCGGACTGGGAAGGGTCCAGGATGTTGTTCTCCTCGAGGTAGCGGGTCAGTTGTTTGTTGACGATTTTCTCGGTGACCTTCGCGGGGAACGGGAGCAGAGAGATGGGTCGGAAGTTCTTGAGGTCCTTGGGGTCTGCCTTGGGTTTCTTGAGTAAGGCGGTGATCTCGGCGTGCTTCCAGCTTTCCGGGAAGGTTGCTGTCTCGAAGGAGATGTTGATTATTTTCCGGAGATGGGGCGCGATGGCTGTACTGGCTTTGTTGAAGATGTGGTGAGGGCACGGGTCTAGCGGTGAACCGGAGTGGATGGTGTTCATGATCTCGCTGGTGTCCTCGTCGTTGATGTTGGTCGAGGAGAGCAGGCGGTTGGTGGTTGTGGGGGCAGTGGTCTCGGTGGTTGCCGGGGCGGTCGTGGTGTTGAAGCTGTCGTGGATGTCGGCGATTTTGCGGTGGAAGAAAGTGGCCAGTGAGTCGCACAGGTCTCGCGACGGCTGGATGTCGTTGGTGTTGGAGCTGGGGTTGGAGAGTTCCTTCACGATGTTGAAGAGCTCTTTGCTGTTGTGTGCATTGTTGTCTAGGCGGTCTTTGAGTGAGGCCCTTTTGGCGGATCTGATGAGGTGATGGTGACTGCGGGTGGCGCTCTTGTGGGCGGCGTAGCTGTCCGCTGTCCGTTCGTGGAGCCAGATCTTCTCCAGTTTTCGGCATGTTCGTTTGGAGGCCTGGAGGTCTTCGGTGAACCAGGTGGCTTTCTTGCTGGTGTGGCTGTTGGGCGGATTCTTGAGCGGGGCGAGGGTGTTGGCGCAGTCGTCGATCCACTGTCTGAGGTTGCGGGCGGCGGTGTCGGGGTCGGAGGGTTCGGCGGGTGGGCTCAGGGCGACACACCCGCCCCCCTAAAAACATATGGCCCCCAAAAGGGGAGCGACCCTTGCCCAAGGGGCCGCTCCCCAAAACAGTATTTTCACTTTTTAAAAAAAATATAAAAAAATCCCTGGTGTCTAGTGGGCATTCCTGCTGCACGATCGCATGATCGTGCAGCAGGAATGCACAAAGAGGCATGGGGAAAGGAAAACCCTTTCCTTGTTACTGTTCCTATTGTGAAGCGCTCTGACACCTTCGGGTAAAGCCTGCGCTATATTAAAAACTGCCCCCCCAGGAGGGCAGACCACTAAAAACATATGGCCCCCAAAGGGGAGCGACCCTTGCCCAAGGGGCCGCTCCCAAAACAGTATTTTCACTTTTAAAAAAATTAAAAAATTCCCTGGTGTCTAGTGGGCATTCCTGCTGCACGAACGCATGATCGTGCAGCAGGAATGCATAAAGAGGCATCGGGGAAAGGAAAACCCTTTCCTTTCCTCGATGCCTCTTTTGTTTGAAACCCCCCCACCCCGGAGCCAAAACTGACCTTATTCCCCGACGCGCTGGAAGCAAATGGCTTCCAGCGTGTTGGGGAACAAAGGGAAACCCCCAATGACGTCAGAGCGCCTCGCGCGCTGACGTCATTGAGGGGGGAGGGGCGGGGGAGGCATGGGAAGCTCTTCCCCTGCCTCCCCCCAAAAAAAACCAACGATCGGATTCCCACGGGGGGAGCGCCAGCGCTTCCCCCGTGGGTGGTCTTATGACGAGCTGGACTCGTCATGAGCACACGACCACTGTGTGCCATGACGAGTCCAGCTCGTCATAAGCATCGAAGGGGTTAACATATTTACAGTGCCTATTTCTCCACATTCCCTCACGCAAAAATCGGACAACCCCTGTCCCAGTTTGTGAAGTAGCGGTCTGGAGGCATAAGATCTGTGTGATATGCGCAGCTGCACCAGCCGGAACCTGGCTCTAATTGCCACTTTCCAGAGACTTTGTACCGCTTCTTCCCAGTCGTCATCCTCTAGTAACCCCAAATCGTTTTCCCACGCTGCCCGGAGGGGCTCAATTGGATTGGGAGAGTTGTAAAGCAACTTTTTATATGTCAGGGAGGTTGCCTTTGTTTCCATCAGATCCATCAGCAGCCTATCTTCCAGAGGAGAATAGTCTGGGAGTGTGTCCCCCTCTCTCATGTATTGGTGAAGCGCATGTCTTAGTTGTAAATATTTGTACCTTTCCGTTTCATCTAGGTCGTATTCACTTTGAAGCTCCTGGAAAGTGAGCGGTTTCTGGCCTCTCCATATGTCTTCTAGTTTCTCTATCCCAAGCATTTCCCATTTCTTAAAGGTCTCCCTCAAGGCCCCTAGCTCTCTCAACTGGTCGCTATCCCAGAGTGGCGTTCTACCTGTTAATTTGCCCTTCCACCCCGTGTGCTTTGTCGCTTCTTTCCAAATCTGTACTACAGACCGCGTATGCGGGGGAAGATGTTTATCTATGTGTTCACCATATAGTGCTGCTAAGTATCCCCTTTCCCTCATCGCCCAGTGATCCGCCCTAAATGCCGGGTCTCTACGGTCTACGAAATTCCAATCATTGACTACTATCAATTGTGAGGCCCAGTAATATTTGGTAATATCTGGGACAGCCAACCCCCTTCGTATATACCCCTCTGGAGCTTACCTAGGGCTATCCTAGCACTCCCTCCATCCCAAAGGAGTTTACGTACTTCGCTGTTTATATCTTGAAAGACTTTCTTTGGTATTGTGTGGGGGGTATTTTGCATCGCATATAGTAATCTGGGCAGGGACATCATTTTAAAAAGGACTGCTCTCCCCATCAGTGACACCGGCAGTTTCCTCCAGTGTTCCACGTCCCTACCTAGTCTCTGTATCTGGGGATACAAGTTCTCCGCCAGAAAATCTTCATCCTTCGTGGAGATCTGCATACCCAGGTACGTAAATTTAGTTTTGATTTGCAGGGGAGTGGTAACCTCCAATCTCTGTGGGATTTCCCCCGCCAGTGGAAACATGAGGGATTTTGTCCAGTTGATTGTGTATCCCGAGTAGGTACCAAACAGCTGGAAGATATGGAGGACCCTGTGGACCGACCTATATGGGTTAATCAAATACAGGAGAATGTCGTCGGCATGGAGCGGTATCCTGTCTTCCCATTTCCCTCCTCCCGGTATCCCCTGCATCACCGGGTCGTTACGGACCCATGTTGCCAGAGACTCCAACGCCAAGGCAAAGATCATTGGCGACAGCGGACATCCCTACTGTGTACCCTTCCCGAGGGAAAATGAGCGGGACACCTCTCCATTTACTTTCACTCTAGCCTGCTGGTTTTGATAAAGGAGTTTTACCCAGGAGCAGTACTCGGGTTCAAAACCTAATCTGTCTAGGGTGGCAAATATAAATTGCCATTCGATACTATCAAACGTCATTTGGGCATCCAGCGATAGGAGAACTGCTGCCCTTCCGGCAATAGTTTAGTCCCGTGTAGTACCCCATATAGCCGTCTCAGATTTAGTCGCGTACTCCTGTGAGGCATGAGCCCGGACTGGTCCGGATGGACCAGTGTGGAGATCACTGGCCGTAACCTGTTGGCTAGCACTTTGGTCAGCAACTTTGCCTCCACATTTAGGAGCGATATTGGTCTGTATGACCCACATTCGGTTGGTGGCTTACCCTTTTTAGGAATCACTACAATTGTGGCTGTGCGCAGGTCCACTGGAAGTTCCCCTTGTTCCCTCGCGTCCATGTACATATTTAAAAGATGTGGGGCCACCCTACAGGCCACACTTTCATACAATTCAATCGGTAATCCTTTGGGGCCGTCCGCCTTTCCTGATTGCAGCTCTGATAGGGCGCTAGTGACCTCTTCCACCATTATTTCTTGTTCCAGGGTCTGTCTGTCATCCTTCCCTGACCGTGGGAGATTGATGTCGCGCAACAATTTGTCACAATCCTCCCTCGTAAGCTCCGTAGTGGAGGTATATATCTCCTCGTAATAATTAGCGAATTCCTACTCTATTTCTTCCCCTGTGCGTTTGCTTTCTCCACCTATATTTTGTATTTCTGGAACCCAGCTTCTATCCCTATCTCTATGCTCCAGCCATGCTATCATCTTGTTAGCTTTATGCTCTACGTCGTAGATTCTCCTTTGGACTGCTACTGCGTGTAGTCTTGCCTTATTTCCACCCAGCTCTTTCAGTTCCTGTCGCTTGTGAACCAAGCGTCTGGCCACCCCACTATCAATACTTCCCTCCTCTCCTAGTTTCTCCTCCAGTTGGGTTATCTCGCATTCCAGGTTTACCTCCTCTTTAATTTGCTCTTTCTTATGGGTTCCTATCTCTGCCTGGATAAACCCTCTAATCACTGTCTTATACGCCTCCCAAAGTGTAGAAGCTGCCTCCACTGTGCCCTCATTGAGTTCAAAATATTGTGTGGCATGTGTCTGTATCTTCTGGGCAAAGTGTTTATTTCTAAAATGCCATGGATCTAGCCGTGGAGGCAGGGTGGTATTTCTATGTGGTCCTTGTAGTTGGACCATAACAGGTGAATGATCTGAGATACCCCGTGCTTTGTGTGTTGTGTTTCGGAATTGTTCCACTTGTGAGGTCAAGGTGAAGATGTAGTCCAGTCTAGAGTGAGTTTTGTGCGCTGCCGAGGTGTGCGTGTACTGACGACCAATGAGATTGTGTGCCCTCCAGAGATCCGACATTCCCATTGCCTCTATGAACCCCCTCAGTGGTTCCTTTCCCTCTGCGCCTGTTACATTTGTCAGTCTATCAATGTTCGGGTCCATCACAGCATTCATATCATCCCCCAAGACCAGCATGCCCATTGGCATCTCTAGGATAGTATTTCCGAGCTGTGCAAAGGTATCGGTATGTAGTCGAGGAGGGACGTATACTGAGCAAAAATTCAGGGTCTTCCCCTCCCACCCTGCCGAAAGTGCTACGTATCTCCCCAGCCTGTCAGACCAGCATCTATGTACAATCAGTGGCGTCGAAGTCTTTATTAGAATGCCCACTCCCCTGGAACCTGTTGTGTACCCCGCGTGTGCCTGCAGCTTGTAGCCATATCTATCTAGTGTCTTACAATGATTACCCTGTAAGTAGGTTTCCTGAAGCAGAACCACATCCGGGCCATGTCTTTGGAGGTACTGTAGCACGAGCGTCCTTTTAATTTTACTACCGAGCCCATTGACATTCCAAGCCAAAATTGTAAGCGTCATCTTGGGAAGTGGTCCTGCCTATGGCTCCTGTTGTGGCTTTCTGGGCGTACTCGCCCTCGGGCATCATCTTTCTGGCTACCCTCCATGCTACTTCTTCGCGTGAACGAGCGCTTCGCGTCCCTGAGCACAAAACAACTAACTGAACTAATAAACACCCCCATTTGATGGGGACACAACCCCTGTAACTTCACCCCCCACCCTGCTTCTCTGCTTGACAGGCTTAAAACTACCTGCCTCCCCAACTTGCCTGTCGCCCCATAGAACTACTTCACGTTAGGGTGGGCTGGAGTACCCTCTTCACTCCGTTCTCATCCACGCCACCAGCCCTTCTATGGTACTTAAAGTTTGTTACCCTGTGCAGTGTCTCAATAGCGAGTCGTCGACCCGTTGTTTCTTTTATGTCCGGCCTCCTCACCTCCCTAGCCCAACTCATCCCAGATCAAACCACACATTGTTTTCATTTCAGGTGATGTTTCTCCCAGTTATCACCGTATATCAACTTCCTTGCTGCCCATTCTCGCCGATCGATCAGTGTCCCCAGAGCTCTGGGATTTCCTTTCATCTCTGTTCCTTGCCGCCTTTTGCTTCACTTCTCGCCATCCTTCAAGCCACTCCCAGGCTTCTTCCGGTGTGGTGAAGTACCAAGATCTCCCCTCCGCCAATACTCGCAGCCGCACCGGGTAGAACATCATATACTTAATGTCTTTGGCCCGTAGCTCTTTTTTAACTGCCTCAAAACTGCGGCGTAACTTCTGTAGTTGAAGTGTAAAGTCCGGGAAAAATTGGATCGTTGCATTTTCGTAATGTAAGTACCCATGAGCTCTGGCTGTTTGTAGGATTACGTCTCTATCTCTAAAATTGAGGATTTTGGCAATAAATGTTCTGGGAGATGCCCCCGGTCGAGGCCTTGGGCCTGGGGTTCTGTGTGCTCGTTCAATAGTGAAAAAGTTCGACATTCTTTTGGGGCATGGATGTTGTGTTATCAGGTCTTCCAAAAAGAGCTCCAAACTGGGTCCCTCCATTCCTTCCGGCACCCCTACCACCCACAGGTTATTTTGTCTTGCTCGGCCTTCCTGATCCTCGAGCTTAGCTGCTAGGGTGTCTTGCTGTTGCTTGAGGGTCTTCACTTGTTCTTCAAGTCCCTGCACGGTGGCTTGCAACTGTGTGATATTTCCTTCCGCCGCCGTTACTTTTTCCGAGATTCTCCTGAAGTCTGCCCTCAGGAGGTTCACTTCCACTGCTACAGTGTCTATTTTTAGTTCCAGCACTCCTTTGAGATCCGTTATTGCTGCCATGATGGCTGCCAATGAGGGCTCCGAACCCCCCAGTTCCTCTCCCTGGGCTTCAACGTCTCCCGACAATGGTTTTGGCACCGCATATTTATCCATTTTGTTAGATAATGTCATCGTCGGTCCCTTTGGTTTTACCATTGACTTTGCGTTCTCTTATCTGCAGGTGTTGGTG
This sequence comes from Calotriton arnoldi, assembly GCA_963921515.1. Lineage (NCBI taxonomy): Eukaryota > Metazoa > Chordata > Amphibia > Caudata > Salamandridae > Calotriton > Calotriton arnoldi. Next base: position 254,806 of record CAWUFW010001280.1, on the reverse strand, counting down.
TCCTTCCAGCTCTATACTGACTCCTAACTCCAGTCCCTTCTCAGGGGAGTTGTAATTCCGCGCCAGACCTCCAGGGGGCCACTCTCTACGGATCTATCTCCTGTTGGAAATCGCCTGAATATTCTCTAGTTACAAGCACCAACCCTCTCTCTGTGGGTAAAATGATATGTCTATACCCGGACCCCAGCTCCGTCTCACTGCCGGTGCTAGTTTGATGGGTCTCGTGTTTTTCGGGCTGCTGCACCTATTCACTTCACTTCCCCGGCACCCTTCGTGACAACGTCACTCGGCTGGGATCCTTTCCTTCCCCTATGGTCTCCAAACGGTCGCCTATCTCTTCTGGGACTGGGCAGGTCTCCACCAGTCGTCCTGTCCCAGCCAGTCTTTTATCCTTAGCCTCCCTTAATTCGAGCCCCTTGGCTCCTGATCCGCGCTCCCAATATGTTTAGGGGGCCACACAGTATCTCCTTGTGCTGGGAGAGATCTCCCGCAATGACCCGGTCTAAACTCTGCTACTATAGTCCCCAACGGCACTGTGGCCCTCAGGAATCTCACTTACCGGCCTCCATCGTTCTCAGGGGACTGTCCACGCACCTGTTCCCTTTATGTGGCCGCCACGTCTCTCAGGTCCTGGCTGGGCCCTCGCACTGCACCTTCCAGAAGTCCCCGGTGCTCCCGTCAGCCGCAGACACCAGGGAGCCGGCTCCGGAGCCCCAGCACCGCAGGGGATTACCAGTCGCCGAGCGGGCCCGCTCAATCAGCCCACTCACACCTTTACTCACTTCGCTCACCTCCTCATCTTTGCCGCTGCGAGCTCAGGACACGCTGTTTCCTCTGTTATTGGGAAAGGCCCCGGCGTCGTCCCAGTTCAGGCTCTGCCCTTATGGGTCTCCCATGCACCACAGCCTCGGAGTACCCCGCCCACCGCCCCCCGCCGCCCCGGGGCCTATCCTCGCTCTTGATCTTATCACCTCTCACAGGCCCCGGTTGGGCCCGCGCGCTAAACAACTCCAAGGCCCCCGGTGTTTTCGTTGGTCGTGGTCTCCCGGGCGGCAGCTCCAAATCATTTAAAGCCGCAGAAGGTATCGGTTGCCGGGCGGGCCCACTCGATCAAGCCGCTCCCGATCCGATGGATCACTCCGGCCCTTGCTTTCGGTTTCCCTTCGCGCTCTGTCGTCTCACAGGCCTCGCACCGCCTCGGCTCCCGCCGTTATTCCTCGCATTTTTCCCGGAATTTCTGCCGCTTCAATCTTTCCTCCGGAGTGCCAGTAGATTTCCCTGTTCTGATTTCCACTGCCAGGGACGGATTTGACTTCGGATATTGGGCTTTTAGCGCTCACGAGCCCGGAGCTCCTTTAGTGTGAGGCCATTGCTATTTGCTCCAAGCCACGCCCCAAATCAGGGCAGTTTTAAACTTGTAAAGACAAGCTGTATAAGTGTTTTGCAAGGTGTGGGAAACTGGATGAATTTGTGCTTGTTACAGACAATGTTTGTGGTAATATCAGAGAACTCAGCAGTAAAACTCCTCACCAGCTATTAAACAACACCACAAATAGCCCAAAAAACCAGGCCGACCAGCCATTCAGGCACTCCCAGATTGCCCTATTGGCCTGTCTGACACTGAAGCCCTGTTTCAGAGTGTAGTCACACTACATTTTGAGAAGTTTGATAGAATAACCCAGTAACTCTACTTTGGTGTTCCTTTTTATTGCTACATGCAATTAACTTTTACAGTGAAAAAATGCATGCTACACATTGTTCAAAACATATTAGGTATATATTATTAATTTTCTTCTTGTGCATTTATGTTAGCAGATTGTTAGTGTAACGGAGAGAGAACCCACAGGATTGTGGCTATTATAAGAGAATGATAAATATGTGAGTTAGATGAACTTGACAAGAGTCGTACAAGCTGGGAGCAGTAGGTGCTTATGATACCAGGGTTGGATGTGAGTGTGAGCGAGTGACTGCATGAAACTGTATGATGTTAATATCAAAGAGATTGGGAAACTGAGATTTGTAATTCATGGCTAAGTAATTTTAGTCAGAGAAGACGAGAACATTGAGATGCATATCAGAATATAAGTAATAAATAGCTGATAATTGAAAACTGATACAAGTGGAAAGGTACCAATCAAGAACAAGAGGGGGGGGGACCAAGGAGCTGGTTATGGTCCAGTGTCCAAGCTCCTCAGGCATAATATATAAACAAACAAGAGGACACTGTTCCTAAGGCAGGGTGCAAAGTGTCACCCAAAACGCCCTTACAGAAAAAGGAAAAGAAAAGAAGAAAGTCCTAGGTATAGTGGGGACCCCCTAGTGAGGAGGAAGAACAAGTCTTGCCTCCTGTTGCCCTCACACACCCCGAAGGATGTCATGCTTCATCATCTGGCATTTGCTCCTTGTAGGGCCGGCGCTGCAATGCCCCACGGGTCCCCTGAAGGGTCGCTTTATCGGAGATCTTTTAAGAGAAATGCCGGGTGGTGCCTGCGCGTGTGTGGGTCCAGAAAAAGAGGGTGGAAAGTGCGTGCAATGTGAATAGAACTGTCCAGGGGTTACTAAGCGAAAAAATAAAATGGGAGCATTGCCCATAATAAAATAGCACCCCATGGGTAGAGAGTTACCCCAACAGGTATGATATGCCTGTAGTAGGTCAACATGTTTTGCGCCCTTATTGCCACAAGGGTCATTGGCGCTTCTTCAGGACCAAACAACAGAGTGTAGTGAAGTGCACGAGTAAAGAATCAATAAAAACATGTACCCTCAGAGTAAGTCAGGGCGGGCCAACGACCTGTATCCCCTACAGTGTGGCGAATAGTTGAAACCGCTCCTGATAAAAACCTAGGAGAGAAAAACAAGATAGAGGACACAGAATATGTGCATCAGTCCAACTTGATGCATCAAAATGTGCCACAATCGTGTGCACATCATATCACAATAAAAAGAACACACAAGACAGGACAACACGTGGTGGAGCGCTGTCCCCATGGGGCATCCCAGGCATATCCCCTGTACCACAAATCCCCACCCAGGGCTCAGCGTCATAAAAAGGGAACCCAACTGAATGGGTCCATACCAGCAAATACCCAATCAGCAGTGTGGTAGATCTGGTAAACCCCCTCCAGGTCAAATGAGGGGACCCGAGTGTTAGGATGGTGTAAGGCTTCCACAACCACAATCCACAGTGTCGCAAGATATGCCAAGTGCAGATCCCAATATCCATGTAGTTATTAGGTCACGGGACTCACATTCACAAATAACGATTCTAATAAAGTCCTTACCCCTCGCTATCAGGAGAAATACTCCAATGGCTAGAGGCGATGGACACCCACACCTGCTCGAGCTGCAAGAAGGAACAATCAAGACAATAATCATAAACAACCACGATACATAAGCTCCCGGGGCCGTACCTGTCCCGAACAAAAAACTGCTCGGTGTGCCCGTTCCTTCCAAAAACAACCCTTCCTTACTTACAGTATTTTACGGGTGCGGGCTGCAGAATACCTGCCCCGTCCATGCGTCTGCCGGAAAGGGAGTAAATGGAAACAAGGAGAGAACAAAATAGTATAAGGACAGGGTACCCGGGCGGCACCTACTTCCGGGACGTCCTAACCTACTAATAGAAGGTGCGCATGCGTGAGTGCAAGCTAAGGACGCGCTTGCGTCCACAGGGAGAACTACTCCCCAGTGCGTGCGTACAAGTATACTGGTTGGAGAAATGGTTGTCATGACAGCTGTCCACATAAGCGCCGAACGCATGTGGTTAGGTAACACCGAGCATGGGGGTCCTAGTGTAAAGGTACTAATCTCCCTCCTACAGGGTACAAGGCCCCACTAAACTCGTGGTCCTGCCACAGAGTGTCCAAGTGGGGACACGTGACAAATAGGTACGGGGTACGCACTAAAGTTACTGGCATAAGTATGTACATAATGTCCATAATGACACAGTATTGTCGGGTAGACCAACAAAAGAGAGGAAAAGGTGTAAGGATCACATCCCCAAATCACTCCATCCCCCTCAGCATCCCACACTGGGGAAATTAATTATGAGATTTATGCCAGAGGTTAACACCAAAAGTGAGGCCCCAAAGAATCTCCCAATGTAGGGGTGGTCAAGTCTCATGTGTGAAAAGAAACAGAAAAAGGAAAATAGAAGGGATAGGAAAGAAATAGGTCCCTCGGCTGGACCGCCGTGCTACAACTGTACCAATCAAGAACAAGAGGGGGGGGGACCAAGGAGCCGGTTATGGTCCAGTGTCCAAGCTCCTCAGGCATAATATATAAACAAACAAGAGGACACTGTTCCTAAGGCGGGGTGCAAAGTGTCACCCAAACGCCCTTACAGAAAAAGGAAAAGAAAAGAAGAAAGTCCTAGGTATAGAAGCGACGCAATAGTGAGGAGGAAGAACAAGTCTTGACTCCTGTTGCCCTCACACACCCCGAAGGATGTCATGCTTCATCATCGGGCATTTGCTCCTCGTAGGGCCGGCGCTGCAGTGCCCCACGGGTCCCCCGAAGGGTCGCTTTATCGGAGATCTTTTAAGAGAAATGCCGGGTGGTGCCTGCGGGTGTGTTGGTCCAGAAAAAGAGGGTGGAAAGTGCGTGCAATGTGAATAGAACTGTCCAGGGGTTACTAAGCGAAAAAATAAAACGGGAGCAGTGCCCATAATAAAATAGCACCCCATGGGTAGAGAGTTACCCCAACAGGCATGATATGCCTGTAGTAGGTCAACATGTTTCGCGCCCTTATTGCCACAAGGGTCATTGGTGCTTCTTCAGGACCAAACAACAGAGTGCAGTGAAGTGCACGAGTAAAGAATCAATAAAAACATGTACCCTCAGAGTAAGTCAGGGCGGGCCAACGACCTGTAAACCCTACAGTGTGGCGAATAGTTGAAACCGCTCCTGATAAAAACCTAGGAGAGAAAAACAAGATAGAGGACACAGAATATGTGCATCAGTCCAACTTGATGCATCAAAATGTGCCACAATCGTGTGCACATCATATCACAATAAAAAGAACACACAAGACAGGACAACACGTGGTGGAGCGCTGTCCCCATGGGGCATCCCAGGCATATCCCCTGTACCACAAATCCCCACCCAGGGCTCAGCATCATAAAAAGGGAACCCAACTGAATGGGTCCATACCAGCAAATACCCAATCAGCAGTGTGGTAGATCTGGTAAACCCCCTCCAGGTCAAATGAGGGGACCCGAGTGTTAGGATGGTGTAGGGCTTCCACAACCACAATCCACAGTATCGCAAGATATGCCAAGTGCAGATCCCAATATTCATGTAGTTGTTAGGTCACGGGACTCACATTCACAAATAACGATTCTAATAAAGTCCGTACCCCTCGCTATCAGGAGAAATTCTCCAATGGCTAGAGGCGATGGACACCCACACCTGCTCGAGCTGCAAGAAGGAACAATCAAGACAATAATCATAAACAACCACGATACATAAGCTCCCGGGGCCGTACCTGTCCCGAACAAAAAACTGCTCGGTGTGCCCGTTCCTTCCAAAAACAACCCTTCCTTACTTACAGTATTTTACGGGTGCGGGCTGCAGAATACCTGCCCCGTCCATGCATCTGCCGGAAAGGGAGTAAATGGAAACAAGGAGAGAACTAAATAGTATAAGGACAGGGTACCCGGGCGGCACCTACTTCCAGGACGTCCTAACCTACTAATAGAAGGTGCGCATGCGTGAGTGCAAGCTAAAGACGTGCGTGCGTCCACAGGGAGAACTACTCCCCAGTGCGTGCGTACAAGTATACTGGTTGGAGAAATGGTTGTCATGACAGCTGTCCACATAAGCGCCGAACGCATGTGGTTAGGTAACACCGAGCACGGGGGTCCTAGTGTAAAGGTACTAATCTCCCTCCTTCAGGGTACAAGGCCCCACTAAATTGTCCGACAATACTGTGTCATTATGAACATTATGTACATACTTATGCCAGTAACTTTAGTGCGTACCCCGTACCTATTTGTCACGTGTCCCCACTTGGACACTCTGTGGCAGGACCACGAGTTTAGTGGGGCCTTGTACCCTGTAGGAGGGAGATTAGTACCTTTATACTAGGACCCCGTGCTCGGTGTTACCTAACCACATGCGTTCGGCGCTTATGTGGACAGCTGTCATGACAACCATCTCTCCAACCAGTATACTTGTACGCACACACTGGGGAGTAGTTCTCCCTGTTGACGCACGCGCGTCTTTAGCTTGCACTCACGCATGCGCACCTTCTATTAGTAGGTTAGGACGTCCCGGAAGTAGGTGCCGCCCGGGTACCCTGTCCTTATACTATTTAGTTCTCTCCTTGTTTCCATTTACTCCCTTTCTGGCAGACACATGGACGGGGCAGGTATTCTGCAGCCCGCACCCGTAAAATACTGTAAGTAAGGAAGGGTTGTTTTTGGAAGGAACGGGCACACCGAGCAGTTTTTTGTTCGGGACAGGTACGGCCCCGGGAGCTTATGTATCGTGGTTGTTTATGACTATTGTCTTGATTGTTCCTTCTTGCAGCTCAAGCAGGTGTGTGTGTCCATCGCCTCTAGCCATTGGAGTATTTCTCCTGATAGCGAGGGGTAAGGACTTTATCAGAATCGTTATTTGTGAATGTGAGTCCCGTGACCTAATAACTACATGGATATTGGGATCTGCACTTGGCATATCTTGCGACACTGTGGATTGTGGTTGTGGAAGCCCTACACCATCCTAACACTCGGGTCCCCTCATTTGACCTGGAGGGGTTTGCCAGATCTACCACACTGCTGATTGGGTATTTGCTGGTATGGACCCATTCAGTTGGGTTCCCTTTTATGACGCTGAGCCCTGGGTGGGGATTTGTGGTACAGGGATATGCCTGGGATGCCCCATGGGGACAGCGCTCCACCACGTGTTGTCCTGTCTTGTGTGTTCTTTTTATTGTGATATGATGTGCACACGATTGTGGCACATTTTGATGCATCAAGTTGGACTGATGCACATATTCTGTGTCCTCTATCTTGTTTTTCTCTCCTAGGTTTTTATCAGGAGCGGTTTCAACTATTCGCCACACTATAGGGGATACAGGTCGTTGGCCCGCCCTGACTTACTCTGAGGGTACATGTTTTTATTGATTCTTTACTCGTGCACTTCACTACACTCTGTTGTTTGGTCCTGAAGAAGCGCCAATGACCCTTGTGGCAATAAGGGCGCGAAACATGTTGACCTACTACAGGCATATCATGCCTGTTGGGGTAACTCTCTACCCATGGGGTGCTATTTTATTATGGGCACTGCTCCCGTTTTATTTTTTTGCTTAGTAACCCCTGGACAGTTCAATTCACATTGCACGCACTTTCCACCCTCTTTTTCTGGACCCACACCCCACACACCCGCAGGCACCACCCGGCATTTCTCTTAAAAGATCTCCGATAAAGCGACCCTTCGGGGGACCCGTGGGGCATTGCAGTGCCGGCCCTACGAGGAGCAAATGCCCGATGATGAAGCATGACATCCTTCGGGGTGTGTGAGGGCAACATGAGGCAAGACTTGTTCTTCCTCCTCAGTAGGGGGTCCGAACTATACCTAGGACTTTCTTCTTTTCTTTTCCTTTTTCTGTAAGGGCGTTTTGGGTGACACTTTGCACCCCGCCTTAGGAACAGTGTCCTCTTGTTTGTTTATACAAGTGGAAAGGTAACATCAATATAATGGTTTTAGAAACATAGCGGCTCATTACAATGGCAGTCGGAGCGGGATTGAGACTGCCCCGACAAGGAGTCGTCAGTCCCGCCTGCCAAATTTTAATAAGACCGCCATGTAGGCTGTTGGAAACTGCCTTTTTCTACTGTGGCTTGTGCTGCGGCCTTGGAAAAGGGCCGCAGCACAAGCTGCAGTAGAAAATTACATTTTGCAAACATCCATGTGGCGCCTGGCACCTGGATGTTTGGGGGGGGGGGAACTACATGTGCCCCCCTGGCCACTTAGCATTGGCCCACTGGGGCCCTGCTTGGGGCCCCCAAAGTCCCTTTCCTGCTGCCTTTCTATGGTGGTGGGACCGCCATGAACAGGCAGTCGGAAAGGGACATTGTGATCCTAACAGCGGTGCCTGAGCAGGCATCGCCTCCATTCAGGATCACGATTCCGACTGCCGCACCATCGGGATCGGTCGATCCTGTTGGAGGCCTGTCCCCAGACAGTAAGGGTCCGACCACCTGCACGTAATGCGGTGGTCGGCCCAAAGGGCTGTCTGTCGGTGGGACAGCCACCGACAGCCTGTCGGTGGCGGTCCCACCGGCATCGTAATGTGCCCCATAGTTTATTACGTGATTATTCAGGAATCATAGCACTAGGCTAGAGATTGAGATATACATACTACAAAGAGTGAAATATCTTAAAGATTGAACTGGTATATTGTTTAATAATGTGTTTAAGATCAAGGAAAATACCTAGTCAACAAAGTTATCCCTTATGTATTGATGAAATTAATTTCATAACTAATGGATTGTCCTGAAATTGATTTTCTGTGTGAATTGACATTATTTTTAAAACCTTTTTAATACATACTAGCTTTATCACTTGTTAGAGAATGATTTGGCTAACAGAATCAATGTTTTATGTGTATAAAATAAATGTTACTTATTTGTTTTTCAGAATCTTGTTGTTGTATTGAATGTATGGCCCTGTAGAAGCGATCTTTGAATCACAAAAAACATGTTGGCCAAGTGTTGTTTGTATAATTTAAAGAAGAAAAAAATAAAGAGATGTTGTAGAATTTGCTTTAATCTGCTCCCAGCTTTTCACTGAGAGGTCAACAATTTTGGACGTGACAGTAAAACTGGTGTCTGGAGGTCTGAAGATGGCACGAGATCTGGCGGCCCAGGGTGCGCATAGAAGAGAGTGGCAATTAAAGAAAATTGTTTCTAGAGACTGTAGGTCCATATTGATCCATGGATGACTCTGATGTTACTCCCTGTCCTGTGATAATGACCACAGTGATGGATGATGTAACCTGTTGTAACATGGGTGTTGAAAAGAAAAAGTGGGTGGTCGTGGGGAGCAGCCATGTTCCTGTGGTGAAAAATGCCACAGGACTGTACCGTTGTAGTGAGCATTTTTCAATCTGATTTGTAACATGCTTTCTGTTTTGTTGAGGGTGGTGGTGTGAAGGATAAGTATTAGAATACTGGAATTGACTGTGAGTGTGTGTTTCACGTGGATGGGGTGTTTGCTATTGCAAGACATGGTGACGATGGTGCAGGGTGATCCAACAGGGAGGCACTTGAGGACTGCTGAGGTCTGATGTGAATGAAGGAGGTATTCTGGGGATTTCAGACCCTAAAAGACAACCAGGATCCATCCCTGTGCTTGTCAGCACTTAGCAAAGTATGTCCAGGTGAGAACATTCAAGGAGTTTATTAGATCAAGGCTGGTAGAAAGAAAACCCAACTTTTTACTGGCTGGCTGCAGAGTGAGTGGCAGGTAAAGTGGCTCGAAGTGTTGATGCTGTAAGGGACACACTTTTTAGGGCTTTGCCCTATAAGCTCATTTTTAAGCAGCCCACATCATGCACACCAGCTTTGGCTTGTCCTGAGTTTTTGCAGCTGGCGTGACCCTATGTTATGGTGATGCCTGGGGCACACTATCTGTGCCTGTTTGTGCTGGCCAGGTAGTGGCAAGAGCTGAGGCTTTTCCTGATTGGCTTCAGGTGCATTGTTGGTCATTTCAATCAGCTTAAACATGCTAATCTGATGTGTAGTCTAGGTACAAAGGGTTGAGTACAAGGCTATCAATCTCATTAAACTGTCCAGGCACGTAGCTCAGTTACAGAGGATTGAGTCCAAGGCCATTAATATGATGATACAGAGTTTTTCTGGGGCTTAGCCCAAAGTGTAACAGGACTGCGTTTTTAGGCTCTGTGTAATCTACACAGTGGTATCCTCACACATACCCTGAATTTGAGGCTTTCATCATGCCACATGCTTCCCTCAATCATCATTTTGCACAGATGTGTCAGCAGAGGTTTTTTTTACACATGCCAAGTCTCGTCTACCCCCTGCACATTGACCGACATGTAGTCAATTTGCAGAGTTTCACGATTTTCCTACGTCTAGCCAGAGTTTTGTACCATATTCTGGTATGATTTCCTCACGAGGGCTAAAATTTCCTCATGAGTGCCAATATTTCTTTGAGAATGCTCGTTGGTGCCAAAAATTGATGGATTTGCAGTTTTCTTATGAGTGCCGCGTAACAGTTTTCGTCACAACTTTGAAGTTAAAAGGATTTTGATCTTTTTTCTCATGAATCATGTAAAAGGGACGCTTAAGTCCAGATATTATTTTGAAAACCTACAAGCAGACAGCTTTGTGAACTATGGGAATCAATTAGAGTTTTTGTGATAATTACAGGAAGTTCACGAAACATAAATTTGGCAGCCTTGCACATTCCTTGTCAGCAGCATATTTAACCCTTCCTCTCATCAAGGCTTTTCCAACTCCTTGATTCAGAAAAAACACTCGTCCTTATATCTCAGCGAAAGTTGGGCTGATCTCAACCCTATTTTTCTTGCTCCAAGTTATTGAGTTATGAATCAACACTCGATAGTGAATGCCCCTGCAGAATACTGCACTCCTGTGATTTTACAGCTGTGGGTTCTCCCTGACTCTGGCATGGACACCGTTCTGCCTAGTCCTATAGTACTGACCAGGGGAGCTTCTTGTGCACTTCAATGAGAACATCCATCATGACCCACGCACCCCGCCCGCTCCGGTGTATGGCCTGTGCTTACTGGCAGGAAACCCTCCTTGTCAAGGAGAAGTTCATCCTCTCTCAGTAAGGTCCCCTACTCCTCTAACCTCTAACCATGATCCAATTGCTGCACTCCTCATCCCTACCTCCCTCTTCTGGAATTATTCCCCGTATCCCTCCGACTTCGCTCCCTGGCTAACCCTCCCACCTACTATGTACACTGCCCAGGCTCCCCAGCTGTATTTGCTTTATAGAAAGGCCTTGTCTTCACTGAAGACCCAGAATACAAGAAGGGTTTCAGCCATATTAGCACTAAATGTAGCCGTGATTTAATGGTGCATTCAATAGAAACAGCTCAGAGAATCTGCAGGAAGAAAACCGAGGAAATCGAGGAACAGATTCAAGCTATTAAAGACAATCATACGACCGCTGAGGCAAAACTTTGCTTGAGAAAATTTAAAAAGAAATCTCTTTCTTTAAAGATCACACTATCAACTTCAAAGCCAATAAATTTGAAAAGGACAAAAAATCATTTAACATTGAAACAGTGTACCCATATCTGAAGGAGGATTTTTATACAAAACCTGATTCCAGACGGTTCCTGCCAGAGTATCAAGGGAGATCTAAGAGGAGATTTCTAACATTCTCCGACACATCATCTTCAGAATCGGTAGGGGATTCAGACCGAGGTGAAGGCAGTTCAAATCAAAATCAACTCAGGAAGTCCTCTTTTTTAGGGGCAGGCCAGCAAAAAACGAGCGAAAGGTACAAAGTACAACCATGGGAGATGAGGACACGATGACAGTACTACAAGACATAGGTAAATCATCCATCATCAATCTTTCAGATATCAACTTAACAAAGGAACAAACAGGTGCTGGAATTGGGACTTACTTTTGTCCCAGGGGTAAAACCAGACTTTACTAAAGTGAAGATGGAGGTCTTGCAATTGTTCAGAAAGATATGGTTAAAAGCCTTTTTCAGTTATAAAGAGGATACTTCCACCTCCGAGGCGTCAGGACTACGGAATAAGTCAATTTGTTGCCCTCCCACTTACAGCATTCCTAAAGACATTATCACTTTTGAGCATGCAGTACTGTCATCATTAAATGTTCTAGAAAAGAAAAGAGCTTATATCAAGAACAACATCTCTTTGGAACATAAGAAAGCTATCACTTCCTTAAAGAATCAGAAAGAGGCCATCATAAGGCCAGCAGACAAAGGTGGTGCGGTGGTCCTCTGGGCGAAGGAGTCCTATTTGCAGGAAGGAAGAAATCATGTACATAATCCAACATGGTACAGAAGTATTGCACATTTGCTATTCTTTTTTTATCTTCTAAAGTTAGCACTTGTACTTCCACAAAAAGAATTCTTATAACGATTTTAATCTCCAAGTTCTAAGTTCATCATTGTCAGTATTTCTTAATTTATTGAGTTCCCCTTGATAAGGTCTCCATTGAGGCTGGAAGCTTTCCCCTCCCGTGAGTATGAAATCTCAAGACTAGTGAAAAAAGGCACAGATGAAGGCATTTTGGGACCCAAGGAAGCAGAGTACCTGATTAACAAATACCCACGAACACCTCTATTGTACTTCTTGCCGAAAGTGCATAAGAATGACCAAAATCCCCCTGGCAGACCTATCGTGTCAGGGTGTGATGCGATTCTTGAGCCACTGTCCAAATATGTGGACGTGTTCCTAAAGCCATTCATCTTGGAAGTTCCCTCGTATCTACGGGACACAATGGACTTCATTAATAAAGTCGAAGGGTTTGCCTTTGATCCAAATGTCCACATCCTGGTCACAATGGACGTGTCATCACTGTACACCCAAATCCCTCAGCAGGACGCTCTGGAAGCGATGGAATTTTATCTGGAACAACGCCAAAGACCCCATTAAGTTCCTACTGAATTCATTTTGAGTCTGGCCTCTGTGGCCTTGCAGAAAAACTTTTTCAAGTTCAATGAGGACTTCTTCCTACAAGTAAAAGGGTCAGCCATGGGCTGTCCCTTTGCGCCAGAAATGGCGATATTATACAGGGATTGATATGAACATCTATTTATCTATAATAACAACCCATACAGTGACCAGATTGTACAATGGTACAGATATATTGATGACGTCTGGTGTATATGGAAAGGTACAGAAACATCTTTGAAAGAATTCCACGTTTGGCTGAACAACAGCAGTCCCGATATTAAATTCAGCTTGTCGTTCAGCAAAATGAGTATGCCATTTTTGGACGTTGAAGTAAAAACATCAACCAACGGATTGATTGTGACACTGCATACCAAACCAACCGATAAAAACAATGCACTGCATTTCAGAAGTTACCACCCAAGGAATTTGAAGAACAATTTGCCATTTGGCCAATACTTACGCATTGGGCGTAATTGCCCTAGAAGCGAGGATTTTGAACTACATACAGAGGTGCTGACTAACAAACTAATGGAGAGAGGATACCCTAAAAAACTCCTTAAACAGTCGATGAAACGAGCGTGGTTCACACCCAGAGAACATCTCCTCACGAAAAAAACCAAACCACCGACGGATCGCATTGTATGCGTTACCACCTTTGTCCCTCATATACAATCTGTTAAGAAGATAGTCCGGAACAACTGGCATCTGATTGAAGGCTCGATACCCGGTGTAGGCCTACCGCTATTTGCACTAAAGAAAAATCGGAGTATTGGTCAGCAAGTGATATGTACCTCTCCCCCTCAAGAAAGACGCGATACATTGAGGACAATGCTCAACCTGCAACCGGTACAGGGGCACCATAAATGCGGCATCTGTTCTGTGTGTAGCACTACAATAGAAGGAAACATCTTCAGTGACGGTCGTAGACACTGGCGTCATAATGATTTCACCAACTGCAAGACTAGAAATGTAGTATATGGAATACTTTGCCCATGTGACAAGATGTATATAGGCAAAACTAGTCAGGAAGTGCGACAAAGGATTATACAGCACCGTTCTAGAATAAAGAACAAGGTCTTAACAGCACCTATGGTGAATCACTTCATTTCAAACAATCACACTGAGAATGAGTTCAAATGGACAGTCCTAAGTTCCATTAAATCAAAGTCAAGAGATGACTACGACACACTGCTGACTCAAAGAGAAGCATTTCTGATTATGAAATTTGACACTGCGATAAGAGGGCTGAATGAACTATCAGAAATAACGAGGCTGTAAGACACCCGGCAGACTTTATCACTTTGTGGACCACGATACCCAGAATGCAATGAATCAAGTTGCCTGCTTTTAGATCCACTCCGGGCTTTGCCAATCGCTGACTGGATTTTCAAAAAACCAGCATAACTGAAATTCAGCTGTTGGAGCTGAACGAGCGAGTACTGGTGTGCTGAAGGAGATTCATGCTAAGATTCTGAAAGGCAAGTGATTGGGAACTACGTGGGGTCCATGAAATTGCATGCAGCAATTATGCGCTAAGACAGGCAGAAGTACGTTTTCAGTCTAACCTTCAAACTGAAAAGAATGCGCTCAGACAAACACGCGCTGATATGCTACTGAAAGGGAACAGATAAACATACCGCCTCGATTAATACTGAACCTGGGTCACATTCATTTGACCTTCAGCATACAAACAAACCACTTAGAGGGCGTTTGGCTTGCTAAAAAGATAGCGTTTCACTCTGGAAGTCTTTAACACAAGTGCAATCTCTTGGTTTTCAGCAACGAGGACAGATCCTACAGAAGTTCGAGTGCTTCAAAGAATTCCGTTATGAACATAAAAAGAAGAAATAAGGTACAGGTCATATGCCCCTTTAAAATATCCATGCAAACTGGCTAAAGGTGCTCTGTTCAGAGTACAATTATCTCTCATTTTAACACAGCAGTGATAATTGGAGTGAAACGGTGTCACAAGGAAACAGCCCATCAGTAGCTGAAACAAAGTAGGTTCTATTTTTAATATACAGAGGGTGGTTAAGTATGGGTGGAGTTTAGTGACACAATACTAAAAGACACATTCTTTGGTTTTAATTTTTAGTTTACCAAGACCACCAAGTCCGAGTCCTGAGGAGAACCCCCAAGCAGGACAGGGTTCGAAACGCGTTGGCTTGTGCTCACGGGATAAACAGCTGGGTGTGCCACGAGGGAATGCATACATCTTTTTGTTCCCCTATAGACAACACCCTTTGAAATAAGTATTCCCTGAGCGTTACACACAGGCAGGACAAAAGGCAGGAGCCTTTACAATTATCTTTGAGGGTCCGCCAGGTGTATTTGAAAATCACGGACTGGTTACTTGCACTTGTACTGTTTATGTAATGTGCTTGTGAATTGTGTTTTGCATTTTGTGGTGTTACATTACTGGTTATTGTTTTGTATATTTCTTTGAAAAATATGCGTGGCCCAACAAAATGACATGAGAATAATGGTCTAATCTTGTTTGAAGAAAGTACAAAAAGAAGCAAAATAAAAAACACACGGGCTTTAGAACAAAGCACTGAAGTCTTGTATGATTAATTAAGAAATGGTCTATCTGGACACAGTGTTTGTTAGTACAATTTAAGAGTGGTCTAGTCCAGATAGAGCACAGACCCAAGCCTTCCGTGTTCATAAGGTTTGTATACAGGGCGGGAGCTAGGCATGGGCAGTGTGGGCAGCTGCCCAGGGCCCTGTAGTCAGCCCTCCAACTTTGGGCCCCGCACCAATGTGACAAAGTCCAGGGGTCCCATTCCCAGTTGCAAGAAGACACATTCCTCAGGTTTGTCCGGCAATTAGGCCTCCACTCCCCACCCACGCAGCGGCACAGCAGGATGGCTATTACCCTGCTGTTTAGCTCCCTGGAAGTATTAACCCTCTCTGGAGATAAGCAACCCTCACACCTTCAGCCCTTGATGAGGTGCTTGTAGGTGGCTGAGAGGGAGGGGCTGCAGCTTCAGGAGCAGGGGCATCTATTCAGATGCAAACAGCCCTAAATGTGTCACGTCTGTGCAATTAAGATGGGCCTCACACATTCCTTTTCTGCCCAGTTCCCCAAAAATCCTAGAACCGGCCCTGCTTGTATACATTACATACCTACAAGCTTGAGAGCCAGATGGAGGTTCTCTGTTTTCAAAGTTTTCTGATCCACATCTTCCAAAATCCCAAACATTCAATTCCGCATTCTGGTCGGCCCTCCTGAGATGACCGACCAGAATGATGCACAGTTTAAGAATTAGGCCTGTGAGAAGAGGCTGGCGGGTATGGGGCAGTCAAATTCCAAAATGGAATAAGCACAGAGCATGCGGCTACAGTTTTCTAACAGAAGGAAATACTAAGAGCATGAGATGGTGAGGGGGTCCAGTAGGATGGGGAATAGGTGGCATCACGAGAAAGAATAAAAAAAATATGTTTTGACAGAAGGGCAAGCCTATGTGAAGGGAAAACTTCCAGAACAAAAAGCGTGGACGATGGGTCTTTTCCCATTTCATTGAGGGGTGTAGATACTGCATCTATGGATTGAAAAAGACCAGCACCTTTAAATAACTCCTACATTTTATCCACTCTCTGCTGATCAATAGCTTAATTTGAGGCCCATCTGTTAAAGTCATCTTAAAAATAGGCACAACGTTTAAGTTTTCCTGAAAACTGTCGTGAAGTAGGGGTGGGTGGAATTTTCATTTCACCCGCAGAACTGGCTGAACTTTGGTCACTGTGCGCTACTCTTTAACACAGAGTTCTGCCCAAATTCTACCAATCACCACACGGTGGAATTTTTCTCCCCAGAGACTCCAGAAAATGCGAGCTGGAAAGCGAGATTTGGCATCCCCTAGTGCGATTTGCTAACACAGGTGGTCGAGAACTATAATGGTCAGAGAGCTGAAGCTCGAGCAGATTTGATGCCGCTCACGTAGATTTTCTACTTGAGTGGCAGAAAAAATTAATTCGAATGACTGTGCGCTCTTGCACAACACACGGTGCAGTTCGCACATATTATGGAGCTAAATTGCAGCGTGAGCTGCACATTTTTTTGCCCATTGGTGGAACTCAGCGGGATCTCACAGAGCTTTCTTGTAACTCTGCGGAATTCTGCTGAGTGAAACTCTGCGTTTTCCACCCACCCTAACTGTGTAGTGGTCTGTGCTCACCCATCAAAGTTTGGGTTCTATCTGTGGTTCTTCTTACTATAGGGTTGTCTCTGTGCTGGTCCTAGATGGTATTTGAGGAGTTAATGTTCCAAGCATTTGTTTCTGTTTGGTGGTTTTGTTAATCTCTGTAAATTGACAGTCCTGCATCTAGGGACAGACTTTTAGGGCCTGATTACGAGTTTGGCACAGCGGTGCCGGCGCAACACCGTCTTCGCTGCGCCAAACCCATGCAAGGACTGCCGACTGTATTAAGAGTTGAACTTGTGTTACATAAGTTCAACTCGTTATATGGCTGGCAGTCCTTTGCCTTTCCCATGGCGGTGCCTAGAAAACAGTCACCGCAATGAGAACGGCTGTGATGTCCATGCCGTGCTGGAACTTTGTGTGTATACAGACAGGGGGGCACATGTTGTGCCCCCCTAAATGTATCCCCATGGTGGGGGGGCTTATGAGGGCCCTGTAAGGCCCCCTTTGTTCCTCCACTGCCAGTCTTTTCATGACGTGACTCCCGCCATGAAATGCTGGCGGTGGATGAACTCGTAATATGCTGAGCGGGACTGCACCAGTCCCCGCTCAGCATATTGCGTTGTGGCGCAGCTGCGCCACCGCCAGGGAATGACTGTTCCCTGGCGCAGCCTGCAGTCTACCGCTGATATGACTTTGAATGTCGTAATCAGCAAAACGGTGGACTGCCACCGCGAGTCTGGCGGTCACAAGACCGCCAGACTCGTAATCAGGTCCTTAGTTTTTGTCCTTCAGATACTCTAGGACTTGAGATAGAATGGAAACCTTAAAAGTTCCATTAAGTTATGTGTTAAAGTTATTTGCTTGTCACATATAGTTATCTCCCATTCATATGCGCTTTTCACTTTTATTTACAATGTCCCCTCTTATTTGTGGGGTACAGACATAATAGCTCTTATAGATGTATGTATATCTTTACATGAAGTCAGGCAAGTGGTGTATTGCGTGGCACAGCACCAAGGGGCAGATTTACTAACATTTTGCTCTGGGTTTGCATCACAATGTGCAAAATGTTTATTTTGGATTTACTTTCCAGTGCAAAACTTGTTTTGCATTGGAAAGTTGCCTGGAAGTAATGCAAAGCTATGCACTGCTTTACATTAATTTACATCAAAGGGGCATTCCATGGGTGGTATATGGGCATTACCATGTAGCTACCCATGGTTTTTGATGCAAAACTCTTTCTAATAACAATAGTACTCGTTTAATCAAAGGAGGGAGGGAGAAGCAGAGATTCATTTGACTTCCGTTGGGTATAGAAGAAATCAGAGGAGAATTAATCACAAATTCTGTTATTACCAGGGTCTAGGGTTCTGGTATGTCGAAGACCCTCATTCACATGCGACAAGTGGTGCGGTATATCTTGGTTCTCTACCCTGTCGGCTATGTGAGTAGCCAACAGGGCGGAGAACCAAGATATACCGCACCACTTGTCGCATGTGAATGAGGGTCTTCGACATACCAGAACCCTAGACCCTGGTAATAACAGAATTTGTGATTCATTCTCCTCTGATTTCTTCTAATAACAATAGTAGACAGGGCTTTGTACCATAAAAATTATGCTTCTCTAAAGCAGGCGTTAAAAAGGAGAAATGCTTTTATTTACCCTAAGCTCCCCACTTCGCATGTGTGCTGCATTGTACAGTACACATCCAAATTGGAGAAAGTTTTAAAGTTAATCTAAGCATAGTATTTTGTACTGGCGGCTACTCTTCCAATCCAAAATCTATTCAAAACATGACGCAAATACACTTGCACTATGCTGCAAAGGTGTGTGCATGGTGTTAGGTACCCTGATTGTGTGCTTAGTAGACTTTGGTTTCTGAACGGCCTTGTGAGACATCTTTGTAAAACTGTCCCCATGAGTTCACTCTGGCTCTTGTGCATAGGCCCTGCACTGCCATTTTCACAGAACTGAACAATCATACTAGATTGAAAGCCTCTAGACAAGGGCTCACATGAGACAGTGGGCATCGATCCATGTGCTTCAAAGTGCAAATTGTCCCATAGTGCACCTCTTATTTGATCAAAATACAGTAGGCCTGATTCACAAACTGCATTTTGTAGTACATGAAGTAGCATTACAGTAGTACTACTTACTTACTACAAAATGCAATTTGCAAACCAACCAGTGGAAATGTCCACCTCTACCTCTTCTGTCATTCCTATGGGGAGAGCCTCATGCATGTAAGTTTACTACTTGGGGGTCGATTACGATGCAGTTCGGAAAACATTCTGACCGAATCGGTCTCGGAATGTTTTCCGACCGAATCGGATCCGGGGAGTCCGACCGACCGATTACGATGCATACGGATGCTTCCGGATACGATTCGGTCGGACTTCCATTGACTTCAATGGGAGCCTGTGTACCGACCGAATACACAGGCTCCCATTGAAAAAAGAGGTGGCTGGGGAAAATCGTGCACCCTGTGGCGGGCACCCCATGGTGCCTGCCACACTGTGCATGGTTGCAAAGAGGGGTCCCTTGGGTACCCCCATGGGACCGGTTCATAAGGCCCCGGGTGAAAGGGGGCCTGCTACTGGCCCCCCAAGTCAGATTCCGACAGCTGATCCGAGTCAGAACAACCGATTTGGAAAGGCTGTCCGAATCTGATATCGTATTCACTCAGTCGGAAAGCTTTTAAGTCATTCGGAAACGCGGCCCGTACACACACACGATTTGGCTCCGAAGAACTCTGACTTTCCGAATGCCGTCCAGTTCGGATCCGGAACCAATTCAGAAAGTCCGAACATTGTAATCGGTCGTTCGAAAAGGTTTCCAAATCGGTCGGAAACAAGGCTTCCGAATCCGAGTCGTCAGACCCGAATACGATTCGGAGCCTTTTCGAACAGCATCATAATCGACCCCTTGGTCGTAAATGTAGCAGAGACCAGGGGGAGTGGAAGGGGCAAACTAAATATGGGATGGTTTGAGGGAGGTCTAAGGAGGAGTTTAGGTAGGGTTAAAAGAGGACATAGGGGGGACATGAACCCACTTACAACAGTGTAAGACCATTGCTATTCACAAACTGCACTTCTAAAGTTTCTACAGCCAAAAAGGACACAAAGCAGTAGTAAATAGACGCCAGCTCAGATCTGGAGTAAGTCCAGCACCACACATGGCCAACTACTGGTACTCCCACAGAACATAATGGAGGTAGGTACTTGAAATAAAACCCCATAGGAAAAATAAAATGTTAAAGTATATTAAATTATTTAAACTAGCTAAAAATATAAATACGTAAATTTTAGTGTTAAAAAAATCTAAAAATAAATGAAATATTATTTTAAACTATTTTAATAATCTTTAAAATATTGTAACATACATTTTTAATAAAATATCCTTAAATTACTTTTAATTAGTTCTGTACATCACTTTTAATAATTAATACATAATAAAAAATACAATTTTATGAAATTAGGTTGGATTTTTTAATTTAGTCTTCAGACGAATAATTTTAATTTCATT
The DNA here is from genome assembly GCA_963921515.1 of Calotriton arnoldi. Taxonomy (NCBI): domain Eukaryota; kingdom Metazoa; phylum Chordata; class Amphibia; order Caudata; family Salamandridae; genus Calotriton; species Calotriton arnoldi. The sequence continues at coordinate 234,477 of CAWUFW010001280.1, read as the reverse complement.
TAATAAATTCTTTACTAAACATTACATTACTTTACATTAATATTTAACATAAAAATATTTTACTAACTTTTTTCAAGTTGAATCATTTTTTTTAACTTTCCCTCTAACTTATCATAGGGAGATCTTGACCATCAAAGCAGAGACCTCCCTATGGTAAACTAAAAGTTAAAAAGTTTATTAAACTTGAAAAAAATATGCAAACATATTTTTATATTAAATATTATTGTAAATATAATGGTACATTCGCAATTTAAATGTAGAACAAAATAAAAAAATACTATAGTAATTAATTTAAATATTAAATTAACATTTTAATGAGATATATTTAAAATTCCAGCCAAAGTTATGTTATGTTAATGGATTTTGTAAAGCGCGACAGCTGCCCCAGCAAAGAGGCGTCCCGGCGCTGACAGCAGTGAGGTGGACAAGATCAGGGAGGGGCCCCAGAGAAGGCCTACGGAGTGGGCAAGAGAGAGGTTTTTATGGCCTTCCTGAATTCTAGGTAATTGTTAAGCCCACGAATGTGGGCAGGCAGCGTGTTCCAAAGGATGGCCGCTCTGTTCCGGAAAGAGCGACCTCCGGCGCGAACCCTCCTAACCCGGGGAACCACCACCAGGTTTTGTCCCGTGGAACGGAGCTGGCGGGGGGGAACATAAGGTAAAAGCAGGTTGGCCAAAATACCAGGAGAGGCAGATTTCAGGGCTTTGAAGGCTATACAGAGAGCCTTGAACTCAATCCGCCTGGCCACAGGCAGCCAGTGGAGACGACGAATGGCGTTTGTCACAGAGCAAGCTCTGCGCAAACCGAGGAGAGATCTTGCGGCCGCATTCTGTACCCTCTGTAGCCTATGTATTTCTGTCTTGTTAGCTCCCAGATACAGTGAGCTGGCATAATCAAGTCTAGACAAAATCAAGGCCTGAATGATGATCTGCCTGGTAGGGGCATCAAAGAAGCCTAGGATGGGTTTGAGCCCTCGCAACAGCCCAAAACAGGTTCCAGCCACCTTTTTAGTTTGGGTCTGGAAGTTGAGGGATGAATCCATCCAAACCCTAAGTTCTTCACTGCCTGCTTGGGGGAGGGGGCAATGCCTAGGCTCTTGGGCCACCAGAGCTCATTCCATTGACCATGGTCTTTCCCCACCAACAACACCTCTGACTTGTTGGCATTTAGTTGGAGACAGTTGGCGGTCATCCACTTGGCGACTGCCGCAAGATCACTTTGAAACTTAAGAGCGTCCTGCTTAGAGTCGCTCGAGAGAGCCACCACCAGCTGTGTGTCGTCGGCGTAGGAGACCATGGTCAGCCCTCTGCTCTTGGCTACTACAGCCAGAGGTTGTACGTATAGGTTGAAAAGCAGAGGGCTCAGGGAGGAGCCCTGTGGCACCCCTTGCTTGATGGGAAAGATGCCAGAGGTGAAGGGGGGGCTATCACCTGAAACATCCTATCAGCAAGGAACGAGGCGAGCCACTTCATGGCTGAGCCCACAATTCCAGCCTCCTCCAGGCGTCGCAACAGAATGGCATGGGACACTGTATCAAACGCGGCACTGAGATCCAGAAGGATCAGTGCCGACGTCTGTCCTGCATCCAAAGCTGTCCAGAGATGTTCTGTCACAGCCAGGAGCGCCGACTCTGTGCTGTGGCCAGGGCGAAAGCCGTTTTGGGAAGGGTCTAATCTGTTGTTGGAGTTCAAGTAGTCCGTGAGGAGGGAGTTGATGTAATCCTCCGTGATCTTTGCGGCCCAAGGTAGCAGGGAGATCGGCCGAAAGTTTTCTGGCTTTTTTGGGTCTAAGGAGGGTTTTTTAAGCAGCGGTATCACCCTGGCCTGTTTCCAAGCTATAGGCACGACCGCTGTATTGAGAGACCCATTGATCACCTGTCCTAAGGGAAGTAAGATAGTGGATAGAATTTTCCGAAATTGGTCAGGTTTCAGTGGATCGGCCGGAGAGCCTGACTTGATTTTGGAGCATAGAGCAAGTAATTGATCCGGAGGGATCGGTGGAAAAGCCTCTGTTACATTGGTGTGGTTGCAAGATACCTCAAGAGAGCCGGCTTGGCCCGTAGGGAAGCACTTATAAATGTCTTCTACCTTCCTGACAAAGAAGGTGGCGAGCTCTTCACACTGCTGATCAGAGGTGATCAGTGGACCTGCGGCACCTTTCTGAGTTTTAAGGCAGGAGACTATCGAAAAGATACTCTTCGCCGGGTTGGTACTCTTGCTGATTTGCTGAGCATAGAATGCTGCGCGCTCGACTTGGATGGCCCTGTGATAACTTTTTACGGCTACCTGGTAGCAATCCTTCGAGGCCGGGTCAAAATCCCTTCTCCAGACTCTCTCCAGCCTTTTACAGATTTTGCACAGTTCTGCAAATTTAGTGTTGTACCATGGGTTGGATTTTGATTTGCGATTCATGAACAACTTAGCTGGAATCAGGCTATCCAACGGCTGGTTAATCCAATCGGTAAAGGCCGAGTTAGCCTCATTAGGGTCAGCCGGCAGAACTGGGGTGGTGGCGGAGAGGTGTGCTAAAAATTGGTCCCAGTTCAATTTATGCCAAGGGCGTTTGAGGGAGAGTGTTTTGTCTAAATTACGCGATGCCCTGAATGGACATGGGGACCAGATAGTGATCGGATCATCCCATTGGGACAGGGGGTCGGACAGTAAGGCAAGGTATATTTGTGAAGACTGGGTCCAACAGGTGGCCAGCCGAATGCGTCGGTCCTGAGACCCGTTGATCAAGCTGCAAGATCGGCCACAAAATTAGCCACATCGGAGACAGAGTGATTATCCAAGTGCAGGTTAAGATCTCCTGTGACTTTAAAATTCGAGGCATTAATCGCCAGGGCGCTGACTGTCTCGATAAGAGCTTCCCTAAAGACTTTTGATGGACCCGGGGGTCGGTAAACTAGTAAGCCTGTCATAGTGTAGTTAGGGTTAAGGGTGATTTTAAAACGAGCACATTCGCAGCCAGCGACGGGCTGCTTTATGAAGGTGCAGAGGTAGCCGGTTTTAAAAATAACCGTGATACCCCCGCCTCTCGTTTCCTTATTGAGGGTGTAGATGTTATAACCCTCCGGGAGTGCTAGCCCTGGCTCAGCGACCATGTCCTCCGAGAGCCAGGTCTCCGTGAGGAACAGGACGTCGGGAGACTCTGCTTACAGAAGATCATGGACGTCGGCAAAGTGTTTGGCTAGGGAGCGGCAGTTTAGGTGAAAAATGGTAGTGTTTTTACTGGGGGGGTGGGGTGGCGGCTGCGAGGAGTTGCTGAGATGACAGACATGAAGCCACAGCATTTGCAGCCGAAAGGACCCTCTAAGCCACCCAGGCCAGATTGCTTACACCTGCCAACCCGCATCCTGATTGCTAGCATAGGTGTACCCCATTTTGTCGAGATTGGCAGCATGTCTGTCGACGAACGGGCGCAGACGGGCTTGCCTTTGGCGCGTCTGCTGCAGCATGGGCAGATATAGGGCCGAGTCTGCACACTAGAATGCAGACCGTCGACTTCCGAACGGAAGTGAGGGTGGAATCAAGTGCAGCTGGTGTAGTCAAGTCCCGCCCTCCGCTCAATCGGCACGTCAGCCGCGGCGGACCAAGGCAAGGACAGCAGAACAAAGGTGATTAACAACAAGCTAAATACAGTGCCAGTACCATAGTTTACAAGCGGTTGTCAAAGTGGGCAGCATTAAAAGTTTACCAGCATCAAGTGTCGATGGCGATGGTAATCGGCGCAAGTGAAACTAAAAGCAGGTTATAAAACAAAGGCAATTTCTAGATAAAACAGTTTTTAAACAGCGCAGGCAGCTCACACAGAGGTCCCTCCGGTGTCACAAAGTAAAATACTATTATTTATATATTGTGTCTTAAACATTACAGAAAGTTGTGTTTATTATAAATTTAAATAATGTAATTATTTAAAAAAAGATACATTAAGTTTTAAATAAAAAAGGTTTTTAAAATATATTTTAATTATGTTTCGTTTTTTACATTTTTTATCACTAAATGCATCTTGTATATATATTTAAAAAGTCGGAATAAATTATTTAAATTTCACATGATTCCCTATGGGGATTTATTTTAAACTCCTGCTTCCAATATTTTTTATGGGAGGGTGTTGCAGTATCGGTTTCCCATGTATGGTGCTGAACTTGCTAGTGCTTTTTTTGGAAGCAGTAACACTCCTAAATTTGGCTGCAACCCCTGTTTCAGGGGTGGAGACATGCAAGTCTACACTTTTGTGTAACTTTGCACTCGTAAATGGTGACTAGCCAAACATAGTAAAGTTACTCAAAATTGTATGAGTAAACGTATGTGTGTAACTTACTCACAAGTGTAAATTACCTTAGTGAATAGTGTCGTTCTGTTTGCTGGCATCTGCTGGCACATGAGGCTGCAAGCAACCCTACAGCTGCCTCTTTAAACCTAGAGCCCAGGACGGCTTTAACTCTTTGCAAGTGGTGCACCAGATCACAAATCCTTGTTGTGCCAACGATGCCAACATATGTTAGATTGCATTATAAGAACTTACTCTATGTATATGCACTGATACTTGCAAAGCACAAGCCTAGCTAGGGAGCAAGGGAGTGCTACACAAAGGGTCGCACAGGGAAGAACTCCAGGTTGAAGAGCAGGACGAAGAAGAGTTCCTTTCCTCTGGAGTCCTTCAAGAGGTGCTCTTTGAAGAGGTGAGTATCTCATGTGCAGGAGTGATATGATGAGCTTGTTCTGTGGAGGATTCTTGTTCCAGACCTTGAGTTCACAGATATAGAAGGCTCACCTCAGGGTCTGCTCTTTCTTATATGTCTTAAAAGGAGCCTGGAAACGCTATGTTTCTGACGAGGTTACTTAATGTGACTAAGCTAGTGATGCAGCAAGCTCTGATGATGATGATGGTGTCTTGGCTCGGCCTGGAGTCATGGAGGAACACGGGTAAAGCGCAGTCACTGTCCAGAGGTCCCTGGCTTGGAAGGGAGTTATGCAGAGTCGCTCCTCCTGCTTCAAAGCACACAGCCACTTCGGGGTACAAGCCTGTCTGCTTTTGTTGGCAATGACAAATTCAACTTTGGTTAAGGTCAGACATGGCCCAAAACGTGTTAATTTGAAGAGGATCACAAACATTGTGATTCTCATTTCTCAATATAATTCAAATAACACCTGTCGAACCAAAAAGGCGGTCAACGCCATATGGTTACATTCTAGATCGTCTTTGATTTGTCAGATATGAACTACCATAGTTTCCCTTCTAACACGGTGCCCGCGGGCGCAGGAATCGGCTCAGGAGTGATCGTATAGTCCTTGAGCTGGGACACGTGCAGGCTTTCTTTGGAGCCTCATTGTTTGGAAAGGCGCTTTACCGAAGTTATTGTGGCTTGACCTTATCACCTGGAGAATGAGGAAGCAAGGAGGCCTTGAAAAGCTGCGACTACTTGCTCCTTCTCAGGCCTCTGATAGCAGCAGGCCTCTGTGTGTCCGACTACACGTTTATTCACAGTCCTTCATGCGTCATTCCATTGTGTCTACGGGTGCCCGTCTGACCCTAAATAATCCTGCTACTTTAATCTTGCGCATTCTCTCCATTACGCATCAGTTGTGATTACATGATTTAGACAGCAGTAGGTTTGTTTGCGCACCGTATCCACTACTGCTTTTATCTCTCTGTTGCTGCCCCTCAAACGCCCCTACCACACACAATAATGGGATGGGCGGCTGTTCATAAGTGCATCACGGCCCTCACAACACAGGGGTTACCAGCTCACTCACCTTGAGTCTGTTTGCTTGGCTTCGGCCAGTGCCAGAAGGCACGTGCCCCCGGTTGCCAGATAGGAGAAGAACATAAGGGAGAGGGAAAGGCTTCGAAGGTTGGAACACAGGAGTTTCCAGTAAATTTAATTCCAAGAGGCATTACCTCTAATATTGTACACAGGTGTCAAATGGAGCAAAGCCACCCTTTTGCTACACATTTAATAGCAAATGGCGCTAAAAGGTTTTTGCCCCCCTGTGTAACCTGGGCCATAGTCGGGGTCACTGGATTTATGCGACTTTGCAGCCTCTGTTTTCCGCATGAATATATGGATTTTCATGCATTTGCCACATAATCCATCATCTGGTGCATAATCTGCAGATTTCCACCCCAAAAATTTTTTTCTAGCTCAGACGGATCAAAAGTTCCTAACACGTGGCAATGATCCAGTGGGTTACTAGCAACAAGCATTCATACACCGAATACTCACCTGGCGCCCATACATTCATACTACGCTAGCAATTTCCGCTGGTGGGTCAGTTGTACTCTTTATCAAAATCCCTGCTACCAATTACTTTCTGATTGAAGAGTAATGACTTACCGATGGACCCTTTGCTAATTGGGAAGTTTAAAATGAGTGACATTCATTACAATTCATAATCCTGAAATAATCACTGAGTCAGGAAGTTTTAAAATGTTTATCTAAAGATTTAGCAGAGTAAAATACCGAACCACATGATACTTAAATCGCATATCAAGGATGAAGCATAATAATCAATTATCGATCAATGACGGTCCCTCAGAAAGGAGAAGGTAGAGACAGCAGCACAGCTAAAGGTGCATTTATATTTACCTAAAGGTGCGAGAAACCAAACCCCTTGGCCAAGGAGTTGGAAAAATAGGTCTCAGGAAGGATGAAGAGCAAAGACCTCCGGACCAGGTTCAGGACAGGTAACCTCTCTATCAACGACGCCTGCGTCGTTCTCCTCTCTGGTACTTCGCTTCTCCTCGATTTCTCCCGTGTCTTCCTTCTAATGGACTCCGCCGCCCCCACCTCAGGACCTCTCTGGACAGTGAGTCAGCCTAGTTCTGCTCTGCATCAGCATCTGGATCAATGAATGTAGCGTTGCTTCTTTGCTTGACCTCTGCTGGCTAATTAACTAATCTATACCTATTATACCCTTCTACGCCCATGTACCTCCCATTAATGTTGCAAAAATATGGGACCACTACTTCTAATTGGACAGGGGGTTGATCCTCACACCATGTCACTTTGGTTCAATTTCTTTAAGCCCATTGTTTTAAAGTACCGCCCATCACAATTAATACATTTGCTTTATTTCCCACCCGTTTCCCATTGATTCCGCAATACATTTTATATACATTTGTATCGAGTTCAGATACATTCCAGATGAACTTGTGAACCAGGCTTCGCGACCTTGGAGGGCTTCCAAGTTGACTTCATCGCTTTCTCTGGTCAGCCTTTCAGGGCGCATGTGCAGAACCAATGTCTTTCGAGCTGCAGTTCAACCAACCCAGGACCATTTATGAACTAATAAGTCAAAGAAGAAAATATTAAAATCACAAAATAAATGGTTTCACTGTATACCCACTATGTCTACTCTATTCCCGTTTAATAAAAAAATCTATCCCGCATTAATAGCGTTAAAATATCAGTTTTATTTGCGACATATGAGCAAGCTGTAGCACGTGAAAAGATTAAGCAACCATTTTAATACACACTGCGCAGAAGCAAAGGTTTCCCTCCAAGCAAAGAAAGACGTCATACCACATGATATGGTTGACACATGTGCAGTGAAATTCCCGCGCTTTAGCGGCCATTTTAGATTAGACAAGCGTTATTTATTAGTTTTAAACACATAGGCAAGTTTCACTCGTATAATGTTCATGGGTGCATTTGTTTGTATAGACATTACAAAGATTAATAATTATTACTATGAGAGGATTGCTTACGAGCAAGTCTCATTGTGAGTCCTTGCTCCATCAATCCCCTCTCTGATGGCGTTTCTGAGCCATCAAAATACTACCCACAACCAGATGCCAACTTTTAGCATAAAATTGTCTCGGCTTCATTTTTACACTTTCTATTTTTAACGTCTCTTTTTAGTTTCTTGTATAATTCACTTTTCAGATCTTCTAGTTCAATTTCATCAAACTTTCGTTTCTTTCCTTTTCCCGTCACTCTATTCATCTCATTCTTTCTACAACATTTGCACCATATTATTATTGAGATTACTATTATTGCTATCCCTGCTAAGGGTACTAATATTTGACCTATAAGTCCTTTCCCTACATTAGCAAACCAGGTACCAATTGACGTAATACTATTTGTCAATCTTTCCCATACACTATGAACTTCCAGCGGTTTTAGTTCCTTCTCAAGTTTTGTTATATTCTGTATATATGTTCCAATTTCTGCACTTTTGTCAGGTATGTAAGTGCAACAGTGTTTCGTCTTCAATAATTTAGACTCCGCCCTCTTTTGCTAATATTATATCAAGAGCAAGTCGATTTTGCATAACCATAGATCTAATCGCAACCATTTCCGCATTAATTATTAGAAATCCTCCAGCAGTGTCCGTTGATAAACTATCAACCACTGTAGATAATTTACATATTTTCCTTGAGTTCAGAATTATTCCCACTGAAGGTATCAATGCACCGAATATATCACCTACAATTTCAGAAAAACTAGCTCTTTTACTACGTGTTAATTCCCTATTATTTTCATTGCTCCCAGAGTTTCTCTTTACGTGGTATATCTTTGGAAATACTATTCCAAAATAACAACTTCCATACCACCGTGCAGGAAGCCTAAAGTAAGCCTTATTCCCACACACATAATAGATTCCAGGAAAAACTGAATCCGTTCCTCCTTTTAGTCCCCAACCTCCAAGAATTAAGAAATTATGTTCACATTCACTGGTACCGATGAAAATATTGTTATATTCAGTCTTTAAACTATGTAGACAAATTTTCCCTGTCTTTACAAAATCTAGAGCCATAGCAGCTTGAGCCTTGCCAGGTGTGTAACTACCCTCTTTCTCAGCCCAAGGTGGCAGATGAGCCTTATGCTCAGACGCTTTCTTCTGGAAATCTTGTCTTCTAGTTTCTACTAAAGTAAAAAATATCTTTTCTTCTTCATATAACGAACATGTTAGATTGCTTCTATGTGCATATGTTATGTCTATTGATTTCATTGTTAAGAAAAATTCTCCCATAAACTGTGCATCTTTACTACTAAGCACTGGGTTCATATTCTTTCGAATCGGAACCTCAGAAAATATCACATCTATATTTGAATAATAGTACTGAAGTCTCCCTGTTCTATAAAATAGACTAGTCAATAGTAATACACTACATGATATGCCATAAGTTAATGGTACATGATGATATGTTAATCCTTCTGCTACTGATTCGGGTAATTTCATACAGACATAACAATTACTAACTTCCATGGTATCTACATATTGAAACAATAATTTTGTGAAAACATTCAAACTAGTGTCGTTATCTGTTACTTCATGATAATACTCTGGTTCATCTTCTGCCTTTAGTTCTACTCTATTACCTTTCAAGTTATCTGTCCTTCTCTTCGTTTCGTTGTTAACCTTTTTATCCATTATCAGAAGGTAAGGAATTGCTACGATCACAACTAACCATACTATAAGCACCACTACCAGACTACATATGCATATAGCACAGCATCTTTTACAACATTTCTGTTTCGGTCTCCCAGAAACTCTATCGTCCGGCATTTTGACAAGGAAGATTTCTCTTCTTATCTTTATTACAAGTCCTTTTTACGTTATCAAGGTGGTTTTAATTCTTTCTCATAAGTCAGTTCTTCACTTATTCCTTCGTCACCACTCTCACTTGACTCTGAGCTCTCGTAGTCTTCAAGGATGATATAAGTCCAATCAGGACCTTTAAATTTGTTATTCACAAGTTTCAGAATTTAGCTTTTTCGTCTTTCAGTTCCACTTGTTTGTCCCGTTAGGCTTGTCACTTCATTTACTTGTTCTGGATCTTCACTTCTGGTTGTTATGTGGTATTTTACTCTTTTAATGACACTAGGCCAATGATCACCTTTTCTGACCTTCCTTGTTTGCACTGTTTCTTCACTTCTTATTTCTTCTTCAGAAATTCTTTTATTTTCAAGTTGTGACACAGTTTGTTTTTCTTCGATTTCAGTTTCTTCTATTTGTTCTTTTTCAGGTCTTATTGATTTCTCTTCAGCTGCTCCACTTTGAGTTTCCAGTAACTGACCTTGTTCTGCATTTACGTCTTTATGCTTGAGATTCTCGTGATCTTCTTCTTGAATGTATTTTTCTAGATCTAACTGGTTCTGATCAGGGATTATTGCACTTTGTACTTCTGCAGCCTGACCGCGTTCTTCTAGACCTGTCTGTCCCTGCTCAAATTTTGTTGTTTCGTTGTTGATTTGAGCCCAATTTCCTCTCCCTATCTGATCCTGCTCAGGTTCTCTTATTGTTTCATTTTTCTCCTCCTGAGCTGCTGCTTCTTCACCTATCTGATCTTCTTTAATTTCTTCTAAATTTGCTTGGCTTCTTGTTCTGTTGTAAACTTCAGATATTTCAACCACTGGTATCCAGTCCTGACTTGTGCTTGGTTGTTCTTCTTCAGCTTCCCTCGAATCTCGCACCTGAGACTCTTCAGCTGGGCAACCTTCAGCTTCCTCAGTTATCAATACTGTCTGAGGATTTTCTTCTTCAGGGTCTGGTACTCTTTTGGTGTGGCTTAATGAATCCAATTAGGCAATCCTGCACATTTCACTGCTATGTTCGTAACTAGTATGACCTGACAAGGTTCGCCCCACCTGGGTGATAGACACGTTTCTCTGGTGTGATGCTTCACTACCACCCAGTCTCCGGGGTTCAGATCATGCTCTTGTTCAGGCTGCCTGGAAACTGCGTCTTCCCCAACCTGGTGAGAGACAGAACGCACTAGGTCAGCCAATCCTTTGCAATAATCCAGAACCCTATCATCAGTTATATTCAGCAGTTTACTTGTAGGAACATGTGCTTGTCTCATTGCTCTTCCCATGATTATTTCGTGGGGACTCAATCCAGTATTTCTATCAGGAATGCTTCTGAGTCCCATTAAAACAAGTGGCAATGCATCCGGCCAATCTAATGATGTTGATGCACACATTTTTGCCAGTCTAGATTTTATTGTGCCATTCATTTGTTCAACCACTCCAGAAGCCTCTGGACGATATGCACAGTGCAATTTTTGCTCAATTTGAAATGCTTCAGATTATTCTGATCACATCGTTGTTGAAGTGACCTCCTCTATCTGATTCTAAAGTTACTGGGAAACCGAACCTAGGAATGAGTTCTCGTAGCAACAGCTTTGTGACTGTAATACTGTCATTCCTTCTGGTAGGGTAAGCCTCCACCCACTTTGAAAACAGACACACTATGACAAGTACATACTTCAGTCCTCTACATGGTGGTAGCTGAATAAAATCAAGCTGCAATCTCACAAATGGACCCTCTGCCTTTCCTATTTTTCCAAAGCCAATTACTGTTTTTCTTCCTGGATTATGCATCTGGCAAGTTAGACATCTCTGGCAAAGACTCTCTGCTGCAGCCCTAAACCTTGGATTGTACCAATTTTGTCTGAAGAGCCTAATCATAGCATCTCTCCCTACATGTGTATCTCCATGATACATTCTGGCCATTTGTGAAATCAGACAGTCGGGCATGACTGGTCTGCCATCGGCATAAATCCACACATTGTCATCTGCCCTTTGAGAACATCCCATTTTGATCCATGCATTTCTTTCACTCTCATCAGCATCATCTTGCAGTCTTTTCACACCATTCCATGTTTCCAGTGGTGCATATAGCATAAGTTGGCAGCTGATTCCCATTCTTTCAACCCTTTTATTTACTGACAACCTGTTTTTGGCACAGTGTTGAGCCACCAAATCTGCATATCTGTTACCGACTACCACCCAGTCATCTCCTGACTGGTGTGCGGCACACTTCACCACAGCCAATTCTTTTGGCGACTGTATTGCTTCCAGCAATTCTTTTACAAACTGTCCATTTTTAATAGGGGATCCTGAAGAAGTCATGAAATCCCTCTGCATCCATAGTTGGCCAAAATCATGCACAACCCTGTAACCATATTGACTATCTGTAAATATAGTTACTTTCTGATTCCTCCCAATTTTGCAGGCTTTAATTAAAGCAATCAATTCAGCTACTTGTGCAGATTTGACTCCTGGTAAATAGGATGCTTAGACTATTCCAGTTAATTCGCATACTGCATATGCAGCACTTAGTTTACCATCTTCATGCCTTTGGCATGAGCCATCCACAAACAGCTCCCTATCTGGCTCTCTGAGGGGCAGTTCCTGTATATCAGGATGTGGTTTGGTGCACAATTCTGTAACTTGTAAACAATCTTGTTCCTCTTCATCATCTTTGACTTCCTCATGATACAGATCTGATAATAATGTAGCAGGATTTACAATTGTGCACCTGACAATAGTTACATTTTCAGCACCTAAAATTATTCTTTCATATTTAGTCAGCCGACTAGGAGTAAGATGCTGAGTTCTGGTTCTTGTCAGCAGAATCACAACTGAGTGTGGAACAAACACTTTTACAGGATGTCCCATTACAATTGATTCACTTTGCTCAATGCTTAAACATGTAGCATCTACTGCTTTTAAGCAGCCTGGCAATGCTGCTGCCACTGGGTCCAATGTAGCAGAAAAATATGCTATAGGACGTCTGTCCAAACCATGTCTCTGGGTTAGGACTGAAAGTGCGCAATTTTCTCTCTCATGGCAGAATAATGCGAATCCTCTCGAATAATCAGGCATACCTAGAGCAGGTGCTTCACATAAAGCACTTCTCAATTTTACAAAAGCTCCTACACTCTCATCCTCCCATTCGACTGGATCCTTTGCCTTCTTTTTCGTCATTTGAATCAATGGCTTTGCTAGCAGAGAAAACCCTAGTATCCATTGTCGACAATAACCCACTATTCCAAGGAACATTCTCACTTCTCGTTGGGATACAGGCATTTGCATTCTTTTGATTAATTTTACTCTTTCAGAGGTTATCCTTCTTTTTCCCCTCTCAATTTGGTGTCCTAGATACTTAACTGCTGTTGTACAAAACTGTAGTTTTTCAGGTGAAACTTTATGCCCTTCTTCAGCTAAATGATTTAATAGTGCAATGGAGTCAATAACACAGTCTTCTCTGGAGTTAGATGCCACTAGTAGATCATCTATATACTGCACTAAGACTGAACTTCCTGGCATCACTAGCTTCTCTAAGCACTTTTTCAATATTTGATTAAAGATGGAAGGACTCTCTGTGTACCCTTGAGGAACACGATTCCATACATATACTTTGTTCTCAAATTTAAATGAAAAAAGATACTGGCTATCTGGATGCAATGGTATGGAAAAGAATGCTTGGCATAAGTCAATCACAGTAAACCATCCTGCACTTCAGGGAATCTGGTATAAGATTACTGCAGGATTCGGCACTATAGGACAACAAGGTTCCACAATCTTATTTTGCGTAGATCCTGAACAATCCTATACTTTCCATTAGGTTTCTTCAAACCCATTATTGGTGAATTACAAGGGCTACTCATTACTTCTTTTAATATGCCTTGTTTTACCATTCTGTTAATTTCCTCAATAACTCCTGCTTTCACTTCTGCACTCATTTTATATTGTCTGGTATTTGGGAAAATTGCACCTTCTTTTACACTGATTTTTACTGGGTCTATTTTGGCCATAAGTCCTACTTCTTTCCCTGTAAAATCCCAAACTATGGAATTTACTGTACTTTGCTCTGCAATCATAATTTTATATACATGGTCGTCATCCGGGGTCTGAATTGCAACACCATCCGGTGTGCAGAAAATTGTGCAGTTCATTTTACACAACAAGTCTCGGCCCAATAAATTTACTGGACTGGAATCACACACTACAAACTGATGCATTTCTCTAAAATTTCCAATTTTTACTTCCATTGGTTCGGTAAGAGGTGTTCTAATCTTTCGATTAGCTACACCCACGACTTGGATAGCTTCTCCAGAGAGAGGAAGGTCTGGGATGTCTGCTGTTCTCAAAGTAGATCTGGTAGCACCAGTGTCCAAAAGGAAAGTAATATCATTACCTCTTACCTTCCCTTCAATATATGGACCTGACTGGTCTACCGGCAAGGATGCGCCAAGTACGCACTCCTTCTCCCCCTCTCCTAGGCACCGTCATTGACTATACGGAAAAAAGTCATCCTGTAAAAGAAATTGTGAAGTTACATACTCATTCTTACCACTTCCTCCTTGATATCCGACGTCTGTACCGTGCTTTTCTCTGCTTACATTACCCTGTATAGGTGCAGGTGGCAACTGACTGAGGATTTACACCCTGCTGTGAGTCATTCTGCGTCTGTGGATTAAAATTTTGATTTGGGCCATTATTTCGAATCTTCTTACATTCATCCTTCCAATGCCCCAATTTTCCGCATCCATGACAAGGAAATTTCTTTTTAGCCTCTTCTCTACTCATTCGTCCTCTCATTTTACCACCATTCCCAGTGTCACCATTCATTCCAGAATCTTTTCCCTGATTATCATTTGGATTATCCAAATTAATTCCCTGTCGCTCAGCCATTTTCACCTGAGCCCACATCACTTTCTCTTGTAGTTTCTTATGCCTATCCTCAATGTCGTCTCCACAATATTTCGCATATTTCAAAATTTCGTCTATGGGTTTCCCTTGCCAGCACAACATGTGCTGCTTAATCATTTGACAAATCTCTGGTTTCAAACCATAAACAAATCGGTAGACAAACTGACTCATATTTTTATCTCCAATGTCCTCAAATCCACTATACTGTTTGAATATCTGCAATAAACGTTCATAATAGGCATGTACCGATTCACTGGCTTCTTGGGTAGTTCTGTCTATTTTCACCCAATCCGTTTCTTTTGGTGGTATTTTCCCTTTCAAGTAAGTTATTACCTGCTGATACTTTTTCATTACATCACTTGATGGAGCACCTGTCTTTGGATCTCTAGGATACTCTTCACTTGGCCAATCAACTGTGATTTTACAATCTGTCCACAAATCGGCAGGTACCACTATATCGAACAAACCATCTAAGTCCTTCAACAATACCTTTGACACTTTCACAAACCTCTCAACCTGCTTGTACCATTCAATTGGTTTTCTCTCAACTTTGGAAAATCATTCGTAAATGACAAAATATCCTGTCTACTCCATGGGACATGAACATAACCTCCTCCAGGAACTTCTCGCATCGGATACATTTGATCTGCTTTCCCTGTTTCCTTCATTAAGTATTTAGAAGTGGTTCTACTGTACCGTGCCTCTTCCTTTTTCTTTGTCCATCTAACTTTCCATTTATCTAAGTCTCCCCAGTTCTGTAAAACTGTCATTAATTCTTTTACTTGTAATTTTCGACCAGAGGCATTCATATTTTCTAAATCTTTGTCAGAAAAATCTGCTTTATAGGGTTTCTGTAGTACCTTTGACTTCCCTATTTAAATTCCCATTTGTAAGGCCAAATCTGATAATTTCTCATGAAATATCTTTACATTTCTAGTGATACTTCTGCATACAAACAATAGTTCTTCCTCATCGTAAGTATTTAGCCGATCTACTCCTACATTGCCTGCTATCATTTCTTCTAATTCAACCTTTAATTTGTAAATGTCCATGATCTTTGGGGGTGAACTCTGTCTGTCTGATCCTTGTGCCCATCTTTCTAAGTCTTCTGGTGTAACTACTGTGGCACTCTTAGTTCCAACTGAGGTCACTATATTTACATCTTTGGAGCAACCAGGTGTTATTCTTCTAGGAGTACTATTTATAGATCCTCGAATGGGTAAATCCATTAAAGATATCATAGATTCGCAATCACTGATTTGATCATTAATTATTACAGGTTCAGGTTTAGGAATTTCTACCAGTGTAGGCCTTGCTAATGGTTTTGGATAATTTACCTTATCACCATATAAAGGAACCACTGGATGAATTGTTACAGGTATGGTCAGAGAATCAGGATGTGCATTCAACTGTGCTATTTTCTGTATCAATTCTGCTCTGTTTTTGTTTATAGCTTCCTTTTCCTTATCCTGAAGTACCCTATTAACTGGGGGATTATGCAGTACTTGCGGTACCAATGGTGTTTTTAAAAGTGGTGCACTTGGGGTGCATCCACTTGTCCCTTCCTGATGGTGGTGGATTCTTTAATATTCCATAAATTCGTCTTCAGAATCTCCAAATCCTGTCAAATGTTTTGTCTTTTCTGTACATTTACTCCCTAACGATTCTTCTGCCATTAATATGGGATACAAACCTTCTGTAAGCATCGCTCTTCTCCACTGTTTCATTTGACCGTCCCTTGACTCATTTTGGTATTTAGGAAAAAATCCCCGATAACCCCTACTACTTCTGGTTCGGTCACGTTCGAATGCCTCGGTTTCCCACTCTTCTAAGGCTTCGTATTGAGTTAATCTTGGTCTGGGTTCTAAGTCATTCATCCTCAATCTCAAATTTTGAAGAATTCTCCCATTGAAAGTACCATTTTCTGGGAATGCCAATATCACATCATTTTTGGTATATTCTATCCAATTTTCTAACCATACCAAGTATGATAACCTCTCTCCATCATCATAAATGAAGCGGGCGTTTTTGCTGGTGGAATGATAATTCCTTCTATAATTTTGATGGGTTTATCCTTCTTAAAATAATTCTTAATCTTTTGTAGTAATGACCTCTTCCTTTTTTCTCCGTACATTTTGGGTAGATCTCTGTGTATAAAATTATATTCTGCAAAACCTAGGAATCTCCTATCCGGACGAGTTCCTATTAAAGTCGGATCGCGTTTCAACATATAATTTTCACTATCCACTAAGATTTCGATTTCTATGCTGATAACCAATTAAATTCCAGCTAACATTTGTCTCTGAACCAATCCTAGCGCGGCTCTTCTGTGACGTTTATTCTGACGACCCCTCCTTTACAATCTGCGCTTCTTTGTCCCTCGCTGGTTTTTGGCCAATCCCAGCGCGGCACCTGTGACGTCAGTATCACTCCTGTCTACTGACCCCTCCTTTACAAAACTCGTTCCACGCCCGCGGTTTCAACCAATCCCAGGGCGGCGTTTTGTGACGTCAGCTTCCTCTCCGGGAGCTGACCCTCCCTTTACAAAATCGTACGCAAAACTTTATTTTCTTTATATTTCTTATTAAAATTCAGTAACAACATAAAACATTCGCTATCGTGCCAGTTTCTCTAAATTGGAAAAGATATTTTCTCTCTCACTTAGTAAAACTTTTCCGTTTACTAAACATACACTACGAGTAAAACCCTTCCGTTTACTCCTCACACAAGCTTCAGAAATACCTGCTACTTCTTCAATGTTACCTTTTTCTAGGTGATATAACATCAAATTTTTACCAGCATATTCCTTTGCTATTACTCACACGCATAGAGTCCCTAACAAGTACTGATAGCCCTGCTTAACTTTTCAGTACTATTTCTGCCTGACAGATAACCTCACTGCAGTATGGCTTCCACTTACCATCCGCTATTCAATTTTCCCCGGGGAATTCTGGACAACATAAAACAACTTATGAACAAACGGATGTTAGTTTATAAAAATAAAATTCTCATTACCCAATTAACAAAGTATAACCATAACCATCGTCTGCTAGCCAGAAAACTGATCCAGCGGGTTACTAGCAACAAGCATTCATACACCGAATACTCACCTGGGCCCATACATTCATACTACGCTAGCAATTTCCGCTGGTGGGTCAGTTGTACTCTTTATCAAAATCCCTGCTATCAATTACTTTCTGATTGAAGAGTAATGACTTACCAATGGACCCTTTGCTAATTGGGAAGTTTAAAATGAGTGACATTCATTACAATTCATAATCCTGAAATAATCACTGAGTCAGGAAGTTTTAAAATGTTTATCTAAAGATTTAGCAGAGTAAAATACAGAACCACATGATACTTAAATCGCATATCAAGGATGAAGCATAATAATCAATTATCGATCAATGACGGTCCCTCAGAAAGGAGAAGATGGAGACAGCAGCACAGCTAAAGGTGCATTTATATTTACCTAAAGGTGTGAGAAACCAAACCCCTTGGCCAAGGAGTTGGAAAAATAGGTCTCAGGAAGGATGAAGAGCAAAGACCTCCGGACCTGGTTCAGGACAGGTAACCTCTCTATCAACGACGCCTGCGTCGTTCCCCTCTCTGGTACTTCGCTTCTCCTCGATTTCTCCCATGTCTTCCTTCTAATGGACTCCGCCGCCCCCACCTCAGGACCTCTCTGGACAGTGAGTTCAGCCTAGTTCTGCTCTGCATCAGCATCTGGATCAATGAATGTAGCGTTGCTTCTTTGCTTGACCTCATGCTGAGCTAATTAACTAATTCTATACCTATTATACCCTTCTACGCCCATGTACCTCCCATTAATGTTGCAAAAATATGGGACCACTACTTCTAATTGGACAGGGACAGGGGGTTGATCCTCACACCATGTCACTTTGGTTCAATTTCTTTAAGCCCATTGTTTTAAAGTACCGCCCATCACAATTAATACATTTGCTTTATTTCCCACCCGTTTCCCATTGATTCCGCAATACATTTTATATACATTTGTATCGAGTTCAGATACATTCCAGATGAACTTGTGAACCAGGCTTCGCGACCTTGGAGGGCTTCCAAGTTGACTTCATCGCTTTCTCTGGTCAGCCTTTCAGGGCGCATGTGCAGAACCAATGACTTTCGAGCTGCAGTTCAACCAACCCAGGACCATTTATGAACTAATAAGTCAAAGAAGAAAATATTAAAATCACAAAATAAATGGTTTCACTGTATACCCACTATGTCTACTCTATTCCCGTTTAATAAAAAAATCTATCCCGCATTAATAGCGTTAAAATATCAGTTTTATTTGCGACATATGAGCAAGCTGTAGCACGTGAGAACATTAAGCAGCCATTTTAATACACACTGCGCAGAAGCAAAGGTTTCCCTCCAAGCAAAGAAAGACGTCATACCACATGATATGGTTGACACATGCGCAGTGAAATTACCGCGCTTTAGCGGCCATTTTAGATTAGACAAGCGTTATTTATTAGTTTTAAACACAAAGGCAAGCTTCACTCGTATAATGTTCATGGGTGCATTTGTTAGTATAGACATTACAAAGATTAATAATTATTACTATGAGAGGATTGCTTACGAGCAAGTCTCATTGTGAGTCCTTGCTCCATCAGCAACACGTCAGTGGAAAGCCCTTCGGATAGGTTGACTGGTCATCTTTCAATTGCTTTTTGCTGTATCTGGGAGTTAAATTGGTACTAATAATGTATAATCTTTGCCCAGACAGTGTTAACATGTGCAAAAAATGAAAAAATAATGAAGCAATACTATCACAAAATGTGCTGCGTTATGTCGCATAATTTCCCTTTTTTTTATGCTTAATTTACCGAACCCTTCTGCATAATTTGGTCCTCCCGTGCCGAATAATTCCAGTGGCCTTGGCCATAGTGCATAACGTTTTGCACAGGAGAAAACTATGGACCTTATTTACAAGACGCCTGTGCCTTTTAATGACGCTCCGTTGGCGCAGGCCTCTCGATCATGGCTACGAGGTCACAAAAATCCACCCAAGGTAGCTTTTCATGGCCTCATAGATATAGTGCAAGGCAATGCATCTGCGTCGGGAAGACATGCCATGAGTGTTGCGGTGAGTGTTCTCACTCAATGCCCATGGTTTTTGACACATTCCCAGATTTACAACATAGCATACATCTGGGAATGTCTCAAAACCCTCCGCCTCCCCAGGGGTAGTGTAGCTGTTGTTTTTGTGCAGGAAGGTGCTCCTTCCTACACAAAAAGAACCTGATTTCAACACATGCGCCCTTGCGCCATGGTGCAAGGGTGCCTGCATTGGTGCTAGGCAGCCATTTGTTCACCAGCGCAGTGTAAGAGGACAAGAATGCGCCGTATCTCAAATATATGGTGCTTCCTGCCATTTCCTTTTGAGGCAGGGCAGTGCAGCAAATTGACGTGCAGCATTGCCCTGCGTCAAATTGTTATAAATTAGGTCCTAATTTTCTGCTGCTTTTCCACAGTGCAATTTCTACATAGGACGTTTTTATGGTCGCAGATTTGCGGGTGGACCGTCTTCCACGGCTGCAAATTAAGAGGGAAGCGCAAGTGCTTCCTGTAAACGGAAGGTACAGTAGAATACACCCCTCTCCCATCTCTCCCGAGCCTTTGCAGCCCTAATCTGAAGGTGTTAACTCAAAAACCTGGCACGTGTAGTTGCAGTGGTTTGCCACATCTTACATCGGAGCTTCCCCTTTTAGCTTCAAGTCAAAAACTCGGACAAACGTATTCATCTTAAATCAACGTTCATTTAAATGTGACATTGTGGCTGATGACAGACCTTTAACAAATGTTCAAGGATCGTGGGCACGTGATGTTTCTCCTTACTGAGAGTGAGTTTGTGTGGTCTTGTTGGCACGCTTTGATCGAGAATGCTCACGCCACAGACAGCTTCTGCTGATGCATTGTTTATGAGGTGAAATCTCGTGACTAGGACTTTTCCGTGGAAGGGGGGAGCATATAAGGCGAGGATCATGGGGAGTTTTCCATTCTATGGCACTGAGCCTGTCACAATGTCTGTTCTTTTCTGAACTGAAAGTCAGTTATTAGCTAACTCTAGTTGGCAACAATGCAGCCGCTCCTGTTTCATATGTGGGAACTGTATGTGGTGAACAAGTAGGAACTCATCTGAAAGAGCTTCATTTTGGTGCCACTAATGGAAGGGCGCTCTAAACCTTATGCTTAAAACTGGAGCTTCTCAGTCTGTAAATGGCAGGTGTTTAGGAGTCAAAACGTTTTTCTGGGAATAATAGTGTCTTACGCCTTGGGAGTGAATTATACCGAAATTCACAGACCTGATTCGCAAAGCATTTTCTGTAGGCATCTCTTACTCTAGACCTAGGTGTGACATACTTGTGAATTTGCAGAAGACAGTAATGTGTACTGACATTTATAAAAAACCTTTGTGAATCGGGTGTCTGATTAGGCATGTCTTATCCCTTAAAATTCATGAGTAAGTCATACCTTATGGATGTGGATGAGGATGTGGTCTCACGGCTAGACTGCCGACCTTGGAGCTGGGAAACCAAGGTTCGAGCCTCGGGGTCGACTCCACATCCTGTGATTCTGGGCAAATCACTTAATCTCCCCATGCCTACCAAAAAAAAAGAATGTGTCCTTGTGTGACGTAACTGGTGCTCATGTAAAGCGCTCCAATACCTTTGGGTAAAGTTCGCGCTATATAAATCTGCAGAAAAAAAAAATACCTAAGTCTGTAGTAAGACATAGCTACTCTTTGAAACACTTTTCTGGATTGGTCCCAAAGATTTTTAAATAGTTCCTGGTAAAACCTTGATATTCCACAACGCCGTAAATACATATTCTAGAAGCGATACACTTATCACGTTGTCCACCAACACAAATATATTATGTGCAGAGTGCACGGATCAGGCAAAGGCTTAGTGCCACAAATTGTCTCAAATGCTTTTCAGAACGTTTAGGTGATCAGTTGTATGGCAGAATGTCATATGCAGACCTATATTCTAACACAAATATTGTGTCCCAGATATCGTTTACAAAAAATATCGTCCCGCTGGGTGTAGATTTTCTATTGTAACTCCAATAGGTTGAAAGTTTTTTAGAATTTAATTAGACGGGGAGACATTCTGCCAACCATATTCTTGTGATACCAAACAAACGGGGTCATTATGATGGCGGGCGGACTGTCACCGACAGGCCGTACTTGGCGGTCTGCCCGACATCCTGGGCATCGGTCCGACCGCCGGATTACAATACTGGCGGTCAGAGCGCAGAAGTCGGGGGTAGGACCGCCGCCTCCAACAGGAGCTAAGATCCCTTCGGGGTGGCGGTCAGACTCGTATCCCTACAATGGAGGCAGTGCCTGCGCAGGCCTTGCCATTGGGATTAAGATGTCCCTTTCCGACTGCCTTTTCATGGTGGTCGCACCACCATGAAAAGGCAGATGGAAACAGACTTTGGGGGCCCCAAACAGGGCTCTTGTCCCCGTGGGCCACTGCTAAGTGGCCGGGAGGCACATGTAGTGCCCCCCCACATCCATGCGCCCTGTGCCAGGCACCACGGGGTGCATGGATGTGCACAAAGTGCCTTTTTCTACAGCAAACTGTGCTGCAGCCCTTTTCCTGGGCCACAGCACAAGCCGCAGTAGAAAACGGCACTTTACGACTGCCTGCACGGCGGTCATATCCTAATAGGGCGGGTGGGACAGCTGACTCATTGTCGGACGGTCTCCTGCCCAAAACGATGGCAGTCGGCTGTCTGACCGACCACCATCGTAATAAGGCCCATAGTAAGGATCACACGTCAGCACTGTAATCCATTTTGTTCCCGCCTCAAAGACTATACTCCGCCTCAAAGACTATACTCCAACCCAAACTGTAATCCAGGTTCATTGGAATGAGAACAGAACCATGCCCAGGGGTTATGGCCCTTATCGATTCTCATCCATGACGCACATCGTGAGCTCCTAGAGCAAGGCACCTGTGTACACAGCCAGCATCAATCACTATAGAAAACAGAATATTTACATTGTGGTTTTTATTGTGGGTCAATGTCATCATGGCTGTGGGCATTACACCTGCGTAATGTTTAAATCAATTACGTTTTTTATTTTATTTATGCAGTCACAGGCCCATCTTTAGCACTGGTGGTGCTCGGTGTGACAATGTTTTCTGCCCCCTCCCCCCCCCCACCTACCTTCAATGACCACCTCACCCACAGACTCCATCACCACAACCCTTTTACAGTAGCCAAGTCTCCATAACCACTCTCTCTCAGATTCATTTAATTTTTTATATAGCGCCACTCATACCAGTGTAGAGTGTCAGAGCACTTTGCATCACACACACATTAAACAAAGAATCCATCATGCATTTGTAAATCAGTGTATAGGAAATGATACATAAGACAGAGGCTTACAGGGTGTGGGAGTGACATGTCATCCATACTGGTAAGCAGTATAGTTTAAGCGTGCTTGGTCTAGAGAAGCACAAACCCAGAATTTAATAAGGAACACCATAGTGGGGGGCTCTCTTTAATAATAAGAATCGCTTCCTACCCAAATTAACCCTTTTTGCAACATCAATCTATACTTTTTTTTGGGGAGATTTATATAGCGCAAACTCGACCCGAAGATGTCGGGTATCAGAGCGCTTTACATGAGCACCAGTTGCGTTACAGACATACACATTCATTTTGTTCGGCACGGGGAGATTAAGTGATTTGCCCAGAATCACAGGATATTGAGCGTCGTTGCTGAGACTCAAACCTGGATCCCCAGCTTCGCGGTCGACAGCTTTAGCTGTAAGGCCACATCTCTCCACCACTTTGCAGTGTGCATGCATGGAAATTAATAGCTTGCGGTTCTATATTAGGATTTTAACTTATAAACTGCAAGTAACAAAAGGATGTCTCTTTTAAAAGCAGTAAATCACTGACCTATTTCCATTATATGCACTTTGTAATCTACATGGTACACGTTGTTTGCAACAGGCATATTAACACTCTGTGCTACTTTATAGTGAGTCAAAATCTCAAATAGACAAAACTCCAATCTCTCTTCAGAAAGAACATTAATCACAGGAGTTATCTCAAAAAAAAATGTGTTGCCTGGAAATTGCTGGAGGAAAGGAACACAAAAGCAGGTGCTTTAAAACCATAAACTTGCAAACACAGTGCCCCCCCAGTAGTCAGCACCCGGTCCGGTGGCACCGGTCACACCGACCCTAAAGCCGGCCCTGAGCAGTCATATAGTGCAGACAATACCCAAAGGTGTTAGAACTCTTTAAAATGGCACTGTGGCATTACATAAGGCACACAGAATACATAGTCATAAATAATGAGTAGCAGAAAGAGCAGATGTACAGGGCTGGGAAGGTGTCCAATAATATTGAGGTAGAACGGAAAGTCTCCGGTCACGGAGGACTATTGTGGACATTCCCGTGGTGTTTGATCCCTTTCTATTACAAATAGAGTATTGCGTTTTGCACAGTCAGAATTATTGAGTGTCAGAATGAATGTTTGTGCCGCGTTAGGAGGGAATCAAATCTTATCAAGATAGAGAGTTGATTCTCTGGGCATATATTGCACACGAGCAGAGGCGGAAAGATTAGAAATTAGTTCAAATGTCTTTCAAATAGAAAGGATTTCAGTTCTGGTTTAAAGATTGCCAATGAGGAGGTAGTGAACATTTTCAGAGGTAGAGAATTTCAGAGTCTAGTTGAAGTCTCTGAAAAGGATTGAGCCATGGATAGTTCCTTTTTAAATGTTGGGGTGCTAGAAGGAGAGTTTCAGCATTCTGTGATGGTCTAGACCCACCAGAAATCTTCAACTTGGCAGCCAGGTACTGTGGAGTAGATGTGTGAAGGGTCGTGTGTGTGATACAAGCTCTTTTGTACACAGCTCTGGCTTCAATCGGAAGCCAGTAAAGTAATAACAGTATAGGTGTGATATCGTCTTTCCTTTTGGCCTCACAGAAGAAACATGCTGCCACATGTAAAACTGCTTTCAGTGGAGAGAGAGATACATTTTGGGATGGCCAGTTAGGAGTAGTTGATTGAAAACAGTACCAGTTGAGTCATTGTTTTGCGATTTTGTTTTGGAATGAAGAGGTGGATTTCCCAGAGAAGATGCAATTGAACTCATGCAGTTCTGGCTTTAGTATGGACGTGTGAATTTAGATTGAGTCTTTTGCATAGAATAATCCTATAAATATTGTTTTTTAATGAATGTAATATATATTACTTATTGTATTGTTTTTTGGTATTGCTACTATCATAATTGTTTTTTACATTTTTAAAATACATATTGTAATTTTTAATGTGTAATTTAAACATGTTTACATTTAATTAGTTATTTTTAATTTAGTAGCTGGTTGTTGGATTTGTAGGAGATTAAGGTGAGAAGTTATTTAAAATATAAATTGTTTTTATTTTAATTGTTTTTATGCTAATTAAATTATTACACGGTAATGTATTATGCACATTTCTAATTGATTGCTATTATGTTATTTTGATATAGTTTGTAATTTTTAAAAGGAAATAGAAATGTTTTGAATTATTCATTTTTAATTCAGTAGTGGCTGTTGGGTTTGTATGGAATTAGGGTGGGAAGTTATTTAAAATACAAATTGTTGTTTATTTTAAATATTTTATACAAATTAAATAATTGGTATATGAAGTATGTAATTGATTAATTGTTGTTTTTGTTTAGATTGAAATTTTTAAATTGTGATTTAATTAAAAAAATAGTAATTTTTATTTTAGTAGTGGGTTGTTGGGTTTCTAGGAGATTAGGGTGGGAAGTTATTGAAAATACTAATTATTGTTTTTGATTTTTAATAAATGTTTTGGGCTAATTAAAATCTTGCTTATTATGTTCATTACTTAGTTGATATGTTAATTTTTTGTTTTTTATTTATTGTTAATAAATTGATTAGTGTATTTAATAATAACATTCTTAAAGGATTTTATATTTATTTGCTATAATTGTATTTGTTCCATGTAATAATTAATTTAATACTAGTAATATTCTTTTTACAACTACTACTACTGTTGCTTAGATTGGAGTGGGAATAGTAAATCTAAACCCTCCAAAGTCCAACCGTTCCCCTGATTCTGCTTACGCTGGAGTGGGAATAGTACATTTAACTCCTCCAAAATCCAACACTCTCCCCGCTGTTGCTTAGATTGGAGTAGGCATAGCAAATTTAAACCCACCAATATCCAAAACTTCCCCTGCTTTAGCTTACCCTTGAGTAGAAATAGTGTATGAAACCCCTCCAGAGCCAAATGCTTTCCCTACTGTTGCTCAGATTGGAGTGGGAATAGTAAATTGAACCCTTCCATAGTCTGACAGTTTCCATATAGTTGCTAACGTTGGAGTGGAAATATGAAATCTAACCCCTCCACAGTGAAACACTTTCCCTACTGTTGCTTAGATTGAAATGGGAACAGTACATCTAACCCCTGTAAAGTCCAACCGTTTCGCTTCTTTTGATTATGGTTCAGTGCGAATATTAAAATTCATCCCTCCAAAGTCAAGCACTTTCACTGCTGTTACTAAGATTGGAGCAGGAGTATAATTCTAATCCCTCTTCACAGCTTTTGCTTATGTTGGAGTAGGAATAGTAAATTTAACCCCTACACACACCAACACTTGCCCCTGCTTTCGCTTATGTTGGAGTGAAAATATAAAAATTCACCCCTCCAAGGTCCAACACTTCCCCTACTGTTGTTCAGCTTGGAGAGGGAATAGTAAACCTAACTCGTCCAAAGTCCAACACTTTCCTTTCTTTTGCTTACGTGGAAGTGGGAATGCAAAATTGAACCCTTCCAAAGTTTTTCTTGTGTTTGTTATTTTGAGTTGGTATTATTTTTTAAATTATTTTTATGTATATCTACATAATTTAATAATATGTAAACCTATTTATGTTTAATAGTATTATGTAAATTCATATTTTAAATAAATTACATATATTATGTATGTGTATATTTTGATAAACTTACCTTTTTTATTGATATTCTCTTCCACAATATCTTTGATACAATACATTTGGTGGTATGCATACAAACTATGCAAACCCAATATTTCTGTTGATGATATTTTTGACATGATATTCTTGTGTCAGGATATTTTTCTTTCCAATACTTTGTAATACAAGCCCTATCAGTGATTGATCAATCGCTTTTATCTTTGATACAATGAACTGCCCAAATTCTTCTTCTTTAGCAGCTGGTTCATCAAATGTAATTGACCT
Organism: Calotriton arnoldi; assembly: GCA_963921515.1. Classification (NCBI taxonomy): domain Eukaryota; kingdom Metazoa; phylum Chordata; class Amphibia; order Caudata; family Salamandridae; genus Calotriton; species Calotriton arnoldi. The sequence continues at coordinate 207,757 of CAWUFW010001280.1, read as the reverse complement.
GGGGTGTTGCAAGCCATTCTAATCAGTTTGAAGAGCTGTTTGGTGTGTTTTAGCTCAGTCGATGAGAAATCTAAAGTGAGCTGCTTTTCCACTAAAGGTGCTTCTTTTACAGATGGATCTTGCAGTTCTTCTGTAAGTGCAGTTGGTGGTGGATAGCAATTATCTCCAAAGTTTTACAAGCAATCTCAGGGTTTTCCTTTCCTTGAAGAGAGCCTTACTAAACCGGGGAGCTGAAGGTTTTTGTCGTTTTATTTTTGCTCTTAAGTGGTGAAAGATTGTTTAAAATTCTGAGACAGCTGAAATAGAGGACTGTGGAATGGTTGATGTTTTAGGGCCTGATTATGATCTTGACACGCAGGGTTACTCCGTCACAAACATGATGGATATCCCGTCCGCCGTATTACAATTCCATTATATCCTATGGAACTTATAATATGGCGGACAGGATATCCGTAACATTTGTGATGGAGTATGCCATCTGCCAAGATCGTAATCAGGCCCTAAGTCACAATTGATCAGGGAAAGTGCATTCTGTGTCCTGCTGCCAAGAATGTTGAGGTCCATAATTCATAATCATTCTAACTCCTTTTTGGGTGGCCTCTGGTAACGTAGTGAGAGAGCAACAAGAAATGATCACACCAATCTATAGTTATGGGATCTGCTATGAACATGTCACACTTAGATATATTATTAAGGGCCTGATTACGAGTTTGGTGGTAACGTGACTGCGATCGAAACGGCGTCGGAATCACCACCACCGAGTTGGCAGTCTGACCTCCCTATTATGATGCATGCACTGCGGCGGGATAATCCAATGCATCTGTCGGAGGGCGGACTACCAGTTACCCCGCCCGCTCAATCACGATGTGCGTTACAGCGGACGTGACTGTGGCGGTTAAGCCTCAACACTTGAACTGGTGGAAAAGGTAGCATATAAGGCACAAACTCACCTTTGCTCACCTTCACACGTCCCGTACTGCCATGGAGCCTGCCCTCAACGTCCTGCCACTGCAGCTTGATGATGATCAACACCGTCGTGAGCGCAACCAACGGTAAGTCATATACCTACAAGGTCCCATTAACTTCTCAGCAAATAGTTGGTCCGGCATGGACATGCAAAGGTGTATGGGGTTCCTCACCCAAACATGCGATGTGGGCCCCTATTCCCAAAAAATCGGAATTTATGATCCAAGCACTGCTCCAGGATGCCCTCTTTGGGCAGGTCACTGACACTGCACAGGCCCGGGTCCCGAATTTGAACATGTTTATAAAATTAAAAATCAGGGATACTGATGTGTGCATTGATTGGTGTAACATAACGTGCTATATGTAAACAAGGGAGCCCAATTGGATTGGTCAGGGACCTTGGGTACGTGTATTTTAAGTCAACAGTGGTCCCTCACAGGGAGGTTTAGGAAAGAAGGATAAATATAGAAGTACAATGAGATCTATATTATGTTGTCCATCCGAACAAAATTTTTATATATTTTGCAAAAGGACAAAAAACAAAGTGGAAACACATACACTGTGACAATTAAAAGAGAAACAAGGCTCAGGCATTTTTAAGTGCTTGAAGAAAAATCAATAACTTGTCAAGAAAATATAGAGACAAACACCATAGCACAATAAATCAGATTATTCATATAGCAGTGTCAAGGTGCGAAAAAGTCAATGACGTTTCGATTTGTATTTCTATATTTATCCTTCTTTCCTAATCCTCCCTGTGAGGGACCACTGTTGGTGTAATATAACAGCACCTTCCCATCAACAGCCCAGCTATTCATCTCTGTGACACCCTCACATTTACCACTTGCTAGGTCCTGTCGTCATATTAAAGAGTCTTTTAGATGGATGTGTCATGAAACTTAAACACACCTTCTCTGCTAAATATCTGTATTAGACTCTAAAACACATCACCCACATAAAAAGGTAAATGTGATGCCAATGGGATGTCAAATAATCAGTGTGAAAAGCATATAAAGGTCACAATGTAAACACTTTCTGCAGAATAGGCTAGCCTCTACCAGGGGGACCCATGAAAGTCTGGGCCCTATGGTCCAGTCCACTTTGCACATGCCTCAAAACCGCTGTATGCACACGACCTGTGGCTTGAAGCATATCAGAGACAACCAATAGCATAACCAAGTACCATGCATATGTGGGGAATATGTAAGTACAAGTCAGGAAAGCAAACACAACAGTAACAGCATTTGTAAAGCACATATATAAAGTAGGTGTAAGCTATTCACACTAAAAAGGACACATGTCCATAAAAAAGTATAAAAGGTATGACTATTCAACACCCTCCATGTGTGGATAAACAAATACTAACTTGCACGCATCAAACATATATCCAATTTACCTCATAGTGAGAACTACAAGCTAAATGATGTTCACATTGCCCAAGACAAGCAGAAATACTTACCATACGATATCCCACCCAATGCAATGTTAGCCCTGTTTGAAATTCATCCCACATATCCTTCCTTGGAACAGTTACCCTTCTCCTGTGTAACTCCAGCACTGGTTCCACTGTCCGATTATACAAACCCCTTCAAATGGATCAGCAATCAGGGTGAAATAAACACAACTGTAGTCACACATCACAAAGTATACAATAATATCAAATAGTTAGAAAAGTAATAGCAGGACTAATGTGTTCTAAACCAAATAATTGTTTTATTGCTGCAAAATAACCTTATGGAGTTAACCAAAGGCCAATGGCCAGTCCATGTCCACATTCGGTGGTCCAGCATAGTGCTGTGTCACTAAACTTGCCATTCAAGACACTTCCAGGGAACCTCCTCACAAAGGGGTGTAAATTGGGCATATCAGGCACCTCTGTGATCTTTTTTAGGAGGGGGACATTTGGGTTTGGATTGTGAAGGTGGGACTTTGGAAGAGGAAGGGGTGGACTGATGTTTAGGAGGGGAGAGTTTGGCGTCGGAAGGGGTGGAGCAGCGTTTGAAAGGGGTATGCTGGGAAGTGGAAGGGGAGGATGGGTCAGGAATAGGGGTGGATTTGGAGGTGGAAGTGATGGTCTTGGCTGTGGTAGGAGGAGGAAGCTTCTTTGAAGGAGTGGTAGGAGGTTTGGTAGCGGTGAGGGCAAGGACAAAGGAAGGGTCTTCTGTAGGGACCTTGGGAGGGTGTGTGGGAAGGAGTGGTGTCTTGGAGGGAGAGGAAGTGACTTTGAGTGATGTGCTTGGGTCTGTTGCAGGTGCAGGTGTGTGTGTGAGTTAGGTGTATGTGCTGCTAGTATGGGTGTCTATAATTTCTCTGGTGTATGTGGGGTACTTGATTATTTGCGCCTGAGTTTTTTAGGAGTGTAGAGTGTGGGTGGTGTGTCTATGGATATTGCTGCACTGGAAGTGCTGGGTACGGATGTCATGAATGGTGATGTTATGCTGACGGTGGGTGTCTATGGTTGTGCTGGTGGGTGTGCATATGGGTATGGGTGTGTCTGTGGTGGGTAGGGGTGCAATGGTGGGTGTGTGGTGTGTGCACGCGTGTGGTAGTTTTCCCTGTCCTCTGTGGGGATGTGATGGGTGAGTGGTGGGAATATGTGGCTGTTGTGTTTTCAGTGGTATTTGCGGTGGTGGTGGGGGTGCCTGTGAGTGTGGTGGTGTGTACGGGGTCTGTATGTTTGGATGCATGTTTGTCTTTTATGTGATGTTTGTGCGTGGATGTGCTGTTTGGGTCTGTATTGGTGGGTGTATGCAAATGAGTGTGTGTGTGCTTTGGACAGGTTAGGGAATAGGGTATTGGGATGCATAAGAGGCAGGCGGACAAACACAAGTTTGGGAGGCTGCAGACAGAGGAGGCCAGAGCCTGAAAAGATCTCTTTAGGGCAGACATGGCACCATGAATGCCTTCCAGGTAGGCCAACATCTGCTGCAGATGACCGCCTTGCACCTGGATGGCATTCAGCAGTGCAGTCTGTCCCACAGAGATATTTCTCAGGAGGTCAATAGCCTCCTCACTGAGCACAGCAGGGGGGACAGGGGCAGGGGCTGAGGTGCCGGGGGCAATGGAGGCAGGTCCCCTCTTAGGGGACCAGGCACAGCCAACTGGGTGGGGAACAACTGAGAGGGTGGAGCTGGAATGTGGGGTGGCAGACAAGGAAGATGGTGGTAGATCTCCTGTGGGGTCCTCCACCACCCGGAAGTGTTCACTGGAGGATGACTCTGATGACTCAAATGAACTTGCCTTCTCCGTGATACTTCACACACGCTCTTGCCACTGTGTCCCTCTGTGTCAGAAGTACCGGAACCACTGTGGCCAGCTACTTCCCCGACGATGTTGGCCCTCTCTCCTTTGCTTTCCTGAGATGATGTTGCAATGTAAATAGATATCAGTTTATTGTATCTGCGGTAACACACCTGACCATGAGATGTTAACACTAAACATTTCAAGGGTGCACAGATTACACAAGCTCCAGGTTTCAATACATTGGCTCTAACTTTAGCCTGAACACATGAATGCATGGAACATAACCTGTAAACAGTTGCTCACAGTGATGTCATGACCCTACACAGCTACAAGATCATGAGTGAAGTTTACTCCACGTCATCCAGATGTATCTACTGGTATTGGTCCCCACCATCTACACTTTGGCCAATTTGGGTGATCAGTGAACAAATGCCCACAGCATAAGTTGTCACATTGCCCTAAGGACATCCCCATTCCATCTTTGGACTGTCTGACCACTCCATTTATTATTACCATTTGCCAAAGACAATTTTCCATTCAAGGCTCATGTGTCACAGTGACTATCTGTGACATCAACATGTAGTGTAAGTTTGTCCCCAGGGTGTTAGCATATTACAGTACCTATCATGTCGGTCATAGCTTCACCATCTGGACATGCCCATAGAAATATGAGTAATGGATCAGGGTATGTGTCACACACTCACCAATGTGTACACAGTGCTGGCTGTGGTAAAACAATGACTGTTTAACACAATTAACTCACAAAATAATCTCAGTGGCCTACACACACATATGTCTGACTCAGACATCAACCTAAGAATGCAGTTAAATCATGTAGGAACAGGATTACTAATGACACTACAGGAACCGGCTTACAGGCCAACATGCAGGCCCTACTACTAATTGCACCAGTGATGTAGGAACACTTATGTTATCGTGCATACCCAACTTACCAATGGCAAGTATTGTCCAGTCACTGCATCAAAGGTGCACGTCATACTATGTCACATGTGATAGGCTTACCATCACAAGACACACATGAAGCCAATTGGCCTGTTGGGGGCAATAGTCAATCGGGTTATTCAACAACATGAGATGAATCGTCACTTGAGTCAGCCATGTGACAGCCCATGTCATGTTCATGGATAGGTGAACGGTCACTTCTATGTAGCAGGTTGATACAGACAATAGGCAAAGGACATAATTATTCGAATATACTGGTTTTTTACGCATTCTTTTCCCCCGCAGTGAATTACAACGTGGTCGTTAAAACGACCGCGTTGTAACCACGCATACCATTACCCCGCAAGTCGTAACAACGACTTGCGGAGGGGGGGGCGCTGGATGTTGGAATAGTATAATTTACTATTCCAACTCCAGTCTGTGCGGACAGTAGGGAAGGTGTTGGATTTCAAATCCAACACCTTCTCCCCTCCGCAAGTCGTTGTTCCGACTTGCGGAGTAATGGTATGTGTGGTTACAACGTGGTCGTTGTAACAACCGCGTTGTAATTCCCTGCGGGGAAAAGTTTTCGTGCTAAACGATGTTTACCAATTATTCACTTACCACTTGACCTACACATTTGGGTACTCCTTTTGTGCATTTGAATTTGGGTCTGCCTCAGTTCAGATGGTGACAATCATGCCTGTGAGCTGAAAACAATTTTCGGACCACTTGTACGATTCTGGTCATGACTTACCCCCTTGTCGCAGCTGTTGGGCCCTCAACTGCCCATCAAGCAAGGCATGCGGGCCATTAGGGGGTTCGGGGTGTGGCGTGCGCCCCACACACATTGGGAGGACAGCCCCAGCTGGACCTCCACGATCTTCCAGCGTCTCAGGTACTCTCACCTATTGTGACAATGGACGCTACGCTACCTATAGATCCCCGGGTTTCGCACCATCTTTGCGATGGCCTTCTAGATGTCACGGTTCTGATGAGCGTTGACCTGCTCAGATACAAGAGAGAAAGCAAACATTTTGTGAGTGAAAGTTAATGTGCATCAGTTTTGATGTCACACAAGTGTATTACATCTGCCACAAGCTGACACCAATAGTGAGTACACAACATGTGTATATTACACATTCTGAGATATACAAACACACCAATACGCTCTTAAGAATCTGCCGAATACGAACATATCCCTGTTAATGTCCCAAAATCACAAATGTACCCCATTCACATGAAGTACCCCAGGGACGAGCTACATGTAATGTGATGTCAGCTACAATGAAACCTGACGCAACCTTGTGGGCTTTAGAAGGCTGCACAACTTTAGGCAAAATTTGATATCCATCAGTTTAGGCAGCCACATTGACTTTGGCCTACACTCCATAGAGACTGGTATCAGGGTATGGCCCACAGACTTTCACTCATCCCACTATGACTGACCTGCCATGGACATGTCTACTCCTTGATGCTACACAATACTACCGCTTACTGAGTATATGTGCCATGTACTAGCCTCACAGGACACCTTTTGTGATATGTGAGATTGTCACCTTGATGCCATCAACATACCAAGGTAAGTCCACCCTGGCTTGGTTGAATGTATAGTGGTTGCTGATTCACCTAACCAACATCTCATCTTAACTAAGCAATGATCTGGACTGTGAGTGTGTGAAATTTGTAATTGGACCTGTACTGTGCAAGCATCAATTGTTCCATACTGTTAACAGATCACTGGTAGTAATAAGCCTGTGTTTGTGAAATTACACACCATCTGCACTGGACAGGAGTATCAGGTCAAGGGGTTACCTCACTTACCATGCAGACGTTTGCCCGAGTGAGACCAATCAGGGGTAATGTTGGGGTGGGCACAACTCAATTTGTCATTACACATTAAAAAAGAGGGCTACAGGACCATAGCTCTTGGCATCAGTTGCAGTGCCACAGACACCCTGCCCAGCCTGGGGCATGCTTCTGACTGGTCCCAGCTCATTGTCAGGCTGAGCATACAGATGTCTCATGTCCAGCACATTACCAACACAAAGGTCAGTTTGTGGACATCCAATAAACAAACTCAATCCTGGGTGGCACCATGAATGGGTTTGTGATATATTGCTACCTCACAGACAACTTTTTAAGAGCCCAAATTTAGGCTGAGTGATGTGTGGCTAGACACATTGCTGACATCATCCTCATCTGCTCTTGCTGGAGTATATACAGTCCTCATGCTGCTAAGGATATGCACATGTTTTCATATTTGGCATCATCAGTTGTAACAATATCATAGGTACCACTAAATGTATGAAGGCATACATGGCCACATACATCCAACATGGACTCCAGGACTTTTCATATTTTTCTCAAACAATGGTGATGTCACATCCACAATGTATAGTGCTCAACAATCACTAACATGATTGTCCTATGTAGTGAACTACAAATGATACAATACCATAGACGTATAATGTGACTCAGGGGCACAATGTAGCCAGTGGACATGGCAAAGTTTGAGTTACACAGTTATACATTGTCAGTAACTCACCTGTTCCTCTGGTGAGCCATAGAGTTGGCCATACCGGGAGAGGACCTCGTCTGCCAGCATTTCCAGCTCTTCTGCAGAGAAGGCAGTGACTCTCTCCACTTTTTGGCCTGCCATAAGTGCTACCAGAGGTGGCAAACAGCAGCTGAAGGGGAGGAGGTGTTGGTGGCAGCAGTGTCTGTAGGCAAGTGTGCTATTTTTTAAACTGCGGCGTACATGTATGCGATATACGCAGTAATCAGCGGAGACAGACATTGGCCCACTACCATCACAATCAACAATGTTAGCCTATGGCTGTGTTCATCGTGGGGTGAAATGTAATTTACGTGTAAGACTTCCACCGGTGGCGTCATTGTCAGATTGTCCCAAGAGTGAGGTCAGGCAGCCGCCATGTCAACAGTTGAAAGTAGTGGATTTTGTAATTTAAATGCGTCACTACCACTCATATGAAGGGGTAACATGTTGCCATGGGAAGTAATCCATAGACATGTAATTTCCTCAACACCCAGCCTCTGTGTTGTGTTACTGGACATTATTGCTAGATTAGCGCAGTGCAGTGTATACCGCCGTTGACGGTATTTTGCCCCAAAAATTCTTTTTTTTTTAATTAAAAGGTACAAATATTACCTTTATGAGGCAATACTTGCACATCAATGCTACAAACAAGGGGGCGTGGCCTCGCAGGCAATGGAGTCGGACATGCTCTGTTAGAGCTCCGTCGTGGGCTCCCCTTTATCCGTTAAATACATCCGTTGCAGTGCATCCCTGGGGTCGCCAACCAGCTGCGCCGAGCCCCGGCTGGACCTGAATTGTGCTGTGTGTTCTGCGGACCTGGAGGTGAGGAGGATCGCGATCGGAGTCGCGCTTCTATATTGAGGCCCGGACGGAAGTGCTGACAGCCCGGCCGCAGGCTTCAGGCTTTCATCTCGAGGCCTTCCCAGCCCCCTGGGTTTGATCTTTGCCTCCCCCCTATTGAACCTGACCTGCTGACATCGCTCAGGCCCACTAACCTTGCCCATCAATATCCCTGACTTTTTGGCCGAATTGGAACGTCGACACTTCCTTGCATCCAAGACTACCAACCTATGTTATTATTTTTGCTATCTATATTGTTATTTATATTGCCTACTGCCTGACAATCTTCCACAGTGGAACTACTGACTTTCTTAACGATGGTTTGAACCCTCAGTGCTCTTTTGTACTGTTATTCGTTGTGCTTAATTTCTATTTGCTCTCTGTGACTGTAATTACTACCTGTTTTGCATATTGCTAATTATTTGTTGCCTTTATCACCCTTAGTTTTTCACTAAATCCTCAACGTCCACCCTCCCCCCCCCTTACTATGTCCCTCTGGCCCCAACCTGCTCTTTACTAGTCGAAGTTTGTAAATTTCCGAACGCTCTCCCTCTTTGTAACTCTATCTCCCTGTGTTACTCTGATTGTTACTCTTTCTGACCCTCCTCGATTTTACCACTTCTCTTCCTCCTTGCTCTGAACCCTCTCCCTTCCCCTAATACCTACCTGTGCATACTCTTGTCCAGGTTTTTCAATATGTATAATGACTGATTAAGCCCACCTGACAGTGCCCACTCTGATATACCCGCATCTCGTCCTTCCAACACTATCCTCTTACTTCATCACCCTAACGCGGCCCTCCCCACCCCTTCTTGTGCTTGCTCAAATCGCTCAGTTTCACCCTGCTCCTACTCTGACCCTCCCACCTCTCTACGCCCTATACCAAGTCTCCCCCCCTCATCATCTTTCCCCCTAGCTTCTTTAAATCGAATTACCATGCCCCCCACACCCACTCCCTCAATCCACAGGACTCCCCCATCACTAGACATGGCCCTAATTCATGGTCCATTCTCTACCCCCTAATCTCTCCAAAAACGCTAAGAAAAACTTTAAACACAAATTACTTATTTGTCACCATGAAACCCTATTTGTCGATAACTACCTTAGCCTCTCCTCCATAATAAAAACCAACTACATATTTTACTCCAAACGTCCCTCCAAATGGAAAAGCATTTTCCTCCACCACCTCCCCATCACTAAATCATGTAAAATCCTGTATGGTTTTAAACTGTCCACCTCCCCTTCCCCTGCTTTCCTCGGCGAAATAGACATCTCCATTTTCAAATCCGGTAACGTCCTCATCCAAGTTTCTGAAAATCACCTCACCATCTTTGAACAACATTTCAGCACCTTGTCCTACCTACTATCCATTCCACCTCCTAACCCCTCACCCTCCCAACAGCTTGACGCCCTCTTACCCTCTTCTTCCTTGTCCCCATCCCCTCCCCCAACAGGGACTTCTACTGCTTATGATGTCTCCCATACCCAATCCTCCAATTACCCTCCCTCGCTAGCAACCCTACCTCATCCTGACACCTTAACAACATTCTCAATCTCCCAAACCCTTTCTCTCTCTAATGACTCATCTCCACCTACCACTAGGCACACCCCCTACCTCACTACCTCCTTCCAGCACCCTCTTCCCGAAGTACCTATTATTCGACTGCCAGCACCAATTTCACCCTCTCCAAATTGCCTTCCCCCCCTTAGCCAGGATGTTATTTCCCCTCTCTCCCCTCATGCCCCCTTACCATCTCTGAACACCTATTTCAATTCTATACACTCCCTTTCGGACTCCACGGACCTCCCTTCGTCCACCAACCTGAGCACGCCTCCCCACCCCCCACCCCTGGCCTCCCAACCCACACACTCCACAAACTACTCTCCCCGGACAACTCGGATCCTACTATTCTCCCTACCACCCTCTCACCCTCCGTACCTATCACTCCTCTAACACAGACTCTATCTAACATCGAAAGCTATCTCCTTATCTTGTCGTCCAAACTCTCTCAACTCAGGAAAGATTTTACTGAACTCTCTCAACTCAGGAAAGATTTTAACTCCCTCTCCTCTGAGATCCTCCTAAACCGCACGATCTCCCCAAGCCCGGGCTCACAAAACACCACGAACCCTCAACAGTGGAGAACCTTCCCCCGCTGCAACTGCTCCAATAGGCCCCCGTGCTTCGAACCATCACTCCCCCTCCGACCTCCTCGACCTTTGTAACTCTTACCTCCCTAACTATCCAACTGACCCTCCCGCCCCCCACTCTACCATCCCCGTGATCCTTGGGATGAGCAGAATTCCTTCCTCCCCCGTCTCTCCTAGACCCCCAACGCAACTTACCGCTATCCAATCATGCCCTCCCCCCCCATAAACCCCTTGCATGCATGCTGGTTAACTGCCGCTCAGCTGTCCGGCATGCGACTGAAATAGCTGAAACCATCCTCAGCGATGACATTGCCTTCCTTACGGCAACTTGGCTCAATGTCCACTCTACATCCATCATTGACTTACTCTCGCCCCCCCCCCCGGTTACTCCATACTCAGAAAAGATAGAAGAGATAGAATAGGAGGTGGTCTAGCCATCATCTTTAAAAACGAACTTCAAATCTCGCCTGTCAAGAACTCTGACCCCAATACCTTTGAATACCTCGGAGCAGAACTTAAAATTCAGGACTCCCCATCTATTCGCCTACAGAATATTTACCATCCTCCTGGCGAACCTCTTCCCTTCGCAGAGGAACTTTCCGACCTCCTCACCCAATCCTCACTTTCCAACTCAAAAAATCTCTTCCTTGGAGACTTCAATCTCCACTGGAATGATATCGAAGACCCTACAGTTAATCTCCTCAAGAATCTTCTGGAAATTAGTGACCTTAAACAAATTTGTCACTCTCCAACTCACACCAAAGGGGCCACTCTTTATGCCATCATCACTAATAATGATTTGGCCTCCCTTTCCAACATCATCCCCATCGACTGGTCCGACCATCACCTCATCCTCTTCTCGATCACCACTACGGCCCCCCCCCCTCCACACCAAAGGCAGCAAACACATGAAATTGACCAGAAACCTTCATCTTATCCCCCCCGGCGAACTGGAAACTAAACTCAAAGCCCAACTTCTGCTCACTCCCCTCTCCCAAAATGCTAAAGCTCTCACCGAACACTATAATAAATCAGTTACCGAGGTCCTAGACCTAGTGGCCCCATCCAAACTAAAAACCCAAAGAAACATACCTTCCAAATCCTGGTTCAACTCTGATCTCAACAGCGAAAGACGCTCTCTTAGACTGTCTGAAAGAACCTGGAGGCAACACCCATCCCCTCCCATCTAGCCCTCCTCCGATCTGTTAGGTCCAACTACAAAAAACACATCCTCAATGAAAAGGCCTCCTTCTTCCGCGCACAACTCGATAGGGCCAAAAATCGACCTAGAGAACTGTTCAGCATCGTCAAAAACCAAACATCCTCTGCCCCCCAAAAGTTGACGGCCTCAATTGAGAAATGCGAAGAAATTGCAAATTTCTTCTCTGATAAAATCACCAAAATAGACCAATCCTTCCTCTTAAATCCCCTCTCTCCCAACTCACTATTTTCCTACAACATTTCTCCTGAACCTCCATCCCCATCAAATCCTCCCCCGGTCTCCTCCCATCTCTCTTCCGTTACCTTCCCACCTGAATCCAACCCTTATTTCCCCCAGCAAAAAAACAATGCCTCCTGGCATTTTCAACCTGTTACCGAACACGAAGTCTATAACATCATCACTAAGCTAAAACCATCCTCTCACACCAAAGACCCTCTACCTTCTAACCTAGTCCAAGACCTAAAACATATCATTGCCCCATACTGGACCACCATTATAAACTCCTCCCTGGCCACGGGGTGTGTCCCCGCTTCCCTCCAACTGGGTCAAATCACACCCATCCCCAAAAATCCCAATGCAGATCCCAACGACCCTAATAACCTCCGACCTATCTCTAACCTCCCTCTTCTCTCTAAAGCCCTTGAAAAATGCGCCCTGCTCCAACTGGATAATCACCAACACTTTCAACCTCTTTGACTCATTGCAATCTGGCTTCAGAAAAGGATGCAGCACTGAATCTGCCATGCTCAATATAGTTGACGACATACATCACTCACTAGACAATGGCGAGTCTTGCCTACTCATTCTCCTCGACCTTTCTGCTGCATTTGATACAGTTAACCATACTGCCTTACTTAACACTCTTAAAATCCGCTTTGACCTCAATGGCCCTGTCCTCAACTGGTTCACCTCCTTTCTCCAACACAGAACCCAACAAATCAAAATCGATAACTGCCTTTCCAACCCTACACCAATCTCCCTTGGTGTCCCCCAGGGATCCATTCTCTCTCCTGCTCTCTTCAACCTCTTCATGGAGCCCCTTACCCTCATTCTCAAACAAGCAGGAATCAATTACCACCTCTATGGCGACGACACTCAACTTTACTACAAGATTAAATCCCGCTCCGATGTCCTCCACCTCAATGACACCCTGACCAAGATCCAATCATGGTTCCACCACAATCATCTCAAACTCAACCCTAAAAAAAAACGAAATCATTCTCTTCTCCCCTAAAAACAACCCACTCCCCATACAAGACTGGATCTCCGACCTTAATGCTCTCAACTGTTCTCTCACTACTTCCAACTCAGTTAAATCTCTAGGCATCACCATTGATAATAGCCTCGCCCTTACTTCCCACATAAAAACCTCAGCCAAAGGAGCACTCTTCACCCTCCGTCATCTCAAGAAAATTAAACCCTTCATCCCGGCTGATGACTGTTGTCCAATCGCTGGTCCTGTCGAGAATAGACTATGGTAACGCTATCCTCGCTGGAACACCTAAAGTCCACCTTGCACCACTCAAATATGTGCTCAACCTAGCTGCTAGACTTATCTCTGACTACAAACGTTTCGACCACATCTCCCCCGCCCTCAAAACCCTCAAATGGCTACCCATAGAAGGCAGATCCACCTACAAGATTGCATGTATCACGCACAAAGCCCTTCACCAAAACACCCCACGTTACCTCTCAGACAAACTACACAAAGCGGGCTGCGCCTGACCGATGAGGAGCACCAACGCCCTCGTTCTTGTCCCCCCTCTGTTAAAGAAGAAATGCACACAAGCTCGCTCCTTCTCCGGAAACGCTCCTTCCATCTGGAATTCCCTGCCTAAAGACCTGCGCTGTAACCCTTCCTACTTCAACTTCAAAAAAGACCTTAAACTGTTCCTCCTCAACAAATATTGGGGTCCATAATACCTACCTCTGACACTGACTCCCACTCTGCTCCCCGTCAGGCTCCCCTCTATTGCCCTCCAACTCTCTCTCCTCCCCATTCTCCCTCTTAACTCCCCTCCCTCACGCCACTCTTCTCTCCCCCCTAACCCCCCTCCCTGCCTCTATCTTTACACCGATATCTAGCCTTACGCACGGCCTCCCTCTGTTCTCTTAACTCCTATTCTCTTTGTCCCCCTCCTTTATCTTTTCTCTTTCTCCTTTTGACCCACCCACCCTACCCTAACTACTCAATGTCCTCTCTAGCTTAATATAGTACTTTTGTAAATGGCGCTCGTATTTATCTGCTTTCTTTGGTATAATGGTTCTTATTGCAATGTTTTTGATCAAATGTTTTAAGTACCGTTCCTCCTCACTCTCCTGTAAAGCGCTCTGATAACCCTGGGTCTAGCCAGCGCTATATAAAACCTTTAAAATAAATAAATCGAGGATGGGACACGCCCAATAGGCCTCGGCGCGCTGCGTTCACTGGCGCGGCACCGCCGTGGTTCTCTCCGGACTCCTGCTGGAGTAGGAAAATTGCTTGGTACGGCCGGGGCACTGGCGAGGACGTGCGTTTGGAGGCCAGCATCCCGAACAGAAGGCATGACACGAGACGGGGGTAAGCATACTGCATCATAATGGCGGAGCTGTAGACCTGATCGGCCGAGGGCGGTGCGCAGTTAAAATATCGGTGTTTTTATTTTTTTATTTTTTATTTTTTTTAAATATCGACCTACACTAATATCGAGTTTTTAATATCGTAGGGACAGAATATCGTAGGGACAGAATATCGGTGACCAGAATATCGACCTTAAGGTAAGTAATATCGTTTTTTTTATATCGAAGTAAGTCATATCGAAGTAAGTAATATCGTTAGCAAAAATATCGTTGTTAATAATATCGATATTTATATTAGTGTTATGTATTTTAGTATGTATTTTATATGTATGTTTAACATTTTTTGTAATGTATTTTTATAATTTTTAAATATATGTATTGTTTAGAAATTAGTAATTTTTTTAAAGTAAATTTTGCGTTTTAGTATCGGAGCGGGTTGTGGGTTTATAGGGGAATAGGGTGGGAAGTAAGTTAAATATAATTAATTAATGTTTTTATTTATTATTGATTATTAATTTATTTCTGATTATTAATTGGTAATTACATTTTTTAATTGGTTAATTTATCATTATATTAATTATAATTTATTTTTTTATTAT
The DNA here is from genome assembly GCA_963921515.1 of Calotriton arnoldi. NCBI lineage: Eukaryota > Metazoa > Chordata > Amphibia > Caudata > Salamandridae > Calotriton > Calotriton arnoldi. The sequence continues at coordinate 192,675 of CAWUFW010001280.1, read as the reverse complement.
TGTTAATTAATTTATTATTAATTATTAATTGGTAATTCATTTTTATTAATTGATAATTAAATTAATTATGTTAATTTTTGTGTAGCGGGTTGTGGGTTTATAGGGGAATAGGGTGGGAAGTAATTTAATTATAATTATTTAATTAATATTTTTTTATTTATTGTTATTGATTGGTAATTCATTTTTATTAATTTAATTTATATTAATTATAAAAAAAGAAATTATTTTATTGTTAATTTATTAATTTATTATTTGGTAATTAATTTTTATTTGATAATTACATTAATTGTGTTCTTTTTTTATGTGTAGCGGGTTGTGTGTTTATGGGGGAATAGGGTGGGAAGTAATTTAATGTTATTTAAGTAAATATTAATTTAATTTTATTGGTATTTATTATTAATTTTTTAGTTAACTAATTGTTATTTATTTTACAAAAATTATTTAATTAATAAGTATGTTAATCTAACCCCTACGCTATCCTACATTTTCCACACTGTTACACTCACTGGAGTTGGAATAGTAATTTTAACCCCTACGCTATCCAACACTTTCCCTACTGTTGCACTCACTGGAGTTGGAATAGTAATTATTACCCCTACGCTATCCAACACTTTCCCTACTGTTGCACTCACTGGAGTGGGAATAGTAATTTTTACCCCTACGCTATCCAACACTTTCCCTACTGTTGCACTCCCTGGAGTGGGAATAGTAATTTTAACCCCTACGCTATCCAACACTTTCCCTACTGTTGCACTCCCTGGAGTGGGAATAGTAATTATAACCCCTACGCTATCCAACACTTTCCCTACTGTTGCACTCACTGGAGTGGGAATAGTAATTTTTACCCCTACGCTATCCAACACTTTCCCTACTGTTGCACTCACTGGGGTGGGAATAGTAATTTTTACCCCTACGCTATCCAATATTTTCCCTACTGTTGCACTGTTTGGAGGTGGAATAGTAATTTTATTACCTCCGCTATCTAATATTTTTTGTATTATTTTAGTTAATGTAGTATATAATTAATTTTAAAAATTAAAAATAATTTCAATTTTTTTAATTTGTTATATATAATGTATTTAATTTTTATTTATGTTGTTTTGTGTATAGATGTATTTATAATTTATATATTTTTTAAATTATAAGTTATTAAAATAATTATTAAAAATTATTAGTAAGAATATATTATATTATTTGCAAAGAAGACCTATTGCATTGTATGAGCATACAGTTATGCTGAAACTCATGATGTCCTATTGTCTTAACCAAAATATTTTTCTGTTTGATAAAGTTCTATATCGTCAAAAGTCGGGGACCGCCATGGGTACTTGCTTCGCCCCCAGCCTAGCGAACTTATTCCTGGGCTGGTGGGAGGAGCAGGTTGTCTGGTCTGATACCAATGATTTATACACCTGTCATATACCTTTATGGCTGAGATATATAGATGATCTCTTCCTCATCTGGGATGGGGGAGAAGATCTAGCTAGGAGCTTTATTTCTAGTTTATCAATTAACAATCTAAATCTCAAATTCACATCGCATATGAGTCAAACTGAATGTGATTTTTGGATATACATGTTATGGTTCAGGGGGATAAATTGGTCACAGAGCTTTTCAGAAAAGAGACTGCAGGCAATAGTATTGTACATGCCTGTAGCCATCATCCCACTTCTCTTCTTAATAGCATCCCTTATGGAGAGCTGTTAAGAGCTCGTAGAAATTGTAGCACTGACTCAAGCTTTTGAAGGAATCCAGTAACATGGTAAGCAGATTCAGACAGAGGTTATTCTGAAAAAGTTTTATCTGTGGCTAAGCATAAACTTAACAATGTTAAACAAACTGAGATCCTCTTCAAAGAACGAGATCTGGTGATACAAAATGAAACTACAACCATTCCCAGAATGATTACCACCTTTAATGATAGGGCTGGCAAGCTCAGGTGGATCATGAAAAAACATTGGAGCCTTATTCGGGCTGATCCTGTGATAGGCACAAAAGTTGGTGCATCTCCCACTATAACATACAAGAGAGCACGTTCTTTGAAGGATAAATTGGTTAGCAGCCATTTTCAAAATGAGAATATTGCGGGGTGGTTACAAAGCAGTAAAGGATTCTATAGATGTCAATCCTGTAAAGCCTGCAGATATAGCGTTAACAGCAAGAGCTATAAATTATCAAATGGAAAAGAAAAACTTAAATCCAAATTCATTACTTGTACATCAGATTATGTAGTGTACAGTCCAGAATGTCCCTGTGGGCTTCGCTATATAGGGAGCACCAAATTGTCCATCAAACGTATTTTAGAACATCAAAGGTCAATAGTAAACCTAGACTTCAGTTACCCCGTGGCACGACATTTCTACCATAAACACAACAGTGATTATACGTTGTTGAAATATACTGGGATTGATCGTATCCTTAAACATATCAGGGGCGGGGATAGGGAGAAACAGTTGAGGATCTTAGAATCAAGATTCATTATTGTCCTCAATACTAAAATACCATTTGGCCTGAATGCAGGGGAGGAGCTGGCCACGCATATAGGGGTATAATTCATCTTACCCCGATACTGAAACTAACTGTTCCTGTCTCTCAGGTTTTCTCCTATGATAAAATGATTATATATTGATTTTTTAATTCACACTGCATTCATATATCACTTTTTTATGTCACATACAAACCTTGGTTGGATCATTAGGGGATTTGTTGGTGCAATAGGGATTTTTAAGGGATATACTGTATAATTTGATATTCGCAGAATGATATGATATTGATATCATGAGGGCATTTGTCCTGTTGAAATGAAGAACGGATTAGCTGGATTTTCTTCCTTATTTCTGTCCCCAATTTGCGTGGTCCTTTGATTTGCCATCCGTGGGAACTGTTTATATATGTACATAATAATATATATTGTGTATCACTATTTTTAATATATTTTTTGTAAATAGGTGATGTGGTTGTTATATAATTTCACTATTTTAATTAAGGACATTGGGTGGTATTATTTACACCCTGCTTAGCGTCTATGACATCATGCAGAATGTGGCTGTATTATCGGTGGCCATTTAGTGATCAACATTTTTTTGTAAAGATGGTTATCGGCGCATTAACATTGTGTACAGAGCTGTAAATATTTGATTATTAGATCTTTTATTTTAGACAAAATCTCCATTTGGAGTTGATGAGTTTCAGGTTGCGGAAAGATATGAATTTGTTCCGCTTCATTTTGTAACACTTAACATCATTGCTCTTGTTTATTATGTTTCTATGGCAATGGCCAATTAGAGTGAATGCTATGCGCGTTTCAGTTGTAATGAAAAGTCATTGAGTATTTGTTATTTATGTTGTTTATTTCACTAATTTAGATGCCACTGTGATTGCATAATATCGCATTTATTTAAAATGTTATTTATGATCTGTTACATTTTTAAGTCATTACCGCCATGAAGTATTTTCTTACTTTCTATTATGACGCATGCGGATATATGGTGCAATACCTCCGATGCCCTTTGAACTTGACAAATGCCGTTTCGGCTGAAACGCGTTGTTCGGTTTGTTTTTTTCACTCGGAATAAAACTACTGGTGTTTACTTGGTGTGCCGCCTTTCCTTCCTTGGTTTGGATCTTTCTACATGTTTGGGGGCGCTGTCAACCCCGGCAGGCACCGACACTTTATGGGCAGGCTATCGGCATTTGTGGCAGCTATTGGATATTCATATTATATATTATATGTTTAATTTATTTTTACATTACATATATATTACTTATAATTTTTAAACATTTTAAAATGTTTAACTGTTTATTTTAATTATATGTATTTACTTTATTTTACATTATTTTTTTAACTTAAATAAAAAACGATATTTTTAACGATATTTTTGACATCGATACTTTTTTGGGGACATTTTTGTACTTACCATAATGTAGATAGGATGTTGATATTCTTGACTTCGATATCCTTGCGTCGATATTTCTGTAGGTCGATATTTTGACCTTCGATATTTTGTCAGTGATTCGCCGAGGGCACCCCCACAGGAAGGAACAATCTCGACAACGTGCAGATGCCAGAAGTGTCCCAGGCCTGTATAAGTGCACACTGATTGCGGGACTGGGCTGGCTAGGATTGGCAGCAAGTAGTAAGCAGGCACAGACTTCTGTGTTTAGGAGTTACGAGTTTGTTTCAACTAACAAGTACTGCGCAGCAGCGTGGTAGACTCCTTTCAGCTCCTCTGCCCGTGGTCTTCACTCGACTGGTTGAACGTGGGTGCCTTGTGGGTTCCGCAGTGCCTGACGATCGCTGCCAACAGATTTGTAGTAAGCAGGCACAGACCTCTGTAATTAGGAGTTACCAGTTTATTTCAACTAACAGGTACTGCGCAGCAGCGTAATGGCAAGATAGCCCCCAGCAACTGACAACACAGCTCAAGATTCTTTTACAATATAGAATACTGAAAAAGACAGGATTCCATAGCAAAACTGAGCGTCAGAAACATAACCAAGAGAAAATACTACGCAGCATCTGTTGAAAGCACGCCTCGGACTGGGAGCGCAGACAAAGAACGCATCTCCGAGATCAGTGGTACTCTCATGCGTGCTGGCCTGGGAATTTAATGACCTTGTTTCTTGCATTTCACGTCTTTGTGGCCGCAGCAAAATCCTGCGCACTGGCTAACGCATGCTCTCAGATGTACCCCATGCCACGCAGGTGCCAATATCGCGGGGAGGGTAGCGCAACTTAGTGGGGCCTGAGATTTGGCGCACAAGATTAGACTGAGAACGATACCCCACTCCTGGACGTACCACGCAGTGCACTGCTTCATTAATCGACAGGATCGCAATATTGACAATACCAGTCCACATACCACCAATATATCCCAGTAATCGGCCACACGATCCACAGAAGCCCTATGTCACACACAGGCCTGCCACGGACAGGCACCGGGGCCCCACAGACCCAGCCCCCTTTAACTCGTGCACAATCTGACAAGATGTCCGGAGAGGCGTCATCTGAGCAAAGGTCTCATAAGCTAGATGCCGTTTTGGCAGCGGTGGAGAAGCTGAGCGCAACGGTGGATCAAACCCGCACCTCTCTCGAAGATGAGATAGATAAGGTGGCAATCGACCTGGACTTACTACACGCTGACCACCGCAAACTAGCGGACAGAACATCCGCGATGGAAGCTACAATGGCAGAGATATCCCCACAGACAGGGGCTGCGGAGAAACGTATCAAGGACCTTGCAACACGGGTGGATTTCCTGGAGAACCGCGTCGAAGATGCCGAAGGACGATCGAGGCGCAATAACGTGCGCGTGGTGGGACACCTGGAAGGTGAGGAAGGAAGGGATGCGATTACCTACACAGAGTCCTGGCTCCATGATCTGATGCTGGAGGGGCACTCTCTCCTCATTTTGTTGTAGAACGGGCGCACAGAGTGCCGGCCAGAGCACCGCCCCCGGGTGCCAACCCTAGATCGTTTTTAATCCGCGTCCTGAACTACAGGGATAGAGACGCTATCTTACGGGAAACAAGGAAACCACAAAATGCGCAAGTGGGAAACAGCACAGTCATGTTCTTTCCGGACTTCACGGCACTAGTAGAGAGGCAAAGATACTCCTTCATGGCAGTGAAACGCCGGCTCCGGCAACAAGACCTCAAGTATTCCCTACTGTTTCCAGCCCGCTTGCGGGTGATAGTAAAAGACAGAACCCACTTCTTTGATACCCCCAGTGCGGGAGTGGAGTGGCTGGATGCATTGGAAACCACAGGAGGTACCTCATCGACGGCAGGTGCGGGAAATATGAACCTTAGCGACCCTCCCAGGAAGCACAGGATGGGGAAGAGACACGCCAAAGCAAGACTGACCAAAAGCCTCGGACCCAACCCAGAACAGATGATACAGGATCAGCATAATGCCCTTCAGGCGGCAGCGGAAATCGGAAGGACATTAAGCGAGGGGTCACCCGCATCAAGCGAACAGGGGAGAAACAGTGACGAGGAATTAACAGATGGAACTCTGAATTCACAAGACTCAGAAAGTATCCCGGAGGTTACTCCGCAGACCGCCGATGGAATAATATAACCTCTGGTGCAGGTCTCTGTGAACATTCCAACAAGATGGCGTTACTGTTCACGCAAGTATAACCGAACTCTGTGACATGGACTGGATATTAACTGTTTGTAGTATTAAATATTACCCCCCCGCCCCCATTTTTACAGGCCATGATCAGTGGGCGCGGGGGGGATGTAGCCAAGGACATGACAGATCTATATTAGTGGCTGTATAAACTCCCTTACGGAGCCGGCCCGTACTTTAACTTTATGGGGGCCCCGGGACATGCTTTCCTTATCAGGTATGGGGAGCCACTAGGAACCTAGTTTCCCTGCATTGTAAACGTACTCCATCTGTGTGGGACACCCTCCTTGTCACTGACAGAATGTCGTTTGCTATTATTGTTTGGATGATTGCTTGTTGCATTTTCGCTCTTTTGGCATTATATGTTTTAGTTTGGTGTAGTTTTGCCATCTGTCGCGAGCTGGGCCAACACACTTTGCGTAGTACAAATATGGCTGGTCAGCAACATCTCCCGTTTTGGTGTCCTGCCCTACTTGTTAGTATGGTGGGTGGGTCACACATGGGCCACGCATTCATACACGCACCGATAATATGGCGCCCATCAAATTATGTACATGGAACGTGAGAGGCATACATAGCCCTTCCCGAAGATACCTAATTTATTCATATCTTAAGAGGCATCATATCCAGATTGCTCTTCTTCAAGAAACACACTTGGCAGGGACTGAAGTGAAAAACTTGCAGAGGATATGGAGGGGACAATTACACGCCACAAGTTATTCGGCATACGCCAGAGGTGCTTTGATTTGGATTAGATCAGGCACCCCACTCCACATAGAGGAATCATTAACTGACCCAGAGGGTCGATATGTTATTGTGAGGGGAAGACTAGATGCCAACCCATTATCATTGCATCAATATACGCACCCAACACTGAGCAGGCTTCATTCTTAGATGCTCTGTTGAATAAGTTAGCCAAATGGCTCGGAGTTCCGATGATTCTGGGGGGAGACTATAAATGTGTCCTGGACGCATCTATAGACCGATCCTTCCCCTTTCTCCCGAGTGCACCCACGGCTGCTGCCATGAAGGCGTTGATCAGTTGGGCTGCGTACTGGCGCCTGGTGGATGCATGGAGACACAGGCACCCACTCGACATGGTATACTCATATTTTTCAGGGGCACATGGGCAACACGTCCGACTTGATAGGATAAGGGTGTCTGATGACCTACTACCAGTCATTACGGAACCCCAATATCTCGGGAGAACCCACTCAGACCACAACCCACACACATTACAATTAGATTGGAACACCGATACACCACCGATTCCGCAATGGCGCCTACAACCAGACACAATAATAGATGCGGCCTTCCGGGAGTCACTAGGTATGGCCGTAACGCAATATTTCGAGGATAATGCGGATTCTGCCTCATCGCCATTGATAGAATGGGACGCTTTTAAAGTAGTTATCCGGGGACATTGCATAGGTACACAGGCCCGCATGCACAAGCAGCTAGAGACAGTTCTTACTGCACTGGAAAAGAAACTGTTGTCCCAGGAGAGAAGGGCGGCTGAGGTCTCAAGCAAATGGTTAGTGGATAGTAGGAAAGAGCACGCCAGTTTGTTAGAAAGACTCCGCTGTCTTAACTATGCCGCACACTCTGCTCGTACGCATCAATCGAGTGAAAAACCCGGCAGACTCCTCGCATGGCTGATCCGACAGGATGCAGCCACCTCACCCGTTACTTTGCTTCGCTCCATGCGGGACGTCACACTATATTCGCAACAAGACATACACAGATAATTTACAGCTCACTACACTATGCTATACAAGTCCTCCACAGTAGCTACATCTGAGGATATCCGTAGATACCTAGAAGATACCACCCCACTGCAGATTACACCCGAGCAAAGACTCGAGTTGGAAGAACCCATCTTATTAGACAAAATCACTGCAGGAATATGGGCACTAGCAACGGGTAAAACCCCTGGCCCGGACGGTCTACTGGCAGTGTTTTATAAGGTATACGCAGAATCTCTGGCACCTCAGCTGAAGAAGAGTTATGACACCTCACTAGAAGATTACACACTCTCTGCAACGCAAAATGAGGCGCTGCTGATCTCCCTCCCCAAACCCGGTAGGGACCCAGAGGTTCTAGGGTCGTATAGACCACTGGCCCTACTAAATACGGACTACAAGATCCTGGCATCCATAATTGCAGCGAGACTGGCCCCACTGGTGTGGTCCCTGGTACACACGGACCAAAACGGGTTTGTTCCCACGAGAAGTACAGCACTTAATATCCGTAGAATTTTTAGGGTGCAACACTACGCGGCAGACATTTGGCCTCGCTCAGGATGCCTGGTCTTAGACCTGGAGAAGGCATTCGACTCCCTGGAGTGGACATATCTTTTTGAGGTATTGAGAGGATACGGGCTGGGAGACACGTTCCTCCACATGGTCAAGTTACTGTACATGCAGCCCTCTGTGAGAGTCCGGACGGGCCGATTGATATCAGACAACATAAAAATAAATAGAGGTACTAGACAGGGCTGTCCCCGGTCACCGCTTCTTTTCTCGCTTGCCATGGAACCGTTGGCATCGCGACTTCGAGAAGAAGGTGCAGACTGGGGCATTTGGCTGGGGGACGGCCTGCACGCCGTATCCCTCTATGCAGATGATCTGCTACTATACCTAAGAGATCTGCATGATATCCCCGCCACTATAGCTGATACACTTCAGAACTTCGAGAGGGTATCCAGCCTCTGGGTGAACTGGTCAAAATCGTATCTGTATCCTTTCCGGGAAGAAACCACTAATCCAAACCTACACATGCATAACTTTCCTCTCCGTTGGCAGCCCTCCACTTTTCGATACCTGGGCATTTTCATATACCGAGATCACACTGATATCCTGGAGGGAAACCTAACCAGAGCAATATCAGCCATTAGAGCACAGATTAAGTTCTGGAAGACACTTCCGCTAAACGTGATGGGCAGAATTGCGCTGACCAAGATGGTAGTACTGCCCAAACTATTGTATTATTTCTCCAACCTTCCAGTTTGTCCCAGCCAGAACATTCCGTGAATTGGAACAACTGATCCGAGGCCTCATCTGGAGTGCGGGCCGCCCCAGAATAGCGCTGTGGAAACTCCACGCACCTGCCTGTAAGGGGGGGTTGGCAGTACCCAACATGGAACTATACTACTTAGCAGCACAATTACAGTGGGTGACAAAATGGTTTGCTGGTCATGGCCTAGACGATACTGCTACAGCACAGCCACCGTGGTCCCAATCTCAAATATATCACCTGTTTCTTCCTGTTGCTCGCCCCCCATGTTCATCCCAGATCTGCCTTGCTTTGGCCCATCGATGCTACAGGAGAAGCTTATATCTTACTAGGCACACGATTCCCTTCACCCCGTTGCTGCCGCTCCTGGGGACACCCAGAGGCAGGGCAGGCACCTCTAGCGGAGTGCTGGCACGCAGCTGAACTTCACACGCTGTGAGATCTATATGCGGATGGAGCTTTACTGTCTTTCGGGACCCTGGCAGAGGAATATGACTTACCAACAGGCCTATTCCTACTGCATAACTCTATCACGAGATCGCTCTCAGCAGCATGGGGAGACATAACTTCTGAACCGGAGATGCATCTTCTAATACAATATCTACATGTGATGGGTAACGGTTCACACATCATACATTGGCTGGCAGAGGCACTACTTACACATACGACACAGCCTATGGTGGCATTGCGCTTAAATTGGGAGGCGGACAGGGGAAGACCATGGACTGATCATGAATGGAACACGATTTTTGCAAACTCCACGTACATACCGAAAAACTCCAAATTTCGGCTTATACAAACATATATTACGCACAGAGCATACCTATCGCCGGATAAACTGAACAAGTATTTCCACACGACCACTTCAGCATGCCCTCGCTGCCTGCAAACAGATGCGGATCTCCTTCATATGCTGTGGTCCTGTACATCCCTACACGCATATTGGCAGGATATCACTGCGATGCTGTCGACATCCACTGGTAAGCCGCCACTACAGACATGGGAAGCATGCATTCTGGGCCTTTACCCTAGATCGAAGAAACACAAGGTTACCTCCAGGTTTACTGATCTAGGTCTTATAGTGGCTAAAAGACTGATTACTAAAAGATGGAAGCACACTGACCCTCCCGTTACTAACAGTTGGACAAATTCACTCATGGTGTAGGCACAGGCAGAAAGCATGACACTTCACAGGGAGAAAATAGCTGACCTGCGCAGGTATCCTATTGCGCAATACTGGGATGCAATACTGGCGGACTTGTAACACACAGATAGAGAGGCTGAAAATAACCCCTCACAAACAGAAGAAGGGCGGGACACGGACATTGTTCTTTAGACAAGTTATGTCTCAGATATATGTTAAATTAGCATTGAATTGCAAGGACGGAAAGGCAAATATATCATAGTTTCAATGAGATGTCGGGCTATATTTCTTACATAACATAGCCCAGGCGCGGCAGATGGACAATGGTTTTCCCCCTCCCCTTTGGTTTGATTGTTTGGTTATTAACTGTAGCACATTTGCATAAAACCTATTTTTGAAACCGATCAGGAGATGTAGAAACCCATGGGAAATGCCGTAGGGGCAAATGGATAAATGATAATAGGGGGGCTAGGGTCGGGTAAATAAATAGTCACACTATTGTACATAAGTGTGAATCCGACGACGTTTGTATCTGGCATTAAGTATGAGAACATCACTCAAATGCACGCTTGTTTGATTTACGGAATTGAGTTTGATTATAATTTATTATATTTGTACAGCTTGCATGACAAAGTTTAATGCACCTGACACTGGCACCCATACCCTTCCTCAAATATACTCTTAGTTACTTATAATTTTTGTTTGTAAAAATGCAAATAAAGATATTTAAAAAAAAAAAATCAATGCTACAAACAGATGTAAAGAGCACAATGGGGATTATTGAGGGATTTTGGACAGGAGACTACTAACATTTTACATATGTATAGTAAATAGTTCACCAGTTATGTTGTCACATGATTTTTTAATGGAAATTGCACATATGTTATTGTGACCATTGTACTGATATGTTGTCACTTCACACATAGGTACCTTGGGAGAGGGAGGAGAAGGCAGCCTCCAGTGTACCGCCCATTTCCAGTCCGACAGAACATGGAAGAAAGGGATGTAATTAAAAAGTTTTGCCTGAATAGGCAAACAATCTGTGATTTATGTCATCAATTGGAGCCTGATCTCCTGTCTCACAACACAAACCTAACATGTAATCCACCAATAGTGCAATTGATGGAAGTACTGCACTGCATTTTTTGCCACCGGTTCATTCCAGTACACAGAGGCAATATCTGGTTGTATGTCACCACTAGTGTTCAGTGGTGTGCTAGGAGTAGTCCTTTCTTCTGTGATGCAACACATTGACAGCTACATCCAGTTCCCCAGACATTAGCATTTCGCACATGTGATGGCAGAGTTTTATGGATTTGCTTGCATGCCCACAAGTAATTGGATCCATTGATGGCACCCATATAGATTTTATACCTCCACACAACGGGGAACAAGCTTATAATAAAAGGAAGCATTTCCACTCAATCAACGCACAAGTTGTCTGCCTAGCAGATTTGTAAATCTCAAACGACTGTGCCTGGTTCCCAGGATCTGCTCATGATTTGTTTGTACTGGGGAACAGCACCATACACCAGTTGATGTCACAACTCCTACCAGAGAGGGCCTGGCTAGTTAGTAAGTATAAACTGTCCTAACTCTGTATGGGTAATGTCAAGTAGTATCATCTCAAACTGTGTGACTCATTGTTGCGCTTATGTGTGACTTCCATCTAGGTGACTCAGCGTATCCCAACCGACCATAGTGACAGCACTGAGGAATCCAACAACGCCAGGGGAAGTCCACTTCAATGAGGCCCATAGAAGAACACGACGGCCAGTGGAGCAGGCTTTTGGGTTCCTGAAGGCCAGAGTTAGATGTATGGACAGGCGGAGCCCTCCTCTACTCACCCAGGAAGGTATGCCAAATTGCTGTGGCCTGCTGCATGCTCCACAACATCGCCCTGTGACGGAATATCCCTTACATTGCAGAGGAAGGAGACCACGGCGAGCTACCAGGTGAGGACCAAGAAATGCCAAATGAAGAGGATAGTGGTGAAAAAGAAGGAAGGGACTTGCGTCAGGATCTCATCAACAACTTCTTCTCCTGAGTGTAAATATTTCTTGACCTTACATTACTCTGACTGTTACAGCACCTCTTGTTGTGATGATGAGATAAGTATGTTAAGCTAAAATGAAAGGAATGGCAGCCTTGGGAAACTAGTAGGCAAAGGTGTATGTAAAACAGGGTGACACATGGGACTTTAGGTTCTGTAGCATTGTTTATCTCAGCTTTTTGGCCAAGACTGTGCTCCCTAGATACTGACTGTGAATTATTGTATATGCATGGTTTGTGATGTACTTTTTATGTGATATTCTGTTGTAGGTACCTTCACCGTGTCAACCGCATTTGGATATTTCCGAGTTGTGACATCTGCAGGCCTATGTTGCTGTTTGGTAGTACTAGGGTGACATGGCTTGTTCCTGGGACAGACACACATAGACTTTGGGTGTACAAATCCTGTACCAAGACAGCTTGCACAGTGATTAGATGGGAGTTATGAGGAATCCATTGGACTTGTTCCTTGTTGTGTGTTGGACTTTATGCAATATGTGTGTCATCATAAACTCTAACCACATGTGATAGTGGAGCCTATTCATGCAAAGCTCCCTTCACATTACCTAAATCCTCATTGTGAGTAATGTGTATGTAGCTGTTGATGTGTCATAATTTGTGGGACATACCTCTAGTGGCACACCATTGACATTTGGTGGTGACATTCCACAAGATAGTGGAACAGTGTATTGGAATGATGGTTTGCTATCAAAAGTGTAATACTGCCATGTGTTTGTCTACTGGTGTAATTGATGTGGGGTTCCTTCTGTGAGGTAGGTTATGTGGCTCCAGCTGATGACATTGATCAATGCCATATGGCCTAATCACTTGTAATTTGTCAGATGTATCCTTTCCTTCAATGTGGGTGTGGTCTGGACTTTAAATGTGTTCACTGGCACAGACTATTGTTGTAAAGTTTGATATGGTTTATAACTGACATCATGATAGCTCATTGTGTTTTAGATGGATTAAAGATTGTATTTGACAACACATTTGTTTGTATGTTTTGTTGAGACATGGTTGTTAACCCGAGGTAAACACTGTGTACACGCAAAATATTCTGTCTTACACAAGCAGAAGTTGTGGAATTGTTACTTTCAGATGGGAGTACATATATGGTGTTCCAGATTTGAAACATACTACAGCAGTCAATGAGTTCCAGACTAATGCATTTATTTAAGTGAACAAGGAGAAATAAACATTGTGATTAAAAACAAAACAGGGAAACCAAAAAGTGGAGGTCAGTCATGGGGGATGAAACCATAGTCGTAGATGCCAACATGTTTGTAGTCCAATGTCCAAGATACTACTGCCATCAGAAAGGACAATGGGTCCAGAAATAGTACACAAAGTAAATGTGTGTAACACACTGAGAAATTAGGTCTGACGTTTCTTGCTGGTTGTGGTATTGGTCTTCCCAGTGTTGTGTTAATGTCCAGCAGCACGTCAATGAGGCAGCCCATGTTGGTGTTGTGGGCTGCCAACTCTGTGTGTATGTCCCTCTGCGTGTATGTCCCTCTGCACCTGGTTCATATCCCTGATTTTGGTGAGTATCTGGTCCATGTTGTCTTGGGAATGATTTTATGCTCCCAAGACATGGCCGATGTTAGACTGGGTGCGAATGGCTCCAGTGGCCTCACTTCACTGGCCCACATATACCCTCCCACGAGTCTTACCCCCACGAACCTGTGCCCTTTGCACAGGTTGCGACAACCCACTCGATTCTGGCTCTTCTGTTCCAGGGGTGGTGACAGATACATCAGTAGCCAAGACTGGGGTGCAAATGATGGGAGACACTGTGATAGGTACACAGGTTGGAGAGACTACTGGTGGCTGAGTTGTTGCAGCTGGGGGAGATGTTGTGGGCCTAGTGACACTCACTGTTGCCGTGTTCCCAGCCTGACCAGATGGACCAGCACCGCCATCCACATCAAGATGTCCAGGGCTGTCCTCATCTCTGTAGGCTTGCTCCTAAGTGGCAGTGTGGGTCTTTTAATGGCAGAGCTGTGGCAACTTGCTCTGACCAATAGACCTGTTGGAAAATGGAGAACATTGCTATTGTTGGAAGTGTGATAAATCGTGTGAAACAGTCAGTAAAACCTAGAAGGAGAAAAGTAATAAGTAGAGATTAATGTTGATTGCACATGTTAGGCAGACATTTTCAGATTCCATACACATGTACTTCTGATACGCCGCTCATACCATGTCCTGAGTCGTAGCCAGTTAGATTAGTAAGTTTACATGACATCTATAAACCATTTTATCCAACACAGTGGAGATGTAACATGTGAATTTACCTTTCCAAGGCCCAGCTGAGTACAAAACAGTAGATGACACAACTTGGATGCGTCTTTGCCATTAGTGACCATGTGAGCAGTATAGAGTCAAAGGGTCACCTGCCAGTTAAAATATTTTGATTTGGGTTCATGGCTTTCTATGTTGGGCAAACACATTTGTTGTGGGGTCACTCATGCCATCAATTATTCAGTTGCTGAGACCATGCTACATACAGGACAGTATAGTGACATGTCTCTGAGGAGAGCATTGGATGTAGACTGCTCACTCCATGAGAAATGAAGATCAGTTGTTATTTGTGAGACATTCAATAATCTACAAAAGCACATTTTAATCTTGTTTGGGGTAACTGAAACAGGACATCATGGTAGTTGTAGTCATTTCTAACCCAACTTGTCTACACTATCTAGCTGGTTAGTGTGACATACCTGTTGACATAATGCTGTTGGTATGGCCCATGCCTTTACATTGGGGCAGATAAGATGTATCAGGGGATATTATATTTTATACAATACTCACATTCCATCATGTGCCATGGTGTGGAGTCTGATGCAACAAACCCTATATGTGACGCTAAACATTCACACAGACATCTTCACATCTCTAATGCTGATACTTTGCTGATTGGATGTTAGGGAAATATGTGGAAATCAAATTGTTAAGAGCTGGTTTGTGAACAAACGGGAGAATTAGTTTTCATGTGAGTTTGTAAAGTGTAATTTATCAGACTCTGCTCCTCCAGGTATTCCATGCAAGCCTTCAGTGTGTAAGATGGCCAAGACCTTCAACTCCGAGAAGAAAAAATGTATGGGAATGCTGGGAGGACTACTGACAGGCCTCTGGGCCTCCAGGTGTTGCTTGGAAGCCAGGTTATGCTCCTACAAACTCAGGTCGTTCCACTTCTTCCTAATTTCCCCCTGTATGCGTGGTATGGTAGCTACAGCATTCAATTTGAGGATTATTCTGTCCCACATTCCCTTTTCTGAGAGATAGAAGTATTATGGACTTGGGCTCCAAACAGATGTGGCTCTACTCTAATGACTTCATCCACCATGACTGACAACTCTTGCTCAGAAAACCTTGGATTATTGGGTTTGGCATTATCAAAAAATGAAGGCACTAACAGTACAATAACTAATTACACCCAGGAGAAAACGTAAAATAGCAGGAAACATGTGTGGAGAGTGACAAGTATTGGGAAAAAATAGCCTGCCTTCTCTAGCCCAGATTTACCTCACAAATGCTCTGGAGCTGCGGAGAGGCAAATGATTCTGGTCTAAAATGGAGTGTGTATTATAGTGTGCAATGCAGGTGTCTCTAATTGGCCAATTAACACCAGGTGTGTTGTATGTGTGACCATACAATGACCACTGTTCAGTTGCTTTGCTGAGCGCGTACCGCAACAGTTTCCCGCCATCGGGGAACCGCCAGAAGGGGCCTGCCAGTACTATTGTAATTTCGTAATTTAACAGCATCGGCGTACTAATTGCCAGTAATGCAGTCCGCCGCATCGCTGGCAGGGAGCACTCCATGATGGTCTGCCGCTCAACCTCCATGCATTTTAATAGGGCGGGCGGAACACCACCGACTCAGCGGTGCGTTTTGGACCGCCAAACTTATAATCGGGCCCTAAGTCTTGTATTGATCCTTTTATTTGGGTAGAACTGAAGCTATGTTTTTTTTTTAAAAACATACTTTATTGATTTTCCAAATAGATCTGTTATAGTCAAACATGTTTAAGTATTGGTACATTAATATCATTCCGCTTAAGACTGCGTGAAACATGGTCATAATTTCTGACATGTCCTGCTGCATATCAACGCCATAGTTATTCGTCTCTAATATAATTGTATGCTGTGACATAAGTATGCAGTTATCAATAATAACAAACTAGTAACAACTGTTCGCACACCATTCCCCCCCCCCCTCCCTCCATCCTCTGGCATACATATTCACATCATGGTTTCCGTTACGTCCCATTACTATTTGCATATTTCTTTACACAATCTTGTTGTGGGGAAGGAATCAAAAATATATAAATCACTTACCTGGGTACGGTCACCGCCTCTCCCCCTGTCTCTTCGGACTCCCAGTCCGAAGCAGGAAGCACACAGGCTCCACACAGGCTCCCCTATGGCAATCAAGTCCCTGCTGTCTGAGTGCGGTGGTTTGGCGTTCAGATGGGGATTATGAGTCCGTACATGTTCTCCACCCGGGCTGTGCAATACAGCTGGATGGAGAACATGCAACGCGCAACAACTGTCATGCGCACTTAGAAAGCGCCCACCACTCCTCGCCCTGCACCTAAAACTGAGCAAGTACGGAAAAATAAAATGATAATACCATTGCGTTATTATCATTTGGTTTTCCCTTTTTAACTACCCAGAGAGCAGTGGCGCGACGCTCCTCCACGTTCATTGACACATTGATTTCACTGATTCCAGGATTACTCCGATTAATATTCTTTTTTCCATCAAATCTTTGCTGTTCTGACATTCCGCCACACGGGGGCACTTTCGTGCACCATTTAGGCAGGATTCCTCCGTAAACGTCCAAGGCACCACTAGCTAGATCCATAAACTCGTCAACTACTAGCACAGGAAGGGACATCGGTATTTTAGCTTTGCACGGCTGGGGACTTTATTAAAAGAAAACAAGGCTTTGCAGCGGTCTTTTTTCAGGCGCCGGGTTAATATCACACAGTAATATTGGACGACTTCACACCAGGAAGTAGCAATTCGATCGATGTTGAAACTTCCCTTAGCACGAGCAGGCTGTGCACGGTAACTGCGGCCTTTCCCTGATCGGGTGTCAAGACGTCCATGTTGCAGGGAAAGATTAATAGAGCAGCTTACATGTTCCTGTCTTGTCCTATTACTGAGATGCCTCGGGCAACCGAGAAGAACTTCCCGGGCTGCTACTTTAGCCTAATATTTCATATACGCCAAAGATTATGGCAGTTTGTGGTGTGGTCTAGAAAAAGAGTAAGAAAGAATAGGCCTAATCGATTACTTTGCACATGCAACACGTGTTTGTGGAGACTGCGCGTTTTCAACAGTAAAGAAAATGTGTGACATCCCTGCGCCCTTGTAAGCGCCCTGAAGACGTCGAGAGCCTAGGACGTTGCGCTATAAATGAGTGAAGTTGTTTTCATATATCGGACTATTAACTCGCCTCCACGTACCTGGTCAATTTTCGGCGAAGGGTGAAAGGTGCCCGGATGATATACATTCTCCACAGGAGTATAAACTGTTCACACGTCCCGCTGGTGCTTCTATCACAGACAGTATCAGCCCCTCACACTGATTCTGCTCCTTAAACTGCCCACGAGTGTCAGATGCTCTCACTGGCCACAGGTACCATCTTCACATACTCACCAACAGTGCAATTAAATCCTGCTGCGCTCGCGGATCACCCTATGGTGGTCACATTGGCCACCAGTACCAACTCATGACACTGCCTACACGCGCTAGCATCAGGTACAGCTTGAGAGCTTCTCAAACTTCCTTCCAACCTGTGCCCTATTCTCACACTGCCCACATGTGCCAGGTCAGAGCACTACCCAGGAGTGTCTGTGCGCGCAAGACAGGTGTAGGTGCTTTACAAGTGAACCAGACTCGGTGCCACTTCAGTCATTGGCCTCTATGCGGAGAATGTCACAGGATTGTCAATGTATTGTTAGTGGTTGCTAGCTGGGAAACAAATACTGCAAGGGGCGTACATGTCTGTCAAAAAATGAACAGTGCAACAGAGAACTGAGTAACGTATGGTGTCAGGGAGTAAGATCCCAAATCCTGAATAAGGCCCCACATGAAAGCTCTGTTAGTCAGTCGGATATTATAGTGAGGTCAGTGTAACTGCAGAGATCCTTGCAAATCATTATGTATTAGCTCACATCATATAAGAGCTGGGCGTGCCTCTTAATTCTATCCGCAGTTAACCAAATTTGTACCATGGAGTTTTGCTATATCGTCTTTTATATAGGCACTATGAAGCTATTTAGTTTGTGGTGTATGCTGCACAAGAAAACAATTGGTGCTTTAACCTGTTTGCAAAAGTCTTACATGCCCATGGAACATACGCTTCTAAGAATATGGAATTGCATTTGCAGATCAAGGTGTTTTTGGAAAGAAGTCCTGAGGCTCGAATAAGAGCAGGTGGAGCAAAAAAGTTTAAAAGTCTGCTTGTGTGAGTCACCCTGTGGAATTAGTTTGTGATTTCAAAGGGGGGAGCAGCCACTATGTCAGTGAACCTGTAAACGCTGCATAAACATTGATGGTTATGCGGTAGAATCCCCACCTGCCACCATAGTGGGCCAGGATGTTTCATCATTCAATGTACCCTACTCCAAGTTGGTCAGATAGCTCTGTGGGTAAATGCACCAGTCTCAGGAATCTATGTGTGAGCCTACAAGTAATCACCTCACTCTCCTCCCATCATCGAATGGTGAGAACATATGAGCTATGAACTGTTTGCAGTACTACAAAACTCAATCTATTACTCAAATATAAGGCTCGCGATAGCTGAGCTCCTAGTCCAATGTACTACATCATGTTTTGGGCTGTTTTTATTTTCCATCCACGAGTAGACGCGACGTGACCACTACATTAAATAGACACGTGCAATTTTACATGCTTCAGAGAGCCAGACGCCACTCCCAGCAGCTGGCCCTTGAAGTCGTCCTGCTGCTGCAATTACAGCAGCACTCCTGCTTTTAATGCAGAAAGAATATGCTGTTATGATTTTTTAATAACAGCCCAGAGGTCTCTTTGATCTGGCTGTTTGCTACCGAAATGACGTCCCACTACAAACACAAATCACCCATAAATGTATAATGACAAAGAGCCTTAAATATCATACTTGGGCATGGCGTGGGCCTCTTTCTGTACCCACGAGCCCATTATTTTGTCTCGGTTTCCCCTGATGGTTTTGGCAGCGTAGCTTCCTCTTCGAGGGGATCACTGTCATTTTTTCCATTGCCAGGAGGGCAAATTTGATGCCAGCTCTCTCGGAGACCATTGCTTGGTACTGTTTTATTCAACCACAGAAACCCCAGGAACTGTTGCAGGCTTCCCAGATTGTTTACAGGGCCGCCTTCTGGCAGACGACACATTTCGAGAGCTGGATACCTACCCACCTTAAAACTGTGTAAGGATTAATTTAAATATTGCTCTGATTTATTTTCACACGCAGTTGACATGCCCTTTGTAGATTTGTCTTCTCAGAAAATAATGACCCTGTGACAAGGCTGTGTTTTTCTTTTTTAAATATCTGGAGTTAGAGGTAGGTAAGACTCACATTCATAAGAAGAGCCAAGCCAGAGCTAACTCTGGGGTGCGGCTTGGAAAAAAGAGCCTATTTATGAGCCAAGCCATTGAAAGACACAGTATGAGGTTCAAAGAATAGATGAACTGTAAAAATATGACAAGTCTATTTAAAAATGAAAAGAATAGATTTGTAGTTAATGAAAATATTAGATTATTTTACTGTATTGGGCGTCACTTATTACAATTCATGATTTCAAAAAAATCATTAGAATGATTTAAGAAGAAACACCCTGATGACATTGCCATCATTGAGTTACAGGACAATTATATTTTTGGTGTGCGTTGTATACTTTTTCAGTAACATTATATGGAGAAAGATTACTATCTATTTAAATGAGTCTGATTTTGTACAGCCAACACTGATTTGAATCAACTGAAGTTGCTCATACATTTTGCTTTAAGGAAGGGGTAGCACTTTGAGGTAATGATTTCCTCACGCTCAGGAGTCAGAAAAGGCAGCATTTGAGCTCAGGTGTGCTAGTCACCCAATCTGTTATTTGTTTTTAATTTTATAGAAAAGCCCCCTGATCTATAAATAGTCCTATTTCAATGTCTAAATGAATGCAGTGTGCTCAATAAAGATGACTTCCCAAATGCACAAATCATGGTAAGTCACCATGACATGATATTGGGCATATGTTTATAAACATATTAAGTGAACTCAATGGGAAGCAATCCAAAAATGGCCAAGAGCACGAGTATAAAGCAAATCAGTAAATAATACTGATTAAAATGTGTAACAGTGTTAGCCTCCCTAATACAATGATAGAAAAACTAGCACTCTGCGCAAGTATTATTTATTTAGGAGTTTTATATATCACTCACTATGTGACGCCTCATTCTACTTAAGAGTTCTGTAAAGGCCAACATAAATGTTGATGTCTATGGCGTCCAATTTATTAGGGGCATGGCTGCTATTCAATATCCCTTGCTCACTATCATGATTACTCAAAGACAAAGTTAAATGGTTCCGTTTTAGGAGTTTCCTAACTTACAAGTATTTAGGATTTGGCATGCTAGACGGGGTTCACAGCATTTCAGAGCTCGTTGAACTACAAAAGAACTGCCTCAAAGTGCAAATCGCTTTAATATTGTTGGGTATTGCAGTGTTATGTAACCGATGAAATGTGGGGTCACATCTTTGATGTAACCTGGATTCGTCAAGTATGATTTATGTACTGTACAGAGAATTTCTATCTTAATGCTCTGTTAAACTGGCATTTATGTTTGTGTGTTCTCCCTTGGCTTAATAAACAAAACTATTTCAGCAAAAAGCTGTAACCCTCGGTAGAAGTAGTAAATAAGTAAGAAAAAAAATGAACAACCCAAAGAAGTATCAGAAATTGGTATGGTGCTTGTTTTCAGATTACAGGTTCTCAGTGGGACCAGATAAGAGAAGTTCAGCTGGCTGTAGTCACTACATGTTTTTATATTATTGTTCTGGTTTTATTTTAAACTAAATATCCATGGAAGGAGAAAACGTGTTTTGGATTTGTGTAATGTTCATATTGATCTGCTCCAGGCAGCAAGTGACTACGTATTTTTTTCTTTACAAAACTTAGACGAGTGACCAGCGTCCAGGCTCACTTGCATCCTGCATCAGCAATAAATTAGAATCAGACCTTTTACCCAAGCCAGGCATGCATAGGTTCAGTGACCTCTCATTTTGTGTGCTAGCATAGCCCATTCACAATCAGGCATGATTTCCATCAGATGGAGGAGTGGTCTACAGTGAAAGCATAGAATCTGAGCAGGCAAATACAAAGTCATTCTGTTTGGGCATTGGAGTTCTACAGCCCTGCAGAGGTAATAAATGCCAAGCCACTAGTGAGGAATTTGCGATCGCTGTGTGGATTCATAACTGTGATAAAATATGAAGGAGCAAGAAGAATGATATGGCAGATAAGAAGAAGCATTATGTGTAGGAAAATAACTTCGTAACCAATGTACACATCAATGTCTCGTCATGGGTATTTGGTGCTGTTCTGGATGCCACACCATTGCTTTCAGTTCCTAAGGCAGTATCAGTAGTAACGTGCCCAAAAAAGGCCAAATCTAAAAAGATTAGGAAGAGAGATACTTTGACATAAAGCCAAAGGTTTTATCAGCAGTGTAAAAAATGGAAACATTTGAGGAAAGGATGGAAAGTGGAATATGATGGAGCTACTTAAAATGTCTGAAGGGAATATCTGAGGAAAGGATGGAAAGTGGAATATGATGGAGCTAGACAGACTCCTAAAGGGAATAAACTCCGGTCAAGGTATGAGCCTTAGTGGTGGTACATTAGAGGCACACAGGAAATATATTAAAAAATGCTTTGGCTTTTGCTTTGATGGCTGCAATAGTTTTCTAGTAAAAGAGCCAGAGACAATTTAATAAGACAAGAGGTGGAAACTTGGGAACATATTGACCACTATAAAACCAAACAAAGCACTGACACTATTGATGCACAACTGATTTTTCAACTCAAACAACCAGACATCATACTCCAGTCTGTGATGGAATCCCCATCATGATGGGGGGAAGGTACCATGACTCTTGGAACACTGTCAGGAAGTTCTAATGACAAAACATGGGCTATACAAAGTATCCATGAAGTAACTCTAGTCCAGGCAGAAAAAGGGTAAAGTTGAAGACTGCACTTCTGTAAGTTAACAAAACGCAGCTAAAAAGTCAAGTGTGCCTTACCAAGACCACCGCCCGTGAGTGCACCAACACCCTGAAGGCCGGGCTGAAAGCAAGATCCCCAGCAATGGCGAGAAGATATGTAAATATGTAATACATAATTGTCCAATCCTAATCGCTTCATCTTTCCTTAAACTGTAACCTTGGGTGAATTTGCAACTTGTATATATGCAACTCTAACCACACGTATCTGTAGTAGACTTATGTACTTACTACCATTCTTATGTGAGTTCTTATGAGTTTATCTGTTTGGTATCTTTTATGTCCTTCATATACTCTGAAGTCCTTATGTAATGTAACTGGTTCAATTGTAAAGCGCTCTGACAGCTTCGGGTAAAGTTCGCGCTATATAAATAAATATGCTCTGCCTAATAGTATCCTCGCACCTATTTCTCAAGTATGTCAGTGTAGTGAGGCAGGTGTAGCAAGAGGCACACGTGAATGTACTGACTGATAGATGTCAATGCGGAAGCATAGAGGATTTTGACAAATATAAGAGTTGGGCAAAATGAATGACGTTGAGGAGGCGTGTATGTGAAATATGGGAATCCGCAAAATAGAGGAAGGAGACAGGTTTTGGGGGTTCACTGAAGAAATGTTTTCTTCCCCAATTGTGACCCCCCCCCAACTCCTCCTACAGCCACGTGAAAACAGTAGTACGGACTTGCGTCCAATCAGGGGGCGTGGACGGCGGCCCAATAGGGACAAGATCCTTAGATGTGCCGTTCTTTTGCTTGACTAAGGGAAGGAGGAGGGGCTAGGGGTGGTGCACGGGCTGCTGGCTTGACTCGCCGGATAAGAGCAGCTCGCGGCTCCTCCTGCCATAATTAGGCTCGGAGCGACGGCTTCTTACAGGACGCTGAGAGTGGCGCGCGGCGCCAGCTGCTGAGCAGGGAGCGAGACCTCAGCGCCGCCTACAGGGCACCGATAGCGGCGCGCGGGGGCCTTTAACAGAGCACAGGGCTGCAGAACTGAAGACAGGCGGGGAACAAAACCCTCGCAGCCGCTGGCGGCGGAGCCGGCCTCCTGTGCCCTCATCAGAGCATCTCCTCCCCATCTTCGGGATTCCCATCAGTCGGGGCTCCTCTCCTAGATGACGCGGTGAGGACAGTGAGGCCTTGGAGGCAGCCCCAGCTGGCTGCGGAGCTTCGTCTTCCCTCCTTTTCTGCCCTCCATGGCGGGTCGCGGCCCCCGTCGCTCATGGCTCTCCGTGTTGCTTGGACTGGTGCTCGGTTTCCTGCTCGCCTCCCGGCTGCTGCTCCCGCGGGGTTCGGGGCACCGGCGAAGACCACGATCGGAGGCCGGGCGCTGCGGGCGACCCGTAGTTTGGGAGCTCGAGAGGACTGAAGGGCCAGAGGCCGGGGGGCCCGAACGCGGCCTGCGGGATAACAGCTTCCTCTTTGTTGGAGTCATGACTGCCCAGAAGTACCTGAGGAACCGAGCGCTGGCGGCGCACAGGTAAGCGACCCCAGGGACTTGGGGCGAGGTATCTGCAGAGAGTGGCCATCTCTATCCACGGATCGGTAAAGTCAGAGGGCTGCTTATTGGGCCGGTGTTCCTAACAGTAGTAGTCCGTGGTTTCTGTGCAAGGCCATTACTCTGTTTTTAATATCAGCCCTGGTTCGCTCCCCCTTTCAGAGAGTAGGGGCTGCCCTTTGTTCGCTCTTCCGCACTGCCCTTGTGGTCGATTGTAATAGCTTTGCGGGATAAAGCAGCGATACCGGAATGGGCACTGGGTTACATACAGTGTTGGAGGTATATAGGTCGGAGCATGACCTCTTAACAGTGTGGGGATTTAGGATCTATCGCGTGATTGGCTAAACCAGATTATTGATTGACACGTACAGTGTTGGTAGTGCGGTGATAGGTTTCTGGCTTGTTTTCTGTAGTAGTGGAGGTTTCAGGTCTGAACTTGTGAAGTGCAGCAGGTCTGTGCAGCGGCGGAAATAGTTGTTGTAGGCGGCATGTGTAGAGGTACATTGGAGTGGGCCAACACAGTAGTGTTAGACGCAACTGTGCTAGCTTTGGAGGTCTTTGATCGGTAAATGCAGTGGCTGATGCGGCGGTGTGAGTATTATACATATACAGAATTAACATTGTATGTTTGATTCGCCTTCGGTTACATGTAGCCTTGTAGGTAGGACTACTCGTGTTTCTAATTTTTGTGCTTGCATTAAGGAGGTAGTTGTGCTTATGCATGGGGTAGATGCAGGTGTGGTAAAGGCAGTCCAGTGTTTGGAGATGTTGACTACTTTATTATTAGGGTGTGTGTGTGTGTGTGTGCGTGTGTATATATGTATGGAGTATTTTGATACGTTCTGTCTCTGGTATGTGATTTGGTTTTTGTGAGTGAAGTGGTCTGGGGAGGGTGGTTGTTCAGACCGTGCTGAAAATGAGGCTTTGTCATAATGTTTATGGTGAAGGTAAGGGATTACAGTCTTTCTCTTTCTTTTGGTTCAAGATGTATAATATTTCAAAGAAAAAAGGTTACTACTCTGTACCTAATCAGAAGAATTAATGCAGCTGCTGGCTGCAGCTCTGGCCATAAAATGCTCTTGGTGGATAGGGTGCAGTGTTCAGCCTGTATTCGTGTAGATGATTAGCAACTGTAAGTAGGAATTGGTATGTCTACTTTCAGATAGGCCAGATTTTTTTTTCTGCCTTAATCGCCCCCACACATGTAAGACCTTTTAACTGTCTAAATCTAGTTGTAAATAGTCGGGGGTAAAAATCCAATGTGAAAGCCAGAGGAACTCGGCAACGCCCATGCCAACTACTTCCACAACAAGATGCCTAACAAAAATGAATGTGTCCTTCTGTAACGAAACTGGTGCTCATGTAAAGCGCTCTGATACCCGATGTCTCGGGTCTAGTTAGCGATATATAAAACTCTTTAGAAAAGAAAAAAAAATCTATAGAAACTCGATTTCCCCGCCCCCCAACCCTCTGACCTCTTCACCAATCCGCTGACCACCCGTTCACTTCATGGGAACAACTTAGCACACCGACTACAACCAACCTGATGAACTCATCCACTCAGGAGCACCCACAGACCCCAGTGATCTCCAGAGCTACGTCCCTTTTCCAGCCAAAGTCCTTGATAAGACCATTAACCTCCAACTCTCCGATCATCTGGAGAGAAACAAACTGCTGGACCCGTCCCAATCTGGTTTCACAGCCAACCACATCACTAAAACAGCCCTGATCGACACAACAGATGACATCCTAGCCCTACTTGACAGAAGAGTATCAGCCGCCCATATCCTCCTGGACCTCTCCGCAGCTTTTGAAACAGTCTTTCACCATACACACATCACTCGACTACACCAGATTGGAATCACGGATGGTGCGCTCCGATGGATTGCATCCTTCCTCAAATGATGCACCCAGAGAGTGTGCCTCCCTCTCTTCACCTTCCAATCCAAGCGCACAATCTGCTCACCCAAAGTCCAACCCTCTTTAACATCTACATGACACATATTGCAGACCTCGTCAGATCTCGCTACATCAACATCTCCTACGCTGACGATAAACAGCTTATCCTGTCGCTCTCACTCTCAGCGGACCTCACCTCGATGAAAACCAACTTCCACAACTGTATGAAGAATGTCGCGGCATGGATGAAAGACAACTGCCTGAAACTCAACACGGACCAAACAGAAGTTCTGATCTTCGGCAGACACACCACCCTCTATAACGACTCCTGGTGACCGGCGGAGTTCGTTCATACCCCCAAGCTGAAAGACCACGTCCGCAACCTTGGCATCATCCTGGATGGCAAACTCTCCTTGAAACGTCCGGTCAATGCAGTCTCCTCAGCCTGCTTCACACAATCCGCAAAATCTTCAGATGGCTCCCCATCAGCACATGGAACACTGGCACTGGCCCTCATCGCCAGCCAACCTACCTACAGCAACGTACTCTATGTAGGCACCACTACCAAACTCATGCAAAGACTCCAGACAATCCAGAATGTGCCAGGCAGCTAGTCGATCCTCAACCTGCCCAAGAGGACGCTGTCACCCTTGCACCTAAAAGACCTCCACTGGCTCCCTGTCCAGGAGATATACCATTTCAAGCTTCTGACCCATGCCTACAAAGCCTTCCACAACCAAGGACCAGCTTACATGAACCATCGCCTGCTCTTCACCAACCAACCACAAATCTCCAATCCGCATACCTGGCCTTCGCTCAGCCACCACGTATCTGCCGCTCCAGAGGACGCTTCTTCCTTCTCCCACCTCACTGCCAAAGCCTGGAACTCCCTTCACTTCCACACCCTCGCTGACCTACTTCAGGAAGGGACTCGAGACCTGGCTCTTCGACTGATACCTGCGGCACAGCGTCTGGATACCCACTGGGTGATTAGCTGAACTATGCAAATAAAACTTGATTGATTGAACAAAGTATAATTAAAACACTTGCTGTAATTCAATTACACACCAGGATGCATTGTTATATTAATAAAAGTACTGCCTTGTTCGATGGTCTTAACAAGTTCATCATTTAGTGAAGATTTAAAAAAAAAAAATTAAGAGTACTTTTGCATTCCATGCATTTTATAACCATAAAACTAAACCACCCATTTCAGGTCTTAGCCATCCATGATGTTTTTCCTACTCCTTTGCCTATTATAACTGGAATAGCTGTGTACCATGGGTTAGTCTTTATACACGACTCCTAGAAAAGACGATCTTTTATTAACTCGACGCAGACCTGCTTAGTCAACATTACGTTGACTAAGTAGCTAGATGTATTTTTTGACAAGCAATACATTGTGAGTACACAGATTGCTTTGTATGTTTGGCTCTGGGTTATCATTTCCACCAGTTGTTGCTTACTCTGCCTTACTGCAGACATGGAACTGACCTTTTATTTGTTTCAAATACATCTCAATACGTGTATCCGTATTTTTATTTCACCACTAACTCCTTCATGCGTGATGTAAAAGTATTTGAAAATGCTTGTCCTCTTCTGGCACTTCATGTGCTACGTCATCGTTTTTTGTTAGTCCATTAAACGTTATCGCAGCAGTAGTTAAAGTAATGACGCTTTAACAGCAATTTCAGAGGATGGAGGCCATGTGTCCTGAGGCACGGGGATCGGAGTCTTAATGGTTAAGTGTTTTAAGTGGGGGTCTAAGGCCTGCTATTGTATTTCGGTTAGGAGAGGCTTTTGCAGTTTAGCATCTAAGCTTAATGAGTGTATTGCAGGGCGGACCTCTGTATCATTTAATCTATAGTAGCGCCATGAAGCCGTTGAATACGCCTGCGTCTCGGAGAAGCTGCTGTGTGTGTTACGTGGATAGGGAGAAGTGAGCGATGCATTTTTATTTTTTTCGTAGTTTTATATCGCGCGAACTTGACCCGAATTCAGGTATCAGAGCGCGTTACATGAGGACACATTCATTTTTGTGTAGGCACAAAAATGTTGGCGAGTTCAAATCAGATTTTGAACCATTGATGCTATCTGGGCATGTCGCGTGGATGCGGGAATGAGTAGTTCTGTGTTCAGGTCATTGGTATACCAGCTCTCGGGTTCCAGGCAAAGTGGGAAAAGAGGTGGAATGTTGTACTCCCAAGGAGAGAGTAAAACAAGCGAGAACTTTACTTCTCAAGGGTTAGTTCTACATTTACAGTACTTTTTGTAGTTTAAGGGATTGATAGGAGTACTTCTGGACATCCACGCATTCTGAAGATGTCTAGTAGTACTGAAAACCTTCCTACCTCGCGCAGAATACAGTTATAAAACTAGGCATGCGTAAAGTGGATTGCAATGCAGTTTTCCTTCTCCTTGGGGGGGGGGGAGAGGGGGGCATGCTTTTCGTCATCGAGAGACGCCTCATCCACCTCGATAGAGTGCTCTTCTTCTTTTTAAGAGGTTGTGACCCGCCTAGAGCAACATTTGCAATCTTCTGAGACTGGAGTCTAGTGTTGCCCACCTTTTGGCAATCGAGAATAGTTAACCAGGCTTGCCACGCCCATTCTCTGAACTTTCGAAGTCAGCTGGCAATCCTTATATTTGTTTATTTATTTTTCTTCCCTGAAGCTAGTACTTTTTGGATCTTACATTTCTTCAGCGACATGCATGTTTTACAGGGTAAGATTATCTTAATCTATCTTGGTTTTTAAGCTTCCCGTGAAATGGCAGTAGTGATCACCGTTCCCCCAGTAGCGCCGGAGTTCATTCTGCCATGTGACCCCCCCCCCCTTGTGTTTGCTAGTGGCATTCGGAATCCACCAATTTCTAGCTACGTTTTCTTTGGCCGCCTAGTGTGGTTAACATTTCTCAGCAAAACTAATGATCCTTTTAGGTCTGAAACTAGCCATTGATGTGGTGATATTTGCACAAAATGAAGCGGGGTAACATTACATGGGACCTCAGTGAGACACATTTCAGATGCGACATGTTTAGTAGCGCACCACACTGGAGCTGCCGAAGGCGCGGCATACGGAATCTTGCGTACCTCTCTTGAAAGCTCCGTGCCTCCTGAGAACACAAACGGCAGGTTTTTTTTTTTTTTCATTCGAAGTGACCTAGCTTGGAAAAGATCGGCAAGTAAGACAGCACTGCATTCCTTTAAATGTAATTGTGGTTACAATTGCAGTTTTACTAGTAATACTGGTCTTTCTTGTAGCTCTTTAAAGGACTGTGTGGTGCAGTACACACAATTTTCTTAAATAAATTCCAGTTGTGTGGGGGCTAGAAGTATGGAAAAGTAGCCTCACTCGGAGACACCATCTCAACGAGTTCAGTCGGCACATTTTAATGCTGGAACTCGTACGTGGCTGACCTTGCAGCATTGTTTATCAGCCTGCAATTACCAAGAATCTGAAGCCTGGAGAAGTTCCTGCAGATCCTAGACCTCCAAGTCCGAATCCGGAAGAACTGGAAGACAGACTAAAAATATTGTCCTCGTGCTCAGGCCACTTGAACAAAGACCCACAATCTGTCCTGTTGGTCTGCTGAAACGGAGTATTGCGCTGCTCCTTTACGTACTATGAACACACTTGGAGGAATCAACTAGATCGATTTTTGCTGGACCATGTTCTAAATATTCTAGTGTGGACACGTTGATAATAACGCCCTCCCACTTAGACATTTGTTTTTTTAACTTATTTGTTAGTTTGTGTTTAATGTTGGAGATCTCCTGTGAGAGAAACTCGCAGCAAAGACATGTTTTATCTTGACGTTTTCATAGTACATGATTATAAAGTGTGGTTGTAACAGAACAATGCATGTTCAAAATGCAGCTTGGATTGTCCAGTTATTTGATTTTTGTTTGTTTTTGGGGGGTGGGGGGGGATTTTTTTTTATTAAACAAAATGAAACATACTTTACATAAATTAGAAAACAATATACATAGACACCAAATAAGAATTTACGTCTCTTTAAAGTGGATAAGTATTTTATAAAATCTATGACTATTCCCATTTGGAAGCTTCAGCTTGGCTGGGTTATATTCCAATTGTAATTCACTGTTGCATTTCGGGTGCCGCTTCTCCCCCGGCAGCCCACTGAATCTGCCTTTGGGGCTCCAGGTCTGGCAGGAGCAGTGTAGGGCGAGTGTGGTGACTATAGTCGGCCAACACAGAGAGTGAGCCTAGCGACCCTGTGGAAGCGGCCCAACTAGATGTGGGTGCGGCTTACAGGGCAGTCCGGTGTGCTCCTGCTAGGCTCCTACACCAGCCCCCTGGTAATCTCCTGAAGCCCTCCTGACGCCTGCTGGCTGCAGAGGAGGCAGCAGCCCATGAGGCACAGCATTTATAAAGCACTCTGAGGAGACAGAGAAGTAGTAAGGCAGCGGCGAGCACTGACACCCAGACACTCGACACGGTGAGCAGGTGGGGTCCTCCCCTCCCAAAAATAAGAGTGGGAACCGCTAACTATAGACTCGAATAAATTAGCTGCTGTAACTCTACATTACTGCTGCAAAGAATCTTGCTGCTGGGGGGTAACGACAAGTCTTAAGTTTTAGTACTTGCACATCAGTTGCAACAAAAGAACGTTTACAAAATCAGTGTACCAGCTCCATACTCCCATTGAGCTTCTTTGGGAGCACAACACTGCCCATTGCCATTAATTGTCTAAATACAAATTCAACCTCCTGTCCAAGCATGCACGGATGCATGAAAGTTGGAGCCCTTGCCTGCATGATGCATCGAATTCAGTGGCGTTCCCGCCTATCAACATTTAAATTGCGCACAGTGGAAGGACTAAAGCAAAGTCACTCGCACAAAACCTTATAATATCAAAAGTACGATAAAAATAAATAAAAAGCCTTGCTTTTCTCATTTTCCCCCGGAACATCCGTGAGCAAATGCCACAGCTTGATCAAAATGAGAACAGCAGCTCCCTTTTGCTAATGGCCCACGACAGAGTGCAAAACATGTTCAACAAAAAGAAGACTAACAGGAGCCCATCATTAACCATTATCCATAACGCAAGTCTGGAGAGGGAATGTCTGAATCAAACCAAAGACAAATAAGTGACCACAACAACTAAACGGAGTCCAACCAAAATGGAGAAAACAATACGGGAATACTTTTTGCTCGGACAGAAACAAGCGGGTCCACCAAAAGGCTACAGTGAAGCACCCTATGGACTCCATAGTAGATCTTCCAGCCATAAGATCTCAAAGAATCAGTGCAATTATGCAGAACTTGGAAATTGAAAACAGTAACCTTGGGAGTCTTGGTTACAAGAATCGTTACCTGAGCTAGAGACTATTAAAGCCTTCAACGGCCTGGAGCCCTCTTCGCCTCTGTGCTCCCTACATCAAGGATACCCGCTGCCCCCAGAGATTAAGCCAATAAAGCACCTGAGGCAAGAGTCCCTCTCCCACACCAGTCAACCTACAGTATAAATCGACCTCTCAGACAAATAATCTAAATGACAGCCCTTCACAGATGGGAGCTTCTTCCATTACCCCATATGCTCGAATTAACTTTCGCAATCACTGCCTTAACTCTGGGCAAGAGGCAAGCAGGGTCCACAGCTACAGCACTGGCTCACGCAAGGAACAGAACAGAAGCACAGATGATGGTAGAGACACCCACCAGCAGATCAAAAATCACTCGGACTGACCGGGCATGGCATCAAACCACACCAGTACCCCTGGGATATACAAACAAAAGCAGAACCGTTGATGAACAAAGTGGGTCTGAGGAGCAGAGTCAAAACGGGAAGATAAACGCCAGTGAACCAGACTGGAACAGCACCCATTTATCTCAGACAACGCCCAAACTCCTGAGGTCCACACGTAGAAGCCCAACCTTTTTAATGAACAAATTGAGCTCGAGGTGCAGAGTCAATCTGAGAAAGGGAACGGCAGAGGGTGAGACTAGAAGCTTCTACAGTCTCCTGACTGCAATTACAGTGGCAATAACAAACACCGATTTAAGCTGGTTATACAAATATCAGTTCTGCAAACATTGGCGTAATCTACTATGGCAATTGAAGCCAAAATGAAAAATACTGAACTCCTTGATAACAAGAGCACAGAACTAAGCAGAACCCCGCCCCCCCCAGTATTGCAGTTGCAATCCGGTTGTTGAAAAATTATCGATACTACCTGATGTCAGGAAAGACATGATGGTAGAAATTTAAAAAAAAATCAAGCTATGCCCAGGGCAAACAGATTGTTTGCCAACTGAAGGGCCCTCTCACCAGGGAGGGGGGGTGGGGGTTGAATGATTCCTTCACAGACAAACTCCAACTCTACTCGACCAGACCCGCCTCCACCCTTGCACCAGGAATCACCTTGGCAAGCACTCACAGGAGATGTAGGTCATGTAGACAATTCACTTCAACATAACTCAACCGTACACCCAAAGGAAATCGGGTCAGTTAATCCTGAATCTCCTCACTTTTGAGCTGGTGCTCTCAAGAAAAAAAGGCAGAAAATACTCCCAAAAAAAAAAACAACCAACATGGTCGTTTGAGATCAGGAAACCTAAGGGCAAGGAAGGCCCACAAGTCTATCCCCTCTTCAGACTCCCGCAAAATACCAATACTGCTGCCTGCCTACTGGACCAACAGAGGACACTTTTACAACACAGTACAGTACTAACATTGAAGACCATGCCACGGTTAGCTAAGCCTCAAACTCAGTAAAACAAGGCCTCCAGATCTTTGGACCACAAGAACTCAGGGACAAGCGGGGCCCACTAATTGCTATCTGAACGTGCAAGCATTTATTAAGCTATGCAGAGGGAAGAGTCTCCTCTAACCGCCCCCCACCACCCAATAATTCCGCCTAAAGAGCAGGCAATTAAACCAACGAAAAGCAGGGGAAAACTTCCTAATACCCAGGAAAGCTGGGTCGCTACTACATCTCCAACAGCTTCCGATCAGGCCATGCTCCCAGCTCAGTGAGTCAACTAGACCCTTGGGGAGGCAATCGCACCATGCTACCGCACCTCGGGGAGACTCATCAGGAAGGAAACAGCCAAAATCTGCAATACTTTCATCCTCCGGCACGCTTTAGGAATATGGATCAGCCTTGCCCATTCTCCAGCGTAGACAGCTTACACTTGTCGACACATGCTAGCCGTACCAAAACAGACCCAGGGAGTTGCTTAACTCAACGAGCACGCTGAAAACAGGCGCCATATGCAAGGCTCCTGCTGCCTTTTTTTCACATTTTTCTTTTTATAGGTTTTAGCATTTCTCCCCATTGTTACATTCTTTTGATTTACCAGTATTTGTATGAGACAAGGGAGCTTGTCCTTATACAAAAGGGGTCGCTGGACCCCAGTTCCATTCTTCTTTTGCCCTCCCAGTTTTGTGCTGAGGAGCACTTTGGACACGCCCTGGATATTGGGCTTGAAAAGCAGCTAAACTGTGCATCTGCACAGCGGACGCGCGCTGCTGGTGTGCCAAAGGCAAGCTCGTCATCACCCGACGCCGCTCTGCGCCAGCCAGTTTGCCACCAGAACACTGATGGTTATCTCAGTACATCAGGAATGATGTACTTATACTGTGTCCCTACAGTAGGAAACAATGCTGCCGTCCTGTTGGACCTCCTCGACAGTGGTAAATTGGATGACTTGCCCTGGCTGCTCTAACGTTTCTTAACTCCAAAGTCAACACAGTCACCAGAGCTGAACAATCTTCATAAAACTATGTCCACCTATCAAATGCTTCACAGTATGGTAATTAATGGCAGATCGCTCATCAAAAATAAGTTGGAATTCTTCAAGCACACAACATAGACCATGCCTTCGTTACGGAACCCTGGGCGGATGAGAGTTCGGGCCCTGATTTGGTATTAACCATTTCAGAGGGTTACTTGATGTTCAGTCCAGACTGCACTGGAAAAAGAGGGGGCGGCCTAGCCTTAGTGTATCGAAACTACTTGACTGGTAGTATCTCTGGTTTGCTCATATCCACAGAATGAGGGGTTGAATTTTAAGTTCATTCTCAATAACCACGACTAATTTAACAGTCTGTTTAAATATACTGACCACCAGGCCTTAGGACTGCCTTCTTACACAGTTTCTGCCTATTGCTTGAGGCTAAGGCCAAGACTGCAGTTTTACAGTTCTCGGCTATTTTTAATTTTCATCTGGAGAACAAGGAAGATGGAGACTCTGAAAGTTTGCTAGATTTAATGAACAGTTTTGGCATGACTTAATTAGTTACTGCCCCATCTCATTCTGTTGGTCACACGATTGACGCCATTTTCTCTGATTAATACCTCATTATCCTTCTCCAAGATATTACAATTAATATGGTCAGTCCATGCGGCAGTTATGTTTAACCTAAAATCTAAGACTAAGTTGTTTAAAACAACCCCACCCCCTTCCTTTTTTAAAAACACCCGCTCTTAGCATAAAATTGATGTAGAAATGCTTGCTAATAAATTGCAGTTATCACCCACTGTTACAAACCACCTTGATCATGATACTCCGGAGTATGACTCTTGGCTTACTTGAGCTTTTAACCAGCTGGACCCTACTAAATTTGTGTGCAATAGGAGATTAACTCCCTCCCAACCTTGGTTCTCTGAGAAACTGAGACAATTGAAACAGCTTTGCAGGTGACAAGAGCGTAGTTGGAGGCAATACAATAACCCCAGAGAAATATATTATTCAAACAAAAAAATCTCAGAATATAAAGCTCAGTTTTTCTCTGAAACATCGGTGTATTCCGCAAAAAAATCATCTAAGGGCGTCTTCTCCACTGTTATAAAAAGCTGGCTTAAATCGAAGATCTTGACAAGTCCCATAGTAGTCAATCATTATGTAACAATATCATGTCTGCATTTCAGGCAAAGGTGCTTGGCATCTATAACATCTTTACTAATAATCTGGTGCAAGCTTTCTTGGATAGTGTCGGGTTTCATGCCCCCCCCCCACCTGATGTTCCTGTGGTGACACCCTCTGATTGCGACCCAACATCTTTCTTCTTTTACCACTCAAACAGTCAATCAAGTTCAGGATCTAATCTTAGCCACTGGATCCGGCTCACATTTGGAACTTTGTCCACCAAATATCCAGCAAACTGTTTCCAAGACCATAGCTAGCCACCTAACTAATATATTCAATGAAATGTTGTGTCAAGGATATTACCCTAAAGTTTGGAAAATAGCTTCCATTCTACCTGCTAAAAAAAATCACATATTAATCCTTTGGACCAAGCAACTACCGGCCCATATCCCGCCTTTCCTTTCCATCCAAGATTGTGGAAAAGGCAATTAACAAAGAACTCTCTCTTTCTTGAATCCGATAAACTGTTGGATCACATACAATATGGATTCAGGAGTCAACACAGCACATAGTCTGCTTTGATAGCTCTCAATTCTTCTGAGGCAGTTATCTTGGATTAGGGTAATCCTGCAGCACTGATTTTGTTAGACCTCTCGGCCACATTCGATACGCTCAATCACAAGGTTTTGATCAATTGCATCGATTCTTTGGTAATTAGAGGCTCTGCTCTTGCGTTGCTTAAAACCTTTCTATCCGAAGGAGAGCAGTTTGTAGCCCTGCCCTTTTTAAATTTGTTACGCCCCTAACCAATCTAGTTAAATAATTTGGGTTCTCGGTGGTAAGCTATGCAGATGACACCTAGATTGTTTTCTCAGTGGGCAGAAACCAGCAGGATTCTGCTGCCAATTTCCTCAGTTGTATGCAACAGATTAGCTACTGGATTACCAATAATTGTTTGAAGTTAAACTCTGGCAAAACTGAAGTATTGCTTCTAGGCAATAATACTTATTTTTGGTTTCCAGATTGGTGGCCGTCAGACATGGGGAAACTTTCCTGTCCCTAAAGTAAAAATTCTGGGGATAGTATTTAATAATCATTGTGTTGTTGTTGTGATAAACAAATGCAGTGACTGCCTCATCTTGCTTTACCTTAAAGATTCTGAGAGAGGATTTCCCTTTTATTACGCGAGAACTAAGGAAATTAGTGGTCCCTGCCCTCATTCTTTCAAAACTGGCCCACTGCAACGCCCTGTATATCAATTTGCAGAAGCGTCTAGTGAATAAGTTACATATTCTGCATAATGCTGCAGCCTGGCTATTGTTAGTAATTCCTAAGCACCAATCTGCCTCTCCGGCCCTAGTCCAACTTCATTGGTTACCTGTACGCAAGCGCATAGATTTTAAGGTATTGTGCATTGTTTTTAAAGCCCTGCATGGCTTGGGATCTGAATATTTTAAAACATTTGTGTGGTATGTTCCACTCTGAGCCCTGCATTCCTCATCCGCTCCCAATTTAGCTGCTCCTGAATTCAAGAGAGCCGATTAGGGCAGAAGAAACATTGTCTATGGCACCATATATATTCAAAATCTGCTTGACACCCTCCCAGGCCTCGTCATAATAAATAGTAAGGACTTGGACCGTGTAGCTTTCTTGCTGCCCGGACAAGGGAAGAGCAGGGAATCTACCGAAATATGACTCCATGACATCAGAATTAAGGGCCTCATACTCCAGCATTGGGCCCTGCTGGAAGAGTGGGGAATCCATATGTGCTCTCCAGCACCAGAGAAATATCCTCACTTCTTATCCCCGTGCACCTGGGACAACTACGCTATTACGAGAACTAGCCAATCTGTGCTCTTAAGTGAAAAAGGCCCACTCGGTGACTTGCCACAATCGAAAGGAAATCTCAAAATCACTCTATCAACAATCCATGGAACCAGGTGCACCGGTTTTCCACGCCGTCGGGCAATACAAGTTTTGACTGGTTCACGGTTTCCCTTCATGGTCACTCCTAGCACTCGGTGACAACTAAACTTGGACACTTCCCCGGAAGAGCAAGATCTTTTTTACTTAATAGAACATCGCAGCCATAGCCAAATTTGCACTAGATCCGGAGCTAGAAACCTACTTATGTGCATTTGATATATTATGTCTCCAAGAGACTTGGAGCCTTGGTGGAGCACCCCTCAGGATATGCACAATTCCCTAAACCTGCAGTAAAAAACGGAGGCAAAGGCAGGCTGAGCAATTATGTGACTCTTAAAACAATAAACTTATCCGAACTGGAACCAAACTCTTCTTACATGCAAGCGCTATTGATTAACAGCTGGAAATCTGAGACTCGGAAAATCAAGGTCCTGGTAGTGAACGTTTACCTGAACCCTAAGGGTGTCAGCAGCAAAAAAAAGGCAATTCCCTCCTTGGAACAAGCACTGTTCAAACTTAACAGCTGTGACTCATGCGCAGAATGGATAGTGACCGGCGACTTCAATCTAAACCTGGCTAGCCACTGTAGGAGTAGCATGGAAGCATGCACCTTGGATGCCAGGTGGAATATACCTGCGCATGACTCAAAATACGCAACCAGTGACAGAGCTGATCACCAACTGCTGTCAACATTCGAAGAAATGGGTCTTAGAGCACTAAATGGAATGTGTCTCACAGACAGCCCAATGGTGGTGACTTGGGAAATCCAAGTTAGCAGTCCGTGCTAGACTACGTATTTATCTCCTTCCACCTATTCTACAGGGTCGCAGCTTTCACTTAAGGCAGTTGAGAAACCGACCACCATCTTTTAGTGGTATAAATCACAAACACCAATGACCATGCTCCCCAGAGGTGCAATGTAGTTGTTCAAGACCCAGGAAGAGGAGCAATCGCTCGGTGATTCTCTGCAGTTAGAGTGCAACAAGTTAGAGGAGGTGTAGAATAAAAAAAAAAACCTCCACCCCGTGAACGAACGGACACAGGAGAGTGTACAAGAAAGTGAATACGCAATTAAGGCATTTAAATATAGTAGCCACTCGGCAGGAAATTGAAGCGACACCTCGGGTTGGCCAAAAGGAAGTTAGAACGTATGAGTACATCGATTGCACTAAGCAGAGTATCTGCATTAACTGACGACGAGAAATCGAACAGAAAACAGTCTTAATCAGTAGAAGAACTTATAAAGTTTGACTTAAGAGGGCATGTAAACCAAGCTATACAATAAGGAATACAGAGAGAAACGAACTAACTATTGTCTTGATAAAGATGGAATAATAATCAAACCCATCGAAACGCGTTGACGCATCATTGTACATTATCCAAGGGAAAATTTGGACCTGCAGATACGAAAATGAGTGTATCCAGGCCAGGTTTTTAAACTGTCCCATAGTATATGTTTCTCTGAAAGACAAAGTACACTGTCTAACCATTGTTCTCTTTTTATGTTATGGTATAGTGTGTAAATTGATTGTAATTGGGGATTTTACATTAATTGTTTTTATCAATTGTTTTGCATAAAACTGTGATAGGATGTGTATTGAAATTTTAAAATTGTAACTAGTTTTTTAATAAAAGATTTTTGTAAAACTTCAGTGCTATTTAGCAATTGATTCAAATATTAGGTGGGATTTTCCTTGATGAGTTGTATTATGTGCCTTGTGAGGTACGATCTAGTTGTGAGTTGAACCTTGTAGCCTGTTCCTTTCATAACCCAAGGGAATATTTGTTTTACTTGTTAAGAGTACCCTACTCCCTTGGCTACAACAAGGGGTCTTTCTCTCCTTTTTACATAACAAGACCCAGGAACAACTTGGCATCGGATAAGATGGACGGAAGTCACCCAAAGAAAATACGAGCATTGGAAAATGACCAATCCTCTAAATATATGGGAACTACAGAATCTGTTGGTAGTCTGGATAAACATGCTAGTAGATTTAAAAAAACGTCCTTGGAGCAAACCATTAGCAATGTCTGCCCCACCAACGTCCGGCCAACAGTTGGTACACTCAACCAACAGAGGCGGGCTCTGAAAGCAGCGACGGTACGGCAACATTTGAAAGCGCCCGGTAGTCCTTATCCAATATTTATTACAGATATCTGGATGGAACATAAGAAAGCTATTTGGGAGGCAAAGTGTGCAAGGAACAAGCAAGACTGGATTTTAATCGTACAAGCCTGCAAATGAAAAAACAACAAAGCCCTGTGGGCCCTGATCAATCAGTTAGAGCACAGCCCCACCTGTGCTGCTGGCAGTAATGTCTTGCAACAAACCTGGCTTGCTCATATTGGATCATTATATTGCAGCAATGAATCCGTCCTGTTATGTATAAACGACAAGATTGACACTTCAGCTCTTGCCTTCTGACAGCCGCTATGGTGGCGCAAATAAAGAAAATAAGGGGAAATGTGTACGCCGGGCCTAAATGGGGTGCCAGCTTCAATCTACAAGCACGACCCAGAATTATGGGGCAAATTACTCTTCCAACTATTTAATTACTGCCTCCTTGAAAATTCTAAACCAGAGTGTTGGCGAGAGTCAATCCTCCTCTCGATCTATAAAGGTCCTTTCTCTGTCACAGACAGTTATCTTATGATTGCATTACTATACACTGATGTAAAGATCTTTGCTGGCATCCTACTGCAGGAAGTGGAAAACTGGGTGGAGGTATCAGGCCGGCTCTCGGGCATCCAAACAGGTTTTTGTCCTAAGTCGAGCATGACGGACCATCTCGTTGCCCGTAGTATGCTAATAGTGAAACATGGGAAAAAACAACTGCTCTGCACATGCTTTATTGATTTATTTATTTTCTTTCAAGAGGCTTCAATCCTGTCAACCGGAACTTGCTGTGGTGTAAATTGACATCATGGAACATCCAAGCTAACCTCTTGCGGGCACTACAGCTACTGTACTCTGAAACGTGGGCAAGGGTTAGCCTGGGCACGAATAAGCTCCTAGCTCCAACAATACCAACAGAACGAGGCCTATAAACAAAGGTGTGTTTTTGCCCCCCAACATTGTTGAATCTTCATTTCAGATCCGAGTATAGCTCAAGATGAGGCGCGCTCACCTGTCCCAATTTTGGGACAACACCGCTGACGCCACTTCAATATGCGGACAACACACTCTCATGAATTTAACTCCCATCGGCCTGCAAAACTTGCTTAACATCAGGGCACAAGTCCTAAAAAAATAAGTGGGGGGACTAACCTAGTTAATCAGTATGCAAGTGACATCACGGTGCGTGACATCACGGTGCGTGACATCACAGAGCATGACATCACGGCGTGTGACATCACAGGAAGTGGCATCATAAGACGTGACATCAGATCTTAAGCCCTCGCATATATGTTTAACATTTCTATCATGAGTACATTGGAGCACATTTCGAGTATACAGGGAAACCCTCCTGATTTAGGCAGAAGATTCACATTTTTTATGCTACACATAAAGCAATGTTGGGTTTCCGGTACAGAAAGAAGGTCCAGGGATCCTCTTCCTAGATGGTATTGCCAATTAAGGTTATAGCAATGTTGCCTTTTGTCAGCGTAAACTTCCTCCACCCATAGTGCTTTACAAGAAAAAATAGTGCTATTTAAAGTATTACAAGGCCTCCTCAGGGGTAGTAACCACTATATAAAAGCTATTTATTTTGTGTAAATACTGGGAAAGACAAACACATCTGACATTCTTACAGTGCATACATATATCCTAAACGGGGACTGAACAAAGTGAAAAGCTGCCCCTCCTAAGTATGTGTGAAGTGCTAACAAGGTGTGAGCCTTTGTTTCCCCGTTGCTGCGTTTGCTTCTAGGTGTGAGGCTCCTGACTGCTGCCAGCCAGGAGACTCGAACAAAAGGAGGCCTGATGACCCCTCAGATTCGCCCTTTGTTATGGGCCCAGCAGGAGTCTGAACTAAGAAAGCCCCGTCCCCGCCTGCTGCTGAAAGTGTCCCGGTGTTTGGAAATTACACCGGAACGAATTCAGCATATTTTTCAGTGGGGCCCAACTTCTTGGCAGGGTGGACGGCGTCCACCCTGTGAAAATAGTGGGTGGGCGCCGTCCACCCGCGTGTACCCCCGACTCGTGCCCTGCTTAACATACTGGCTTTTTACTGTGAAACAAACCGGTTGACAGCTAATTTAGACAAAACAAAGATAGTAATTTTCGGGAATGGCTGCAAAAAGAAGGGCAAGTGGTACCTGAGAGGTAGTAACGTAGAAAGAAGTGCCAGCTGTAAATACCTTGGGGTTTGGCTTAAAAGGCGCTACTCTCCCAGGCTTCAGCTTAATTCACTGAAGCCTCGCTTCACTTATCACTGCCTTTCAAAAGCTGCACAGTAAATTCCTCACACCAACTCTGGCAGCAATCAAAGTAAAACTGATTCCAATGCTGTCTTGCATATCAGTAGCCTTCCCGAGAAAGTCTATTTCTTAACAATGCCCAGAGTAGTCTTCCCCCTGCTATTCCATCTCACACAATACACGTCACCTGCACAAATTTGTTTAGAATTTGGGCTTCACGAGTAAGGTCTAGTACAGCAAGCACCCTTCTCAATTACCGGTCATTCATAAGAATGGGCCCTCTGAACACACTAAAAGCACTAACCTGGAAAGAGATGCAGGATAACAGCCAAACGAACTGTTGTGAAGAAGTGAGGCCTTGCTGTTCTGCTTGCAAGGCTGGAGTTCCCATGTAATGGCTTGCCTAGTAAAATGTATTATCACTGTGGAGCAACTTTTGAAAGTGGTCGCACAACCAAACTGAGAAACCATTGTCAAAATGCGTTCACCGTTTAATCTGCACTTTCCACACTCTGGCACCTTAACTTGTGTATGTCTGGCTCAGTCAAGGAGATATACTGAAGACTCCTCTAGCGTTTAGTATGTAACTGTACCTTTTACCTGTTTTTATACTGGTAAAATGCGCCCCATTCTTCAGTTTTATCTGCTGTGCACTAGCTTTTTTAGGTAGCATTAAGGACAATTATTGAAGAGTCCATGCACAAGCACTTTACCTGTGTATGTTTGGATTCATTCGGTCAGTTACTGAAGAGACCAAGTTGTAGCACGTCCTTGATCTTTTTAGCTGATTAAATACTGGTAATACCTGCGCACGCACTCCATTCTCATCTGCGACACACCAACGCTGGATGGCTCCTTGTGCTCTAGTGTCTGTCACTGTATTTTTTTTTACATGGTGTTCCTTTATCATATAATGGTTTAAATTAGCTATTTCATGATTAACAAACTTAACATTTACATTTTTTTTTTTTTACACTTATTTGTACTGGTAAACTATTTTCTGCAAAACCTATTTTTTTGAAGTGTGGATGTAGAGTGAAATCAAGTGACTGCCGTTTCAAAGAGCTTTTTGCTATTTCTGAATTGTCTAATTGTCTTATTGTAAAAGTTTGAGGACTATATTCTATTAAGTTTGTTTGTTTATAATTTTTTTGTTCTTTAATTTTAGAACCTGGGCAAGCACGATTCCTGGTAAGGTTGAGTTCTTCTCCAGCGAGGGTTCAGACACCTCCATACCAATACCGATAATACCACTTCCTGGCGTAGATGATGCCTACCCACCCCAGAAGAAATCCTTCATGATGCTTAAATACATGCATGACCACTATCTGGACAAGTACGAATGGTTTATGAGAGCCGATGATGACGTGTACATTAAAGGTGACCGGCTTGAGAGTTTCTTGAGGAGTTTAAACAGCAGTGAACCCTTGTTCCTTGGCCAAACAGGGTTGGGCACAACTGAAGAAATGGGCAAGCTGGCATTGGAACCGGGTGAGAATTTCTGCATGGGAGGCCCTGGAGTGATTATGAGCCGTGAGGTGCTGAGAAGGATGGTGCCACACATCGGTGAATGCTTACAAGAAATGTTCACCACCCATGAGGACGTGGAGGTGGGAAGATGTGTGCGGAGGTTCGCAGGAGTGCAGTGCGTCTGGTCTTATGAGGTGAGCAATGTGGAGGTTGTTATTTACTATCAGTTGCGCAGCACCCTTGAATGAGGAGAGGAAGGGAATTGTTGTGAGTCCCCCAATGTAAACTGTGTGACGTGGATGACTTGGTGGACATCTGCATAGGTAACTTACTTTTTCAAATGTTGCTATGCTAATAATATAAGCTCTAAATTTGAACTTGCAGGCATCTGTACTGTATTCAAAATGACTTCTGAATTTTATTCTAAAGATTCATACGCTAATGACCGATGAGGACTTCTGGCCTTTTTCCTAGTGGATTTTATCATGATACACTACATAGTTTCTAGGTTGGAATTTACTCTTGGATTTCAATTCATCCGCATGTTAATTCTGGGTTGCCACATGCACTATTATTGTTTTTTCCATGCTAAACTTGCTTCAAAGTCTGCCTACATGACTCTGGGATTATAGAACCAGGTCTCCTTCGAAATATGCTTGTGTTTTTGTCTCTGTCAAACTTCTCCACTTGTTAAACCTGGACATAGTGAAGTCCTATCCTTCTTGACAGCTGTCGTATGTATTCTGTGCAAGGGGAGGGGCAAGTTTGGATGGATCGGGTTAAATTCCGATAGTAGCTGCCTATGCTATTCATCCTGCCTTAGTTTGTGAGGCAAGGCATGCTATATTTGTTCAGCGTTTTATAGTGAAGAGTAATAACTCTTTTTAATTAAAAAAATATTTAGGAAATATTCGCTTTGTCCGTGCTTCTTAATTTGTAGGTGAGTCTAAAGATCGCTGTATTTACAAAAAAGTTTCGGGTACTGACACAAGAATGAAGGTATCAATTAGTCACCACTTGCAGCCTTCGAGTATGCATGATTTTGCAGGTTCTTTGGCATTTAGTCCAGAGTTCTCCATCAGTGATAACGCAATAGTATTATCCTGCATTGGATCTTTTATAGATTCTCATGCTTGAGTAATTCCCTGTAGTCATGCTGACAATATCACCCTGATGTGGAAGGAAGTTCCCCATGTGAATCGGATCAGCACAAGCGCTATGCTGTTTTAGTTATGCCAAGTATCCTTTTTCTTGTGCATCACCAGGTTGTCTAGCTTTGCCATTCTTTTTTATTTTCTTCGTAACATTTTTTTTTTACTAGATTTTTGCAGGATAAAGACGTTACCTGCAAACAAAACACGGGTAAAGACTTGTCAATACTTAATTAAATATGCAGTTGGTGTTCTCTTTCGTAATTAATATTACACTCTCGCCCTTCAAGTCCTCTTCTTTATCCTGACCAGCATTTCTGTTTCTCTGCTTCTTCAAGTAAAGCACATTTGCTTTCTAGTTACCGCGGACCGTGCTCCATCAAAGCACCCACACCTTTCTAAAATTGGCCAACGGATTATTGTGATATCTTGCGTGGTGGCTTCATGCTTCCGATTTCTTTTATTATTTTTCTTTCCTTTACTGCAACAGTAATTACCCAGCACTTGACTTCAAGCTTGAAAGTGAGTCATTGACCGCGAGAGTTAGTAGCAGGGCCACTGGAATTATGCAGCAGGGTATGCTCAAATTATAAGGTAGCATTGACTAAATTATGCTTCAAGAAAAGGCAAATAATGTGGCACATTTTGTGATCATATTATTTTGACATTTTTACATGTTAAAACTAGTCAAAGGAATTCGCCCATTTAGTACCAGTTTAGCAATAAGCAACTTTGCGAAGGGGTGTCCACTGTGTGACAACACGTCGCTGCGTTTTTAGGAACCT
Source organism: Calotriton arnoldi (assembly GCA_963921515.1). Classification (NCBI taxonomy): domain Eukaryota; kingdom Metazoa; phylum Chordata; class Amphibia; order Caudata; family Salamandridae; genus Calotriton; species Calotriton arnoldi. Next base: position 148,115 of record CAWUFW010001280.1, on the reverse strand, counting down.
GTGATCCGTTTGCATTAGAAATCTAATTTATTTTGTTTGTGATGATGGATTATGTAACAAATCCATAATTATTTGGGTAAAAGACATGGCTGCAGAATTGCATAATTAAAGTGTCTTGGTTAATAGGTATTGAGTTTCCATAAACCGCAGAATACATTGCTTGTTAGTCATGAAAGGCTTCCGATTAGGACCTGGGAACCGTTCCCACGTTAGAAGGCTGTAATGACTCACTTGCGTCTTGTGCATTAAGATGATATTTCAGCCTTCAACTTTACAGCCTGGTCACCGAAGAGCTGATCCATTGGGCTGATGAAGAATTGGACATTTACTTTTTACGGTTGGACGTCTAGTTAAGTTGGACATTGGAACATCACATCATTTTGTTGAATTTTTTTCTGCAACTTGTTAGTTTAAGTCGAACACACATAGACATACGAGCCTTTAGTTATAAAACAAGTCGACAATATCTGCATCCTTTTTTTAAATTTTATTTTGTATTTGTTTTTTTTCTACTTAGGCTTGGGACGTACGGAGTATCTTAATAAAGAGGCTCATTTCCTTCCATTATAGAACTGCAGTGTGTTTCTGGCAAGAGACGACTTTTACTTGTTTGGTATATAGATGTGTGTGTATATGTATATGTTTGGTATATAGATGTGTGTGTATATGTATGTGTGTGTGTGTGTGTATGTATATGTGTGTATGTGTGTGTGTGTATATATATGTGTGTGTGTGTGTGTGTATATATGTGTGTATATGTATATGTATGTATGTATATATGTATATATGTGTGTATATGTATATGTGTGTATATGTATATGTATGTATATGTGTGTATATATGTATATATGTATGTATGTGTATATATATATATATACACACACACACACACACATATATCAAAACAATTCCCTTTCAGGCATAGAGTGACGCATACATTATGCAAAAAAAGAAGCAGAGAACTCTGGGTAGTTCTCAAGTTTAGGTGGAAAGCAGCTACAGTATAGAGCATTCAACACCAGCAACACTCTAAATTTGCTCACCTCAAATGTCTGCTTTTCTATCAAAGTCTTTAAGCATAGGATTAGCACAGTGCCATCCACGCTGAGATAGAAAGGGACAAAGTCTTTTACCATGTCTACAGCAAAGTCTTTAAGCATAGGATTAGCACAGTGCTATCCTTGCCGAGCTGTAAAATGGCCAAAGCCTTTTAACACTCCAGGCACAGTATTACAGCTTTGGATTGATAAAATACCATCCAAGCCAACCTGAAATGATTAAAAGCAACCCCTGACACGTGTTTCGCTCTCATTAGAGCTCTTCAGAGAGGTATAGCTTTGTCCAGACACAAGGGAGCACCCAGTAGAAGTCAAAACAATTCCCTTTCAGGCATAGAGTGACGCATACATTATGCAAAAAAAGAAGCAGAGAACTCAGGGTAGTTCTCAAGTTTAGGTGGAAAGCAGCTCCAGCAAAGTCTTTAAGCATAGGATTAGCACAGTGCTAGCCTTGCCGAGCTGTAAAATGGCCAACGCCTTTTAACACTCCAGGCACAGTATTACAGCTTTGGATTGATAAAATACCATCCAAGCCAACCTGAAATTATTAAAAGCAACCCCTGACACGTGTTTCGCTCTCATTAGAGCTCTTCAGAGAGGTATAGGTTTGTCCAGACACAAGGGAGCACCTAGTATATGTCAATACAAAACCCTTTCAGGCATAGAGTGACGCATACATTATGCTAATCCTATGCTTAAATACTTTGCTGTAGACATGGTAAAAGACTTTGTCCCTTTCTATCTTGGCGTGGATGGCACTGTGCTAATCCTATGCTTAAAGACTTTGATAGAAAAGCAGACATTTGAGGTGAGCAAATTTAGGAGTGTCGCTGGTGTTGAGTGCTCTATACTGGAGCTGCTTTCCACCTAAACTTGAGAACTACCCTGAGTTCTTTGCTTCTTTTTTTGCATATATATATGTATACATATGTTCAACAAAGGACCTCCCGTTTGAAGACGCACTCGCAGGCAGCAGATTGACGGCACTCTGCGTTTCTTTTCCTCAGATCTACTTAAAAGCCTTACGCGTTTCGGATCGTGGTTGCTCCTTGATCACAGGCAGTTCAAAATGACAAAGCAAGCAGTCAAGATATATATATATCTATCGAGACTGCTTGATTGCTGCTATCACAGTTCTCCCTCCAACGGTGTAAGTGCCTGCTACGGCGGCAGCCGCCGTTATAAATTCACTCCAACGACCTCCCCTCCGGTAATCAGGGGAAAAAGACAAGCGGCACACCAGGGATTTCTGCACAATTTTTTAATATGCACCAAGACGACTCGTTTCGGTGTTAGCCTTTATCGAGTAATTTACTAATGCCAAATTCCCTTAGAAATACACCTCTAAGTTTATAGAAAGCAACGACATACTATACTTTGCGAGTTTTCAAAAATTAAATATTGTTAAATACAATGATTCAGTTTAATTGATCAAGGGAAGACCTGGCTTGGCAGTTTGGGCTGGACTGTTCCCATGAGAAACGGGGTCAAGACTGATTTGCATATGGCTGGGTCTGAACTGGGGTGGCATGGTGAGCTAAAGAATGATGGTTTCAACCCAGATCTAATAGCGACTGAGGGTGAGTATCTGAAAAGTTTCAGCGCTTCATCCATCATCTCCTTGTGTTTGCTTGGTTTAAATGGTTTGTTACCAGCACTATAGGTTTTGTTATGCATGATGAGGGATTTGGCGTTCTTCTTCAGTTTAAATATGTTATTCCAAAGAGAATTTGTTTTCCTTTGCTCCACGTTTTATTTGCTTATATTCCTCGGCTTTAAATTTCTGATATTTCAGCTCTTCCTCACATTTCTGTGCATATTTTTTTTTTTTTCTCCAGTTATGCCTACAAAGCGCTCAAAAGCAAAACTTATCCAAAAACTTTTTAATCTTTGCCCAAATTGCCCCTGGATTATTTTATTTATTTTTAAGATGGGATCCTGGCCTCTGAATAGCATCTCTGGCATGAACGATTTTCGTGTGGAAGTGACACTAGTGCTGGGCACTCTGAACATGGTAAAAAAGCTAACTACTTTCTCTGATTACTGCCAGTAACCCTACTAAAATTCAAAAGGAAAACGCAGATTGGCCCAAATGTTCCTGCAATTAGAAGTACTTTGGGTTTCGTACAATAAGAGATCTAAGACCAATTTTTGTTTTTAATGTCGTTTTTTTTCCCCACTTTCTCTTTCAGTAGAAGGTAATATGGTACAAGGGCAGCGGCATGCCGCTATTATTTTTATTAGTCAATTGGTCCTAACCTGACTTTTATCCAGTTACAAACATTCTTTTATTCCCCCTAGCAACTCTCCCCCCGTCACTCCCCACATTGTCATCTACCCTTCCCATATGTAAATGGTTTATATTTGTGGCTTAATATTCATCCTAGAATGGAGTAGCAGTGAACTGATTCGGTCTAGTTGCCTAATGATAGGGACTGTTTGGAAACGGCAATTTGGAGGTGTTTTTTTTTTTTTTACTGATTTCTCTAGCGAATGCAATAAAGGACTGGGGTATGCAGTTTTTCATTTAATTTTGTTCAGTTCATTTATTGCGTTTGTATAGAACAGAGACTTGCTTTAGCCATTACCAGAGCAATTTGCAGAAAAGATAGGGACACGTAGGAGTGAAAAGAGAAGCAGGGGGGTGACGCAGTATGAATAAAACACACCGGGGTGATAGTTTGAGACCGTTGGTCTCCACCACCTATGTTCCATTTTAAAAATAACATTTCTAGTCCTAGAGTTTAGGTCGACCGCCCCATTCTCCTCCTGTGATCAAGTCTTTTGGAAATTTGCTGTTGCTCACTTTTATTCCCCATATGATTTATAATCCCCTTGGTTCCAACTGTATGCATGAGCATCCGATTGGAGAACACATTGTGTCCGTTCTAGTTATGTAATTAAATGGCACCTGTGCCCTTTAATGATTGACAGAGTTCCTGAAAAAGCTAAGCTTAGCGTTTCACCTTTTTAGGTGCACAGCTTAAACTGCGGTGCAGCGCGCTAGCTTTAGCTGCTTCACTCCACTAAGCAGGTAAAATAACCTTTAAGCAGCTTAATTCGGAAATTGTACGGTACTGGGGGTAAAGTATTAAAATGCTTGAAACTTAAACATGCACTTGCAAAATTAGAAATCTGCTTTTATTGATAATATAATGTTCCTCATATGCAGGCTGACTGCTGTTTAAAACGGACAAAGGCGTTTTTTTTTATTTGTCTTGTAAATAAGCGAATGCAGTGAGGCGCTGTCAAGATTAGGCATTTCTAGAGTATTTAAACTGATCCTGCTCAGAATGCGACTGAACAAACTGCTGAAGTCTTGGCGAAGTCAGACAAAGTAGCCTTTGTGAAGAAACCTCAGTGCTTGCGTTAGAAGTGGCGTGTAATGCATGTTTATCATGCTACTTCTGATATGCAGAAATGGTACTATGACTGTTATCCTAGATGAAAAAAATTACTTTTCAAGGTCTCTTTTTGAATGGCCTGCCTAGTGAATATTAGCCTGCCTCAAAATACAACCAGACAGTGTCTGGGAGACTCTTGAATCCTTGGCGCTGCTGCCTGATTGCGTGCACTTCTTTCCTCTCCTTTTCAAATAGATGACCGATTTAAGAAGCCATGTTTATTCTGTCCATCTCCGCATAAGAGGTCAACCCCATCATATCATCCTTATCCTCTATCACCTGAACTCCCTGACACCATTAATTGAAGCCATTCACTAAAATGCTCCCATCTAATCAAGGAGGGCATGCTCTCAGTCTGACTAGTTACAGGTTGAGAAATGTTGCATACTCGTTTGTGCAAGTTGTGAATCTTCCTACCTGATCACAAAATATTTTCGTCACAGCTGAATCTTTCCAGTAAATTAGAGCAGTTTTACCCATCCTTCGGGAATTGGTTAAATGATCATATAGGTTGAATGTGGTGTGGGTATGTGTGAAAGAATTTTGGTTACCAGCAGCCCACACTTCGATTGTGGGCACAATAGGGCACATGTGCAATTTAATGGTCCAAGCCGAGCTTGTCTGGCTGTCACCTTGAATCGTTTGGCTTTTTCATTCCTGCCTGGATTTGCTTCCTGGATAAAGCGTGGTTCAGCCGAAGTCTGTGGCTCCTGACCCTTTTCCTTTGTACAAAGCCAGTCGTCTATGAAACTACACCAGAATAAACAGGCCAGGCAGGTCAAAATCCTTGCTAGAGGTTACATCCAGAAGCTCTGGCTAAAGATTTACTTCCTCCGTTCAGATGCCATTGTCGATCAAGATTTATTTGTTAAAACTTGACAGGCATGGTGGAAAGAAATCTACATGCTTAGCCAGGCATCACCTGGATTTACGAACTGTTCAGCTACCATCGTTAATTATTAACTCCCAGCTACGTTCTTTGTTGGACTTTTTCAGCGTGTGGGAAAGCTTATGTTTACCTGAAAGCTTAATGCCACGTTTTCATCAGACATGCATTGGAGCACACCGTACTTCAGATGGGGTGACAAAGCAAAGCTTTTTCAGTTTGAAACTTGTTTCTACCTAGACAACTAGTGTTGAGACCTCTATCCACACTCTATGCATCTAATAATTCTATCTTACCTCGTTCAGGAATTTACAGCAACAGCCATCCCTTGCCCTGCACATTCCATTGCTCCTCTTCCTCCAGTGTTACCTCAGTCCTCTTATTCTATAAAAGAATGTAACTCCATTTACTCACTGACCTTTCCACTCTCACTTCAGACTGCTTTCACGATTAACCCTGATCTTTTTATTCTTTGACTGTCTAACTGGAGGAGATTTCCTCCTAAAACAGACGCCACAAGCGAACATAGCTGAGAGTTGCTTGACAATCACTTCTGGGTACTATCTAATGAAAAAGCAGCTTTAATTGATATTTGAACCTTGTAGTTGGTAATTAATCTCAAGGCTGTTTGTTACTGACGGAGTTGTTGTTCGTCTGAGCTATATTTTAATTGGCTCTAACCAGTGTGCAGGTTTACCTCACCAGAAGAGTTTTTGTTGTAAGAAACCATTTGTATAATAAGCCAGAAATGTAATGGTTTGTTTGTGTAATTTGAACATGTTTTACCGAGGTACTGGCTGTGGTTAAAGCCCAACCATTGAGTCATTCATGTGTTTGCTTTCTGCTAGGTAGTACCGTAATTTATATTCCTATTAACAATTGTTAAAGCAGCAGTGTTTGAGGTTTTAATTTCTCTGTTTCATAAAATCTTTTGCATATCCGCAGTGACGGCTCAACTTCAGCATACCATCAACCTAACAATGGTTTTACAAGTATTATAGTAGTAAAGTTCCTATTTCTATGGCCTACCTTCTACTTTAATCCAAAGAAAATAACTAACAATCCTGTTCGTAGAATAAAAGAAGCCATACAGGGGCTACACATCATATAAACCCTATACCAATACCCACAAGTTCACCACTTCAACATCTGATCAGCTATCTGTGTATCCTAGCCAGTTCTCTTTAGAACTGGATCCTTCTGTTTCCATGTTTCTGGGGAAAGTGTATTGCTAAGGAGACTCAAGAACCAGTGGTTTGGGCAAACCACCAAATTTAAGTCTCCACAAAAGACATATTTTGGTCTTAGTAAAGCTATTTGTTAGCAGGTCCTACATGGTGAATGCAGTTCATCGTAAGACCTGTATTAAAAAGGAGCATCAATATGCATGATGCCATGTTCCCTTGTAGCACATTTGATGAGTGCCATGAATTAAACCAGATCTACTTTCCATTTCTCGATTTACATAATCGCACCTAATGTAGGTATTTGAATTGCACCTATTTTGGGTCGCCCCACTACTTTCTTCATGGGCCTCCTTTTAGAATACCTTTTGTTTTGTCAGTGTCTAAAGACCCCAGATATCCTGAGTGCCTCCAGTCTCCGTTAAGAAGTACCCCGAGAAGCATATATTATAATGTCTCAAATGCTTGGAGAGGGTGTTTATTTGATTGCAGTTCTGGTAATCATATTCAGAAATGGGGGTGGGAAGGACATTTTACTGAAATCTCTTTAAGTCTGTTATACCCTCCTGCTGGTCTTTAGCCAGTCATGACCATGGACTGACTTCATCCCCTTGAGAGTAATTGGTGTGTACTGCCGCATGAAGAATCAGGGTTGTATGGCTTTGTGCCATATTGTTGATCTACCAAGAGAGAATCCAGAGACGACGGTCCTTTTAGTAACATTAGAAAAATGACTGTTCTTTAAGTTGGTAAATATTAATTTGTTCCTTGTAGTACCATAACTCCTTTTTGTGCCATTTTCTGCTGGCATCCTCAAAGTGGGTGTTTCTCTAAAGGCAGCAGCCTAATTGCTCTCAGCCCTAGAGACTAATTCAACAAGACCAGTTTTCTGCTACTCTGCTTTTCTGTTTCTCCCCAAAAAGTGGTTCTCTTGTCTCATTGCTTCACATGCTTTGCTAAATCTTCCACCCAACTTTCTTGAAATCGGGAATATTCTATGGAGCATCTGTGCAGAAGACTCACCATTTCAGGAATGTAATTTTTTTTTTTTTGTACAAACTGGAGGCAATTACCACAATGCCTTTCTGATCTGTTAGAGATTGACATTTATGTGTGATGACTTCTGTATCATAACTCTACCCTTAAATCCGTCCAGCTGGCATATCTTGAGTTGGGACAGGGAAATTGTGGCTGAAAAGTTATCCTGTTGGCCATCTCCGAAACAAAAGCAGGTGTGCCACTTTAGAGAAGACTAAGGGAAGCATCTCTTCTTTGTCTGTTTATATTGATAACCGTGTAGTTAAATTATCCACAGCTGTTCAGAATCTGTTCTAACTTATACTTGTTTGTAGTCGCCTGGCTACCTACAGGACTTCTAATACTCAGATCTTTTAGAGAGAGTTAGAAATGCTCTCTCTTTCAAGCAGGGGCAGTTCTCTACAATATGATGTCCTATTCAGAATCCTTAGCAAGGTGCGCTACAGTCTTTTGATTCTCCAGTACTGATAACCTGTTGTGGTTTTGCCTCTTGCTTGTTCAAGCTCAAAATTGGGTAAGCTATACACCATGAAAAAGCACCCTTCTGCAACTCCGTTCCTTACAGCAAGAAAGAAATGCATTATGATTAATCAAAAAGGTTACCCTTAGATGACAATTTATTTTCATCCTTTTTTTTTTTTCCCTTTTATTAGTGATTTATGTATTGCAATAGCAACCTGCTGGCGAATAGAAAATTCTTTTGAAGCGCTTGAAGCACTATAGTTGACACCTTTCTTTTTACTCTTCAATGAACCTCTCACTAAGGAGAAAAACATGGGTTTGTAAAGTTCTCTCTGCGAAGGAAATTGAAACCTCCCAATTGAAGCCCACAGTGATTGCCCACATGAGCATTGTAACATCAACCTGCTGTGTGATCCCCAGACTGCACCCGCTCTACCCCCTCTCCCAACCCCTCCCATCCTCTCCTTGTCGGCCTGCACCATATGCTTAAGCCGCTTCATCTATAAAGCCATCATGACCAGCAAGTCCATTGATTCTGACTGGCAAGTTTACCATCCCTGGTGACTCTCTCCATACCCTGACACCAACGTACTGGAGATGAAGAAAGAAGAAAACAAGACGGCAGGCCATCTATGCATCCCCCCCAAAAAATACAGAACAAAGAAATTGCTTCCAAAAAGCCAGCATTCTTAATCCTATTCACGAAGGAGTTGCAAGCTTGCTTAGATTTTGTTTCTTGCTTAATAATAATACTAATTTTAAAAAAAGGCCAGCTTCTGAAGGTCCGTACCGAGAGTTAATTGCTTTGCCAGTCTATTTACATTGGTGCCCCACGTCTTTTAGGCACTTTAAGAAATGCATGTGTTGTGACTGCAACATATGCATGTGACCACCATCATTGGTGCCCCACGTCTTTTAGGCACTTTAAGAAATGCATGTGTTGTGACTGCAACATATGCATGTGACAACCATCTTGTAAAGCATTCCAAGATGGCCACTTCGTGCGACTGTGCATGTGATGTGTTTGCATCTTGAATCTTATGCAAGAGGCCTTTTTTTCGCCCTTTTCACCTTGCCGTTCCAACATGGCTGGTGGCGATTGTGGGAACACATAGTTAAATAAGTAAAGTTTTTAAGTTTTTCAGGAGTGCTTGAAAGTGAAGCAAGTGACCAATTAGGAAAGTGCTACTGGACCTTTCAAAGGAAAATAATAATAAAACGTGGGGTGGTGTATCACTGTAGCGGGAGGTGTGTGGTGGTGGTGGCAGTGGTAAACATTGTTACATGGGGATACTCATTAAAAAAAAGAAATACGTATGCCAGCATGTGTCAATTACTTTTTAAAAATGTGAAAATGCTGTGACTAAAGCAAGGACTGGGACAGTCCTGTTGTGAATGCATAGACTAGTTTCTCAGATCCAGTACTTCAATATGAGCAAAATTCCACTGCGAAGCAGGCATCAATTAGTCCTCAGGACAATCTAAGTGATTGTATGAAACCCTTCTCTGCAAGGGGAAGAGGGGGGAATGCGGACGTCAAATAACCTATAAATTTGGGTTTAAAGATGGAATCCACAATGACCTTCCTGAGTACAGAGGTGTAAGTCATTGGGTAAACACTGTAGACTAGTCCAGCCTACACAGGTGCTAGAACAATACATTACCTTCTGAATGTTGGCCGGATATCCGTGGCCACCCTTTACCCCCAGCACCTGCATACAGGTTAGGGGAGTGTTTTGAGCCTAGAGGTCTTATTGAGGTAAACCAGTAGACTCTCACCTTATCACTTAACGGCATGCAAGTCGACTATTTACAATGAAGCGACTACAGACTGTAAACCCGCTTTATCTCGCAGGAAAGCAAGCAGCGTCTTTGCCCTTTGGGGGGCAAAAATATTAAAATTCTGCAGTGAGATTTATGGTCTTGAAGTTTATCTGATACCGTTCAAGATTTGGTGTCCCTGCTCCCATGTCCAAGCCATGCTAGCCTTTGCAGGAATTTTTGTCCTGGACTGCTTCTGAATGTTATCATAAAATGAAAAGATTTGACAGCTTGATATTGTGTAGAAAAACAAGGTGTGTGTGTGTGTGTGTGTTTGTTTTCTCCCTCTTTCTAATGGGAAAACTTTCCAGATTATAGCCTTTCATCAGTTTTGCAAGTGACTGTAGCTCTGTCACGAAACATTAGTGTATATTTTATTTAAACTTAAACGGTTTACCAGGTGAACGGCATTTTATTGTGTTTGACCTGCAGGCACAAAGCCATGTTACTGTATATCAACGCTAAACTGAACTTGTATTGACAAAATGTTTGTATTCATGTATAATGCTTGGTCCATACCCAGCCTTTCTCCTAGGATATCCATGTAACCAACAAAGAGCTTGTGAGAATTCAGTGTTGCCAGAAGGAAAGCTAATACTTCAGGTGCGGTTCTATCAGCACTCTTTCATGTGTGAGTGTATATATAGTGTCCTACATGGATACATTTGTGTACTAAAGGATTGGAACCCCATAGGTTTTGCAGTGTAGCCCATGTATGGTGGGTCCTCTGGCGTATAGGACGGCGAGATTGGCAACAGTTAAAATACTCCTTCCCTAATTTGGACAACTTCAGGATTTCTGGCTATTGCTTTAGCTTCCACATCTGACAACTCAATTTCGTTAAATCATACTTGTCATTTGTTTCCAGCCCATCCACAGTGCCTTGAACAAGATTTCCTCAAGCACTGAGAGGAGTGAGGAGTTAGCCTAACGGCTAGGGCGGTCGACCTCGAATCTGGGGAACCGGGTTCGAGTCTCGGCAATGGCGCTGAACATCCTGTGATTCTGGGCAAATCACTTAATCTCCCCGTTCCTAACAAAAAAAAAAATGAATGTGTCCTCATGTAATGCAACTGGTGCTATGTAAAGCGCTCTGATACCCGGTACCTTCGGGTCAAGTTTGCGCTATATAAAACTCCGTAAAAAAAACAACAACAAAAAACTGAGCTTCATGGCACCTTGCATCACTGCTTTCCCAGGTGGTTCCCTGCTTCCTTGAGTGAAATGGGATGTCTAGCAGTCAGCAGTTCTTTAAATCTGTATACATTAGCATGTGCAGCCTTCATTACTTCTGAATTTGTAGTTTTGATGTTATCCCAGAGTATAATGCCTAGGAAGTTGTAGCATTTAGCGGTTCAAGGTTGAGTGCCCTATCACTATAAAAGCTTAAGTTTCAGAGGAGGCTCAGCTACCTCTACCATTCAATTTTCACAAAGCAATAAGGAGCAATTTTTGAAGAACAAGCATAGAATGCAGTGTCTTTTCCATTTTGAGAATTGTCTTAATGAAATGTGTTTTTTTTTTTTTTTTTTTTTAAATGAAGAAATCTCTTGGATTTCCACGCTTTATTTAGCTCATTATAACGTGTTTTATGCCTTTATGGTGTAGACTTAAAGTTTAATTTAGTCGCTCTTTACATTGCTGACCCACACGTTTCACACTTAAAATGAGTATGCAAGTTTTTCATCCCAGATAAATTCTACCTATGTTAATCTATGCAGGCACCAGAGGCAGATGAGTGCTCATTCACTTGGTCAAAGCATATCCAAAAGGTGTCAAAATGTGGTACGTTCTGTACAGTTTCACCTATTCCTGCACCCTATTTTTTTTTTCCTGACTGATTGGGTCACCTGACACTGACTGTGTCTGAACCGGAGGTTTCTTTTCAGACTACTCTTGGGGGAAGGCTGGAGTAGATGGGATTAGTAGACTAAACTTCTAAATTCATCCATTTGGCAGCGTATCTTCAAACACGAGAGAATACCTAGTCTGTTTACTTGGCTGATTGACCCCTATTGATGCGTTGCATTCGCCCCATTTTGTTTTAATTTTCCTCAAAGGTGGTGTTAGTGGTCAGTCCGAATAGCAGGAAGGGGTCAAATTGCTCTTCCATAGGGGGCGCTCTGAAGCAGTTTATTGAACTTATCCCTGCAGCAGTTCTAGATCTCTGGTGGCTAGTCTGACAGAACCTATACAAAGGGAAGCATGAACATGCGTACTAGACCATCCCTTCATGTACAATAGTGCTTCTTTCTGCAAACATTCTACCCACTGTTTCTAAGAAGTTACAGCAGGGACTTTCTCTACCTGTATCACTGATGACCTATCTTGATATACCAACCCAAGACCTATCCAAATTGTGTTAATTGAACCACCATGCTTGTGGAGTTGTTCTTGGTGGTGGTTGATTTTTCTCCCATCAACCAAAGCATAGTACTGTTCGGGGACATGGGGTATACTCTTAGTCCTTCTAGTTGACATGTAAAGAGAAATTCAAATTGGCCCCTATAGTCAGTTGCCTATTTTCTAATATAGATTTTTTTAAATTGTGAATTTCATGATCACCCTAGTCCATACACTCCCTCCCACCCCCTTGCTCCCCAGAAGGCATTTTTCACATTTATACTACAGAGTTTTACTGTTTGTATCTTTAATTTATTTCAGAGACCCGTCTTTAGCTGTTTAAGGTGTTTCCACCTTAAGGTTGAAAACTGAACCACAGTTGTTTTCCAACTGTCAAGCAATTAAGTCTGCACATTATTAGCATCTTGGCCTTGGTATCTTTTCTTTCCTAGGCAGCTGGTTACAGAAAACATTCCAGGATGGAGGTGTTTAGGGTTTTCTATCGCCTGGAAAATGAAACCGTTTGGGTTTGATGAGTGATTCTAGATATGGACCACATGAACTTGTTTCCATCGATGGATGAGTATCCAATGTTTCAAAAGATCCAAGACTTCCAGTAAAATCTGTTAGTCAAGATAAGTAGAATTACTCCTCCTTTTGTGTTCTTAATTTCCCCCTGCTTTAGAACAGGGATGACCGAATAGTGATTTACCCACAGCTAAGGCAACCCATCAACTTGTGGACCAATATAACAAACTTGACTGAAGTTTTCCTCTGGAGATCCTCTGGGCCCTTTTAGAACCCACCCACTCAAAACCTTAACTGGGCTTTAGTCTTTAGTCTACTTTGTATGGATCGAAAAAGCAATGTGAAACATTTTGTGTCTTCATAATATGCCTGTAGATCTTGGACACAGCTCTTACATAGTTAACTTTATCCCTGTCAAATCATTGGCACCTGTCCGGTCTGAAGTCACTCTGATTATGTGCAGTGTCCCTATAGGTATTTCACTATCTCCTGCTTCTTTTCATATATACATACTCCCCACCCCCTAGCTCACATCTTGGAAGCAACAATTACATGTATGCTCCTTTTTGGCCTGTCTCCTTATAAGCATGTGACATCAGTACTGCTGTCACGCACACATCCCCTGGGATATTCCCTAGCCCCTTCCAGGTCCATCCTAGGGCTTGGCTGGTGGCAAGGGCTAAGGACAGCTAGTACTGCCCTTAGCTCCTCTCTAGCTAGGGTCACCAGCTTGATCCACTTTTTTTCTGTTGAAGGACTGGAAGAGCAATCTGGTTCCTACTGCCCTTCACCCAACCAATTGAAAAATTAAACCAACTGAGGATTAAACCAATTGAAGGATTAAACTAAGAGATGGGGAATTGGCTACGAGTGTTTCTAGTGCAGATTGTTCCTGGGCCTTCCCTTTCAGTCCCCACTTTGTGTTTGTTTTAGAGCTCCTTCGTATGACAGTTCTTCTCTGGATGGGTGAGTGTCAGAACCGAAAAGATCAAGCCACAGAAGTGACCAAGTGAAGGGAATATAGTGTCAGTGTGATTTTTCACTTGGTCACAGTTTTGGTCTATTCTCGTTTACAATAGGCTCATCCGCATGTATGGAAACTTTGAATTTGCCTGAAGTTGTGGTTTTCTGTCTATATTCTGATTCTAGTTTTTAGAAATGTCTAGGTTTGGTAGATTCCCGTGGGCTCCACGCTTACCCTGATCCCAAACAATGCAGACATTTCACCACCCCAACACCATGGAATTTCCCTTCTCAAAAGCATTCCCTGGTGTGTAGTGTGTGAATCCGTGCTCAACCCCATCAAAACTCTACTCGTCTTATAACCCCACACTTGGAATACAAAAGTGAACACAGATTTGGTTCAAGCCTTGCTAGGGATGTTCTTATCTGAAGAAGACCTTGCAGATTCTCTGCATTTTCCCCCAAAAGTTTTCAGTTTATTTTGCATGTCTTTTTCAGCACATGGTCTCAGCCAGCCAATAAGGACGTGGGCAGTCTGCCATCTAGCGATAAGTGTGTTGCTGTTAAACACCGGATGTGTAGTTGTTAAATATAATTTTGGAATTCTTCCATAAAGTCTAGGGTGTGATACCTGTGATCAAGAAAGAACCTAAACCAGCATGTCGCTTGAGGTTGCTCTTCAAATTTCCAACTTGCACTGCATCTAGTGCATTGTCTGCAGGCACCATGAACCCATAGAAAACCCATACACATGTCTAGTACCTTCTCACTCTGGGAACCCCAGAGGAACAACGTTTGGGGTGAATCTTGCACCTTGATGTGTTCCTGCAAGAAGAAGACTGGAGAGAATTGCTAAGATTTGGGAAAATGCAAAAAAATCTGGCAAATGCTATAGTTGGGGTTATCTATAGTAATAAAAATGTATTGCTACCCAAAGGAACCCCTTAATAATAATAAAAAAAAGTCTTACCTTGCGGTTTGCATGCAGCACTTCTGTGCCAGTTTATAGTTCAATGCTATATTAGAAGGATGAAATGAAAGTAAGAGAACAATCTCTGTGACAAAAGCAGTAACTCGGTGAGCTACAATGAAAACATACAAATCTGTAGTATGCATGCTACATGTTGTGTTTTGCAATAGAAACATACCTTTATGCTACTTTGACATGAGTAAAAATTGCCGCTAGACAAATCACGGATCTCTCTATCAAGAGTGTTCCTCTGAGCTAGCGTGCTGTTATTTTGCACTGAAAATGCAGTTCACACAAATATCTCTGCAGACTGCTCTTATTTCCTCAGCCTGTCATTCAAATGGTGCCCCCTCGATCTTGCCGCCCGGTGCGATGTCACCGGATTGACCACTCTGAAGCTGGCACTGACCTCATAGGGGTTGTGAAAAATCCAAGTGTCACACAAAGAAGTATAGCAAGTTAGCCATACCCGTTCAGCCAGAGAGTATGTAGCTGGTGGTGCTTTTTGAAGCACACTGTTGCATATATATTACTAAAGCATGGTGTGCTCGCTCAATGTAATTTCTCCATGATAATGGTCACTAATTTTGCACATACAATTTTAATGATAAAACTATATGGCGCCCCAGCAATAATGTGTTGAAATCTGTTTTAGCGACTTTTTCTCCTTTGCACATCACAGTGAAAAGTCTTGATTTTGTTTTGATCCTATTAAAATCTTTGTTTACATCACACTTCAGAGTTACAAAAAGCCCTTCATTTGTGCTTTCTTAACTGCTGATCCATTATAAAATGTTTGCAGTTTATAGCTATTTAAATTTTGTTGTGTTAAAAAAACATGACATCCAACACTTTTTTTTCTTTGACGCTCCCTGTACCCCAGCAAGATTGTCACACAGTTCACTTTACAAAATCCTCCCACTTTGCAGTCCGAGAAAGTAATGTAAACCCTAATCTCCATGTTAAAAAGGAACCACAGCAATTTATCCAAACGCATTGCCTGACATCTCACCTATGTCTTTCAACGCAAAACAAATGCGATCAGATGAAAACAAAATGTAAATGCATAGTGATTACTCATTCTCCATCAGAACTCCAGCATACTTATTTCGGGGGTGCTGCAGCACCCTCCACACTTCTACTTCAACTCCTATGGAAGCAGCTTTCCCAGTCCGTTCTGAAGTAGATCGCGCAAGGATAGTAAGAGTACCCTAACCGCCATTCAATCTTCTTTTTTTTAAATTTATTTATTGAGCTTTGCTTTCTGCTTTGTTGCTTACAGGATGACACAGGCTTGCCACCCACCCTGCTTGTGAACTATGAAACCCATACTACCATAAATCTCTGTTCATGCTGTTAGTGTTAGGACTATGAATCGTGACCAATTGTAAACTTCTGAAGACCGAACTGGCCTGCAGCACTTTTTATTTTTTATTTTATTTGTTTTTCATTTTATTTAGATTTTAGAAATATAATGTTAGGCTGTCTTGAGGGTCAGTGGCCCTGTGGATTGCAGCATAACTAACTTCATTATGTTTTTTAGGGATGTTCATTTTATAGATTCCACGCATTCTGTACTTTGCACAGAAATCTGGCACACTACTTGTGGAGACTCCTAAACACCTGGCTATTAGCACTAGTAACTTCATTTTTTTTGTTGGTTTTTGTTTTTAAATACTGCCTTATTTTTCCATAGATGTTCGATTGAACACAGCCTGTGGATAGTTTGTTCTTGAAATGTATTGAGCCCGATTTTTGTTAAATTCCATCAGTGCAATTTTCAGCTGTAAAACATCATTGGTGTTTGTGGCAGCAGGCCAGTTTATGTATATATCGGCTGTGTGTTTCAAGGCTACTTTGCCGCTCTATATTCTTGTTTAGTTTGGAATCTAATTAATAGTGGACAACACAGCCCTCTTTGACATTTTGCTGTGGATTTGAGCCAGCAGTGGTTTCAACAGCTGTACTGCTGTCTAAACATGGAGGGACTGTGCCTTTTTAAGCCACTCATTTACAGTACATTACTCAAGAAAATAATTTCTTGTATATGGATATATTTGAAGTAGCTTCAAATGGACGTCAAGAGATTGTGTACAACTAGGGGCTTGCAGCCCACCCATTGCTGATCATTCGTTGGCTTCATTGTCACTCTTATTTGCTGCTTTGTATTTGGCCAGCATATTCTGGCTTCACTTCCCCTTTTTTCGACTGGAGCATGGACCAGATACCGATTTGCTTCCGCTTGATTGCTGTCCTTCCACTGATCATGCTTTGATTCAGATACTACTTTTATTTATTTTTTTCTTCTTCCCTGTTGTCCGTGTTGAACCTCTTGCCATTTATAGCTATGGTTTGCCCTTTTTGTCCTTTGAAATGAATGTTTATTGTAACAACAGATGTTGTTTGTGTTTATTGTAGCAGCCTATAGTATCTGCTTCCAAATGTATTTTACTAAGACATGGGTGAAGTTGCTTTCTGTTTGTGATTAGCATTTTTTTGCCACGTCATTTTTTTTCTTTTTTGCGCATGGGAGAATAATTGAGTTGCTCTGAAACAGGTGTATTGTGGCGATACCAAACCATCATTGGCAACGCCAATAAATTGCTCCTTTGAGACTATTGGCTCAAACATTGCTTTGTGTTCACGCTGCTCAGCATGGGCTTTGCCAAGTTTGGCAATAATTTGTAGCCATGCCGAATAGCAGTGTGGCTGCTGTGCAGCATGGCTAAACATAATACTTAAAAAAGAAATATGTTGCATCCAGTGATAAAGATCTATTAACAAAATGTGCAATAGCCCTAGCTGTGTCTTAGAGCTTTTTAGAAATAATTTTAGCGACCCTGCTGTATAGCATGGCTACTAAACATTGCCAAAGCCAGTATCTCTCATAGACTGTGCTTGTCAAATGATTGGAACCAGACTGATCTCGCTGATCAGTCGGGAGTACCATTGAAGTAAAATATTTGCAGTTGCCTTTGACAAGTTTTTGAATTTCATTACATATGGCACCAACGCACAAGCACTTATTATGTAGCCTTCTGTCACTGAGATTCAGCTTTCTCTGTTTGCAGCCTAGTATCAATATCTCAAACCGAATACAAAATTTTCCAGCATTCGCGACAAGAATTTTTGATTCTATTAAGGACACGGAGGCGAGGATTATGCTTTCTCTTTCTTTACTAACTCCAAACAGCAGCCAATGAAAGTACAGAAAAGTATAAAAAACATTTCAACACACTACATATCCCATGAGGCTTTGAACCACGCCTCTAATATCAACCAATGAACACAGTCCAAAGTCTACAAATTATCAAGGCACCAACTCGACTGCCTCTTTCTTTGCCAAACGCAGCAGAAGAAGGTCTAAAGTTCAATATATATATATAGAGATGCAAAAACCATCCTGTTTCTCCACGGAGAGCTCGAATCTTCGTTTCCAACGGGAAACTTACATCAGCATCGTCGATCCATCGACACCAGGCAGACGCAGATTTAAATCTGTTTCGAATCCGTTCCTGTAATCAGAAACCATAGTAAAATACCAAATATTCACCCTAGAACTTAGGGAGGGAAAATACAGTTAAGTCACCATATCAACTTATCAGTTGTAACCTTACCTGTCCCACCGGGTGGGATAATCCTCGCCTCCGTGTCCTTAATAGAATCAAAAATTCTTGTCGCGAATGCTGGAAAATGTTGTATTCTATGGCAGGACCGGAGGTTCAGATTATGCTGGTTCAAAGCTGACCAACAACCACTGAAGACACATGAGGTATAGGTCTATAATAAAACGTTTTAAACACAGAATCAGAAGACCAATCAGCAGCTCTAAGAATATCTTCCAGACGAGACCCCATAATATATGCCTTGGATGCCATAGCACCCCTCGCAGAATGAGCCCCAAACACAGATATGTCAATCCCAGCTTCTGACATAACCCATCACACCCACCTAGCCAAGGTGGCAGCTGACACGGGCTTAAAAGGCTTTTGAATCGCTAATAACAAAGGTCCTAACAGGTCAGCCCTGTGATGCAAAGTACGCTCTTCATAAACCTTCAAACATCTCATAACACATAATTTCTCATTAAGTGGAAACGCAGGGTAATCCACAGAACGTGACATTGTTTTGGTTCTTCTGGAAATAACAAACAAAACACCCTGAGGAGAAAAAATCCTACCGGATAAATCTAAAGCATGCACATCAGAAACTCTTCGGCATGAAATGAGACATAATAACATTGTCAGTTTTGCTGATAACAAAGATCTCTCCTTGAAGCAGTTATCTGGCCAAGCTTCTAAAAGGTGCAACACCTTGGAGACGTCCCACAACACAGAATACCAGGTTTGGGAGGTCGACATACTCTAATACCTTTTAATAACTTACACACTAGAGGATGAACGCCCACCGGCTTACCATCTTTGTGAGTATGTCCAGCAGACCAGGCAGATCTGAAATTATTTACTGTCCTGTAAGATAAACCTTGACTTGCACATTCAGACAGGAAATTAAGCACATGTTTCAATTCTGATCCCACGGGATCCACCTGCCGTTGAAGGCACCAACCCACCCATCGTTTCCATGATGCAGAATATCGCTTACGGGTGGATGGAGCCCAAGCTTGTTGTATAAAATCGGCAGCCGCCGATGAAAGTCCCTCAATGCGATCGTGTCTCCCGAAATCGTCCAAACCATGAGAGGAAGTTGGTTCTGCAGAACCAGTGGGTGTGGGGAGCCCACTGGGTCCTGCATGAGCAACGGGAAAGATGGCAATACTATTGGAAGCGCCACTGACAGCTCCAACAGTGTTGGAAACCACGACTGCGTTCTCCACAGTGGGGTCACCAAGACTACCGAAGTACCTTGCCTCCTCACCTGAGCTGCAACCCTGGGAATTAACGCAAACGGGGGAAATGCGTAATCCCTCAGCGGACCCCACTGGTGAAGAAAAGCGTCCGTGCCCTTCGCCAGTGGGTCCGGTCTCCAACTGTAGAACACTGGGAGTTGAGAGTTTAGGCGAGAGGCAAAAAGGTCCATCTGACACGGGCCTCGCATAGTCATGATCTGTAAAAATACTGAACGATGAAGTTTCCAATCGCTGAAGTCGGTGAGGAACCTGGAGTTCCAATCTGCCACCAGATTGTTCTTGCCCGGAAGGTACTCCGCAACCACACTGATCTTTTGTGACAGGCAGAAATGCCAAAACTCTCTTGCAGTGATGGCTAGCATTCGTGACTTTGTCCCCCCCAGATGGTTTATGTATCGGACAGCCGAAACATTGTCCATCCGAAGAAGGATACAACAATTGCTCTTCTGAGGTGAGATCGACCGAATCGCAAATGAGCCTGCAAGTAATTCTAGACAATTTATATGCAGTTGTAACTCTTCTGCAGACCATCGTCCGCCGGTGGCATACTCTCCACACCTGGCTCCCCAGCCCCACTGACTGGCGTCGGACTCTGATAATGTCTGGTGACGCCCCGAAAATGGCTCTGCCATTCCAAGCTTCCATGTGCTCTAGCCACCATTGAAGCTCTCCTTGAGCGTCTACGGAGAGAGCGATCATGTGATCGTAAGAACTTTTTCTGTAGATAGTACCTTTTTAGGCGCTGCAACGCTCTGTAATGCAGAGGGCCCGGAAAAATGGCCTGAATTGAAGCCGCCAAAAGACCTACTATCCTCGCCAGTGACCTCAGGGAAATCCTTTGCTTGGCTAGAGTAGCACGGATCTCTCTCTTGATAGTTTTCATCTTGGCCGGGGGCAGAAGTAACTGCGTTGCCACCGAGTCGATTTGAAAACCCAAGAAATCCACTTTTTGGGTAGGAGAAATCATCGACTTCAGATTTATTATGAAACCCAAACTTTGCAAAAGCGACATTGCCCACTGAAGATGTATGAGAAGCACTGAAGGATCCTGGGCCATGAGAAGCATGTCGTCTAGATAGATGATCATGCGAACTCCCCTTTCTCTTAGCTGTGTGGTCACTGGTTTTAAGAGCTTCGTGAAGACCCAAGGGGCGGAGGACAGCCCGAAGGGGAGGGACATGTATCGGAACCATTGGGCCTTCCATTGAAATTGGAGAAATTTCTGATGGGAAGGGCAAATGGGCACCGAAAGGTAAGCATCTTTCAGGTCCAGCCGGACCATCCAGTCGTTTGCCAGTAGTAGATCCCTGAGTAAATGTATCCCTTCCATTTTGAAGTGTCTGTAAACAACGTAAGGATTGAATTCCTTTAGGTTTAATACCAACCGTTGCCGCCCTCCTTTCTTTTCCACCAAGAACACGTTGCTGAAAAAACCGTCTGGAAGGAGGGGACCTGCAGCAATGGCGTGTTTGGTCAAAAGATCTTGTAGCTCTAGTTCGATAAAAACTTGCTCTTGTTGGGGAAAAATGGAGAGGTAGGGGAGGTGCAACCTGCCTGGGCATTCCAGTCAATTCTATTTGATATCCCAGAACCGTGTTCAACACCCATGCATCCGAGGTGATCATGAGCCAATTGTGATGAAAGTAAGCCAACCTGCCCCCCAGAGGAATCGAGGAGAGAAGGGCTGGACCTACCTGAGGCTTGAGAGTCGTTGTTTCGAAAACGTCTGACTCCCCTGTTGTATCTGCCTCTAAAGCCACGGGATCTGGCAGGATAGAAGCCGGCCTGTTCCGGTTCCTGCGTGTAGCCCCTGAACCTGGGAGCATATCCTTGGCGAGGACCTTGTGAGGTGAAACGGCCGGTCGAGCGTCCTCTGCCACGACCGGCCCTGCCAGAGAGGGGTTGGAGAGCCCTCTTTAGAGAAGACTGGGATTTCTCTAGTGACGTAAAAGTGTTCACGAATTTGGCTGTCTTTTACAAAACGATCCCCAAAAAGTTGACCTTCTGCCAAGGGGCCTGGTTCAGCAGGTGCAAGTTCCGCCAGTTGCGGGTCAATACGTAAGAGGACAGACTTGCGCCTTTCAGAGGACAAAGCACAATTAGCATTACCCAACATACAGATAGCGCGTTGAGTCCACCCTGCAAGAACCTCCGGGTGGATCACTGCGCCAGTCTCTTTCGCTTGTAAAGCCAGTTCCAGAATTTTGGCCAGACTACCCGAGAGGTCTAGCAACTTGTTCTGGCATGCCCGGAGGGCTCTGTCAATACCCTTTTTTGTGTCCTTTTTATATTCCTTAAGGAATGTCTGCATGGAATTGTCAATTTCTGGGGTGAGAGCTATTTTGTTTGCAAGATCAGGCCGAGGGCATTCAGAGCGGAGGCGGCCCCGAACCTCCTTATCAAAACTTTTTCGGAGATTGGTCTGCATGTATTCTGCGACAGCAGGGGCTGGGACCCAATCTGACGAACGTGGATGGACAATGGCCGAAGGATCAAAGGTGAAGGGGGAAGGAGGGACGGGGGAAGAAGAATGTTTGCGTTTCTTTGCCCTCTTGCGTGGTCGTGATTCTTGGGAGGAATCTGTGCCCGTGTCCATGTCTGTGTCAGTGAGGGATATGGGCACTGAGGGGCCTTGATCCGGGGTGGGTTGGGCAGGGTCAGGTTCAGCATTGTCCGGCCGTACTCTTTTGAGTTTGGAACATATCTGGACGTGTGGCCAAGGAAGACCTGGGGGTTCAATAGGAGGGAGAGGAGACGGGGCAGGAGTCCCAGAAGGGGGGGGGGCCTAAAATCTTATCCAGACGCTGAGAAATGGGAAGTAAGGCCGAGGATAAAACCTTATCCAGCTTTTTATCTAGGGCTTTATCAATGAGAGACTCCAGAGTCGTCCGAGTAGTAGTCCTCCTCTTCAGCCGGACCATAGGCAGCTAACTCATCCACAGGGACCTCGGAGTCCGACATCTTAAAGAATATGAAAAATATTCAGTCCAAAAATTATATTCTCAGAGAGAAACTGCGTAAATTATACAACCCCAACTATCATCAAGAAAGGGTGTCGGTCGGGAGCTAGCTGGCGCAGAGAGGATGTCAGGGGTACCAACAAATACCTGCTCTTATAACCAGGAAGGGGTTAACCCTGCCTGCCGAGAAGCAGGGTGTCAAAAAATTGCCACTGAATAATAATAATATTGTTGTCCTCAGTTTATAACTGATCTCACTTCAGTGGAAAATGCCAGGAAATGCAATGAAAATGAAGTCCCCCGGTACCGGCAAACCTCCTGCAGCTGCCACGCCCTGTTATTCGAGCCCGGGCTGAGGCGTCGATGCCAGCGTCGTTCTCCGGGAGCCCGAGCGCGCAAAATCAGCTGCGTGCAGGCTCCCGAGACGTAGGCGTCCGCCCGGCCGGGCTAGACGCGTACGCCTCGCTCCCTTGGCGCCAGCGGGGGGCGGGCGGCCCCGAAGCAACACTCCCCAGCGCAGCGGCCACCATCCGGAACCGCAAGACGTGCGGTCCGGTTCCCAACCAGGGAGGAAAAACTCCGGGGAGGAGTGCCAATGTGGGGCCTGAAAGAGGGGGGGGACAAAACCGCTATCGCACGACAATGGAGCCTACTGCGCGGGCAGCGCTACACGCACTGCGCGCGGCAGGGAAGGCGAAAACTATTCACAAGGTAAGCGCAGCGCAAGCCAAGCGCGCAGAAGCCCTTATTAACACAATATTGAAGTACATTAACTTCACAACTTAATCAATAGTTACAATACAAGGTCAAATCACAATCAAAAAATATATAAATTAACAAGGCACTTATCTCGGCTGCGGAGCAGCAAAGAAAGAGGCAGTCGAGTTGGTGCCTTGATAATTTGTAGACTTTGGACTGTGTTCATTGGTTGATATTAGATGCGTGGTTCAAAGCCTCATGGGATATGTAGTGTGCTGAAATGTTTTTTATACTTTTCTGTACTTTCATTGGCTGCTGTTTGGAGTTAGTAAAGAAAGAGTAATAATCTGAGCCTCCGGTCCTGCCATAGAATCAAGAGTCTCTATTTTAGGAAGGTTATTCAAGTCCATCTGTGTGTGTGTGTGTGTGTGTGTGTGTGTGTGTGTGTTTTTTTTTTTTTTTGTTTTTTTGTTTGCTTTTTAATTATATGCATGTGTGGAGAGCTTTTCCAACCTCTGGTTAATATGGTAATATTGTTTCCAACTACCATGCTGTTGAATGAACCACTGAGCATGTCCCACCGTTAATCCGATCTGAATGTTTACTATGTATTACACTGACCAGGTTTTGAGGAATACAAATATAGAATTACTTGTACTGTTTGGATATCTGCTTAAGCAATGAGGGCTGACATTAGTTTGGCAGTTTAACTGGTAGGTTTGATGTCTAGCTCACTGGTGCTGAACTGATGGGAATAACCCTTTATATTGAAGTTTTTTTTATATAGTTTGTTTTATTACTATGAATGATCCAGCAACTGATGACCAGAATATAGTTTCCATTTCAAGATTCCTGACCCCTGATGTCCTACTTAGTACATTTCATCAGCATTGTGTGTGTCAAAACCTCTTTCAGAGGCTCACAGGGCAAGTAGAGGTTACTGGGCTCAACTGTGGGTGGGGGAGTTGTGGCCTTTAAATCCAGCTCCCCTGGGGCCCATTCCTGGATAACTGTGCTGAGTACTACCCATTGCAGCACTTGCCCCACGTGATAGCATGAGTGATGAGCAAGGCTTTTTGAGGGGGAGGAAGGTGTGAGACACAAACTGGTGTAATGCTCAAACTGCAAACATCCGCAAGTACCAGATTGTCCAGTAAAATATTTCCGTTCAGTGGCTTAACAAAACTTGAAGGCTCAAACCCCTTTCCTGCAAAGTATATGCAGGGGCCCTCCACCCCCATGCTCCAAACCCAGTCCGAAACTCTCTAGCCAGGGGCCTGCCATGCCGAAGGGGACCACAGAGATCGGGAACCACCCACCCACCACCCTCCGCACTGGCTTTTGTTACATCACTGCTTCCTTTTATGGAAACGAGCCTTATTTTAATGCACAGAAAGAACACACGAAATCAGTGGTTCTTAACCTTTTGACTTCTGTGGACTCCCACTTAATCATTACTGGAACCCAAGGACCCCCACAGAATCATAATAGTGAATCCAGGCACCCCCACTGCATAATTACTGCAAGCCAGTGGCCACGGCCTAAGCATTTTTGATAATTTGAACCGCAAAACAATACATAAAAAATGCAGAAGCAAGCAACCATCAAACAAATATACAAATGATCAAATATTTTACTGAATTCACAAACCAATTTAACAAAATCTAAACTTTAATGGGAAGGTTGGAGTTTTTCTACATTCAATTGAGTTTACTCATCAGCCGTACTGTATTTTGTTTGATGCGCTAGCTCTGCTACCATGAGTCAATCTGAGGATACTACCTTAATTTTGAGCTTCCAATTTCAAATTCTTTCACACTCACAGAATGCTTAACATTTTTAATTGTACAATCTGTTGATATTTAATTTTCTAAACAGTCGGCCCTCTGAGCAGGCTTCGTCACAAGTTAAGAACCACTGCACCAAATGATAGCCACAGTCTCTTATGGTTGGTGTGCAAGCGTCGTCCTGAGCAGTATCCTAGAGTCCCACTATTGGGGCTGGTTATTATCCATTAAATGATAAAGGTTCTTCCAGATGTGACCTTTGCTTGTCTCCCCCCTCCCCCCATTAGACACTCTAAGTTTAACCTCAAGGGTCAACTTTAGCAGAGCTGCTTGCTAAGTTCTTGCAAGTCCACGACCACTCTAATTGGTTCCAACAGTTTTGCCTGACCTGATTGTAGTTGGCAAGTGCAGGAGGACCGAGGAGTCTCTGTAGGTTCCGGTTTCTCAATACTAAGGGTCTGACTTTTTATGGTCCTGTGCTCGCTAGGCCTGGATAGGTGTGCGCCGCCCCCTCCCCCTTTTCTGCATGAACGTCAGGATCACGTAGGTAATTATGAGGTAGTATCTATTTTATTCACTCTTTGTGGGGCTACGTGAGTACAGTACTAGTCTCTCCGGGGTAAGCTCCTTCCCTGGGACAGGCTCCAGAAGGGTAGAGTCACACAACAGGGCTTCAGTGGGGTAGGGATAGAAGGGTCCTCTGTTTCTTCTTTTCCCTGGATCTGGTTGCCTCTTCGGGGAGGGTTCTGTGTTTCTCCACGGGGTTGGGCCGGAAAGAGCAAGCCAAAAAGAAAAAAACCCCAAAGAAAACAAGAGGTCAGAACCGCTGTCCTGGCGGTACTAAGGGATAGGGAAAGTGCCACCGTCACCCTTATGCTGCTTCCCGTGATGTTTCTAGGTGGGGGGGGGGGGATGTGGTGCCTCAACGTGAAGTGGCCCGTGCTCCCGCCCACCAGCCCCTAAAAGAGAAGAATCCCGGCACTTGCCTGTGCCCATGACCCTCCTGGGCCACGGGAAGGGGAAGTCACAGCCTCCGCTTCACTTGGTGGAGTGCCAGACTCGTGGGTGTTGCTCCTCGAGCTGCTAGCCTTGGCGTGGTCGTCGTCTTCCTCCTGCTGCAGGCTTCCAGGTAGCGGCAGGTCTCCAGCACCTCCGTACAGGTTGCAGGTCTCGTCCTCGGCTGCCGGTTGCTCCCCGTCTCTCTCGCTGCTGCTCTCCTTCTCGCTTGGCGTTCCCGGCATAAAAGCCCGTCCCTCGACTCCGCCCCTTTTTCCTGTAGGTTCCGGTCCGGACGTTTGGATGGCTGGGCTGTCAGACATACTTCCGGTCGGCGTCTCCGCGGCCGCCATGTTGGAGCAGTCTGCTCGCTCCGCGATGGGGGAGAATCCACCACAGGTCTCTTCCCATCGGGGGCTCCTACCCCTTCAGACAGGCCATTTCTGTGCTGTACGTCCTATCTGTGGTCCTCCAGCAGTTGGCAAGTTTTCTTCTCAGCAGCCTTGGCACGATGATCCTGGGCAACAGCACTAGTTTCATGGTGGCCCCTCTCCTGGCACACAAGGGCATGAGGGTGTCACACAGCGGTTTAACACCTGGGCCGTGGGGTCATCCATATCTGTTCAAGACTAGCAAAAGCCAGTGAAACACGGTGGAGCACATAGCTACACTAGGCTGATGATGATTCTGAGTTCTCCAAGATACCTCAGCCTGGCATATGCACTGATTTTAAAAGCGGTCAACTACCACATTATAAGAATTGGACAATACTTAACTTGGAGTTAACTAAGCTACACAGGCAGCCTCTTGGCTTGTTGAACAACCTATCTAAGAAGGAAAGTGCCAACAATGGTAAAATAGATAGAGATGTGGAGTTACAAGGTGATCAAGACTGCATAAGAAAGCAGTTTTGTGTGATCATCAAAAACTCTGTGCAAGACCTGTACATATTTCTCCTTTAAGGCCTATTTTCTAGGCCGGCCCCATCAAAGTCATCCACACCACTTTGGAGCAGTCCACTTCAGCATTTACAAAACCTCACTTTCAGTTCACAGGGCCCAAAAGTAATATCGCTCTCTTAAACAAGCACTTTTGTAATGATGTGAAATCTGCTTTAATCGCAGTAGCTCTGTGTGTACTCCGTATTGGATAAACATGGAATGGTTTTTTGATCAATCTGAATACATCTGTATCTCGGAGGTAGTTGTACTCTTCCAGGAACATGCTACGCTATAATTTACAGAATTGGAAAGATCTAGGAAAGTTTGTTGACTTTCTTCCTCCAGGAGCAGCGGTAGATTTTTATATCCTTGATGACTGATTTGTAGCTGGCTGCCACTCAGAAGTTCAAAATTAATCCAGGATTTGTACACACTGTCGCAGGCATGCCTGGCTTGGGACATTTTCACAATATTTTGGCGTACAACATTAGGTATAAGGCAATTTGTCAAAGTGAAGTGTACGTCTTCGACCAAAGATTCCTAAAGGAATCTTGGAACTTTAACCGATTTCCTTCAAATTCTGCAGCTGCTTTTTTAGGTCTCTCCTTAGACAGTACGTGCACCGTCACTTGCAACAATCTATTTCACACAAAAAAAAATACCCTCTAAAATGGGGCTTTTAGTCCGCCTGCTACTTACCATTGGTTGGCTTCATTGTCAGAATCTTATTTTCTTCCCTTTCATTTGTGATCATATGTTGGCATGTGGTTGCTTCACTCTGTGTGTTTATTTTCTTCCTTGGAGCCTAGACCAAGTACTGATTGATTGCTTGATTAGTGTTCTTCTGTGCTGCTTGCGGTCGACTTGTGGCCCTTTTTTGCTTGCTTCCCTGTATTTTCAAGAGCTGAATGCAAACAACTAACAATAGTGAAACTTTGTAGCAAGGTGACCAATTTCAGAAACCTACATTTCAGCCCCCTGTCACTTTTATTGATGATGAAGCTGTAAACCTACTCCCTTCCTTTAAAACTGATGCCGCACAATATTTGTGTTTCTGAAATTAAGTTTGCACAGTGTCACATTTACTTATTTTTTTTGGTTACCTCTTTTAGAACCGTGAGAATGTTTGTCATTATCAAACATGCAGTGGTTTCAAAAGGTTTGTTTCACCTTTACCCACCCCTAAAATCACCCTCGCTTCCCTTTACCTCTACTCACCCCTGAACCCTCCTGTCACCCTCACCTTCCTTTACCTATCCGTAAATCCTAAATTCACTTTTTTGGAAGAAAAAAACAAAGTATGTTATTTAAAATATAAATACCTGCATGGTAAAGTACTTTGTCGTAAAGGTACAAATACTTACCTACATAGTAAAGGCTGGTTTCCCTCAGGAAGGACACATACCCACCCCTTTCTTAAACACTTTCCTGCCTTCACCTTAGCACCCCTAAATGTTTTTGGGCCACTGTTGGTGGTTTTATGCCCTTCAGTATGTTTGTAGGGCATCTTTGTCTCTTTGACAGCTTACCCTCTCCCCTAACCCAGCCCCACCACCTCCTATACTTTAGGTCTACCATGAGACCATGCATGCGCTGTCGCTTAAATGCCATTTTGTATTCTTACAGGGGGCTTAGAGCCCACCTATTGCTTACTCATGATTGGCTTCATCGTCAATCTCATTTACTTGCTTCTCTTTGGTCAGCAAATGTTCGAATCACTTCCAGTGTATGCCCCTACCCTGGAATATGGCCCAAGCACTGATTCCCTTGCCTGGTGTCCTCCCACTGTTTGCTGTTTTCAGATGTACTTTTTAGCCTTTTACCTGAACCCCCTTTACTTCCCACCACCACCACCCCCCCCCCCTTGCCCTTCTGCGTTGCTGCTCTATCCCTCCCCCGTTGTTGTTTTCCTCCTCCTGCCAGAAAGAAAGCCCCAAAACTTACACAAATAGGTTTCAAGATGCTATGTAGATGCTGCCTGCTATGCCTGGCTTTTTTGGTGCTGTGTTCATGTGGGACCAACAGTGTGAACTTCTCAGATTAATTTTAGAAGGCCATGCCTTTAACGTTCTCCACTCCTTCTCTACCCATAAGACACGCTTTTGCCAGAGATAAAGATCATTCTGGCCTTGCTAGTTTTAAGAATGGTTGCCACATCTGATTTTGGTGCTACACTTGGCTTTTAGGCTTATTAACCTTGTATGGTTCCCCTAGTATGTATAAAAATCTGATTATTTTAATCCAACCTGGCTCTATAAGAGGGCCAACTATGAGATAACCAGCTAAAGAAAATAAACCTTTTTAGGTGGAGCATTCGAGACCTCTTGTATATACTTTAGTATATACTTATTTGTGTATGTACTTTGTGGGCCCTGGCGATCAGCCCTAGGACTTGTCTGCTTCCGCTTAGAGACTTTTATTTTCTGTTCAACTGCCTCTATTTAACTGTCTTAATAGAAAACGACCAGCAGAGGTCAGTAAAATACCAGAATTGTTTTCTGCTTAGGGACTTAATTTTTTTAATTTTTCTGGCAACTGCCTCTATTTAACTTTCTTGATAGAAAACGACCAGCAGAGGTCAGTAAAATACCAGAATCACTTTAGCATTCTATAGATTCCAGTCTACAGAAATTGTATTCCATGAGCACCCATAGACAATAATATTTTTTTTCAAATCTTGTATTTTCAGTGATATGGCCACCGAAGGCCCTGATTTTATATTAAAAACCGCTTTGGACTATACCATTTCCAGCTGAAAGGCAATATTTCTCTCCATGTGTTCCCATTCCTGGCGTGTCACGCAGTTTGGTGCTTACTTTTCCTCCATTTTAAAGAACAGTAGATGTTTCAGTACCCAGGCTAGTGTGCTGCATTGCTAAATACATATAAGGTCCCAAAGGTGAGACCAATTGCATTGCAAATGCTTGTTTTGGATGTTATTCTCTGAAATTGGATTCTCTCAATCCTTCCAGCAAACACACACAGAGAACAGACACCTCTCTAGGGCTGTGGATTTCACTGTCCGAATCAGAGCACTTTGAGTTTGCATCCACCTAATAAATGACACTCCGTAACTATATAGTAAAAGAACATGTTCTCAAGTCTTCTGCTTAATGGGAAGAGTCCACATTCGGACAGTCTACACAATAACATGTTCTTTTTACGTAAACATGAAGTGGCCTAATTTCACTCCATGTGTCATTCAGCTGTTAAAATGTGGGACTATGTGCTTAAGAACATCTCCTCTCTTCCTCCCTGTGGCCGTCCATAAGGAGGAAACCAAGAATATCATGGTTTGTGATAAACAACTTTTCCCCGGTGCCCATAATTTGCCTCCCAATTTGGAGTGAAAAATTATTCAGTAGAGATTCACTGCATCTAGACTTGTTTGTAAAGTTATGTGTATTACCACCCACTCCTTTCATTAACTGGATTTCTATCACTATCAGATGATTATCACAGGCCCTTTCTAATCAATGCAGATTTGGTTTTCATATCTGGTTCTGCTAACACGCAAGTTCTCTGAGCTCCCTTCATGTCCCACATCTTAGAAATTGGACAATTTTTCCCATCCCTCCCTACTATTGCGCAGCTTTAACATTGGCCAAACAGACCAGGATTTGTCTAACTAAACAGACTAAGATTTATCAAACATGTGGCTTTTATGGGCCCTGTCAGTAAAGACTTCACTAGGTGCTAGTATAAGAACAAATGGCTGCACATCCTCTCCATCTTGTAGACTTCTGCCTATTTATCTCTGCTTTTTCTGTTGATATCTATTTGAATGATTTAAGAATCCTCTTCTCCCCCTTGCACCCTCTCTTGAGTTCTTTCTTCAAAGATGTGCTCTCAGTATAGTGTTTGATCTGACATTGTCATAAAAAGCACAGGTTTTTGCGGTTGTGGGTTAAAACAGCAAACAAGATCTAGGAAATCCGAAATTAAAACTCCCCTGAAAACCTGAGAGTTGTGAAGCTAGTGCTAGGCCTCCAACAAAATTTGAAGACTCCTTTTCTAGTTCTTCTTTTTGGTCACTGAATTTTCAACCCATGTTTGATGGAGGGAGAGCGACTTGACTACAGGAATCCCCATAATGGCAAGTTTTCTTATTGCTTGTTACCAAACGCCTACTTTATTTCACTTAGGGTGACTGTGGCATTATGAGAAAGATTTGACGGATGATGATGTGAATATTACACTGGTAAACGTTTGGGAGGCGTATGTCATGGGAGGTAGACCCTCTAGGCTGGGCATGAGAGACTTGTTGAGAGCATTTTCATAAACCTCCTCCTGCTTTGCTGTGCACAAATGGATCTATACCGAGCATATGTCCGCTCTTGAGATGGTAATGGGAGCCTCCTACTTCCTCGATGTTCAAAGAAATGCCACATTGTAGAGGTTAGTTAGCTGGATGAGCGTAACACCATTTATCTGAGAAGCTGTACATGTCTTTGAGTTCTTATTTCATTGCCCCTAACTTGTTCAACTTGCAGCTCTAGGGTATTGCTTGGAAGCCTTTGAGTAATGTCTGCCTGGGCTTGGTTCTTCTGTGAGTCCTCAGCATAACTCTGATCCTTTTTCTCTCCTTTGCGCTGCAGTAATATTTATTATTCAAAATAGCCCAGCCAGGCACTCCTAGACTACAGTAGGGCGTAGTTGGGTTACTGATTAAAACTGATTGCTTAACGGGTCTCTCTGGGCAAGGAGGGTCGAGGTACTCTGAATGTGTAGGTTCCATTTTCTGGGCATTGATGAACAGCAAGATAATAATTGCCACCAGTCTGGGTCCCACTTTTTTTTTTTTTTTTCTTCTTTCTTTTTTCAAACCTTTCATTCAAATGTATCCGTTTTGAATAAGCATTTTGTCCTTAAAAACTAAACCCAAGTAATTTCTTGTAAAGCATCTTACTCCAATAATATTAATCGTAATCTCATGACTGAAAAAAGTTTAAAATACTTATAATTTATGCACAAAAACCTAAGACCAAAAATATAACCAACGTATACAAAAGTTTCCCCCTCACCCCCTTCTCCTCAGAGGAGTGTATGTGATTCTAGCATTAGAAAAACGGTCATGCTGATATTGCGAGGAAGCTGTTAAAATTATTTTATGTGCAGTAGTGTGACCATACGAAACACATTTGTAATTGGCACCCTTTCATGGAAAATTACTTGATGGTCATTTTGTCACACCGGGTATTAGACTGCATTCCCAAGGTACAAGCTTTAGCATAATTTCATAACTACATTATTTGAACGGTTGGCTCTCCATCTAATAAAAATCAAACCTAACCATACTTATATTTTTTTTGATACTTTAATGCATTGTTCAAAGCATCAATAATAACTTTATACCCAAACGAATCAAATCGTTTCCTATAAGACTTGCTCAGAATGCGCTTAATTGGCACTGTTGGAGGAGAGAATTAAGTGAAAGGTTTTGTGCACTGTTCACCAACTTACTTGGGCAAGAGTACTTTTAGAAACTGGCAAGCTACACCACTGATCCTCACAGGGCCTTATGCTCTACAGCTCCTCAGCTGATCTTCCGGAGAGCCTTGAAACATCAAAAACATGGAGTAAAGACCCTTGGAGTTCACTGGTCAAAAGAGTCCAAACCCAAGTTTTGAATTAAACTAGGTGCACATCAGGAAGAACTTCAGAAAAGACCTATTTCGCCTCATCTGTAACAGAACCTAGGAGTTGCAAAAAAAACAACCATTAGAAATGCAATAGGTCTCGCATTTCTATTTTGAGTTGGAGCTATTGGCATTCTAAATGGCTATATATTTTACCTACCAAAGGAGGAGGGATGGAGCAGTAGAGAGACACTGAGGTAAGGGGCTTATGCCTGGAATGCAAGAGAGGAGTAGAGAAGACAGAGGGGAGTAGGCCGAAAGATGGGGGTAGGGAGAAAGATTGAGGTAGGGAGAAAGATGGGAAGTTCTTTTTAAAAAAAGAACTGTTGGCTGTGGAACATGAGACTTGCAGTGAGAGAGAGCTTGAGTTTGTAGATCAAGGGACGGGGACAGGTACAGGTACGAGGAGCACGAGACTGGGAGGAAGATAGAGAGCATTAGAGTGAGAGGATGGACGTGAGGGACACACATACAGTGTAATGAGTGCCCAAGACACAATGGTAGGTCTAGACTCCGACACTGCCATACTGGCCGAGGCTTCCTCACCCAATCCAGCTGGTTGTGGTGGTGGGGGATGGGCGTGAGGGGGGGGAAAAAAGATAACAGTGCAGCACTGTGAGCCAGAGATGGGTGCAGCCGATCTGTGAGAGCAGAACCGAGGTGGCAGCGGTAAATTTATTTTATAGGTGCAGACACATGCATGGAATAGTACACGGATGAAAAGACAGAATGATAATGTAAAGACAGACACTGGGAAAAGGAAAAATAGGAGCTAGGGCAGACAGAGGAACAAAAAATGCCCCATCTCTTGTTACAGCCCTCTCTCCTGCAACGCACTGCCGTGTTTGTACAGCGCTGCGCTGGTGACTGTTTGAAGGAACAATAGATTCTACACTTGGTAAATGCACACCTACCAGTTCCAGAAAGCAAACAAAAAACAGGGCTGTTTGAGCTACAACTGGCAAGGTGAAAAGAGAGACCAACCTGTTTTTTTGATATTCTGGTACTTGTTTTGATTTTACTCCAAAATGCGGATTTACAAACACTGTACCAGGATCCATAGAAAATAGGACTGACCGAGCTACCCATGCCCGACATAAGGAACTTGTAATCTATGAAAACAAGTTAATTGGATGCACGTTCACATGCTGACTTTAGCAAGGCGCTGCCCAGGCTCGACCTAAAAAGAGTACCAGATTGGAGCTTTTTTATTGACTGACTGGACTTTTAAACTTCCTATGACGCCAGATATTCATTGCTCTGTTCTAAACTAGTGCCCTTAAGTAACTGCAAGGTTACACGGAGCTCTTTACAGCACTTCTAAATAAAAACTAAACCCAGAAAATGATTAATGCAAAATTGCTAAGTGAGTTAAATATAGACAAATTATCTAGCAGTTTAAAACAACTAATGAAAACATTTTATTCATGTCTAAAACCTGTCTTTACTTTCTACTGATGAGTAACTAAAGCGTGTGCACAACTCTTAAATACATATTATTCCATATGTTGCTGTTTCAGTATGATAGCCAGGCCGATCTCCTTTTTAAGTCTCGCGCCTAGCGTTGCAGTGCGTAGCACTGCTCGCACAGCGTGAGACCTCTTGTGTGGGCTTTGGAAAGCTAACCACACGCTCGTGCGTGTGGTTAGCTTTCTGAAGCCTGGCAATGGCTGTAGCGTGCGTTTTAAAAAAAAAAGAACGGCACGCAATTGGGCAAAGGTGGGCGCATGTCCCGCCTCTGCTCCGCCCATTCCCGTCCGTGTCTAGGACGCGCATCAGTGCGCGGCACAGAGACAGGCTCCCCCCCCACCCCCCCCGCTCCTCTGTGGTGCGCTCGCACCACTGGTTTCAATTCCCGCGTTCGGCGGTTTCAATTCCGTGCTTGTTTTTCTATTTCTTTACTTCTGATGCAATTGCGGCACCCGCGCAGATGCCGCGATTGCATCAAAAGTAAAGAAATAGAAAAATAATGTGTTTCTATTTCTTTAGTTCCACTTGTCATATGCTCTCCCAATGTCACCCCTTTGTTTGTGTTTTACACATTATTTCGTAGTCTCATTCGCTTGACTTTCCCAGGACAAATATTGCTTGTTTGTAATAGTTTCAGCGTGGCATGCCGAGGTTTATTTTGAAGAATGGCGGCCGCGCGCCGAGCACAAAAAACGGGAGCTGTTTGCCTTACTTTCTACTTTGTGTGGTCCGTGTTTTACATACTGTGACTTTGCTCCGCTTCTCCTAAGTTTGTGTATGACACGCAGCACTCCTTGCTCTAATTAAGGAACGTGCTGTACTTCACAGTACAAATTCAGACCATTTTACGGCCGCCATGCTTTATCTTTAATCAATTCGACTGCTCGCCTTTCTTTCATTGTGCACAGCGCGGGACTCCAACACACACAGGTAAAAAGTTTGATTGAGGTTGTTACTTGTTTAAATTGAGATTGAAAGACCATTCACCTTCCTTCTCGCCCACATTTCCAACTTGATGCACTTTAATAAGTACTATAGGAGTTAATACCCATTCCAGTATTAAAGTCGTGATCAAGCGCAGCGGTACGCCGTGCTTTATCTTTAAGCATGGGGCCACGCGCATTTGTTTTGATCTGCATTGCGTGGCACTCCTGCACTTTAAAAGCAGGATGACTGCCTCTCTGCCCAGGCATGTAAGACAAACGTGAGTGTCAACACCCCTCACCTCCCCCCAACCCCTGTGAATCGGCCGAGCACAAGAACCGAGAGCTGCTCGCCTTACTTTCTACTTCGCGCTGTCAGTGTTTTAAATTCTGTGACTTTGCTCCGTTTCCCCAAGTAGCAGCTACAGTTTGTGTACGTGCAGCACTCCTTGCTCTAATCAAGGAATGTGCTGTACTTCACACTACACGTTCAGACCGATTTATGTTCGCCGTGCTTTTATCTTTAATCAAGGCGACCGCTCGCCTTTCTTTCGTTTTGCACGGCGTGGCATTCCTACACTTTAAAAGCAGGATGACCGCCTCTCTGCCTGAGCACATAGGATAAATGAGAGTTTTAACCTTCTGCCCCCGTGAATCGGGCACCTAGGACAGCTGTGAGTAACCTACCGCCCCCTATCCTTAGTAGAGCGGGGCTCAACGGACATCTGTGAATGCAAGACCCACCTTTATCAAATCTGCCTCCAACCTCCAGTAGAAACGCAGTTATCTAACATCCCTAGTCCTGCTCTTATTCCTGCTCTTGTTTTTATTGCATTACTGCTATCTGTGACGCTTATAGTAGTCACTTGCCAGTGTGCAAAAAAGAAGGTGAAACATATGAAATGTAAATACCGTTCTTTTTATTCTCCATGGAGTACACCACAAATATGTCATTTGTCAAGTGCGGACGCACTGTTCTGTTCTGTCGTTCTATTGTCTTGTAATAATTGTAATACTGTTCAGCAACGCGTAGTACAAGAGTACGGTTTATCATATAAACAGTAAAGCAGATACCATAGATTACATCACATCCTGATGCAGTACACAACACCATACTGCGGTTTCAAATAGTACAACAGAGTTTAGCACAGTCTGTGCCCAGCCGCGGCCGCTGCAGGTAAGAGCGGTGGGGCAGTGGGGCCAGGTGAGGGGGGATCTCGAGAGACGAGCACAAGGGACAATTAAATAAATAATTAATTTTCCCTCGTGGTCGTCTCTAGAAATACCCCCTCACTTGGCCCCACCGCTCTTACCTGCAGAGGCCGAGGCGGTCTGTGCCAGCCTGGTGCAGCTGCGAACATCTCATCGTAGCACAGGACAATGTAGGCCAGCACAGCACATTGCAACGCTGCATAGTACAGAACTGTTTAGCCCAGCATGGTACAGCACCAATACCACATAATTAATATCCACATATTTCCACTACACGCAATGCTGCACAGTTTCCACACAAATACACTACACACCACATAATTCCACTCTACACAATTCCACAACTAACAAATCCAATTCAACCCACATAATTCCACTCCAAACCACATATTTCCAATCCACTCCAAACCAAAACACCTAAATGAAAGACTTTGTGATTTACAATCTCAATAGGTCTAACTCTCAAATGCGAGACCTATTGCATTGCAAATGCTTGTTATATTTCAGTTCTGCTATTAAATTAAGACGTGTAGGTGTTTAGTGGTTTGGATATAAACTTGTTGATCTGATAAAATGTTTAAGATTCACTGGAGTACATACCAGCTTTAATGGCAGAGTATCCAGTTGCTCCATCGTCATGCTAAGAGTTGAATGTCAGGAGGCTATCTCACCCCACTTTCCTCCCACCTCAAGAATACCTCATTCCTTCCCTCACACCTCACAGAATTCATTAGGATTCATTTTAGTCCATTCAAGTGACTACGGTTCCTCACACCAGAAATGTCTTTTTAAAGCCCTCGGCTTATTAATAATTCTCTTCAAGTATGCCCCAGATTAAGAACATTTTTGCACGTCTTTGTGCAGTCGATTGTAAATGTTTTTGAAGATTTCCTCGTGTTTTGAATGGTTTCTTAACTTGTTAATTATTTTTTCTACAGATGCAGCAATTGTTTTATGAAAATTATGAACAGAACAAAAAGGGCTACATCCGAGACCTTCATAACAGCAAAATCCATCGAGCTATAACTTTGCATCCAAACAAGAACCCTCCATATCAATATAGGCTTCATAGCTACATGCTAAGTCAAAAAATTGCAGACTTGCGCCATCGTACAATTCAGCTTCACAGAGAAATAGTACTGATGAGCAAATATAGTAATGCAGAAGTGCACAAGGATGATCTTCAGTTAGGGATTCCGCCATCTTTTATGAGATTTCAGCCACACCAGCGGGAGGAAGTCCTTGAATGGGAGTTTCTTACTGGAAAATATCTTTATTCTGCTGCTGATGGACAGCCTCCAAGAAGAGGGATGGATTCCTCTCAGCACGAAGCCCTTGATGATATTGTGATGCAGGTTATGGAAATGATCAATGCAAATGCTAAGACTAGGGGTCGCATTATTGATTTCAAGGAAATACAGTATGGCTACCGTCGGGTCAACCCCATGTATGGAGCAGAGTATGTTCTGGACTTGCTACTACTCTACAAAAAGCACAAGGGAAAGAAAATGACAGTTCCTGTTCGGAGGCATGCCTACTTGCAGCAGACGTTCAGCAAGATCCAGTTTCTTGAGCACACAGAAATCGATGCCATGGATTTGGCCAGCAAAATTAACCGAGATTCAGGTTCCCTGTCGTTCCTTTCCAGTTCTCTAAAGATGTTTGTGCCGTTTCAGCTTACTTCATCAAATATTGAGCACAGAGAGCCAAAAGAGAAGAAGGTGAACATCCTGGTTCCACTCTCTGGAAGATTTGATATGTTTGCCCGGTTCATGGCCAATTTTGAGAGGACCTGCCTCATTCCAAATCAGAATGTTAAATTAGTAATTTTACTTTTCAACTCTGACTCTAATCCAGACAAGACTAAACAAGTTGAATTAATGAGAGATTATCGTGTTAAGTATCCAAAGGCTGATATGCAGATTTTGCCAGTTTCTGGGGAGTTTTCACGAGCTTTGGCACTTGAAGTTGGGTCATCTCAGTTTAAAAATGACTCTTTGCTTTTCTTTTGTGATGTTGACCTGGTGTTTTCAACTGAGTTCCTTCAGCGATGCAGAGCAAATGCGGTTTTTGGTGAACAGATCTATTTCCCAATTATCTTCAGTCAATATGATCCAAAAATTGTTTATGCTGGAAAAGTTCCAAGTGATAATCATTACGCTTTCACCCAGAAAACAGGATTGTGGAGGAACTATGGTT
Source organism: Calotriton arnoldi (assembly GCA_963921515.1). Taxonomy (NCBI): domain Eukaryota; kingdom Metazoa; phylum Chordata; class Amphibia; order Caudata; family Salamandridae; genus Calotriton; species Calotriton arnoldi. The sequence continues at coordinate 109,765 of CAWUFW010001280.1, read as the reverse complement.
TTGGTATAACCTGTGTTTATAAGGGAGATTTGGTTCGTGCAGGGGGATTTGATGTCTCTATCCAAGGCTGGGGGCTGGAGGATGTGGATCTTTTCAACAAGGTTGTGCAAGCTGGCTTAAAGACTTTTAGGAGTCAAGAAGTAGGTGTGGTCCATGTTCACCATCCTGTTTTTTGTGATCCCAATCTTGATCCAAAACAGTATAAAATGTGCTTAGGGTCCAAAGCTTCCACTTATGGATCTACTCAACAGCTGGCAGAGATATGGTTGGAAAAAAATGATCCCAGCTTTACCAAAAACATGAATACAAATGACTCTGCAAGGACAGCCTAATGAATTTATTCAACATTGCTGATAATAGCACGAGAAAAGGTCTGAGCTTTACCAAAAGCAATAGAAAAATATGACTCTGTGAGGACAAACCATAATATAAATGACTCTGTGAGGACAGTAATATCCTGTAATATCGCTGGAAACCTTTTTTTATCTAATTTATTTTTTAAATGTTTTTTATGAAATAGTTCATTTTTCGAATACCATCTGAAGATATATTTTAGAAACCTATTTTTTACAGACTTGGGTGCATAACATGTATACAGATGGTTCCATTCTGGTATTGGACCTTCTAGGACTTATGTTTCAAGGTGGGATTATGCAGATCTCCTTTTATTTAAATGTGTTTAGGTACATCTTTAAACGTTTTTCAGGTTTGTAGCTATTGCGTAGGCACAATTCTCTGTTTAAAGATAGACAATTGAAAATCCACAGATTTCCACCTGCACTCAGAAGTCCAAAAACACATTCCCACATACTTGTCTGATCTTTCTACCACTTTCTGTCCTTTTCCTCCATTTGCGTAGGTTGAAGTTTGCAGTGGCATTGTTTTACAGTGGCAGGAAGTTTTGTGGGCCTACTGTCTGAATTTGCTTGTAGAGGACACTGTGTGCCATATTTTTTTGGGCATGGCTTTGGCCATGATGCTTTAGGTGCAATTCTTTGCCATGTTATCTCGGAGCTCAACAGCAACTTTTTTCCCTCCTCGGATGAGAAGCTACTGCTCCTTCCCCAGAGACTGAGGCACTCTGTATCCTGCCTGACATTCATCCTCCTGAACAACATCCACACTCCTGTTCGCTTTTTTGAACCTCCAAAACACCAACCTCCACATAAGATAAACTATCATCTCCTGGAAGCTTAAAGAAGCATACTAGTGCATTAACACTGCAAATCTCCTTAAAAAAATGAGTTCTGTACTCCCCCAAAAACATAGGGGGGGGAGGGGGGGAAATGTGGAAGGATTAGACAACACGAACAACCACAGTGAAAATGGGTGGAGCTGCACCTGTTGTACTTTCCTTGACAAAACATAACAAAAAAATAAATAAATAAACTTATGCACTGCCATCAACCTCTACCCATTGCTGAGTAGCAAATGCATTTAGCTGCATGGCCCTCAACCTGATATATCACTGTTTTGGCACTACCAACATCCAGAAATAGTCTTCCAGGTGTAAAGGAATACTGCCGGTTTTTCCTTACAATTGCACACCTACAGCAAGCTAAACGGTGGGGTAATTAGTTAATACCGATGGTTTTGTTAAACGGCTATTGCATTGTTCATCTGCTAAACATTACTACCAATCAGAAACGAACTTCCAGAGTAGGGAGTACATCAAAATTTTATCCAAAGCCCTAGGTTTTAACAATCCGCCACATGAAATTTCTATTGCCTGTTGCTCCTTGACTAATTTCTTGTAACCTTCGTAAGTTGCTTTAGTGGTTGCAAGAGTCATTGTTATGAATAACTCCGGATGAACTTGGCTAGTGTTCCTTTTTTTAAAAAGTGAATATCGCCAAATATGTGATAATTAGTTTACAGATGACAAGTTATCTTCGGTGGCTGTCATCCTATAGTTGCCACCTTCTTCCATGGATTGTCAGTCTTTGCTTGCTATACAGAGTACTGGTATGCATAAATACTTTTCCCTCGCGTTCGTAGGAATCCCCAGTAAATGTTCTTTTTACTTCATCTGCTCCAATGCAGGTGTACTGTAAACTGTTAGTATGTACTGGTAATGCTGCGCTTGCCACTAAACAAGGATGCTTCCGTTTGGGGTTGCGATCTCTGTAACCCTTGCTGGAGTTCCAGTCACCACCACAAGTCTTGTGAAACTGGTTGTTCAGAATGTTTCTTGTAGCAACAGTCTTGTACTACTTTTTTATTTTTGACAAAACTGCATACTGTTGTGGCAGTTTATCCACCCCCAGGTTTTTTTTTAAAGTTGCATCTGTGATTAATATCCCTGTCACATTTGCCAAGTGCATATTTCTACAAATCCTATGCCACTTAATAAATTCAATATACACCAGTAAAATGCACCCATGTGTTTTGAAAACCATGGTGCTGCATGTATCTCTGCATGCATTTATGCTGGCTTTTCATTTTCAGTGTAAGAAATACCCTTATGGAGTTATGGTACACCAGTATTTCACTGCTTCAACTTTGAAGCTTAAAAATAGCAGTGCAAATTGCATTTTTCTTTACCTTTAAACTGGACATGTTAACTATGGCGTTAATTTATAATGTACTATAAAGAGATGTCCAGTCCATATTATTTTTAAGCTCATTTTTCATCATGTACCACAGTTCTTTTGATGTGGTGTTTTGCTGTTTAAGGCACCAACACTAAAAATCTACTTTTTAAAAAACTTCCATCTGATCCCTGGATGCCACCTTATTGAATGGTGGAACTTTATTTTTGAAATTGTGTTGTCTCTAAAGTGGTGTAGCTTCTCTTAAAATACATTTGAAATGGTAGTTATGATTACTCAATTATGTATACTGGAAGCCCTCAGCTTTGCTAAGCCCTTTCATACCTTGGAGCCTACAGTCAGTAGAATTGAGCTTTTGAAAAGATAATTTTCACCCACCACAAAGTTGCCAAAAGTGGAAAAAACACTGAAAGGTCATGTGACAGCTAATTTTTCTTTGACTTGTTCTTTCAGCTTTTTTGCGACTGCGTGTATTTCTTAGTGAGATGCTCTATTGTTTCACCATACAGTTATTCAGTGTTTTTTTTTTTTTCTTCAAGTGCCAATTTGTTTTTTCCTCGCAATTTGTTTTGGTATTACACAATTTTTTTTTTCAGCAAAATGGACAAATCATCATGGCCTCTGTCGTGTATATACGGTGTTTATTATGTTGCTTTTTTTTTTTTTTTTACACTACTACACAAAATCCTTTATTTTTGACTGAACAAATCCCTTGTACAGGGGCATATGTAACCCACCTCCCCCACAAGCACACAAAGTATTTTTATAATATTTACAAGACGAAGAAGGTAATTTTGGGGTTGTTTTTTTTGTTCTTTTTTTACTGCAACCCAGAAGCCTTAATTGTAATGTGAGTAATGTATGATATGTTAGTAGTTATTCTACCCTATATATGGCATACAAAATTGTCAAATCATTTTTTTATGATTGTTCATTTCCTGGTTATAATGTCACTGTACCTTTTAGTGTTCGGTTTACATATTTTTGTTCTCGTTTGTGGCAGTGGGTGTTTTGGAGCACAAGGAACAAACCGGCTTAATGCCTATTTAAATTATTGGTTTAATTTATAACTCATGAAGTGCTGTGAAAAGTCCGTTGAAGAGTACCTTGTTTTCCTTGCACATTGAAAATGTAATTAAAATAATTCCAATCGAAAGGAAGATGGCTGTTTGGTGTTTCCTCAAATTTCGAAATGGGTGCAGTAACTGAAAATGTGACTTTCTTTAAGCAGTCAAAACCAATAAGTCTAAAGAATGTTATATGGCTGTGGGGTAAATTTCAGTAACGAAGAAATTGATAAATCTTTTTAGCTTTGCTGTATAAGAAAATGTGATGGAGATGGAGTACAAAGGAGGTCAGGATCCAGGTTACATTTTCAGGATGATTTTCGACTACGTGGGGTTTAAAATAAAAAAAACTTCCTTTAGGTACTTTGAATGTACATTCATCCTATGCATAGAGCCTGTAAATCTGACATGAATCTGGCTGTCCTGTACCTACTTTCAAATTTCAGGATTTAAAAAAAGGTGCAGGATTAACTGAGCAGAAAAATGATTGACTGCAGAGTGAATCTAGAGAAGCAATGAACAAGAAATACAATGGAGGGCATAAGATAGAAGAAGGTTCTTTACATCTTTGTTTCAGATTTTCAGAACAATTTAAATAACACATTGTTTTTCTCTATCTGAAGTTAGTTTCACTTTTTAGGCTCATGTGCTCCTTGCCATCACTATGCTTGGTATTTCATGAATTTTACACTGCCTGTACATCCTGAAATACTCAACATCCGTGTCATTAAAGGGAGGCCCCAGGCTGCCGAATAGAAACTCGAAAACACGCAGTTATTGTATCATGTAAATCGCTTGAAGGCTTTAACAAGGACACCAGCACACAGACACATGAGGTATACGTGAGGTAATACAATTGGTGAGAGCTATATTAGGAGCCATTATACCAGCTATGGGAGTGTTGCTGAATGATGAGAAAATTAGAAAGCTTTCAACAGCTGACTGTCATTTCTCTGTGTTGGGTAGGCCTACACCCATTGGGAGAAAATGCACACTATAACCAGGACATATCTCAGCCCATTCCAAACGGGCATCTCCATAATATCAATTTGCATCCTGTTGAAAGGACCGCCCGATCTTCCTATGCGACTCAGTGACTGGTGTTCATTTTCCTACATTCATCTGTTGACAAATCACACAGCAGTGACCTAGATCTTCTGCAAGCATCCTGAATCTAGGGTTAAACCAGTTTTTTCAGAATGACCTAACCATAGCAACCCTCCCTAAATCAGTAGGACCATGGAAGTATTGTGTCGTGTGGTAACAAACTGTCTGGTAGCATTTGTCTCCTATCTGCTGAAATCCAATTGTTATTTGCATTCTTTCCACATCCTGCTCTGATCCAACTCTGCTGTTCTATCTCAGTAACATTTTCCTTCAAACTTTCATGTTCTTCCCATGTGTCCGCTACTGATTCTGCTTGATTTAAGCGCTGCGTTGGATACTGTATCTCATGAGATTCTGTTGTGACGTCTACAGGAGAATGGTATCGGCAGGGCGGCCCTAACTTTGTACACTTCCTTTCTAACCGAAAGATCCTTTCAGGTTGTTTCCTCTCCCTTTAACTCCCAGGTTCACACGCTACGCCATGGTGTCCCCCAGGGCTTCGTGTTGAGCCCAACCTTGTTTAACATCTACATTCTACCATAAGCTCAGGTAGCTAAAACCCGGGGGAATCACATTGGTATCCTATGCCGATGATACTCTGCTTGTTATCTCTTTCTCCAAAAACTCTACACAGAACCTACCTAAATTCCAAGATGACATGGTGTTTATTGCTGAGTGCATGGTGGCCAATTGCCTACAGTTAAACTCTAGCAAATATGAAACCTCTTAGAAAGAGATCTACCAATGGGGCGACCACTGGTTGCCCCCCTCTTTAGGCTCACCTCCTCCCACCCCCTATCTCAAAATGGCAGTTAAAAATCGGGGTGTCTGGGTAGACGGCGCCTTGACCTTTAGAAGCTCAGGCGAAATCGGTGGTATGCATCTGCTTCGGACTCCTAAAACCCATCCTGGGATTTTGACTCTCATACTCGCCAGATGATTATCCAGTCCGCTATACTTTCTAGACTGGACTATTGCAATGCGCTGTATTTGGGATCCAATAAGACAGTGACCAAAAGACTGCAGATAGCCCAAAATGCTGCAGCCCGGCTTCTATTTGCCCTCCCTAAGTTTTGTCCAGTTTTATCCACAGACTGCGCTGGCTCGCTGTGGATAAGAGAATTCTTTTCAAGGCTCTGTGTATTACTCATAAAATTCTTACTTTTCAGGGGCCTCCCATTCTATCTAATCTGCTCTAGCCTGTGTTCCTCGTGTTAGAGCGAGATCAGGAGGGCGCTCTTTTTGTGCCAAAGCCCCTGCCCTTTGGAACGCTCTAACTGTCCATTAGGAGCATTTAAAATCACTGGGCCTATAGAAGGACCGTGAAGACTTGGCTATTCTCTGTCTAACCCTCTGTATTTCTTCGTAGCCCTCTTTGAAACTAGTGCTGGAACGCCCCGTTGCTGGGGCAGCCATACGCTTTACAAATACCCTAACCTAACGTCAACATTGAAAAGACAGCGTCTTCTTGAGATTTACCTGTGAATGTTTCGTTAAATGTGCATGACTATGGATCAATAACGTGTTCCTTCATCAGCGTATCTGTTGCCAACTGTGAAATAGCCATTGTCACTTCAGTGAGCTGCACACTTAACTACAGCAATCTTGTTGGGGAGTTGTAATGCATCCAGTAACTTTTTTACGTGTTCACCGGTTAGAAGGCGCATCAGTGTACTGGGATTCAAAATCTGACACCTTTTCAATTGAACATTATCGAAAGCCAGCATTTGTTATTATCTGGTTGACTTCGAGTTGATTATGTACTAGGTATCAGTTCTTTTAAGCTAGATCTCCCCTGAGTGAGTCACCATGACAATTAAAGGATGCCCTATCACTATGCTTTCACACCTCTCCAGGCTGAGGCTCACATCAGCATACCGATTTCAGACAGCCTGCAGCTACAGGGTCAAGATTAATAGAAAAGTAGGCCATGGGCCTCCTTGCCTCACTGTGCAACTGTTTAAGCGCTGAGAGAGCACAGCCCTCCCTCTCACTGCAAAACAAAGTAAATCTCTTGGTATAATCTGGCACTCCTAGTGCCAGGGCACAATGGAGACTTTCTCTCCACTCTAGGAAAGATTTCAAGCATTCGTTTTTTCCCATTGAAGTGGATCAGGCGCATCTCTGTGAGTCAGCCTTAGCAAAGGCTTTGCCACCAGGGAAAAGTTGGGTATCCACTGTCTAAAGTAGCTCCTGGGTATTGGACTTCTTTTTGGCAGTATTGCAATTTACTCGGGGACACCTTATGTCCATTTTCAGCAAGGTGGTTCAAAAGAGCAATTGTATCTTGTTTACAGGCTTCTTTTATATCTGACGTCGCAAGTAGGTCGTTAATGTATTGGTCAAAAACTGAAGAACAAGGCAATTGTAATGTCTCCAGATTCCTCTTAAGTATCTGGTTGAAAATTGAGGGATTCTGCACCATTCCAAACTTGCTCTCGCAACACGAATTAAAACAGAAACTGGCTGTCTTCATGTAATGGAATCGAAAAGAAAGCTTGACAGAGGTCCACAACAGTGTACTGTTCTGCTGTGCACGGAATCTGGTATAATATGGTTGGATTCGGGACAACATGGGATTACAATTTCATTAATTTTCCTTAAATCCTGCACTATTCTGAATTTCCCATTTGGTTTCTGTAATCTCATCTGTGAGTTGCACGGACTTCAGACTATTTCTCTCAAAATCCCTTTTTGTAACATGTTAATTAATGGTGTTATTCCTGCTACTATCTCTGGGGTCATGTGATAAGGTGGTGTTCTTGGAAAAATTACATTGGGTTTGACTGTGATTCAGACTGGTTCTACACCTTTAATTAGTCCGATGTCCTTTCCTGCAAGATCCCACACTTCCGGATTTGCAGTCTTTTACATCTGGGGGCAGCTCTTCTATGGTTCTCAACGGGAAAAGCTCCACAACATTTTGCTTCAGTTTAAATTGTATGTTCTCATCTGATGTCTGGAGCTCAACTCCCTGTGGAGTACAGTGTATTGTGCAATTGAACTAGCACAATAAATCACTGCCTAGCAAGTTTACAGGATTCTAATCCCACTTTATCTACAACCGTCTTTGTATACTCTAGAGAATCTGATGATTCTCTTTGAATGACCCTATCTTTACAGGCACTTCACTCGAAATAGGATTTGTAACTTGCTTGTTTGTGACTCCTACAACTTGGATCTTCTTTCCCGAGAGGGGTAGGTTTGGGACTTCCGCTGTTCTAACAGTTGAACGGGTAGCACCGGTGTCGATTCGAAACACTTGGTGGCCATTCACCTCACCTGCAAATTGTCCAGTCTGGTCTACCTCTAAGACTGCGCCAAGCACACAGTCTGCCTCCCACCTCAGGCAACGTCATTGTCCCAAATTTGCATCAAAATCCTCATCCATAGGGAATTCCTGATATGCATTCCGATTTTGAGTCTGTTCTGCATTTTTTTTTTGTTGCTCTGGGCCTCTGGTCAAAATTTATTTTGCTACCTATGTTCTGTGGAACCATAGGGGCTTGTGGAACTGGCATTCTTGGAATCTGTTTCTGCATGGGCACTTTCATTTGTTGGACAGGAGTGTTTTGCATTTGGACCCAATGTCCTCCCTAATCTTGGATTGACATTCATTCTATCTGAATTAAGCCTACACTCACATTTCCAATGTCCGATTTTATTACAAAGATGACATGGAGTCATTTTCTTTAACGTTGCAAACTCTACACCTGTACCTGGATCAATTGGTATTCCTCGAGCTCTTCCATGAACACTGACCATACCTACTTGTACACCTTGGCTACCAATGCCCTGCATCGCATTCTGAAAACCATCATTCTGCATTGCACCACCATTACCTGCAATCGACTGCAGAGGTTTTCAAAATCAAACTTTATTTGTGCCAACATTAATTTCTCTTTAAATTTCCTCTGCTTCTTCTCTTGTTCTTCACTACATTACTTCGCATACTTCAGGACTTCGTCTAATGATTTAGTCTGCCAACAAATCACATTCTGCTGTATGTGCTGACAGATCTCTGGTCTCAAACCGATCATAAATTATGAAATAAAAAATCCCATATCTGTGGGTTCAAGATGCGTTTGACCTGTATGCTGCTGAAATACCTTGAACAATCTTTCATAATCATCATGCACTGATTCTTTGACTTCCTGCTGAATTCTGTTCAATTTCACATAATTAAAATCTTTTACAGGCACCCTGCCTTTCAAGAAGGTAATCACCTTATTCATCACAACAGATGATGGTGCATTCATACAAGATTCCCTTGATGGCTCTGCATCTGGCCAATGCACAGCAACTTTGCTTTCAGCCCACAAATCACTTAGGGCAACAATTTCAAAGAATGGATCAATCCACAGCACCTTTGAAGTTTTGACAAAGCTTTCAACCTGTGTATACCATTGCAGTGGATTTTCTCTCAATTTAGGAACATTGTTGGTAAATGCTGCAAGATCTTCTCTGGTCCAAGGAACATGAATATACCCTCCACCTGGTATTTCTCTTAAAGGGAAAGCTTAAGTTCTTTTATCATCCGGGGGACCCGGAGGTGGCCTTTGCTTAGCATCAGCTGCTTCTGCCTGACTCTTTTTTTTCTCTTCGTGTTTTTTTTGCCCATTTATTTTCTAATTTCTCATATTCATTCAATGTGCAAATGCTTTTTACTAATTCTACAATGTGCAGTCGCATTCCCGAAGAACACATGATCTCATCAACTAGCTGCACACTAAAACCTTTCTGCAATGGGACACTTTTTGAAAGATATACTTCCTGTATATTTACCAATTCAGTCAGTTTTTCATGTACTGTGACTGCTCTCCTAGCAATTTCTTTGCACAACTAAATCGACTCTTTTTCTTGATATTTATTAACTTGATACAGATCCAAGCATCCTCGAATTATCTCTTCTAATTCTTTTTTTAAATTTGGGACATTTAAAGGTCTCTCTCTCTCCGCATTCTGACCAATTTCCGAACCTCCTGCACATTCTATCTTGTACTAGATCTGGCAGCTTCCTCAAACCATGGGGGAAAAATCCCATCCTCAAACAAGTTTGTCTCGCCCTGTGTCTGATGTATTGTAAAGACTGTCCTTCTCCCAATGATTGAATAGTCCGTGGGGGTGTCCAGTCTACAATCTGTGAATTCTGTGAAGTTAGGCTAAACCCTGTTACTAGCGTTTCCCCCAACAGCTCCTTGAACTGCAGCATTTGGGATCCAATTTATCGGGGCATTCGGTATGCACACCTCCACTTGCTGTGATCACCCTAGTAGCAGGTGCTGGTGCAGTTACCATGGAAGCAGTAACACCTGTAGGCATTACCCTCTGACCAGTTCCTACTTGAGCTGGTACATTATTTGTTATGTCTGGATGTGCAACTGGCTGTCTTGCAGTAGGTTGTGCTACAGTGGGCTGGGCCATTGGCAATGGTTTGAGTTCGTCCAAAATATCCTCTCCTGAATCAGTGTCCGTAACCAATTTAATTTACTCCTATGTCTCTTTCTTGCCCTTTGACTTTAGCCTTTTTGGATTCCTCATGTTTTTCTGGTTTCTTGGTTGTAATAGCCGGATATAATCTAGGTTCCCTCCACTACCGCTTTTCTCCATCTCCGGTCTTTCATCCCATACATTGTCTGCAAACGTTTTCACAGCTCGCTTAGTTTGTTTCTGATATTTTTCTCTCTCTCAAGCCATGTTCTCCCATGCACTTAAGGCTTCAAATGGTATAGGTCTAGGAGGTGGCTTCAAGTCACAATTTTTCTCTTTCAATCTGTCAACAATTCTTAAATTAAAAGTGCCCCATATAAGAAAACTCAATGGACCCTCTTTGTCTATGATCTTGCACCACTGGCAAAGCCATACATGTGTCATCCTTCCTCAATTATGTGGTAAGCAGGTGTACTCCTCAGGAGCTGCCTCTTCACCGCCTGAACAGCAATAGTCACTTTACCTCATATCATATCTTCAATTGCTTTGAAGAATTTCATGATTTCAAACTTAATTCAACAATAGGCACAAACATAAAATATAAACCTTCCATGTTTTGATTCTGATCTTTATACATCAGATTCAAGAAGACCATTTCCCAACTTCAGCATGACACTGTAAACCAACCAACCAATAACGTGTCCCCTAACAGCTTAGCCAATTTCAGAGCGGCGTTTCACAGCATCTGACCTATACCAGTGTGACACAATATGACATCACAACCTGCTCCTTGCAGCATCTCGCCCTCCTTGATCTATTCTTTCTACACACTCAAAGCTTCAATTCTATGCACATAAAATAAGTCTTTGTCTGCTTCTTCTAAGAAAATCAAATAGAACAATTCAACAACTGGAATTTTTAGGTTTTTACAACCTCTGACTTCTTTCAAACAAGAAGAGTTCAATGCACACCAATGAAATCTCGACCAGCGGGAGATCACCTAATCAATGCAGTGTCACCTTTGTGCATCGGGTTCCATTCGCACTGATCAATATTAGTACAATCACAACAATCTGTTACGGTCCCTAGCTCAATTGTGCAGTCGACGTCTCGCGACCTGCACTGCAACTCATTAGCAGACCAGAATACCAACATCAACTCTGTTTAATCTCTATCCTGGGATCTTAGACTACTTCTTAGTCCGAGAATTTCTTTATCTTCAGCAAAAAACACATGAATGTCGACAAATCACAACTCATTAATTCAATTTAACACAAATGCTTATACAGATTGCAAATCACAGTAGTCATCGCAAATTACAGTGCATAACCCTATTAATATTCACACCTCGAATTCAGCACCTGAAACCAGCTCAGAAAAATCGCACTCCATCAATCTTCAAACTTGGACTGTGGGCATATGGGTCATATTATCTATCTTGCACACATTTTAAATTATGCAGCTCCTTTTTGTTACTGCGTAAAACCATCAGTCCGCTACCAGCTTTTAGGAGAGCAGGGGGCTCTATAAATATGTGGTTTACGCTTTAGGAAATGTTTCGCAGCATATCTTAAAAATGAAATCCCTGCTCTTTCTGGGCCAAAGGCTCTGGACCTTTGACGCCGGTAAGATTTAATTAGATGCTGCAAATCAACAATCAAATTTCTCGCCACAGTTAAATAATAAATTTTATGAGTCGATGAGATTATGGAGTTTAAAGGGTTTTATTTAAATCTTTTAGTACGTATTTCCATATTAAGCATCAATTATTTATTCAATACAGAACATATAGCGCAGTCCATATAAAGTCATTCCCTGTTCAAAATATTAAGACATGAAAAGTATCTTTGAACCCATAGAGTTCGAAATAGAGAGGTGCAAGCATAAGAAATTGAAATCGTGCTTCTCATGTAGAGAAGTTTAGAATTTTCAGTGGAGTCTCCAAGGTAAAGCATATATTCTGGGACAGGGAAAAATAAATGGGTCACAGCAAATAGCTCAAATAATGAGCTAAGAAAAGTCTGCTCAGAGTACAGAACTGTAGAGTGTCTGGGTGGCTGTGTGGCCGCAGGAAAGAAGCCTCGAGGAATGCACCTTGTCTAGGAACACCCACTAATCTAACATTACGAAATCTATAACTACTACAATTGTTGCAACAGTACAGCTTTTTCATCCAATTTAATCGCCATGTCTTCTTGGGAACCAAAAGCTTCTACTGTCTACGTTGTCTTGAAACAAGACTCCCAGATTGTTTTTAATGCAACAATTCTGTCAACATCGTAAAAGTCGTGGTTGGGTTCCCACCAGTCTTCCTTCATGCATAACAGTTCGCTTTCTAAGTTCCAAATCTTGTCTATGAAGAAACATTCTTGTCAATTTTAACGACATTATTCAGCTCACTATTGTATTCAATGTGACCTAGATGTATAGGAAGGTCAAACAACTATCTTTCTCTATTGCATTGTTAGTTTAGCACATTTTATCATTGAACTCTTCACATCACTAGGAATGTTGACCTAAGATCAGTAAACATGGAAAAGAAAAAAACTGTGTTCAGAAGCATTTCTAACTTAACTATGGAAGCCTAGTGCTGCCATTTGCCGTTTTAAAATGTGGCTTCTCTACATGTTCTTCCTCACGTTAATTGCATTAATTTGCATTTATCACATGCAAGAATATACAATGATGATTTTCATCAGGAGTAGACTATATCCCCTCGTCTGTGAATGTGGAGCACAAGTCTAAATATTTATTTTCAAATTTGTACATCATTTAAAAAAGGATTCCCACAAAAGGCAACCGGTTCACTATTTTTAAATGGAGCTTAATCAAATTGTTTGCGACCATTTGACTGACTATGTCATCCTAAAACAGTTCATCTGCTAATGCTGTTTCTGGTGTAAGTTTCCACTGCCACATAAAAGGTTCCAGAAACGGCAATGCCATGTAGTTCCGGTTGAGCCAGCCTTACATTTTGTTGTTACTAGCTCAGACAATCGCAGAAAGGCTACCTTTGACTGAAAACACATTTTTTTTGCTTTTGCATTACATTATTTTTCAGGTTTTTTTCCATGATGTTAAGCCTTCTTTTTATCTCACTAGTTGAACTGTTTCACTACTCTGTCACTAGATGGCGCTTTAAACAATCCCCTTGCAAAAAAAAAAATCACAAATGTAACATTTTATTCATCTACGTCTTGATAGCTTCCCACGTTTGATCATAATGTAACTGTACAAAATGAGGAATGTGGCAAATTGGATTATTTTCGAGTCGTTATTTACCCTTCTGCACGTGGAATCCTGTTAGGACACGTGCTGGCTGTGTATAGATTTCTGAAGTTGGACTTTCATTACTGTTCTGAAGAAACAATGGTTGTTGGAACTGATTTGCAGCACGCAATATAATGAAATAGATGCAAATAAACTATATAGACTTCAGTAAAAGTATTTTCATTGTTTGTATAGTATCTAAAGGTACCTCCAATTTTTTGTTTTTTTTACCATTGTAGAACACTAGTGGGAGGTAACAGATGTGATAGAAAAGCACATGGTGCTGGACTTTTATGCCCCCTATCACCCCACTGTGTTTAGTATAATTCTGCTGAGCTTCCTTTCACAGAGACTTGCTCTGTGAAAAAGATAGTGTCTGATGTCTGTCCTTGATCACTTGCTACTCCTGTCATTGGTCTTTCGATAGAAAAAGAGGCAAAGCTCCTTTCTGTCACTTGTTGCCAGCATTTGCTATGCTTCCTGGCTGTTTCTCATGATCTGAATGTACTGCTCCAAAGGCATAGCTCCTCGCAAAGACTTAATGCAAATTGAGGATAAGACAACAAATTGAAGTAGATTGCATTCTACCCAAGCTCATGAAAAGGCCCTACCGTGATCTGAAGGGAAAGCTGTTTTGGAAATAGTAGGGAGAAAGAAAGGGACCCCAAAGTAGAAAACGCTGCTAGGTGACCTATAAAATTTAGTGGCTTTTGTGAGTAATCCAAGACACTCACAGGAAAGTTCAAGGCGCTTTATTGTACGGAGTTCTAGTCGCAGCAGTTGCATCCCTCAGGGCTTCCTAGCTATTCAGCTAACTGCCTTTTGCCCATCCGCCTAGAATGCGGACAGCTTTGCAGATCATTCCAGAATAGAATGACAAGGACCCCCGCTCTCTAAGCACTTCCCCCTTTTTGTATAACGTAACGCACAACAACTGGTAAATTAATAGAATAAAAAAATCATCTTGCCATAATACATTTCCTATATATCAGTATTACAAAACTAACTGAAAATCAGAATAATAAGAATCATGATTTAAAACCAGGTACATTGTCCTCCAATCACTTGTGGGTTTTCCTGTTCCTTTTACCACTAATCAACAGAACTGTGGCATCTGCAGATGAAGGCTTCTGCAAGAAAAGGTAATTTCTTCAATCAAGCAGCAAAATGCAGAGTCCGATTCACACAAGTTTCGGGCTCCAGACAGCTCGTGGCCGAATTGTTGCGAGTAACACACGGGAAAGTTAAAAGCACTTTATTGCCTTAAGTTTCCCGGTCATAGTAGTTACATCCTTCCGGTCATCTCAGCCATCTGCCCTTCCACTAGGCTAGAATGCTGACCGCGTCACAGGTTGTTCCAGAAAAGAATGATCAGGTCCCCAGTCTCTCTAGACACACAACAGTGGCTTCTTAGGAGGTAGGACAGTAAAAAATAAATAGCATTTTTGTTTAATTTAACTGAAATTCACAGTACTCCAAGCCTAAGCAAGGGCAGACACTAGATAGTACCACAGAACTACTGCTTGATCTGCAGCCAGCAGGACATCTGCCATAGATGTTGGATATATATCACTTAATTTAGATTAACAGCACATGGGAAGCAATTTAGTGGACAATATAATGGAAATACATGACAACGGAAGTGCCCATTTCTATCTTCTCTCTTCCCCAAGAAGGCCCAAATGAGTAAATAAACACTCTTCAATGATCTCCTTTTAATTGGATGCCTGGGCTCAGATGCCCCGTTGGGCCTCAAGTTCAGAAAGGAAAAAAGTCCCAATCACCAAGTGACCTGACCAATGAATTGCATTACTCCCTCATATGTCGTCCTCGTCCCAGTCTTTACAATGTGAGGCAGCCCTGCCTCACGACAGGCTAATTCAAAACGCTACTGTTCCTTTTATTTTTATTATATAAGCCCCTCCCACCCACCGCCATGCCTGTTTTTTTCCTGTCTGACACTGTGATCGGAGCGCTTGTATTTGCTGTGCCGTGTATGTTCCTGTTGCTCCCGTTTCGTGCAGGGGGGCTATGGTGCGGTGATTTTTGTTTTTATGTTAATTACTTTGTTTTTTTGTATGTTGACGTGGACCTTACTGATGTTCTGGTCGGCCGCGTCCCTGCTCCGTTTACTGTACGTGCTCTCTCTTCATGTGCTTGGCTGGGAGCTTTCCTGTGCGTCCAGTATTACGGGTCGTTCTGGTGCCGAGGGTTTCCATCAGCAACCGGCTCCCATGTTCTATGTATTTGTGGCTGTGGGGGAGGCAGCGGGGCTGTCCTTTTGGCTATTCAAGTCTTGTTAGTGTTGACTTGATTGCTAGGAGGTGGTATTTAGGGGGAGTTGCTGGGCACTTCCTTGTTTGCTCTGTGGGTTCCTGTGTGGTGTTTGGTATTTCTGATTTGACAATGGGGGATGAGGATTCCTCTCTGGTATGTGTGAAATCTCTTTCTAAGAGGAATAATATAAAGGACCTGCAGGAGGATGACCTGTTGCAAATTTCTAGGTCCAATTTGCAGGAATTAATTCTGCTATTCAGACTGTGCTGTTTGAGCCTTCTGCCAAACAATCTAAGGGGAAGAGGATGAGGACATGAACAATTCCCCTAAGGGGAAGTATATCCAGGAGAATTGGCACAGTTTCTGTCCAATGGGACTTTTGATACCCTGTGGGCCTTCTCCTCAGCCCACTGGGGCAGCTGTGGCGGGTCGGAGGTCTCTTTAGACAAAGCCTTGGCGGCTTGACGCTGCTCAGAAGGCCTTGATTCATAAACTGCCTTTTGATGGTCCCCAGCTTTTTGGGGATGATTTGAACAAAATGGTGCCCCGGTCTGCGGAGGAGAAGTGGTTGAAGCCTTTTAGGAGTGTGCAGAAGTCCTTTTTCCATAAGCAGGGATTTCAGGGTGCTCTGTTTTCTTCTCAGCCCTTTCGTAGACGGGCCCGTGGTTGGGGGGCTGTGTTGCATTATAAATCCCGGCCTCAGCAGCAGAACGGGGCCTGGGTTTCTATTCCACTCTCTTCTTGGTCCCAAAACCCGATGGTTCATACTGCCCGATTCTGAATCTCAAGGCTCTGAACAAATTGGTGTGGCTGGATCATTTTCGGATGGTCACCTTGCAGTCCGTCATTCACCTCATCCGAAAGGGTGATTTTTGGGCTTCTCCAGACTTAGAAGACACCTATATTCACGTTCCTGTCCATCCGGGAAGCCAGCGGTTCCTGAGGTTTGCAGTGTATGGGGTCCATTACCAGATTCGGGTATTGCCTTTCGGCCTCTCTAGCGCTCCCCGGACGTTTACCAAGGTATTTGATCCTGCTGAGGGGGTTTTGCAGCTTCAGGGTTTCTCTGTGTTTCCCTATATTGATGATTGTTTGATCTCTGCTTCCTCCCTTCATAAGGCTCTTCTGGTAGTGGAGGCGACTATGGCCATGTTCCAGGGTTTGGAGTTCAAGCTGAATCTGGCGAAATCTCATCTGGTCCCTGTTCAGAGACTTCAGTTTATCGGGGAACTTTTAGACACCTTGTTGGGGGCGGTGTTTCTCCCTCCTGCACAGATCTCTACCCTACAGCTTCTTCTGCGGGACCATCTGCCCCGGCTCGGGTTTGGTTGCGGGTCCAGGGGTTGATGGCTGCAACCACGGCTGTGGTTCCTTGGGCTCGCCTGCACCTCCAGCCCTTGGTGAATCACCTGTTGTCTCAGTGGGACCCCTCCTGCAGGTTACGACACTCTGGTTCCTCTCTGCCCTGTTCTGGTTCAGGATTTGAACTGGTGGCTTTGCACTCCCAATCTGGAGAAGGAGGTCTGTTTTCAGCTTCTTCCTCCCCTCTTGTTGACAACAGACGCCAGTCTTTGGGGCTCGGGGGCCACGTTGGGGTCCTTGGAGGCCAAGGGTGAGTGGTCTTGGAAGGACAGCGCCCGTTCCTCGAATTGGCGGTAGTTGGTGGCCGTTTGGCAGGCCATGCTGTTCTTTCAGGTTTCCCTCCCTGGGGCAAATCGGTTGGTTCGTACTGACAATCGGGTGGCTCGCTGTCACTTGAAACGCCAGGGGGGACCCGGTGCTCGTCTCTGAATCTACTGGCTTCCCTGATTTGTGCCTGGGCGGAGTCTCACTTGTTGGCATTGAGGGCTGTTTACATTCAGGGTCACCTGAACTTTCATGCGGACAGCTTGAGCCACAACTTTCCGTCCTCGGTCCAGTTTCATCTGTCTGTTCCGGGACCTTTGTCTTCGGTTCGGGACACCCTGGATCAATCTTTTTGCTTCCCCTCACAACTCTCTCCTCCCTCAGTTCTGTTTAGAGGTGGTTTGTCCTCCGGCTTGGGCGGTGGATACTCTCTCGATTCTTTGGCCATCTGGCCTTCTGTATGCCTTCCTTCCGATTCCCCCTCCTCCTGAGGGTGCTGCAGAAGATTCGGGGGGGGGGGGAACGGGTGTCTGTGCTCTTAATTGCTCCTTTTTGGCCTCGCCGCCTTTGGTTTCCGCTGCTGTTGTAGCTGGCCGAGGGCAGGTTTGTCCGGCTTCCCATGGTCCCGTCTTCACTTCAGTTTCCTCTTCTGTCTTTGCCTCATCTTCATCGATTAAATCTGACAGCCTGGCTCTTGAACATTTGACGTTGGAGGCTTTGGGTTGTTCTTCGTTGGTGGCCTGTGATATCCAGCAGTCACGTAGGCCTTCTACCCTTAAGTGCTATGGTAAGCATTGGGGTTCTTTTGTCACTTGGTGCTCATCTCATGGTGTGGATCCTGTGGTTGGGGATCTGGCCTCTATTCTTTATTTTCTTCGAGATAGGTTTTTGAAAGACCTTTCCCCTTCTTCTTTGTCTGCTCAGTGGGCGGCGGTTCGGACATGTAGGGGTCCAGGAGCCTCCTTGGAGGGTATTGCTCCTTTGGTGAGTCGGCTTCTACGGAGTTTTCGGCTTTGTCGTCCGATCACTCCTTAGATTGTGCCATCTTGGGATTTGCCGACTGTTCTGAGGGGTCTGCAGTTGCCCCCTTTTGAGCCTTTGTTGAAGGCTGATTTGTTGAGGTTGTCTGCTAAAGTTGCTTTTCTGTTGGCCATCACCTCCGCTCGGCAGTTGGGTGCTTCGATTTGATTTAGAATTTATAAAGCGCCTGAATCACCCCCCCAAGGGGTATCGCCGCGCTTGCGAACTGCATAGTTGGACAGAAACAGGGAGTTAGTTAGAACAATGAGGTCTTCAAGAGCTTGCGAAATCTCAGGAGGTCAGAGCATTCACGCAAATGAATTGGAAGTTGGTTCCAGAGGGTGGGGGCTAAGTGGAAGAAGGCTTTCCCACCCAACCGGACCGTCTTACAGCGTCTCCTTTCCTTATTTTCCTTATTCGCAGCTCTTGCAGTACAGGGTGGTTTTGCGGCTTGACCCAGCATTTCTCCCTAAGGTTTCCTCCAAGTTCCATTTACAGCAGGAGGTGGTTCTTCCTGATTTGCCTGGGAATGGTGATACGCTTGTTCCTTCTACCTTGCAGGTTTGCGGGGTCCTTCAGGTTTAGCTCCAACGTACCCTGGGGTTTCGTCTTTCTCCTGCCCTGTTGGTCTCCTGTGGGGGTGTGGCCAAGGGGAAGAAGGTGTCTACTTCCACCATTAGTCGGTGGCTTCAATTGGCAGTCTGCCAATCCTATTGACCGCCTGCCTCCTCAGGCTCAGGGGCGTTCGAGTTCTGTGCCCGCTTCCTGGGCTGAGGTGGCGGGGGTTTCTATCCAGGACATTTGTAGGGCGGCTACTTGGCAGTCCCATCATATGTTTGTCCGGCATTAACGCCTTGATGTCTGACATGCCTCTGTGGACAATTTTGCTGTTGGCGTCTTGAACGCTGCTGTGTCTTAATAATTTGTTTGATTAAATGTTTTGTGCTTTTGCATGGATCTCTGGTGTCCTACGTTTTTCTTCATGTTTTGTTTTGCTTGTGAGGTCCTCGCATAGTAAGGACTGGGACGAAGAGGACATATGAGGGGGTATTGTTTCGTTACTTACCGGTAATCTTCATTACCCCGATTAAGGTCCTCCTCGTCCCAGTCCTGTTCCCTACCTCCCGCTGTGTTTTTGTCTGGACTTGTTGATAACAGGCATGGCGGTGGGTGGGAGGGGCTTATAATAAAAATAAAAAACACTAGCGTTTCGAATTAGCCTGTCGTGAGGCAGGACTGCCTCACATTGTAAGGACTGGGACGAGGAGGACCTTAATCGGGGTAATGAAGATTACCGGTAAGTAACGAAACACTATCTTCTGCCAACAAATAGAGAGAAAGGGATTCCTGATTTTGCTTCTTTGTTGATAAGGGACTGTTCCAGGCAGAATGGGCAGAGAGAAGCAGTGTCGTTTTTGTTTGCAGATTGTAGGAGGCAGATGCTCTTTATCTGATTTACATTTGAGGCAGAAACTGGTATGGCATCAGTTTGATTTCTGGCAGAGCCAATTTAGCCTTTCATTGCTCCCAGGTTGATGCATTGATTAACTTTAATTTGGGCAATATTACTCCGGTTGCAGCTATTTGCAACAGCAGTTCCAGTTTGCATGCTTTTCCTTATTAACAATGACAGTGTGTTAGATCGTAATTTTAGCTTGCTCTGGAATAATTTCCACTTGAATTTAACTTCAGTACTTTTTTTAAATTGGTTTACATAAACCTTAAAATATAAAAATTGCGAAAGCACATTATCGAATCACTACTAAAGAGGCAATGAAATAGCAGTAAAATTAATGAATAAGGAAGTGAATCCGTAAAACAATAACTTTAATTTGTTTTCAATTGTGTAGAAAAAAGTGTTCTATACAACTCACAATTAGTAGAATTGAAAAGAAGACCCACAACAATATCCAAATCCAAGAGTTATGTTTACAAGTAAAAAGAACGCGAGTTAGTATCTCTAGTTCAAGAAGTCATTGACTACAATCCTTCCACTTTATGATTGTGTATTGTTGGTATGTGCCCAAAGTGAATTCCCATTAAGGACTTCCTTTTTGTACAATCTGACCAGCCCTCTTGAAGCTTAGTGAATTGTAAATAATGAACTCTACTTTCTTTTGCATCCTCAACCTCCCAAAGTGAACCCACATCACCACCCACCCCAGGAAGCGTCACTGGCTCCCCATTCAGAAGAGATACCAATTCAAGATGTTGATCCACATCTACAAAGCCCTTCACAATCCGAGAGCAGCATACATCAACCATCACCACCTAAACATCCGCCTCCCTCTCCCTCGCTTGCATTCCCAACTTCTGCCGAAGCAATAGTGGAGGACGCTCCTTCTCCTACCTCGCTGTGAAGGCCTCCCCCTTCACCACCAGACCTCATCCTCTCTGTTGGAATTCGGAAAAGGACTGATGACCTAGCTGTTCAACAGATCCCTTCCTAGCCGCAGGGTTCTCGGCACCTGGATACCCTCACGGGTGATTAGCTGAGATTTACAAGTCTGTTTGATTTGATTGGTTTTGTATGAATGAACAGTCATCCTGGAATGTGCAAAGTTATCGGATAAACCAAAAGTTTGGAGCAAAGCAAGAATAAACAGAATAAAGAATAATCCAAGTGTTGAATTTAGTTGAGTTTTGTCTGCTAACTATTGAGCCAAGATAAAATAAAAAGTGTTAGTTGCTGCATGAATAATCGATTGCTACCTATTTACAGTATCTTTAAATTCAAGGGCCCATAAGGAAATAAAACAGACTTCCAGAATGATTAGTAGTAAAGGTTTTGAGTTTGTAAATTTCTAGAAATTTACACCAAGATAAATTAATAGTGTGATGGTTTTTGAGAAATGTTTTCCTCAAGCATAATTAGTAGCACCTGTGCTGCAAATTAAATCTCCCCAAAATACCGACCACTATACTATTTTATTTTCCTAGCTGCTCCCTTTCCCCGCCAAAGTAATCGAGAAGACCATCAACAGACAACTCTCTGACCACCTAGAATGCTGCAAACTCCTGGACGACTCAATCAGGATTCCGAAACAACCATCATCACTGCCACAGACGACATGAACCATCCTCGACTGTGGACAGACCACTGCCCTCATCCTGCTCAACCTCTCTGCTCTTTTCAACTCAGTCTCCCACCACACTCATGGCTAGACTACACACATCATGAATACAGGACCAGCACTCATTTGAATAGCTTCCTTCCTCTCCAGAAGAACACAAGTCAGACTCTTGACATTCACATTAGAACCCAAGGGCCTCATCTGCAGAGTCCCATACGGATCATCACCCAGCCCCACGCTTTTCAACATGTACATGACGACTCTGGCAAACCTCGTCCGTTCCAACAAACTTCAAACAATGCATGACCAGCATGGCCAGTTGGATAAAAGAAAACTTCCTCAAGCTCAACACAGATAAAACTGAAGTGCTGATCTTCGGGAATACGGGCTCACACTGGGACTGCATTTGGTGGCACGCTGATCTTGGACCCAACCGACCATGCTAGTAGCCTAGACCTCATCTTGGCCACCAACCGCACTATGAAGTCCCAGGCCAATGCCATCTCCTCATCAGGCTTCCACATCCTCCACGTGTTACTTAAAATCTTCAAGTGGCTCCCACTGGACATCAGACGTACCATCACGCAAGCTCTAATCACAAGTAGATTGGACAATGGCAACACACTATATGCATCCCAACTCATCTTCTTCAAACTATCCAAAACACCTCTGCCAGACTCGTCCTCAACCTCCCACGCCAACCCCTCACCCACACCACTCCTCAGTGGAGCTCAACTGGCTCCCCATCTAGAAGCGCTGTCCGTTCAAACTTCTCACATTCAAGTCACTACACGACATGAGACCCCAATACCTCAATCACCGGCTTCACTTCCACCTACCCACAAGACCACTTTACTCAGCATCACTCTCACTCGCACACACCCCGCATCCACAGCAGCAGAACGCAGGGTTGATTATTCTCCTACCAAGTCGCCAAATCCTGGATCGACAACCCCCAGCACATCAGGGCCTCCTCCTCCTCCTCACTTCTTGAATTCTGTATGGTGCTGAAGATCTGGCTATTCAGTTAGCCTTCTTGCGGGACCATCGAGGCTGCCTGTATTCAGGCCCATCCTCACCACACGCCTACACTCACCTACTCAGCGCCTGGATACACTCACTGGTGACAAGCCGAGCTCTACATCACATTACAATGAGCGGTTTCTAGCTAAGTTTGTATCCTGCACCTCATATAAGAAAATCGAGGTTACTTCAAAATGCATATCATTTAGGTACTAAATACCGAAACCCCAGGTACCAAAGACCTGAAACTTGACTTGCCAGATAAGATTTGGGTTTTACTTAATTTGAGGACATTGGTGGATGAATACAAAGTGGAGATATTGTAGATCAGTGTGAATGCTGTCTAATTTCTTTTTACCAAATTGCCTTTCTTGTGCTGCAGGAAAAGTTGCTCTTTTCTTCCTTTTGACCAGTTTTTACCTTTTCCCTGTCATAGTAAATCATCTTCTCAGTATGTCCTGCTTCTGAATAATGATAAATTTGGAAATTGAAAAACTGGGTTCACCCTATAATTGTATTGGTTACCCTAAAGGAGATAAGAAAGTTTCTTCTTAGAGGGGTCATCATGAGCATAGCTTCAAGGGAGTGTTTGGGGTGTTACACCCTTCTAATACATTTATTTTCTAATGAAGTGCTGGATACAGATTCAGTTGGGTTTGATGAGGTGTTTGATTTCACCTGGGATTTTTGCATGCACACACACTGACAAAAACGCATACGCTCTCATCTCAGTTTTGGAAATCCTCAAAAATGTTTTTTTTTTTTTTATACAAAATGTTGTGTTCCCCTCAGCACTTCTACCAATCCTCATTCCTCTCCCTTTCCACTGCCCCTTAAGGCCCTCATGCGCTCTGCTTGTCGTATAATGTATTTTAATTGCATGCCAGGGTGAATGTTGAGAAATATGAAGCTTCTCCCCTTCCCCATCTTACTGACCAAGTTATGCCCCTGTGTGTAATAACCATCTATGATATAAATGGCATTGCTAGGTCACCATATTTTTCCAGGTTTCTCTTTTCAAAGATTTTGTTGATACGTAAAACCCATCTCTAACCTCTGCCGAACACTAGAATGAAATCGGTAGAGGCATTTTAATCTGCATTTTGTAGACTATCCAAGAGATAACCTAGCTGGTAAACCAATACCAATACTTTTCTCTCAGTCTTTATTGGTTTGAAATTACTACCAGAGTGGTGACTCAATATGTTGGGACAGCTATTGATCAGTATAATGTCAGATATACTCTTCGTCTGTGCCATAACTAACGGGATATGACATGCAATCCTCTATCTAGATGTTTTAACATTCTTTATTCATTTATTTATATTCTACACAAAACGAGAGGTAATCTCTGTAACATCACATTGTCTTGGAAGAGAATTCAGACCTTTAGCCTATCTTTCTAGAATCCGTTTAAGCATCACTTTGGAACAATCAATACTTGGATTATACATGTCCCCACATAGGATGCATATTTTTCTGTTTATTAAAATGTGTCTGATGTTGGAGAGGCCAACTCTCCATGCCCTCCTCCCTCGCTTGACGCAGGTAAAATGATTCTCAGGTTTCATGGTAATACTTCATGTGGGAAATCGGGCAATGAATGCAACATATCGGCCCATTCCACCAGGTCTTTCAATGTTCTCCCATCTCTTCTTGCCAGCTTCATGTGGGATTCCTCTGCCAATGTCCACTCCACATCCCTCTCGTGATTTTTTTTTTTTTTTTTTTTTAGTAGGGCTTTGGTGGTGGAGCCAGTAAATAGCCATTCTGTGTTTCTACATTACCAACCCTAATATGCTTAAATTATACCCTTCTCGTGTCCTGGGACAATACCTAATAGGCATTGCTTGATGTAGATCTCCAATTTGATGTCTATCATGTGCTGTAGCCTCGCTGCCACTTCCTCACAGTATGTCTCTCTAACCCCGCAAAGCCAGGTCATGTCAATAAACCCGGCTACCATTGCCCTACATCTCGGGCAGGCCGAAGACCTCTCTGAATATCATTTTCTAAATTTTAACCAAGGTAAGTATGTGTGGTGTAGGAAGCTAAACGGTTTATTCATTTGAACCTTGTGTTACAGGATGAGTATAACATGAAACATGTTGGTAAAGAGGTCGTCCCAGTGAATCTACCCAGTAACTATGGCATGGTAAGCATAAAAGCCAGCAGTGAATATACCCAAAGGCAGAGTGAAACATCATAAAATATGGCAATTATCTAAACAAACAACTTAGGAAGATATTTGTAATAGCGGTGATTGATGCAAGATCTAGTAATCCTGATTATTGTAATTAAAATCTGTGCTTTTAAAGTACAGCAAGTTTCTACAATGGTTACCATGAGGAACCTATGAAATGATCATCCTCATAGAGAAACATGTATAACAGCCACATGAAGCTATTAGCAGTAATGTTGGTGCCTGATATCGGTGATAAAAAGAATCTTCATGGAAAATCATTAGGTGCACAGACCTGTGTGAGACTGCAAGGAGGTTGACTGACAAAATAGTCTACAAAAATATCGCTACACAGTAATACTCTGTCAAAATAGTTGCCAACAAAAACATCAAGTTTACACACTAGCCACAAAAATATAAAAAAATTATTATGGATAAGAATATTGTCAAAAAGGTAAGTATATACTTATATGGCATATGCATCTTATTTAAAATATTAAAGTTTAAAATAATGTAAGTAAAAATAAACCAACATTATTTTTAATGTAAAAAAATACTTTAAGAATAATATAAACAATTTTAAAACAACAAAATATTAAAATTAACAAACCTAACAAATGAATCCCAATTAATTAAAAAAATGTTTTAATAAAGCCAACAAAATTAAAATCTAAATAAAAAATACAAAGTTTTTATAATTACAAAAATGAAATTAATATTAAATATTCCAAATTAAACAATAGCAGCAAAAATGTTGGGATTTGGAGGAAATAAATTTACTATTCCCGTATTTAAATATAAAACAGAAAAAATATTTAAGCATCTTAAAATAACAAATCTGCAGTATAGACAAAATTACATTGAAAAATATTTTTGTATTAGAAAATAAATGAAAAATATAAAGAATTACAAATATTTAAAATAAATTTCCCTTCCTACTACCTAAAAACAATATTTAAAAAACAATATTGTATACCAAAAAAATATTCTTCCCTTCTATTTTTTGTCCCACAATATTTTTGACACAATATGCTTGCATTTCAATAGTTTAAAAAATATATATTTTGGCAGAAATCCACTTTAATCATACACCAGATATGATTATGTGGGTTATGCTAGGATGCCAGAGTGAAAAATCAACGTTGCTGAGGTTAAAGGGTAAAGAGTCACAGTAGATGGCTGGACGTAACTCGGGGCAGAAACATAACTCGCTAGCAGCATAATCCTTATTCACAAAAGGTATATTTTGCATAGGCCTGGGCGAATTTTGTAATTATACTGGAGTAATTTTTGGTTACTCTTGCGACACAAAATTACCATAAATTATTTAATTATGCTTTGTCATTTTTTGTCATTTCGGGCAAAATTCCCTACTGAAGAGCACAGGAACAGTGAGAGTGGCTACAGCGTTTACTGTTCTGCTGCATTTAGCATTATTTTCTTAGTGCAAAGTGCATCCTCTGGTCCATTTTGGATGCAAGGGTGCATTTTGTGTTATGAAAATAGCACTAAATGCAGGGTTATGCCCCACACAATCTTGTGTATATTTGCTGTCATTTCGCTTTAGCAAATTATGAGTTATGCCCACCCCTAATTTTCCAGTGTAAAGTAAGTCCAGTTCAAGTGAAAATCTGGCAATACATTGTGAAAACGATGGTGTGCTTCAGAAGTGGATATAGCGGGTACGCTAAGAGTGAAGGGTAAAGATCACAGCCCTGTCCAAGCAGACAGCCAGGTCTAGTGGCTCAGTGGACTAATGCGTCTACTGCAGGGGCCTGTGTTCGACCTTATGGTCACAGGTTCAAATCCCGGCAGGTCCACTCAGCCTTTCATCCTTCGGAGGTCGATAAAATGAGTACCATTGAGTTGGGTAGTAATAAACATCTGTTATTCAGCGCCAAGATACCCGTCTTATGTTAGTTATATTATGATGTAACCTGTTCTATATTAAAAAATATAATCGGTGCGGCTGAAAAACGGAGGCTATTCGAGTTGTGGAAATTGCAAGTGAATCTAATTGTATCTACCAGTATGGAGCTTACCCAATAGGTATGGATTCATTCAGTGGAGCCAGCAGTGTTCTGTTGTGTGGTTTCAGCGCGTGAGTTCTACACCACCTTGAACACTGTTATGTTCCCCCCAGCGCCTTGAGACCCTCACAGGTGAGTAGTGCGCTCTACAAATCCCTGATTGATTGATTGATTGATATGTAGGTAACAAGATTGTTGGAGTAGTATAGGTGCCATGTTGGGAGATTAACAGAAAAATGGTCTAATTATATGTAAAGTAATAGCCATAATGTATATGTTATGTGGCAATAGAAAAAAAAAATAGAAACGCATAAGGAATTATAACTGTACATGAGGCTGATGGCTAGTCTGGTTCAAGTTGTCGAGGGGCACGTTATATCATCTTGTCAAAATATGCAAGTAAAGAGAAACCAACATAGGACAGGTAAAATAAAGCATCAAGTTAATTGATTGCAAAAATATTCAAGGGATATCTGAGATCATTTTTGCAATTTAAAATCTCTGTAGTCAACAGTTAGGCCAAAGGAGCCCGCTATAAAACAGATAGTAAAGTGGGCAGAAATGGATACCTTATGGGTAAAAATATATGCCCATGTTTCAGAGATTTCACTGATCACCAAAGGCAGCTGTGCAACTATTCCCATACTACGCAGTCACTGGACAAATCAATTATGATCGAAGGGCACGAGTATCAGATATTGTCACAGATCTGTCATCTAAGAAATATTGGTATTTGTGATCATTGTTAATTCCATTTTCTACCACCCTAGGTTTTCGTATCCATGTAGCTTCACTCCTTCAGTGTGTTAATTCTTTGTCTCCACCTGTATAATCAAGGCTGATGTGTTGTATACCGTGATCTCCAGTGTTTCATTTTGATACCCTTTATAATGTAAAGTAAGAGAGTGATGGATTTGCCCTGTTTGATTGCCCTTATATGTTCAGCAACTCGATCCCTTAACAGTTTAATTGTACTTCCTATGTAAATATTACCATATTTACGCATCTTTCCAGAAATCATATATTTGATATAACAACATTTATTTTAACCCAATATCTTGTGTATATTGTAGTGAAAGTATTGACCTATCGCACAAAAAGTCATGGGAGGATGCTTGTAATATGTCTAACCACTGGCAATCACTCAGGGTGCATTCCAGTCCATCGTTTTTTGCCTGCCATACCACCTAAGTTTAGACCCAGCCATATGTAAATCATTCTTGACCCTGCTTCAGTAGGAACAGTCCAGGCCGAACTGCAAAGACAGATCGTCCTAGAACCAGAATACAAGCAGTCAAAGACCGATGTCTCCCTGATTGAGGTTCTTCAGTTTGGGTGTAGCTTGGTTCCAGTAGCATAGTGAGCAAGGGACCCATGTCTGGGCATACCCTTGCCAACTAAGGGCAGTACATCAAACACACAAAAGGTGATGAATGGATGCTTGCATTGTCTAATCACTGGCAGTCACTTGGGGGTAGCGTTCCAACCCATCGTGCTTTTGCCCACTATGCCACCTCAGATTAGACACTGCCATATGCAAATCAGTTTTTACCCTTGCAAGCATTCTTCCCATCGCCTTTTGTGTGTTTGGTGAAAGTATTGACTACCATCCATCGCAAATTTATACATCAAACAGTTTCCATATTTAAAGAATCAATTTTTTCAAAATCGAACATGCGTTAAAGCGTCATCCACAATACGTCATGCCACACAATACAGAAGAGAAACAATAGTATAACAATATACAACAACTCCTGGTTGAAGTCTTTTGTTACAGTTGAAAAAGTGTCACACATTAGAGCAGATATTGTGAGGCTTGTCAAAAATACGAAGGAGGGGCGAGCCACCAAGAGCTAAGTCATAGAGGGGTTCAGTCAAATAACTGTAAAGCTTGCAGCCTTGGCGGGTGGAAGCAAGTAAACTCCAACCACGCCAGGTACTGGATAAAGGGGTCACACTGACAACGATTACCCGCCCCTAAGGAAATTTACATAAAGGCCCAACAAGGGGTCCTAGTATTACAAAACAACACCCAGGGCTGTCAAAGGCATATTTTCAAGAAATTCAGAGAACAGATTGCTTAACAAAATTAGTTTTTTCTTTTTATTTTCATAGCATCATAAAATAGTCAACAAATTCCGAGAAATTCATAAATAATTACATCTATAATATCTAATAATAAGTCCCACACACAACAATCATATCATCAATCATACTGGCACTCACTCATAATGACATACACATTTATTCCTCAAAACAAACATATTTATAAAACATCACAAATCACTCCAGATGGTAAAGCTGCCGTTAGAAGATAGAATGGTACATTCTCGTGGATTCTCCTGGTGGTGGATGGAAACAAAGTCCAAGAGCACGAGAAGAATAAAACGCCAACGCGCGTTTCGGTGTGAGGCCCAAGATAGGGCAACACCTTCGTCAGGGCGGAGGTAGATAGAAAGTGTGGGACACACAGACTCACTTAGAAATGCATTAACAATTTATACATTCATATATTTATTTATAATAAACAAAATAAACTTGGTTTTTGATATCAAAATATATACAAGGATTTTGCCAAAGAACAACCAGGAAGTGAGACTCAATTCGTTTTTAATAATGATATAATTAGGGAGACACAATGGTCTGGACACGAAAATGGAGTGCAAAAAAGAGAAATAGTTAAAGATTAGGATACCAAAAGAAACGAGAAAGAAAGGGAATACCCGAAAAATTCACCATATTATACATAGGATGTAAATAGTTCAACAAGTCAGATTCCAAAGAGTGTGATGAAGATTAAACATGCATGTGAGGAAAGACCCTGCCACACATCGCGAACAAAAATGCAGACACTGCTCACTCGTCAACTATTGCTTGGTGAAATGACAATGTTTGCTAAGATTCTTTTTGTGAAATCCTCAAGAGGCCGCATCAAACGATAAAGACGGTATCTGAAACAGAGGCCCAGACAAAACTATAGGAGTAAATATATGGCCAAAGGTCAGGTATATCGAGTATCGGTTGTCCTATTGCAACATATAAGGACAAGGAGGGAGAAAGGTACCCATATGCCCAGAGATGCATACCTAAGGTCCAGAGTACTTCATAAGAATAAGTCAAGAGTTTGGTCCGAGGATTTAAGACCACTGTCAGCGACACCGCAGAGGAGATCGGTAATGGATCAATTGGATGGGCCCCTTCAGATACATCAGCGGGAGCCAAGGATACTTCTGACCCAAGAAAACGAGAGAAAATTAAGGAAAATTATGGCTTCGAACATCAGTTGCGACACGAGAGGCTGTTTAAACATCTAAGGGCATCTATGCCTATGAGCGCCACCTATAACCTAAACAAGCTTCTAATCCAAAGCTGTTAACTGGTAAGGGGGCATTTCTCAACTATCAAATGTCACCCAACGGGTCGTGATACAAATAAGCAAATATCGAATCCGCACTCATACGGGGTACAGAACCGATAAGTTAATAAATAACTAAAGTAACCTGGGGTTCTGACTAGCAGATGTGCGCAGGCCCACCCAGGGATATAGACGAGTGTGGTCATTTCAGGGCTGCGGCAGAATAAATTAAACAGAGTAGCGAGGATTTGGACAGACGATGGCCTAAATTAATAAACGGTTAGAATGAGCCCCACACGGACAGCTATACTCACCAGATAACGATAGGGACTCCGTGTTGCGCGATATTCCTCCTGTCGGGCGGCGGAAAGGGATTCCTCCGATCGAGACAAAATGAGGGAGCTAAACAGTTTAAATATGTCCCGCCAACGCCCAGTCTCCAATGGGAGAGAGGAAAACATGGACATACAACGATAGAGAACGGACAAGAGAGCCCTCGTACTGAGAAATAAATACGGCGGCCATCTTTGAAAGATGGATTAATAGAAGGGTTACAATAGAATATCCCTCGTGGAAACTATTCCCAGGTGTGGAAACAGGATCCAGGAACATGCAATGCATTACAGAATAATGGAATCTATTTAAAATCTCACACAAAGTTCAAGAAGTTTTGTTTTTAATGAAAACGAAACAAAAGCAAAATAGAATCAACACTACAAAAAAAGAAAAAAGGGCGGAGATAGCCATTAGATGATAGCATTTTCCCAGGGGCACTGTTCATTCAGGCCCTTGTTGACAGAGTTGAGAAGGTAGATCCAAAATACCTCTCTTTTTTCCTGCAGGCAGTCGGGTCCTTTCCTGGGGCAACTAAGGTTTTCTCAAGGATGGACCATTTAAGATCAGTCTCAGTGTGGTCCTTGTCCAACCAATGATTGACCAACGGGGCCGAGATCTTTTTAATTCGAATGTTGGATTTATGCTCTCCAATTCTTAACCTGCATTCCCGTCCTGTTTCTCCAACATATATAAGATCACACGGGCAGATGATAATATATATAATATTGGAGGTGCGGCAGTTCGTCATACCTAGTAGGGATATAGATCGCTCCTTGGTTATGATGGTATGGCCCACGATGGCATTATGGCAAGCCTGACAGGAGCCACAACGATGATTCCCCTTTATGGGTTCAAGGCCTGTAATAGATTTTTGACATAGGGCCAAAGGTTCCGAACTCTTTCCTTTCACCAGGTAGTTTTTGAGGTTCTTATTTCTCTTGAACGCAAAAAGCGGTTTGGGGAGTTTGGTGTCGCTCTCATCCATGTTTAAAAGATACCACAGGGAATTAATTGTTTGTCTAATTTTATGGTTGATGTTAGAATGTTTAGTAACACAAACCAGCTTATCCATACGTTTGACCTCATTGGTTTGGAACATGGTTTCCCGATTGAAGTATCTGGCCCTTTTAAAAGCGTTTTTGACCAGTTTGTAAGGGTATCCTCGGTTCGCTAATTTTTCTTTAAGAATGTCTGCCTGTTTGAGAAAATCCCTGATATCAGAACAGTTTCTCCGCAGGCGGAGAAACTGGCTGAAAGGAATGCTGTCCCTTTGACAGAGGGGATGGTAGCTTCCATATTGCAGCAAGGTATTCCTGGCGGTAGGCTTGGTATACAAAGAAACAAAAAGTTCATTTTGATTGTGCTCAATCCATACGTCCAGGAATTCCAGCTTACAGTTACTGGAGTGCACTGAGAATTTCAGGTTTGGGTCGGCAGCATTGATCCAAAGAATAAATTCCTCTAGGGATATCTGGTCCCCCTCCCAAATGAAAAAGATGTCATCAATAAACCGAGACCAGGCTCGAATATTCTCATGAAAGGGGGCCACCTCATTGTATATGTTGACTTGCTCAAAGTGTCCCATATATAGGCAGGCTACACTCGGAGCGCATGACGCTCCCATGCTTACTCCCTGTATTTGATGGAAATAGTTGTTATTAAATTCAAAGTAATTTTCACTAAGGACCACATTGAGACATTGAATAATGAACGGAGCATTGGTGATTCCCGGTTCATTGGACAGAATCTCTTGTAGCACCTTCATAGCTCCTTCCTGAGGGATATTCGTGTAAAGGGACTCCAGGTCCAAAGTGACCAGGAGTTCCCTATCACAATGGTATTGCATCTTTTCGATCTTTGAGATGAAATGGCCAGTATCCCTAACAAATGATTCCAGTTTGCTAACCAACGGTTTTAAAAATCGGTCAACATATTTGGAGAGAGGCTCAGTGGCAGATCCAATGGTGGATACAATGGGTCTCAGGGGAGGGTCCAACACATTTTTGTGAGTTTTAGGGACCCCGTAAATAATGGGTGTGCGGGTATATTTGGGTGTCAGATATTCCGCTTCCCTAGGACATATATGTCCATTATCAACGGCGGTCTCAACCAAGGACAGGATCCGCTGTTTCAGACCTGGTTCAGGATTCCTCATGATATGTTTATAGTGTCTGGTAGATGAGAGAAGGATATTCATTTTCTCAATGTACCTGGGGGTGTCAAAAATGACAATTCCTCCCCCTTTGTCACAGGGTTTGATCGTTAACTGTTTGTTATCTTTTAGGGACACCAAGGCGGTGTTTTCTGCCCTGGGGAGATTATGAGGTGGTTTAGGAACATATTTAATAATCTTTTCAATTTTGGACATGACCGCTTTCTCAAAGATGGCTACTTCTGGTCCAATAGAATCAAGAGTGGGCGTGAATTCAGAGCGAGGTCTCAGTCCGGAAATATTGTCAGAATTGACAGGATCAGGTCTAGTTAGAAAATATTTCTTAAGCCTAATTTTCCGAAAGAAAAGATGAAGATCTTTTAAGAATTCAAATTTGTTAAAATTTATAGTAGGGACAAAAGAGAGGCCCCTAGATAGAAGTGTCATTGCTTCTGAATCAATGGGGGAAGTAGACAGATTGAACACAGGAATATTTTTTATGTTTTCCAATATTGGTGATGTCGGGTCTGTATATACATTTGTGGCTGACCCTGACCCTGATGGAAGTTCCTCGATTGGGGGGTCCGGGTCCTGGGGCGGAAGTCCCCCCTGCGATTGCCTAAAAAACGATTAGGCATCGCTGATCTCTCAAAGGGTTTCTGTCTCGATTGATAATTTGGATTATGATTAGGGTCATAATTCGTAGAGCCTTCTCCATCAGAGTCTGTGGTATCAGAGAATGTAGTGATCCGCCTATTGCCCCATCGGGGGGTGTCATTATAGGGGCCGTTCTCTTCAGAAGTGGTATAGAAATTTGCTGTCAGGAATGGATAGGCACGTTCTTGGGTAAATAATCTGATGTCCTTCCTAAGCTTCTCCGTCTTTCTCTTTAAGAGATAGTCGGAGAATGAATCGAGCTCAAGACAGATTTCTTCCAATTTCTTTTGCCCAATTCAACAGTATTATCTTTTTCAACTTTTCTTCAAGTTCATCAATCTCTTTATTAAGAATGGCTATTACCTCCCTTGCTGTCTCGATGATTAACATCATCCAGTCCCTAGAGCATCTGTTTGATATTAGGGCCCACTTCTCCAGAAATTGTCTAATTTCAATGAAGAGCCCAGGGATATTCCGGACCCTTAAACCAATAGGAATTGTGCCAGCCTTGAGATACTCCAACATGAAGTTGGCATGGAATTCAGTCCGCTTGGACTTCTTCTTGAGGTCAAGAAGTTTAATCCATTCCTGCTCTAGTCCTTTAGAAAGGGAAAACTGACTGTTGCTACCTGCCGATAGGCCAATCATGCGGGCAAAGTCCTCATCGGAAAACCCAAAGGTCTTAATACTTTCCACCACACTCGTAGAAAGCGAGCCACCAAGAGCAAAGTCATAGAGGGGTTCAGTTAAATAACTGTAAAGCTTGCAGCCTTGGCGGGTGGAAGCAAGTAAACTCCAACCACGCCAGGTACTGGATAAAGGGTTGCCAGACATTTTAGAGCTTGCGTTCAGTGTGTGTGAGAAAGTTGTTCCATCACCATCACGTTCCACAAACAAGTGAACCACTGGACAAAGGAAGGAGCAGTAGACTTTTTCCAAATCAGCGTAACAAGCTGCCTTGCCGCATGAAGCATATGGCTAATTAATGTCCAGTCAGCGTGCATCATCGCATCGAAGGCAAGAGGCTGTACCCCAAGAATTACCGCAAGGCAGGAAGTGGTTACCCATTGGTAGCTTTGATATGTTCTAGTATTTCTTTCCAGTAAGTCATAATGAGGGACAGGACCACCATATGAAACAGAAGTCCCCTACCGCCTGACTGCAGCGCCAGCACAGGGTAACATATGTAACGTGCATTTGTAAGGCGCACGTATCAACCAAGAATATCAAGTCGCTGCATAATAGATGTTTTTTTGTTACCCAACCAAAAGGGTAAATGTAGCAAGGTACATGGTGGGAAGGGATATATTATCATTGGAACATGAGCTTGTATGCCGTCTTCCCAAGAGACATATGGGTATGTCCCACCAAAGAGTATCCCATTACTTAGGGGAGATGCCCTCGGTAGTGATAGTTTGCCATGATGTTTGATAGGGATATGCGCAGGGGGGCGTAGAATGCAGCAGCGTGCTGTATGTGTTATATATTAGCCCCAGTGTGCCATCAAATGCCTTCACCAGTTTCTCAAAAGCTGATAGAAATGGAGGGATGTAGTGCCCAATGTCGCAATTGACAGTATTGCAGCTTAGCTGTTTCAGGGAGGTGGTAATCAGCCATGCATTGTTCAAAGGACTTGAAGGAGAGACCTGCAAAAAAGATCACGCAACATCTCACAGTCCCCCGCCTCCCAGCTAGGAAATTAATGAGGCATGAGTGCTGGGGTAAAATCAAGAGCACGTGCAATAGGCGTGTTGGGGGGTGGGAAGGTAGTGAGCCCCCGCAGAGTCGTCACCCTATCTTATATGTCAAGTACTGTTTTGGTGGGGGTAGCCAAGTCAGCGCTACATGGTCAAGCGTGTCTGGGCAGCCAGGCTAGGTCTCAAAAAGGTCAGCAGGCCATTGGCCGATCCATGTGGAACCAGTGCTTCTCACTCTCTTGGACTACCCACTCTGAGAGATTGCGAAGTTGAGCCGCCCAATAATATTCGAGGAGGTTAGGGCATGCCAGACGTCACTTGTCTCGCTGTAACATCAGAAGAGAGTTAGAGATCCGCGAGCGCTTCCCATTCCAAATGAAGGAATGGACGTCCCAATGCAGGTGAAGGATATCTTCCTGGGGGACCGGAGTAGGTAGGGTTTAGAAAAGGTAAAGGGCCCGTGGGAGAACGTTCATTTTCACAACATTAATATGGCCCAACCAAGAGATAGAAAGGGCCTTTCATCTCTGAAGATTTGCCAGAATGTTCTTCCGCAGTTGCTGCCAATTGGCCTGCATCCAGGAAGACAGCTCAGACGTCAGATTAAGTCCCAGGTACCTGATTGCACCAGAGGACCACTGAAATGGGGCTAATCCGCGTAGAGCAGGAAGGTCCAGTTGAGGGATAAAGTTTAGCATGCAGGACTTGGCCAAATGAATTTTGAAGCCCGACACCTCCTCAAATGCAGCTAGGTCAGCAACGATGGCTAGCAAGGAGGTGAAAGGCTCACAAACAGAGAGCAGGAGGTCATCTGTAAACAGGCTAAGTTTGTGCTCCCGGCCCCCGAATGCCCACAATGGCCTTTTTACAACAAATGGTAATGGCTAGCAGCTCCACCACGAGGGTAACAACAGGGGCGATAGTGGGCACACCTGTTGTGTGCCCCTAAGAAGAACAATAGGTGCTGTAGGTCATCCGGTGATCCTGATGGTAGCCGTCAGAGCGACATAAGAGGCCATAATCTTATGACTGAACCCAAGCCCAGCTTGCCCAAGATCGCTCTGAGAAAAGACCAATTAACTCTATCAAAGGTATCTCTGCATCAAGTGAGAGAAAGCACGCAGAGATATTGTGGCAGTGAGATTTTTCCACCAGGTGAGCTACTTGGCACACATTGTCTGCCCCCTGCCGATTACGAATAAACCCCACCTGATCAGGGTCAGTAAGTAGTGGGAGGTAGCATTCCAGCCTGGTAGCCAGTATTTTTGTGAAGAGCTTCGCATCGGTATTGAGGAGAGCTATGGGGTGGTAAGAGGAACAGAGAGTGGTGTCTTTCCCTGGCTTGGGTATAAGGGATATCTCTGTGGTGGGTGTAAGGCCCGTGAGCTGTGTGAAGGAGTTAAACAGCTTCAGCAGCTGATCCTGCATGTAAGGCAGAAATAATCGATAGAAGAGGACGTGAAGCCCATCAGGGCCCAGCGTTTTCTGAAGGGGAAGAGCTTGTACGGCTCCACGGAGCTCTTCTAAAGTAATAGGGGCTTCAAGGAGCTCCACATGCTGGGAATGAAGGGCTTCCCAGTCGGTCAGATATTTAGTTCTAACAGCGAGGGAATACAGCTTCCCAGGCATATACAGTCTGGTAATACTCATAAAACACCCGTTTATCCCGTTCAGAGACCGCCCACCACCCCATCCCGCAACTGAAGTTTGGCGCTGGGCTTGCACTTGTCGAAGCCTCTGTGCTAGCATCACGTCCACCTTGTTACCTCTCTCATAAAATTCCTACTTTAGAACTAAAAGGGAACATTGAGCTCTATTGGTTCTATGAGCTCTTATTTGACCTCATAGCATGGCTAGTTCTCTTTTATTATGCTGAGTAGGAGCGAGCTGGTCCTGCCTTTCCAGAGCTTTAAACTCTGCTGCCAAATTCCCCTTCACCAAGAGTGCCTCCATCCCTCTTGTAATAGCTATCGTGGTGATTGTTCCCTTAATGGTAGCTTTAAAGCCATCCCAAAGTGTATGCAGTTCGGTATGCAGTTCAAAATATTCAATAATGCCTCTACGGATCTCATCTACCGGATCCCGAAGAAGCCTTGGAGGTAATCGCTAGCGCTGCAAACTTCTGTGGGATGTGGCAGAGGCAGACCATACCAGTTCCACATATGTGTGATCAGAGAGGAAGATAGCCGAGATATACGCCACCTCAAGATGTTGAAGGAGGGAGTGGAGTGATAAATACATGGTCAGTGCATGATAGGAGGTGTGAACATGAGAGTAGAATCCAGCATATCAGGATGGCTATAATGCCAAGCCTCCAATAGACTCAAGTTCGTGATGTCCTTCAGTTTGGCCGACATAGCATCCGTCCCTAATATGTGACTGTGCTACAGTCTAAATCAGTTTCCCATGCCAAATTCAAGTCGCCCCCTAAAATAATGTCTCCCTCCACTCCTGCTAAGAGGTCACACAGAATGCGTCATAAGTAGGGATCTTGTACATGATTTGGGGCATAAATGTTGATAAGTGTAAGGGGCACCTTGTCCCTGTGCATGTGTAGCAGCAGTCCTTCAAGACCTCGGGGCGAAATCGGGCTTTGAAGAATATACCCACCCCCAATGTTTTAGTCGATGTGGAGGTCCAGTATCTCAAAGGATATTTTGGGTGAGCTATTCGGTGTGTATCAGCCCCTAGAAGGTGTGTCTCCTGGAGGAGGACAATAGTCTGATCATGTCGCAGTATGCAACCCCACACCTGTTTGTGCTTATTGGGTGAATTGAGGTCTTGTACATTTAGGGAAAGCAGTGTAGTGCCCTTTGTCAGTTTCATCGGTAAGTAATAGGGGTATCTGCTAAGGGGAGGGGATATGTATGGAAACGTAGATCAAGGCGACAGAGGAGGGCCAGACAGTTTGCCATCCCTCCTCCCCCAATTCCCAGGACAAGGCGATTGTATATACCCCAGAAAGCAGAGTAATCTTGCAAGCCAAAGTAAGGGATGAGTGTAGGTAGATGCCCATTTTTCAAAGAACATCAACAAGCACTTCTCATTCTTTAACATGTAAGTCACAGTCTTTAGAGGAAATCAACCTAAGGAGAGGAAACAATGCAAACCAAAAGCAGCGGGCCAACTGGGCCCAACATAGTTATCCGCTTCCTGCGGGAAAGGGCACAGGTATGCCCAGATCCTGCTTGAGGAGTCACCCTCCTGGGGTGCGAACCGAAGGGGGTAGGTATTAGAAGTAGTTCACTGACAGATAGTGATGTGTGAGCAGGGCCACTCCCAGGTTCTCGCGACTCCCCACAGCCATCGGACAAAGCTGCAGGTCGCGTTAGGGCCCCAACAACAAGGGGAATGCAATTGGGAAGCACCAGGAAGTGATTGCACTAGAGAGAGCTGGACGTGGAGGGAACCTGTGAGGGATCTTTCTTCATACTATGGAAATGCTGGATGATGTCATGTTTTGTCTCCTTGGACTGTCTCTTTTTGCCGCCTGTCCATACGTCGTGGCTGCACCGTGGTCCAAACAGGGCACCGGTCCTCTATAGGATATATGCGATACAGTGATGTATCCTTGTCTTGGGCATCAATGGTGTCCCAGCAGTTGTTTTGCCTTAGTCAGAGAGCGCATGGTCTCCGCTTGCCATCCCAGGTGAACAGCAAGGCAAAAGGATGCCCCCATTGATATCGAATGGCTATCTCTCTCAGTTTGTCAGTGTTCGACTTGAAGTCTCGGCAACGATGTACAGTGACGTGAGAAAGGTCCTGAAAAAGTTGGATGGTGTGGCCATGGAACACTAGATCAGCATTACTTCTGTAGGCACATAGAATAGCTTCTTTCTCTGTGAAAAAGTGAACATGTGTCAAACTGTTGGGGATGGCATTAGGACACCCAGGAGCCAATGCAACATGAGGAGCCCTGTCGTGACGGTGACGTGAGAAAGGTCCTGAAAAAGTTGGATGGTGTGGCCATGGAACACTAGATCAGCATTACTTCTGGAGGCACATAGAATAGCTTCTGTCTCTGTGAAAAAGTGAACATGTGTCAAAATGTTGGGGATGGCATTAGGATACCCAGGAGCCAATGCCACATGAGGAGCCCTGTCTAGGACCAGGAGGGTAGCCTCTTTATCTCCCTCCTGGTATCGTTTGTAGAAGTTCAGCGGTGAAGGCCATAATGCCATCGCCCTCTGCTCCTTTAAGGATGCTCCAGATGCAAATGTTTTTTTGGCGACTCCTATTTTCAAAGTCCTCCTGTTTGCAGCTCTATCTGTTGATCTTCAAGCGTCACAACACGACACCACAGCATCTCTTGATCTTCAGAGTGGGCATTCACTGTTTGTTCCAGTTCATCCACACGTTCCCGTATCTCAGATGCTTCATTTCAAACATCTTTAAGGTAGTATTTGAAGTCTGGCTTGAGGGCGGCAAGTTCGGACCGAATCTTCTGCAAAAAATTATCCATGTACTCCTGGGAGATAGGGACTGCTGGCACTGTGGAAGAGTTCCCAGGGATGGGCACAGAGGGATGGGGCACCTCTTCCGAATCTGCAGGAGAGGGCTTATTCCATAGGGATGTCACCGGGACATCTGTAGCTGACTTGGGGACGCGGCATGGTGCGGGGCATGGTGTTACAACGCTGAGGCAACAAGTGTTGGGAAGTTAGATCAAGTCGGGCGTCACACCTGATTAAGTCCAGGCTGAGTGTCCCACAACGTGGACAATTGTTTGGGTACCCCACAGGTAGAGTGTGGGCTCTGAGTCAGGTATGTTGCCCTGTAGAAGGTGAGAGGGCCCGTATTCCTGGTGCGTAACCCTGACTCAAGGTGCAGGAAAGGTAAAAGTGATACCCTCTACAATTATCAGCAGGGGGCACCGCAGTATAATGCCATCCAAAGAGGTGCAGTCGACCCCGGGGAACTATACTGGTTCAGGGGGCCATCGCAAAGAGCAGAAGGCTAGTTGTGAGACTCATCACCAAGTCAAACTGTTCATGCACTATTCGAGACAAGGTAAGCTAAGTTCCTCTGCTTAGAGAGGTCACCAGGAGCCACAACTGAAACAGCCAAGTGCTCCAGGGCAAAAGGTCTTAGTACTGCAGGAGTTCTCAACATTTCACAGAGGCCACTCTGAGCCCAGAACACTTCATAGGGCCCAGAGAGGATCAGGAACACTCTAGGGGCCAGCGGAGCCAGGCTCACCCAAGGGACCTCAATAGCGTGGCAACAGGTAGAAGATGTCAGAGCAGAAGGTCAGGCAACAGCAAGGGGCCCGTAGTGCTGGTAGCAGAAGAGTCAGATAGAGGTGAAAGCGTGGCTTGGGCACCTGGTGCAGGCAATGTAGGTGGCGCTGGGCAGGCATGCAGATGCTTTGCCAGGAATGAGGGCCCCGGCAGTGGGTCTACACAGACTGCCCCTACCTCGAGTAAGGTCCTCTGCAGAAGGGGCCAGTCCGCCATTTAGTCCTTGCCACGTTTTGGCATTCTTTCTCCTAAATTGGCTGCTCCGCGGTCACGGGCCGCACCAAGGTACCATCGACCCCATCTGCAGGGCTTGAAAAGCCGGAGGGCCATGGGGCATACAGGACACCTGTAGCGGCAAGTCCTAGGAGGAGCAGGTGAGCCCGAACACAGCCCGATTTCCACATCCGTTGCCTCTGATTCAACAGGCCACATAGCTCAAGTTTAGTTGGGAGGTCCAATTCCGGGGGAAGTGCGGCTCTGCAACAGGCGGCCCGACTTAAAGGGCGGCAGCAATGATCGCGGGAGCCCCAGCGCGTGACACAGCATTCTGGACTCCTGACTCTTGCCCCACAACGTCCCCCGAGCTGCCCCAGAATGCTCCCACCAGTCAGCCTTAGAGCCTCTGTGGCCATGCCGCTGCACTCGGAGCCCTGCTGTTCAAGATGGCGACTCCAGTCCGGGGGGGTCCCGATATGAAGGCAACAGTGCTGCTCCAGGGTGCCGATCGTGTCACCAGGTCTCAGCGGGGTCCGCATGTCTCCTGCAACAACCAGTTTCAGGAACATCAGGTAAGTCGGGGGGGGCACAGTCCTCGCAGGTGCAGCCCCCGGCTCTGCAGATCGCAAAGCTCAAGTGCGGGTAGCAGGCACAGTGCTGGGAAAATGGCGGCCTTACGGCGGGCGGCAGAACATAAAGGTCCGCAGTCACAATTGCGGGAGCCCAGGAGCCAAAGTGCATCGGGACCTTCCGGCCTCCCACCTCAACCCCTTGCATCTCTCCCTGGGGCTATAGCAGAAGTCACCTACTGGGCAAGGACAACTCTCCCTCATCTGCTCTGCCGCACCAGGAGCCCAGCTCCACAAAATGGCGGCTTCGGGTCTGAGCGGCCCTGCTTCAAAAACCGCTGGGCTGGTGCCTTGGCCTGGATCAAACTCTAATACAGTGCCCCCTGATGCAGGAGGGGTTTACCTGTGTCCACCCCACAGCAAGGGCTTGAAGTTCGCCGCCCCAGTGTGAGACCGCCTGCAGAAAGATCAGCGGGGACCCGGAGGACAAGGGGGGCCATGTAGACGTTGAAGAGGGTTAGGCTGAGAGAGGAGCCCTTTGGAAACTGGATTGGGAGATGTCCAGTATGTCGTTTGTTTTGATGAAGTCGGCTAGTTGGTTGTTGACGGCTTTTTCTGGGAAGGGCAGCAGGGAGTTGGGCCTGAAGTTCTTAAGGTCTGTCGGGTCCGTAGAGGGTTTCTTCAGGAGTGGGTTGATTTCAGCATGTTTCCAGTTTTCAGGGAAGAGGGAGCAGTTGATGGTTCGGCATAGCTTGGTGCGATGGCGGCTCTGTGGAAAATGCGGTACGGGCAGGGGTCCGATGGTGTTCCGGAGTGGATGCTTCTCATGGTCTTTAGGATGTTGTCAGTGGTGAGTGGGGTCCAACTGAGCACGGTCTGTCAGGTGGAGTTGGTTGAGGAGGTTGCTGGTGCAGTGGGGAGGTCGTGGTTGTCGAAGTTGTCGTAGATCATTTTGATCTTGTGGTGGAAGAATGTGCTGAGTCTGTTGCAGAGGTCTTGGGAGGGTGGGACGTCTGTGGGGTTTGGTGAGTTGCTGTTGCGTGCATTGGTGTTGATTCTATTTTTTATTTTATTTTTTTATTTTTATTTTACAGAGTTTTATATAGCGCAAACTTGACCCGAAAGTATCGGGTATCGGAGTGCTTTACATATCACCAGTTGCGTTGCATGAGGACACATTCATTTTTGTTGGGTACGGGGAGATTAAGTGATTTGCCCAGAATCACAGGATGTTCAGCGTCACTGACGAGACTCTAACCAAATTCCCCAGATTCGAGGTCGACCGCCCTAGCCGTTAGGCCAACTCCTCTCCCCTATCTTGGAGGGCCTTCTTCTTTGTGTTTTTGATGAGGTGGTGGTGGCTGCTTTGAAGGAGGTGTGGGCTTCTGGGGTTTTGTGGTTCCTCCATGTCTTTTTGAGTTGACTGCAGGAGCCTCTGGATTATTGGAGGGCAGGCGTGAACCAGCTTGCTGTCTTGATGTGTTTGCCAGTGGCTTTATTGAGGGGGGCCAGGGTGTCAGCGCAGTTTGCGAGCCATTAGTGAAGGTTGCGTGCTGCGGTGTTGGCGGAGGTTGACGGTGGTGAGGTGCTGTTGAGGGCAGTAGTGAGCTGGTCCTCTGTGACCTTGTTTCAGCTTCTGCGGGGGAAATGGTGGGTGTGCTTGGGTGCGGTGGGTTTGCTGAAGGAGAAGTGGATATAGTGGTGGTCCGTCCAGAGAAGTTCCATGGTGTGGCTGTAGGAGATGCTGTTTCTTGCGGCAAAGACTGGGTCGAGTGTGTGCTTTCCTGTGTGCGTTGGGGCAGTGACTAGCTGTTTCAGTCCTACGTTGGCGAAGCTCTCTAGGAGGGAGGAGGTGTTCGGATTGTTGTGGTTGTCCAGGTGGAAGTTGAGGTCTCCGAGTAAGATGTAGTCTGTGGATGTGAGGGCCTGGATTGTGATGAGGTCGATGATGGCGTAGGTGAATAGAGCACGGGGCTGGGTGGTCTGTAGAGGAGGGTGCCATGGAGGGTGGTTTTCGGGTTGGTCTGGATCTGGAAGTGCAGGTGCTCCATGTGGGTTGTGGGGTCGTCTGGGTGGGTGGTCATGCGGAGGGTGCTTTTGTGGACGATGGCGATACCTCATCCCGGTCGGTTGGGGAGGTCCTTGTGGATGATCTTGTAGCCATTGGGGGATGGCGATGGACGATGTCTGGTGCTGAGCTGGCGTTCGTCCAGGTTTCCGTAAGGAAGGTGACTTCGGATGAGGCGTCGTCGAGGAAGTCCCAGATCTCTGTGGCGTGTTTCTGGAGGGATCGTACATTGAGGAGGATGCAGTTGAGCGGTTTGTGTGCAGTGAGGGTCAGTTGGTTGGGAGGTGGGTGAAGGTGCGGAGGCAGTGAAGGCAGGAGAGAGGGCCGTGGTTGTTGCTCGGCGTCGAGATCTTCCAATTGTTGCATCCGGGGTTGAGAGCGTGGAGGCTGATGGAGTCGTAATGGAGCCAGTTCAGGAGGCCAAGGTTCCTGGCGCTGGGTGCGGTTGGGGCCCACATAGGCGCAGACGGGCTTGCCTGTGGAGTGGCCACCATTAAGTAGGGTGAGGGCGGGTCATCTGGGAGGCCGGAAGCAGGGAGCGGGAACGGTGCAATGAGGGGGGAGGGGCTGCGGGAGCCGCAGCGGCAGGAAAAGGCCAAAGGAGGCGTGGGGGGAAAGAAAAGGGGGTACAGAAAAAAGGAAACAGTAAAAAGGATAAACAGGAAACCAGGCAAAAACAGGAAAAAAAGGCAGAGAAGGAGAAAAGGCAAAAAGGCAGAGAAGAAAGACAGAGGGCAGAACAGCAGAAGAGCAGAATGCTCTCCCACTGGACCACCAGGGATGAGGCGCAGGGGGGAGCCTGCAGGTGGAGGAGGGCCTCAAACACTGACACAGAGGTCAGAGTGCTCTCAGGGGCAGCACTTAGCTGATGGAGCTGCGCGGAAGGGGATCGGTTTCACTGACTAGGTCAGTGGGCTTGCTCTTCTTGCCATGCAGTGGCCGCCATTAAGTAGGGTGAGGGGGGTGGGCGGGAAGCAGGGAGCGGGAATTGCACAATGGAGGAGGAAGGGGCCGCGGGAGCAGCAGCAGCCGGAAAAGGCTGAAGGAGGCGCGGGGGAAAAGAAAAGGGGGCACAGAAAAAGGAAACAGGAAAAACAGGCAAAAACTGAAAAAAAGGCACAGAGAAGGAGAAAAGGCAAAAAGAAAGACAGAGGGCAGAACAGCAGAATGCTCTCCCACTGGACCACCAGAGATGAGGCGCAGGCAAGAGCCTGCAGGTGGAGGAGGGCCTTAAACACCCTCACACAGATGTCAGAGCACGCTCAGGGGCAGCACTAAGCTGGTGGAGCTGCACGGGAGGAGAGCAGTTTCTCTGACTAGGTCAGTGTGCTTGCTAAGTGTTTCTGAGACCTGGCTGTGGATGCCTGAGGTTAGAATGAGGGCTGGCTAAGAGTCTTAGGGTTTTCTCTAGGGAGTTCAAAGGGTCTCTGACTCTGAGGGTCTTCTGCCAGACACCTGAATGCAGGGAAAGGATGTCAAAGTGCAGGCTGAGGGTAAGGAGAATTTGTTGAGCTGAGATGGGTGGTAGAGCTGGAATACAGCCAGGCTGTGGGTCTATAGCAAAGGATCAGACAAAGGCTTTAAAATCAGGTCTACAGGTAGATAATAATATATCACCAGCAAAGAACAAGGCCATCAGATGTGCAGGACAAGAACTTTGTGACCAAGCACTGAGCTGTGATGTAAAGCTCTTAAGTTGTATTGATGTCAGCATCAGTGATGGGGTGAGAGGGAGTGGCTAGG
Source organism: Calotriton arnoldi (assembly GCA_963921515.1). Lineage (NCBI taxonomy): Eukaryota > Metazoa > Chordata > Amphibia > Caudata > Salamandridae > Calotriton > Calotriton arnoldi. The sequence continues at coordinate 65,074 of CAWUFW010001280.1, read as the reverse complement.
AATGTGAGGGGGAAATGAGTACATGGGACAGCAGCCCTCTTCACCTAGCTGTCAGAAGACCCAGTGGGCGCTATCAAGGTCCTGTACAGGACTCACCTCCTCCTCACCTCCTCTGAATCCTTCTGGAACATTCCTCTCCAGTACCGCTGGATGCTTCTATCTTGGATGATCTTGTGTCCCAGAGATCCAGGGTAAAGGCATATCCCAGGAGGAGAGAGGTGACTGCAGAAAAGCACCTACAAACCATGTTTACACCGATGGAAAGAGGCGCCGAATCAGCTGCACCACGACACTCTACACCAATTCACTCTATGCCACTCCTTAACACTTCACTCAGCTCTAACCTAGGCCACTCTACGACTCTCTACGCCACTCCATAACACTCCACTCCATTTTGTGACACTCCACTCTACCCTACTAACTTTTAGTCATGCTATAAGGGCAATCAGATGAGCTGACTCTAGTTCCCTTCTTGTTTTACATTATAAAGAGTGTAAAAATGAATCATTGGAACTCAAAGTAAGATTTCAAGGAATGCAACACATCAGCCTTGATACCAGATGTGTGGTAGAGAATTAAGACGCCACAGGAGTGAAGCTATATGGAGCCGAACTGCGATAGAAAATGAAGTTAACATTGATCAAGTATTCCAGTGTTTCATAGATGACTGATTTGGGACAATATCTGACAATCATGCCATTCAAAGCCCATTAATTCATGCGTGTGGACTTCTATGTTATGGCAGTGGTGGTTCATGTTTCATTGGTGATATTATTTCAAATCTCCAAAGCATTCACATATATATTTACTTTCTGTCCCCTGATTCGATTATTTTTGATATAGGACTGGTTATATCACTGCTTAGAGGTGACTCTGAGCTTTACCCTTTACCTTTGGTACACATGCTACACTGATTTTCTGTAAGTTTGACTGTCCTTTGTACCCCATAGTTTTCACTATCTGCTGCCGGTTCTTGGTATGAATTGAACCTTTTTTACATTGCTGAATATGACTTTTTGGCATTCAACAGATGTCCCCTGGCAGACCATGAATGCCTTCTACATCCTAAGGGGGTTTCGTTTTTTTTTTTTATCCATGAGGAGAGCTTTGGCTGGATCTGTTTTTCTAGCACACATTGCCAACAGTTTTGTGTGTTGTAGATTTTACAAGAATACTTGTTAGAGGACTTATTTTGGCTGGAATAGAGAAAAAACTCTATAGGCTTTACCTGCGCTAACTCTCTTGCCCAGAGTTATGGATAAGATAAAGAACGACTGGGTCAAAGTCATTGTATTTGCCCCGGTTTGGGTCTTGACTGTGTGTTACCTGGATCTCATGAACATGAGCATCTATCATCGGATCAAGCCACCCCTCCAGGTGGACCTTCTGTCTCAGCAACAGGGCAGGGTCCTTCATTTGAACCTACATAACTTACACCTCCATGCCTGGAGAATGAACAGCATGAATTGACTGCCTTTAACTTGTGGTCTATGGTGGCGAATAAAGTCCTTACTGCTAGTACCCTTCCATGAAATCCATTTGCGCTGGGTGCTGGTACAAGTTTGTAATCATGTGTGGTGGCCAAGATATGGATTCCTTGCAATTAAAACTGTCAGACATTCTAATACTTTTGTCTTTAGCCCAGCAAAGCCCTTTTAAAATCATCAGCTGCCATGCGATTTATTAATGATTTGGCACACATATTCCCTCCCAAACTGTTTGTGATGCCCCAGTGGGACTTTACCTTTGTTTTGCGATGTCTTATGTGAACAACCATCGAGCCTATGCATAGTTGCTCGCTGCTAGTCAATCAATCAGTCAATCAACTCTGATTTGTAGAGCGTGGCTAATCACCCGTGAGAGTATCCAGGTGCTGGGATCAGTTGAGGAATAGAAGGTGAAAGAAGGAGAGAAAGCAATGAAATCAAGTGAAAAGCAAGGAGAAAACACTAACAAAACGGTGGAAAAAGCAAGGAGAAAGCAGTAAAAATGAGAGATAAGCAAGAAGAAGGCTCTTAAAAAACGGGGGAAAGGAAGGAGAAAGAAATGAAAATGCAGAAATAGCAATGAGAAAACAGTGAAAATGAGGTAAAAGCGAAGGAACTGAAAATTCAGGGGACATTGCAAGGAGAAAGCAGTGAAAACGAGGGAAAAGCAAGGAGAAAGCAGTGAAAATGATGGAAAAGCAAGGAGAAAGCACTCAAAAAATGGGAAAAAAGCAAAGACAAGAGCAAGAACGATGCAGAAGCAAGGGGAGGCCTGGGATCTCCCCAGTGGAGTCGCGCTGCAGCCTCCATTAATTAGGTTTTAGGAGGAGGAAGGGGCACTTGGAGGCGGAGGGCGGGGCTAGGCGGGAGGAAGAAAAAGCAGCAGCAATGAGGGAAAAACCAAGGAGAAAGCAATGAGAAAGAGGGAAAAAGCAAGGAGAAAGCAGTGAAAACGTGGAAAATGCAAGGAGATGGAACTCAAGCAAATGGAGGAGAAAGCAGTGAATACGAGGGAAAAGCAAGGAGAAGACATAAGCAAAAGCTATGGAGCAGCACGGGTAGATCTGGGCCTGGGACCTGCTCAATGGGTTCATGCTGCGGTCTCCATAAAGTAGGTCCTGGGAGGAGGGAGAGGCGGTGGGAGGTGGTGGGCAGCGCTAGGCTATAGGCAGGAAAAATGGGCTGGAAGCAAGAGCAGCAATGCGGGAACAAACAAGGAGAAAGCAATGAAAACGAGGAAAAAGCAAGGAGAAAGCTCTCATAAAATAGGGGTAAAAGCAAGGAGAAAGACAAAACGAGGGAAAAGCAAGGAGAAGGCACTCAAAAAAACGGGGGAAAGGAAGGAGAAAGAAATGAAAATGCAGAAATAGCAATGAGAAAACAGTGAAAACGAGGTAAAAGCGAAGAGAAGGAACTGAAAATTCAGGGGACATTGCAAGGAGAAAGCAGTGAAAACGAGGGAAAAGCAAGGAGAAAGCAATCAAAAAATGGGGAAAAAGCAAAAGAAGACAAGAGCAAGAGCGATGCAGAAGCAAGTGGAGAGGTAGGCCTGGGATCTCCCCAGTGGAGTCGCGCTGAAGCCTCCATTAATTAGGTCTTAGGAGGAAGAAGGGGCACTTGGAGGCAGTGGGCAGGGCTAGGCGGGAGGAAGAAAAAGCAGCAGCAATGAGGGAAAAAACAAGGAGAAAGCAATGAGAAAGAGGGAAAAAGCAAGGAGAAAGCAGTAAAAACAAGGGAAAAGCGAGGAAAAGGCAGTCAAAAAACGGTGGAAAAAGCAAGGAGAAAGCAGTGAAAATGAGCGTAAAACAAGGAGGAAGCAGTGAAAACGTGGAAAATGCAAGTAGATGGAACTCAAGCAAATGGAGGAGAAAGCAGTGAATACGAGGGAAAAGCAAGGAGAAGACACAAGGAAGAGCGATGCAGCAGCACGGGTGGAGCTGGGCCTGGGACCTGCTCAATGGGTTCATGCTGCGGTCTCCATAAAGTAGGTCCTGGGAGGAGGGAGAGGCGGTGGGAGGTGATGGGCAGGGCTAGGCTATAGGCAGGAAAAATGGGCTGGAAGCAAGAGCAGCAATGAGGGAACAAACAAGGAGAAAGCAATAAAAACGAGGGAAAAGCAAAGAGAAGGCACTCAAAAAACAGGTGAAAGAGCAAGGAGAAAGCAGTGAAAGCAAGGAAAAAGCAAGGAGAAAGTGAAAATGAGGGAAAAGCAAGGAGAAAGCATAGAGAAGACAGGAGCAAGAGTGATGCCGCAGGACAGAGAGGGCTGGGCCTGGGACCTGCTCAATGGGGGTAGAGCTGTGCCCTCCATTACGTAGGCCCTGGGAAGACGGGAGGGGTGCTGGGAGGCAGTGGGCAATGCTAGGCGGGAAATAATGAGCGGCAGACAAGAGCAGCAATAAGGGAAAAAAATAAGGAGAAAGCAATGAAAACGAGGGAAAAGGAAGCAGAAAGAACTAAAAAAATGGGGAAAAGCAAGGAGAAAGCAGTGAAAAATGATGGAAAAGACAGGAGAAGGCACTCAGAATATGGGGGAAAGCAAGGAGAAAGCAGTGAAAACGAGGCTAAAGCAAGGCGAAAGCAGACAAAACAAGGGAAAAGCAAGGAGAAAGCACTCAAAAAACGGGGAAAAGAGCAAGGAGAAAGCAGTGAAAATGAGGGTAAAGCAAGGAGAAGGCACTCAAAAACATGGGGAATAAGCAAGGCAAAAGCAGTGAAAGCAAGGGAAACGCAAGGAGAAAGCAGTTAAAATGAGGAAACAGTAAGGAGAAAACACCAAAAAAACAGGGGGGAAAGCAAGGACAAGACAGGAGCAAGAGCGATGAAGCAGCACTGGGAGAGCTGGGCCTGGGAACTACTCAATGGGGTCGTGCTGCTGCCTCCATTAAGTAGGTACTGGGAGGAGGGGGGTGATCGCAGGCGGTGGGCGGGGATAGGCAAGAAAAACAGGCATCAAGCAGGAGCGGAAATGAGGGAAAAACAAGGAGAAAGCAATGAAACAAGGGAAAAGCAAGAATAAAACACAAAAAACGGGGGAAAAGCAAGGTGAAAGCAGTGAAAACAGGAGGAAAGCAAGGAGAAAAGAGTGAAAATGAGGGAACAGCAAGGAGGAGACACTCAAAACGCTGGAAAAAGCAAGGAGAAAGTAGTAAAAGCGAGGGAAAAGCAAGGAGAAGACAGGATCAAGAGTGATGGAGCACAGGGATTGCTGGGCCTGGTACCTGCTTAGTGGGGTCGTGCTGCGGCCTCCATTAAGTATGTCCTGGGAGGGGCGCACGGAGACAGTGGGCAGGGACAGGCAGGAGGCGGGAAAAATGGGCAGCAGGCGGAAGTGACAATGAGGGAGAAAGCAACGAAAACAGAGGAAAAGCACAGAGAAAGCACTCAAAATATGGGGGGAAAAGCAAGGAGAAAGCAATGAAAATGCAGGAAAAGTTAGGCGAATGCACTCAAAAAACGGGGCAAAAAGCAAGGAAGAAGCAGTGAAAATGAGCGTAAAGCAAAGAGAAAGCACTCAAAGACAGGGAATAATCAGGGACAAAGCAGTGAAAACTAACCCTGGGTGTAAACTCCGCTCCGCCAGCGGAGTGTGCAGAGATTTGCCCACTCTGCGCCCTGCTGGAAACGCGGAGTATAGGGCAAAACTCCGACTCCGCCGTCTCTCTCCTACGCTGGACGTACATCTTGACAGAACTGCGCATGCGCGCGCATTTCTCGCAAGACGTCTTGCGCAGTTCTCTCAAGATGTACGTCCCACGTGGGAGAGAGACGGCGAGGAGGAGGAGGGCAGGCCGGGGACGCCGCAGTACAGGTAAGTATGTTTTTATTTCATTTTAAATTATTGTGTAACTGTTTTTTATTAGGGGGGGTGGAGGCGGGTGGCGGAGCGGAGTTCCACTAGTTTTTCCCCAACTCCGTGGACCTCCGCGTAGTCTCACTACGCCAGCTCAGCCCACCCTTAGTGAAAACGACGGTAAAGCAAGGAGAAGGCATTTTAAAATGGGGGAAAAAGAAAGGAGAAAGCACTGAAAACGAGGGAAAAGCAAGGAGAAAGCAGAGAAAATGAGGGAAAAGCAAGGAGAAGGCACTCAAAAACGGGGCAATAAGCAAGGAGAAAGCAGTGAAAACAAGGGAAAAGCAAGAAGAAAGCAGTGAAAATGAGAGAAAAACTATAAGCAAGCAGTGAAAACGAAGGAAAAGCAGGGAGAAAGCAGTGAAAATTAGGGAAAAGCAAGGAAAAAGCATTCAAAAATAGGGTAAAGAAAGGAGAAGACAAGAGCAAGATTGATGCAGCAGCACAGGAAGAGCTGGGCCAGGGACCTGTTCAATGGGGTAGAGCTGCGCTCACCATTACGTAGGTCCTGGGAGGCGGGAGGGGCACTGGGAGTTGGTGGGCAATGCTAGGAGGGAGGCAGGTAAAAACGGGCAGCAGGCAGGAGCGGCAATGAGGGAAAAAATAGGGAGAAAGTTATGAAAATGAGGGAAAAGGAAGGAGAAAGCATTCCAAAACGGTGGAAAAGCAAGGAGAAAGCAGTGAAAATGATGGAAAGCAAGGAGAAAGCAGTGAAAATGAGGGAATAACAAGGAGAAGGCACTCAAAAATGGGGAAAAGCAAGGAGAAAGTACTGAAAGTGAGATAAAAGCAAGTAGAAGACAGGATCAAGAGTGATGCAGCATGGGGAGAGCTGGGCCTGGGACCTGCTCAGTGGGGTCGTGCTGCGGCCTCCATTAAGTGAAAACGAAGGAAAAGCAAGGAGAAAGCAGTGACGAGGGAAAAGCAAGGAGAAAGCAGTGAAAACGGGGAAAAAGCAAGGAGAAGACAGGAGCAAGAGCGAAACAGCAGCACGTAGAAAGCTGGGCCAGGGATCCGACTCTGAAAATTGTGTACCTCATTGCGATTCTGCAGCTCATTGCATGAGTGACCTGCAGGCACTTTCAGTGCATCTGTCCCACACCACCTTCTTCCCAGATAAATTGGGGCTGAGGACTCAGGTGGCCTTTTTAACCTAAGGTTGTGACTCCCACATTGGGCAGCTGATCACTCCATAAGTGTTCTTTGCCCTCCCAACCTCACCCATGGAAAGGAGAGGCTCAACATTGGGCCTTAAAAGTGCTTTGAGATTTTATACTGATTTTATCTAGCCCCATCAAGTGGACTATCAGCTCTTTGTGGGATTTTCTGGAGCGAAGAAGGGGAAGGATGGGCAGAAGCCAGCCTTAATGAGGTGGGTAGTCCTCTGCATCAAGGCCTGCTATGTACTGGGCCCTTTCCACCAGGGCTAAGGCCAATGCAACTGCTTTAGCATGACGGAAGCCTGTACTTGACTTCTTCCACGGTGTGGCCTAGGCATGGGTGCATATGTCCATCAAGCACTACTGCCTTGTCAGCCAGGTCCAGCATTGAGGACACTTCACTCACTCGTTTAAGCAAGACGTTTTAATTGGAGCCCACTCCACCGACCAATCACGTTTGGGACTGCTTTGGTATCTGTCTTAGAGGTGTGGAATCTGTGGCTAGAAACATCCATCAGAAGAACAAGTTACTTACCTTTGGTAATGCTCTGTGTGGTGGATACCCTAACAGCATTTTCTTCACTGCCCTCCCACCTTTCAGTTGTGTGTAGTGGCCTCTATTTAACAACTAAAAAGGTCTCAAGTTAGAGATCAGCACATTGCTGCCAACAGTTGTGTTGCGCTCTGCCTCGGATAGGGAAAAGATAAGAGACTGAGGTCGGTGCTCAGGGGGTTGCACTTATATGTGACTCCACTCTGCCACTTCTGAAGGGGTATGAGTCAGCATGGAACCATACAATGCAACAGAGCGGCGTGCTGGAGCATTGATGAAAATTCTTTGAATGCAGCCTGACACCTGAGGGATATTCTAAAGGTGAGGAATCTGCAATTACATGACATTTCCAACAGAAATAGCGTTACCAAAGTAACATGAACTGATGGATACTTCTAACCACCATGATCTCTTGTAGAGAAGAGAAACTACTCTGGACCTGGGTGTAAAAACCTGCTTATGTAGCAACTTTATAGTGTGTTAAAGAAAATTACATTTTCGGGCCATTTTCGATGCTGCAGCAAATTGAAGCCTTTAGACAGGCCACGCTGCAGACGATTAGAGCTTGTTGCTCTTGTTTGCCTTCCGGCCCCAAGGATCTGTCATTTGCTTCTGGATAGGTGTCTGCCCTGGTTCCAGTGGTGCTGGCTTCAGACTTCACTCCAAATCTGGTATCAGATCTGGACTGACTTTGTCAATTTCTTGGCCTGTGTCTCGATCAAAGATCACAAAGTCTCAGCCTATCACACTTGAGGACTTTCCGCCAATTCCTTTATCACAGTGTTGATATTATAGGAAGCTAGAGACAATGTTCAGCTCTTACTCCTCCAGGTCCATAGAAGGTCCCCCAGGACCAAGACTATGACAAATCAGCTTCTCCCCCCTCATTATAGAGATGAAGGCCTCTATTTAGATTTACCAAACAATAGTCACCCAGACACCCCATCTGAAAACGGCCTTAATTCTCTCTTGGTCCCCCTGACAAAGAAGAGTGCCTCTTTTGCAGTAATGGTTTGCAGGGCTTGGAAGACCTGTACTTGCGGCTGCCTACTGTTAACATTAAAGCCAATCTATTATTAGACAGTTTACAACCTGGACTTTCTGCTTCTGAGTTGTTGCTTCCATTTAGTGATACACTGCTTTATTGTCAGACTGTCTGGTCATACAGTGAGCCACTAGACTGCATGCTAGCATACGACTGTTCCTGGAGATCTCTTCACCCTGATACAAAATCCAATGTTGGTGGTACAGGCTTCTGCCAGCAAAGATACACAAATATTTTTCTTTCAGCCCCCGTGACATAGATTACCAGTTAATTGGCGCCAAAGGCAAGGGTGTTTTCCTGTACTTCGTTGGCTAACTGCTTGCGTCTTTGATCACTACTACTGGGATATGGTGAGTGGCATTTTGCTCAGGATGTGGCAAGTACCTCTTGAGAGCCGGTCTAGACATTATGAACTGTTGTACACGCCATGGGCACCAGCATGGTTATCTGGTGTCATGCCTGATGTGGGCGACTAAGTTTTCTGGGCATATCCAGGTCTCCCTTATGGACATGCCCTTTGATGGAGCCAATCTTTTTGGGGATATGGAGATTCTACTTTGGAGCGCTTCAAGGACAGAAGGATGATGGCTCACTTCCTGGGGCTGCTTTCCCTCACTTGCTATTTTCCCTACAAATAAAGGAAATCCCAGGGTATTGCCCTTCAACAGAAGCAGCCCTCAGAACCCATTCAGCAGCCTGCCCAAACCTTTCTCAGTTCAAAGGGCAGGGGTGGCGGCAGAGGTTGTGGCAGGCAACAAGGGCAGCATTCCTCTAACTCTTTTCCTGCTGCATTTGCAGCCAGACGGCTTTAGTTACTCCATGTGTGATCATTTGAGGTGGAGGGAGGGACAGGGTTCATTTTTGTTTGCCTGCCAGGTGCACCATTATTGCGGACCAATGGGTCCCTCAAGCTGGGTACGCCGTTACTTTGTTCTCCGCTCCCTGTCCTTCTCCACAGGTTTCTTAGATTTTGAGAGATCAATCCATAAGCCTCTGTGTGGAAGTTCAATCATTGCTCACCAAGTGTGTGATCGAGGAGTTACCTGTAGCAAATGAGGGACAGGTTGTTACTCCCATTACTTCCTGTTTCCCAAAAAGTATGGAGGATTGAGGCCTGTCATAGACCTCAGGTTTAAAATACATTCCAGAGGAAAAACCGGTTCAAAATGCTGATGTTGGCCCAGGTTCTGTCAGGCTTTGACACTGGGGACTGGATGGTGTCTCTTGGCTTGCAGGATGCTTTCTTTCATGTTCCATTTGTGCAGCCTTGCAGGTGTTTAGAGTCTGGATGGAGCACTATCTACTCACAGTACTGCCGTTTGGTCTTAATTTAGCTTCTCAGGTGTTCAGAAGGTAATATTGTTGGTTGTGGCCCAGCTTTGCAGTTCAGGGAAACACTTATTGCCTTACTTAGGCGACTGGCTCCTGTATGCAGCATGTCTGTGGCTAAGCTTGGACCAGCTACAGGCTATGATTTCATTTTTGTCAGTTTTCAGCTTTTTCATCAGTAAACCGAAGTCCTGCTGTTAGAAATGGGGGTCTCTAGTTGGCAGAGGTAGGTACCTTTATCCAAACAGGGACCCTTGCTTCTAGTCAGGGTAAGGGGGATACACTTCTAAAATAACCCCAGCTCACCCACTTGGCAGCTTGGCACGAGCAGACAGGCTTACCTCAGAGGCAGTGTGTAAAGCATTTGTGAACACATACAGTAATACAGTGAAAACACTACAAATGGACACCACACCAGTTTAGAAAAATAAGTAACCTTTATCTAAACCAAATAAGACCAAACGACAAAAATCCACAATACAGTAATAAAAATATGACTTTCAAATAGTAGAAATAGTTCAGTTCAAAGCAAATTGCAGATGCAACACTTTTCACACAAAGTACCTTGGATGCGTCGCGCACACAGACAAAAAGGGCCGCAGGGAAGGTGATGAGTCGGTTCCTTACGCTCAGGAAAGATGATGCATTGGTTCCTTGCTCCGAGGGAGGTGATGCGTCGGTTCCTTACTGCTGCGCAGGGGAGGTGATGTGTCGGATTCTTACCAGAGAGGAGGTGATGCGTCGGTTTCTTACTGCGTGGGGAGGTGATGCGTCGGTTTCTTACTGCATCCCCCAATGATGCAACAGACTTGGCGCCTCGATGCGATGATCCGGGACGATGCGTAGATTCTTGCAGCCGCACAGCAGGGCTTGAGTCGGAATCAGGGCGGTGATCTCGGACTTCGGAGAACGTTGCACTCGATGCGGCGTTCGGCAATTTTTTCGAGCCGCGGCAGGCGCTGCGATGGTTTCTTCGGCGATGCGTCGGAAACCGGTACGGATGCGTCACGCTTCTCGGTGTTGCGTTGATTTTCCAGCTCCCAGCAGAAAACAGTCTCTAGAGGTCCAAAACAACAGCAGGCATCTCTTTGCAGGTCAGAACTCCCAGCAAGGAAGTTCAGGGGAGCTGGTGGTAAAGTCTTTGTGTCCCTGAGACTTCAGAACAGGAGGCAAGCTCAGTTTCAAGCCCTTGGAGATCTTCCTCAAGCAGGGGAAACACCAAACAGCAAAGTCGTTTCTCCTTTCCTTGGCAGCAAGTAGCCACTGCAGGCCAACCCCAGACAGCAAACAGCACAGGGGCAGTATTCCTCAGCTTCTCTGGCTCTTCTCTTGGCAAACGTTCCTCTTGATTCCCAGAAGTGATCTAAAAGTCTGGGGTCTGTGCCCCTCTTTTTATACAGTAAAATCCTTTGTTCTCTGGTGGCAGAGAGTGTCTGTGCCCAGCCAAAACCAGTTCTGTCCTCACTGATGCAGCTTCCTGGCATGAGGTGGAGACAGCATTGTGGAAGGCAGATCAGGCCCATTCAGGTGAAAGGAAATATCCTTCCCTACTCTAAAAGCAGCCCCGGTCTATTCAGCCCAGCCCGGACTCATCTAGACTCTCTGGAGCCACTGCACCTCCCTAGCCTCTGTCACACTAAAGCCAGACAGTCAATACACATTCTGCCAGAAGCACACTGGATGGCTAAGCAAAAAAATACCTACTTTCTAAAAGTGGTATTTTCAAACACAGAATGTAAAAGTCACCCTCACTAAAAGATGCATTTTAACATTCTGAGTTCAGGCATACTAAACTTTATTTTACTACCTTGTTCCCTTGGGGTAGTGTGTTTATAAGATGTTATAAGCAAACTCCCCATTCTATCCTATGGGAACAGGTAGCCTCGCAATAGTGAAAAACGAAATTGGCAGTAATTCTCTATCAGGGCATGCCACACACACCAGGGCATGTCCTACCTTTTATATACATTGCACCCTGCCCACAGGGGTACCTTGGGCCTACCTTAGGGGTGATTAACATGTAAGAAAAGGGAAGTTTAGGGCCTGGCAAGTGGGTGCACTTGCCAGGTCGACATAACAGTACCAGACTGCACACAGGCTCTTGCAATGGCAGGCCGGAGTTACATTCACAGGCTGCTTATGTAGGTGGCACAATCTGTGCTGCAGCCCACTAGCAGCATTTGAGTTACAGGCCCTGGGCATACACAGTGCACTGTACTAGGGACTGACTAGTAAATCAAATAAGCCAATCATGGAATCACCAATCCATAACAACAATTTACAAAGGGAGCACTTGCACTTTGGCACTGAAAAGCAGTGGCAAAGTGCCCAAAGCATCTAGACCAGCAAAACAAAGTCCAACACACAGCAAAACACAGGAGGCAAAGGCAAAAATACAGGGGAAACCCACGACAAAGATGCCAGGTCTAACACCTACGTTCAAGCTCTGGAGGGAATCCTCTTCTTAAGGGCCATCTTTGGAATGGGCAGAGAGCCTTCCAGGAGATTTGGCCTATGATTTGGATTTTTCTGGAACAAGCCATTTTTCCAGCCCAGATGTTTTTGAGGCTTCTTGGTCTTCTTGCTTCATACATCCTACTAATACCTCATGCTCGTTTTGGTTTTGTAGTTGCACTTCCGATCGCAGAGGGGTCAATACCGCAGGTCCCTCTTGGATCACATTCAAATATCACACTAGGTGGCCTCCGACCTCCAGTGTGGATGGCGGAGGCAAGCCGAACATGAGAGGCCACCTGGGCAATGTGGAGATTAGAGGCCTCTGGTCTCTGAGCAGTTGCAAAACATCAGCCTTGTAAAGCTGCATTTTTTTCACCTATCCAAGACAAATGGTTGTATGATGGAACCACACATGTAATTACTACAAATGTCTTTACAACACTGTCAATACAATGCATGCATCATTACCAAACATGCATTTACAAAAAAAACTTTACAATGCAAATGCCTTTACCATGCATGCCTTCACCACTAAATGTTCGTTGTGAAGGCATATGCGTGGTGTATGTATGTATATATATATATATATATATATATATATATATATATATATATATATATATATATTCACTGAAAAAAACCATAGGTTTTAGGGACGTTATAGTTAGTTGGACATTTCACTCATTTAAAACTAGAGAAATTCCACCGTTATAGTTAGTTCAGCTAACTATAACTCGCGCACCCGCAATGCACTGCTCATGACGTCACATATTACATCATTCATGACATGGGCAGTGACATCACTCATGACATCACTGATGACATCTCAAATGACATCACTGATGACATCACTGATGACATCATCCACGTGAAAAACTGATGCATCTCCTCACACTCTAATATAACCTTTAATACACCCACTGTAAAATACAGACAACCATTTTCAAAATCGTTAACACACCAATACCAGTTACTACGTACACACTCACTGATTGCTAGGTCTACACACACATCTACTCATTCATCCATACAATCACTCATACATGCAGTCACTCATAAATACAACACTATCATAAGCACTCATACACCTATACAGACAATCACACACCGCCACTCATCCATGCAGTTACTCACACACCTACTTAGTCATGCAAAGAATCTATCACAGTCCCATTTACTCACCTATACAATTATACACACACCACCTCACTTATTCATACAGATACTAACGCATACTTACTCTATTATATAATCAGTGATACAAGTACAGATTCATCTATACAGCCAGTCTCAAAATCACCAACTATCAGGTAGAGTCCTTTATATACTTCAACTCTCACATACACTGCCTTTTACATATGTAGTTACTTGGACATGTACCACTGAGACATCCATTCACTCACCAACACACCGATACACACACTCAGGCACCCATACACGTGTTTCCACATGCACTGTTGAATCCATACATCCAGTGAATCAACCACTCACACATCTATGCACATTCACACACCTCAGACCCACCCACACACACACTCAATCTCCCCCAAAAAATACTCAATCAATCAATAACCTATATAGACACTCATATAACTACTGACCAACCCATGCAGCAGCTTGCACAACAACAGACAGACTGATACAGACATTCACACAGTTTAGTCACTAACCCATGCATTCAGTAAGACACATTTAATCGCTCACTTATACAGCCAGTCACCCTCCTACTAAATCCTCTATCCAGACACTTATACACCCACTCATTCTTCAATACACCTAGGAATATATATAAAACATATTTAAAAATTACAGAAACACACAGTCACGGGATGATGTCATCAGTGATGTCATTTGAGATGCCATCAGTGATGTCATGAGTGATGTCACTGACCATGTCATGAATGATGTAATATGTGACGTCATGAGCAGTGCATTACGGGTGCACGAGTTATAGTTAGCTGAACTAACTATAACGGTGGAATTTCTCTGGTTTTATATGAGTGAAATGTCCAACTAACTATTACGTCCCTAAAACCTATGGTTTTTTTCAGTGAATTTCTAAAGTTTTTTAAATGCTAATTTCTAACTATAACGTCTGTAAAACCTATGGTTTTTTCTGTGAATTTCAAAGGTTTTATAAATGCTCATTTCTAACTACAATGTCCCTGAAACCTATATTGTTTTTAAGTAAATTTTAAAAAGACGTGCATACTTTTTGTAGTGAAAAACTAACTGTAACAGTAGTCTGTTATAAGTTATAATTTAACAATATTTAAAACTTAATTAGCACTAATTAACATTTAAGTGTGGAAAATGTGTGACGCATCAGCTATGATACCTGACTTCGAACAACAGCGTTCACAGTTCGATTCCCGGCTCCAGCGGCACGTTAGCCCACCACTATGTCACTGTGGGCAACACCTTGCTTAATCTTCCGGACGCCCCCGAGCGCCGGCACACCTTTCTGGGGGAAGCTGTACACTTTACAAATGCTGGCATTTTTTAAATTTAAAACCATAGTGATGAGAAATATTAGCACGTATTTTTTTTTTTCTATTCTGAACGGTATTTCTTTTTATGTCTTCTATTTAGAATTACGGCAATTAATAGATGTTTGTAGTCATGAGAATGGAAATGACACGGTTTGCCGGGTAACAGTTTTTAAGCTCTCCAACGTATGTACTTATTAAGGACCTTATACGTGTTAGAATCGAAACCTTTACCGCTTCACATTTTGTAACTTTTCCCAACACGTGCACAAGTTAAACAGTTAAAACGTGAGCACGTGTCAACTGTAAAACGTGACATCTAAATGGGCGGAGCCGCATCTTCCTTCCATAGACTACTCAATAACCAAAAAGTATATAAACCACACCCGTTCTTTGATTAGTTTCGTTTATGCAAGTTATTTACGCGTGTCCATTCTGTGATGCACGTTCTCTTTTCTAGCGTCGGATTCTTGTTTTGCGGCAACAAAACATATTCCAGAGTTGTAAGTTGTTTGATTATGGCATAGTAGATATTTATAATACGTAGCTATTTGTCAATATTTAAACATTTGTATTTAGAAAAAAGTGTTATTAGTTGTTTTTGCTATTTATATGTAACGTCAGCAGCTTGTTTTCAGAAACAGACAGAATACAACAAACATTGTTCCTTTTCTGGCTCCTTTGAGATCATATAATGTGACTTTGTATATTATAATATTGACACTGTACTTGACCTCAGAGGTGTTGGTGACCCGTCGGCGTGAAGACTAAAGATTTATATGTAACGTCAGCAGCTTCTAGTTTGTAGTCTATTTCCCCCTTGAGATTATATAGTGTGAGTATGTATATTATAATAACCACACATTATGATCTCAGAGGAGTTTGTGACCCGTCGGTGCGAAGACTATAGATTTATATGTAACGTCAGCAGCTTCTGGTTCTTACTCTATTTCCCCCTTGGGATCATATATTGTGAATATGTATATTAAAATATTAACAGTCATTATGATCTCAAAGGAGTTTATGACCCGTCGGCGTGAAGTTGAAAGATTTCGAAGTCCCGGATAAAAGAAGCTCTGAACATATTCACTGCTGGAAAGTATTTCGTTATTGATCTTGTTTTGTGTTCATGACTTCATTTTCCTTTTCTTTTTTGTGTGCAATCAGTGTCACTCTCTATATTGTATTAGAGTGTCATATTTTCACACAACAGGAATTGGAGATTTGTCGCCGCCAGGAGTAAACCATCTGAAATACAGCTTACTGACCTTTATAACTTACCTGATCAGATATTTTTACAGTGAGAATATTTTTCGAAATTGCAGTTTAAAAAAAGATTGTTTGCATAGACACTTTCTTACTGAATGCCTTTGATAAACCCTACATTTTTGAATGATTTTTTGGTATTTCTCTTTTTCTCTGTTGTGGTTCCTATTCTCGTTCTCCCTATAGAATATATACTACCAGTAGTGTATATTATTATACTACTATCCTATATATTCTCAAAGGAGTACGTGATTTGTTAGCGGAGCAGTGAGAGACCTCTAAGCACTACGACCGAACTTTCCCGAATTCTACAGAATAGAAATTATAAAAAATGATAAAGCGTAGATTTCTATGTAATATAAAGTGATTTGTTTTTAACTCTTTTTACTTGTTATTGTTCTTGTGACCTGAGATGATGTAGTGCGGGAGTGTTTCTTGTAGCACTTTTTTTCTACTTTATCTAAAAGTAACTCATGCCCTCTTATATTATCAAGAATATGGGGCAACACTTTTACAAACTATAGCAGAAAAAAAAAGGGAGGGTGTGCCCACGCTTAAGGGATATTTTATGAATTGCGTTTTTATTTGTCACCCCTTTGATATATACAGCTTCAGTTTCCGAAGAAAGTATATTTGTAATTGCTTAATAAAAACAATTTCAAACCTAGACTAAAAGTTTAGCTGCGCAACCACAGCTCCCCGTCAGAAAAGTAAACACCACATTATAACTAAACAGTGCTCCTGGGAAGTATCCCACCCGCAAACTTAATAAAAAGAAGACTGCAACACACTTTGTTATTTTCCCGCCGTGATTTGTACACCCCACGCCAATTATATAAATGGCCCTTAAAATATATAAAAAACAATTTTTACCTTCACAATCCCTGTTCACCACCTTGTGACCACTTTTCAGAGTTAATAGTGTTCCTACCCTCCCCGCTACTACTTTGTTTTCCCGTACTCCATTGAAGTGCGTCACAAAACGCTTCACAACAGTGAAACGTTCCCAGCCAATAATGAGCAAAGTTGTACTTGGAACACTTTAGCCAATAAAATGTCCATGGTGTTCCGCAGAGGGGGAGGGAATCACTGCCAACAGTTCTACTTTTAATGCTTCACAGCCAATGAACATTAAGCTTGGGAAGGTCCTGCTTGGAACACATTACCCAATCAGATGTCCCTGATGCTCCGCGGAGGGGGAGGGAATGGCTGGCAACACTTCTACTTTCAATGGTTTACAGCCAATGAACATTAAGCTTGGGAACGTCCTGCTTGGAACACGTCAACCAATCAGATGTCCCTGCTACTCCGCGGACGGGGAGGAAATGGCTGGCAACACTTCTACTTTCAATGGTTCGCAGCCAATGAACATTAACCTCTGGAAGGTCCTGCTTGGAACATGTGAACCAATCAGATGTCCTTGCTACTCCGCCCAGGGGGAGGGAATGGCTGGCAACACTTTTACTTTGAATGGTTCGCAGCCAATGAACATTGAGCTCGTTATTGGAACACCTCAGCCAATTAAACGTTAATTTTGTTCACTGTCCGTGATAAAAGTGAACACCGCATTATAAGTAAACATTACTGCGCATTATATTAAAGGAAGGTAAAGGAAGGCTGCAATACGGCGCATTGTTATTTTCTCGATATGATTTCCACAGCCTACTGAACATTGCAGCAATACCGCGCATCGTTGTTTTGCGGACGTGATTTCCACAGCCTACACAACATTCACACTACCTGTGTGTGCACCCTACACACTGCTTGCCGCAATACGGCGCATTGTTTTCCCGATGGGATTTCCAGAGCCTACGCAACCTTGCCGCAATACCACGCACCGTTGTTCTGCGGACGTGATTTCCACGGCCTACGCAACATTCAAACTCCCTGCCTCTGCACCGTACAGACTGCTTAAACTAAGACCACAGTGTTCCTGCTATACCCTCTTATACAATTATTCTCTTATTTTCCCCCCTACGCCTTTCAACTCAGTCACAAAATGGCTGCCAACACTTCCTAGGTTCAACAGTTCGCAGCCAATGAGCCGCACGCTCGTGCTCGCAACGCCTCAGCCAATCAGATGTCAGAATTCTCAAATATCGATATTTGTAAATTTTGATATTTCTCTAAAACTACTGAACGGACTTACCCCATTTAAACAAAAGCGTGCTTTCTGGACCAAGACCTTTCTCCCTGCCAAATTTGATGTAATTCCGTTCAGCAGTTTGACCTGTAGCCTTGTCTAAAGTTTCCTATGGAAATTGCATGGAGTAAACACGTTTTGGGACCCCCCTTTTTTCTCAGCCCCCCCTTGACGAATCACCCCCAAACTTTCAACATAGGAGCTGATCTGAAAAGAGAAGTTTTTGGGAAAATCTCGTAAACATTCGTCAAACGACGCCAAAGTTAAAAGCAAATCAAAAAATGCTTTTCCTATAGAAACGTGGTCCTAACTATAACTATCTACTGGCGATCGCCAGTAGATAATATATATATATATATATATATATACATATATATATATATATATATATCAAACAAACTCGCCTCCAGTGAGAAATATATATATACACACACACATATATACATACATATATATATCTATATAGTTATATATAAACATATATTTATATACACAGATGCATACATGTATATGTATGATTGTATATTTGTATATCGCTATATATAAATATATACATATATATAGAGCTATATATATATATATATATATATATATATATATATAGATAGATAGATAGATATATATAGAGATAGATAGATATAATCACCTTGCCATCCAAAAACCCATACTCACCCTAAATCCTAAAACTAACCTTACCACACAAACACCCATACCCACGCTAAACCCTAAACATACCCTTACCAACCAAAAACCCATACCAACCGTAAACCCTAAAAATCCCTTGCCCCCCAAAAATCCTTACCCACCCTCAACCCTAAAACTACCCTTACCACACAAAAACTCATACCCACCCTAAGCCCTAAAAATACCCTTACCACCCAAAAACCCATCCTGTCCTTTTCTTCTGCAAACTGCCACAAACAGTGGTGGCCGGCATGACTCGCGGGTGGCGGGGCACGCGTGAGGTAGTCTAATGAAAAACAAAAAACACTTACCTTGCCGCCGATCCCACCATCACGTCTCTGCTCCGTACTCCTGCTCTCGTCGTGGGAAAGGAAGTCAGGCTCCCCTGACCAATCACAACGCGTTGTGATTGGTTTAGAGCGTCCTGGTGGGACGCTCAACCAGGGAATGGGAGCCTGGGCTTGGTCTCCATGCAGGCTGTAATGTAGCTTGCATGAAGAACGGGGAAAGTGCGCATGATGGTTTGGGCGGACCGAGAGGGCCGACCAAACAGTCATTGCGCACTTAGGAATGGGCAAACCATTCCTCTTCTGCCCTGATTCATGTTAGCAGAGCAGCACCGCACACCTGCAAAGGAAGGAAAAATAAAATGATAACTAGAAGTTATCATTTTATATTTCCTTTCCTTTACACTGCTAAAAGCAGTGAGGCGACGCTCCTCCGCCATAGCGGAGGAGCCGCCACTGGCCACAAAGTCTAAAAGGCAAAGTGCTGAGGACCCCGTTCTTGAAAACCCATTCTGGATGGAGCATTTTGTGTAATAGTTTTTGGCCTTCCATCATGCTGTCACTACACCCACACAATGTTCCCATAGGCTACGCCCCTAGGCTACACCATAGGGTGAGAGGTAAGTTATATTAAGTCATTTATAGAGCGCTTGCACAACTGCATAGTTTTCACGGCTCTAGCAGTCTGTCACAGCAAACTCCCTCAAGTCATGTTAAAACTACTCTGTATGCTGTTAATAATTTGTGCAGGCTGGTAAGATCTGGAGGAGGAGAGGAATAGGCTGTGAATTCTAGAGGATGGGTTTAAGGACTAAGAAGCTTCTGTCACCTAATCTACAAGAATAAAAAGTGAAACATTTCCAAAGGCCGAGTCCTCCCACAACCAAGTTTTAATCAGTTAACGCGAAGATGATCGCTCAGGATTTCTGTTTGTCGGCATTACTTTAAACATTTATTGACAGAAACGTTTAAATTCAAGCCTTTTCATGACACTACTCAACATTTTAAGCAATCAAGCGTTTCCCCAAAACTTAGCGTACGAAACTTGGTCACGTTTTATGCACCACTTAGGGCCGTTATTCATGCAGCAAATATGTCCCCTGTTCGATGCTGTCTGGAAACTTACAGTACCACTTTCACACTCCTGTGTGTTCGTGGCGGTGAAAGGAAACCATATCCAAGAAATATGTCATTCCTTCGGTCAGCAGAAATCTCTTGAAATAGACGCTGCTTTCAGTCCTACTCTGTAATTCCTTAACAATAGCTTGCAAAAATATATCGACGGCCGCTCTTGCTTTGAACTCTGCCTTGTAGCAGATGGATCGGCGTGGTTAAATAAAGTGAGTCACTGGAGGAGACTAGACTTCCTGGAAATAGAGGTGCGCGCGTTAATTAGAATGTTCCAATCCACGCACTCCATTCATTACACGTACGGGAAAACCTTTAGTTTACTGGCCCTTGCGTTTACAATTTATTTCAAGTGGTTGCGCCGTTGCTGACCTTGACCTGTGCTTGAGCGCTGTGCGGAATTTCAACTGCGTCAGTAACGCCTGCGTAAAGCGTAACCCCACCGTACGTCAGAGGATTAGGTCGCCTCTTCCTGTTCAAAAGTTTTTATTGGTTGTTTTCATAAAAATTAATACATATAATAAAATCAAACACAGACCAATTACCAACATGGAATCAATAAAAAGACATAATACATTGATGGGTGAGGATAAGGTGGAATCATGACATTCTATGTATTGCGTTCCTAAACCTATGACAGACCCTTTGAGAGGATAAATGAAGGGCTGTAGGGGCCACCTTAAAACTAGTCGCATGATATATACTGAACTTCAATACATATCCTATAAAAAGAAAAAGAATACAATAATACAAATTATACATTGACAGTATGCATCTATTAATATAATACAGCAACATTGTTCAAGTACGTCCCTTTTAGGGGAATATTTAGCCGAACCGCTGAGATTTGTGGTTTATGGCGGTTTATGTGATTTGAAGTATAGATCAAGGCTATCCCACATATGTCGGAGGGGGGGTTTCCATGGTGAATTTTGGAGAGCAATGTTATCAGCACCCCTAAGATTGGAGACCCAGTTTAGCCAGCAATTAAAAGACGCTTTTTGTGTGTCCTTCCAATTGTTCAAGATAAACTTAACCGCTGCTGTCAGGAGCAGGTCCAATAGTGCCCTATCCTTATCGTTCAATGAATCTACCCTGAGGAAGCCGAATGTCAGCGTGGAAAGTTCCCTTTTGAGGGAGCATGAGAATAGTTTAGAGATAAAGTTAAATACCCTGTCCCAAAAAGGTTCCACACATTTGCAGAATAGTATCAGATGTGCGAGGTCCCCTATCTCTTCCTTACAATTCCAGCAGCTAGGGTCTTCACCAATCTTGTGTGAGTGTAGACGGGCTGGTGTCCAATAAGCCTTATGTAGGAGCCAGAATTTTGTCTGTGAAAGGGCTGGTGAAATTTTATTCCTGGAGACAGAGCTCCATGTTTTGGTCGAGTCAGCTTCGGAAATCAGGGAAGAGGAATGTGAATCCCAAAAGGATATAAGCTTCTTATTGAGGGCAGATTGTTTTGGACGGAGTAGTTTGTAGATCCAAGAAACCTGGTGACCCAACCTATTTATCTTCTCTACGTATTGTGGGAGGGAAGGGGGTGAGGGCAGTAATTTAGCTTTCGTTAGTGCTGCCTTTACTTTTAAAAAGTTATAAAACTCCAGGGAATCCAGATTATATTTAGACTGTAGTTCTTTGAAGGTAATGTGGTATGCTGAGTCGAGCAATTGGTATGGAAAAAAGATACCTCTATCAATCCAGGCCTCCTTATGTAGTGTACTCCCTTTATATAAAATATTACGGTTGTCCCATAGTGACTCAAGATTAGATCGTCTTATGCTGACGTCTAATTTTTTATCCAATTTCAGTAAGGCAGATTTTGTATTCTTAAATATGGATTTTGAGCAGCTGACGTTCGTGAAGTTGGAGGTAAGAAGGGCTGCTGGGGCAAGATTATTAAGCAAGGAATTTTCAATTTCTAGCCAGACTGGGGTATACTCCGCGGGTGGTACGAGCCAATACGAGCCCTGTTTAGCTAAGAACGCTGTTTTGTAAAGTTTAAAGTCCGCTAGGTTGGCCCCCCCAAGGGATTTGTCTAATCTGAGTTTTTTCAGACCAATTCTGGCTTTTTTCCCTTGCCATAGAAATTTAGATATAAGGATGTCTAACTTACGGTGGAAGTCCTCAGTCAATAAGAGAGGGAGCATGGTGATTAGATAATTCACTAAGGGCGTGATCATCATCTTGATGGTTTCAATTCTACCCCACCACGTGATGAATCTTGGGGACCATGCGTCTAGGAGATCTTTGATTTTCCCCAGGGTGATGGCTTCATTCTGTTGAAGAGCCTCTAAGATAGTACTGCCGAATTCTATTCCTAGATATTTGATAAATCCCGGCTGCCATGCAAGGCCCGAGTCTCCCAGTGTCTCCCTGGTGCAGTGAATGTTCAGGGGCTTAACTTCAGATTTGTCTCTGTTTAACTTATAACCCGAGTGGGATGAGTAAACTTCTATGGATCGCATCAGGGCCTTAATGTAAGAGCTCGGGTCCTCCGTAACAATGAGAATATCATCCGCATAAGCGGCCAGTTTCACCTGAGAGTCCTTAAAACTTACTCCTTTTATTTCATTATTACGCTTAATATCCTGAATTAGTGGCTCAAGGGCTAGGAGAAAGAGTGAAGGGGAAAGAGGACAACCCTGCCTAGTACCTTGCTCAAGTGTAAAGGCATCCGAGAGGGTTCCATTGATCGCTATGCAGGCAGTAGGTGCTGAATACATAGCCATAACCATGTTGATGTACGAACTACCTAGATTAAAAGACAGCATGCAGTGTCTCAAGAATGACCACGAAACTCTGTAAAACGCTTTTTCTGCGTCCAGGGTGATGGCTATAGATGGGTCAGGCTTCATCTTTGCTTGCTCGAGTATGTGGCATAATAAGCGAGTGTTATCATTAGACATTCGGTGTTTGAGGAATCCAACTTGGGAGTTACTAATTAACTTTGGAAGAACCCCATTCAGCCTTACGGCTAGAATGTTTGCATAGATTTTACAGTCCACATTGATCAGTGAGATTGGCCTATAATTTTTAGGTAATAGTCTGTCCTTCCCTTCCTTAGGTATGACGATAATATTGTCTTCTTTCATTGAATTGGATGTGCGTCCCTCCCTGGCTATGGTATTGAAAACTTTTAACAAGGTTGGTTGTAGGGACCCACCAAATGCCCTATAGAAGGAAGCTGAGAAGCCGCCTGGGCCCGGGGCTTTGTTACTTTTTAGAGATTTGATAGAGGTAACTAATTCCGTTTCAGAAATGGGTTTCCCTAGCGCTGCACTTTCTGTCTCCGATAGGCTCGGTAGGTTTAGTGATTCTAAATATCTGGTACACTCTTCCGAGTTTACTGTTTGTTTGCTTTTATAGAGGTCCTCGTAGAAGGATTTAAAGGCGTACAGGATCTCTCTTTGTTTAGTTTGGATGTTATTATTGGAGTCTTTTATCGAAGAGATAGTGAACTGTCTCTGCTTATGTTTAAGGTAAGAGGCTAATAATTTGTCCGCTCTGTTGCCTTTGCAGAGTTTGAGGGCCTTAAATTTGTTAATCCACACTCCCGCTCGCTTACTCACAATTTTATTATATTCATATTTTTTCTTCAATCAATCAATCAATCATGTCACTTATAAAGCGCACTACATACCCGCGAGGGTCTCAAGGCGCTGGGGAAAGAGGGGGGTTTTGCTGCTACTGATCGAAGAGCCAGGTCTTGAGGAGTCTTCTGAAGGCCAGTAGGTCTTGGGTCTGTCGGAGGTTGGTGGGGAGGGTGTTCCAGGTCTTGGCGGCGAGGTGGGAGAAGGATCTGCCGCCGGCGGTCGTTTTCCGGATGCGGGGGACTGTGGCGAGGGCGAGGCTGGTCGAGCAGAGCTGGCGGGTGGGGGTGTAGAAGCTGAGTCGTCTGTTGAGGTAGGCTGGTCCGGAGTTGTGGAGTGCTTTGTGTGCGTGGGCGAGGAGCTTGAAGGTTATCCTCTTGTTGACAGGGAGCCAGTGCAGGTCTCTCAGGTGGGGTGTGATGTGGCTGCGTCGGGGGATGTCGAGGATAAGACGTGCAGAGGCGTTCTGGATGCGTTGCAGCCGTCTCAGGAGCTTAGCCGTCGTTCCTGCGTAGAGGGCGTTTCCGTAGTCCAGCCTGCTGGTGACGAGGGCCTGGGTGACTGTTTTTCTTGTTTCGGTGGGGATCCACTTGAAGATCCTGCGGAGCATTCGGAGGATGTTGAAGCAGGATGAGGAAACGGCGTTGACCTGCTTAGTCATGGAGAGGGTGGGGTCGAGGATGACCCCTAGGTTGCGTACGTGGTCGGTGGGTGGCGGGGCTGTTCCCAGTGATGTTGGCCACCAGGAGTCGTCCCAGGCTGAAGGGTTGGAACCAAGGATGAGGACCTCCGTCTTGTCCGAGTTCAGCTTCAGGCGGCTGGTCCTCATCCATTCGGCGACGGCCTTCATTCCTTCGTGGAGGTGGGCTTTGGCGGTGTGAGGGTCTTTGGTGAGGGAGAGGATCAGCTGGGTGTCGTCGGCGTAGGAGATGATGTTGAGGTTGTGCTGTCGGGCGACGTGGGCGAGGGGTGCCATGTAGATGTTGAACAGCGTTGGGCTGAGGGAGGAGCCTTGGGGTACGCCGCAGATGATCTTGGTGGCCTTGGATCGGAAGGGGCGAGGCGGACGCTTTGTGTTCTGCCGGAAAGGAAGGATGTGGTCCAGTCCAGGGCCTTCTCTTGGATCCCGGCGTCGTGAAGGCGTGTTCGTAGTGTGTGGTGGCAGACCGTGTCGAAGGCGGCTGATAGGTCCAGGAGGATGAGGGCTGCTGTTTCTCCGTTGTCTAGCAGGGTCCTGATGTCATCGGTGGCGGCGATGAGGGCGGTTTCGGTGCTGTGGTTGCTGCGGAAGCCGGACTGGGAAGGGTCCAGGATGTTGTTCTCCTCGAGGTAGCGGGTCAGTTGTTTGTTGACGATTTTCTCGGTGACCTTCGCAGGGAACGGGAGCAGAGAGATGGGTCGGAAGTTCTTGAGGTCCTTGGGGTCTGCCTTGGGTTTCTTGAGTAAGGCGGTGATCTCGGCGTGCTTCCAGCTTTCCGGGAAGGTTGCTGTCTCGAAGGAGATGTTGATTATTTTCCAGAGATGGGGCGCGATGGCTGTACTGGCTTTGTTGAAGATGTGGTGAGGGCACGGGTCTAGCGGTGAACCGGAGTGGATGGTGTTCATGATCTCGCTGGTGTCCTCGTCGTTGATGTTGGTCCAGGAGAGCAGGCGGTTGGTGGTTGTGGGGGCAGTGGTCTCGGTGGTTGCCGGGGCGGTCGTGGTGTTGAAGCTGTCGTGGATGTCGGCGATTTTGCGGTGGAAGGAGGTGGCCAGTGAGTCGCACAGGTCTTGCGACGGCTGGATGTCGTTGGTGTTGGAGCTGGGGTTGGAGAGTTCCTTCACGATGTTGAAGAGCTCTTTGCTGTTGTGTGCGTTGTTGTCTAGGCGGTCTTTGAGTGAGGCCCTTTTGGCGGATCTGAAGAGGTGATGGTGATTGCGGGTGGCGCTCTTGTGGGCGGCGTAGCTGTCCGCTGTCCGTTCGTGGAGCCAGATCTTCTCCAGTTTTCGGCATGTTCGTTTGGAGGCCTGGAGGTCTTCAGTGAACCAGGTGGCTTTCTTGCTGGTGTGGCTGTTGGGCGGATTCTTGAGCGGGGCGAGGGTGTTGGCGCAGTCGTCGATCCACTGTCTGAGGTTGCGGGCGGCGGTGTCGGGGTCGGAGGGTTCGGCGGGTGGGTTCAGGGCGAGGGTTGTGGTTAGCTGGTCTTCCGTGACTCTGCTCCAGCAGCGGCGCGGCATTTGTTCGGTGCGGTGGTGCGTGGTGGGCTTCCTGTAGGTGAAGTGGATGCAGTGGTGGTCAGTCCAGTGGGGTTCGGAGGTGTGGTTGAAGGAGACGTGTGGGCTTGCGGAAAAGATGGAGTCTAACGTGTGGCCGGCGGCGTGGGTGGGTGTAGTCACGAGCTGTCTGAGTCCGAGGGTGGCGAGGTTGTCGATCAGGGTGGTGGAGTTGGTGTCCTTGTTGTTCTCGAGGTGGAAGTTCAGGTCCCCGAGGAGGATGTAGTCCGTGGAGGCGATGGCGTGTGTGCTGACGAAGTCAGCGATGGAATCGCTGAACTGTGGTCGGGGTCCGGGGGTCTGTAGATGAGGGTTCCTCTGAGGGTGGTGTTGGGATCGGTGTGGATCTGGAAGTGCATGTGTTCGGCGGTGCTGAGGGTGTCGTCGGTGTTGGTTGAGACTCTGAGGGTGTTCCTGTGGACGATGGCGATGCCTCCTCCGACTCCGTTGGTGCGGTCCCTGCGGGTGATCTTGTATCCGTCCGGGATGGCAATGGCGATGTCGGGGGCTGAAGCGGGATTCAGCCAGGTCTCCGTCAGGAATGCGAGGTCTGGGGAGGTTGAGTCGAGAAGGTCCCAGAGCTCGATGGCGTGTTTGCGGGCGGAGCGGGTGTTGAGGAGGATGCATCTGAGGTAGTTGGGTTCTTTCCTGGGCGGTGGTTTGGCGGGGCGGGTGCTGGCGAAGCTGCAGTTCCGGCAGGTGAAGGGCCCTTGGGTGCGCTTCGGGGTGGCCTGGTAGCAGGCGTGATCTTTTCCGGGGTTGAGTGCGTGGAGGGTGCTGGCGTCGTATCGGCGTCTGTTGATGTGGCGGGCGCGGGGGATGCCCGGACCAGGGGGTCTGGCGCTGGGCGCGGCCCCGGCGCGGACGGGCGCAGACGGACTTGCCTTATGCGCCCCTTCGGCGCGCCAGCGGCGCGGCCGCGCAGCGGCCGCCATAAATGGGGAGGTGGGAGGGAGGAGCAGGGAATGGGGCAGCGAATGGGCAGTGAGGGGGCGGGGCCGCAGGGGCGCAGCGGCGGGAAACAGGCACAGAAAGGAAAAACGATCACAATCAGGGGCAGCAAGGGGGCACAGAAAGGAAGAAACGATCACAATCAGGGGCAGCAAGGGGGCACAGAAAGGAAAAAACTATCACAATCAGGGGCAGCAAGGGGGCACAGAAAGGAAAAACGGAGCACAATCAGGGGCAGCAAGGGGGCACAGAAAGGAAAAAACGATCACAATCAGGGGCAGCAAGGGGGCACAGAAAGGAAAAAACTAGCACAATCAGTGGCAGCAAGGGGGCACAGAAAGGAAAAAACGATCACAATCAGGGGCAGCAAGGGGGCACAGAAAGGAAAAAGCGAGCACAATCAGGGGCAGCAAGGGGGCACAGAAAGGAAAAACGATCACAATCAGGGGCAGCAAGGGGGCACAGAAAGGAAAAACGAGCACAATCAGGGGCAGCAAGGGGGCACAGAAAGGAAAAACGATCACAATCAGGGGCAGCAAGGGGGCACAGAAAGGAAAAACGATCACAATCAGGGGCAGCAAGGGGGCACAGAAAGGAAAAACGATCACAATCAGGGGCAGCAAGGGGGCACAGAAAGGAAAAACGATCACAATCAGGGGCAGCAAGGGGGCACAGAAAGGAAAAACGAGCACAATCAGGGGCAGCAAGGGGGCACAGAAAGGAAAAAACGAGCACAATCAGGGGCAGCAGCAGGGCACACAGACGGAGCTGTGTGGTGGGGGAGCGACCTACCAGTCAAGGTCAGGGGTCGCTCTTAACTAGTTGATCAAAGATATCGTTACTATCTAGCGCCTTGGCATGTGAGGTTTCCAGGAGTTTAATTTCTTTTTCCAATGCACCTAATTCTGAATTTAGTTTTTTATTGATTTTTGCTTTAATCCCAATGATTACCCCCCTGATAGTCGCCTTTAGCGCGTCCCACAAGGTGAAGTTGTCTGTGTCTGGGACATCATTATACTTAATGTAGTCATGGATAGCATTCTCAATATTTTCTTTGTCTGCTGGATCGGAGAGTACCTCATCATTAAATCGCCACCTTCTAGGAGGAAGTGTGGAATGAGTGCATGCTAATTTGGTACTAATGCAAGAGTGGTCTGACACTAGTTTAGGAGCAATGTCCGTTTGGTCGATAAGATGTGTAAAGGAGCCTGATATTAAAATATAGTCAATCCTAATATAAGAATTGTGCGGGGCTGAGTAAAATGTATAATCCCTCGTGTCTGGGTGCTGGAGGCGCCATGAGTCCTCAAGATTGAACTTGGAGCAAAGTTTATGGAGAACCTCATGGGATCGGGTGGTTTGATATCTACATTTGGATTGGCGGTCAATAAGGGGGTCCAGAGGCAAATTGAAGTCACCGCCTACTATGATGAGATCACTTGGGGAAAGCTTCCTATTGTATCTGAGATCTTTTCCCAGAAGTTGGGCTCATCGGAATTAGGGCCATAAATATTGAGAACATGGATTGAGTCATCCCCTTTTTTCAAGTGTGTTACTAACACTCTCCCTTCATCATCATGTGTGTGTGAGACAGTAGTGATATTGGATTTTCTGGCTGTAAGTGTAATAACTCCTTTTTTCTTATGGTCTGCTGGTGAGCATGAGATATGGGAGATCCAGTTGTGTTTGATAAAGCCAACATCCTCCTCTGAGAGTTTCGTTTCCTGAAGGAGTATGATGTCGCCCTTGGTTTTGGCCAGGTAGTCGAAGATTTTCCTACGCTTAACTGGGTGGTTAAGCCCCTTCACATTTAGGGAGACTATATTGAGGTCCTCTGCAATATCTTTAGCTTGAGGCATTGACTGATCTAGTGGTCGCTACAGAAATAAACATACCCATATAGTAGGTGTGAAACACCGCTCGCGAAACCCACAATGATGTATTTAGTTTCATCAGGAAGGTCAACTGGTAAGGACGTCTCTCTTTGCGGCCCACAAGGGCCCTGTCCCTGACAATGTACCAGGAGTAGAGCATACCTGTCATTTCAGCGTAACCAAGAGAAAAGAGGAAAACAACATATAACAAAAAGAAAACAACCACAAATATTTTTACCCCCTGTCCCTCCTCCCCCCAACCCTCCCTCCCCCCCCCCTACCTGAGAGATTCGGATGTAGGAGCTGCGACGGCAGGTCCGTCAACTGGCAGCCGGGAGGATATTAACTTGTTTTTTATCTAATCTGGAGAAACTCAAACTGAAATAGCGCTGATCCATTACCTGTATAACAATAGTAATTGCGACTTATACTCAGTAGACATCAGTAACCGCTATTGATATATATATCTTGTTAACCAGCGAGAACAGAATAAGGCCCTGTCCAGTAATCCAATATATCAAAATCTAGGATAACTGTATATCGTGAACAACATGGTCTATTGAAACAAACATTTGTGCCTGATTACTGCGACAAAAACGTGTGGAGTGACGCTTAAAACCAGCGAACTAAGATGCAGAACCACTCATAGGAGCGATGAACGACCCACTACTCGCACATAACACCTTGTGCCCAGCGGAAAAATTAACCATACTACTCCGAGCCGCAATCCGCCTGTGTACAGTAGAGGCAAGGCACGTGTGTAACATTTACATTTACGCCTGTGAAATCAGTGTGAAGCTGTTACAATAGGCAAAGAGCACGTGTAAAGCATTTACATTTACGAATGCAAGAGTAGAGTGAAACATTTTACAGTAAATCAAAGGATATCATGTTTTCCGTTTGTTTGAGGCCCCTGCAGAGAGTTCCATTTCTTGTACTGGGGATGCTTCCAAATGTTTTGCTAGATCTTTGGGATTTGTGAAGAAGTGTGGCTTGCCATTTTCAAAGATCCTGAACTTTGCTGGGCCTGCAAAGGAAAATTGGATGTTTTTTTCTCTCAATTTGTCTCTTAGTAGAAGGAACCCCTTCCTCGTATCCACCGTCGGTTTTGAATAGTCCTGTGTGAAGTTTATTCGATGGCCTTCCCAGGAGACTTGGTGGTTTTTCCTGGCAAAGTTAAGGATGGCCTCCGTATGTTGGTATCGTAATGGTTTGCATATTATAGGTCGAGCCCATTTCCTATTTGAGGAGTTGAACTCCTATGCGCCCTGTCCATTTCCAATGCATGATGAAATTTTATGCCAGTGATCATGGGTATCGCGGAGTCCTGCGTGGCATTTCAGGAATCCTGGATCCTCATGATCACTGGCATAAAATGTCATCATGCATTGGAAATGGATTCCTGAAATGCCACGCAGGACTCCGCTGCATCCTCTGAGCCCTCCAGAACTCAAAAAATACGTATATTGCCCCTTCTATTATGGTCTTCTAACTCAGCTGCGTGTCTTTTAAGCTCGCTTGTGGTGTCTCGGAGGTACTTTATTTCTTTGCTGGCCTGGGAGGCTACATCTTCAATATCGCTTATCCTTAGCTCTGCGTCAGTAATTTTTGAGTTAATTGTGTTCATGTCTGCCAGGATGGTGGTGAGTTCCAGCTGCATGGAATCAGTATTTTGTTTAGTAGACTTTGCCAGGTCATGTACCTCAGCCAATTTCCTCAAGTTCATGTCCATTGTACTGTTTAAATCCGATTTGGCTTTGATCGGAGAGTCCGAGATCGCCGGTTCGGCTTTTGATTTTTTAAATAGAGCTCTGGATTCTTTGTCTGCTATCTTGCACCGGGGACAGGGACCTGTGGCAGTTATAGACGGGCGTCTGTTGTCAAGTAGAAAGTTATATGACTAACTGGGGTTGGTTGGTAAGGAACTTATCACTCACAGTGAGCAGGTGAATACAAGCAACCGAAATGGCAGACCCAGCCGTATCACCAGCACTCGGTCAGGTTTAAGTGGGACGCTATGTAGATAGCCTGCGCAACACACGCACCATAAGGACCGATGGGGACACTCGTGGATGTCCCCCCCGATCGAGGGCGTCGCTGGTCAACCTTAGCAGACCTGACATGTGCCGGAATGGCGTTATTGGCAGTTCTGGCAACCTTTGCTGGTGGGTGCGAGCCTGTATCTATATGGAGTTAGAGGCAATTTGGGTGGCAGTGGCAATGTCAATAATGGTCAATAATGGTCTGGCAGAGCTGATATGGGTTGAATGGCAGCACTGGCAAAACAGGCAATACTGGCATTGGTAGTAGTATAAGTTGGGCGTGTCACATGCCTCACGTGGAGCCGAGCCGTAGGTTCCAGCACAAGTTTGGCAAAACACCAGCAACCCATCTGCTTCAATCCGCCCCTATGCGAATAAACAGCACCTTCACGAGCCGCAAGTGCCTCCGGAGCGATATATTAAATTGGCGGGTCTGCTCTATCTCCAAAGGGTCGTTTTGCGTCTGTGGAGAGGACAGCACGATAGAATGAAGGCAGGGGATCACTCGTAGAGGCTTGGGCACACTCTTCTTCTCTCCCGATTACGGGAGCTTCTCCGCCATTTTGAGAGCAGGCATCACTCTATTCTGTACATTGCGGTTTGCATTCTTTATTACCGGGAGAGGTGGGAGCAACAGCATGTGTGGAATCAGGCAGGCGCTGCACTATAGTAGGTCCGCTTGTGTATGCGGCGACATAGGGATAGAAAAATGCGGGTTTAGCAAGTCAAAGAGGCGCCATTGCAGGGTCAGGCAAAACGTATTCGGACGGCTTCTCTGAGCGACCTAATTCCTTCGAGCCAGCATGGTGTGCAACGTTAGTAGCGAGCACCCACCTTCATAGACAGGGAATACTGCGAGGCGAGAGATCTTAGCAGCGCAGCCTCATATCTATGTGATCTTCCTTCAGTACTCGGTCGTCCCGGTCACCGCCATTTTGTGGAGTCCGAGTCGGGCGGGTCCCGCTAACTTCACCTTGGATTTGCGGGCAGCCTGGTTACAGATGCAGGTTCTTCCCGTCACATCTTGCGCCGCATGCTTTAACGGGGTGAAATCTGGTGCCCCTCTCGTCGTACGCTCACTGTGTCTCCAGAATTATGCACAAATCGCTCCTCCGTGCTCCGAGCGACGGGATCAGGCAGCCATTACTACTGCCATCCAAGCCACGCCCCGATTAGGTCGCCTCTTCTACCGCTCATTTACCTTAATTCTTATTTTTTTAAAAAGTCAGACTGAATATGGCGTTTCACAACTACATTGGTAAAATTAAGGACTTAGAAGAATTCTAAAACGAAGTTTCTGAAAATAATAAAAAACACGTCTGCCCCAAGAAACATTATTTCTGTTAGCTGCAAATTGTGTGACAGGTAGAACCAGTTGATGCACAAGCATTCTCCGACATACGTTGTGACCTAGGCAGAAAACATAAATTATTTGCCACAAAATCCTAGTAATTAGCGTGCCTGGGGCAAATAATTCTATGTCAGGACGGATGCGAGGATTATACATTTCTTCCTCCACTTCATTTGCACAGCAGTTAAAAGAACATTAAACAAAAACAGTAAACATTACAGACTACACATCCCATAACCATTGGGGGCAGTCTCCATGGTAACTACAGTCCAATCATGTAACAGTCCATAATATATACTAGTGTGACGTCCCTTCCGCTTCCTCTTTCTTCACTGCTCGTCAGTTAAGTGGCATTCCAAACATTTTTCTCTTACCTGACGTGTTTTCTTGGTATTTGTGTAGCGGTTTTTGCCCTGTGATATTGTTTACTGCTTTGTTGTTGTTGCGCAGCCGGCTTTCGCCCAAGCGCTTCCCCCCGAAATCGCGGACCTCCCGGTGTGCGCACGCGCGCTGTGGAGACTCCGTCAGGCGCGCATAGTCCGGGCGAGACAGCTCAGTGGAGCACTCTCACCGGCACTCTGCGCGCGCGTGAGGATAAGGACTCTGAGCCTGTGGCCAGTCCTATCCCTATCCAACACTCGCTGCTTTGACACCGCAACGCAGTGATTCCTGCTTTCCCACTTGCTCAGGATCGATCGGTGACAGCAGCGCCACCTGGTGGTGACTGCCATTTTAGCACCCAGGCAGCTTTATTAAGCAGTTTTTGATCCACTGCTAGAGCACAGGCGAGGGGGCTGCCCATTAAATATAAAGGGCGTTTTTCTTTGTGCTCACACCCTCATTATGGAAATGTCTTCTTCTGAAGACCACTTTTACTCCTCTTTCCAGGAGGCTGAAGAGGAATGGCCCCCCAACGTCTTCCACCTGCGGTAGACCAGGCTCTGTCGCAGGCTATTTCTAGGGCGCTGGGTCCCCCTAGGGATCAGGTGGATAGGTTGGCAAAAAGCATCCCAGGGGTATTCAGCGACCCTGACCAGGCGGAGGCGGGTCCCAGTGACTCCCAGGTGGGGACCAAAGGGCCACAAAGCGTAACGCGGGGCACTTGGAAGGGTTTGATAAACTCAGGGAAACCTTCCTAAAAAGTGCGCGAACGCTAAAACACGCACCCTGCCGGGAGGAGGAGGAGCCCAGAGAAAATTGCGACACAGTTGCCCCAAATTCTGACCCCGAAGGCGGTCTTCCCTTTGAGGGGTAGGGTGTATCGGAGGGAGATTTCTCCTCCGACGAGGATAGGGATTCGGGTCGCCCCTGGCGTCCAGGTTCCCTCTCCTCTGAGTCCCCGGATGGGGACGGGGGCCACTCAGACATGTTCGACCCTTCTCAGATTTACCACCCTAGGTCGGCAGAGTGGATCCCTGACGCCAAAGTGGTGGATTATGTGGTGGGGAAAATCCGTCAGCCCCTAGAGAAGGAAGTCAGGACTAGGATGAGGGG
Source organism: Calotriton arnoldi (assembly GCA_963921515.1). NCBI lineage: Eukaryota > Metazoa > Chordata > Amphibia > Caudata > Salamandridae > Calotriton > Calotriton arnoldi. Next base: position 31,635 of record CAWUFW010001280.1, on the reverse strand, counting down.
AGAATGCCCCAGGCCCTCGCTTAAAGGAAAAGTGGCACACACACCAGAGATAGACGAGAAGTTATGTACATTTTTTGCAAAATACATGAGGGATCCCAAAAAAGGAATAGATAGATCCTGGAGAAATTGCCAGGACAAGCTCCTTGTCCTGTAGTAGGTCCCTTGACCCAAATTATACAATTGGCGGAACGCTCAAAAGCATCTGGGTCCCCTTTGTCTACGGACATAGTGGCTGGTTGGGCACAAAGGGCGATATGCCTCCTCGGAAACGTGAATTTAGCCCTGGCAGCCGAAAGAAGAAGGTCTCTCCTTATAAAGATTGACCCCAAATTAGGGGACCTGGCTACCTCTGAGGCGGGCCCCATAGCTCAGGGTAAGCTCTTTGGCGAGCCTTTCGTTAAGGAACTTAACAAGTTCGTTACCACCTTTTCAGCCCTGTATAAGGCTCAGGCCTCCATAAAAAAGATTGTTCCGGGGCAGATTTTTGCCGGGCCGGAAGAGGCAGGGGTCGCTCTTTTGGCCGCGTCCATCAGTAAGGCCCCTCCAACAGAGGTCTGCAGCGAAGAAATAATGGCTGGAACGACGGCCGCCAAGGAACCTTCTATCCCAGCAGAGGATCCGGAAGAGGGAAAGGACGGAACAACAGAGGAGGCGTCAACGCTTCAGGGGGACCCTCTGGTAAGAGTTACCCTTTCTTCCCCTCAAGATCTAGGGGGGAGGCTCCTACACTTTTCACACAATTGGGGGAAGATAACAACAGACCCGTGGGTGTTGCAGACTGTAAGCGGCTTCCACATAGAGTTCTACGGTACCCCCACTCAGGTGGTACGCCCCAGACGCTTAATTTTTTCGGCAGAAGAGAAAAGTCTGTTAGAATCCGAAATTTCGGAACTTCTAAGGAAAGGAGCTATTTGCAGGTCGGTACTCCACCCAAACGGGTTTCTCAGCAACCTCTTCCTAGTACAGAAGAAGGACAAAGGCTTCAGACCTGTTATCAATTTGAAAGAGTTCAACGAGTGGCTGATCTATCGCCACTTCAAGATGGATGGGATACACTTACTACGGGACATCCTCCTGCCGGGGGATTGGATGGTCAGACTAGACCTGAAGGACGCTTACCTAACAGTCCCCATTTTCCCTCCTCACAGGAGATTTCTCCAGTTCGCTTGGAAGGACCAAATTTTCGAATTTCGAGCTCTGTCCTTCGGCCTCTCGTCAGCCCTGTGGTGCTTCACGAAGGTTTTGCGCCCAGTGGTGGAAATGCTTCGCGAGAGGGGGGTGAGAATGATCATCTACCTGGACGATATCCTTATTATGGATCAGTCTTTGGTGCATCTCACCCGCAACGTGAACATGACTATTGCATTACTCCAGGACCTGGGCTTTGTCATCAACGAACAAAAGTCGGAACTGCGCCCGGCGCAACAGATGATCTTCCTGGTATTTCTTATAGATTCCGTCTCAGCGTCCCTGAGCCTGCCAGTGTCAAAGGTGAACAAAATAAGGAAGGAACTCTTGCAGGTCTTCCCGAGGGACAGAATCTCGCTACGCCAGCTGGCCAGGATAGTGGGCCTTCTCTCCTCTTCGATCCAGGCCATATTCCTGGGCCCATTACACTACAGGGCCCTTCAGAGATTGAAAGTTCAGCATCTACGGAGGGGTCTTACCTACTCAGAAATCATCTCCCTGACGGAGGAAGCCAGGACGGAACTGCAGTGGTGGATCGACCATATGGCAGCCTGGAATGGGTGGGCGATCTTTGGATCGACCCCGGATATGGTGATAGAGTCGGACGCCAGGAGATTGGGCTGCGGAGCCCGATGTGGAGAAATTTCGATGGGAGGCAGATGGTCGGAGGAGGAGTTACAGTTGCACATCAACTGTCTATAGTTACTGGCGGGATCCTTTTGCGGTGAAATCCCTCACCAAGGACAGAGTCTCTTGTTGCATCCTGTTAAGGATGGAGAACATCTCGGCGGTTCAGTACATCAACCGCCTGGGCGGCCCTTGATCACGGGTCTTATCCAACCTGGCAAAGGACTTTTGGCACTACTGCCTCCAGAAACAGATCTCAGTGACGGCGGAGTACCTTCCCAGCCTACAAAACACGGTAGCGGATTGGAACTCCAGGAACTTTTCTGACTTCAGCGATTGGCAACTAGATCGTGCGGTCTTCCTGGCTTTGATGGACAGATGGGGACCCTGCAGTCTGGACTTTTTTGCCTCACGATTGAACCACCAACTTCCGTGGTTCGTGAGCTGGAGACCGGACCCGGAAGCCACGGCGGTGGACGCCTTTCTCCAAGACTGGTCGATGGAATACCCTTATGCGTTTCCCCCTTTCATGATGATACCCAGGGTAGCGGTCGGCGGCAGGCAGCGTCCATAGTCTTGATCACGCCAATTTGGAGAGCACAAGCCCGGTTCCCGATGTTGATGGAGCTGTCGTGGGATTGCCCGATACAGCTGCCCTCATTCCCTTCTGTTCTCATAGACCCCCAGGGAGGCCTTCATCCGTTGGTGCTTCAGGGTCATTTGCAACTCATGGCATGGAGGATTTCAGGGGACGCTGGAAAGATGAACAACTTTCGTCAGACGCTGCAAACCTCATCCAGCAGGCATGGGCATCAGGTACAGTCAAGAGGTATCGCTCGGCTTGGAGACGATGGCACCGTTGGTGTCTGGAGAGACACGTGGATCCCATGGGGGCAAATGTTACTCACATTCTAAATTTCCTAGAGGAATTGTCCCAAGCTGGCCTGGCCTATCGAACAATTAACTCTTTTCGTTCAGCCATCTCAGCAGGGCACTGTGAGATTGATAGCAAACCGGCAGGGGAACACCCCCTGGGTTTGTAAGCTAATGCGAGGCATCCGACTGTCTAGGCCTCCAGAGCCTAGATATTCGGGCATGTGGGACGTTAATCTAGTGCTGAGACTTCTTCTTGGTTGGCAGGATAATCAATATCTGTTCCGTAAGGAGCTGTCGGCTAAACTAGCCATTCTGCTATGTCTCATCTCATGTAAGCGAGTTTCGGATGTCAGAGCTCTGGACATCACAGCAAGAGTTTTTACCCCGGAAGGGGTCACCTTTACCATATCAAGACGGACAAAGACCAATACCAGGTCAGTATCTTATCCTTCCTTTCCGGAGCATCCTAAGTTGTGTGTGGTGAGGTGCATTAAGGCATATGAGGAGATGACCTCGGAGCTCTGTCCCCCCGGAGAACGTCAGTTACTTATCGCCATGCAGAAACATTTCAAGGCGGTTTCCTCCCCTTCCATTGTCAGGTGGGTACGATGGATCATGTCAGAGGCAGGTGTGGATGTGAGTACATTTGGTGCACATTCCACAAGAGGAGCTATGGCATCAAAAGCCATTCAGGTAGGTGGTAGGCTGGAAGATATTATGAATGCGGCTGATTGGTCATCTGATTCTACCTTTAAGAGGTTTTATTTCAAACCCATTTCAGAAGCGGCGTCTCTGGTCGTAAATAAGCTTTGAATATGCATAATCCTCGCCTCCATCCTGACATAGAATGAAAAATTTCCTAGCTAACGAGAAGGAAAGTTTCAATTCTATTAAGGACTAGGAGGCGAGGATTATCCCACCCTGAGATGAATTTCAATCTCTGCCCGCCCAGGGTGATTCGTTATCAGTAAGTAATTTGTTTCCAGAATTATGTCTTTGATGAAATGTTAATGGCATTGAAATTTTGCACAGTTGAAAGTTGCATTCTGAATGGTTTTCTTTTCATGAATACTGTGAAGATCCCAGTATACTGAGGAATTGGATAACGGGACTTTCTCTGTATTGCAGGAAATGACCAAAAGTTCGATTAAAGCAGCAATCCCAGTTTAACATCCTCCAGTGAAGAAGAGGAAGCGGAAGGGAGGTCACACTAGTATATATTATGGACTTTTACATGATTGGACTGTAGTTACCATGGAGACTGCCCCCAATGGTTATGGGATGTGTAGTCTGTAATGTTTACTGTTTTTGTTTAATGTTCTTTTAACTGCTATGCAAATAAAGTGGAAGAAGAAATGCATAATCCTTGCCTCCTAGTCCTTAATAGAATTGAAACTTTCCTTCTCGTTAGCTAGGAAATTTTTCATTCTCCGTTGCTGTTTTTGTGCCAGTGACTATGCCAGAAATAAAACTCACTCATAATAGCTCTACTGTTCTTAACTTTTCTTCTGCCTGCCCATTTTTTCCTCAATAATACTTGTTTTGTATTGCAATATTTATATACTGCTCACAACGCCTATGTGGGGCACTGAAGCACTTGCCTAAATGTGTAGCACGCTACTGTGTAGGGTGTGTGGTTGGAAGCGTGTTGTCTTTGTTTTGCCGCTATGTGGGAAGTTTTTCCATAGCATGCATGAGGTGCGGTTATCGTGTTATAGGACACAATGCTTATCAGTGTGATTAATGAAGATAATTGACAGAGGAGGCGTGCAGTTTATGAATTTCAGTAAACTGCAGCTTTGAGCAGCTCTGCGATTCCCTTTATGTTTTTTCTTATGATCATAGTCCGCTTAGCTGGTTACTTCACTCCAATCTGAAATATTTTGTTTAATGTTTATGGTCCAGAGCAGGCATAGGTTGGAGGGAGAAATGGCGGAGAGGTCTGTTGGGATGGACTTTGGTAATATCATCCCGTAACTAATTATCATTGTGAGCTGTCAAAAGTAGTCATCAGTATGTAACTTGTCAGTGCCTGCAGTGGTGTACTAAATTAAAGTACTTCGATGGCCCGCGGCATGTAGCAGATCTCTTACGTTATTCCATGCCTGTTCAGTTGGAGATGCGTGGTTTGATGTTGTGAACTGGTACACTATTTCATTTTATGTGAGTGTAAGACTGTCACATCGCATTAGGGGATTATTCTGCAGCCTGTATGAACTATAATCGACTGCCCGACCGCTTAGTGTTATGGTATTAGTGTGGGACAGGAGGGTTATATATTATATTGTAATTTCATTATATAGCGCTTACTGCCTTTAACAAGGCATTCAGTTGCTACATGCCAGACAGTATGTTGCTCCTTATTGTTGGTTATTGGGATTAGTCTTGTATTCTTCTAAAGAAACCGTTCCATACATTTACTCCAGTTTCGATGTCGTATATTAAAATAGGAGTTAGTCATGATCTTTAGTGGGTGTGGGGGTATGTCAATTCATGCACATGGTTTTGTGGTATTAACAGATGAGCAACAGAGAATTAGTTACTGTTAGGTTGGGTTGCAGGGGTATGACTGTTTAGAGAATAGGTTGTCATCTTTGAAATGAGGTTTGGGCAATTTGCAGAAATACAATTATAGGGATTACATTCATGTGATTTAGACTAAGCTGTGCTCAGAAAGAGGAGGTATGCAGAGTATGGAAAATAAGTAGATGTCATTTGAAAGAAAAGGACAGGGAGTAATTTGAAGTTTTAAGGCAAGGCTAATTTTACTGTTAATACAGATGCAGCTTTTTATGCAATCTGAGAATGCAACAACTGTAAAAGTAAAAAATATTATTTGCATGTAAGAGAGTGGAGTGGAATTTTAGGTACTTTTGATAAGCAGTAGAATCAGGCAAACATTATATCCCCTGAAAGGTTAACACTAGACCACTGCTTCATCAACAACAGCGGATCAGCTCAATAGCTGGAAGCATAGAATAATGGCTGGCTGCATTTGTAAGGAAATTTCGAGAAGTTTAGTCTGTGCGCAAATGCAGCAGTCAACCTCATGATCATTGCTAGGTGAGACAGTATTCGGGGTAATCAATGCAGACACCAAATTCCACAAATGGTGGAATGGAAGTCTTCTGATATTTACCCTTAATGTTTGGCTCTGAGTATTGCTTACAAAAGTGAAGTGGAATCCATTTTGGAAGCCCTTGGTTGTGACATGTTACAAGATGGGTGTGAGCAAAGCTTCCCCAGACAGTAGAAATCTATTGCCTGCATTTCTGTACCCGGAGGTGGAGACAACGTCAATGAAGTGGGCGGGATGTAGGGCTACTTCTAGCTATTCTGGAAACTTTGTTAGCAAGATGCTGCTAAATAGTTTCTTCCTCAGCACTGCTGTTTGGTAGATTGCAGGGGTGAGGGGTGGGAATGCACTTTCTGCTGTTAAATGTAAAGAAGCTTCTAATCCTGCCCTGCCCTTTGTCCCTCCAGAACTCTTAATGCCAGTCAGGTACAAAGACCTCACACTTCATTGTGCCTATGACAAACTTCGTTTCAGAAACCACTGATTAACTGACGTTTCAACTGTAGTATGCAGAGCAGCAGATGTTGACTAAAAAGGGATGAAGTGCAGTCTCCTCCTGCAGCCATTAACAATGTACATGTGTGCGATGTGTAAGTTGTTGCACATGAAATAAGCACACAGAGACAGGGTTTGTGAATTTACTGTATTTGGAAGAAACACAGGCAAAAAAAGTCAGCGTTTAAAAAGCAGGGATATTTAGACATACCCGCGGCAAAAGCCGGGCATTTGAGACACAAAACACTCTGAACGTGTTTCATTTCTTATCATAAAATGATTGATATTCAGCTGCAAACCATTGTGTGCAAAATAACTTATCTTTAGCTTCAGTGGGAAGGAATGTATTTATATTGCAACATTGCAAGGCTATGAGCTAAACCTCAGTCGTTGTGAATGTGCAGAAATAGTTCTTTGTTCTTTCATGTTGTTGCATTAATGAAAATTTAGATGTTTTCTGTGCAACAAATTATGTAAATAACAGCCAATGAAAATAATGTGCACGTACGTGTTATTTTGAAATTAATAATGTGATTGGTGCTGTGCGTGCAACATTTTTAGTGCTGCTTTTCTATGTAAAATAATGATATGAATGTGGGTGTTTTCTTTGTGCTCAATAGTTTAAAAGACTTAAGAGAAATCTTCTTCTTAGCCTGCCAGACGTTTTCGGCTATTTTTAAGGAGGCTGTGAGGCAGGCCAAATGGATTGTCAAGGACCCAACCGAGAGACTCACATAACTTCTGCATCACTACAACCATTGCAGTATTTGCATATAGTCAACAATCGATCTGTGAGCCACAAATGTATTGTATTTGCAAACATGTGTACATATTTAGATTTTACAGTAATGCAAGCAGAGCAGACAGTTGACTGTTTTTCCTTATTGAGCTTGCCCCAATAGTACGTTATTAACATGAATGCATCATATACTATTGTGACACATGGATTTATGTCTTGCCTTAGCAACAACAATCCTCTGTCACATAATCACACTCTGGCACTTTAAACTGCAGTCATGTGTCCGTGCTGCAGAAGGATAGAGCTGATGTAGCGGAAGCGGGTGGGTAATAATATTCATCACTTACTAACCACACCAAGCTCTATAATAACTACAATAACATACTCATAATGTCGGGCCCATAAGACATTATTCCACAAGTAACTGTAACAAAGGTCCTCCGACGGATCTTTGGGAGAGTTAAAAGGGACTGTGTATTTGAAATTATGGTTATGTTATTTCCCCATGAGGACCTAGAATGAAGGAAATACGCTAAATCAGTGCTTAATTTGTGCCGGTGCTTTCCGGTGCTTAGCACCGGCACTTAATTAGCAGGGCCGGGTCTACACGCAATGCTGCACGGCATTGATTTTGATAGCGTTTCTGCACAGAGTGTTACTGTGATGGTTGCTTTTGTCATGGAACTTGAAGTAACAGTCACTGACTACACCAGGAAGGGTCCGACTTGGAAGGCAGCCCTCGTGTCATGACTCAGGAAAAGTCAGTGTGCTCCTTGAGTTGATGGACACCGGTCCGGATCGCGATCGTTCGTCTGGCACTGCTAGAGGAGGGAGGGGGGGATACTGTGATGAAATGCCAGGAAGAGGGTAGTACGCCAGGCAGGAAGCATCAGGCCGGTCAGGTACAACAAGTTAAATGTCTGCCTGCACATGCTGCGCTGGTACCTGGATGGATGGAGGAGAGAGATAAGTTAGGTGTCAGTCCGTGACCGTGTCCGGTGTCCCCAGTGCTTCTCGTCCGCAATCCGCAGTACTGTCTGCAGTGCAGTCACTGTCTGACTGAGTCTGCTGAGCTCGACTGTCCGTCTCTCTGAGTCGGCACAACAGTTTCCCGAGTCAGTGAATGAGTGAGTCAGTCCCACGCACCGCACGGCCACAGACTCAGTAGTAGTCCGTCGGCCAGCGAACTGTGTTGCGGCCTTGCGGGTGGCCCGGCGGCAGCTGGGAGCCTGCCTGGCCTGCACTGGCTGAGCCCAGTGGAGAAAATGGAGATTCATGGATTAATCTCAATCTTCATGAATGACTCAAATTCTGCAGCCAGTGTGTGTCTGTCTGATCATACTGTTAATGGGGCGGAGGCCGCGGCCCTTAGCAGTGTTCCCAGCCCGGTGGGCGGGTCGGGAGACTCGGGACACTGAATTGGGCTGGATTTTAGTTCTGCGGGGGTTGGGGCTGTGCGTCAGGAGGCAACGTGCGCAGATTTCAGATTGCGCATTGCCACGCCCCAGCATATCCGCAGGGCCGCTCCCCACACCACTGAGTCATCATGGTTCAATCAACGGGCCACGGCCTTTCAACTCGGTCACTCTGAGTGCCAGCCAGCGCGACCCGACGACGACGTTGGTGTTAAGGGACTGGCAGCAGAGCAGTAGTTAGCAGCCAGTACGGCCCGGCGGCCAACACAGCACCGTGACCCAGGTGAGGCAGGCAAGATGGCACCTGGTAGGCCCCGCTTCCCCCAATCAGTTAATAAAGCAGGGTACTACCTCGCAGCAGTTTAAGGCAGTGCTGTGCACTACTCACTGTCTGCAGTCAGACGTGTGTCCCGGGACGAGCCCACCCCCGAACGAACCGCTGAAAAGCCAAGATTAAGCCAGTAGTAGTAGTACTGAGTTAAGCACAAAGTAACTTTAACTAGTAGCGTAGTAGCCGCCGCCACATGCATGCGCCCTGCCGCCCCATTCCATGATCATCAATCATGATGCCAAGACGAGAATGCAGATTCATGATGCTGAATGAATCTCATCTCAGTTAGTTCTAAAGTCTTTTCTCGATTTGATATGTTGATGGCGTGGCGGCCCTTAATTTAGTGTTGCCAGCCCGGGTCGGGAGGGACACTGATTTGGGCTGGTTTTGGTTCTGCGGGGGTTGGGGCTGTGCGCACGCCGTGAGGCAGCGTGCGCAGTTTAATTTTTCAGATTGCGCATTTGCCACGCCCCAGCATACCCTCACGGGCCGGCCGCACCCCAGCACACCGAGTCATCTGATCTACTGGGTCCGTTCAACAACTTCAATGCCAGCCAACCAGTGCGACCCGATGTTGGCGTTGAGGACTTCGGACTGGCAGCAGCTAGTACTGTGTGTACGATACCGGTAACAACAACAGCACCAGGTGAGGCAGGCTGGCAGTGGCAGTGGCAGGCCTAATGCTGCCCTTAGCAGCAGCCTAAGGCAGTGCACTCACTGTCTGAGAGTGCGACTGCACTGCAGTCAGTGTGTCTCGGGCCGGCCGCCTGGCCCAGCACGAACTAAGTTTAAGTTAACAATAATTAACAGCAGTAGTTGTTAAGCAGTACTGAAGAGATAAGAAGTTAATTTAAGTAACTTAACAAGTAGCGTGCTCGCCCACGCCATGATCATCATGATGCCATTGCCAATAATGTGCCGGCCATGCCAAACCAACGCTGCTTTTTTGGGGGGGGGGAGCGTGGTGGCGTGACGGTCGTCAGCAGGTCACCCCCACCCGTCACCGTGTGGTAGTACTGTCTGTCTGTGTAGCTAAGCTAGCAGCATGCTGCATGAATGATGAGATCAGTGCACTGCACTGCCTGCCGCCGGCCGCACACAGGTGTTTTAAGTGTGCTGCTGGCCTCAGTGTGGAAGTGGAACCCGGACCCCAACTTGCAATGCGCGGTACTGGGTACAAGAGATCTGAGGGTCAGTGAGGGGGTCATAGGTTCAGCCTAGCCTAGGACAGGTCCATGCTGAGAGGACTGCAAGACTCCCATGTTATCTATAGCACAACGGCAGTAGCGGACGCTATAGACAGCGCATGGTGATGGCACCCATGTGGATTGCTGTTGATTCTACACAAGGGCAGGATGATATTACTTATGCATTGGCATGCCATCATCATTCACAACGCAGCACTGCCATTGATGGGGCGGCAACTGCAAGAGATTCTCCACTCGGTGCTGTATGCACCATGGTAGTGCTGATAAGAACCTGTGTCACTAAGATGCAACCACATGTCTCTTTGGGACTTTTTAGATGCCCTACTAATTGTGGGTGCATCTCTCCCTCCCTCACATTATTAACGTGCTCCCCCGCTGAAGGAGGCACATGATCTCTCTTCATAATATTGAGATGCTCTGCTAAACCAGGCCCATATATGTCTGTTCAGATTATTACAACAATGCACTGTGTTAATCTGTATGTATATTTGTCAATATTGTGTGTAGGATAGGTAGGTCCGTCTGGGTCAGAATTTCCATATGTAGAGCATTGTTGTTTCTTTAGTAATTCTGGTGCTGCTCGACGAATCTGCATGATAATACATTATCTGTATGTATATTTGTCAATACTGTGTGTAGATATAGGTAGGTCTGCACACAGCACACCTAATAATAAATGAGCCCAGCATAGTCTTAAAGGCTCTTTAAGCGTGCAGCGTGCCATGGTTTGTGCTTGCAAAGTTGTAATGTGTAATCGTGCCTTAATATGAGTAAGTGGGTGGAGCCAGTGGAGGAAGTGGGTGGAGCCAGAGAAAAGTAGGTGTGGCCTCCGACAAACATTTGAGCACCTGCACTTCATATTTTACAAATTAAGCACTGCGCTAAATAACATAATCCATATCATCAACAAGTATTTATCTATCTCATGAATAAAGACAAACACCCTTTCTTTGATTATTTCTTGTTATTAGAATAATGAATGGTCAATTACAATGTCCAAATAGAATGACATCTCAATAAACAAATGTTACAGATTATCGCAACAATATCAAACTGATTCAAATTACAAGTAATCAGATCCATCAAGAATAGGGAGAGAGAGAGAACAAGAGAGAGAGAACAAGAGAGAGAAACAGCAGCAGTGAAAATACTTCACCTATGAACGGAAATTCTAATGCTCAGCAAACATTAGAAGGAAACTATTCCCTCGGCCGTTAGGAATAGTGAAGGCAGCACCATCAGCCGATGATGTGCAAAGCCTCAGGTAAGTTCAATGGATCAGCAGGTTTGCCAGCCAGAATATCAGGAAAACAGCACAGCATGCAGCTCACACCACGAACGCAGGACGAGTCCCCAGAAGTCTTGAGAACAAGCCAAAGAGCACCTTCCCACGAAGGTCTTTATACACAGAAGCTTCCTTCTCTCGGTTAACATTGTATCACTCTTCTCTCTCCAGGAACATTTTCATTGGCTAAACATGTTGGTGTGGTGGTCTTCTGACTATGACCTAACCATACTTTCTAAACACCCTTTGTTTAAACCATTCTCCAGCTTCGGAAGAAGGAAGTGGAAGTAACCTGGCTACAATTGTATTTTTACTAATGAAACAGTAACTTCTTAACATCCGCCTACTCTCTCTCAGACAGGAAAGAACGCAATAATTTCAGACAGATTTAGACTAATATCTACACTCTAGGAAGCAACTGGTAACATGTGAAGGCCTAAGCTAAGGACAGCATTTATTTTACAAAATCACAAAGACAGGAGTATGTGAACACATCCCCTAATATTTCTAAGGCCTGTATTTTATTTAGCAAAACAAGAATTTTCTCTAAAAATCCTGCTCTATGCTTTCACGAAGTATTATGCTTTCTCTTTGTCGTTTTAATTCTCTGCAGCAAAAGAGACAGAATAACACGTATTAGAAAATGCATATAAACTATATTATTTCCATTTAGTCCTCATTGTGTTTACTTCGTTTTACTAAGCAGGACAATTATCGTGTTTTTGCACATTTCTCACGTTGTACACTATTTAGGTTAACGTTAGTAGTTTTTTACCGAACATTAGTATTTTTGTCACCCCAACAGGTGGATTTCATTGAGCAGATTTTATTACAGAAAATCATGCTCCATCAATCCCCCATCTGATGGTTTCAGAAACCATCATAACCATCCATATCAGATTACTATCTGATATCAATTTCTAGAATGCAGTTTCATTCATTCTCATCTGTTTTAATCTTACACCTTCTAAATCCCGCATGACACTATAATAAGCACCTTTCCGGTCTTCCATTTCTATTTTTTCTCGCTTTCTTTTTCTCGATTTTATCTTAACTTCTTTAGTCTTAATTCTGCAACATTTAATTAGCAAAAATATCATTAGTATGCCGGCAGCCACAGCAATTATTGGAGTTAGTATCCTCCCTAATAAGCTGTTAGCAAAAGTAGTAAACCGGTTACCTATAGAAGAGAAACCCTTACCAAGTTTCTCCCAAGCACCATCAACCTTCAGTTTTGCCAAATCTTCATTCAAATGAGTAATGTTGCTAATATATCCCTCCAGATCTCTACTTTTGTCCGGAATATAAGTGCAACATTGTTGAATTTTCAGCATACTACAGACTCCGCCTTCTTTTGCCAATATTACATCTAGGGCAAGTCTATTTTGCAAAACCATGGTCCTCATAGCAACCATTTCTGTATCAACCATCAGAAACCCACCAGCAGTATCCGTTGATAAACGATCAACTACTGTAGACAATTTTCGAATCTTTTGTAAATAGAAATTTGCCTAGTACCGTAAAGGTACGTTTCAATTCTATTAAGGACACGGAGGCGAGGATTATGCTTATATCTCTCTCCGCTTTATTAACATCAAATTTCACAGCAGCCAGAAAGATGAACGAACAAATCTTTGAATGTGGGCAAAGAAAAACATCAACTCCCATAGCACCCAGGGAGGCATCCGAGAACATAGTACTTCCATTATGTCCATCACCATATCCAATACATAGTCCCTCCTCTGTGTCTGTCCCTCCTCTTTCTTCATACGAATCACGCCAATACATCACTGGTCCTGTTTTGAACCGTCGTTTCCAAGAAAACAGAGACAACGTAAGGGTTTCAAGAAACTAAATCTCTATGCAATGTTCGACAATTGCAATACAAGAAACACTGTAACGAAAACAACTCTTCAACCAAGATTGAAAATCTCATCAAAAATATGAATCGGTTACTTACCATCATACGGGTGGGTTCGCACTAGCTGTGCCCCGGGTGGGATAATCCTCGCCTCCGTGTCCTTAATAGAATTGAAACTTACCTTTACGGTGCTAGGCAAATTTCTATTCTATGTCAGGACCGGAGGCTCCGATTATGCTAGTTTAAAGCTTACTTATCACCAACTGAGCCACCTCCAAGACCGGTTTGAAGTAAAACCTTTTGAAGGTTGAGTCCGGGGACCAATCCGCTGCACGCATTAAATCCTCTAGACGAGCCCCCAGCGAAAAAGCCTTAGAGGCCATTGCACCCCTGGCTGAGTGGGCTCCAAATTGTTTTGTGTCAATACCCGCCTCCTGCATGACCCAACGCACCCACCTGGCTATGGTGGGGGAAGAGACAGCCTTGTGCGGTTTCTTCAGAGCAATAAGAAGTTGTCGTTCACCCGGAGGGCGGAGTTCTTGAGTTATTTCTTCATATGCCTTAAGGCAATTCACCACACATAAATTAGGGGTGTCCTGAAAAGCCGGGTATGAAACCGTCCGGGTATGAGACTTAGTACGTTGTCCTACCGTGAACACTACTCCGTCTGGGCATGAAAACTCTCACTGAGATGTCCAGTGCCCGGACATTGGAAACTCTCCTGCAGGAGACTAGACATAAAAGCATTGCCAGCTTGGATGAGATTTCTTTCAAGGAAAGGTACCTATTCGGCTGCCAGGACAAAAACAGGTTCAACACTAGGTTGACGTCCCATAGAGCAGAATAACGTGGTTCCAGAGGCAAAGAGAGCCGGATGCCATGCAGAAGCCTGCAGACGAACGGATGTTCTCCTACCGGAGCCCCGTCTATTGGGTTATGACCTGCCGAAATTGCTGACTGTATCGCATTTATTGAACGATACGCCAGTCCCTCTGAAGCCAAGTCTGCCAAGAAATTCAAGATTGGAACAACACCTGCGACCATGGGATCCAAACTCCTTCAAAGACACCAACGAACCCATCTCGTCCAGGCGGACCGATAACGTTTTGTGGTGCTATCTGCCCAAGCCTTTGACAAGAGGACTTCAGCCGGTCTCGAAAGGCCCGGCAACGACCATCGCTGCCTGAAAGCCGCCACGCCATGAGAAGGAGCAACCCTTGGGTGACCAGATGATGCGGAACCTCATCTGGGTTCAGAAGCAGGTGAGAAAAAACCAAACTTGCGATCTCCAACATGGCATTATCATTGTCACCTCTGCCTCCTGCCGGCGAATCTGGGCCGCCGCCCACGTGATCATTGAAAAGGAGGAAAAGTGTAGCCCCTCTCCTCGCTCCACTCCTGAAGGAAGGCGTCCATGGCCAAAGCCATTGGATCTGGTCTCCAACTGAAGAACCGTGGTTCAGGCGTGACGCAAAGAGGTCCACCAAGAACGGTCCCCACAGAGTCTCCACCCACTGAAAGACCTGAGGATCCAGTTTCCAGAGACTGGAATCGTGAAGATTTCTCGAGTGCCAATCTGCAATCTGATTGTTTTGGCCCGGAAGGTACTCCGCCGTAACCGAGATGTGGTGAGCCAAGCAGAAACCCCAAAAGTCCTTTGCCAGGTTCGCTAAGGCTCGTGATTGAGGACCTCCCAAACGGTTGACGTATCGAACCACAGAGATGTTGTCCATCTTTAGGAGGACCCAAGACCGCACTTTGTCCTTGGTCCAACAGCGAACCGTGAAAGAACCTGCCAGGAGCTCCAGGCAGTTGATGTGGAGGTTCTGCTCGTCCAACGACCAAACGCCTCCGGTGGAAAAATCCCCACACCGGGCGCCCCAGCCTGATCTGCTGGCGTCGGATTCTATGATAAGGTCCGGAACCGAGCTGAAAATCGCCCGACCGTTCCACGCCTCCATGTGGGACAACCACAATGCAATCTCCTCCCTGGCCTCTGCCGAGAGAAGGACTGAGTGGTCGTACGACAATCCTCTCCGCAGGTGATATGCTTTGAGGCGCTGGAGGGCCCGGTAATGCAGGGGCCCCGGGAAGATTGCCTGAATAGATGAGGACAGAAGGCCCATCAAACGGGCAGAGTTGCCGAAGGGAGGTGTAAGGCCTGGAGACTGTTTGTCGCAATTCGTGACGAATCTTGGCCATTTTCCGAGATGGCAGACTCAAAGACGCGTGGATGGAATCCACCACAAATCCGAGAAAAGTCACCTTCTGAGAAGGCTTGAGAACAGATTTGCTCTTGTTGACGATAAACCCAAGGCCCTGTAAAAGGGACACTGCTTGCTGGAGTTGTCTGGAAAAGGTCCTGGGGCACTGCGCCATAAGAAGAATATCGTCCAAGTACACGATCAGACGTATGCCCTGAGCCCTGAGAAACTCCACTGCCGGATGGAGCACTTTGGTGAAACACCATGGTGCTGAGGAAAGACCGAATGGAAGGGCGGTGAACTCATAAACGAGATCTCTCCATCAAAACTGCAGCAAAACTGATATGGGGGGTGGATAGGAATCACCAGATAAGCATCCTTTAGGTCCAACCGCACCATCCAGTCGGAAGGAAGAAGGACATCTCGGAGTAGATGGATTCCTTCCATTTTGAAATGGCGGAATACCAACCACCCGTTGAACTCTTTGAGGTTGATAACCGGTCGACGTCACCCGTCGGACTTGTCCACCAAAAATATGTTGCTTAGGAAGCCATGAGGGTGCAGAGCTGATCGGCAAATGGCCCCTTTGCGAAGCAACTCTGATACCTCTTTGTCGATCAGCTGTGCCTCGTGGGAAGTGAAGGATATTGGCTGAGGAAAATTTTCCTGCTGAGGGTTTTCGTAAAACTCTATATGAAAACCCTGAACGGTCTGTAAGACCCATGCGTCTGAGGTAATGGTCGCCCAAGCATCCCGAAAGGCCGCTAACCGACCCCCGATGCGGACGTGGGTCGCCGGTAGAACACTTACTGCTGGGATTTCTGCCTCCGGCGTTGTTTTTGAATCCTGCGCGACCTCTGTAGCGCTGGCCTCTCATTGGGTAAAAATTGTTGTAGTTTGCGCTGGAGTTATATTGTCCGCGACCAGAGCCTTGTCCCCTTGGGGGGCTCTGCTGGAAACCACGGCCGGTCGAGCGGCCCCTGCATCGGCCAGCCCCGTGGAAAACCCGTTGGTTGAAGACCCTTTTGATATTAGATTGGGCCTTATCCAGAGAAGTAAAGGTTGCAACAAATTTGCCCAACTCCTTTACGAAAGGGTCTCCAAGGAGGCCCCCTTGGGCAACTGCACCCGCCTCCGAGGAGGCCAAGTCTCCTAGCTTGGGGTCAAGTTTGATCAACAACGAGCGGCGACGCTCTATTGATAGGGCACAGTTGGCATTGCCCATAAAAATAATAGCCCGTTGCGCCCAGTTAGAAGGGACCTCTGGAGAAATAGTGGACCCTGAGACCTTGGCTTCCTCTGCCATGTCTAAGATTTTTGTCATGGGGCCAATGGCGTCGAGGAGCTTATCCTGGCATGACCGCCAGGATCTATCTATGCCCTTCAGAGGGTCCTTCATGTATTTTGCCAGGAAGGTGGCCATCTTAGAGTCCAATTCCGGAGTGAAGGCAACCTTGCCATCCAGGGTGGGCCTTGGGCACTCCGCCCTTAGGCAACCTCGGGCTTCCTTTTCTAAGGGCTTACTGAGGCGACCCGCGACAAACTTGGCCACCTTGTCGCCGGGGGCCCAAGCAGCGGACCGGGGATGAATGATCTCATCCGGGTCCAACATACCGGAATCTTCTCCCGGAGTTGAGGGAGGGATGACTGCCGGGCGCCAAGGCCGTGAGGGGCCTGCCTCATCATCCGAGTCCCCCTGAGAGTCCTCATTCTCAGGCTCCAGGGAAGTTGGATCTGGGGTCCCCTGGGGTTCGGCTTCCGGGGTGGGGGCAGGGGTGGGGGATGCCACCGTAGCGAGGAAGGCGCTTTTTAGGCGCACAAACGCATCTCTGTCACCCCCTTCAGTACACTTCCTTTTGGATGATGGAGGACCCTCCCCAGTTACGGGATCAGCCGGGGGTGCAGGGAGCTCTACTCGCGCTTTTGCCAATTTAGCGCATTCTAGGACAATCCTATCTGAGAGGCGCTGCTCCATAGGGCCGACCACCTCATTAACCACCCTATAAATGGAGGAGTCCACGGCCTCGTAGAACTCATCATCCCAAGGTAAGTACCCCTGGACCTCCTCCTTATAAAAGTCATTTTGAGGTTCCATTATTGCAATATGGGTGACAAAATAAAATGAGTGCCGCAAGGGGTAACTATGGGACCCCTGTGTCAGCTTTCCTTATGTTATGTGCTGTGCACTTCAATTTATCAGGCTGGTGAACCCAAACCAAATTGTGGCAGACCGGAGGACTGCAAGTTTTCCAGGCAGCCCAGAGGACCGCAGTAAGGCTTGCACTACCTTAGCGCGCCAAAAGCCCTCAGATTACTGACCGGGCTGCTGCCTCACCGCGCGCTGTGCTGGTAATGACGTGCAATGAGGGAAAAATCGCCCGTAAGCGTCAACGCGGGAGGACCCGCAGTACAGACCCCTGACGAGGCGTTCACTTGAATATGCAGGGAAAATACAACCCGCAGTCGGGCGTCAGGCGAGAACAGCGGGGACAAGGCTCAATTGGACTCGTTACTCGCAGCGCGGCTCCTCCTCTGAGGAGCCGTGGTGCTAGACCAACAAGACGAGCGAGTCCCCCTAGCGGGCCTGCAAAGCACCGCAATTAGCAGGGCGCCGGCCGCGTAAGGAGCGGGAGACGCTCCCGCGGCCGGTTGAGGAATCTGCAATAAAACGACATCTGATAGACAATAATACCATGAAACAATCCCCAGGCTAACGCTAACCCGCAAAGCAGTGGGGAAAATACAATAGTATAAAACAATCCTAGTCAAAGTACTATGAAAAAACCATTGAGGAAAGAAAATGAGACTTAACTGGCTGCAGAGCAGCAAAGAAAGAGGAGGGACAGACACAGAGAAGGGTCTATGTATTGGATATGGTGATGGACATAATGGAAGGACTATGTTCTCGGATGCCTCCCTGGGTGTTATGGGAGTTGATGTTTTTCTTTGCCCACATTCAAAGATTTGTTTGTTCATCTTTCTGTCTGCTGTGAAATTTGATGTTAATAAAGCGGAGAGAGATATAAGCATAATCGGAGCCTCCAGTCCTGACATAGAATTAAGGATCACCCCAACTGAAGGTATCAATGCTCCAAAAATATCTCCCACAATTTCTGCAACACTCAAACCCCTTCTAATGCGTGTTAGACTTTTTTCATTAGTTCCAGTTCTATCATTTCATGATAAATTTTCAGAAAAACAATACCCATATAACAACACCCACACCAATGTGGTGGCAACCTACAATAGGCATTCTTTCCACACACAAAATAAACACCAGGAAACAGAGGGTCAGTTCCCCCTCTTAATCCCCAGCCCCCTGAAATTAGAAATGTATGCTCACATTCACTGGAACCAACAAAATGGTTATTATATTCAGTTTTCTGCCTTTGCAAGCAAAGCTTTCCTTTATGAGGCCAATCTAAAGTCATTGCAACGAAAGTCTCACCCTTTTTGTAATTACCTTCCTTATGTGCCTATGGTGGTTCTCTACTCTTTTGATCCAAAGCTCTGTGCTTAAAATCTCTACGCCTATCTTCCACTGTATTAATAAATTCTATTTCTATTCTATGTAATTTACATGTTAAATTATTACGGTGTGCGTATACTGTATCTATAAATTTAGTAGTATGAAAAAAATCTCCCATATATTCTGCATATCTTGCACTATACACTATATTCATGTTCTTTCTAATAGGGACTTCTGGAAATGTTAGGTCATAATTTGAATAGAAGTATTGAAATGACTCCTTTCCATAAAATAGGCTGGTTTAAACACTACACGAAATACCATATGTTAGTGGAAAGTGGTGATAAGTCACCCCTTCAGACACAGACGAGGGTAATTGCATGCACACGTAACAATCCCTTGCTTCCATAACATCCACGTACTCGTAAAGGAGCTTAGTGAATACATTTAACGAGAAGTCATTAATAGACTTGTCAACATGGAGAACACTCCCAGTTAGTTCCTTAACCCCTTCGGTGCTTATGACGAGCTGGACTCGTCATGGCACATAGTGCTCGTGTGCTCATGACGAGTCCAGCTCATCATAAGACCACCCACGGGGGAAGCGCTGGCGCTCCCCCCGTGGGAATCCGATCGTCGTTTTTTTTGGGGGAAGGCAGGGGAAGGACTTCCCCTGCCTCCCCGCCCCCCGCCCTCCCCATCAACTGACGTCAGCGCGCGGCGCGCTGACATCAGTGAGGTTTCCCTTTCTTCCCGACGCGCTGGAAGCCATTTGCTTCCAGCGCGTCGGCAAGCAAGGTGAGTTTTGGCTCGGGGAGGGGGGTTTGATTCGAAAAGAGACATCGAGGGAAAGGAAAGGGTTTTCCTTTCCCCGATGCCTCTTTTGTGCATTCCTGCTGCACGATCATGTGATCGTGCAGCAGGAATGCCACGAGAGGGAGGGCGCAAAATCCTGCAGAATTCGTGAGCGTGGAGATGTGCCTTCTCTCCATTTACACCCTGAAAAGTTAGCTGTAATACTTGATGGAGGTCTTTGCATCCTTGAATTTCTCGTGTGCAATGCTCGTGTAGTTCCTGTGACCAGGAGGTTCCTTCTCCTCGTCTGCCGCTGAGATCCTGCTCTGACCCTTTATAAACAAGAGGCATGTGAACGGGCCTAGAAGCCCCGCTCGTTTGGCCCCGCCACACATACACTAGCGGTATGCAACGTATGCCCGCCCTTTCCCCACTATGATGGACAGCTTACTCAAAGGACCCCGGCGCTTTCGGCGCGGTGGCAAAGTTACAGACACACAGGTCACTGGAGACAATTGTTTTGGTCCTTTACGCAGCTGTAGTGTAGGAAAGGCACTATACATTTACCCAACGAGGTAGCACTTACTGATTAGCCAGTAGAAAGTACTCCAGTTGAGTAGAGGTATTGCACAAAGCGGTGGCATCTTCGTGGATAAATATGCAGGGCAGATGTGCCTTCTCTCCATTTCCAACGTGAAAAGTTAGCTGTAATCCTTGATGGAGGTCTTTGCATCCTTCATTTTCTCGAGCGCAATTCTCGTGTAGAATTTGTGAGCGTGGAGATGTGCCTTCTCTCCATTTACACCCTGAAAAGTTAGCTGTAATCCTTGATGGAGGTCTTTGCATCCTTGAATTTCTCGAGCGCAATGCTCGTGTAGTTCCTGTGACCAGGAGGTTCCTTCTCCTCGTCTGCCGCTGAGATCCTGCTCTGACCCTTTATAAACAAGAGGCATGTGAACGGGCCTAGAAGCCCCGCTCGTTTGGCCCCGCCACACATACACTAGCGGTATGCAACGTATGCCCGCCCTTTCCCCACTATGATGGACAGCTTACTCAAAGGACCCCGGCGCTTTCGGCGCGGTGGCAAAGTTACAGACACACACAGGTCACTGGAGACAATTCTTCTGGTCCTTTACGCAGCTGTAGTGTAGGAAAGGCACTATACATTTACCCAACGAGGTAGCACTTACTGATTAGCCAGTAGAAAGTACTCCAGTTGAGTAGAGGTATTGCACAAAACGGTGGCATCTTCGTGGATAAATATGCAGGGCAGATGTGCCTTCTCTCCATTTCCAACGTGAAAAGTTAGCTGTAATCCTTGATGGAGGTCTTTGCATCCTTCATTTTCTCGAGCGCAATTCTCGTGTAGAATTCGTGAGCGTGGAGATGTGCCTTCTCTCCATTTACACCCTGAAAAGTTAGCTGTAATCCTTGATGGAGGTCTTTGCATCCTTGAATTTCTCGAGCGCAATGCTCGTGTAGTTCCTGTGACCAGGAGGTTCCTTCTCCTCGTCTGCCGCTGAGATCCTGCTCTGACCCTTTATCCCCTTCGGTGCTTATGACGAGCTGGACTCGTCATGGCACACAGTGCTCGTGTGCTCATGACGAGTCCAGCTCGTCATAAGACCACCCACGGGGAAGCGCTGGCGCTCCCCCGTGGGAATCCGATCGTTAGGTTTTTTTGGGGGAGGCAGGGGAAGGGGTTCCCCTGCCTCCCCCCGCCCCATCAATGACGTCAGCGCGCGAGGTGCGCTGACATCATTGAGGTTTCCCTTTCTTCCCCGACGCGCTGGAAGCCATTTGCTTCCAGCGCGTCGAGAAATCAGGTGAGGTTTGGCTCGGGGAGGGGGGGGGTTTGTATCAAAAGAGGCATCGAGGAAAGGAAAGGGTTTTCCTTTCCCCCGATGCCTCTTTTGTGCATTCCTGCTGCACGATCATGTGATCGTGCAGCAGGAATGCCCACTAGGCACCAGGGTTTTTAAATTTTTGTGTTGGGGAGTGGCCAAAAGGGCAAGGGTTGCTCCCCTTTTACGGGTGTGAATATTTTATTTATACTGTTAGGCCCACCTACCCCTTAGCTTGGCTGGTGGATTGTGTTTGGACTGGTGCATTATTTGCATATGTGATTGTAATGTTTTTTTTCTCCTTTTTATTCTAGTGTAAAGCTTTTGATTCCTGTTTGCGGTTTCGGCAGTTGTGGTTCTGCAGTTTTGCGTAATTGCATTTATTTGGTAAGAAAAATATTTTTGTTGTGTGTACTCCAAATGAGTATTATTGTCATGCATGAATGAATTTTTTTGTAAGTGGTGCCATAATGGCAGCATATTTGTTAGTGTTCAGAGCATGAAATTCTTTGCGATGTTTTGCATTGTCTTATGTGTAATTTTTTTCTTCTTCTTTTTAGTGGGATATTGTTGATCCTTACTGTGTCTGTGCAGAGTAGGTGGTGGTGAGTCTAGCTGCTTCTGTCACGTGAGTGGTATAGTGTTGGAGTATATAGGTCTTTGTGATAAAGCTACATTTTGTTTATTTCTTTTTTTTTTACAAAGGGTTTGTTGTTGTTGACTTGTTTGACAAGTAACCTTTATTAGTAAGCATTATGGCTAGCCATAGAATTACTGCTCAGCAGGTGGTTGGTTTGCTTCTTGAATCTTCCTCTGAGCAGGATTATGAGACTGACAGTGCGTCTGAGGGAGAGGAGGGAGGGGAAGATTCAGGCAGTGAGTTTTCTCTCCACATGGAATCATCGGATGATGAAGGTACTCTCAGTGCAGATGAAGTGCCTGATTTAGAGGAGGATACTACTGTGCCGATGGTGCAAGAGGCATCTGGATTGCAGCCTGGGGCTGCTAGGCTTCCTACTGGAAGTGCTGGACTCTGGGTTGATCCAAACATGGTGCAGCCGGTGTTGCCTGCCTTTAGTGGTTATGCAGGGTGTAGAGTGGATTGTGAACATTATTTGCCTATACAGTACTTTCAGTTGTTTATGGATGATGTATTTTTGGGTGAGATTGTTGAGCAGACTAATTTGTATGCTGAACAGTTTTTGAGGGACAACAGTGCCAGACTTAGGCCCCATTCTAGAGCTACCCGGTGGAGTCCCACAAATCTGGAAGAGATGAAAAAGTTTTTGGGTTTGACTTTTTTGATGAGTTTGATAAGGAAGCCGTCCATGGGTTCATATTGGTCTACCAGTCCCTTGATGGCAACGGCCATATTTCCTGCAGTTATGACTCGTGATCGGTATTTACTTTTGCTTCGGATGCTGCATTTTGTTGATAATGGTTTGGCGTTGCCACGAGATCACCCTGAATGTGACCGTCTTTTTAAGATTCGGCCTGTTCTTGATCATTTTGTAGATCGATTTTCAGAGATCTATACTCTAGGGAAAGAAATATCTATTGATGAGTCTTTGGTCCTGTTCAAGGGCCGTTTGGTTTTAGGCAGTACATTCCTAGCAAGAGGGCACGCTATGGAATTAAGCTGTATATGTTGTCTGAGAGTAGGACAGGATATGTTTTTAATTTGCGTGTGTACACTGGTAGGGATTCCACTATTGACCCCCTGGTTGTCCGTCCACTTTTGGAGTAACAGAGAAAATTGTGTGGGATCTTGCTAGAGGACTGTTTAACAGAGGCCACCATTTGTACCTTGATAACTTCTACACTGCTGTGCAATTGTTTAAGGAATTGTTCAAAGTGGACACTTTTGCTTGTGGCACAATCCGCTCTAACCGTAAAGGTTATCCAAAAGAGCTTGTTTGCAAAAAACTTCAGAGGGGACAGTGCAGTGCCTTGCGTAGTGAGGAACTGCTAGCTGTGAAAATTTGTGGACAGGAGGGATGTGTACATGCTGACTACCATCCATGATGAGAGTACTTCACCTGTGGCTGTTTGGGGTCAGATTGCTGAAGTGCGCAAACCTGTGTGCATTTTAGACTACAATAAGCACATGGGTGGTGTTGATAGAGTAGATCAGAGGTTGGAACCTTACACTGCTATTCAGTAAGTCTTACATTTGGTATAAGAAGTTGACCATCCATCTCTTCAATTTAGCAACTTTCAATGCTTTTGTTGTGTTCAAGGAGTGTTCTCCTGCGTCAAAGTTGACTTTTGTTCAGTTTCAGGAGTCTGTCATAGGCAGCCTTGTTGTTGTGGAACAGGCAAGTGTTCCTAGAGTTGGAGTGGTGGAGGATGTGGCTCGATTGAAAGATCGCCACTTTCCTGATCACATTCCTCCTACACTCTCAAAAGACTTTCCCACTAGGAGATGTAGAGTCTGTTGGCGAAGATGTACGCGGAAGGAGACTCGTATGTACTGCCCTGAGTGTCCTTCTAACCCTGGGCTGTGTGTGCCTGCTTGTTATAGAGCGTACCACAAGCAAAAGAAGTATTGGGAGCAACCATGAGTGGTAAAGTGAACTGCCTGGTCTGTAATGTTTAAGAATTGTTGTTCTGTTTCAAGGTTGGCATTAGTGCAATGTATTTAGTTTCTGATTTTGTGTTAGTAGATTTGTATCTATTTGCAATTTGTTTGTGTTTTCTTTTTTGTATAAAAAAATCCTAAATGTGATGGTGGTGTGTGTAGGCTGGTGCTTGGCTGGCGGTGTGCGGGGAGTGGCTCTTGGCTGGCGGTGTGCGGGGAGTGGCTCTTGGCTGGCGGTGTGCGTGGAGTGGTGCTTGGCTGGCGGTGTGCGTGGAGTGGCGCTAGGTTGGCGGTGTGCGTGGAGTGGCACTAGGCTGGCGGTGTGCGTGGAGTGGCGCTTGGCTGGCGGTGTGCGGGGAGTGGCTCTTGGCAGGCGGTGTGCGTGGAGTGGTACTTGGCTGGCGGTGTGCGTGGAGTGGCGCTAGGCTGGCGGTGTGCGGGGAGTGGCTCTTGGCTGGCGGTGTGCGTGGAGTGGCGCTTGGCTGGCGGTGTGCGTGGACTGGCGCTCGGCTGGCAGTGTGTGAGTAGTGACTTGCTGCTGGTCACTACACACACTGCTAGCCGAGCGACACTCCACGCAATCCATCAGCTTGTGTGGTTGCTGTGTTAGGAATGTGGGCGTGTGAAAGTGATGGGCCCTTGAAATGCGCTGTCTGCTGGTGTGAGTGTTGTAATGTGATGGGCCCGCGGCTGGTGGTGTGAATGGTTTTGTATGTGTCACACGTATGAAAGGTGTATGAATGGCCTGTAAAGAGGTTGGTGCCTTGTCGTGGCTTTACAGCTCACGAGCTGTGAGTCAATGGTTCAGTTTCTCGTCCTTTCAATTATTAACAGTGCATTTCATTTTTGTGAAATCACTTGTTAATACAATTGTATATACTGAACCATCACTCACCCTCGTGCCAAATCCAACCAGTATGTGTGTGTGTGCTTGAGGATTAGATGGCTGTGCAGTAATATTTTTTTTTGTCTTTCTCAAGCAGGGTGTACCTTGTCCCTTTTTGTGAATGTTGTAATGTGTTTGTTTCGTGCCTGGGGGTGTGAATGGTCTTGTGTGTATCACGTATGAAAGGTGTGTGAATGGCCTGTAAAGCGGTTGGGGCCTTGGCGTGGCTTTACAGCTCACGAGCTGCGAGTCACTGGTTCCGTTTTTGTCCTTTCAATTATTGACAGTGCATTTCATTTTTGTGAAATCTCTTGTTAATAAAATTGTATATACTGAACCATCACTTGCCCTCGTGCCAAATCCAACCAGTATGTGTGTGTGCTTGAGGAATAGATGGCTGTGCAGTAATCTTTGTCTTTTTAGTCTGTCTGCCAAGGTGTACATTCCGTCTAAGAATAACCTACCAACTGTAGATATTGTCGTAAGCGAAACACCCATGGGAGTACATGGTGATATCTCTCTTGTGGATCCCAACAAGTTATGGTACCCACAATGTCCTGCAAACCTCAAAATGTCTGTCACATTTTCCTTGCAATATTGTGCCAAAATTTTCACGCTGCAGAAATAAACAACACATTATCTCAAAATGACCTGGTTTTGCAAGGGGGTCACCTGGGTTTTTGGCCCGGGGCTCGGCGGCCATCATAGGGAAACCTACCAAACCCACACATTTCTGAAAAGTAGACACCCGGGGGCTTCCAGGGAGGTATGGCTTGCGTGGATCCCCCAACGTTTCCTTACCCAGAATCCCCTGCAAACCTCAATTTTTGCTGAAAAAATCACTTTTTCACACATTTTTTGTGTGGGAAAGTGTGGCATCACTGGCCTCACACAAATTTCCTACCACCCAGCGTTCCCCCAGGTCTCCCGATAAAAATGGTGCCTCACTTGTGTGGGAGGCCCAAGTACCCGCGACAGGCAAGGGCCCACAACGTATTGAGGCGACCTCAAAATGGCCTTTCACAAAACCACCTGGTTTTGCAAGGGAGTCACCTGGGTTTTGGCCCAGTGCTCGGCGGCCATCTAGGAAACCTACCAAACCCACACATTTCTGAAAAGTAGACACCCGGGGGCTTCCAGGGAGGTATGGCTTGCGTGGATCCCCCAACGTTTCCTTACCCAGAATCCCCTGCAAACCTCAATTTGTGCTGAAAAAATCACTTTTTCACACATTTTTGTGTGGGAAAGTGTGGCATCACTGGCCTCACACAAATTTCCTACCACCTAGCGTTCCCCCAGGTCTCCCGATAAAAATGGTGCCTCACTTGTGTGGGAGGCCCAAGTACCCGCTACAGGCAAGGGCCCACAACGTATTGAGGCGACCTCAAAATGGCCTTTCACAAAACCATCTGGTTTTGCAAGGGGAGTCACCTGGGTTTTTGGCCCAGTGCTCGGCGGCCATCTAGGAAACCTACCAAACCCACACATTTCTGAAAAGTAGACACCCGGGGGCTTCCAGGGAGGTATGGCTTGCGTGGATCCCCCAACGTTTCCTTACCAGAATCCCCTGCAAACCTCACTTTTAGCTGAAAAAATCACTTTTTTCACACATTTTTGTGTGGGAAAGTGTGGCATCACTGGCCTCACACAAATTTCCTACCACCCAGCGTTCCCCCAGGTCTCCCGATAAAAATGGTGCCTCACTTGTGTGGGAGGCCCAAGTACCCGCGACAGGCAAGGGCCCACAACGTATTGAGGCGACCTCAAAATGGCCTTTCACAAAACCACCTGGTTTTGCAAGGGGAGTCACCTGGGTTTTGGCCCAGTGCTCGGCGGCCATCTAGGAAACCTACAAACCCACACATTTCTGAAAAGTAGACACCCGGGGGCTTCCAGGGAGGTATGGCTTGCGTGGATCCCCCAACGTTTCCTTACCCAGAATCCCCTGCAAACCTCACTTTTAGCTGAAAAAATCACTTTTTTCACACATTTTTGTGTGGGAAAGTGTGGCATCACTGGCCTCACACAAATTTCCTACCACCCAGCGATCCCCCAGGTCTCCCGATAAAAATGGTGCCTCACTTGTGTGGGAGGCCCAAGTACCACGACAGGCAAGGGCCCACAACGTATTGAGCGACCTCAAAATGGCCTTTCACAAAACCACCTGGTTTTGCAAGGAGGTCACCTGGGTTTTGGCCCGTGCTCGGCGGCCATCTAGGAAACCTACCAAACCCACACATTTCTGAAAAGTAGACACCCGGGGGCTTCCAGGGAGGTATGGCTTGCGTGGATCCCCAACGTTTCCTGCAGAATCCCTGCAAACCTCAATTTTTGCTGAAAAAATCACTTTTTCACACATTTTTGTGTGGGAAAGTGTGGCATCACTGGCCTCACACAAATTTCCTGCCACCCAGCGTTCCCCCAGGTCTCCCGATAAAAATGGTGCCTCACTTGTGTGGGAGGCCCAAGTACCCGTGACAGGCAAGGGCCCACAACGTAGTGAGCGACCTCAAAATTGCCTATCTCAAAACCACCTGGTTTTGCAAGGAAGTCACCTGGGTTTTGGCCCCGTGCTCGGCGGCCATCTAGGAAACCTACCAAACCCACACATTTCTGAAAAGTAGACACCCGGGGGCTTCCAGGGAGGTATGGCTTGCGTGGATCCCCAACGTTTCCTTACCAGAATTCCCTGCAAACCTCAATTTTAGCTGAAAAAATCACTTTTTCACACATTTTTGTGTGGGAAAGTGTGGCATCACTGGCCTCACACAAATTTCCTACCACCCAGCGTTCCCCCAGGTCTCCCGATAAAAATGGTGCTTCACTTGTGTGGGAGGCCCAAGTACCCGCGACAGGCAAGGGCCCAAAACATTTTTGATAGGCAATGTTGATGTTGCCTCAAAGCGTTTTGTGTCCTTGCATGTCGCGGGTACTTGGGCCTCCCACACAGTGAGGCACCATTTTATCGGGAGACCTGAGAGCAGCTGGGTGTTAGAAATTTGTGTGAGGCCAGTGATCCACACTCCCACACAAAATGTGTGAAAAAGTGATTTATTCAGCAAAAGTGAGGTTTGCAGGGATTCTGGGTGAAACGTTGGAGGATCCACGCAAGCCTCCTGGAAGCCCCGTGTCTACTTTTCAGAAATGTGTGGGTTTGGTAGGTTTCCCTAGATGGCCGCCGAGCTGACAAAACCCAGGTGACTCCTTGCAAAACCAGGTGGTTTGTGAAGGCCATTTTGAGGTCGCCTCAATCGTTGTGGGCCCTGCCTGTCGCGGTACCTGGGCCTCCACACAAGTGAGCACCATTTTATCGGGAGACCTGAGGACGCTGGGTGGAGAATTTGTGTGAGGCCAGTGATCACACTCCCACGCAAAATGTGTGAAAAAGTGATTTTTCAGCACAAATTGAGGTTTGCAGGGATTCTGGATGAAGCGTTGGAGATCCACGCTGCATACCTCCTGACCGGTGTCTACTTTTCAGAAATGTGTGGATTTGTAGGTTTCCCTAGATGGCCGCCAGCGCAGAGCCAAAACCAGGTGACCCCTTGCAAAACCAGGTGGTTTGTGAAGGCCATTTTGAGTCGCCTCACTGCGTTGTGGGCCTTGCCTGTCGCGAGTACTTGGGCCTCCCACAGAGTGAGCACATTTATCGGGAGACCTGGGGAGCGCTGGGTGGTAGAAATTTGTGTGAGGCCAGTGTCACACTTTCCCACACAAATGTGTGAAAAAGTGATTTTTCAGCTAAAATTGAGGTTTGCAGAGGATTCTGGGTGAAGCGTTGGGAGATCCACGCAAGCCATCCCTGGAAGCCCCAGGTGTCTACTTCAGAAATGTGTGGGTTTGTAGGTTTCCCTAGATGGCGCGAGCACTGAGCCAAAGCCCAGGTGACCCCATGCAAACCAGGTGGTTTGTGAACGGCCATTTTGAGGTCGCCTCAATGCGTTGTGGGCCACTGCCTGTCGCGGTACTGAGGCCTCCACGCAAGTGAGGCACCATTTTATCGGGAGACCTGAGGCGCTGGGTGGTAGAAATTTGTGTGAGGCCAGTGATGCCACACTTCCCACACAAAATGTGTGAAAAAGTGATTTTTCAGCTAAAATTGAGGTTTGCAGAGGATTCTGGGTAGGAAGCGTTGGGGATCCACGCAAGCCATACCTCCTGAAGCCCCGAGTGTCTACTTTTCACAAATGTGTGTGTTTGGTAGGTTTCCCTAGGTGCCGGCAGAGCTAGGAGTTCACAAACTACAGCTAGGCACTTTGCCAAAAAAGGGTCATTTTTCACTGCGAAATTGAGGTGTGACCACGTTGCGTTTTGCGCCGTTTCCTGTCGCAGGCACTAGGCCGACCCACACAAGTGAGGTACCATTTTTCTCGTAAGACTTTGGGGAGCGCGGGGTGGGTGGAAATTTGTGGATCCACGCAGATTCCAGAACTTTCCACCACAGAAATGTGGGGAAAATGTGGTTTTTTGACAATTTTTATGTTTGCAAGGGATTCTGGGTAACAGAACCTGGTGGGAGGCAGTCAAGTCACCCCATCCTGGATTCCCCTGGGTGTCTAGTTTTCAAAAATGTATAAGTTTGCTAGGTTTCCCTAGGTGCCGGCAGAGGTAGGGTTCAAAACTACAGCTAGGCACTTTGCCAAAAAGGGTCATTTTTCACTGCGAAGTTGAGGTGTGACCACGTTGGGTTTTGCGCCGTTTCCTGTCGCAGGCACTAGGCCGACCCACACAAGTGAGGTACCATTTTTCTCGTAAGACTTTGGGGAACGCGGGGTGGGTGGAAATTTGTGGATCCACGCAGATTCCAGAACTTTCCACCACAGAAATGTGGGGAAAATGTGGTTTTTGACAATTTTTATGTTTGCAAGGGATTCTGGGTAACAGAACCTGGTGGGAGGCAGTCAAGTCACCCCATCCTGGATTCCCCTGGGTGTCTAGTTTTCAAAAATGTATAGGTTTGCTAGGTTTCCCTAGGTGCCGGCAGAGGTAGGGTTCAAAAACTACAGCTAGGCACTTTGCCAAAAAGGGTCATTTTTCACTGCGAAATTGAGGTGTGACCACGTTGGGTTTTGCGCCGTTTCCTGTCGCAGGCACTAGGCCGACCCACACAAGTGAGGTACCATTTTCTCGTAAGACTTTGGGGAAGCGGGGTGGGTGGAAATTTGTGGATCCACGCAGATTCCAGAACTTTCCACCG
The DNA here is from genome assembly GCA_963921515.1 of Calotriton arnoldi. Lineage (NCBI taxonomy): Eukaryota > Metazoa > Chordata > Amphibia > Caudata > Salamandridae > Calotriton > Calotriton arnoldi. Next base: position 1,558 of record CAWUFW010001280.1, on the reverse strand, counting down.
CAGAAATGTGGGGAAAATGTGGTTTTTGACAATTATTTATGTTTGCAAGGGATTCTGGGTAACAGAACCTGGTGGGAGGCAGTCAAGTCACCCCATCCTGGATTCCCCTGGGTGTCTAGTTTTCAAAAATGTATAGGTTTGCTAGGTTTCCCTAGGTGCCGGCAGAGCTAGGGTTCAAAAACTACAGCTAGGCACTTTGCCAAAAAGGGTCATTTTTCACTGCGAAATTGAGGTGTGACCACGTTGCGTTTTGCGCCGTTTCCTGTCGCAGGCACTAGGCCGACCCACACAAGTGAGGTACCATTTTCTCGTAAGACTTTGGGGAACGCGGGGTGGGTGGAAATTTGTGGATCCACGCAGATTCCAGAACTTTCCACCACAGAAATGTGGGGAAAATGTGTTTTTTTGACAATTTTTATGTTTGCAAGGGATTCTGGGTAACAGAACCTGGTGGGAGGCAGTCAAGTCACCCCATCCTGGATTCCCCTGGGTGTCTAGTTTTCAAAAATGTATAGGTTTGCTAGGTTTCCCTAGGTGCCGGCAGAGCTAGGGTTCAAAAACTACACCTAGGCACTTTGCCAAAAAAGGGTAATTTTTCATTGTGAAAATGTGGTGCGTCCACGTTGCATTTTGAGCCATTTCCTGTTGTGGGCACAAGGGCTACCCACACAAGTTAGGTACCATTTGTATCGGGAGACTTAGGGTAACACAGAGTTGTAGAGCAACTGTTATTACCTATTGACTTTCGATGCATTTCTGCCTTCCAAATGAAAGACAATGTGTAAAAATAAGTCATTTTGAAAAATGACCTATAATTCTCATGCTAGTATGGGTACTCCCAATTTCGGAAATGTGCAAATATCTACTGTTTCTAAAATCTACATTTTGTTCCCATTTCAGAAATACATAGGTGTCTTTCATAACAATTTTTCCATGTATACATTTTCCCAAAATAATTGCTATATACCCGGTACTTAAAAAAATCATTGCAAGATGTTGCTCAATTATTGGCTCTGGGTTCGTCGGGTTCTTGGTGAACCTACAAGTCCTATATATCCCCACAACCAGAAAGGTCCAGCGGATATAACGGTATATTGCCTTCAAATAGCTGTCATAATTAGAAGAAGTTACAGGTGAAAACGTTGACACAAATGGCTGTTTTTTTCAACTAATTTTCAATTTTTCCTTTATTTAACTGTTAGTTTCTATAAGGAAAACTTTAAGGATCTACACAAATGACCCCTTGCTGAATTCAGAATTTTGTCTACTTTTCATAAATGTATGGCTTTCCAGGATCCATTATTGGTTTCATACCCATTTCTACCATTAACTGAAAGGAGGTTGAAAGCACAAAAATAGCAAAAATAGGCTATGTACCAGAAAAATGCCAAAACTGTGTAAAAAAGTTGGTTTTCTGACAAAAGTCTGCTTGTCCCTGAAAGCTGGGAAGATGGTGATTTCATCCCCACAACCCCTTTTTTGTTGCCATTTGCAGGGAAAAATCAAGACGCTTTCATCTGTAGCCCTTTTTCGCATTTTTCCCAAAAAAACAACATTT